>OY728141.1:134668078-137168078 GCA_963277665.1 Viscum album
TTATTAGCACAAATAAAATTAAATAGATTAAATAAGGATAAATCAAGTTGATAATGTTTAAAATAAATTCCCAAATGTCTAAATTTTATTGGTTGTTTAGATTACAACACTATACCATCTAATATTCATATTTGAGTAATTTTGGAAGTTTTTATGTGGGTTTTGAATTTATTATAAATTAATATTTCTTATGTTTCCAAAGGTGCCCCTCTGCTCCCTTATAAAAGGGAAACTCATCCCTCTCCTCTTCACAACACTTGGAGCCTTAAAACTCGGCCAAAACTGGCCCATTTTTCTTATAAAATTGCCTAGAAACATTATTTAGGTTATTTTATTCTCAAAAAACCAACTCTAGTGCCTTAAGAGGAAGCTTAAAAGAGGTGCGTCAAAGAAGAGGTAATCTCTTCTACCGATTCTTTCAAGTTTCCTTCTTCTTTAACATCTTATTCTTTAGTTTTTTCATTATAAATTAATACCAATAGCATAAATAATATAGAGGTATGTTATTATAAATACGAAACAACCCCATTTCACCTTTTATCCATCCTACGGAAAATGAAATCACCGTGTGGGCGTACGTACGGAATACCGTCCCCACGCCGTGGTGTAATCTGTTTTTCCACCACCACCTTACTTGGATGGGTATAATGGTGTAAATAATAAATATATATATGTTAATTATAACATGATACTAGTTATGAGATATTATATCATCCACTATAATTCCATTCAATAATTATGGTAATGATATCATCGATCATACGTACGTACAGATTACTGTCTCCACGACGCGGTGAGATTCATTCTCCAAGTTAACCATTAAAGAATTATTATAAAGTATATATATTAAATAATCATAAAATATATGACATATTAATGATACTGGACTTAGTTATATGTTATTTATTTACTTCCATTCAATTTAATAAGGAAATGAAAACAGCGTTCATGCGTACGCATGACCTACCGTCTCCATGAACGGTGTATTTCATTCCATTTATCGATCTATTATATATATGTATATTCTGAAAATATATTATATATAATTCATGTTCTATATTCTAGAAGTAAGTAATCATGATCTAATTAATCATATGAATAACTACAAGTCAAAACACAGGCGATAAATGAAACGATTTTACCCAAAACGCTACTTTAACATGAATTTACAAATGAACGGGTAATATAAAGTCATAAGTGAACCGTATATGATATCATAATAATAAATATTATTCTATAATAATTAAATGACATTATTTAAATCATTATATATGATGTTAGGATACATACGAAGCATATATGACATAAGGTATGGGATAATTATTCCAATCTCGTTCTTATCTGAGATTGTTTATTCGTAAGTATTTACTAGGGTTATTGTTATTGTCCATGTACATGTTTTCTAAAAGTTCTTTCATGTATGTTTAATTTCCTTTTTACCCATTTTTTACTTTTACTACATGTTATTTAAGGAATCTTTCTTTTGTTTACCCAATGAAGAACTTTTTGACTTTTTCGGCAAAATTACGAGAAGAATGTTTTTTTAACTTATACACCATGAACGAATTTTTATGGTTTCATAATGCTTTATTTTCATGAAGCTTACTATACAATATTTCATGACTATTTTCAACAAAATCATTTTCTTTTAAAATTGAATGGAATTTTGTGAAAAGAAAATGATTTTGAAGAAGAAAGGATATTTTCCTCAAGGATTCATTTCAAGTGTTTTATCAAAATCATTTCCATCTAAGATGACATTATTTCATATGTGTATGTTTCAAGTATAATGTCTATATGATTTACATGGTTTCAATTTCTTCATGATGAATTTATATCCATTTTTTTATATTTATTATGTTATGATGGAATGATGTTTATGAAACCCATTTTTATTCCTTGGGTTATGATGAATGATTTATTTTTATTTTGTGGAACAAGTATGAATGATTTCATTATGAGAAGGGTGGGACATATATCTCCCTCCAATGCATTGGGTAAGGATTTATATCTCATAAGATAGACATTTATGGAACAATAAGTTAATCTGGTTCAGTGATACAGGACTGGAACGAGGAGTGGAGTCGATTCAGAAAGGGACTTTGTCCACTAATATGGTCTTATAAGTAATGACTTGGCTACTATGAAAGTCATATCATGTGAATGATGGTTTTCCATAGTTACATGTTTTCTTCCCATGCTATTTTATCATGATTAATGTTCCATTATGATAAATTCCTTACGTACTTCCAAGATATATGTCTTTTCTCAAGATTTCGATGTTTAGATTTTATGTTCAAGTTTTTGCATTCAAATGTTTATGGATTGTTTTATGTTCTCTATGTTTACCGTTTCTGAGCATTTGAGATCACCCTTTATATGTTTTCTTTTCCCCATGATATAAATAATGGTTTTAGGTAAGAAAAAAAGGGGAAGATCTTTATGGGAGATGTTGAAGATCTTTTACCATGATTGGAAGATTATGTTCTAAGTTTCAAAAGTCACTAAACTATTACGGTCCTCTGGTGTCTATTTTTATTATGTATTAAGTATTCCGCAAAAGTAATGTAATGTCTATGTACGTGAAGCTTTGGGTCTCTAAATTATTCTTCAATTATTTTTATTCAAGAATCTCTCTTTTTGTTAGAAAAACTCATTAACTAAAATATCATTTTAAATGTTGTAAAGATTTATTCTCCTAAATATTTCTCATTAATGTCCATGTTTTAAAAATGGTTTTTAGGATTTATTTATATGGACATTATTGTTTTCAAATGATAATTCATTTAAGATCTTCAAAGTGGTATGGGACACATTGATTGAAAAATCTCTTTTTAAATGGTTTTGAAAATGATTTGATAAAGCATTGTTTATTTCAGTATGTTGATTTGATATATTGAAATGTGAAAATTTTATCTTTTCTCTATACATGTCTTATGTGTTGTGATTATGTTATGGTTATTGGGTATTATTTATATATATGGGTGGTTCCGTGATAAACCTGGGGCGGGTGAGCCCAAGATAGCTCTCCAATGCATTAGGTAACGTGTCAGAGGTAAATGTGATGTTTCTCCTAAGAGATTTAGGGAATATACTGTGATGGGTATTCCAAGTGTAACTCCCCAAATAGCTATGATATCTACAATGTAAGTTTGATATGGATTCCACTATTAACCTTTATGATTTATTATTAGTGTGTGTTATTCATAAATCATATGATTTCGTAAGGTATGTTATGATTGGAAAGTATGGTTTCATTGATTTGTATTTATTGATGGGATAATGTTTTCCTTCCTTATTTTTTAATCCTTACTGAGATTTTGACACTCATACCAAGTCTTTTAAATGTTTTCCATAGGAAATAAAGATAAATAGGGTCAATGATGGGATCAAATAAAATTTATGATGTCTAAAACATGGAACTAGACATGTTTCTCTTTAAAAGTTTTTATTCTATGAAAAAAATGGATACTAAGTTGCAATGTCTACATATAATATTCAAGTTGTTATGTAATAGGTATGGCCGAATTCTCTAAAACTCTAAACCTAAAAAGATCCTTATTGTGTATTATTCATTTAATTCAATATTATGTAATGTTTTAAGGCAAGGTCCTTATAAAATTGGTTCCTTGTAAATAATTTTATTAACTAAGAACAATCATTTTCTTTTGTTCAAATGTATTTGGACTCATGTGTTACCCTAGTTGTATGCTCTTTTGATAACTTAATTTTGATTCACCAAGTTATTAAAATTTCCTTGATAAATTTATATAAGTTAATAATTCAACCCATTTATTAAAGTTTTTGGTATTACCTCATGGATTAAATTTTTATAACATAAATACATTTTCAAATAATCAATGAATCATTGAATATGTTACCCATAGAAGACATTGACAACTGAAGTCTCCTTTCCTTGAGTTATATTGTGTTGTCATGAACATCATTCTTTCGTTATTGGGTTATACTACCATAACAATTTTCTATATTGAATTTTGTTATCCTATTAAAGAAAATTATGTTTTAATACAAATTAATTTTCTTATTACTGTTATTAATATTTAAATATTAAAAAATGGTATTTTAGAAATAATAAAAATGGTTTTTCCATTCACAATGAAATGTTTTGTATACCTATACTAATTTCTTGAAGATAAAAATTTTTTATTTAAAAGGATCCATTACTAGAATTTATTATTTAATTTAATTAATTTTAAAGGATTGAATGTGACCTTTTAAAAGGATACCATTTAAAGATACAAATGAATATGTATTTCACAATGATGTAAAAAAATGTTTTCTAAAAGATCTTTCATGTTTCCCTTCTATTTTTATAATCATTTTCAAAATTCATTTCTCTAATGGGGTTTATGTTTCATTATTTATCCTCTAATATATATATATATATATTATAATTTTAGGTAATGAACATGTGGTTTAAAAAAAATTGATTCTAGATCCTATTTATTATGATATCGTTCATAGCATTATATTTGCGAGTGTGTTTTTCAATTATACCATCTCTCTGCTATGTTTCTTTTATTGGACTGGTGTTATGTTATATTTCAACGATACACCTTATTTATCTTGATTTGTTATTACCATGTAATCCAATACATTTATATAGGGAAAAGTATTATCTTTCCTTATATTTTTATTCCAAAATGGACAATTATTGGCTTATTGACTATATATTGTTTAACAAGACACCTTATTTCTCAGGATGGTTTATTAGGATGTTATCCTTTTTTCATTTAGAAATTTATTGAAATTATTGATGAATTTTTACTGCTAATATATGTTTATCATGTTCTAATATTAAACATTCTTCATTATACAGATAATAATGTTTTTGTTTAGTATGTGCCGCCTTAGGGAAGGACATGAAACATATTGTTGACTCTTACAGTGAATGAAATGGAATTAATAAGGTGATAGACAGGGATATAATTTTTATGTAACTTGATGAATAATTAGGCTTAATGATACAAAATATATTGATATTTGGTGTATAAATTATCCTATATTAGGATATTGTCTTTGAAGAACGTGTTGACAATATTTTTTTAAATTTTCAACATTGTGATTTTTATTAGTATTATATTAGAAAATATTGATATCCATTTCCTAATTAATTATATTAAATATAGAGTACCATTTTTGTCTTTTAATTACAAAATTATTTAAAATATTTATTTATACAATATTATGTATACTATTCTCAGGTTTTTGAAAGCCTATGTTATATATTTCCCTTATTGATCTTTTTAGCTCACCCAATATTATGATTTATTTTCATTAGGTTTTAAATAAAATAATTATACATGATATTTATAATAAGATATATTTTGAGTATAATTTACCTGATTAATTAAAGTCTACTTATGTTTTTAGTGGTTCCTTATATAGTGGAAACACATATCCATTAGCTGAGAAAGTCATGGGTTTTTCAAGTTTATGATTTTTACTAATTATTATAATCTATGAACCTAAAATGTATTGAAAATGTATATAATTAAAAAATTTATTTAATTATTATAAATAAACTATATTTATTCATGTGAATTTATTATTGGTACTGACATCCGTATGTGAAGTACGAGTTTATGACACCAGATTTAGGAGTGAAGGTTTGAGGTGTCATAATTTTAATCAGAGTAGGGTTTCAATAACTTTGAATATTAGGAAGTATGTTGAGGTTGATTTAAGGGTTGATAAGTTAAGGTTCATCACAATTTTTAAGGTATATATAACACTTTGTGATAGTTTATGATTTAGCACCATTATAATATTGAACTTTTCATTTGGGGATTAGGATAAGAGGGAATTTTTGAAACCCATAACGATATTTCTATGAGATAATTATATATATATGATAAAATCCAAATGTTTTGGTAATGTAGTGATTGTGTGATTATCCTATAAATAAATTTTTTGTCTAGATACTATAATTGAATTCATTATATGGTATTGATGCTGTAACATCCCATATTTTTGAATAGGTCAGTTTTTTGTGGGTAAATTTATTATTTTGAGTTTTTATCAATTGGTGGACAATATTTTTTTGTGAAATAGAAATTTGAAAGAGTATGTGAGGGTTAAAAAAACAAAAATGATGTTTTCAAATGTAGTATAAGGTACTAGGGAACTCATGATATATTATGCGAACACAAGAAAAGAATGGATGATTATGGATGTTAAAAACATCTCCAACTAAAAATTCCCGTATTGTAATATTTATGTTATATAAAAGGGGTTTACTTGGCACATGGAAGCACATTATGGATAAGTGAGGAATTATAGACGCGTAATTGGGTTACATTTCACGAAACTAATTCCTGATGTGTAAAATATAGAAAATATGAACCTTAATGTAAAATGTATTTTTAAGGGGATGTAAGGGATCATGCCTCTTCATTCTCTGGCTACCAGGATCTCTGGGAAGTACCAATATCCCTTTCCCCTCCTCATTTAGTATTTTATTTTTATTTTTCATATTATCTTCAATGAGAGTTCCATATTTCTCAAAGTAAGCATAATGGTATTTCTATTAGTCCACATGCTTATTTCCCATGTTTATCTCACCATAAGGAATGCCAAATATGTGCAATCAATTTTTCCCTATTTTTATGGATTTGTATAAAACATTATTTTCCTTTGATATGGCTCAAATTAGAGGCCATCCTTTATTGATTGATCTCCTATTATTATAGATAGGTGTTTCTTATATTTTTCATTAATATTTTTATGGTGTTATGGGGTGCATTGTTAAATATGAAAATGTGGATTGTTAGAGTGAGACCGTTGATTAATTAATAAATAATTTAAAATTTATTAAATAATGTTATGAGATGTTTATCTGAATAATATACCATATATAAATTATGCTATATTTGGTAAGGAGAATTTGAACGACTGGGAAGGATAGGAAGATTGTTTAATTTAATCAATTAGTTTTGTATGATGATTATCTATGTTCTATGTGATAATGATATGAATGAAACAAGGTTTTTTGGTGATATGGATTACTTGGAATGAACATACATGTTCATCATGTTGAGGGTATGGATTTTGATTCTTGGAGTGATGTTGATCACTAGGTAGACGAGAGATGATCATATTGATTGTAGTGATGAGGTCTTCATGATGAGGGAAGGGGACAAAAAACATGGTATAGTGTTAAAGATCAAGACCTGGGATATGTGGTCACATTTGGAAATGAATGTGACTATTTGTAGTGCATATGGATTTTTGGTTATTTGTGCTCACAATTGGGATATGAAGTGATGTTAGAGTCACGTTCACAAATATAGGACTCAGTTGATGTGGTGTTGACCACTCATTATGGGTAGAGGCCTCTGTAGATATTTCAGATTAGGGGATGATGTTGAACATTAGTTATGGAAGAGGTGATCACCATAGAAATCCATGGTCAGTGGTGATAGGCCATCGAGAGATGGTAATGATACAATCGGTTGGGGTTTGAGGATCTCCATTATATTTTAGTGCATGGGTCGAGATTATGAGTGGATAGATATCACCGTGCCTCAGTACATTGGGTTGTTGAGATGATGATGATTTTTTTGTATAGGAGGATGAATATTGCCCTATATTAGGAAATTTGGTTGTTAAGATGATAGTGAATTTTTGTGTGGTGGTATGAGGGACTAGGGACATATTTATGGGAATTTCATTTGGAATCTAGAATATTGATTGGTGACACGTGAGGTGTTAGATGGAAAGTGGTGATGGTGGTATAATTATTGGATGATCCTGAGGGATCTCCGATTATGATATTCATTAGGGGATTCCAAGAAATTAAACCATGGGTCTCACCACTAAAAATATATATTTTTATAAATTTATTTTATGCAAATATATATTTGGGGGCTCGTGTTCCGAGATATACCAACATTGGCCGAAGTAGGTGAATTGCTCATTTGTGACTGTTAATCACAAGTGGATTGAGTTTTTTATTTTTAAATTTGAGTTTATTCTATAGAAATATGTATGCACATACTTGCATAATAATATATTTAATAAATACACACATTGGTGGTGGTCTACTGAGTACATACACAAACTCTACATGGGCCCCTATAGACCTGTGCAGGCATTATGTCTTTGAGATTAGGCAAGGGACCAGGCTTAGGAGTTGGACCTCAGTGATCATGGAAAAACTTTTTTCACATGGGATGGATGGAAGTGGCCCAGGTGGTTCCTCCACATTGAGATGACCCTTATTGTGGGTTATTTATATATTTACGTATATGATCAGCCATAGGAAAAATCATATATAGTTTTATACGATCTTCCATTAAATTCTTATTTTTTTCTACAAAAGGTATAATGTTTTAAATTTATCATTAATAGTGAAAGTGTTTTATATTATTCCATTGTATTTATTCCATTACTTTTGATATTATGGTTCTTCTTCCACTGTTATATATATATATGGACTAATATTATTATCACCACCAGAGGGTATAGTGTCCCCACTATCACCTTGACAAAAGCTTTATACTAGTTGATTTACTTTGGTGCATGTGGAGGCAAACCCAAGGCCCAGTGGCATACCATTCCATGGAATAGGCTAATTGGATCCTGGGTCGGGGTGTTTAAAATGTATTAAAGAACTATTACTTTCCTCTTTAGTATTACTATTTGGGTAATGGTAGACCAAATACTAGGATGCATTCAGAATAGGGCAAGGAACCCGTTTTAGAATTACTATAGCCCAATGTATGGGGGATGGACCATGTTTCAAGGGGTGGGAAATTAATTTTATATTTTGTACATTAACAATTGTTGTTTTCCCCCTCAAGTGGTGAACTTGTGTGTTTTTTTATTTGATTATGTGATTTGACCTTAGGCCTAGTATGGTAAGGGGGATTGTTTATGAACCATGGTAGGAACCTAAGATGAAATTATATATGTATCAGACTATAAATAATTTCTTGGAAACTAGAATATGCCAAGAGGGGTTGGGATAATTAAAGTGTAAAAATGAATATACATAGTGTTTTCCTATATAGCCTTTTGGGAGGAATTTTACTCATCCAATCCAGGTATGTGGTTTTTTATTATAATGAAATGTAATTATATATATATATTATGTATGTTCATAACTAGAATATGAGTAGGAATGTATGATAGGGGTTGGGTTTTTAAATTTTTAAACAAAGAAGCTAAACCATATTTTCGTGTATAGACTTTTTTGTTGCATTCTACCCGGTTACCCCAAATTGATATACATGATATGTGATTCCTGAAACAGTTACAGTTAGGCAAGGGGAATGAGGCAAGATTATATGTGATACCTTTATTTGATATGGGAAGGTAAAGGGCCATGAGTCAGGATATCATGGGACATGGGTGCAGTAGGGGATTGTAAGGGTGATGAGTTTCAATACGTGTTACATATTTTCCTATTTGTGATATATATATGATTATTATAAATGTTTTACCATGGTGTTTAATATTTATACTAATACCACCAGGACATATTCTGATGTAGCATATGGAGGTTAGAGATGTGGTTCCATTAGAGAGTTCATGGGATGAGGACCCTATGGGTGAGGATGAGACCCCTACTAGTCAAGAATATCATGAGTTGTAGGTAGTGTCTTTGAGGTAGGTAGTTTAGCTATAATAGATGGTATATTTTGGGCAACGGATTGATGAGTATCATAGGGAGATATTGTTTCATGACATAGAGGTAATTGAATGGGGAGATCAGGGAGTCAATTCATATATGGTGTATCAAATGTGAGAGTTCAAGTCTCATAAAAAACCTTTGTTTTAGGGTGTGGATATACCATAGACACATGATTACTGAATTGAGTTAGTGAAAACTATTTTTGAACTACTTGAGACTCCCAAATACTAGATGTTGAAGCTAGATAGATATATTAATATTGGACTAGAAATGCATTGGTCCGATGTACTAGTGTAGGATAGTGGAAATAAGATATTTTCTTGTAAGTACTTCATGACCAAGTTCTTCGAGAACTTGTTTTTATATATTTTGAGGTTGGATAGAGCCCATGAGTTTATGAACCTGTAGTAAGGATACAGATCCATAATGTATTATACAACAATGTAAATAGCCTTGTATCACTTTGGGCCTTCTATGGATAGAGATGACATTGCCAAGATTGGGTAGTTCAAGGATGGTTTGAGGAACAACATGAGGGTTCTGGTAAACATATTTAGGATTTAATTATTCTTTGAGGTGGTAAATCAGGCTTTGATAGCCGACGGAAACATAATGGATCAGTATTACTCGATCCTGGTAATGACATCATCTGATATTACTGATGATGTTATGGGTTGTTATAAGTGAGACCCTGAATAATCTTTGCTAGGAAATTATTCTAGAGATTTAGGCTAACCACCAAGGAGTGGTTCATTGACAATATACTTTTACCATGGGAATCTCAGACATGTTCATACTCAGTGTGAGAAGAATCTAAAAATGTGTCGATCATGTGGTAAGATGGGTCATTTAGAGTGGTTTTATAGGAACCCTTATCGGGTAGTCAGGATCTAATGACTGAGTTAGACTTAGGGATCAGAAGTGGGATCCAGACTGGTATTATGAGATGGTAGTTGGGATTCTACTCACACAAATGTTATGGAAAGGAGAGGGATTTCAGTAATGGGGTTAGTGGCCTGTGGCTAGAGGAGATCTATACGGAGGATATGAATTGTGAATTCAGTTTTCTAGCCAGATGCATACTATCTATCTAGTAGGGGTAGATCTAGCCAGGGAGCCTATGATAGTTAGAAGATCGTTGAGGTCATGAATGAGTGTTATTCTGTTTTTTGATATGGCTGATATGGGTACATGAGGTGCACATGTGGAAATTAAACTAATGAGGTGCAGTTTAGTAGGTTGGAATCGATTCAATTATGTTCTTGTATGAGGTGTGTATGGATCAATATTTTAAGTGTTATTTGTATGTATATATCATGAAGGGTTAATTTTGAGCATCAGTTATTACTGAAGATTTATTAGAATATAATGAGATGAAAGGCTTAATTTGTGTTAGGTATAAAACTTGTATTATTAAGGAAATCATAAGTGTAAGAATTATGGAATTTCATATGAGGATGTTTACATTTGAGGATAGTTATAAGAACAATCCAAATATTAAATTTTGGGTCATGAAGTGATCGAGTAGGTAACTCCAAAAGTATGCAGCACATCGAGGGGATTTGACCACTATTTGGATGAATGGGGTAGACTGTGTAATATTATTTTTTGGGTATGGTCAGCACTATATCGACGTGAGAAATCATATCTTGGGAACTAGCTATTGTATGGTTGGGATACTATAACATCCCAGGTTTTTGAATGGGTCATTTTTTTGGGGGTACATGTGAACCCTTTGAATTTTTATCTATTGGTGGATGGTTTTTTTTGATAAATTTAAATTGAAAATAGGTTTTTAGGATTTGAAAATAAATAATAGTTGTTTTCTAATGTATTCTACGATTGAGTGGAATTGAATGGGGTTTGGGTGAACACCTAAAGAAGAATCGATAGTTTGGGACATTGGAAATAAATCAAAAAATGAATTCAAATCACAAAATATTTAAATAATGATAATGGAGTTTATGTGGAATTTAGTGGGGTGTGAAGGATCTGTGGCCTACTAATGGAATTCATGATGTGTAACTAGTTTACATGTTGTGAAACTAATTCACACATTGTAGAATTTACACACCCTAAACCATGTAGGTTCTTTTAGGCAGGAGGAAGGGAAATTCCCCCTTCATTATTTATCCACTTAGAGATATAAAAAGTTCCTCTCCACCTTTTCCCTTCATCCTGTGGGTTTTGAACATTCTTCTCCATCTGAGCTGTGATTTGAGTTCTGTATGTCTCATTAGAAGCATTGTGGTATGTCCATCAGTCAACTTGCTTTCTTTTCTCACTTTTCTCAATATATAAAATAATAAATTCATTTGATAACATTCTCTATATTTTTATGGCGTTATTCTAAATCCCCATTTATTTTACATTACTTTAATTATGGTTTGAAATTTATTAAGTGAGCGCTTATGAGTATAATGTTAATGGTGAATATCATTCTCATTAATTCTGTAGGTGTTGTGGGGTGTGTTGTTAAATATACAGATGTGTGTTGTTCAAGAGATACATTAATTAATTAATACTTTTATTTTAATATATTATCTCATGTTATGATATTCTAATGGGTATAATCTAGCCTATATAAACTATACTATGTAGGGTGAGGAGATTTGGACCAACTGGGAAGGTTAGGCCTGTTGTTTAATTTAATTAATTAGTTATGTTTGATGATTATATTGGTTCCATATGAATGTGATGAGAATGGACTCTGGTATTGAGGTGATATGGATCACCTAGCCTGAGGAGACATGGTTCATAAGGTTGGGGGTGTGGCATGAGATTCATTAGGTGATGTTGATCACCACTTTTAGGTGACATGGTCACCTATATTGAGTTTAATAGGACGTCACGCTGAGGGTATGAGGTAAAAAACATGGGATGGTGTTGACCATTAGGACTTAGGTGATGTGGTTGTATATGGGATTGAGGTCTCT
Source organism: Viscum album (assembly GCA_963277665.1). Classification (NCBI taxonomy): domain Eukaryota; kingdom Viridiplantae; phylum Streptophyta; class Magnoliopsida; order Santalales; family Viscaceae; genus Viscum; species Viscum album. Next base: position 134,680,673 of record OY728141.1, read on the forward strand.
GGTTGGTGTTTCTTATGTATTATCTTTGATTTTAACTGACTGTTGTTGGCCAATGTACCATGGGATTCATGTTCACATAGATGGAACAAAGTTGAGGTGATGTTGACCACTCATTATGGGAAGAGTTCTAAATATATTTAGTGTGTTAGGGGATGGTGTTGACTATTAGTTATCAAAGATCTAATCACTGTAAAAAATTTTTTTTATAGTGATGGACCACTAGGAGATGGTTTTGTGACCTTCATTTGGGGTATGTGGCTCTCTATTCCATTGAGGCCATGGTATTGGATAATTGAAGGATGAATATCATCGTTCCTTGAGACGTTGGACTGTTTGAGACGATATTGATTCATTTTATACAGGAGTAGGGATATCTCCATACCTCTGGACATTAGTCTATTCAGACGATAATTAATTTATGAGCGGAGTCCATGGGAATACAGAAATATTGATGGGAATGCTGTTTGGATGTTAGTTACTTTATTGGTGGAACATTTTCTGTTAGATGGTAAGATGGTCCATTGGTATATGTAACATCCCCATTCTAGAAGCCACCTAGAGGTGCCCTGTACCCGGTTGGTCACATGGCCTCAAGCACATTTCTCCAAATTCTAGAGGATTTTGACTAGCTACGAGGATCTTGTGTGTGATTGTGGGGAAACTATGCCCTCATTGGAAGAGTAACACAGCGGAAGTAAAACAGATAACAATAACGGAAGCAGTAATCATACCATACAACTGTAAATAATGAAAGACTGGAAGTAATAACAACTGAGCACATATATATATATATATATATATATATATGATGCATGATACATATTTATAGGAAAGAAGCAAAAAAAATTGCAATGCTGTAATACAGTACTAAACCAAAGTATAAATGAAAAGCAGTAATAAACTTTATTGCATCGCAAGCCTCATCTTGGTCCCATGCTCCCCAGCTCCACATAAATCAAGTACCTGAAGTAGAAGGAAGCTTTCCCTTATCTGTACCTACATGAATATAATTTATTTTGGGCCAGAAGCATCACCCATGTAGGGTGTGAGACTAATCCTAGTAGGAAACCACCCAAATATCTGTTCCTTATAATTAGTTAATATATATTGCAGACAATAAACAGAAAGAAGCAGTGAACACAGAAGTACTCAAAAGTAAATAGTCCTACAGTTTTATTTACAAACTTTTACTTTTATGTATTTAATCAACCAAAAACAAATACAATAAACCCTCCAGGTAGTTCTCATAGCCTAACCCCTCTGGTTCATAATACAAGAGAAGATATAGAAAATACACTCTGAGGAAGCACTCACTGTCAATTCCCCATACAGTTATGTGTCATCAAAGACTCTATGAGGAAGCACTCGCCATCAATTCCCCTATAGTTATTTAAAGGTAACCTACATGCACTCTAAGGAAGAAATCAACATCAATTCCTCTTATGGCCTCGTAACGTAACTATAGACACTCTAAGAGATAATTCAACGTGAAACCCCCTTATGGTATCCCAGTGTGATTATTAAAATAGACACTCTGGGAAAGCCCCCAACGTCAATTTCCTCTATGGTCTCACTAAACCCGGTTCCCGCTGCCCTGTGTAAAGTAATCATGAACAAACGATAATCAAAAGCCAAAGTAAACCTCAAGAACTACATGGATAATCAACTACAACATATCATAGCATATAAAATAATAATAAATCCACCCAACAATACTATTCATGGAGAGCAAGCAGTATTATAACAAGAAAGGATGAACCAAATGGTCAAAAACAATCAAACAAGGGAAAAACATCCATATCTTGATGAAGATAACCCTATTCTCAAACAATTAACCTCTATCCAATCAAACAAATAATAGAAAGTAAATAAAAGGGATAAAACCATAAACCCACAATACCCCGAATGAGGGTATTGGGAACTTTTGCACTCAGAACTCAATGATTAACTAAGAAAAGGCCCAAACCACCTAACTCGGTGTCGTGAGATCGATATACATGAACCACATTCCTTGAATCACCCTATAATGTCGTAGATCTACAAAAATTCTAAAAACATTCAACTGAAGATAACTCGCGAGAGAGGGAAAATCAAGAGATGAAGTTCAAAAAGAAAGGAGATAACACCGATGTTATTCCAACGCAGTCAAGGACAGTCGATTTGTAGAACGGATGGTGATTAGAGGTCTTGAAGAAGATCCTTATCTGTACGGTCATTCTTGGATGAGACAGATGAAGAAGAAAAGGGTTCTGTCGATTAGACGCAACCCCAATCCATTTAATGAAAAAACAAAGTACATTGAATGTATTTTAAAAGTACACAACATGTACTTGCCTTTTCCAACCTCCTATTTAAGTGGTCTCTAGGTCACCACACATGTCCAAGTACTCAGCCATTACACGGTGAGTACATATTCACCCGCGACAACTGGGTACACGACATGTACTTAGAGTACACGGCGTGTACTCCTGAAATTTCCAAAAAATCATTTTTTTCTCAAAACAACTAGAAAGTAAGATTTATACCTAAAAATAAGATCTTGGTTCTTAAAAACATTCCCCATAAAGATATTCATCCCCGAATTTCCCTAGCAAGAAGGCGTGGAAGAAGAATCCTCGAATAGCTTCGGCCACTGTGATTGTACATCAACCTCCTTCTCTCAGGTCTCGTCCTGTACTCACATCTGCCGCCATAGAACTCGTACCAGAGGAAAAAACTAGCAACAAAGAACCTTCTCACATAGATAAAAAATTTGGATAGTATACTCTTCGAATGATGCATCCTCCTCAAGCTCAACCTCATACGGTTGGAAATCATGAGATGAGCCTGAGATGTAACATCAAAGATGAGAGACTTGGAAGACGCCATTTATAGCCCAGTACCTCTGAGGTAACTACAACCGATAGGCAAAAAACCCGACTCTCCCCAACTCCTCTAATGGCCCGACGTATCTCGGTGAAATCTTACCCTATCTCCTTATCCTCCTGTGTCCCAACCTTAGTCTGATCTCCAACCTCGAACTCGAGAGGTCATATCTTTTGACCAGCATAAGACCTATATCTTGACTGTGCCATAGCCATCCTCTTCCTAATAAACTATATCTTCTCTGTGGTATCTTGGACAAGTCGAGGTCCCATCATAGCTTCCTCTCCTACCTCCAGCTTGCTTAAGGTTGATAGACATGGTCAACCGTACAAATCCTCATAAGGTGCCATCTAAATTGTTTCTTGAAAACTATTATTGTAGGAAAACACCACAAGAGGTGTGAGATTCTCCCAAGATCCTCCAAAATCCAGGATACATGCTCGAAGCATGTCCTCAAGTACCTGAATCTTACGCTCGAACTGACCATCTATCAGGGGATGGTATGTTGTACTCAGAAGTACCTGTGTACCCCAATCCCTTTGATGTCCCTTCCAGACATGAGAAGTAAAACATGTGTCCCTACCTAAAATAATGAAGTGTGGAACCCCATGTAGACATACAATCTCTTGAATGTACAAACTTCCCAACACATCAACACTGATGGTCTCCTTAATCAAAAAGAAGTGGGAGACCATCATGAGTCTATCAATGACAACCTATACTACATCATTCTCTCTAGGAGACCTCAGAAAACATGTCCCGAAATCCATAACGACATCATGAGACTTCCACATGGGAATGGGTAACTGTTCTAAAAGACCTACTAGTTGCTGATACTCCTCCTCCACCTACTGATAGGTGGAACACCTCATGAAAAAACCATCAACATCTCCCTTCATTTCTGGCCACCAATACTAGTGGTGCAGATCTCGATACATCTTTGTGACACCAAGATGAACTGCCCAAAATGAGGAATGAGAGTCTCGCATCAGATCCTCGCGTATGTCGGCTGGCACCCAAATGAATCTATGAAAACACAAGATATGATGCTCGCGTACTGTCTATTGAAGAATATGGTCCTCTCCTGAAACACTCTCCCATAGGACTAGGCCTTTAGAATCTGATAGATGCCTCGTTCACACTCAATCAAGTAGAGTAGATGTAACAACCACATAAGGAAGAAATGTCTTACCCTGGCTGTCGTGCACCTCCAAATGCATCTCATAAAACAGATTGATAAGCTATCACTCACTACTGGCCTTATGAACTGCATGTATCTGAGTTATCCAACTCAATGCATCAGCCACAACATTGCCTTTCCCCAGAATCTAGGAAAGCTCATTGTCCAAGGATTGAAGGTACTCAATCCACCTTCACTGTTTCAAATTGAGATCGTGCTGAATGAAGATAAACTTGAGACTCTTGTGGTCGGTGAAAACCATGAAGTTCTCTCCTAGAAGATAATGTCACCAACAATGTAAAGCCTAAACAACTGTAGCCAGCTCAAGATTGTGCATCAGGTAGTTCCTCTCATGTGGCCTCAACTGCTAAGACCCCGAACCCAACGACTCCATCTACCTGCATAAGGACTGCTCCCAGCCTTATGCATGATTGATCACAGTATACAGTATAGCTCTTTCCCATTCTAGAAATACTAGTATCGGTGTTGAATTCAACCTCCCTTCAACACCTGAAAGGATGAATCATAATAATATTACAACAAGTACTTCACATCCTTCTAGTTAGGAGCATCAGTGGTGCTTCTAAGCATGAAAAGTACAATATAAAATTCCATTATTAATCAGCAGTCCTAGAAAACTCCATACCTAAAATACATTTTTTGGCTGATCCTAGGAAACTACTGCTCTCACATTCTCTGGGTCTACTGATACTCCTGTCTCGGAGATGACTTGGCCCAAGAAGTGAATTTGGCCCATCCAAAAGTGGAATTTTGAGAGTGTATCATATAAATGATGCCCGCTCAGTGTACTCAAAATGGTCTCAAGATGGGTATAATAGTCTTGTTGAGTGTGAGAGTACACCAAGATATCATCCACGAAGACCACCATGAATGAATCCACGTATGGATGGAACACTCGGTTCATCAATGCCTTGAAGAATGCAGGTGCATTCGTGAGAATGAACGACATAACCACAAACTCGTATAGACCATACCTACTCTGAAAGGCTGTAAGAGGTACATCAGATGGTCTAACAAGCAACTGATGGTAACTAGACCTCAAGTCAATCTCCGAGAACATTCGGGCTCCTTGAAGATGATCAAAGAGATCATCAGTCCTCTGCAAGGGATATCAGTTTGTGACTGTCAACTGGTTCAACATTCAATAATCCACACAAAGTCTGAGGGTACCATCCACCTTCTTTTCAAATAGGATAGGCGAACCCCACAGAGAAGTACTGGGTTAGATGAAACCCTTTGCCTACAACTCCTACAGTGACTTCTTCAGCTCTTGTAACTCTGATGTAGCCATCCTATAAGAAGGAATTGACACCAGTTCCTGTCACATACATAGCTTATTTTAAATTTAAATTTATTTTAATTTTCATTAATGCTTTATTTTGGGGGTTTCCAAAGGTTTTATAGAGAATATGTGAGTTTTCATGAATTGGGCCAAACTGTCAACCCAATTCCAGATTTAATAATAAATTTTATTTGTTTTATAAATTTTTCAATTTTTAATAATTTTCACGCATTTCAAATCCTAAATGTCCTCCCCTAAAATAATAACACCACAATTGAAATTTGGAGCCTTTATAAATCCATAACCAAAGTTTATTTTGGTTTTAATTTAAGGGATTGGGCCTGCCCAGAAGCCCATATCCAGTTTTAAAAATGAATTTTATTTGTTTAATACCATATTCAATATTAAGTATTTTTCGGTGAGTCTAAGTCTCACATGAGACCATTAAACCCAGTCGCGTGCCCAACCTCTTTCCCTCCTCTTTGGAGCTCTTTGGAATCGTGATTTAGGAATGAACTTCTTAGGGTTTCTAAAATCGCCCAGATTTGAGGAGGTAAGTTCATTCCTTCATAACTCTCTGAATTCTTACACTTTTCTCTCCATTCTAGTTCTTAAATGACCTCCTAATTCTTTTTCTAACAACCCCTGAATTGTGGCCGTTTTAAATTTTATCTACTAGTGTTTTGGGGATATTCATTCAAGATTTCTCAATTAAGTTTGTCCATTTCAGTACCCTTTCAAATTTCTTAGGGTTTCATTCTATTTGTTTAGGGTTTTTTTACCTTTTCCTTGAAGTGAAAAATGACCAGGGGGTAGGGTTTCGAACCTAGGTTTCTATTGTTGGGTTTTCTTATTCTTTTATTGTGGTTTTAGGTTTGATCTAGGTACCTCTTGGTGCGGCGGTGGTGCGATTTGATTTTCGCACAAGGGATTCAAGGTTTTAACTAATTTGGTTGGTGATTACATATTTATGAAATCTATATGAATTGAATTGAAATTTTTATGAAATTTTCATGTTCAATTAATTTAATGGTTTCTGCAAAAAAAATATTTTTAGTGGTTTTTGTAATGAAAATGAATTTATAATGCAAATTTTAGAGGGAAATTGGGGGTTTTTCATGGAAGTCTCTTGTTGGTTCTTTTTGGGATTCCCTATCACTACTTATTTTATTTTATTGGGATTTAATAGGGCTGAAAATACTATTTTTAATGTTTATCCCTTTTTTTTGTTTCCACGAATGTTGGTTTTAATGGTGTTGTGTAACTTGTGAACTTTAAGTGTCATGTTTGTTTAAAAATGGATGTTTTGCAAAGATTACACTTCCTGGTTCACATGGGGCTACCCAAAAATTGATTTGTTGGTTTAATTAAAATTTATAAGGCCGAATTTTCTGTTTTGGTAACTTATAGGAGTGAATTTAGTGTGCAAAGTGTGGTTTTTAGGGAGTATTGGGGAAAAACGATGCAGGTTTTTGAGAAATTGTATTATGGAAAATCAAAGTGTTTTGTTGTGTGTTTTAAATGGTATAAAGTGTGTATAGCTACTGTATTGTTTGTAAGTGACCAGTATTGGTGTTTTTATATGAAAATGGATCCATGTGTCATTCTGAATTTGTTTGATCAAAAAGGGGATCACCCGGGTACCTAGGTGGGGCGGATGTGTACTAGTACGACTAGTGGACCGGATGAGTTTTGTCCCTGTTTCACCTAGCATTTGAAAAACAAAAACTCTAACTAAACTATGTGTATTATGATTGGGGACCACTAGGTTATGGTTATGTTACATACTAGTGGCTCGTGCATGAGAACAAATTTTACTATGGTTACTTTACATCGAGGTATGAGGTACATGGGGCCTGAGACTATCTAGTGCCTAGGGGTGTTCCCGATTTTGTTGCTCATTGTTTTTGTGGTATTTTCCATTTTACATGGGTGTTTTTGGAAGTTTTTTACAGTATATAACATGTCTATTTTAATTTGTGAACATTCTTAAAATTTTAGCTCGAAAACTATTTTCAATTGAAAGTAGAATTTCATGGATTTTATCCCGACCTTTCTTTGCGTACTAAAACTGCTTGCTTTTTCACATTGTATTGCATCATCTATGGAATCATTGGGTGGTATAATATTGGGCTTAGGGTCACACCCTAATTACACACCTTGGGTGTAATTATACTTGGTTATGTTTGACTCAGGTAAATGAAAGGCTAAGGGTGATGGTGGTTCGGGGTGTTAGTCCCCATCCTTGGGGCGGAGTTGTAGAGACGTCTTGTGGGCGATGAACCCTAGTCATGTGGAGTCCATGGTGCTATCTTGATTCAGTACTTATTTTTATTTATAACACTTGTATTATCTTTAAACCACTATATTCAGTTCTGGGTTTTTTTCTTAAGACTTGTTTGGCTCAAAAATTCTAGATTTATATTATGATTTTTTTTTAAATTTTTATGGTTTCATACTCAGGTAACTCATTCCCAAACCTAAATTAAGGATACTCAGGAAGTTGTGAAACCCTGTGGGGATATGGAATTCCCTTAGAGCCTTGGCACGGTCCAGGTTTGGTGTCAGTAATAGTGTCAACCAGATTTGGTTCGTGACTAAATGGTATCAGAGGAGGTTCACTCTCTTTGGGTCATGTTATTTGGGGAACAGTCGGGACAGTCAAGAGTTAAAATTTTTGGGACATGGAATTCTAGTTATGAGTAGTGTGGATGATCACCACACCTCATGACAGGATTCAAGTCTCCAGGGGTAGTTGGTACCTTTCGGAGTCCTTTGGTTTTCTTGGTTTAATGATGATTAGGGGAAATTCAAAGACAGTTGGGTTAATGGTCTCAGTAAGCTCGCAGGGCCTGTAAAGACATGTGGAGCTGGGGATATTCCCTAGAACACTCTTTGTGATAGTGAAGTGATTGGAATATGGATGCCAACCATATTTCCAAGTCACCCACTGAAACTAGTTTCCTCTCGCATTTCCTTTTGTTATTTAGTTTTGAAATCATGGAACTTTGGTTTTAAAGTGACATGGTTTTAAGAAGTTTAAAGTTTTTTTGAAATGATTTTCAAATAAATATGAAATGGTCTGATTTATGAAATAGAGAAACTGAATATTCAAAATTATTTTGAAATGGAAAATGGTGTGCTTACACATCTTTGGGAAGAAGAAACTATACTAAAGTTGGTTTTGAAAAAGTGTTTCCAATAATGTTTTCTAAACTATCATAGGGTGTTTTGATGGGATTATATGTTATTAAATTGATGCGAATAACATGAAATTGAGTTCTTGTATAAATGGATATGTCTTTTTAAAACTTTAAGTAATAATTGAATTGGGATTAGGATCTCCTGGTTAGTAGTTTTGAGAAAAAGGATGTGTTGGTTGACCGTTTTGGTTTTGAAAAGTGGAAAGAATCTTTGTCTTATCCTATGGTATTTCAGTGAGTGACCACATGCATGGGATTATATGGGATGATGGATGGTTTATGGCATTACTGGATGAGTGCTGGGACAGATATGAGGAGGGTGCCCGGTGTGGCACAAAAACATGCATGTGTGAGGCCCATGGGGTACCATTTATTGATACGCTTAGTGCTAAACAGTTTGTTTTGAAAGAAATGGTTTTAAAGAAAAAACATGATGCCTTGATTAATAGTTTGGTATGGTTTGTATTATGGGTTTTTTAAAATATTGATGTTGTAGGATGTTTTGAGTCCAAGAACCCCTCCTGTTTGAACTGTGTCTTGGGTTTGTGTTTGGTCGACAAGCTGTGTTGTAGGGACAGTTAGTGGTCTCTTTTGAAAAATGTTTTGGATGCCTTTATAGTGGTTCCATTCATGTATTTGGAACTATTTTGGGGTATATCTTGAACAATGGACTATCTTGGTTGGGTGGTTCAATCGTTGGATAAGGTATGCCCCATTACGGGTTATTGCACAACTAAAGTGAAATTTGGATTGTTTCACCAGTTGAAAACCCTCCAGTTGATGAATATAAGGAATCTTTTTTCTTGATATTTTTAGATTGAGTCTACACCCTTTCCTTTATTTGTTTTTTTATCCTCTTGTAGTGGTATAGTGATCATGAAATGTTTAAAGAGACCTTAGCTTTTTAAGTTTCCTGATTTGTCGAAGGTGGAAGTGGTCTGGGGTCGTTAGCCTAGATGGGTATCTGGATGGTGTCTAAGAGGTCCCCTCAATCCTTCATAGTATCTTTGAAGAAGGAGTTCACGTTAAACTACCTGTGTAAGATATGTGGTAATGAGTGGATATTGTGGCCACTTTCTATAATTGTGTGCTATTTGGGGATGTTGTATAAGGTACCTCTCTATGCATGTCTTATATCAGTCACAATGGTCATGTGCGGTGACGCCTTGTGATGTCATGTGCTTGATTGACCGTAAAGGTGAAATTCATGAAATCATATGATAGTTTATGTTATGTTGGGAGAATTTATCCCTTGGGAAAACATGAAAATCTTTCATTTTAGAGGATGGTGAGTATAAGTGTTCTTTACTTCTATTGTTTCTCACCTGAAGAAACAAGGTGTGATGTGTGTGCATCTTCTATGCCCTTGTTTCAGTGAAATAATGGGTTAGGTTAAAGTGAGTCTAGAATGTGTTATATCTTGGAAAAATTATTGGGTATTGTGGTGTATTTATTGGTGACACCTATAAAAGAATTCTCGTTCAGGGGGTTTTCAAAGCCTAACTATGAGGCCGAAGATGCTTCAATCACTTGAGCTCTAACCATAGGTCTCGGAGGAAAGCTGGCTTGTAGTTAGGGGAAATCCCAGGGTTGTTTAAACCCTTGTACAAAGTTCTATCCTTAGTAGGAAATATAGGAAGTGTTTAAACTTTTGGTGTCATAATATTGCTTCTATTGTTCACGTTCGGTGGAAATAGGTGGAGGGTCTTGTACCCATGTCATCACACAATGTTATTACCTCCCCTTTCGTTTTCATTGAGTCTTTGGAGAATGGATGGAAATTTTGCTAGAAAAGTTGAGCACATGTTTTCACATGGATAGTTCTAACCATGAATAAAAAAACCATGCAGATATAAGGATCCACACAGTTATCTCACAGTCTCCCAAACTGTGCCGACTAACCGTGCGGCCGTCCCAACTCCTTAATTGTGGGGTCTTTTCATGTCGTCCCACGCCGGTCTGTTAAGATGGTTGGTTCCTATAGTGGGTAGACCCACCATGGTTATCATGCATATTATTTTGTAAATTTCTAATGTATTTATACCCCTTGTACTAAGGAGTCTATTTGGGAATCCCCCTATTAGTGTCTTGATTCTGTCTTTGGAAAAAAATTTAAGTTCTCTCATATGGTGGGGAGCCCATTTCTGTCTCTTCATATGGGTAACTCAGGTTTTTCCTTGGTCTTGTCTGGGAAGTAGGTATTATCATTCGGAGATATCTAACTACCTACATATTCCATGGGTAACTGTTGATATTGGAGAGTTCCCAATGGTTATGTTATAGTAGGGTAAGTTTAACCTTGTTCGATGTTGTTGTTTATTTGGGTAAATTGATTGAGTATTGTTCAGATTGTGTTTGAGGAGTTTTCGTTTGGGATAAAGCCTTAATGTGCTTGTTTGTTTCAGGAAAGTGGTGTAAGTTTGGTTTTTGAGAGTATTCCTTCCTTCTGTGATCAGTTGAGGTGTTTTGACCTTTGGGGGAGAAACCTGGCAAAGGAGTACCTCTTGGTTTCTTAGTTGGGTTTGGTTATTTCTTTGGCCTTATTTTGACTTTCTAGGGTGGAATGATTTCATGGTTGGGAGAATTGTCACATAAATAGCTTATTTTAAATTTATTATTATTTTTATTTCCATTAATGCTTTGTTTTGGGGGTTTACAAAGGTTTTATGGAGAATAGGTGAGTTTTCATGAATTGGGTCACACCGTGAGCCCAATTCCAGAATTAAAAAAATGATTTCTTTTATAAATTTTTACATTTTTAATAATTTTCACTCATTATAACTCCTAAATTTCCTCCCCTGATATATTAACACCAAAATTAAAATTTGGAGCCTTTATAAATCCATAACAAAGGTTTATTTTGGTTTTTATTTAAGGGGTTGGGCCTGGACAGAAGCCCATATCCAGTTTTAAAAATGAATTCTATTTATTTAATAACATATTCAATATTATGTATTTATAGGTGATTCCAAGTCTCACACGAGACCATTGCACCCAGCCGATCCTCCATCCACTTTCCCACCACTTTGGATCTCTTTGGCATTACAATTTAGGGATGGAGGTCTTAGTGTTTCTAAAATCGTCCATATTTGAGAAGGTAAGTTAATTCTTTCATAACTCTCTCAATTATTACTATTTTTTCTCTATTCAAGTTCCTAAATGTCTTCCTAATTCTTGTTCGAACAAACACTGAATTGTGGCCGTTTTCAATTTTATCAACTGGTGTTTTGGGGATATTCATTAAATATTTCTCAAGTAAGTTAGTCAATTTCATTCCCATTTAAAATTTCTTAGGGTTTTATTATATTTTTTTAGGGGTTTTTTCCCTTTTCCTTAAGGTAAAAAATTACCATGGGGTAAAGTTTTGAACCTAGGGTTTAACCTTGGGTTTTCTTAGTCTTTTATTGTGGTTGTATGTTTGATCTAGGTCCCTCTTGGTGCGGCGGTTGTGCGATTTGATTTTCGCACAAATGATTCAAGGTTTTAACTAATTTAGTAGGTGATTCCATATGTATGAAATCCTTCTGAATTAACTTGATATTTATATAAAATTATCATGTTCATTTAATTTTATGGTTGCTGCAAAAAAAATAGTTTTAGTGGTTTTTGTAATGCAAATGAATTTTTAATTCCAATTTTAGGTCAAACTGGGGGTTTTTCATGGAAGTCTTTTGTTGGTTATTTTGGGGCTACCCTATCACTAATTATTATATTTTATTGGGATGTACTAGGGCGGAAAATACAATTTTAAATTTTTATCCCTTTTTTGCTACGAAAGTTGGTTTTAATGGTGTCCTGGAACTTGTGAACATTAAGTGTCATGTTTGTTTAAAAATGTATGTTTTACAAAGATTACATTTCTTGGTTTACATGGGGCTTCCCTAAAATTGATTTTTTGGTTTAATTGAAATTAATAAGTCTGAATTTTCAATTTTGGTAACTTATAGGTGTGCATAGAGTGTGAAATGTAGGGTTTTCCGGGAGTGTTAGGTGCAAAACAATGCGGGTTTTTGAGAAATTGTTTTATAGAAAATCAATGTGTTTTGTTGTGTGTTTTAAATGGTATAAAGTGTGTATAGATACTGTATTGTTTTTAAGTGAACAGTATTGGTGTTTTTATATGAAAATGGATGCATGTGGCATGCTGAATTTGTTTGAGTACAAAGGGGAAAGCCCGGGTACCTAGGTGGAGCAGATGTGTACTAGTACAGCTAGTGGACCAGATGGGTTTTGTAGCAATTTCACCTAGAATTTGGATAACAAAAACTTTAACTAAAATATGGGGATGATGATTGGGGACCACTAGGTTATAGGTATGTTCCATAATAGTGGCCTGGGCACGAGAACGGATTTTACTATGGTTAATTTACACCGAGGTATGAGGTACATGGGGCCCGAGACTATCTTGTGCCTAGGGGTGTTCCCGATTTTGTTGCTCATTGTATTTGTGGTATTTTCCATTTAATATTGGTGTATTTTGTAGTACATTACAGTATATAACTTGTATTTTTAAATTTGTGAATAGTCTTGAATATATTATCTTGAAAACTGTTTTCAATTGAATGTTGCGTTTCTTGGATTTTATCAATGCCTTTCTTTGCATACTAAAACTGCTTTCTTTTTCATATTGTATTGCATCATATTTGGAATAATTGGGTGGTATCCTATTGGGATTAGGATCAAACCATAATTACACCCCTTGTATGTAATTAGACTTGGTTATGTTTGAATCAGGTAAATGAAAGGCTAATGGTGATGGCGGTTCAGTGTGTTAGTCCCCATCATTGGGGAGAAGTTGTAGAGACGGCTTGTGGGTGATGAACCCTAGTGGTGTGGAGTCCTCGGTGCTATCTTTCTGCTATATTTATTTGTATTTGGAACACTTGTATTATATTTAAACCAATGTATTCAGTTCTGGTTTTTTTCTTAAGACTTTTTTTGTTCAAAAATTTCAGATTTATATTATGGATTGTTTTTAATGTTTTATGCTTTCAGACTGGAATAAATTGTTACCAAACCTAAATTAATGATACCCGGGCACTTGTGATAGACTGTGGGGATAAGTATTTCCCTTCGGGCCTTGGAACCGACCAGTTTTGTTACCGGTAATAGTGGCAACCAGATTCGGTTTGTGACAGTGCCGCTCCTGAAACAAGCTCAATATAAAATTCCACCTCCTGCTTCAGAGGAAAACCTAAAAATTCACCTGGAATGATGTCCCTAAAATTTTCCACCACTGGTGGAAATTCCTTCTATGAAGTCCCCTAGTCATCCAAATATAGACTAGAAATATGGGTGTTAACTCCTCCCAACCCATGATTCTCAGGTCTTGCTATGCTCTCATGGACATCCCATTCACCCTTATGAAGAAATGATCCCCCTCTAGTGATGTGAAACTCACCCTATGGTGATAGAAGATGACAACATCCTGTAAGGGAACGAACCAGTCCATCCCAATAATGAAATCATAGACTATCATCTCAATGAAATAGAGGTCCCATAAAAATTGACACCCACCAACCACAAGATGGTACTCCTTGCACTGTCGTACAATAGTCGTTCTAGTCCCCAACAGAGTGTCTAGCATTAAGATATCAAAATAAGAAAACATACAGATCCCAAGTCTCTCCAAAATAGCAACATATATAAAGATATGGGAATCCCATTTATCAAAAAGAGTATAACCTAAAAATTAGGCAACTAGGACTATACCTCAAACTGTAGATGGTCCGGGATCCTGATCCTAATGGGTCTGCTCCACCGCATAAGTCTGACCTGTACTGCTGCCATGTGACCCTGCCTGACCACCCTGAGCTAATCCACCCTATTGTCACTGAATACATGGAAACTGGATACCCTGGCCAGGACCTCCACCTCAGCATGAATGGATCAAAAAACTCTAGTTCCCTGACTTATGAGAAGCTGTTGTTGCTGCTCCTAAATGAGGGGTTATAGAAAACCCCATGTCACCAGTTGTTGGGGAGAAGAACAGACATAAGCATTGAAGATGGCACATATTTCCACATGTATGACACTCTACTAGGTCTCCCAGGCAATGTGGACTTGTATGCCCACTCTACCCACACTGGGAGCACACCACCTGGCTACCAAAAGAAGTGTCCCACCTCATCAGATCCCCGCATATAGACTTCATGTGGCGTTTCCTACTGTTAGTGGGAGGGATACCAACTCTGGATGTCAAACCACCATATCTCATCACTCCATAATCTCTCAGATTGTGCTCTGTGATTAGCACATGGTTGACTATAGAAGTGATGGATTTCAACCTAAAGATGTTCACCTGATATTGGATGTCATGCTTGGGACCATCCCTAAACTTCCTTGAAGAGAATAACTCATCTCCCCCTAAAAAGGGTGTGAAGTTCTTTAGCTCTATGAATTGATAAGAATACTCTATAATAGAAAGTGTACCCTGATCCAGACTCATGAACTCTTGGGATCAATTGGTCCTCAAAGTCTCTAGTTATAAGTAGTCGTATAAGGTATGCTGAAACTCATCCCACGACATAATCCGTTGGCGTCCCACCTGTAAGATCACATCCCCCATCTCTTGGTGGAGTCGTGAAGAATATATGTAGAAAGCTTCCCCTCCTCTCTAGAGGCATTTCCAGATGCTCGAAGATAGAAAGCATGGATTTTAACCGTGACTCTACAGCCTGAGGTCCTCCTTCCCCTGTAATGGTGGGAGGATGATGCTGCTGAAAGACCCGCGTCAATATTGCCATAGACGAGGTATAATGATGTTCTCCCAGAATGGTCTACATCATCCTCATAAATCCCTCTCTGCATTGTGAATCAGCACCTATATCAGGAATAATAGTTGGTTCCAAGACTTTCACAACTGGAGGATCGGCTGGTAGTCCCTGATCATCCATATTCAGTGTCTGATCACTGCCATATAACTGGTGGGAAACCAGAGGATGTCTTGGTGGCATGACTCAACAAGGTCAAGCGCACACCTTATATCAACATTAACAGGGAATGAAACTTATAAGAGTAAGAAGGGAACATGATAAATAAAGCATTTATGTTTTTCAAAACATGGATACATGACATTTATAATACCTACATGACGTGTTCCCTTATGCATTCACATGGTCATGTACTTCTGCCAAAACTAGTCGTGTAACTTCCCATACACACGACGTGTTTTCCTAACACACAGCGTGTACTTGAATCCTCTTCCCCTACCTGAGTTCTCTTGAATAGCTAAGACACATGGTTTTCTTAGGACAAGAACACACGACATGTTAGTGTCAAACTCAGTGTGTACTAGAGGAACTTCACTGACATGGGTTGTTAGTCACACAACCAGTTACACGGCTCACTCTACACGACATGTTCAAGATGGAAATGGCATGTACAACTTAGGTTTCAACTGCCCGTGTTGGTAGTCACACGGGTGGACACACGACTGACACTACACAACGTGTTTATGCTTGACATGAAATGTACTAAAAGGATTCCACCACCCCGTGTTGTTCATTACACAACCGGATACAAGGGTTACACTACACGGTGTGTTCAAGATTGAAACAACGTGTATAACCTATGTTTATTCATTCGTGTCGTTAGTCACATGGGTGGACACATGGTCTATACAACATGGTGTGTACAACCGGTCCACAGCTTGTTCCACCAATTATTTCCCTAACCCGTGTCTTTGCCCACATAGCCAGTGACATGGTTAGAGACTATACGACATGTACACATAGTACATGACATGTACTTAAGAAAAATAGTTCCTTCATGAATAGAAGGACACATGGAACGTATTCATCATTACATGCTGTGTATTCTAGGTTTTCCAGGTAGTAAGACTCAACAACTACTCAAGAACCCCAGAAAACCACTGAAACAAGAACCAAAGTGCCTTATTTTGATCCGTGAGGGCCCATACTCCCTAAAAATAAAATCTTGGCATCTTATACATGTCATATTAAAGAAAAAAAGTCAATGATCCGCCAATTTATGATCCATGAGGGCCCATAAAACCTTAAGAACCAATGTTTGGAATTCATTCAATCAAACCATACACAATTCAATACCCTATCAAAAATTAGGTATTCTATCAAGGCATCTATAACAACAACATTTATATTTAACAAAACCCTTATCAAAACAACATGAAATCAATAATTCACCCTAAATGGCAAGGAAAGAATGCATGACATGTGATATCTAGAATGTGCATATATGATTCATGATAAGGAATTCCCTCATCTCATTGGGTAGTAACAGAAATATAACACCAATAATATCAATTGTTACCACAGAAAACATTTGTATCACCCAATGGTGAAATCAAATTAACTGTAAAATTGCTAATCCGAAAAAATTTCAATAATGAGGTAAATTGGATTTTACCTATACATGGGTCAACTACTCCCAGGAAAAACTTATTATCAAGTACCTATTCCTTCTTATCCATGGATATATGCTCCAAATAGTTTTTAAAGAATAAAATAATTCCTCTGATACCACTTTGTAACATCCCGGTTCTGGGAGCCGCCCAGAGGTGCCCCGTACCCGATTGGTCACATGGCCTCAAGCACATTTCCCAAAACGCTAGAGGTTGCCAACTTGAAGTGAGGGCCTTGGGTGTGATAGTGGGGAATATATGCCCTCATTGGAAGAGTAACATAGAGGATGTAAAATAGATAACAATAAAAGAAGCAGTAATCAAACCATACAATAGTAAAAAACAGAAGACTAGAAGTAATAAAAATTAAGCACATATATATATATGATGAATGATACATATGTCCAGGAATTCAACCTAACAAATAAAATTTTTGGAATATATTAGTAAACCAAAGTGAAAAATAAAATCAGTAAACAACTCCACAACATCACAAGCCTTAGCTTGGTCCCATGCTCCCCAGCTCCACAACAATCATGTACCTGATGTATAAGGGCGCTTTACCTTATCTATACCTATAATAATATTATCTTTTTGAGCCCAAAAACATGACCTAAATAGGGTGTAAGTCTAATCCTAGTAGGCAACCACCCAAATATTTGTTCCTAATAGTCAGTGAATATATATGGAAGGAAATAAGGAAAAATAAGCAGTGATCAGAGAAGTACTCAAAAGTAAACAATCCTATAGTTTCATTTACAAACATTTACTTTTATGTTTTTAATCAACCAAAAAGAAATACAAGAAACCATATGGGTTGTTCTTACAACCTAACCATGATGGTTCACAATACAAGAGAAGATATATCAAAGACTCTCTGATAAATCACTCACCATCAATTCCCTCTATAATCTTTCAACGGTATCCTATTGGCACTCTGAGGTAGCACTCAACGCCAATTCTTCTCGTGGCCTCGTAACATAACTATAGACACTCTGAGGGAGCACTAAATATCAATATACCCTATGATCTTGAAGTATGATAATTAAAATAGACACTCTATGAAATCCCTCAATGTCAATTTCCCATATGGTCTCACTACACCAGGTTCCTGCAGCCCTGTGTAAAGAAATCATGCACAAACGATAATCAGTAGCCAACATAAACCTCAATAACTTCTTGGCTAAAAAACTACTGTATATCATATAATTCCAAATTATAATCACTCCACCCAACAATAAAGGGCCTGGAAAACAAGAAGAATCCTGAAAGGCAAGGATAGACCAAACGGTAAAAAACAAGAAAACATGGGTAAAACATCCATAACATGAAAAATACAACACTATTTTCAAATAATTAACCTCTATACAATATAACAAGAAATATCAGAAAATTAAAAGTTATAACACCATAAAAACACAATACCTTGAATGAGGGTATTGGGAATTTTACCACATATAACTCAATGAATAACTATGGAACGACACAAACCACCTACCTCGACATCGTGAGATCGATATACGTGATCATCAGGACTTGAATCGCCCTAGAATGCTATAGATCTAAAAAAATGCTAAAAAAGATCAACTGAAGATAACTCATGAGATAGAAGATATCATGAGATGAGGTTCAAGAAGAAATAAGACCTCAATGATTCAATTCCAACGCAATTGACGATGGTCAATTCAGAGAACGGACGACGAGTCAGGGGCTCAGAGAAGATCTGAGGTTGTACGGTCACTCTTGGATGAGACATATGAAGAAGAAAATGGTTCTGTTTATTAGACGTGATCCCATTCTATTTAATTAAAAAATAAATGAAGAACAATACATGTATTTTAAAAGTACACAGTGTGTACTTTCCTTTTCCACCCCTTACTTTAGGCGGTTTCTTGGTCACCACACACTACCATGTACTCGGCTATTACACAGCCAGGGCACAATCACCCACGACATCCAGGTAAACAACGTGTACATAGAGTACACAGTGTGTACTCCTAAAACTTCTAAAATCACCTCTTTTTCTAAAAAAAAACCAGAAAGCATGATTTATATATGAAAAGAAGATCTGGATTCTTACAATATACTTATAGATGGAGCCTAAGGATTTTCTGGTTATGATATTCATTAATGGATTCCTAGGAATTAAGATATGCATCCTTAGCTCTATAAATATATTTTTACAAACATTTTTTATATGAAAATAAATATTTTAGGCAACATAATTAGAGATATTCTGATATTTGTCGAAGTGGAAAAAACACTCAGCTGTGGCTGTTGAGCAGAAGTAGATCAAGTTATTTTTTTTGTGTGAGTTAGTTATATATATTTATGTATAAAAATCATTTATAATTATGAATTAAATACATACACACATAGGTGGAGGCCTACTGAGATCAGAACCAGGACGTACATAGGCCCTTTAGAATGTGTGTAGACTTTATGTCTTTGAGATTAAAGAAGGGATTAAACCCGAGACATGGTCCTTAGTGATAAGGGATGCACTGTTTCTTGTGATGGATGGATGTTGAATAGTTGGTTCCTCTACATTAAGCTTCACCTTATTTTGGGTTTTTGATATACGTACTTATATGGTCATCCATGAGTAACCTTGTATATTTGTTTTTATATTCTATTCTGATATGTTTCCTTTTCTATAAAAGGTAATATGTTTTGAACTGGTTACTACAACTTTTGTTATATTATATGATTTGCTCATGTCTATTATTTTTGTTATGAAATTATGGTCTTTATTCCACTATGTTATATATAAATATTGACTATTATTATTATATCCACAAGAGGGTATAATATCCCAACTATAACATAATTAGACTCTCAATACTAGTTTGTAGATTTTGGAATATAAAGAGGTTTTCTTGAGGCCTAGTGGAACAATATCCTATATAATAGGATAAGTGGCTCCTGGTTTAGTGAACTATTGATTTATTTTGTAGTAATAACACTAAAATGATCAAAATTGGTTATGAACTCAATCATTATAGGTTTCACGAAAAATAGGCCTATCGACAAACCTTATTCGACACCCCTGATAGATATTCTTAGGTTCACTCATATTTCATTTATCAACCATTTCGAGGGATTTGAATATGTTTAGGTTAGATAACCCAATAGAATTTTGACCATGGATAACATAGATAGAGTAATAGGCAATCTGAAGTTTGGTATATATTAATTGAAATGTTCTTCTGGGATAAAAGACATGTTATATTTTTATAGCCTGGATTTCATTGTTTTTTGGGTTTATAATACTTTAAGATAGTTCAGGATAAATTGGGATACCTATTTGGGGGGATTAGGTTGAGATTTATAATATAACCCAACTTAAAGAAACCTATGTTGACCAAATATTAATATTGGTTGAACTGGAAATATTAAATGAATGCATGATGATAAGGGTAAATGGTTTTATGGTTAAATACCTTTTATTTTATTGATAATGATGATTCCCACACATTGATAATGTTTTGAAACTCATGTCAAATATTTTGGTTTTAGTAATGGATTGAACTATAAGGAACCTTGGGTTGGAAGAAAAATAAAGGGATTACGTCAACAAAAAACCCATCAAAATGGGAGATAGAGTCAAGACTTTAATTATTATGAAAAACCCAGAATAATAAAATATTATTAAGAATGCGAAGATAATTGATGTCCCAAACACATGATAGAACATAAATATGGAGTCTAATAGAGGATCAAGTGCTGAAGATGATCAAGGAAAGAAGATTCAATTTCAAACATTTCAAAAATGTGGGACGAAGCAGGGGTAATTACCTTAAAGGGGCATATAAATCATATAATTGTGTAGAAAATTGTCACTGGGCTCACATTTGTAATGCAAAGAGAGAATCTACAAAAATATTTTTCTTCAATTGAAAAGGAGATGGACATTATAAGACTCAATGTACCAATTCAAGGGCCAATGAGGGATAAAGTCATCGACAACTATAAAAATAAGGAAAATAAGATGAAAATAATATTAATTTATCTGGTAATGAGTTTTCAAACAAGACATTCTAGTGTCCTATGTCAAGTAGGTTTTTAGGAACTAGTAGATATTGAGTTATAAAGATAATCCCATAGTGTTTTGATTATCATATAATTAATTTTGATGGTTGGGGGATGTTATTACTTATGGATTTTGATCTTCATACCATGGTAGAATTTTATATGAATTTATAAATGGGATAAATCCCTTTATAAATACATTATTAGAATATTTCATACAGATGAAACCCATTCAACATCCTAAATACACCCATGATAATCTAGTGGTGTATAGTTAATTTTGAGTTTATTATAGAAATTACAGTAATCATATTATTCAAATTATTAGGAAGTAATTTATTTTTTGGGGGGTTTTGTGGAATATAACACCATCAAATTTTGATATATTATTACATTTGAACAATTCAATGTATTCGATAGCTTACTCCATATGAAACAGTAAGCATAAATAAAATAATGTCATATTTATTTTAAAATACAAATATTACATATAAAAATTAAAATATTTCCATTGAGTTAGAAATAATGAATAAGAGTAACCATATTATAATATATATATATATAGAAATATAATAATGTATGATTTTAATACGAATTATATTCAACTAGTATATCTAAAAAATTTATAAAAATAAATTTATGATTAAAAATATATTTTTCCAAAATTGGTTTTTTTTATTTTAAGATACTAAATATATTTTGATTAGATAATAATAAAATATATTTATAATAGTAGTAATTGATTTATGATAAATTAATTAAAACTTTTAGGAAATAATAATAAATAATAGTTAAAATTTTTAAAAAATATTTTCCAATATGAACAGTTTCCATTTTTTTTGAACCTTTGTTTGAAAATTAACTATAAAAAATTATAAATATAATTAATCAAATTGAACACAATTTTATATAATTAATATCATTATTTTTTAATATTAACTTTTATTATTTTTCTAAAAATGATGTTTTTATTTGAATAATAAAACTACCCTTTTATAAATAACATGAATTTTTTGCCATTATTATTATATAATTATGAATTATAAATTCATGAAACTCACTAATAGGATCAAATATTTTATTTCAATATGATATCATAATTTTAAAAATGTTGTTTTAAATTCAAAAACACATATTTCATAGTTGATAACATATGTAATAATTTCTCAAAAAAATTAATACATTTTTAATTTTAATTATAGAATTATTTTTTATCACATTTATAAGTTGTATCAAATAAAAAATATTTACAATTTGGAAATAGTTGGTCCAAATTATATAATAAGGAACATTTTATTTTTAGGTATAAATATAATTATACTATAGGTAAAAACTAGTTACCGCGATAAAAGCTAAAATGGTAGAAGTCAAAATTCAAGGAGTAAAGCGAATGAAACCTGAAAAAAAAACATGTCAATAATTTTCTGAATGAGGTTAATATCTACCTTATATATTCCCCCAAAAAATATTTCTCAGTTTTTAGACACTTTATGTAGTGAATCAATATTTTAAAAAATAACAATATATTTATTAGAGTATACAATGTGAAACGTCGAGCATAAACAAACCAATAAATATTATTACCTAAGTATGAATATTATAAACAAGATGTTAAATTGGTGGGTATTAATACGATTAAATAATTCATGAAATTAATAAAAAAATCTTATTGAATATATTTATTTATAAATTCTTATTAATTAAACACTGAATTTTAAGCCAAGTTAGTTTTTTCATTAAAAATATGATTTCTTTAAGAAATGATTTTAACTCATTTCTATGAAAAAAGAATAGAATAGTTTTATAATTTAATTAAATTTATTTGATAAAATTTACTTTAAGTATTAATTCAAATTATTTATATAAAATTAGGATGAAAATTTATGAAATTTTCAAAAAATATTAATTTTTCCGTGAATAGTAAACATTACAATTTGTTTTAAATTGTCATTTATATTAATAAATCGGGTCTCATTATTCTTTTATTTTTTTTTTCAAATTAAAACAATAAGTACTTATTTATATTAAATACAATAAATATTATTTAGATAATATTTATACTGGATTTTAGTATAGGTACATTTTTAGGATTAAAACCACATTTTTTCAAAAAACATTTTTGAAGTCTATAGTTTTTCTCCATTTTAATTCTTTAAATATCCCCAAAGGAGGAATTGTTTAAATAATAATTATAGATAAAATAATATATATTAATTTAAATTTATTAAATTATTATTCCTTATCGTATTGTTATTATAAGATCATCTTAGGCTTGAAAAAATTATTTCGTGAAAACCCATTTGGCATTCAAAAGACCTAGTATCAAATCTGAGTGGGGGT
This sequence comes from Viscum album, assembly GCA_963277665.1. Classification (NCBI taxonomy): domain Eukaryota; kingdom Viridiplantae; phylum Streptophyta; class Magnoliopsida; order Santalales; family Viscaceae; genus Viscum; species Viscum album. The sequence continues at coordinate 134,703,979 of OY728141.1, forward strand.
AATTTTCCAAGATACTATAGTATTATTATAGTAGTTACCCCAGAAGTTAATGTGAGCTTATATAGTATACCGAACTATTCTTTTGATTTGGGTCTTCGAGCCATCTGTTTAGGCTTAGGAGTCTTAGGGCCTTCGAGTCACCAAGTACTTCAGGCCACAGGGCCTTCATGCCACTAAAAATTCATTGGGTCATAGGGTATTCGAGACACCATAGTTATTTTGGACATAAATCCTCTATGAAAGAATTAACTATGAAACTCTTTAGGATGACCACATATGAGAAGGCACAAGAATAGGATTCAGAGAATGTAGATTCTAGTAGAGCAGAGCTAACCATATTGGATGAACGAGAGGGTATAGAAATTTTCATCAATAAACAGACAACATGAAACTATACATAGGTAAATTAAAGAAGATCAAAAATGAAAGGTGGGGAGCTAAGAACCTTAAAATATGAAGATATTGGGGAGATATTGTTATAAAGTGTAGTATTGTCGTCCTACTTCAATATTCATGTACTGAGGCCTTGTGCCTCGAAGACTTTAGTAAATTTACTAGCATTGTAAGATTGGGAATACATATCATATAAGGATTCTCCTGTACCATTAATAAGATAGATTACATAGAAATAAATAAAAATTTAAGGACATTAGGATTTCGGAATAAAACCCATTTTTTCAAAACATTTGCGGGTTGAATTTTAAATTGAATTCTAAAAATTATGAGAGTTGAATTTGGAAATATTGATTCTATATTTATATTAATATTAATAATTAATATATAATATGGTTAAATAAAATTTTTAACATAATAAATAGTGGAAACAATATACAATAATTACAATAGTTACCGTTAAAATAGGTTTACAAGGGGTTAAACTAAAATGTTTAGGGTAAAAATGACTAAAAACATATCTAATTTCTAATGGATGGTCATATTTTGACCCTATATATTGTAATTATAAATAACGATCCAGTTTTGGTTTTTTTTCTTATGAAAAATGTTGGTTTAATTATTTCTTTTAAAAACATTGAATTGTGGCCTCTCCCCCACTTATAAAAGAATACCCCTATCCTATCCTTTACACACTTCAAAATTAATTTTTTTTGTAAAATAACGTTCCAGATAACTTACTTAATTTCCAATCTTCATCCTATAATCCACAGTTTTATTATAATTAAAATCTAGGAAGACTATAGGTATAATCCTAAAGAGGTGGTCTGAAGAAGTGGAAACATTCTTAAGCGAGAATTGTATTTTTTTATTATTCCACATACATATCAATTTTTTTAAAACATGATTATATAATTTCATAAGTATATTAAATATAATTATATTTTGAAAATTCAATTCCATGATATAAATACATCTTTGACTCCCTTGAATAGGGAGTTAAACCATTGATAATGTGTATGGAGAACCACCACTTCACGAACAAATGTAATTTGTTTTCCATCACCGCTTATCAACGATATTTATCATGATGTATTTAATTTTAATATATGAAATTTATAATATTTTTATACTTATAGGAGTATAATATTAAAGTCTCATTAATTTCCATTCTATTAGGAATTCAATATCATCACATGCATGCACGACAAGTGACCATCTCACGAAGTGATGTGATTTGTTTTTCACATTATATTTAAATGAATGGTAATAATAATTAATTTTATGTTAATACAGTATTTTAAAGAAATATTAATCATTATAGAAAATTAATATATCATATTATTTGTTACTGTAACATTTATTGAATAAATGTTAAAGTCGTTCGTGTGAATGTCAGATTACCACCTCATGATGTGATGTGATCTGTTCTATCAACTAATTAAATAGATGATATATTTAAGTGAATTTAAAGAATTAATATTTTATTTATGATATATTTATCATTATTGAAATTAAAAATAACAATAACCTTATTTCTGTCATGATCATTTGAAATTTTAAACATTACTCATGCGTATATACGACTTACCATATCCTCGATTATATAGTAGATCATTTTCCTAAACATTTAAAGGATTAATTCTAAAATTATATTTTATGTATTAAAATTATAATTATTTCATGATTAAAATTCATAATATGATGAAATAATAATATCATTGACCTTAGTGAACATTCAAATGTGATTGTGTTCATATGAGCCGTTTATCATTAAAATGCTTGATGTATAATTAATTGGTTTAGTAATTGAATAAAACATCATATAAAAAAATTAATAATAAATATGAAGAATGTTCTTAATCATTTAAATAATTATCATAAGTTTATTATTCAAGAATATATAGAATACATGTGATGACTCTGTCTTGAGTTAAGGGGTTTCTAATCTCAATTTCCATTCATTGGGTGATACATCTACTTCATTGATTATATTTTTCCAGGATTATGTGTAATGTGACCTTTTCTTAATTTATGTTCTAATTAAATATTTTTTTTTATACATTTTTTACACACAATAACACGATTTATTAACTCTTATCTTATTGATATAAACTTTGCAACGGTTTTATCTCAAAAATTTACTCATCGAGACACATGTTCTTTTATGAACCTACATTATTTTCAATGGTTTTTTAATGAACATTTACAAATTATATCACTAATACTTCATAATTATTGATATTTAATGTTACAATTTATCTAATACAACTATTGGATCTATGATTCAAGAGTCACCAAAGTGGTAAGGCTTTATGTTACAATCCTATTTTTAATTGGGATTACTTATGCATGAATTTTCATTGAAGGAAATTATTGAATCATTGTATAGTAAAGTAATTTAATTTATTATCATATAATTATTCATCAAATTTTTAATTAATCGTACCATTAACCTCAATTTGGAACTTAAAATTATTTATATAACATTTTTAAGAAAATATGACTTTATTTCTATCTTCAACCTAAAATACATTTTATTCAATATCCATGTTTTCTAAAAATGTTGTCAGACATGTTTATAATATTAAAATATTATTTCTAAAATACAGTTTACCCAAATATATTTTTTAAAAAATATTTGTAATGGCCCGGGTTCTTGGAGGTCCATTACTTAGTGAAAAATCTAATGTTGGGTGTTCTGGGTAGTCTGGGAAAGATATCGGGGAATTTTGGTGAAGTTTTGACCCCTAATGGTAGGCCTACCGGTAGCCTTAGACTACCAGTAGTAGGCCTACCGGTAGCACAGACTACCGGTAGCTCGGCCTACCGGTCGCTCGGTCTACCGTTAGCTACAGCCTACCGGTAGCTCGGCTACCGGTAGCTATCAGCCACCGGTAGCTCTCGGCTACCGGTGGCTCTTGCCTACCCCCACAGGTTTTCCAGTATAGCCTCCTTTTTTTCACAATTTGGATTTTGAGCCAAGTTTTGGCATCGTGTAAAGCCATTAATGGGTTTTAATTAAATATTGGTGAGGTGTGCGTCTGTTTTAACCACCCCGAAGGGCGGGGACCCTTTAATGAAGTGTGGGGATGCTTGGTCAACCCACGACCCCGCTCCTTACGTGGTTTCATGTTCTTATCTCAACCGTCCTTGGTAATTTTAATATAAAGGCTCTCCATGGGTTTCTTTTTCTAAATCTCCCTCACATCATTTCGTCTTCTCGTGCTTGAGTTCCTGAAGGCCCCACCACCTACAAATCACGCATCCCCTGTTACTGGAACGTGGTAAACATCGATCCTTGATCAATCAGGTAGGGTTTCACCTTCGTCTCTCCTCTATGTGCATCTTGCGGGGTGGATACACTTTTTATTCTATAGAATTGGACGAACCAAATGTTAATGAAGATAATAAATGGATTCTAAGAATGAATGGGAAGGGTGTGACTGCTGCTCTATTTTTTTCTCTTTCAGGATTAATGATTCTGTTTTGTGCGGGCTTACACCTACTAAAAATCATGGCTGTTGGTGGTCTTTATCTGTGCGCTAATAAACCCTTAATTCTTGTGTTGGTCGTGTAAAGGAAATTGGTTAATTACATATATTCGGCTAATAAATTGAAATCACCTAGATCAATCCTTTTTGTGATAACCCCGGTTAAGGTACAAATGAATTGGAATCATGGAGTGTGTAAAATCTATTAAATTTGAAATATCGGCATGGGCCTGCTTTGTGTTGGTGGTAGTGGTTTGGTTGTTTTTCTTTCATAGCCGATTGATGGGTGATGTGGGTGGGGATGGGATCCCTTATTGTTATGGTTTCACTGGTTGTGAATTTGAGGCCGTGTGGTTTGCTTGCTTATATCACGAATTGGGGTGGAATCCTCTGTTGTTGAGAAACTGTTGGCTCCTAGGTTTTGGGAACATGGGGTAGTATCTTGGGGTTTTCCATGGTTCCATTACTTCGAGGGATCTCACTTACCCCTTTTTCTGTTGTTGTGACCTTACAAGACAACCGGGTGTGAATCTTTAAGTTGATGCTTGACTGTACTCTTTCCTTGGCTTGTTCTTATGCTTGCTAGTTTCCCATGTAGGTGAAGAAGCATATTAAAAAATTATCACTAAACATGAAAAACGAGGATGGGACAATGGCTTTGGTTTGGTATAAGTTGTGACTTGGGCATGGGTGCTGATTGTGTTTTGTAGGCGGTCTGAAGAAAAACCTAGATTGGGTGAGTGCTTGTTACCTATACATATACTTGTAGTTTTTGGGTTTCTTATTCGCGCCCCACCCAAGTTGAGCACTTAGTGCCGAACACCCCCATTTCATGGGGGAAGGTGTTTTTTCCAACACTTCCACTAGTGGATGGTTATTAGATCCTTTATTCTCCATTTCCTGGATAGCCCAAGTACCTTCGGGAAGCTGTGATGGCTTGAGGTCCATTATTATCCCAAGAATCTTCAGGCGGGGTGGTTGCGGTGGTTAGCCCAGGTGTGTGTGGGCAGGTGGTTTCCCAAGTATATTCGGGATGAGGCCTAAGTGTCTTTGGGTGTGTCAGTGGTTGTTCTGGCCTAGGTGTTTGCTGGCGGGGTTATGTGTGACAGTTGTGGCCCAGGTGTCTGCGGGTGGGATAATGGTTATGGCCCAGGTGTGTGTAGGTGAGGTTTGGCAGTGGGACTGCGGTGAGGTTGTGACCCAGGTGTGTACGGGTGCGGAATTGAAGTGGGACTGCGGCGAGAATGACAAGATTGATTCGATACGTAGGATGTCTAAATAACCAGTGGGAAAGTGGTGTGAGGTACCCAAATATCAATGTGTTATTACTATACTTTACACTCCTTTCATTATTTGTGGAGTGTGCTTTGGTGAGGCTTGGGTGGATAGTTTACCTTGCTCGATGTTTTGGTCATCTATTTTCTCACAGGCCATTAGTATGCCTCCCCACTTGTGCATGAGAGATTTTGGTTTTTCCCTACTGAGTATACTTGTATGCTCACCCAAGGTATATAAAACTGTTTTCAAGTTTCCAGGAGGACTTCAGGGATCGTGCGGGATTGTACTAGCTCAGACCTTGGGGTAGCTACTGTTGTCGTTTTTCTTTATTTTGGTACTTTATCTTTGGAGTTATTTTATCATGTATCTTCTACTCTTGAACATGCATGTGGGAATAGTTTTCTTTTGGATTTACTTTTCTTTCAGTTTTGGTGTTGTTGGGATTTACTATCTTATCTCCTGATCCTATTAAAAGAAAAGCGGTAATGACTTCCATTTAGTGTGTGATTCTATACCCTTGGTTCTGGTCGCCACTCTGGGACCTATTGAAGGTGGGTTTCAGGGGTCATTATCTCTCCTTCAACTTAAAGAAGGAAGGGCCTGGAAATCTGCTGACCCTTCCCTCCTTTTGGTGAAGGCGGGTCATGAAAGAATGGTATCAGAGGTGGAGGTTTGAGAGATTGGATGGAGTCTGAAGTTAGGCATAGTGAGGATTGCATGGGATGGTAGGGAAACAGTGTTGGGTGACCTTGGTGTGTGAATTAGGCCAGGGAAGACCGGCTAGGACACAAGATTTTAGGCCCCCCATGATCTGATGCAAGGACTATGGACTTACCAAACGACCAAGTGAGGCCACACTGATTGCTGGGTAGAGACCCTAGGGAATGTACATGAATCATGATGACTTGTGTTCTCATGTTCTTGGGGTGTTTTTGTAACTTTAAATGATTATGAAGTAAAGAAGTTTTAAGAACAAATATTCTGCACTACTTGGACTTAGGCATTCCTTGTTTACCTTGCAGCTATGGCACCTGGGAGACGGCCACGAGTTGTACGGGCGATCGAGGCCCAGGTGGTTGACTAGGATGATCGGCAGAGGGATGATCGAGAGGAGGAGGATGACCAGTGGAAGAAGACGCATCGAGCCTTCCAGCGACAGACCCTTGAGAAGAATGAGGGAAGCACCTCTGACAAGAAGACAGAAGGCTGGCTAGAAGAGATGGTGATAGCTTTCGGCCTGATTCAGGCCCCGCCTAAGTACTGGGCTCCTATGGCCATCATCTAGATGCAGGGAGTGGTGCATCAGTGGTGGACTCTCTTCCTGGGGAAGAGAAGAGAGGCTAAGGTGGCATGGGATGATTTCGAGAAGGAGTTCTGGGTGGAATTCCTCTCTTCTACGATGATGGCAGAGAAGAGGCATAAGATACTATCCCTCCATCAGGGGAGTATGTCAGTAAGGGAGCTGGGGATCAAGTTCAAGGACCTACTCCGCTTTTCCCCGGACCACTTTCCAGATGAGGAGTCTCGGGCGAGACGTTTAGAGGAGGCGCTACGGCCCTACCTCTAGTACGCTGTTACCCCCTTCACCCTGCCGACATGCATGGAGGTCTAGAAGAAGGCCGAAGTGGTGGAGAGGATGAATGATCTAAGAGGTGTGACATAAGAGGGAATCCCGCTGGGGTCATCAAAGGGGAAGGCTGTCAACACTAGACCACCAGCATCAGGACCCTCCCGGTTCAGACCCGTAGGGAGCAGGTCGTAGCAGTTCCAGTTGCGATTCCCCAGTCCTTGCCCTTTCCCTTCAGGCTTAGGACCGAGGTTCTTCATCTGTGGGAGCCATGGACATCTCTGGAATCAGTGCCCAGACCGAGTTCAGTACGACAGTGGTGGACATGCTCATCACCTGCCTCAGCAGCTTCATCAAGCTATGCCCTTCCAGCAGTAGCAGCAGCAGGGGAAGTGAGCTCCTGCTCCTCCGAGGGAAGATGTTGTAGGGGGAGGCCAACCTCAGGGAGCTCCTTAGGGACACCGACCAGGGCGTGGTCGGTGAGTCGGCAGATAGATGAGGGGAAGAGGAGCTGGGCATGGACAGTTGCACGCCGCAAAGGCAGCAATTCTAGCAGAACCGGAGGTCGTTCGAGGTACGATCAGTTTGTCTAGTACCCTTGCTTATGCCTTGTTCGATACCGGAGCATTGCTCTCCTTCGTTTTACCCAGTCTATCCCGTGCTTTGGGTCTTGATTCCGAGAGGATTCTAGTGCCCCTGGTGCTGAGCACACCTGTCTAAGGTCATACCGGCTTGTTATATGTTTGTCGATGATGTAGACTGAGGATAGGGCCACATCAGTCGGACATGGATCTGCTAATGCTACAGATACAGCCATACGATATCATCCTAGGAATTGACTGGATGTTCTCTATTTGTTCCGTCATCGACTTCTTGCAAGGAAGGGTTGTGTTCTCAGACTTTGGCAGCCGACATGTTACTTTCACCAGTGAGCGGAGTAGTCAGAAGGGCAACAGGCGAGAGGAACCCCACCTCTCCTTGTTAGTCGAGCTTTCAGTAGAGTCAGTAGATGCTAAGATGGTATATGTGCCAGGAATCGTCAGCGAGTTTATGGACGTCTTTCCTGAGGAGGTAACGACTCTACCCCCTCGACGTTATATCGAGTTTGGGATAGACTTGCAGCCTGCTGCTTGTCTGATTTCGATGTCTCTTTACCAGATGGCACCTTCAGAGCTACGAGAGTTGTAGATTCATATTGATGATCTGATGAAGAGGGGTTATGTTTGACCAAGTGTGTCACCTTGGGGTGCTCCAGTCTTGTTTGCAAAGAAGTAATATGGTGGTCTCAGGTTGTCCATAGACTACAAGAGTCTGAATCAGGTAACAATCAAGAATCGCTACCCTCTTCTGAGGATAAATGATCTTTTCGACCTGCTGAAAGGGGCAGGATGGTTCGTGAAGATTGACCTGTAGTCTGGGTATCACCAGTTGAGGGTGAAAGTGGGCGACATCCCGAAGATGGACTTTTAGTGCAGATATGGACACATCAAGTTTGTAGTCATGCCTTTCAGTGTTACGAACGCCCGACTGTGTTCATGGGGCTTATGAAATCCGTCTTCCGGGAGTACCTGGATCAGTTTGTAGTTGTGTTCATCGACGACATCCTGGTCTATTCAAGATCAGAGGAGGACCACGCATAGCACCTGAGGACAATTTTGTAGGTCCTCCGATAGCATCAGCTCTATGGGAAGTTGTCAAAATGAAAGTTCTGGACGCGAGATGTACACTTCCTGGGGAACGTAGTGTCCGAGAAGGGGGTAGCGGTGGACCCATCAAAGGTTGAGGCAATTGTTTCTTGGCCAGAACACAAGAATGTGGTAGAGGTTCGCAGTTTCCTCGGGCTGGCAGGTTACTATCAAATGTTCATTCCCAATTTCTCCTGAGTCGCAGCCCCTTTGACAGCCTTGACCAAGAGGGACTAGGTTTTTGTGTGGAGTGAGTAGTGCAAGACAGCCTTCAACTATCTGGAGGAGTAGTTGGTTAGTGGCCCAGTGCTGAGACTACTAGAATAAGGGGCGGTGTATGAGGTGTTCTGTGATTCTACAGGGAAAGGCCTTAGATGTGTGTTGATGTAGCAACAAGGAGTGATCACTTATGGGGCCAGGCATTTACACTGTCATGAGCGTAATTATGCAACCCACAACCTAGAATTTGCAACGATCATTTTTGCACTAATGTTATGGAGGCATTACCTCATTGGGGAATGCTTTGTGGTATTCACATATCACAAAAGCTTGAGGTATATCTCCTCCCAGTAGGACCTAAACCTGCGGTAGCAAAGGTGGGTGGAGTTCCTCTAGGATTACGTCGTCGATATTTCCTACAATTCAGGGAAGGGGAATGTAGTGGCCGATGCTTTGAGCAGGAGGTCATAGAAGGATGCAATCCGAGAGTCGGTAGACGCCTGAAAGGTGATGGAGGAATTGGCTACCTTGAACCTGGATGCGAGGACAGATGGTAGTAGGGGTTGCCTATATCAGATGACAGTGTAGTCTTCTCTGTTGCAGTAGGTGGAGGAGTCTTTGTGGGGAGACCCAGAGTGCGAAGTGATGCATGACCGAGTTGACCAAAGCAATGCTCCAGAATGGTGGATGGAGGACAGTCAGAATTAGATTCCTTTTCGAGGAAAGATGTTTGTTCCAGAGGCGATGTGTGGAAAGGTTCTTAGTGAGTTCCATAACTCACCACTAGCGATACACCCAGGAGTTTCCAAGATGTACCATGGTCTGAAGAGACACTTCTGGTGGCCCGGAGTAAAGCGAGCAGTGGCAGATTTTGTAGCCAAGTGCCTAGTGTGTCAGCAGTTGAAGGCTGAAAACCGTGTTCTAGGTGGCCTGCTACAGTTTATGGATGTCCTCGAGTGGAAGTGGGAGGAAATATCGATGGATTTCGTCATAGGACTACCCAGGGATCGAGGGGGGTATGATGCCATCTGGGTAGTAGTGGACCAGTTGACAAAATCGTCTCACTTTCTAGCGATTAAGGAGTCAAGTGCAGTGGATGATTTGGAACGAAGGTACGTGGATGAGGTGGTGCAATTTCATGGAGTTTTTAAGTCCATAGTCTCTTATAGGGATGTGCGGATTACCTCATGAGTTTGGAGAGGATTACAGTGTGCTTTTGGAACCCAGCTACGTCTTAGAATCACTTTCCATCCTCAGACGGATGGACAGACAGAGCGCACCATCCAGACCTTGGAAGACATGCTGCGGGCATGTGTTCTGGAATCAGGAGGATCATGGGTTAGACACATGCCTCTGGTAGAGTTTGCCTACAATAATAGCTATAACTCTACCATTGGTATGACCCTGTTTGAAGCCCTATACAAGAGGCCATGCCGCTCACCTGTGTGTTGAACCAAAGTCAGAGAGGCAGGCATTCTTGGCCCGGAGGTGGTGCAGAGCATGATATAGAAGGTCCATATTATACGAGAAAGGATGAAAGTGGCCCAGGACCGACCGAAGTCGTATGCTGATACCTGGAGAAGGCCCTTGGAGTTTGAGGTTGGAGGCCACATGTTCTTGAAGGTCTGCCCTCGACGTGGACAATGGAGGTTCGGCAAGGGGAGTAAGCTTTCTCCCAGGTTCATCGGACCCTTCAAAGTGTTGCGGCGGGTCGGCGAAGTGGCTTATCAGCTAGCGTTACCACCGCTGCTATTGAGGATACATGACGTCTTCCATGTGTGCCAACTCCGTCAGAATCTGCATGAAGATTCACACATCCTTGACGGGGGAGAGATAGACATCAAGGACGACGTGACCTTTGTGGAAAGACCAGTGATGATCGAGGATCATGGGGAGATGGTGCTTTGTGGGTGAACCATTCCCTTGGTACGTGTGTTATGGGGACACGTTGGGTTTGAAGAGAGTACGTGGGAGAGGGAAGCACAGATGCATGCCTAGTACCCTGAGCTGTTTTGAGTTTTGTATTTTTATAATTATACTTTTGGTGGAGCATTTTACCTTGTTGGCTTTGAAATATGAGGGTCTTATTTCCTCTGAATGTGTGTGAATAAGTCCTGGCTATGGGGAGGGGAGGACCAGACCCCTAATCAAGACACATTAAGGTGGATGCGATTAAACTCGTGCGGGTGAGTCAGTTCCACCCAAAGCAGATAGTATCTTGACATGGGGGAAAGGACTCCCCAACCCACATGACTGGGCAGTTTGACATGGTATGTTGCTTGGTTCTTTAGAGGGAGGTGTTTTTAGTAAACAATGAGGTTCAATCCTGAGAGCTATCTTTCGAGGTGGTTGTTAGGACCCCCTCTTTTCTTATTGGTTGTTTTTATTCTCGAGGGCGAGAATAGTTTGAGAGGTGTCTGATGTAATGGCTTGGGTTCTTGGAGGTCCATTACTTAGTGAAAAATATGATGTTGGGTGTTATGGGTAGTCTGGGAAAGGTATTAGGGCTTCTCGGTGAAGTTTTGACCCCTAACGGTAGGCCTACCGGTAGCCTTAGACTACCGGTAGAAGGCCTACCGGTAGCTCAGACTACCGGTAGCTCGGCCTACCAGTAGCTCGGCCTACCGGTAGCTCGGTATAACAGTCGCTATAGCCTAGTGGTAGCTCAGCTACCGGTAGCTGTCAGCCACCGCTAGCTCTCAGCTACTAGTTACTGCAGCCTACTGGTAGCTCGGCTACCGGTGGCTCTTGCACACCCCCACATGTTTTCCAGTCACACCTCCTTTTTGTGCAATTTGGCTTTTGAGCCACGTTTTGACCCTGTGTAAATCCATTAATGGGTTTTAATTAAATATTGGTGAGGTGTGCGTCTGTTTTAACTGCCCTGAATGGCGGGGACCCTTTAATGACGTGTGGGGCTGCATGGTCAACCCATGACCCCGCTCCTTACGCAGTTTCGCGTTCTTATCTCAACTATCCCCGGTACTTATAAACTAAAGGTTCTCCCTGGGTTAATTTTTCTAGATCACCCTCCCATAATTTCATCTGCTCGTCCATGAGTTCCCTAAGGCCCCACACCCTAAAAATCAAACATCCCCTATTACTGGCACGTGGTAAACTTCATTCCTTGATCAATGATGCAAGGTTTCACCTTTGTCTCTCCTTTATGTGCATCTTGCGGGGTGGGTACAAATTTTCTTTTATATAATTGGATGAACCAAATGTTAATTAAGATAATAAATAAATTCTAATAATGAATGGTAAGTGACTGCTACTCTGTTTTTTTCTCTTTCTGGATTAATGATTCTGTTTTTTGCCGGCTTACGCCTACTGAAAATCATGGCTGTTAGTGGTCTTTCTCTGTGCGCTAATAAACCCTTACTTCTTGTGTTGGTCGTGTAAAGGAAATTGGTTAATTACATATATCCGGTTTATAAATTGAAAGCACCAGGATCAATCATTTTTGTGATAACCCCGATTAAGGTACAACGGAATTGCAATCATGGAGTGTGTTAAATATTTAAAATCTGAAATACCGACATCGACCTACTTTGTGTTGGTGGTAGTGGTTTGTTTGTTTTTCTTTCTCGGCTGATTGATGGGTGATGTGGGTGGGGATGGGATCCCCTGTTGTTATGGTTTCTCTAGTTATGAATTTGAGGTCGTGTGGTTACCTTTCTTATATCAGGAATTGGGGTGGAATCCTCTGTTTTGGAGAAACCGTTGTCTCCTGGGTTTTGGGAACATGGGGTAGTATCTTGGGGTTTTCCTTGGTTCCAGTACTTCGAGGGATCTCACTTACCCCTTTTTTGTGGTTGTGACTTTAAAAGACAACCAGCTGTGAATCTTTAAGTTGATGTTTGACTGTACTCTTTCCTTGGCTTGTTCTTATGCTTGCTAGTTGCCCAAGTAGGTGCAAGATCTTATTTAAACATTATTACTAAACAAGAAAAACGAGGATGGGAAAATGGTTTTGGTTTGGTATGAGTTGTGAACTGGGCATGGGTGTTGATTGTGTTCTATAGGCTTTCTGAAGAAAAACCTAGATTGGGTGAGTGCTTGTTCCCAATACATATACTTGTAGTTTTTGTGTTTCTTATTCACGCCCAACCCAAGTTGATCACTTAGTGCCGAACACCCCCACTTCATGGGGGAGGGTGTTTTTCCCAACACTTCCACTAGTGGATGGTTATTAGATCCTTTATTCTCCCTTTCCCAGATAGCCCAAGTACTTTTGGGCAGGCTGTGATGGCCTGAGGTCCATTATTAGCCCAAGAATCTTCGGGCGGGGTGGTTGCGGTGGTTAGACCAGGTGTGTGTGGGCAGGTGGTTTCCCAAGTATCTTTGGGATGAGGCCCATGTATCTTTGGGTGTGGCAGTGGTTATTCTGTCCTAGGTGTTTGAAGGTAGGGTTACGTGTGTCTTTTGTGGCCCAGGTGTCTGCGGGCATGATAGTGGTTATGGCCCAGGTGTGTGCGGGCGAGGTTTGGCAGTGGGACTGTGGTAAGGTTGTGGCCTAGGTGTGTGCGGGTGAGGAATGGTTGTGGGACTGCAGCGAGAATGGTGGGATTGGTTTGATGCATCGTATTTCTAAATAAACAGTTGTAAAGTGGTGCGGGGTACCCAAATATCGATGTGCTATTACTATACTTTACTTTCCTTGCGTTATTTGGGGAGTGTGCCTTGGTGAGGCTTGGGTGGATAGATTACCTTGCTAGATGTTTTGGTCATAACTTTTCTCACATGGCATTAGTATGCCTCCCCACTTGTGCACGAGGGCTTTAGGTTTTTCCCTACAGAGTATACTTGTATGCTCACCCTATGTATATGGAACTGTTTTTAGGTTTCCAGGAGGACTTCAAGGATTGTGCAGGACCATACTAGCTCAAACCTTGGGGCAGCTACTGTTTCCGTTTTTATTTCTTTTGGTACTTCGTCTTTGGAGTTCTTGTATCATGTATCTTTTACTTTTGAACATGCAGGTGGGAATAGTTTGCTTTTGTCTTTAATATTCTTTCAGTTTTGGTGTTGTTGGTATTTACTATCTTATCTCTCGCTCCTATTTAAATAAAAAGGCTAATGCCTTCCATTTAGTGTGTGATTCTATACCCTTGGCGTTGTTCACCACTCCGGTACCTATTGAAGGCAGGTTTCGGGGGTCATTATCTATCCTTAAACTTAATGAAAGAAGGGCCTTGAAATCTGCGAACCCTTCCCTCCATTTGGTGAAGGCGGGTCGGGACAATATTTATATGAAATATTCCAATAATTCTCTAAATAAGGTACTTTTTAACATTTACCGATAATGTACAAGGAATATTTGTGTTAACATGTATGAAAAGAACAATATTTTTCACCATCATGAAAATTATTTTCCATTATTATTACTTTTTATGTTTCCAAATATATATTAATTGAAAATAATTTCCATAAATTTTGTAAATTTTATTTTTTTAGAATTTATTTTCAAATTGGAAAGGCTATTTTCCTCAAGAAGGTTTTTGATATTTTTAAATGTATTCTTATTCATCTACTTTAATAACATTTTATGTTATGGGATGAATATAAATTTTATTGATATGTTTCCAAAATGCATACATTGCTTACCCTCCCTTATATTAATGTAGTAATAAATTACTTATAAACATTTATGAAATGCCTTAATTATGGAATTTACATTGATCATGATATAAAATAATATTATGAAATATATTATCTTTCTATGTGTAATTATTGTATTAAATTTTATTATGTAGTCCCCTTAAATGGAACACATATTTCATGAACATGTTATGATGGGTGGACATAGATCACACTCCAATGCATTGGGTATTTTTATAGTCACATGACATGTCATGTACGAGATTATGAAGTAAACCTAAACCATTATGAGACATTTCCCACAATGTGATATTGTCTAGAAAACTTCCGTTGAATCATGTTTATGTCATTTTTTATATTTCAATCACATTACATATACTACCATATTTCATATGATTTTATGATCTTATAAAGATAAGATATTTTGATACATAGTTATTTATTTTATTCTTCCATATTACTACTAATGTGCCTCTTCTTTTATGTTATCATGTCATAACTTTGATTCACTTGTTATTATTTCTTATCATGGTTATTTCCATACATGGCCTTTTATCCCACACCTTTTTTCAAAACCCATACCTACAAAGGGTACCCCTCTTGGGACAAAAATGGAAGAATAGAGTCCCTGACACCCAATTCCCGCCTCATGTAGGCCCTATGTTGGACACTAGCACTAAGGGTATAGTAAACACATAGATGGGAGGGATAACCCTCAAATAGAATACATGATAAAGAGAGAGATAAGATTGGAACCAAATGACTCATTATTAGAATACAAAATAAAAGTAATCCATAGTGAACGTATGTAAGGAAATGAAATAGGTACTGCAACTGAAAGGAAAACTACAAGTACCAAAAGAAGTGTATGGAAGAAAGTGACCAAAAATCCCAAATAAATCCTAATAAAACCCAAGATAGTAGTGACCAGCCTAACCTACTCAACCAAACCTAAAAAACATTTTATATATACATTGGGTGGGTATAATAGTATACTTAGTTGGATCATCCCTAAAGCCTCTCATACAGAAGATAAAGAAAGCATGTTAGAGAATATTGAACAAAAAGTGAAACTAAATCGACAACTAATAGGTATGCTATGTTCCCAAGGATAATCTCAAAAAATATTTCATAAAATATCATATAATATAATAAATAATATCAAGGGTACCCAACTACTACTTCCTCACTTGTTTTCCTCTTTTCCCCAAAATCACATATCATAACCATCTCTCTTCAAAAAGGATATCCCACAGAAACCTCGGTGAAACACCACAACATGCACCTCGTGCAACACACCATAATGTCCATGTAGCCAAATGTATCTAGGTAGTTTCATGGAGACACCAAATCCTGTATAACGTGTACCATACGTTGAATATTATACCTTAAGCCATCACAAACCATACACAGAGTAAGGAACCTCAAGGAATCACAAGCTATAAAAATTATACCTATTGTATTCTTTATGAAACTATATATATAATATATGTGTGTGAAATAACCACATGACATTATATCACTCTACTAACATATATGGGGAAAAGTAACTGTTCTGCATACCAACAAAAGTAACTATCAATTGAAGAGAGCAGGGTCAAAGGGGTGGGGGTAGTTATCCATCCATCATCCCTCTAAGATGTTAGGGAAAGCACCTCCTAGGGCTCATAATCCTTAGGGGGTTAGTTTCACTAACTGAAACTATTAGAGTAGTGTATAAAAACACAAAATTCACATGAAATAACAATACTTACAACCACACTATGGGCATAATATATTCTTAGACTCAATTGCAGCTATAATCTCTTGGACTCTTGGCTTCCATTACTAAGGCCACATATCGTATAAGAAAACAACCATTTAAAGGGATACATTGTGTTATTTAATTACTTTTTAATCAGTTTTACTTTAATTTAATTATTTATTAAACATTAATTATACATTAAACATCTACATTACATTACATTAGCATCACAAAAAATTTCTATGCCATCTAGTCATAACAATAATGATTCCATGGATTCATAGAATTATAACCTCAACATGGAATCCTATCAAGCACACACCCCATGGGTTAAACATTTATTCATTTATTGAAAAGAATACTTTCCATATTACCAGGTATTCTGGAAAAATATCATATACTAGTGAACAAAGTAAACTATAAAGAACATCCATGTTACCCAACTAGTGGGGGAAGGAAAGTAGACAATTAAACAACCAAGATGTCAGCCAAGAAATATATTATAATAAGAATCCATCTTTCATATCAATGGTTATACCCAATATCAAATCGTTCCTTCACCCATGGTGTCCTCCCTAACACACACATGTGTATCCCAATGCTTCTCTCAAAAAAAAAGCATCAGATTAAGCCATAAAAACCGGACCTCCTGACCCCACATACCACAATAAGCCTCCAGCATCAGCCATAAAATGCCCACATCACATCCAGGCCTCCCTACCCAATAAACCACAAAATCCATCCTACATCACAACACATCATAAGCATCAAGAAACAAACATATAAACATTGATCCTGGACCTAAAACAATGCATTCTTCCTTCCCACACAATGATATCTCTCGACTAAAAATCATAAGGCACTCAACCCTTACATGAAAATGGGAATCTTGGTCACTAAAAAGGCATTATATTTTATCACACATCCAATTCTTATTCCATTTTGAATTAACCAATTCATTATATAAAAGTTCCAAGTATGGGCCACCAAAGTAGTATGCTATCCAAAACAGTCGTAGAAAAAATAAATGATTAATTTAATATTCCTTAAATTATTTTATCAACAAGAATTATAATTCTTGAAGACATTATTCAATTAAACAAGCCTACTTCCATCAATTTTATTATCATCAAATTAAAAAAGCTGTATAATTAAACATTTCCATTTAATCTTTTAGCCAATTAAATATCAATTAATACTATATTTATGTTATTTACCAAATCTACATCATGAACAACATGCTAATTCAAGCACAGAATAGATATCACACTCCCTATAAAAACAAGATTGAAACCATTATAATGGTACAAAAAAACAACATCATCATGTGATCAATACCATCTATTTAATTTGGTTCAATTAATTATTAGGTTAATTTCAGTGTGATAAAAAGGATAAATATTTCTTGATATGTGATTTCATATAAATAAATAGAGAAGTAACTAATCTATTAACTCAATAGGGTTTTAATGTTCTTCACATGAGAACAAACCAAGCAATGTATCTCTAATAACCCCTACTAAAAGAACTGCATCCAGCCAAGGATGTCACAGTACAAACATGCAAAAAAAAACAAAAAAACATTTATATAAACATAGAGATCATGTTCCATCAAATAAAAATAATAAATGTGAGGAAAAAAATTGAATAAACTACAATAACAGAGGTGGAACTTACCTTATATCGAAGAAATATCGAAGGAGGGAAGCTGAAGATCAATCCTTGACAATAAAATCTCCAAAAATTGAAGAGGGGGATTCTAGGTCACCTAAAATTAGAGGGAGATCCACTATAACTGTAGGGATTGAAAAACCTAAAATGTGTAAAAAATTAATCATAGAGAATTTAGATGACGTGTAGTCCCCTTTTATATCGTATAATCATACAGGTTCTGTTTCTACTAAAAAAATCACCACCTTTTCATTTTATTTATTTTTAAACCCTATTTTATTACTCTTCGTGAATCCTACTTTAACAACATGTAAAATTATTACACATCATGAAATCTCCCTGCCTCCAGTTTCTAGAAACGATACTCCTCCAAACCTCTTGTGAGCCTCTTCCAAGCACCAAAGTGTTTGAAAACATGAAAAGGTTCAATCCACATGGATTTGGGCCATTACATTAGATACCTCTCAAAATATTCTCATCCATAAGAATACATACCAAAAAAAAATGGAAACAAAATTGGGATCATCTAAACACCCACCATGTACCTCTCAAGGCTCTCTCCCCCAAAGGAGATCAACCAATTCACTAAGGGAACATTGAAAAATCAAACAACAACCATAACCAATTCTAAAACACTCTTCTAGTGGAAATACCTATAAAAAAGGAGTAAGTAGGAACAAGATACTAGAGAAATCCATCTCATAAAATATAAAATTTATATAACCACAATAAATTGTTATATGAGAGGAGATAAACATCAAACAACTCAGGATACAAAGCAAATATCTACAACTCATATTCCCAAGTACTCTCCTCCATGACATCATGCCACCACAAGACACGAACTAGGGGTATTAAAATCAAATGCAACACCTTCTCATGGTGGTCCGGGATCTCTATAGGCCGATCCTCGAAGGTCAAATCATCATCAGTATTGATCTCACCCCAATCAAGGACATGAGAGTATCCATGAAGATAAATATGGAGTTGTGACACATGAAGAACATTGTGTATCCAACTTATTTTTTCGGGAATAAATACATAATATGAAAAGACCCCAACATGAGAAAAATTTCTGAAATTCCCAACAATATGAGGAGAAAGTTTACTCTCATGACCAAACCTTCACATAGCACGATGAGGGTCACCTTCAGGAACACATGGTCCCTAACATTGAACTCCTAAAGTCTCCTCCTATGATCATCATAGAATTTATGATTATCTCCCACTAATTTAATCCTATCATGAATAACTTGAACTATCTCTATTTTATTCTGCACCAGTCCTTCCCTGATAATTTTTTACTTTTTGAACCCATTCCATAATAATAGATAATGGAAAAGTTACACAAATAACGATTCAAATGGAGCCATATCGATGGTTTAGTGGAAAACACTATTTTAATTGAACTCTACCAAGTTACGATGCCTCATCCATTAACCTCCAAAATATATGACAGAAGAGCGCAACAAGTCTTCAAGAGTCTTGATGATACACTCATTTTGATAGTCTTTCTAGTGATGAAAAGTAGTGTTAAGGCATAGTTGAGAAGAAAAAGAATGATGGAGACCTCTACACACCCTGGAGGTAAAAATAGGATCTTGATTGGAAATGATCATCCTTAGGACCCCATGGAGTCTGACCACGTCTTTTAGATACTTCCTTGAAAAACCTCCACTAAGATTGACACCTTGATCACTATAAAGTGGGATGTTTTTTTTCAAATGATCCACTACTATTCATATATGGCATAGCCTCCCATATCTAGAGGAATAATAGTAAAAAATTCCATCAATATGTCATACCATTTAAACTAAGAAACATAAAATTGCTGGAGAAAAACCACTCGGAACCTGGTGCTCATCATTTACCATTTAGCATACCAAACATTGAGAGACAAACCTAACAACTATACCCTTAAATTAAGGCCTAGAAACTAACATCCAAAAGAATGGTATAATTTTTTTATTCCATGATGTACTAATAAAGTTAAATAATATACCTATTTGAGAACTATCTCATACATCGCCAAAGGATAAAAGCCTTCCCAAAAACAAAACATAGTATTTTTCATATTTAGGAATACCATCAAGGGATATCTAATAACAACATGGACTCTACTTAAATCCACCACAAGATCCCCCAAATGATATTCCTACACATACTACACAAGATATGATTTCACCTTCATCTAAAAAATTCAACCACTACCCCCAACATCCCCCATATCTAAATGCAATGGTGAAAGTTCTTCAATCAATCTCCAGGAATCACTTGATTCATACACTGCATCATTGTGAGACTTTATTCTCAATGCATTGGATACAACATTCCCCTTTTTAGGTTTATATAAAATATCAAAGTTGTAGACATGTAAAAACTCTATCCACCATCACTAGAACTAGTTCATGTTACGTTGGTAGAAAACATTCCTTGGGATTTTATGATCGGTGAAATCCAGTAAATGCTCGGTGATGAGGTAATGTCTCCACAACTTTAGAGAAAAAACTACCACTTCCAACTTGAGATCATATGTGTCATATTTATTCTCATGGGTATGTAACTATAAAGAACAAAAACAAACTACCGATCTCTAATGCATCATAAAACATTCCAACCCAATACTTAAAGCATCCTATAAAACTTCAAATTGGACGATTAATACTGGAAGGAAAAGAATTGGAGGACTAAAGAAATTATCAATCAGATACACAAAATCTATCCAAAATTGATCAGTCCACATGAATTCTTGATCCTTTCTAGTCAATTCTATTAGAGGATTTTTAACCTGAGCTAAATCGGCTACGAACCTCCTGTAGTAGCTTGTAAGACCAAGGAAAAATCATACCTTGTGCACTATCTTGGGGAATGACCATGAAACAAATAATTTAATCTATGATAGATCCACAACTAATCCCTACTGGGATACAACATGCCCCAATAAATGTACTTCTCAATCCCAAAACTCACACTTAGGAAACATCCCAAACAACTTCTCATAATAATGAACTCCCCAAATGGCATACAAATTCTATTCATTATCCTCCTAAGATGTAGCTAACAAAAGGATATCATCTATGAAAAAGCCACTATAATATCAAGTAAATCATGGAACATGGATTTCATTAACCCCATGAACATAATTGGAGAATTCATCACAGTAAAAATCAACACAACAAACTTATAATTCCTATGATGGAAACAGAATGAATTATTTGGAATATCAACATCCTTAACATGAATTTGATGATATCCTTACTATAAATAGAACATAGAGAACCAAATTGAAGCCTTCAGTTGATTGAATAAATCATCAATACATGGAATAGGATAGTGATTCTTAATAGTCAGTTAGTTTAAGTGACGATAATAGATACACAACTACAAACTACCATCAGCCTTATTTACAAAAAAACTGGTGAAGCACAGAGGGGCACACTTGGCTAAAAAAAACTACACCACATAAGACCTTTGAGCTGTATACATGGATATCACATCTTATCATGTTCTAACCAATATGTAACAATAGACATATGAGACACACCATTTTGTAGTTCAATCATGAACTCAATATATCATTGATGGGGGTATTGCTACGACCTTATCTGGAAAGACATCGGGGTACTCTTCTATGACCATAATAAATAAAGACTGTAGATCCTCTGATAAAATCTGCATCATATCATCCTTCAAGATAGAAATGTTCAGAACATGACTCTACCCCATCTAGGGGTCTCACTCATTAACATGCACTACTGGATCTCTATTATCATCAAAGAGGATTAACTTCCCCCTAAAGTAATCCAATATAGCCTGCACTGAATAAAACTAATCCATACCAAGGATGATTTCCTATGGTTGTATCCATAAACATAGGAAATTTCTTTAATATTGGTCCTTCCTCACCACTTGGTCACAATTTATACATACCTCAAACAAGAACGCTCAACTTCTAACTGGCATAGTTAGCGCCAAGGGAACTAGAAGCCTCTCTACCTCATGTCCCAAATCATGGAAAAGCACTTGTGATATGAAATATTTTGTCACTCCTGGATCAAAAAAGGTTGGAAACAATATAGAAAATAAGAAAAGGGTACCTTGAATGATATATGGCTTGCCTGGAGATAGAAATTATATAGCATGAAGTTGAAGAAGACATGATTCACTCTCTCTATGACTATGCTGTCGATGACCCCCATGGTCTCTCTCTACTCTCTAGAGATGAGGAGTCTCTCAGGTATGTCCCCTAGACACCCCTTCTACTCTCTTATGATTCTAAAATAGAGCAACCTGATACTACTGCCTCAAATGAAATATCCTCAATAGAGTATCCTGAAGCGGATCAACTGGGGTACACAGACTGCTCATAAATGTAGGGCACTCTCACCACTAATGAAATTTTCATCCAAAAGAAAATCATGGATTTGATTCCATGGAATATTCTTGAGAGTTTCAACTCCTAAAGAAATGAGAAATTGGGGAATGGAACCAACCCCCATCTAATCAAAAGCTCTAGTTTCATGAAAACTAAGAACCCCTGACCACAAATATTCTACATGAGAAATCTAGATGAATCCCTTCTCCCAATGATCTAGTTCTGGATAAGTTCCTCTCAAAGACCTCCTCTTGTGAAAGAACCTTGAGATATGTCTTCGGCATAAATTTGGCGGCCGAGCATTGGATCTCTTAATGCATATCCTCCTCAAAATACCTCTCTCATGACTCCTTATCTAGAAATAGGTCCTAAGAATCTCGTAGATGGTTCTTGACACCAATACCATTCTCTTGAACATTTTAGGTCTCCTACCAATGGGTAAGAAGCTCCTAGAGATTGACCTCCTTCGAAATCATGGAAGGTAACTTGGCTCTAAATTAGTCTCATAACTCCCCCCACAAGAGTTCCTACTCCTCAAAATCTCTTAGGAACAAAAAACACCGCTACCTCACCACCCCACATTGAATCATTAAATTCAATGATACCCAGAACTATATTTGAGTAAGAATTGAACTGAAGGATATCTCAAACTCCCCCGACTAAAATTCTTGGGATAAAAAATTACTCATAACTCTAAATACTCTTATGATGAAACTCTCGTAGTGTCCTCCACTAAATGTAATCACTATCAAACTCTACTCTATGATGATCTTCTAGAAAAACCTACTGAGAATATTCTACCCAAACCTGATGAGGATGTCAAACTGGAGCCATTCCTACAAAAGAAAAAATAGTTAGAGATCATAATGTTGCAATATAAAAAACTTTATTAATAATTAATTGTTTTCTTTTATTTATTTAGGTAAACCTATACCATTATCTACCCACTCAAACACAGTTGTAAATAATAATTATGCATGATCGTTTCCTTGGTCTAAACCCCATAACCAATATAATGACTTTTAGTGTCCACTATAAGCTTAAAGGTCCGTGCAATAAATCATAGGGGGCCCTAAATACCCATGAATAAGATGGTATCTCATATTTACAACACTTGATAAACTTAGCTGACAACATTTCCCTACTAACCCAAGCAGCCTCACCTGTGGCTAACTACAAAATCCAACATATCCCTTAACCTCCCTTTAGTAACACTCTTTTATGACCCTATGCTCACAATACGTACCCCTCAAAGCATATAAATAGATAAAGAGATATAATTACACCTGATTTATAAATCCAATAGGTCCTAGGTTAGTGATTAACACCAATTGTATAATAAACACACTAATGGGAGGAATTACCTGCTAGGAGAACATATATGAAATAGGGAGATAATAAAGACACCCACTAACACATGCTTATACATAGATATAAAAGAGAATCCATGCAAAAATTTGTAATTACATGAAAGATCTACTACAATTTAAAGGAAAAATATTAGTACCGAAAGAAAACTAAGAATATCAGTGGCCACAAAACCTAATAATCTCCTATTAAATCCCAAGCTAATAGTAACCAGCCTGATCTCTATCCTATTATAACTGACTTAAAAAATGGTCTATATATAAATAGAATGGGTATAATAATATACTAAGTAGGATCCTCCCCATAGAATCTCATGTAGAAGATAAAGAATTCATACTAATGTACAGTGAACAATAAGGGAAACTAACTCATCAGTTAAATAGGTATACAATGTTCCCAACCACACCATGGATACTCTCACAAAATATTGAATATAAGATAATATAATATAGTAAAAAATATCAAGGGTATCATTCTAATAATTCCCACTAGTTTTTCAATTTTCCCCAACAACACATAACCTTAGAATCTCTCTCCAAAAAGGCTAGCCCACAGACACCTGGGAAAAGCACCACAACATTTACCACATGCAACATGTCACTGCAACTATGTAACCAAAAGTAACCAGGTTGTTTCTAGGATCCCCAACATCCTATAAAATGTGTATCACACATCAGGTATTATACCTCAAGCCATCACAACCCATACACTAAGTAAGGAACCTCAACCCATCATAGCTTATACACTTTATACATAGAGTAGTCATTAGGAAACTATATTCAGAATATATGTGTGTCAAAAAATTATAATCCATTCATCCCTCAACACACATATTTGGGGAAAACTAACCATAATGCATTCTAGAAAAATTATCTACCAAGAGAAGAGATCATGGTGAAAGTGGGTAGTCATCCATCTGTCCTCCCACCGAGATGTTGGGGAAAACACTCAATATGATAAGATTCTATGGGGTGTATGTTTCTATAACCGACATGGTGGAGTAACATATAAAAATAAAAAATGTTCATGATATTATATATCTCACAGCTACACTCTGGCCATAACCTAGTATTATAATCAACTATAGTTGATGTCTCTTGGATACTCAGCTGCCACTACTAAGACCAGATAACTTATAAGCACAAAACAATTTCAAGATATTCAAAAATTTATTTTATTCCCTTTTAATAATCCTCCCTTTATGTTAATTAATTATTAACCAATAATTAAACATTAAAATTTACAGACAAAATTAAATTTTAATTACAACAATGTTCTATGGAGTCCATGAATAAGACAGATGACTCCATGGATTCTCAGAATTATAAGCTTAGCATTTCATGCTAGCAAGATCTAACCCCATGGGTAAAACATTTTTTTCATTTATTAACAACATTAATTTCCATATTACTAAGTACTCATGGAAAACATCTTAAGCTACCTAAAGGAAAGAAAAAGAAGCACATACATCTACCTTAAGAAGTTTGGAAAAGAAAGAATATAAAAAAACAACCAGGATGTTAGACAAACAACATATTCAAACAAGTATCCAACTTTCATATTATTGGTAAAGCCTAGTTTTAAACCATTTTTTCATACATGAAGTCCTCCTCCAAACACACATGCATATCTTGATGCATCATACCATCACAAACATCAAATAATACCATAAAAATCGGTCCTCCCTAACCCACATAGTACAACATCCCTCCAGGATCATTCATCCCAGGCTCACATCACATTTGGGCCTCCACACCCCACAAACCACAAAAAACTTTCTATGCTCACATCACATCACATGTACCAGGAAACAAAAATAGCAACTGGGCTCTTGGTCCTAAAACAAGGCATTCAACCTTTATACTCAATGAGGTCTAACGACTCCAAATAAAATGGAAATCAACCTTTACAAGGAAATGGGAAACTCATTCTCTACGAAGAAATTATCTTTTATCACAAAACTGATTTCCATTCCATCTTGAATTAACCGATTAATTATTTATAAGTTCCAACTATTGGAAACCTAAGCATCAAGCTATCAAAAGCTGTCAAAAATTAATTAATCAATTAATTTAACATGACTTTATTATTTTATCAACAATAATTATCATTATCTACATATTTATTTAATTATAAATTCATATGAGCATGATATTTATTATCATCAAATGGAAACAACAACTGGATAAATCAAGCATTCCCCTTTAATCTTTTATCCAATAAATTATCAATTAATTCTAGTTTTATGTTCATTACCAAATTTTTATCAAGAATGAGATGCTAAGACTAGAAATGAAAATATATCACACTAACTAGAAAAAAAATATGAAAACCATTTTTATGGTTGAAAAAAAAAATCAAATTCTCCATGTGATTGATACGGTTTACTTATTCTATTTCGAGTAATTATTATTTTAATTTCAGTGTGATCTAAAGGATAAATAATTATAGAACTATGATTGAAAGTAAATAAATAAATAAGAAAAGAGAACCCTACCTCATAAGGGTCTACAAAATCTTCACATGAGAATGAACTAGATAATAGATCTATGATCACCCCTCTCGTAAGAACTTCATCCACCCAAGGATGCCTCACCACAACTGCACCAATAAACAACCAAAACGAAGTATTTAGAAACATGGAGATCATGTTCGATCGCATGGAATAGTGAAATGGGAGGAAAAGGGTCGAAGAAACCAAAATAATGGAGGTATAACATACCTTGAATCAAATATGGATCAAAGGAGAGAAGCTAGAGATCAATCATGGACAAAAAATTCTCTAAAACATTGAAGTGGGTGATACCAGGTCACCTGGAAAGAGAGTGAGATCTGCTGCTACCATAGGGTTTGAAAAACCCAAGAGGATGAAAATTTTTAAAATATACAACATCTTGGATTTAAATGATGCACAATACCATTTCATGTTATGTAATCCATGTGGTTCAATTTTTTGGAAAAAATGCATTGCCTTTTAATTTTATCTATTTTTATTCCCTGATTTTTTACACATCATGAAACCTATTTTCATGTCATGTAAAATTACTACACTTCATGAAATATCCTAGATTCCATCTTCTAAAAACTAAACTCCTAAATTATATTCCAAGACTCATTTGAGAACCTCGATATTCATAAATGTGCCCAGGGTTTATCCACATGGATATGGGACATTACACATTTTTTTACCAATTTCCATGTTACCTTGTACAGTTTAGGAGCATAAAAGATTTTTGTGCTCAATATAGATAATATAATAAATTTTATTGTTTCTAGTCTCCCTTCGGGGAATTATAAACCATTTATTCCAAATACGCTTGTACTGATGATCGATGTGTTGTAATATTTGGATATTTATGTAGAAAATCAGGTAATATTATTTGTAAAAGGAATGGAACTCTATAGATGTTATCCGAGAATTTTTTTTAAACATTGGAACTAGGATGAGAAAGAATTAGGAAGAATCCTAGGGATAAGTCTATGTATAAGAGTAAGAAAATAAAAATATTCTAGAATCTTGGTGAAGTATAGAGTGAGTGGTTTCAATGAAATTACATACCAATCTGGATAGTACAAGTAGACATGGTTATGGAACATATATACCTAGGTGTATGAAATCCAAAAAAATTTGCATTGAGTTTAACTCGAGCATTACCTAGTATAAGAAAATGATCTTTACTATACACCTAGTTTGACACTTGTGGGGGGTATGTTTCAGAAACTAACATACCATTTATGAACAATTATGAAGGAATTTAATGAATTGTTAGTTTAGAAAACCTAATTGGAATCAATTCCCTAGATAACATAGATTTAAATATTGAGGCCCATAATTTATGACATACTTATCATTTAAAATTTATTCTTCATGGTTTATAAGTTTACCTTGTGAATTTTAGTTCATTCTCATCTTTTTTATTTAAATAGTAATATTTAATATAGGAAAATAAGAGAAGTCAATAAAAACCCTATGTGATTGGTGATGTAATGATTTCCCTAATGAGGTACCTAACCTAATGGTAATGGATATTAGGAATCTGGTAGTCATTCCAAATGTTCCTTCTCAAATTTTGATTTACAACATGAATATATTTGAATTTTCAAACACATCATATATGATTATGATGTAATCTTATTGAATATTAAGTACCAAAATTTGAAATTGAAAAAAAGATTCAGTTTTCTTTATTTAAAGAATGTTGGAAGAGGAAAAATGGGAAAAAATTTAAATGAGAAATAAGATTAATTATGTGTGAAAAAGGAGTATACAAATAAGATAGTTTCAAAGAAAAATTAATTAACTTGTTGATAATACACTTTGAAATAATGTTCAGTGTAAGGAACCACTAACAGTTCAATGTCATAGATGTAGGTAACTTGGCCATTATCTATGTCAATGCCCTAATAAAAGGATTTATTTCTAAGGTAATATGTTATGCAAATAGTTTAAGTGGAATGATTGAGGTGATTAGTTGATGGAATTCATGACTCATGTCATTGAAGTGTTTTTTATTAATGGTATTCTGGTTATAAGTACCATGAATCCTATAAGGATTGTTCTACAGTAGTTTTACATTATATGTTTGAAGATTATTATTAATGAACTAAAAATGGTATTTAATGGTAATGTAATATTTTAGGTAAATCATAAATCATTGGTATGTTCTTGAATGTGAGTTAATTTTTTATAATTTGTATTATATTATTTTTTGAAGGAAAAATTGATATATAGAAGACCTTAATTATTAAAATATGGTTTGATGTTTAATGTTATTTTCAGGATGTTCACCATATTTTGGGGAACATTTTAGAAAGTATAATAATTTATTTTTATAAAAATGGAAACATGCATGTTGGGGGATATCTCACCATATCATGTAAGGCCATGAGGAATGAACCCACAACTGAAGGGTGAGAAAGGTGCATCAACTTTCATTGGCATTTGCAATTTACATTGTTAGTATGACTTATTTACATATAAAATATTATAAATAAATATCAAGTAAATTGAATATTTTTTATTTTTTAAATGATATTTAAGGATATGTTTTATTGTTAAAAACTATATATATCCTTATAGTTTAACATAAGTGATTATTTGGTAACAATGGTAATGTGGTTTTGGAGATTTATGATGAAGAGTTTTAAGTATAGAAAATTATGCAATGGTTGAAGTTTAACTTTTAGAGTTACTATTGTGGTATTAGAGATTAATGTATTACATGGTAAAACTTGGGCCAACTATTTTTGTTTTGGTAATGAAAATATAAATATATTTTTATTGTCCTGGGGATCATATGATCTGTTAGAAGTTTATATTGGTGATTTAGGAATGAAAAATCCATCTTAAATTCTAATTGTTTGGAGAAATGATTTGATTATTTTAAAAATGATCAATTTATTTAATTATACATTTTAAGTAAGTATATTTCATTACATTCTTATTCTTTATGGTAAATGGATACCTCAAATATAGGTAATGGATCTTGAAATAAAAATTTCATCATATTAACTTCACATCTAATGAATAAGTGGGCCTTTAGTTCTTCATAGATTTATGGTTTGATAGTTGTTTACTTTCTCATTATCATTAATTTTCTTGTGATAAATTATCTATGTCACTATCCAAAATTATTTAATTTTATTTCCTGCCTATGTCTTCACTTCCCACTAATGGTCCCTTATTTTGAAACATAGTTATATAATGATGTTCATATTTCCCTTCCTCTATTTTTAAGAGGAAATTTATTTAATAGTTTTTACAATGTGGATTTCCCACAATGAAATTTACAAACTTCAAACCCTTTACTGATAAAAATAAGATTATATTTTGAGGAGAGATTTTTAATGGGGGTAAAATGTAATGCACCGTGATTTTAAAATAATAACTTTACATTCGATAGTAGATACAATATACAGTGCAGAGATTAAATAAACTGTGAAATATTATTATTTAAATAAAACCATAATAAAATAACTATTAAATTATTGTGTATGGATAGTATTAAATATTTATATAAATTTCATACTCAAAATTAATTTACTTATAGATTTTTATTTACTAATCACTAAAATTTAAGCAAAGTCATTTTATTCATCGAATATATGCCCTCATCAAAAAATGTTTTTGACAACATTATATGATAAAACAATATAAATATTTTCTATAAAAATATATTAATTTATGAAATATTCATATCAATATTGACATAGGGTGAGTGTTTAGGATTGTTTTTTCAAAAAATAATAAATTTTCAGCGAAGAGTTAAAAAATCATTCTCTTATAAAATTGTCATTTATTTTAATAATTTATATCCCATTATTATTTTAATTTATTTTCAAATTAAACTAATTATTATTATATTATATTAAATCTAATTAATAAAATTTGAATGATATTTATGATTGATTTTTGTATATGTTTATTAAGACAATGAAAAAATATTTATTTAAAAATTTATTGGAAGAGTATAATGTTTCACAAATTTAAATATTTAAAATATCCCCAAATAATGAATGATATAAATGAAATTTAAATATTATATATCTATAAATACTAATTTAATTTTATTTTATTATGATTACTTATCATATAGTTAATAAACTATCATCTTATTCTTGGAAAATGAATATTTTGAAAACCCATTTTTGTGACATGTTTGGGGTTTTTATTTAAAATATAATTCTTCCACTTATAAGGGTTGAATTTTGGAAAAAGGTTTCAATATTTAGAATCATAATATTTTTTTTGTTAATTTAAAATTTCAACATAAATTTCTACGATAATAAATAGTAAAAATAGTAAAAATTTAATACCATGGTTATGGTAAAAATGAGTTTACTGGGGGGATTAAAAAATAGATAAGGTTTCAAAATGAACCAAAACTTATCTAATTACTTTTTTATTGTCTTATTTCCACCTAATATCTTCTAATTTTAAAAAATAATAATTTTTTGAGTATTTTTTATAGTGAAAAACGTGGGTGTAATTCTTTCTAATAAAAACGTTCAAATGAGTCCTCTCCCCCACTTATAAAAGGCCACCCACTATCCTCTCCTTTATACACATATAAAACAAAATTATATGAACAATATATACCAAATTAGCTCTCTAAATTCCCTCAAATCATCATCCCTCCAAATCCTTTATTTTAATTTTCTTGAAAAGCCACTTTCAGGAAAAGTGGGAACCTATATAAAATTAAGAAAGTTCGCATTACAGGATTCAAATTTCAAAAATACAAAGGGATCAACACCACTCCACGAACCGACAAACCAAAAACTAAAACAAAATTCAAATGAGATCTATCATCACTATGCAAGATGACACAAAATATTTTACAAATTTAAAATTTAAAATTTCCAAAAGACAAACAATCATCACCTCCTCAAGCCTACCACCTTGACTTGCGAACCCACCATCCACGTCGCACACCCATCATCACTCAATTTTAAAATTTAAAGTTCTAAATAGAAACCGATCATCTCTAACTTGGTAGATGAGTCACCTCACGTCACACCCTGACCCACATCATACCTCTGTCACTCTAGAATGCCATCAAGAGAACACACAGAAATTAAACATCGCTATATTGGAACTGCCAAATAACACCCCGCAAAATCCACAAGAAAAACTAGTCGATGAATCACCAAATCCATCACAAAGTTCAAGCCCAAAAAAACCCAAACGTGTAGAAACAGAATGGTGAACCAGAAATCCAAGAACATCATCGCAATCAGATGTTATCGACGAAATCTGAAGCTGTAACTTCGTCATCAAGGAAGAGAACTAAAGGGATAACCGAACACTATCATCCGAATACCAAACCATCATAAAATAACAAGATAACACCATTTCTAGTAGATAAATACACCCAAAATAATGTCAACTAACTACAAAAATTGATAAAAAAACCCAAAACAACATAAAGAAAATCAAAATGAGAGGAGAAAAGAAGCCACCGACAATGGAGGACAAGAACAAGACCGCCTCCAGACCCCCTCCAACACCATCCCAAGATGAACTAAAACCTACATCGAGACCGACCACCCGGAAGGGGTCGAGAACAATGGGTTGGTCAGCAAGGGAAGAGGAGAAGAATGAACACTGGATGCCGCCAACGACACCGACCCAATCTTCCTGAATCCCTGGTACCCAAACCCAGCATGGAGGTCTGATGTGAAAGGGTTGGTAGAAAGAGGGGTGCTTAGGGCCATCCAACAACCACACCATTGAAAATCCTATTCAAAAAGGTGAAGGAAGAAAAGAGACAAGGAGGAGAAATCAAAGCCTAGTGAAGTAGGAGCTCCATCACACCGGGTGGAATCGCACAAAACCCTAGGCAGAAGGGGAAGAAGATGGGGCGATAGGAGAGTCAGTAATGTCAGGAAAATACAAATCCATTTTAAAAAACCCCTCAAATCATCATATATTCCTTAGTATGACTATAAATAAAATCTAGGAAGCCTTTAGTTATAATCCTAATGAGGTAGTTTATTGAGGCGATAATGTTCTTAACATAACAATTTATTTTATTTCTCCGTCCACATCCTTATAATATTGTTGAAACATGAAAATTTATTAATATTATTATATTCCATACAATGAGATGTGTTTATGTTATTATGAATTTCTAAAACCAAATACTCTTCCCTAGAATGGGAAACAAAATCATTCCTCATGTGTACGTCAGATAACCACCTCATGAACCGACATAATTTATTTTCCATAAATGCTTCTAAATGAGGGATATAATGATGTATTTAATATATAAATACTATATTGAGGATACTATTATACATATTTTATTATAGTATCACATAAATATTATTAGTTAACATTCCATAGTGAATAAAATAATGTTGTTCGTGTTTACAGAGGACTACCGCCACACAAAGCGATGCGATTTGTTATCAGTTTTTTCATTACATGGAATGTGATAAGGAATAATTTTATTTTAATATATGATATTAATTAAATTTTAATCACTCTATTAAATAAATATATCATATAATTTATTATCTTATAATGCATTGAATAAATGACAATGTTATTCGGGTGGACTATAGACTACTTCCCCACAAAGCAATGTGATTCGTTTTATTGACGAATCACATGGATGATATATATAGGGTAACATAAATAATTAATATTATATTTATGATATAATAATCCTTATTGAAATAAAAAAATAACATATTTCTTCTTTAGATCATGATCATTGAAAAATGTAAACATTACTCATGCGTACGTACGGTTTACCATCTCTATGACTATAACAAATTTTTTTCATAAAAAAATGTAATGATTGGTTTTAAAAGTATAAATCATGTTTAAAAATTATAAACATATAATTATTATAATTATTTTTATGATTAAATAACAATATATTTGACCTCATTAAATGTTCCATAGTGACAATGGTCGTATGAGCTGTTTATCCTGAAAACATTCGACATTTAATAATTTTTTATGTAATTTAGTATGAAGTGGTAAGAAATAAAATAAAATGTAATAATAAACATAAATAAGTTTATTAAGAAAGTAAATAATTAAAATATTTTCATTATTTTATAAAAATAGCGAATGAACATTATGATTCGAGCTTAGGGTAAGGGGTTTCTTTACTCAAACTCTATTCTTTGGGGTATACGTCTACTTCATTGATTATATAATTACATGATTATATGTGAATTAAAATTTTATTAATTTATATTTTATTCAAACCATTATTTGTGTTTTTAATTTTTTTAAACATAATCAACCCACTGATAAACTTTTGCCTTAATAATAAATTCATTTTAAGGGTTTCATCTCAAAACATCATTCTTTGAGACACATTTTCTTTTATGAACATAGTTTATCATAATGGTGTAAATACTTACCATTTACTTATTGCATCCTTAATAATTAATAATTCATGATATTTGAAGTTAAAATTCATCCACTTAATCCATTTAATTTATGATCAAAATGTTACCAAATCGGTAAGGGATTACATTATATTCTTTTGTTTAATTAGGATTATTTATGCATGAATTTCCATTGAAGTAAATTTTTTATTCATTGTCTAATGAACCCCATTAATTTTCTTATCCTATATATAATCATGAAATTATCATTTAATATTACCCTTTTGGAATATTTTTAACATAAAATGATTGAGAAAATGTTTCCTAAAAAATATGACTTCATTTTTCTCTTCGGTCTAAAATCATTTTTCCTTACATATAAAT
The DNA here is from genome assembly GCA_963277665.1 of Viscum album. Classification (NCBI taxonomy): domain Eukaryota; kingdom Viridiplantae; phylum Streptophyta; class Magnoliopsida; order Santalales; family Viscaceae; genus Viscum; species Viscum album. Next base: position 134,737,610 of record OY728141.1, read on the forward strand.
GTTTTATAAAAATATATAAAAATATGTTATTAATATTATAATTTTATTTTAAAAACTACTTTCTAAACATGATACCTTTTAAAAAATGTTTTAGAAAATATTCTTCCTTCTATTTATATAATAAGATAATTTTCAACTTTTACTGAAAATGTGGAAGGAATTTTTTTTAATGTGTAAGGCATGAATGGTATTTTCTAGTTTTAAATTTTAGGTTTCCTAATATATTTTCAATGAAAATAATTTACACAATATATTTTGAATTTTAGTTTTTAATAAGTTACTTTCAAAGTGGAAGGTTTTTTATCCATAATAATGTTTCTAATCTTATTAAAGGTATTTATATTCATCTAGGACAACAACCATTAATGTTATAGAATGATTCTAAATTATTTATATATGGTACAAACATGTATAAATATCTTACTCTCTCTTATGTTTATGTTGTAATATATTCCTTATGTTCATATCTCAAATTCATTCATTATGACATTTACCTTAATCATGTAATGATATAAGATTATAAAACCCATTTTCTTTCCATCATTAATTGTTATGTTATCCTTTATGATAAAATTGTATTATGTGGCACACATAGATCCTAAAAAAGTCAAAATGGGTTATCACAAATATTTATCTATTTTATTTTTTAATGTTATAGTCTCATTAGATTCTATGAATGAGATTAAGAATTAAACCAAATCCATTAAGATACTTTTTGTAGGATGAGATATTGTTTAGGCATGAAACCTTAAATCATGTTATATAAAGTTTTTTGTTGATTTAAAATTCATTATAAGAATATATTCCATATTATTACATTATATTATGACTTCACGATCTTAAGATACCTTGTTTTTTTTATGTTTTTATTCAATGAGGTTACTCATGGGCCTCCACTTTTATGATATTCTATTATACCATTGAATCAGATGTTATGATTCTTTATATTATTTATTTTATTATTGGTAATATTAGATCTCCCTTTTATATATGTATGAAAAAATTTATACCAAGTATTTTTGGATATTAAAATTATTTAGTAACTCATTACGGAAAATAAAAAAAAATGTTTATTTTTAGTCTCAATTTGATGTATTATGAACCTAATATTGAAAATAAACTAGGCGTCATGATATTTGAGTATAAATTAATGGATTTGTCTGTTAAAAATAATGTAATAAAATGTGTAAAATGATTGTGTCACTATACTTGATATTTTATACATGTACTCCAATTATATTAAATAGAAATATTAAAAAAAAATCATCTCACCACTTATAAAAGAGTTTTCTCCCCTATTCTTTAAGAAACTCTTAAAAATTATTTTTCCTATAAAAACATAGAGAAATATATACCAACTATATCACACTTTCACAATATTGTGTTTTTTGTAACAATAATGTTGGCTATTCCATCCATTATCAAGGGATCTTCCTAGGAAATTTCAAATGACTAAACATGAGTAGCCATTATTACTTTAATTCCTTATTTTCTATTTATATTTTCGAATTATATTTTTCGAAAAAATATCTAATAACATAATTAATAATTATATAATTTATGATATTATGACATTATAATAATTATTAATAACTTTTTCCATTTCCAATTAAGAGAAGAAAACCCGCTATTCATGTGATGTGAAAACTACCACCTCTACGATGCAACGAGTTTAATTTTCCATAAAAAATATACAATGAACTAAATAAAGTTAAATTTAATAAATAATTATAATATATATTAATATCATTTTTATTATCAGGAAATATTAAACCACATTAACACTTTAATCTGTTCTATTGAAAATGAAATCGCCAACAAAGTGTGTGTTTGGACTATCAACTCCATAAAACCATTGATTTTCAGATTTCTTATCATCTCCACATTAAATGTATTTTTTTGAGATTTCAATAAAATATTAAATTATATATTATTATACCATTTAGGTTCTATATTGGAAAATTATATAACCTATAATTATTTGATCCACAAGTGATTATTGTTAATTAAAATATTTTGAATGATTGAACTAAGAGAAGTAATCATTTTTTTTAAAACATTTCTACTTATTATTATTTAAATTTATAATATAAAAAAATTATAAGAACAAAAAACAACACTATTATTATGTTAAAATGATATTACAAATTATCTACCTCATAATCACCCATTAATCATACCAGGTTCATGGTTGGGTCAGTTTATCCACATAATTCAAAAATAATATGCATTCATATCATGGATGAATATGAGAATTTTTTTACAAGTATAATATGATTTAAATATGTAAATAAAGTGTTGTTTTTGGTTATGATATAGTTATATTAATATTTACTTAATTAATTATGAAATCACACTTCGTTCATTATGAAACAAAGAAACATGATCGTCGCCGATTTCAAAGTCATTAATAATAACCTAAAGAATACATGAAATGATATTTTAACATTATAAACTATCATGGAACATTTATAAAAGTAAATTTATTTTTCTACAATGACGAAATATTTTACGTGAATAAATAACAACACCTTTTTTACATGACTATTTCAAAGTGATAGTGATTACTTATACTTAGTTTTGAATATAGGTAAAAACTATCTATTATAAATAAATAAATACGTATATAATGAATGTAAATGAGTAATATAATTGTTTATAGTAATTAATAAATCTTATTAATATTTATTTAATAAATATAATTTAATTTTTTAGGATTTATGGTGTAAGGCTAGTATGAATATGTACTGAGGTAAGTGTTTTTGTCTCAAATTCCACTCATTGAAAAAAATTTCTATTACACACCTAATATCATTTATTTTGTGTATATATTTATAAATTTAGATATAATATCATGAGTTTTATTTAAATAATGGTATTTTTTGTTCAATTACAAGCCATAAACTTCTAGGGGTTTTGATTAATGTGTCACTAATGCTGCAAAGGTTTTCTTTGTCTCAAATATATTTCTTTGAGCTATATTACATGATATGAATCATGATTCCTTTGAATTGGGTTATATTAATTCACAATCCCATGAATGTTACATACATTTTTTACATTTAATTAATAGGATAAACTAATAAAAATAATTTTCTTTTCATCAAATGTATTTTGACTCATGTGTTAGCGCAATCATAAGAGCTTTTGGTAACTCAATTATAAAAAATTGATTTAGTATCACTCTTTTGAGAATATTTAATATAAATTGGGTACATTATACCCTTTGTTTTAATTACATGTAATTCCATCATATTTTACATTTTAACTCTCCAACCCTTTTTGAATATTTGATGCAATATGAAGTATTTTTCCCATACATGATCGTGATAACTCAAGTCTCTATTCCAAGAGTTATATTTTTTTCATGAAAATAATTAAATAATTATTAGGTTCTCCAAAACTAATTTTTTATTTTATTATCCTATTTTTGAAAAAAGTTTAATTCAAATTAATTTTTTTACTCTTCTTAGTATTCAATTTTTAAATAATGATATTTTGAAAAAAAATGATTTCTACATTCTTTCAATTTTATGTGTTTTATATTCTTCACTTAATTTCTCTTAGATAAATTCATCTATTTTCAATGAACAATTATTTTAGATTATTTTTAAAATAATTTTTTCTATAATATTTCACATCAAACATTCAAAAAGTTTCATTTGAAAGTGAAATGTGATTATTTTTACATAAACAATAAAAATATTTTCTAAAAGATCTTTTATGCTTTAAGTTCAATTTACCTTATCATTTTAATTGTATTTACCCTAATGAAATTAATGTTTTATGATTTTCCCGAAAATATATATATATATATATATATATTATCATTTGGGGGAATAAGATCATGGTATTAAACATTTAATTTATTGATCCCCTATTTTGTGATACTATAAGAAGAATTATTTTTATTAGAGTATTTTTCATTGATGTCAAAAACATCACTTGTTTTTTCATTATTGAATTGGGGTTATGTTCCATTGAAACAAAACACCTTATTTTTTAGATGGGATATGATCATTGTTTCTCTTTTATTATCATAGGTAAATGTATTGGCATGTCATAAATTATTACTAAAATATGAATGATTATTATCATATTGACTATGTATTATTTAGCCATCAATATCATTCTTGGTATGAGTTATCATCATGTTATATATTTTATTAACACTGGGAAAATAATTCACCTAGTTGTTGATTATGGACTACTAATGTCAGTTGATCAAATATAAATATTCTTCATTATTCATTATGTGGATAACATAGTTTTTATTTAGAAAGAGGTGATATAGAAAATGGTATGACTTATTTAGACTCATTTAGTGAATAAATTGAACATAATTCAATATCTGGTGGGGACTAGAATGATATAGCCCCCAGATGAATCAATAATTCTCAAGAGACAAAAAGTTTGAGTTTCAGTGTATACCTATTCTCATAATAGGATTGTGTCCCCAAAAAGTCAGGGGAATCATGTTTTTTTATGTACAACATTATGAATTTATCATTATGATATCTGTAATTAATTATATCTATGTTTTTATTTATTATAATTGATATATCATTCTATTAGTTTAATATTATTATAATTTCTTTATAAATTTATTCTTACCATATTATCTATACCATGCTTATGTTTTTGAAAGTTACAGTTATATGTTTTCCTTATTATATGTTAGAGCTCAACCATTCTTATGTTTCATTTTCCTCATGTTACGAAAAAAGAATTACAAATGATATGTATAATTGGATAACTTTTTTTGATAGTTTATGTAGATATTTCAGTATCCTTATATTCTCAGTAGTATTATATATAGTGGAAAAAATATACTTTAGTTAAGAAAGACATGGATTTTTCTAGTTTTTGTTTTTTCATAAATCTATAAATCTCTAACAATAAAAGGATTAAGAAATGAATATAACAATATATTTTATTTTAATATATTAATTATGTGATAATTATGCATTGATATTTATAGTTTTTTTCAATTCCATTTTGTAAATTAAGTGTGTATGGCCCCATATTAGGGAGTGCTGGTCTGGGGAATCATAATTGATTATTGAAAATATTAATGTAACATTAGAACACCACAAAATTATGGGTTATCCCAAAAAACACTTTTAATGTATGTAATTCCAATAATTATTATATTATATTGGAATCATGAGATGTTATATAAATCTTTATCATATAATTTTTGATTTCATAGAGTTAATTGTAACTCTATTTTCTCAATAATTCCAATTTTATGCCCGCTGCTATTCTTTTATTATGTATGAAAAGATAATATTTTCTTTAATTTTCATTCTTTAGTGAATATATTGTTAAATTATGTAATGGAGATAAGTTATTAGATTGTATTAGTTTTATTAATGATGAATACCCTTGGATATGGTATTTATCATAACAATCATTAATTAAATATGATCTTTCATAAAATATGGGTGTTTCACGATATGGGTTGAGATCATTCATCCTATTTGTGTAAAAACCAAATATGATTCAATTTTCCATAATATAGAATAAATTATAGTATATTATAGTGTTTTATTTCACATATATTCATTGATATGGGGTCAGAATTAAGGAATAGGAATATTTTATGGTTCTTAACTAGTCAACCTTCATAACTAGTTATGGTAACAAAATGCTTATAGAAAAAATATATTCCTTGGTTTTGAAATATATAAAATAAATAAATTTATATCATTGATTTAATTTTCATTTCTATACAACCGAATATAATAAAATGATATAAAAGGATCACTATTCAATATGAATAGATGCATCCTTTTTAATGAATCGTATAATAATTTTTCGTACAATCCACTCGAATCAATAAATAAAATTAATGAGTTGGGTTTACCCTTAAAAATTTGTGAATACTAATATATATTTACATGTATGATGTACTCCCACACCAAAAAGTTAACTCTTATATTATTGACTAATAATGTGGGCCCCAAACCTACACTCTCAGATACAATTTTATAAACACAAACTTTATGTTCTAGATTGGATATAAACTATTTATTCCCTAATATTAAAATCCAATAATTACATGAATTAAAAAAATATTTCATTAGTTACATTAAAATTACCTTTAAGGTTTATATTTTCAAATAATTAGATAAAAACATAAAATAATAAATCATATGTTTTTGTGTATAAAATAGATAAATCTCTTATTATGTATGAAGTTATTTAATCCTTAACGAGTCTCCAACATATATAAAAAATAATTTACATGGGTTTCCCTAATATATATTTTTCATGGACTAATTTTATTAATAACCTTAATAAAGAGAAAAATAAGAAGGATTGGACTCAAATTATCAATAAAGGAAAACATACAAGTGAGATAGTCATGGCATAATCATGGTTTAAAAATCATGGAAGAATAACCAAGAAAAACACATAATCAAATTAATCTTGTATAATTCTATATACATGAAAATAAATGAAAACATGGATATAGAAAATAAAAATATCATAATTATGGAATTAATAATTATGTATATAAAAATCATGAGGCCCATCCCTTATGCAAAGACACATTTCTATTATGGGGAATGTTATACAAAAAAACCAACCTATTTTGCCTCATGGGGCCTATCAATGAATCAAGGTGATATATAATTCTAGGATTCACACATCACCTTAGTATTTACAATTCATTCACTATAATAACAAATAAGATCTTTCATACTATTCACTAAGGAACCATTGACTAAATGAAAGAATGTCAACCTTTATAATAAATAATAATGAATATCAATATATGATCAACCAATTGTAGTAGGAAATAATCATAAAAAAGGTCTATAATTTTTTCCAAGGAAATAAAAAGAATGATATGATCATAACCCGTCATGAAAAATGAGGTTCATTTTCAAACAATATATATTAAAATTTACAATAATCATGTGTATTTGTATAATTATATACATTACAAAAATAATTTTCCCCAATTTAACAAAAGGTATAGAATTATCATTACCCATCAATAGATAGAAGATAGATTATTGGAAAATACATATTCAACATCCCAGTTTTCATCAATAATTGAATAAAAATATAAATTATTCCAATAAATTCCCAACAAGTTAACAAAAAAGTATTATTTCGAGGTAAACATCATAGAATGTTAATTAATTTAAATGTATTTTTTATCCACATTGATCAATGAATATACAATTAATTCAACACTAGAATCACATGATCATAATCCTGCGTAAGAAATAATGTGGGTGGTTTCAAATTAATACAATCAAAGTGTAATAAAGGAAACCTTGAATGAAGCGTGCATATACAAAAACATCCACAGAAAAGAATGATTGAATGATAACACCCAAGAAAGGATCATGAATGTTATTTTTTTTGTACTGTGATTCAATTATCCCAAATAAAAAATGTATATATTAGAGGATAACTAGTGAAACATAAACCAAATTATTTCAAAACATTTTAAAAATTTAATGTGAAGTGCATGTGAAAACATCAAATATATTTTTTATTTTTTTTAATATTACAGTAAAAGGGGAAGTTGTAGGACCTTTCTAAAAGTGTTGTTCAAATGGTGAAGTGAAAAATCTTTTAAAACAATTAAACTTAAATATAATATTAAATAATATATTCTTGAAAATTCATATGGGGTTTCTTGTCTATATTTTGAGAGTAGGATAAATCATATGAATATGAAAGGGATAACCCCTTTTCATTATTGTCACAATACACTTGTTCAAAACCCAGGTTATATGAAAGTAAAAAAATATTAATTTATATTATAATTTAATTTCACTAAATTAGATAATGTAACAAAATATTAAAAAATAATAGGTTTGGAATATCCAAACATGGAAAAAACAATGTTCAATTCGAAACATTATAATGAAATGAATATATATTTGAGTTGTCAATATCCCTCACCTACAACCAACAGTAGGAAGCAAGATATATTTCGAAAGAGGATTATGTGGTAAAAATGAAAACAATGGGATAATAACACATAATATTTTCACTGGTAAAAATGTACCAAAATTATACGAAATAAGTTCAAGTGAACAGTGAGAACATAAATAATATAAATTGAGTCACAAAAAAATTTAATACAGGGGTAAAAGTTGAGTCAGAAGATATTTGGAGAAAATAACCTATTTTGGATTAGGTAATCATATGAATTACAAGTAAATAAAGTAAAAAATATTCAAAAAAATATAAATAAATAGAAAACCATAGAAATTAAATATGTAGTATAACATTTAATTTATCATAATGAATCCGAGTTGAGACCATGAAAACCCATGCTCCTTGAGTAACACATTAATCAGGACTCATTTAAAGTGAGGAATTATAATTGAACATAAAGTAACATGAATAAAAGGGAATTCATGTAATGATATCTCAAATAGGTATTATATACACACATAAATGCATTTAGTTTCATAATACAAAACATGTCTCAATGTGAGGAATTTGAGATGAAATCCCCCAGGTGAGTACTGATTCATTCAAAAAAACCACCACTAATATTGAATAATAAAACTAATTTAATTTAATAAATTATATAGAACCATATTAATAAATATATCCATTTTATATACACATTTATAATAAATATATACATATAAATATATGATAGTTTTTACATATTTCTATCATCGGGTGTAAGTGATGTTTATCGATTTGACCCAATTTCATAAAAATAGTGTTGATAATAATTCCAGTTAAAAATATGATCATAAAAAGATAACTAAAGGTTATTGAATATTTTTTTCTAGATATTTTTAATAGATATATTTTTTTCCATAGTAGTATTATTTACAAACCATAATGATTAGATTGATGATGATCATGTTTTGGGGATTCTCAACAAACAAAAGGTAATTTCTTAATTAATTATTTAAATATACGTAAAGCCTTAATGGAAATAAAAAACAATATTCATATTTATTCTATAATTTATCCATAAATAATTTTTTTAGTCATTCATGTTATAAATTCATTGCATTATTCAAGTAGGAGGTTAATTAGACCCAAACATGAACCTACCCTGATGAATGAATTAACCAGAGTTGGTTTAGTTGTAATATCAACACACTCAATGAATAATGAATTTATTATGTGATTACTATTTTTATATTACATTATTTTATAAAATTATAAATTTAATATAATTTATATAAATCTATTACATAGAAATAGTAGATCATTTCCCTCTTAGTTTTCTTGTTTTAAATTTTTGAATTAATGATAATTATTTATTGATCATATAATTATTATTTTCACGAATATTTTATATAATATCAATAATAATATCATAATAATGATATATATCCTTTAATACCATCCTTAAATTAATACACGAATGATGTAATTAAAAAATAACTCACTGTTCCATAGAGGATATAGTCCACACTTATGCATGGATGATGATTTCATTTTTGATTTATTACAGATATGGAGAAACATGGTTTGTAATTGAAGAATATAAAATATTTAATAAATAATATAATTATATTTTAAGTTTATCCTTAATACCATCCTCATAAGGTTATGAATGAAAACAAAACACGTTTCATCATAGAGGTGGTAGTCCACATGACACATTATTCACGTATTCATTTTTCATAATGAAAAAGGGGAGAGTTTTCAATGATTGTAGCATAACTATAAAAACAAAAAATATGATAATTGTAATTATGTTATAATTTTAATATGGTAAAGTATAATTAAAAAAATGCACATAAATAAATAGATATGGGGGTGGACCGGTTAGAAACATATACCACACTACTTGGATTACTTCCTTTGTGAAGGGGGTTAAACCATTGTGGGATTATATTTGAAAAATAAAATAACACAATTAAGGGGGATGAAAGTGTTTATGATAGGGATGGGTAAGGTTTAGTATGAATTTGGTGGGTTAGGTGGTAGAGGATACAATGAGAGGAGTGACCATTTATAGTTGAAAATCAATGATGTTTTTGTAAATACACAAAACTTTTCAATAATGAGAGAATACTCCCAATAAAATTGGATTAAAAATAGGGAACTAATTGAGAAAAATTATATACAAGATGTTTCATCACCTCAAAAAACCAATTAAAAATGTTTTCATTTTATATTTTACCGTGGTAACTTGTTTTTACCTAATTTAACCTAATATTTGTGCTAAAATATAAATTAATCCTTATTAGATAATATTTAAAAATTTATTATAATTTTTAAATCAATTTAATTTGATTAAATTTTAAAATGTGATAAAAATAGTTCTAAAATAAAATTTAAAATGCATAAAAACTATTTTTTAGAATATATTACATAAGTTCAAAAATATAAAATATGGATAAATATATTAAAAGTATAATTTATAATGATATAAATTCACTTATAAAATACATTCTTGTTGTTATAATTTTTTTTATAAATTTATAATTCTTACTTATATACTAAACAAGTCATAATAGTCATGTTATTGTAAAAATAACATTTTCAATTTAATCCTAAAAATAATTAGTTTTCAGAAAACAATATTATAATATTATATCAATATTATTAATTAAAATGTGATACTAATTTTATAAAGATATTTTTTTTAATTCTATATATAAATTAAACCATAAAATATAATGGATGAGTATTCAAATCAAAAAATAAATTTTAAAATTTTTAGGTATTATTTGTTCTTATTTTATATCAATTAATAATTAATTTATTTGTAATATAGTATTCCTAGTAAAAATATATTTTATTATTATTTAGTCATAATATACTTAGTTTCTTGAATAAAAATTATAATTTTTGAAAATTATAGTTTTAAGAATAAAATAATTTTCTTAGTATTTTCATCTTTACAAACTAAATTCAATTCATATAAAATGTATCCCTTATTTTTTATGTATAAATATTTAAAAAAGGGGATACTACCACTCATTCCCTATAATTTATAGGAAAATTTGTAATGGTGATACTTATATATTTATGTTTTATCTAAATATATAATGATTTCATTTATGTTTGGTGTTGTGTGTGGATAAACCTACCAAAAGAAGTGATTTATTTAAAGGTAATCGTATATTAAAATTTTCAGATGTTATATATAAGGATCTTATATAATCAACAAGAATATCTAATTCCATCATCGAAAGCGTATTACATATTATTATTCTTTACATCTATTACTAAAACATAAACATTTAGTAACTAAGTAAACCTTTTAAACCATCAGTATATTCATTTTACTTAAGTGGGTGATATTAATTTATAAATAAATAATTTTCATTAAAAAATAGGAAACTCGATAATATATTAAGAAACTAAAAAAATATATTTTCTTCAAAGAAAAAATTTAATATCTACTATCTAATTATTCTTACTACAAGAATCTATGAGTATGAATTTCTAGAGATGTTCTTTACTCCCACTCAGTGACTCATTAATCTATTCCCTTTTTTGGGGTGGAATAACAATCATATATTTAATAATATGAAAGATTGGAATATTTTTTAATCGTTATCTTTTAGGTACAACTTTTATTTTACCCTTTTTAATTTTACCATGTTATTATGTTTTATACACTTTGTTTGTTAAAGTAATTATAATAACATATTAATAGACCCAAAAAAGTAAAATATATAAAATATTTGGACTTATCCTAACCATTGGGTTAAATCTTATATTTTTACGAATTTAATATCATTTAATAAAATATTTTATATTTTTAATTACCACTAGTTATAATTTTGACACTATTCATTAGTTGTCATTTAAAATATATCATAAAAAATATACTTTAGAAAAAAATCGTTTAAATTATCTAACATATGTCAAACATATCCATAAAATTAATTGAATGCATAAATTATGTCATATAATATTTATTTTAATATTTTATAATAACATTTATTTTATTCATTCATTAATTAAGAAATTACTACATCATCTTTGCGTCACCATTTAATTTAATTATTTATTTCCTAAAAATTATAAATAAAACCCCATGATTTACTAAATCTATTTATATTTATAATTATTCTTTAATTTTGAACATATCTATAAGGCCCCAGCCTTTAACCTTACTTAATCTTGAGTTATTACAAGATTACACATTGAGGATCTTTTTAGGTTTAGAGTTTTAGAGAATTAGATCATGAAACTTGCATTACATTCCACATTTAAACAAAGTGGTTACATAAAAGACAATATTCATTCTTCCCATCAATGGAAACATATTTAAAATAAAACATGGATTCTTTCTTGACACATCCTTGACACTATCATCACATCATGTACCTTTCCCTTGACCTGTGAAAAACATTTCAAAAACATGGGAAGAGCATAAAAAGCTCTGTAAGGGTTATAAAAATATGGAAAGGAAACATGACTTCATATATACATAAGAATGAAATCATACTTTACTCATAAAACACAGGCACTTTAACATACCTCATCAAACCATGAATAAATCATAGAAATCATAAGACATAAAGGTAACTTGAGGCATTCATAACATTCTTAAGTAGGGAGTAACCCTCTTGGTTACGTTTGGAATACCCATCACAGTATATTCCCTAAATCTCTTTGGAGAAACCTAAACGTTACACTCCTTCGCATTACCCAATGCATTGGAGAGCTATATCGGGCTCACCCTCCCTTAGTTTATCACGGAACCACCCGTCTTCATAACAATGCCCAAGAACCATAACATAATCTTATCACATAAAACATAAATAAAGGAAACAAAACATTTCCACCTTTCAATAACAGGATATCAATACAACACATTGATATAAATACATTATCAAAACCATTTTCAATACCAAAATAAATGAAAAGTAAAACATGGTATTTATTTTTCTTTTAAAAAGAAGGTATGGCTTGTAGAGGAAGCCGAAACTCAAATAATAGTCACGGCGGCGGAGAAGTCGTTGTCGCCGCATACGTACGACAAAAACATTCTCTTTTGTCGTTTAGTAAAACACTTCGTATAAAAATATTTCTTTTGGATAAACGTAAAAGTCAAAGGGGTTTATACACCTTATAAAGGAAAGTTGTGTATAAAAAAAAATATGCCTCAATGAAAGGAGATTGAGACAAAGTCCCATACAAAGACGGTATCCTTGGATTAAGGATAAATCAGTTACATAACTATGTGTGACAAACGAATACAGAAAATATAAGTGGGTATTAAGTGTAAAACAATCAGAGGACATTCACATATAATCATAAAACGACATATTCAAGGTGTATAAGTTTATCCCAAAGAATCTAAATTGGGTTAAGAAGTTCCCTTGCAAAAATTAGACAGCCTAACAGCGTCACTTCAAAATTCAGAAAAAGAGTTTATGAGAGATAAAAAGGGGATCTCATCACTTGGACATAAAATTTACATCAATAAGGATATATAAGAACATATCCCAAAATAATATTATGTGAATTAAAAGACATTACAAAATAAGTCTTTCAAAAAGAGGAGGGTGAAAGGTTCCCTTACCGACATGGGTATCTTTCGAAACATACGCCCCGTGAAAGAATGACAATACAACATTGATGTAAATACTCATAAATGAAATAATATTATATAATGAGTAAAATAATGGTCAGTACAGACACCACTCAACGAAAATTGTGGAAAATGTAGCATAAATCTCACGGGAATAAAAGTGAGATGAAAAATCCCTTGCGAACACTCGGCATCCTAACGGCACCACTTAAAACTTCCAAAAATGGATTGATGAGATCAAATAGGGTATTTCATTACATTACAATAAAATTTACAGAAAGAGTAATATAAAATAAAATCCCTCATCATAATAAAGAGGAGCTTAAAATAAGTGACATAAAGGAGAGTACTTAAAGAGAAAGAGAGAGGTTAGATCTCTTACGAATATTCGGCAGCCTAACGGCGCCACTCAAAACTTCCAAAATGGATTGATGAGAGAGAATTGGGTCTCTCATCATATGAACATAAAAATTATAGTAAGAGTAATATAAAAGAACATCCCAATAATGAGAAAGATGAGCTTAGAAGGAATGACATAAATGAGTGTACTTAAAAAGAAAGAGAGGAGTAGGATCCCTTACCTCGGGTCCGACTTGACTCAATCGTTCTTTAACATCCTGAATAATAAACTTGATTTAATTTACACTTTATTAAGAACCTTTTTCTAGTTCATTATTACTTTTAGATCACTTTTTTCCATGTTATAAACATTATGTAATTATTTAAGTTAATAATATTTGTTTTGTCGATATTTGGTTCTTAAGTCGAAAGTGGACTTCTTACAATTACATGTTGTTCGTGTGGTCAAATGTTCATTATATCCAGAATTATATTCATGATTTAGATATCATATATATCATATATATCCAGAATATACATGTATTTATAATATTACATAATCATTTAGAGGTAAGAAATGAAATGCACCGTTCATGGAGACGGTAAGCCGTACGTACGCATGAACGCTACTTCCATTTCTATGTCATATTAATGGAATTAAAACTAAATGACAGGTATGTATATTTTAATTACAGAATTATATTCATCATTTATTTGTATCATTCATCATATATATCCATTATATACATGTACTTATAGTAGTACATTACATTTGGGGATAAGAAATGAAATGCACCGTTCATGGAGACGGTAAGCCGTACGTACGCATGAATGCTACTTTCATTTCTATTTCATGTTTTTATGGAATGGAATAATAATGATATAGAAATATATTATAATTCCAGTATAACATCATATATAATAACTTTAAATCCATCCTTTATACGTCCCACACATGGCATTAACGAATCACATCACTTTGAGGGGGCGGTAGTCCGCACTTCCTTAAATGAAGATATCTCGTTTATCCATAATGGAAACCATAAAGGTATGCCCAAAATGAAAAATACATAAGATTAAGGAAAATATAAACATATTATATATCATATATAAATATATTTTCATCTTAATGGCCACCTTTGAAGGTGTTAAATGAATGTTGAACAATCATCGTTCCGGGAGGCCGAAATTCGCCATCCACGGAAACAATATTTTCTTTAACCATTAAATGTAGGTGTGTGAAAGTGTAGCTCGAATCCTTCTTATAAAAACATCCTATTATATTTATTATACTGGATTTGTTACAAAATAAATGAATAAAAAGAGTATAGGGGGTTGGGGAAGCAAAATAAAACAAAAGGTTTCAAGTTAAGACATTACCTTAAAATCGGGTAACTCCCTTTGGTTTGAGCTAATAGTATTCCTTGGGAAGACTTATGCCCAAAGTGAGGATTCAAGGAGTAATAGAGGGATGTGGAGAGACAAAATGGGCCGAGGTTGGCCGAGCCAAAGGCTTTGGAAGTCGTGGGTAAGGAGGTAGAGGTGGGGGCCTTTTATAAGAGGAGAGGAGGGGCACTCTTGTAAAGTTACAAAAGGTTACTTTATTTTCAAAAGCGTTTCGGATTTTAAATGTCCCAAATTGATTTATATAGAGGATAAGGTAATAAGGGTTCGAAATACACTCATCCAATAGGTTTTGGACATGTGTAGGTCTTAGATATTACATTATCTTTCCATTTTATTTAAATCGTTAAATAATGAGGTCATCGCTGCATCATCATGATGTCATAAATAATTTAATTTATTTAATGTCTAAAAAATATAAGAAAACTACTATGATGTATTAAATATTTTTATATTTCCAATGAATATTTATAGTCAAAATTCTGATTTTTATAACCCCATGCAAAAATTGTTTTAGTACGACATTTCATGTTTGTCTCATTTTTACTTTAACATTAAATAAAAAGATATTAATGTCATTTTCCAACGAAAGTGGCTTCATGGGGTCCCAAAGTTGACCCATGGTTTGTCTTGGTCGGCCATGACACATCAAATGATGTTAGGACATGTGTCAAGTTCATTTCATATTATTAAAACATTATTTTTACCTTAAACTACTCTAATTACCTCTAATCGCGATTAAAAACTTAATAAGTTGCTATTCCCCAAAAAATTATTTTTATCCCATTGAACCACATTTTACTTCTTAATGACAACCATGTATGTCGGATTTTTAAAATTCAATACACAAAGATGGAAAATTTTCATTTAAACGGGAAAATCATTTTTTATAAGTACCACTTAGTGGTTTCACTATTCATCAAAAATTGAAGTTTTTAAGAAAAATCCCAAAAATTCACCCTAATATATATTTGATATTCCGAATTCAAAAATGAAGTCTATTTTAAAAAATTAAAAACATATAAGTCACATTAATTAATTTAATAATTAATTCCCACTGTCAGAGAAAATAGCGTGTTTTTATGAAACAATAAGTATCAAAAGATTGACACTAGTTTAAGTCTGATTTCAAAGTGAAATTAATTCCAACGACCACTATTGGATTTAATGGTAAAAATATATTCTAATTTCACTTTAAAACCAATTCAAAATATATTCTAATCATATAAATAAATTAGATTAAAAATCAGTTTTGAATTAAAATACGACATTTTACACTATTAATTAAAAATGAACTTTATCAGAAAGATACCAAAAATTTACACAAAGTAAATTTTGATGTCCCAATTCTTAAGAAGAGTTTTATTTGGTCCAAAAGGATGTATAAGAGTGAACAAAACTATATTTAATGATGGTTCTCCATTAAAAGGTGATAAGTGAACCTTTAGTGAAAACTAGGGCATATACGCCTAAAATTGAATTCTTTCCGTATTTTATGCCTTTATCTTTTATTGGATAAATATAAAAACATTTAAAAACATATATAATCATATTTCAGTTATTTCTATCCATTCCCGCCAATACAACGGCTACATGTTAACTACCATTTAAAATAATATTATTTTATTATTAGAGTGCAACGTAAGATTCCCAAGAAACTCGTTGTTGCGTGTTGGGTACGCCATCGAGCATAGTGTCCCCATTAAATTCATATTAATATTTTATTAACAAATATGGATAAATATGAAAATTTCATATTCTTTATTTACTTGGGGTGTTACATCCTTCCCACCTTTTGGGAATTGCGTCCTCGCAATTTTTAAAATTGAGCTTGGAAACATCCTTGAAAGTACCACATCAGAACAAGAGTCGGTAAAACAATCACTTTAAAATAAAGGAAGATAAGTAAAGAGGTCACCCGAGTTAACCCATATGTAGAAAAACATGGACATGAATGAAAAAGAAAAGGGTCATGTTCTTGAGGGAGAGTGATAGTAAACATGTCTAGGAGAAAGTTAACCATAAGAAAATCACAAAATCGTGATGGGTTAAACGGTATTCGATTCCCCAGTAGGAAAAGTTAATAGACAACATTTTTGTTTTAAGTTACTTTTTATTGAGGAATTTATTCATAAGGAAACATAATCACTTATCATGTTGACTTTCAACTTTTACTATATTCCTTAATCAAACTCAGATTTTTTTTTCCAAAAGATGAGTATTTAGGGAGACTTGTTCGCATTAAGAGTACTATAATCAACTTCTATAGAATCACCTAATTCACCAAAGAGAACTATATACATCCCATGTCTTTAGGCATTAACCTAAACCAAAACCAAAAAGGTTTGTACAAGGTCAGATAATCTAGAAAAGGATAACCCATTAAAAAGAAAATCTATGATTAATCTCCAAAATTTTTTCAACAAAACCAAAAGTTCAACGAGGACCATCCGATAAAAAATTTGTCCATAAAATTATTCCAAGCAAACCAATATAAGATTGAAACCCAAATATTTGAAGTATTTAGTCACATAGTCTTCCAAGTTAAATCGTAACATTTATCTCCAAACAACATCAGTTTCTCCTAAAGTCTCGTATTGAAAAGTAATTAACCTAATCACATATCCTCCATGATAGGTTAATCATTTTCATAAATAACCCAAAATCAACTTAATCTTAATTCATAAAATCATATAACAAAAAATAATCAGTCAAACTAACCAGGGACTTCACGTATTCCAGTGGTAGGTGATAAATACCAGTCGCACTTTGGTTGTGGGTTCGATTCCCACAGCTTTGTCCGATGTGACGGGTTGTCACACGGTCTACGTGTTGTCCTTTTTCCAAAACTATATAATTCTTAAATCATTCCCCAAAAAGAGATAAAATCATCAAAAATGATCATAACATATTTTAACCTCAAGTTTATCTCATGCCTTTCATTTTCCAGCATATCATATAATAACCCATAATTACCTCAAAAGTAAAGATCATATAAACTCTAATGGTTACCTTTATAATTATTACCTGAACTTCCACATCGATTGGTCATCTCGTACATGATGCATTACAGAACGTACCAAGGTTCAAGTGGTTGATCATAACTCCTTGATAGTAGGTTGAGAACAACCACGAGTTTCCTCATTGAATCGTCCATTTTATCTAGTATCTTAATCAGACGACCACCACTATTTCCTTCAAACCTGTTGTCTCTTTGGTGCCTGATAGATCCATCCATTCACTAAAAACAGAAATGTCAGTGTGAGTATATCAACTGAACCATCATGTACTAATGAGGAAGATATACTTACTCATTCACTTTATCTAAAAACTATGACTCTTTCTGAAATCCTAACCATTATGGTAATGTCACTTATGCTTAAAGAATACCCTAACGTCTAAAGTTATCTAAACTGACCTCTGATACCAACTATTAGGCCCCAGCCTTAAACCTTACTTAATCATGAGTGATTACAAGATTACACATTGAGGATCTTTTTAGGTTTAGTGTTTTAGAGAATTAGATCATGAAACTTGCATTACAATCCACATTTAAACAAAGTGGTTACATAAAAGACAATATTAATTCTTCCCATCAACGGAAAAATATTTAAAATAAAACATGGATTCTTTCTTGACACATCCTTGACACTATCATCACATCATTTACCTTTCCCTTGACCTATGAAAAACATTTCAAAAACTTGGGATGAGCATAAAAAGCTCAGTAAGGGTTATAAAAATATGGAAAGGAAACATGAGTTCATATATACATAAGAATGAATTCATACTTTACCCATAAAACATAGGCACTTTAACATACCTCATCAAAACATGAATAAATCATAGAAATCATAAGACATAAAGGTATCTTGAGTCATTCATAACATTCTTACGTAGGGAGTAACCCTCTTGGTTACATTTGGAATACCCATCAAAGTATATGCCCTAAATCTCTTCGGAGAAACCTTAACGTTACACTCCTTCGTGTTACCCAATGCATTGGAGAGATATATCAGGCTCACCCGCCATTAGTTTATCAGGGAACCACCCATCTTCATAACAATTCCTAAGAACCATAACATAATCTTATCACATAAAACATGAATAAAGGAAACATAACATTTCCACCTTTCAATAACAAGATATCATTACAACACATTGATATAAATACATTATGAAAACCATTTTCAATACCAAAATAAAAGAAAAGTAAAAAATGGTATTTATTTTTATTTTAAAAATAAGGTACGGCTTGTAGAGGAAGCCGAAACTCAAATAATGGTCACGGCGGCGGAGAAGTCGTTGTTGCCGCATACGTACGAAAAAAAATTCCCTTTTGTCGTTTAGTAAACCGCTTCGTATAAAAATATTCCTTTTGGATAAACATAAAAGTCAAAGGGGTTTATACACTGTATAAAATAAAGTTGTGTATAAAACAAAATATGCCTCAATGAAAGGAGATTGAGATGAAGTCCCATACAAAGACGGTATCGTTGGATTAAGGACAAATCAGTTACATAACTATGTGTGACAAACGAATACACGAAATATAAGTGGGTATTAAGTGTAAAACAATCAGAGGACATTCACACATAATCATATAACGACATATTCAAGGTGTACAAGTTTATCCCAAAGAATCGAAATTGGGTTAAGAAGTTCCTTTGCAAAAATTAGACAGCCTAACGACGTCACTTCAAAATTCAGAAAAAGAGTCAATGAGTGATAAAAAGGGGGTCTCATCACTTGGACATAAAATTTACATAAATAAGGATATATAAGAACATATCCCAAAATAATATTATGTGAATTAAAAGACATAACAAAATAATTCTTTTAAAAATAGGAGGGTGAAAGGTTCCCTTACCGACATGGGTATCTTTCGAAACATACGCCCCGTGAAAGAAGGACAATACAACATTGATGTAAATACTCATAAATGAAATAATATTATAGAATGAGTAAAATAATGGTCAGTACAGACACCACTCAACGGAAATTGTGGAAAATGTAGCATAAATATCACGGGAATAAAAGTGAGATGAAAAATCCCTTGCGAAAACTCGGCAGCCTAACGACACCACTTAAAACTTCCAAAAATGGATTGATGAGATCAAATAGGGTATCTCATCACATTACAATAAAATTTACAGAAAGAGTAATATAAAATAAAATCCCTCATCATTACAAAGAGGAGCTTAAAATAAGTGACATAAAGGAGAGTACTTAAAGAGAAAGAGAGAGGTTAGATCTCTTACGAAAATTCGGCAGCCTAACGGCACCACTCAAAACTTCCAAAATGGATTGATGAGAGAGAATTGGGTCTCTCATCATATGAACATAAAAATTATAGTAAGAGTAATATAAAAGAACATCCCAATAATGAGAATGATGAGCTTAGATGGAATGACATAAAAGAGTGTACTTAAAAAGAAAGATAGGAGTATGATCCCTTACCTCGTGTCCGACTTGACTCGATCGTTCTTTAACGTCCTGAATAATAAATCTGATTTAATTTCCACTTTATTAAGAAGATTTTTCTAGTTCATTATTACTTTTATATCACTTATTTCCATTCTATAAAAATTATTTAATCATTTAAGTTAATAATGTTTGTTTTGTCGATATTTGGTTCTTAAGTCGAAAGTGGACTTCTTACAATTACATGTTGTTCGTGTGGTCAAATGTTCATTATATACAGAATTATATTCATGATTTGGATAGCATATATATCATATATATCCAGAATATACATGTATTTATAATATTACATAACCATTTAGAGGTAAGAAATGAAATGCACCGTTCATGGAGACGGTAAGCCGTACGTACGCATGAATGCTACTTTCATTTCTATGTCATATTAATGGAATTAAAACTAAATGAGAGGTATATATATTTTAATTACAGAATTATATTCATCATTTAGATGTATCATTCATCATATATATCCATTATATACATGTACTTATAGTAGTACATTACATTTGGGGATAAGAAATGAAATGCACCGTTCATGGAGACGGTAAGCCGTACGTACGCATGAACGCTACATTCATTTCTATTTCATATTTTTATGGAATGGAATAATAATGATATAGAGGTATATTATAATTCCAGTATAACATCATATATAATAACTTTAAATCCATCCTTTATACGTCCCACATATGGCATTAACGAATCACATCACTTTGAGGGGGCGGTAGTCCGCACTTCCTTAAATGAAGATATCGCGTTTACCCATAATGGAAACCATAAAGGTATGCCCAAAATGAAAAATACATAAGCTTAAGGAAAACATAAACAAATTACATATCATATATAAATATATTGTCATCTTAATGGCCACATTTGAAGGTGTTAAATGAATGTTGAACAATCATCGTTTCGGGAGGCCGAAATTCGCCATCCACGGAAACAGTATGTTCTTTAACCATTAGATGTAGGTGTGTGAAAGTGTAGCTCGAATCCTTCTTATAAAAACATCCTAGTATATTTATGATACTGGATTTGTTACAAACGAAATGAATAAAAAGAGTTTAGCGGGTTGGAGAAGCAAAATAAAACAAAAGGACTCAAGTGAAGACATTACCTTAAAATCGGGTAACTCCCTTTGGATTGAGCTAAAAGGATTTTTTGGGAAGACTTCTGCCCAAATTGAG
Organism: Viscum album; assembly: GCA_963277665.1. Classification (NCBI taxonomy): domain Eukaryota; kingdom Viridiplantae; phylum Streptophyta; class Magnoliopsida; order Santalales; family Viscaceae; genus Viscum; species Viscum album. Next base: position 134,759,528 of record OY728141.1, read on the forward strand.
GCTTCAAGGAGTAATATAGGGAAGTTTAGAGAAAAAATGGGCAGAGTTTGGCCGATCCAATGGCTTTGGGAGTGTGGGTAAGGAGGTAGAGGTGGGGGCCTTTTATAAGAGGTGAGGAAGGGCACTCTCGTAAAGTTACAAAATGTTACTATATTTTCAAAAGCGTTTCAAATTTTAAAGGTACCACATTGATGTATTTAGAGGATAAGGTAAAAAGGGTACGAAATCCACTCATATAATAGGTTTTGGACAAGTGTAGGTCTTAGATATTACATTATCTTTTCATTTTATTTAAATCGTTAAATAATGAGGTCATCGCTGCATCATCATGATGTCATAAAAAATTTAATTTATTTAATGTCTAAAAAATTTAATACAAAATACTATGATGTAGGAAATATTTTTATATTTCCAATGAATATTTATAGTCAAAATTCGGATTTGTATATCCCCAAGTAAAAATTGTTTTAGTAAAACATTTCATGTTTGTCTCATTTTTACTTTAACTTTAAATAAAAAGCTATTAATGTCATTTTCCAACCAAAGTGGCTTCATGGGGTCCCCAAGTTGACCCATGGGTTGTCTTGGTCGGCCATGACACATCCAATGAGGTTAGTACATGTGTCAAGTTCATTTCATATTATTAAAACATTATTTTTACCTTAAACTACACTAATTACCTCTAATCGTGATTAAAAACTTAATAAGTTACTATTCACCAAAAAATTATTTTTATCCCATTGAACCAAATTTTACTTCTTAATGACAACCATGTATGTCGGATTTTTGAAATTCAAAACACAAAGATGGAAAAATTTCATTTAAACGGAAAAATCAGTTTTTATAAGTACCACTTAGTGGTTTCACTATTCATCAAAAATTGAAGTTTTTTAGAAAAATCCCAAAACTTCACCCTAATCTATATTTGATATTCTGAATTCAAAAATGAAGTCTATTTTACAAAATTCAAAACATATAAGTCACATTAATTAATTTAATAATTAATTCCTGCTGTCAGAGCAAATAGCGTGTTTTTATGAAACAATAAGTATCAAAAGATTGACACTAGTTTAAGTCTGATTTCAAAGTGAAATTAATTCCAACGACCACTATTGGATTTAATGGTAAAAATATATTCTAATTTCACTTTAAAACCAATTCAAAAGATAATCTAATCATATAAATAAATTTTATTAAAAAGTGGTTTTGAATTAAAATACAACATTTTACACTATTCATTAAAAAATGAACTTTATCAGAAAGATACCAAAAATTTACACAAAGTAAATTTTTATGTCCCAATTCTTATGAAGAGTTTTATTTGGTCCAAAAGGATGTATAATAGTGAAAAAAAACTATATTTAATGATGGGTCTCCATCAAAAGGTGATAAGTGAACATTTAGTGAAAACTAGGGCATATACGCCTAAAATTTAATTCTTTCCATATTTTAAGCCTTTATCTTTTATTGGATAAATGTAAAAACCATTTAAAAAATATATAATCATATTTTAGTTATTTCTATCCATTCCCTCCAATACAACGACTACATGTTAACTACCATTTAAAATAATATTATTTTATTATTAGAGTGCAACGTAAGATTCCCAAGAAACTCGTTGTTGCGTGTTGGGTATGACATCGAGCATAGCGTCCCCTTTAAAGTCATGTTAATATTTTATTCACAAATATGGATAAATATGAAAATTTCATATTCTTTATTGCCCTGGGGTGTTACAATATCACTCTAATAACCCCATATTAAATTGTTTTTTGTTATGAGAGATATGATTACGAAATCCCGGTCTTTATTTTTAGTAAAAAATGTATAAGTGTCATAATCACCTAGAATTATTTCTAAAATAGAACCAAGGATTAACATTGTCAGTATACACTCAGAAAAATTAAATTTGAACAAATTTTTGGGTAGTTTTATATTATTATAATATTACCTTTACCTTTAATTAACCAATTTACGCTTAACCTAGATAATGAAAATTATTACTAATGTTACTATTCATAATGTACAAAATATAAAAAGGAAATTTTTATATAATTTGGACCTTATGATTCAAAATATGGAATCATTTTTTTTCAAAATTATAATTTATTATTATATTTAATTAGTTTAAAATTAATCCCCATTGCCAAAATGAGAAATAGAGTTTTTTGAAATTAAAAAGCCATCAAGAGATTGGCATGTGTGTATATCTAATTTCACTGTGAAATTAATTAAAATGATCAAATTTGGATTAAATTATAAAAAATATATTTAATTATACATTAAAAAAATTAAATGGATAATGTAACTACATAATTAAATTAGTTGAAATGGCAGTTTTGAATTTAAATGCAATATTTTTTCACTATTCGTTAAAAAATGATTTTTATCAGAAAAATAAAAAACAATTCAACCAACGAAAAATTTGTTGCACTTATACCAGATAATAAGTTTATTTTTTCAAATAAAACATATAATATTATAAAAAAATAGATTGAAAATGTGGTCACCATGAAAAGGTAGAAAAACAATTTTTTAATACATCTTTTATCTGAAAAATTAAAATTATTCTTATATAATGTCTAGATAACATATAAGATAAATTTTAAACAATATTTTTTTAAATTACACAAATATTTAATTAATAAAATCCATAATGAGGGATTTTATCTTTATATAAACTCACTTATTTATATTGAAATAGTATTTTTGGAAAACAATTTAATTTTAATTAAAAAGGGTTTTATTTCCATTCATAAATAATTGTTCCCAAAATAAATAATTAAATACCTGTGTAAACAATATTTTCATAAATAAATTAATACTGTTAATTCTTTCCATTTTAACATATAGATTATAAGGTTAGATAAAAATATTTAGTTGTTCACTTATGTTCGATGTGGCATATTATATATGCTATTAAACATAGTTTCTCCTTTTAAAAAATCAGGATGATACAATATTATATAGTTTCATTTTATATTATGATATAAGCAATAATGATAATTCTCCCTTCAAATAACGTACATTAATTTTCTAATTTATATATTAATTTGGTCCCAAAATCAAGTGTTTCTAATCATAAATAAAAAAATTAAGAACATTAAAAAGGTTCCTAAAACTCATCAAAAGTCTAGGGATCCCAAACACAATACTTTTAAAAAATAGATATAAAAATACATGAAAATAAAAAATGTTGTGGTGTTTCTTTATGGGGGGAAATTAGGCCAATGGAATAAGAACCACACCTAGTTAAAGAATAATGGGGAAACTTATGTGGCATTCCTTATAGAGTGAAATGTTTCAATATATACAAACCCAATACTGGATATATCTTTTGGTGACCCCATATGTATTATAATATGAGAAATAAGTATATTTTAAATTATTTATAGTGGAAAAGTGGATTTATGGGATTATAATGGTGTAAGTATACATTCTTTATCATTTGTTAACTACATCCTTCCATTTATTAATGAGATTTCCATAATTCTATAAAATTCTTATACTATAAAAACTATTAACCTCAACAGAATTTATATATCCTACATTAATATAATGATTTTAATTTGAGTTTAAAAAATAAAATTTGTTTATTTTATAAAGAAATCATAGGTTATGATATAATACATTTAAATAATGGTCTATATGTTATACATAATGAAAACTAATTACTGGTAATATTTAAAGAATTTTGGTAACGTGAATCATTTCACACTCCGCTATGACATAACTAGCTTAGTCATGTAAATGATAGGAATATAATAAATCTATTTCATGATGGTTAGTTATACTCTTTTAATAAAATACCACTTGAAAAATGGAACACTAAATGACTAGACCACCTTTGGATAGAAAATGAAATTTAGGTGAAAACATTATGCAATTTACAAACACTAATGTGTGTGGACCATTTTAATGTGAATCTAGAGGTGGTTATTATTTCATCATTACTTTACTATTTATATGAGTAGATATGGACATGTTTACATGATGATATATAAGTATGAATCCAATGAGGAATTTAGTGTGTTGAAGAAATAATTATAAAATTAACATGTTTTGAAGAAAAAAATATTCAATCCCATAAAGTTGTTTTCGTATATTTAAATATAATTCAACTACATTTTATGGGATCATATGACATTTTATAAACTCACTCCACTTTGTACACCGTAGTGGAATTATGTTTTTGAAAGGAGGAACCATACAAAAATTTACATATAAGGTCAATGAAGAGCAATGAAATACTCCCATTATCTTTTTTGGGTATATTAATTACTTGTTATAGAACAAATTTTAAACTCAGTACCTACTATAGATTCAAAATATATACCATATGAGTTAACTTATGGAATGAAATTAAAATTTTCAAATAATCATGCATGGTGTTTTGAGGCATCTATCAAGGCCAACTATAAAAAAAAAATTAACATCTTAAGGAGTGAAGTGTATCTTTAAAGTGTATCCAAATAATTTTATGGATACTATATATAATGCCACAAAAACGAAGGTAAATATAAATAAACCATGTTTCTTGAGAGGTACCACATTCTCAAGAATGATAGTGGGATAAATATTTATTTATATGATATTGATACACAAGATACATTGTAGTTTGTATAAGAACAAATTCAAATGTTATTCATGGAAGATATTGTTATTAAAACTGAATTTATATGTATGATAACTAGAGAGGTTATAGAGGAATAAATAATAGTTTTTCTAGTCACCTAATATAGGGACTCATTATTGGTTGGAGATATTAATAATTTTTCATATATTCTTGTAGTATAAATATTAAAATTTTTATGATGGGGCTAAAATGTGAATGTTATGAAGGATTTCATTTTTCATAACTATTCCTATAACTTAGTCAATGTACAAGTTGAGGTAAATATTCATAGTGAAAAATGTTATTCAAGAGAATAATTAGTATGAAATGTAAAGTGAGTACCTATATATAATTTCTAGTGGTTAAAGGTTTCAAATAGAATCAAGGAATTGAGTATGATAAAACCTTTTCTCTTGTTTACATGATTCTGTCCATATGAATTATTTTTTCTATAACATCATTCCCTGAATATGTTAATTTGAATATACATGTAAAAATTACTACCCATAATGGGAACATCAAGGGAGATGTATATATTATATAACCTAACGGTTTTTTGTCCCAATTAAATTCCAATATGAAATGAAAATTTCCGATGTCCATTTAGGGGTTAATGTAATTATCTAGCTCACAGAACATTTATTTTGATGAAATGTAAGGAGATTTTGGTTTAATAATGATTGAATGTTAGATATTTATTACATGTATTTTAGTTGGAGAGTGGTCAAATTTTGAGTATTGTGTGTTGATGAAAAATTATTTATATGAAATGACATATAAAATATAATAGTTATTTAAGGATAGGTAAAACAGGAGCTTCTCAATGAATAACTAATGCCAATAATAATTTATTATTGGAAGCAAGATCATAAAATGCTTCATAGTCTATGTCAATATACATACATTTAATTGAGAGAATTTATATGGAGTAATCCAAGAAGGTATTTTTTTGAGTGTCACATAGTATATATCTTTCTAATGAAACATATCAGTAGACATAGCAAGGGAGAGCGAGGGACATATATAGAGATATAGAGTAAGATCCTATATGTATCTATGATGGTATTTATCATGTATGTCATATTATGTACTATAATTAATTATTCCTATACATTAATAAGGGTTGGAAGATACAAATATTATCTAGGTGAACAAAATTAGGCTACTATTAAAGACATCCTTATGTATCTGATTCATACTAAGCATAAATTCATGGTATATAAAGGTGATGAGGAAATATTCATTAGGGGATATATTTATTCCTGCTTATAAACATATGTGAATGACCTGAATTCCTAGTCAGGATATGTCTATTGTCTCAAAAGAGGATTTGTGAGTTGAAAGATTTCTAATTGGCATGTTTTTTATTATATAGTGGAGTGTGAGTATATAGAGGCATTTAATGTACCCAAATATGTAATTTAAATATGCAAATTTGATTTAGAGTTTCATGTGTAACCTTTAAGTATATAACATATAAATTTGTGTTATGACAATACAACCATGGTTGATCTTGTATAGAATCGAAGGCCAGATCAACAAAACCATCACATACTATATAAATTTAACCCCATGAATAATTTTTCTCAAATGGTTTATGTCAATGTTGTTTCCATAAGAGAAAAACATTCCAAACCATTTTATAAAATCCTTATCTCGGTGTAATGGAAGAAAATCATGTGAAAGCTTGGGGATAAAGGTTGTTATTAGTCGGGTCTAGTATAAGAGGGTGTCTATTAGATTTTGTTCACTAGGACCAAATTATATATTATTTACGATTAATTTTTATATGTATTTAAAATTAATAAAATATATAACACAACATGACTTTGATTTCTACGTGAATAAGTATATGATAATGTATTTAGTGTCCTTATTGTACAGAAACGTCATAATAGTTCCACGTTATAATGAGTCTATTTATGTTCTACAATAATATAATAAAATATAAATTATATATCAAGATTTAATTTTTTTATGGGTAAAAATGACATAGGCTATCAGGGGTGAAGACTTCTAGAACATTGACACACTTTCTCAAGGTATACACCCTTGATAATATACAGTGTATGAGGTTTTGAGAATGTGGACCACCAATAATAAATCCATATTTATATGTGTGTTTTGATATTCCATTATATGTAAATGTTAAATGAAACTTGGACTTTAATATTATTATTAATTCATGTCAAAAGTCTCAAACGTTGAGGTGTCGGGGAAAACAAGGATGAAATATTCTCAAGATGAGCTAGGATATGTTGGTTGCATCATGAGTGATTTTGTAATAATGAATAATACATGATATGATGAAACCATAATATTCATTAATAGATGTTGATATCTCAATAAAATTGATGTGACTTAATGTGCCTGATTAATTCCAAGGTCATGTAAATATATTATGTAAGTTCATTTTTGAAAATTCAACAAAGCACCATCCAACACATTGGTTTATGAAAATAATACGCAATAGACAGGATTAGAGATACCAAACTAGAGGCTATCCTGGGACTATAGGTATTGTAGCTTAATGAAATTGAGAAAGTGGTATAGAGGGTCAAACACTACATGTACATGGATCATAAGTTAAATTTCTTATGAATTTAACACGTGAGATAAATATTATCCACGTATGTGTTTTTAATAATTTTTCACTTTTGTTTGATCAAAAATATTTAATCACTAGTTATTGAGTCGAATATAAATTATAGTTATATATTTAACAAATATACATTCAAACATGAAATTAATTATTTAATTATTTGAATACTTAATATTTGCTGATATTGGATTATTCACAGGGTACAAAAATTCATTTATTTAGATTTATGGAAATTTAATAAATATTTAGTCCCTAATTTGATAAATATAATAATTATATATTTATTAGAGAATTATATATTTTTATTTTTTAAAATTAATAAATTTTAATTATTCAAGGGAAGAAAAATATTGAGGATGATATGTAGAACGTGTTTGATATCCTGATAAGAAATATCATATTTAATATTATTTGAGGAAATTTTAATTTATTTTTACAATAAGAAATAATTATTATTTTATACATGAATTTATAAAATGTTAAGAAAATAATAATAATTCTATTATAATTTTTATGTGTGGTTTTCAAGAGAATTATAAAAATAATAAGGTCCATTTTTCATTTTGGTTTTTCTATAGATATCTCTATTTATACCAGGATATGAACTTTTTAGACTATAAAAGACTTATTCTTTTATTGTGAAAAAATGAGTTATACAGAATATTTTACCAATACCTATTAGGTTATCCACTTTTATGATCAATAAAATAAATAAATTATCCTCCTCTACTATATAGAATATCTTTTATCTTGAATGAATCAATTTCAATCAACATCGATCAGTGTATGAATTAAAGCCTTCAATATTGGAACCTGATGATTTGAGGTTCGGAAAAAACAAGTGAATCACTACTAGAAGAAATATACCCAAGATTTCCCTAACACATTGATGGAATGGAAAAATATTTTCATAAAAACCTTCAGAATGAAAAACTAATTGAAAAAAGGTAATCATTAATTGAACAATTTATTTTTAATTATATGTGAAAAAGATCCACCCTTATTGGTTTTAGGCTCATGTATGATAATCACCATATTAATTTTATTGTTCATGATGATTTTAATTCATCTATATCAAAAATTTATTCATGGATTATGATAAAAATAGGATTTGGATATAGCCCACATAACGCTATTTCTGTGTTTTGAACCATGATGTTGTATCAGAGGGGCCACTTAAAATTTTATTATTTTTTACTATTTATCGATCAATTATACTAAATCTATGTTAGTTATTATCTTAAGAATTTTTGTTTTAATTAATATGATGTTTTATTGACATTATTTTGGCATATTAATTTGATTTTTTCTAGTTACAATATCATTTTAAATAGATTAAAAAGAGATAATGAATAATTGCACAATCAATTTGGAGGTTTAGAGGATTTTATGGATGGAAAATGATACATAGAAATTTAACCAAATTTCATGATTTGTTCCTAATTTCACTACACGTGAAGTGTTATAAGAAACAAGGAATGGCGAGTTGTAAGAATGCATACTGTATTTTTTTGAAACCATGTGTTGACTTGGTCAGCCTAAAACATGGGCTATAATGCCATACAACATGTAGTTGGTGTGGACCCCATGTCATATACATGATATAGAGGTGAAAATCAGTTACAATATATGGTCAATTATATATAATATTTGCTCATGATACTAAAAATTGTAATAATTAATGACATATATTGTGTGTAGATGGGGTACAAACCATTTGAGTATTCAATCCCCTTGTCCAGAACCCATGCAGAGTCAACTAGTATGTTACACATACACACAACATGTATAAAACTCGTCGTATACCTCATTTTTATATACCATGTATCCCAGATGATATCCACATAGATTCTTTAGGTGTTTGTCCTATATACATGTAATGTAACAAACATGAAATTTATCTTGTTATTACTCTTCATGTAGTTACCCAGCAATTAAGAGAATTAAATTACATAATGATTTGATAATTATAGCATGAAAATCCAAATGAAATGATTGAAATATGATATTATCACAATTTAGTAAGATTTTTAGTATTTATAAATTAAAAATTAATTCAATGTAATTATATATAAATACTGGTCATGCCATTTATTTCGGATGTTTCATTTATGACATGTACCTCAAAAAAATCTAATGAACAATAATATAATAGAAAATTAAATAAATAAATGATTAATTAATTTAATTAAATCATGTGTATTTATAAGAATAATAATTAATGAATTGAATTAAATATTAGATGTGAAATTTTGTGTCTTAATTTCATGTATGGGGAACACCATGAATTTTGACCAGCCGTATGTGTTTAGTTTATTTTATTTATCATTCTTAGGTTTTTCTAATAATTAATTAAATTAAAAGACACCATGAAAGTCATTCATCCCTTCTAATTATATATTGGACTGCATTCCCAATATTTATTTTTTGTACCCCCTTTAACTAATCCATTGGATTCCCTCACATGTTAGTGAGTAAATTTTTTTAATGGATTTATCTCCTTTGTGAGTAGAGGTGGTTTATGTTTAAATGCAAGGAGAGAGAAATATAGGAGGTTCCAAGATCATAACTTTCTATTATGTGAAGAATTCCTCGATCACCACTGGAGGGAATCTAACATAGATTCCATTGACCAAATTATTTCACGAAAAGAAGCCTTTTTCTGATCCACATCATGAATAATTAATTAAACAAAACTTAATTATTCAATTAAACAGTGTAATTATAAATTATTTGTGAAAGGACAATCTATTCTTAGCTATGAGTTTTTATAAATTAATATTTGTATAAATTATATTGGTTATAATTATTCTTCAACATATAAATCATGTATTATTCATAGATTAAAACAATAATCCATTTTTTTTTACAGCCAACCAGATATTTTATTTGTTCCAAAACCCTTCCATTTCCATCCTATGGGAAATAGAAACATTTATTGTGTGTACTTTTGGAATATTTCCTCCATGAAATGATGTATAGTTGTCATCATCACCTATCATTAATGGTTATTGAAGGACCTCAGAACACCCTAAGAGGGGAGGGGTGAATCAGGGTGTCCACATTTGTTTTTTAATGTTATGGATCTTGTTCCCACATTGGTAGTAACCTATTTCAGAAAAATGAAAGCAAGTATATGACACATCACTTTTACTTGGTTCACCAAAAGGTCTACTTCCATGGAGCATATTACAATAGTGTTTTGGTCATACCAAAATCCACTAATCTTCACCAGTTGTGGAGTATAAGTGTTTGGTCAAAGTCACTCTATGCTAGGCACACCGCCCTTATAATAGTTATGTGATGGCTCTATGTTTCCCTAATAACACTTCCTTAAACCTTATCTAGCTCAGTTATATGAGAGAACTCTCACTCATTTTATCTACAAGAAGGTTTCTTCAATAGATTGGAATTGATGTTATTGTCTCTATCTAGCACAAGAAACTTCTTGAATCCTATTCTTGAGTAGATGCTCAGTGAAAGCCCTAACCACTCAACATAAATACTCAAAACAACCCTTTAAAAAGAACCTTTGATAAGATCACCCCTTCACAGAGAACGCCACCTCACAGAGCACAAAACATCATGGAGATCACTACCCCGTAGATCACAATCCAACATGATGCTCACTACCTCGTAGAGGAACCTACTTTGCGAAGATCACTAGGAAAACAAATATCTCACTATATTCACAAATAACATATAAATTGGAAGCATTGGAATCATTTAAGATATTAAAAGTCACTTCGTGAAGCTCAATCTCACATAGAACATTTTACTTTGTGGATCACCCCTTGATTCAGGAAGTCATAGTGACCATATATTTTATCTCTCAAAATTTTTCATAATGAAGAGGGGTAGACTCTTATTTATAGTCATAGTTTAATGCAGAGCTCTATTTCTTTATGTGAGAAATCCAGATTGGTCAAAACATCTCTAAAATGCTTCCTCAATCTCGCAATGATATGCTGAAATTTCTAGTTTGTAGAGCACGTTGTAACCACAAAGAAACACCAACTAAAATAACATAACATCATTTCTTAGAAATCCTCATGCCATTATTCTCAAAAACCATGCCTATTCCATATAAACAAAAAGTTGATTCAAGAATAATACCTTTTACGAAGCTCAAAGATGAAACTCTCGTAATCGAAGAGAAAACCTTTACAATCTTCATTTTCTTCATCGAAAACACATCATGAATCATATCTCTACGAAACTCATGAATTTTCTATAATTTATTTAGGCCTTCAAGAAAAACAACTTTTATCAATGCTTTCTATTCCCCAAATTTTGTACTGAAAAAATTTGGAAAACACTGGGAAATGACGTCACCTTGAAAAATGCTTATGACATGAACTGTATGATCCCTTTCCTTGCAATCTCCATAATCATCCATGAGAGGGTTGAAAAAAAACACAAACCATACTATATTTTCTGCAAAGAAAATCCTTGGTTCTAACAATACCCCCCTTTGGGTTTGTTGATAATATTTAGATAAATTCAATAGAGCATCAACTACTAGAAAGACCTGTTATGCAATAATCAACTTAGGAAACACTCTATGTCTACTTGAGCAATGATTGATGTAGAAAAAAAGAGGCATGACAAGAATCGTTTTCTCATGTGTTTGAATAAATTATTTAACTACTTCCCCATTACAAAAATTCTCCATTTTCCTGCAACCAACCTGAAATCATAAATACATTTTTAATTTTTCCATTTTCTCCCCCATTGTCAATAAACCTAAAATATGGTATTTGAAAATTGTAGTGCTTAGAAAAAAACAGTCCACCAAGATCATATATCCCCCATAAAGATTCATCATTTTCACAAACAGATTAACACAGTTTAAAGAATTAGGGAGAGGGGAATTCTGTAACCTCCTTATACACTGGGAGGTGGCTGAGCACTAAGGTTCAACTGATGTTTATCAAACATAGCACTAATAGTGGCTTGGTCATAATTTTAGCCACTTACACATTGGTCACAACATGGTCCATTATGATCATGCCTTGTTCAACGTTTTCTTTGATGAAGTGATATCTAAATTCAAAACATTTCATACGAGAATGCCAAACATGATTCTTCTTAATAACAATTGTGCTCTTGTTATCACAGTAAATAACCATTTTTTGTTTTACCTCACCAACTATGTCAGTTAGTTGCTACTTCACCCAAAGTGACAATGTGAAAACCTTGGTAGCGGAGATATATTCAGATTCAATTGTACTATGTGATATACATTCTTATTTCTTACTCAACTATCCTACACATTTCATCCCAACATAGAAATCTCCACCACTGGTGGAAATTATTTCCACTACATCTCCATCCCAATCAGCATAAAAAAATGCTGATAGATCACTGTATCTTCCTACATCAATGTATAACCCATAAATGTGAGTACCTTGAATGTACGTCCTGATTCTTTTAACTTCCTACATATGTTCCTCCTTGGGATTACTCTAAATGCGAGCGGACAAACATGTTTCAAAGACATTTTCTGGTTGTGTCACTATTAGGTAAAATAGGCTCCCTATGATTCTACTATAGATTGTGGGATCCTCAGACGTCCCATCCTCATAGATTCCATGTTTTGTTCCAATTGAAATCATATTTTCCATTGGTTTGGAATATTTCATATTGAATTTCTTTAGAAACTCTCTTGCATATGTTTCTTGAGAAATGAATGTGTAATACTTCTTCTGAATCACTTGAAACCATAAAAAGTGTGTGAGTTAACCAGTCATTTACATTTCAAATTACGATTTCATTTTATTAGAAGATTTAACCACAGATCCTTTCCTACTTCCACCAAAAATAACATCATACACATATACCAATACCGTGAACTAATCCTTTTTATAATTCTTCACATAGAGAATGTCATCCAAACCTCCTATTTTAAATTCCATCTTTCTCATATAAGAGTCCAACCAAGAGTACCATTCCCATGGTGCCTATTTCAGGCCATAGAGAGATTTATTTAATTTTAAAACTTATAGTTCATAATTTCCACGAAATAACCCCATGGGATGTTCGATGAAGACTTCTTCTTCTAAAACTCCATTTCAGAATGATGTATTCATTTCCATTTGATAAAATTTATAACCTATCTGGATTTTATGGAAAGAAATATCCTGATTGACTCTAGTCTATAAACTATAGCAAATGTCTCTTCAACATCAATGCCTTCTATTTTTGAGTATAATTTATAAACAATGTGTGACTTTTTTCATTACACATTTCCATTCTCTTCAATCATATTAATAAAGATCCACTTTTTACTAATCGCATTGTGACCTTCGGGTCTTTTTACTATGTACCATGTTTGATCATTGTAAATCTAATCTAACTCTGCATTCATGGATTTCACCCATGATCCATCCTTTATAGCTTTTTCAAATGACGATGGTTCCACCAAAAATAGAAATGATTATTGTGAATTTTTACTCATGCTCCTCATCTATGTGGGTGAAGTCAAATTCCCAATAATGTTGGATTGATCAAAATCCGGTCATTGATTCCTCCTTTGAGATTCAACTAAATTCACTCAATCCATGGTTTCCTTTTCCGATTATTCTTCTAATTCAACATCATTATGTGGATCCTAAGAATTTTTTACACCTTCCTTTATTTATGAATTTTCATTTTCTCCATGTTCACCTTCTTCATCATCAACTATCACATCAGTATATGAATTCCTAGAAGCACTTGTGGGTTTCTCTACAATGATCTAATCATCAATTATTTCCACAATCCTTTCCAAGTGCTTATCGAAACACTTATAGGATTTTTTTTTTCAGTGAGTATCCTAGGAAATTTCATTCACATGAATTGTCACCATTATTCCCTTGATTTCATTCATTATTTCTGATGAAATATTTACTTTCGAAAACGTGAAAGTATTTCAAATAAGGAATCCTTCCATGCCACAATTCATATGGTGTCTTTTTATCACCCATATATGGACATGTTTCATTTTGAATATACACAGCTAATGGAATGACCTATTTCCCATAATGTAGAGGAATACGACTCTCAACTAGCATAGTTCTATACATGTTGTTTACCTACTGATTCCTACATTCAACAACTCCATTTTCATATAGAGTTCTCACAGGTTACATCTCATGTTGTATTCCATTCTTCTATTGATGATTTTTGAATTCAATAGGTGTATATTCCCCTCCACTATAAGATCACAAGACATGGATTTTCTATCCAGTATCATTATCGGTGATTCTTCAATAGGTTTTCATGAAATCAAGCACTTGTTGATTTTTATGTATAATGATCACAAATTCCATTCAACTATAATCATCTATAAAAAGAATAGAGTACTTTTATCCATGAATTCTGGCTACATTTATTGGGCCACATATATCTGTATGGATGATGTCAAGTAGATTTGAACCTATTTTCATATTTGTCCATTAGGAACTGTAGAACAGTTTCCCTCACAAGCAAGCATCACATGTCTTTTCTCAACCATGCATCATATTAGGGATTTCCATGAATATTTTCAGCTTAAATATCTTTTTCATGAGTTGGAAATTGATGTGCCTCAATCTCCGATGGAATCAGTTATTTTCTTCTCCAACAGTCATGTAGAAAATGTTTTCATAATTATCAACCTGGCACAAGTTGCCTTCTGTTCTGCATCCTTTCATAAGTGAATTTTGTTTCTTTCTATTGATAGTGAATCCTTTTTTATTAAAGATAACTATAATTCCTTAGTCATAGAGTTGACATATTCTGGAGATATTATGATTTAAGAATTCCACATAAAGGACATTAGTTTTATTTAGCTCTCTATTAGCTAGTTCAGTACTTCCACTGCCTTGGATTTTCAGAGCTCCATCATTACCAAACCCTATAGTTCCATCAACCCTCCTCTTTAAATTCCTTAAGAAGTCTTCATTACCTATCATACGAGATGAAAAATCTCTATAAAGAATATAGGTTCTTTTAATTTTGTATCTTTGAGGGTTTCCTCTGTAAGGTTGTATTTATCAATTTTATTCTTTTCTTTCCATGAGACATTGTATTGATTATAGGACAATGATGGACTTCCAATTATCTCTTCCATGTACACAGTTTCTTCATAGTCAAAATATTATTCTAGAGGGACAAACCTATTTGAAAGAGTAAAACCATGTTATTTATGAGCTTTCACTTGTCTCTTACTTTTGTATGAGGAGTCCATGTCAACTCCTATGCCTGCAATAAATGGATTTATGTCCACAATTAGAACAAAGAAAAAAATATCCATATAAATTGTTTCTTCTCTATATAGTAGGATATTAATTTCTTCTCCTCTACTGAGCTCCTATCTCTCCCCCATTTAGATAGATTCTTACCTCTCCACAATATATGACATTGTATGGCCTAGATAAGCACAGAACATACACTTCACGAGAGGAAATTTATTGTCACTTTAATTTGTCCTCATGCCTTCTTCCTTGGGAAAATTGTTTGACTACCAGCTATTCCTGGAAGCTCGAGGATAGTCTTATGTTCTATTTTTAGTTTGATTAAAGGGTCACATTTTCAAAAATACTAGCGATTTTACAATGTGATCAACTTTAAGCTTCACTTTATTTTGGTCCACTTTATATTTTTCATTTTAGGTTTCATCATCACAACTTATTTGACTCTTTTCTATGTGTGATGGTCTCTGATCACTAAAAATACTTTCAACTCCATCAGAAATTCATTTTTATCTCTCCATCAGCTTAGCTTCCGAGAACCTACCATATTGTTTTTTCTTCTTTTCTTAATTTCTTCTTTTGAGATTGATTCACTTTTGAGCATACTCATAATAGTAAAAACTTCTTTTTTGAGTCCCCAAATTGTTTTGGACTTCTCCTCTAGTGTTAGGGTACGATACTTGATGAAATTTTCATATTCTTCGATTCTAAGCATTAGTTACACTACATAATCTTCCCTTTCAAGGGTTGATGACTGTACATTCACTAGTTCATCCAGTCATTCAATTTCAACTTCAACTTGATCAACATATTCTGATGATTCTTCCACCATTTTATAACCCTTATTTCATATATTACACTTCTTCTCATGCTTACCAAAATTTTCCTCAAGTTGAAACTTGAGATCAGAAGTATTTTACTACTGGTTATTTATAACTATATCTATTGATAGTTCTTGCTTTTTAATGGTATCCATCATGGAAGTATGGTCTCTAGTTTTAAATTCTGGTTCATCTTTTCCACAGAATTCCTTGTCATCATCTTCTTCTTCACAAAAATAACACTACTTCTATAATTTTTTTCTAGATTTGAATAATCCCTTGTTGAAAAACCTTTTTTTTATCTTCCCAATTTGTTCACCTTCTATGTCTTCATTTTTTAACATTCTTGAGAACTGAGAGGCAATGTGCCCAAAATTTCCAGAATAAAATCAAGAAAGATTTAAATTCCCTTTAAAATTATCTTATGCTTTCTAAAACATATGGGAAATGAGAGAAAGATTTTTTTTCCGCATCGACACCAGAATTAACAGCTTTTGAAATTTTTAGTTTTTCCATGTATTTGAATGCCATTTCCTTTCACACTTGAGTCATAGCATCTTCTAGCTTGACTCTCATTTTATATCCCACCAGGGTACTTAACAAATCATTTGGCTAATGTTTGTAATGATCTACTTTCTCAAGGGATGAAACTTTTTCATTGTAAAGGGGTGGAAGTATTCTCAATAAATTTTTTTCAATATCAACATCTTTTATTTCTTCGAGTAGATAATGAATTTCTCCAACCACTTTAGTAATTCGATTGAAGGAGTCTGAATTCTAATCAGGATGCATCTTCAGATCCTCAAACCTATTATACAATACTTTTAGTTTTTCCTCATCCCCTTTTCTATATCCTTCATAAATATTTTAATGTTTATCCCACATGGAATTATATAAGGTGAAACTCATCACCTTTAGATAGATCTGAGCAGAAAGGGATGTGGTGAGAGCATTCTATGCCTTAGCATGTGCATCAAGAATTTTCCTATCTACATCAGTCATAGCCATCCATGTTGGATCAATAACATGTATTCATTGAGTTGTATAAAATAAAAATTCCAATATAAGATATATTAGATGAGATCTCATTTTGTTCTTTCAGATTTGAAATTACTTCCATCGAAGAGGGGGACTCTCCTGATATTGGTTGAATTCTCCATAATGGTAAAAGACATATCAAACACTAGAAACCTCTTTCTAATACTACTTCAAGGACCCCAGAACACCCTAAGAGGGGAGGGGTAAATCAGGGTGTCAACTTCTTCTATTAAAATTTGTGTATCTTGTTCCCATGCTGGTACGAACCTTTTAAATATGTCAGTAAAATAAAAGAAAGGAGATGAAACAACAGTTTTCCTAGCTTCACCACAAAAGGCTACATCCATGGAGCATATGCCGACACTGTTTTAGTCATACCTAAATCCAATAATCATCACCATTTTTTGAGTACAAGTGCTTGATTATAGTCATTTTGTACTAGTCACACTGCCCTAACAAAAATCTTGGGATGGCTCAATGATTCCCTCAGAACGCTTCTATAAACTCCCCCTAGCTCACTGCTATGATAGAACTCTAACTCAGTTTATTGAATTGAAGGTCCCTTCAATATATTGTCATGGAAATCATTTTCTTTATCCAGAAAGTGACACTTCCTGCATCATATACCTGAGTAGATACTCACTAAAGGCCCAGACCACTCAATGATAATACACAAAACATCCCTTCGCAAAGCTCATTTGCAAAGCTCAACCCTTTGTAGAGCACAACACCTTGCAAAGTACAACCCTTCACAGAGATTACTTCCTCATAGATCACAACCCTTCACAAAGATCACTACCTTGTAGAGAAACCTACTATAAAAAGATCACTAAGCCAATGCAGAACTCCCCATATTCATCAATCTCATATGAATTTGAATCATTGTCACCATTCAAGACATTAAAAAGTATTTTTGTAAAGCTCATGGTAACATAGAACATCATGATTCATGAAGCACCCCTTACTTCATGATGTTACAATGAAAACATGTTTTTTCTCTCAAAATCGTTTGGAATGAAGAAAGGTAGCCTCGAATTTATAGGAACAGTCAAACGCGGAGCTCCACTTCTTTAGGTGTGAAATATATATCAGTCGAAACATCTTTTTGTGATTCCTTCATCTTTCAATGCTCTACTGAAATTTATAGTTCACAGAGCTCGTCATAATAGCAATGAAACACTATCTCAAATCACAGAGCTTCATTTATTCGAAATCTCCATGCTAGTCTTCATGAAAACCATGCCTTTTCCACATAAATTAAATATTGATTCAGGAATAATACATTTCTCGAAGGTTATAGATCAAACTATCATAATTTCAGAGCACACCATGACAATCTTCAATGTCTTTGCGAAACACACTTCACGTATCCCATCTCTACAAAACTCATGAATTTTCCATAATTTATTAAGGCCTTCAAGAAAAACCAGTTTTCACAATTCTTCAAATTCCCCATATTTTGGACCCCAATAATATGAAAAACACCAGGAAATGACGTTACCTAAAAAACTACTTATATATTCAACCATATGATACTTTTCTTTGAAATATTCTTAATCATCCATGATAGGGTTTAAAACAACCACAAAACCCTGATCCCATTTCAGCAAAGAACAACCTTTGTTCCAATAGTTATAAATATGAATAAAAAAGTAAATATAAAATAAATTTCATATACATGATTATTTAATTCTTAAATTTTTTATACTTTATAACCATATCATATGACAAGAAATGATAATGCTTCTTTTATATTTGCGTGGACTACCATCTCTAGGAAGCGATGTGAATTGTTTTTATTACCTCCTAACATGGCTGGTTATAAAATTGCATTCATTGAATATATATGATGTTAAGTAATAATATGTGTTATGAATATGATAACGTTAATTTAATTAAATAACTAATGATCATTACAATGTAATTTGTTGATAATGGTAAATTACCCAAAAAGGATTATAACTGATTTCATTCTTTATAAATCATAACTAATATTATCATAAAATAATATTAGAAAGTTATTAATAATTAAGGTTGATTAATTTCATTATCTTGGAATGTCATGGAATGATGATATTTTTATCAATGAATGTGGTTCTATTTCCCCATTGGAAAAAATATACGGTATCACCAAAATTACTAACATCTGATGAAAAAATGAGCTTACTAATAAATGTGTGGTAAATGTTTATATGGGAATGATAAAAAAGTTAATATATTTTAAAAAGTTTCTAAAATATATCATAATGTTTATTAAAATTATAGTGATAGAGCTTAAAGAGACTTCTTTTATATCAATTGAATTTTTTTGGGGTTTTTCATCTTATATTTATTTCGTTGAGACATATGTAATATTCACCACTTATTTTATATTGTGTGGTGTATATATATAAATATAATTTTTAATCATAAAACAAGGTAATTAAATGGAATTAAAAATACATATAATTTTTTTTAATTCATCATATTATCATCTTACATTTTCATTTGTTGACTAGAAAAAATATTGACATCTCATATCCAATATTGATGTTTATTACCAAGGAGTGTCTGTTATGAATTTTATTTATTATTCATTAATTTAATATAATGAATGAATAAGATTTAGTATGAGAATAGGTGGTTATATACAGTCGATATCCTTATAATGCATTTTCATGTATCATGATATACTATATCTTGTGTATATGGAATCTCCCTTATCTATTTATAAATAATGTCCAAGAATGAGGCCTTGAATGAAAAATTATGATTTTTGTCATTATAAATTATATCATTATAAAACCAGATAATTTTATCCACATGATTAAATTATTTTCCATGTAATACATGGATATATTCCATTTTCTATATTTTAAATTTATGAATTATTTTATAATTATTTATCCATTCCATATTATTCGTGTCATATATAATATAGGATAAAATCCACTATAATCATTCCATTACTGAGAATTTGAGGTGTCTCTTTTAATTAGTTTATTATCCATAGGGTACCTATCAGTGATCTTTAAAATATTTCACGGACATTCTAGAATGAAAAATATAGTCATCACTAAAATTTTAATATGGATTTTATGTTTTTAGATATATTTTGCAAATAATGTTCGTATTTTTTTGCTAAAGTTTTCCAATCACATTGATGATTTTTGATGTAATATATTAAATCTCATACCAATGTATTTATGTAACCATCAACTCTGAGATACTAGATTCAAGGTTGTAACACCCCTACAAAGACATATTCTATGAACCTACATGGCCACATAGGTGCACATTAGACTTTGTAGTTTATTTAAAGTCATATAAAAGGAATGTAGTGGATCATGTTTGGACATATCAATTGTTTTATGATATTATTATGTGGACCATGGATGATAGTATGTCTAGTTTGGGTATGTTTTTCTTTTATTTAATTTTTATTTGAGATCAGACCAGTGCGATATCAATGCATATTTTTTATGAAAACATAATTTTTTATTTTTCTTGTGTTTATTTTTTATATGTACTTTTATGTGGATTTTGATTGCTTATATATTATTATTTATAGCCATGATATCAAGGCCATATTAACCCTGATTCATGTTTTTTAGTAATCACAACAATTTGGAAGTCTATAGCTTATGGGAATGCTTTCTTTTGGGTATATAACAGCTTCTTCTAGGGTACATCTAAGTGGTCCATGGCATAATAATTACAATGGTTTTGAGGACGATACATTGGTGTGCTACAAATTCACCTACATCATGAAACATAATAAAGAAGAAAAATTTTCTTATAACATTGAAAATTCTTCTGAAATCTTTTTGGATCTTAGTTCAAGAGGTACATATAAAATTTTCAAAAATGTTAGGGTTTAGGCTCATTTTAATTTTTTTATTGGGGTGGAGGTACAATTTATCATTATATACTCGAAATAAGTATTTAAAATTTCTAAAGTTTAAATAATTAAACATTGATGTTGGAATTATGGTGAAAATTCAATCAACTTTGGTGCACCAACCAGGAAACCAAACAGGAAATGATGCCTCACTTTTTTTCCTTCATACTTCATAGATGATTGTGTAATGATATATGGAATTGGAACTCCCAAAA
This sequence comes from Viscum album, assembly GCA_963277665.1. Taxonomy (NCBI): domain Eukaryota; kingdom Viridiplantae; phylum Streptophyta; class Magnoliopsida; order Santalales; family Viscaceae; genus Viscum; species Viscum album. The sequence goes on from OY728141.1 coordinate 134,780,915, forward strand.
TATTATCTCCAATTATTATCCATGAATATCGTAGTAGAATGTGGAAGATTACACACCATGTGTATGAGGAAATGGGATATTAGAAAGAACTCAACAACTTAGTATTCAATCATCAATACATTTTGGTTCATCCCAAATGACAAAATCAAGTAAGAGTATTATTGAAATAGATTGAATATATTACATAATAATAACACCACCCTTTAATTTTTAGTATATGACTATTCTAATGTTGTGTTAAATGGTTAAAACTGGCTAGATAACCTATGAAACTGGTGTAAATTAACTACAAAAGGTAAAAATGTCTATTCTAGAGGGTGGATATTAATTAGTCGGGGGAGGGGGGTATTATAATCCCATGAAAAGGGATAAAATTAATTATAAATGGAATATAGGGTGAGAGTGAGAACATAGTGGAAGAGAATATATCTAAACATATTTGGAAGATCTGCGGTGTCTTTGTCGAGAGTATAAGGATCTTCTCGATGGGAATTCTCTTCTTCTCCCATCAATATTATTCCTTACATCGTTATTTTTTACTCTATTTCATCAAATATAATAATATGGTTCTTAGTACGGGGTCATTACCCAGCGATTGTAACTTTTTTTTTCTAGTTTTCACCGTTTTACCCACCCTTGATTTTGATTCCAATTAATAAAAATTGATTTTAAATAAATAACAGTGGGGTAGGAATGTAATAATGACAATTCCACTAATCCATAATTTTTTTGGGTTTTTTTGTTTGAGTAAAGATCATTAAAGGTATTTTTTGTTAAATCGAATATTTATAGTAATTATTTAATTTTATGGGAGATCTATTTATCCATTCTTTCTTTTTTATCCATCCATGTATTTTTTTTGTCTATTAAGGGAGTAATTTTAGAGTTATTATTTTAATTAAATGACTTGAATATTTTTATTAATAGGTATATATATATATAATATTAATTTTTTATGGATGTATATTTAAAATAACAATTGTAATATAGAGATTGTAACCATGAATTCTACACCAAATTTGGAATTAACATTAACCAAACTATATAACAATTAATTCAAAATTGATAATAACCAAAAAGTTATGAGGTCATATCAATGTAAAATAAATGGAATGATTTAACCAATGATATTATAATGTTTTTAAATATTCAATAACTAATTATCATAAATAAATAGTTTTTGTAAAATGATATCCATTATCAAATTTTTTATAAGAAGCTATTAAAACAAGCCTCTTTATAATAATCTATATATGACATTAAATGCTTGAGTTGGAGTATAATTTTTCATTATCTACTCTAAGATTGTGTGAAAAAGTGTTCTTTAATTTTATTATTATATTTTTTCCCAACATCTATAGTTCTGTTCCTTGTCATCAAAATATTATATTTTTTTCATCCTATAATAATTTTATTAAAAAATGTCTTGGGGTAGGGAATTCATTTGTTTCTATAAAAGAGTTAAGTATTTCATTGGATATTGAATTTTAGATACTCTTATTTATCAAATATGTTATTGATTTAAAAATACGTGTATTTAGACCAGTATTTAGATCATATAGTCACTTTGTGGAAAATGGTATGTTGGCTATATCTGGTTTAGAAGCTAAATTTTTGTTTCTATAACTATTCACATTATGCACAATTTATTCACGTCGTAAATGGGTATATCCAAGGGGTGTGGAAATTTTAATGAGGATTTAATGGTTTGAAAGAGTTGTCAACACCATTAATGGATTTTTATAGGTGGGTGACTCATGTACCACAAATAGTTCACATAATGCACTTGGGGATTATGACATAAATAAATTTTTGGTGGTATTTCTTATGTAAGGTGTCATAGTTAATTTACTGATAATTTCTCCATTGGTTTTAGGGGTCAATGGAAATCTTGGAGGGATATTTTTCTAACCAATCCACCTCATTTTCCTCTCTTTCAATTCCCTTGATGAATGATATGTTTTTGTGGATTTTATGGAGATATATGTTTGGTTAATTTTTTTAATCCATTTTAATTATTTATTATCCATGTTATTTTTATGAATTTATATTTTTTTGTTTTTGGATGATGTCACTAAAGTTTATTAAATCATCCATGTAAAATGGGTATTTTTCCATCTTTCATAAAGGTAATCTTAAGTTGTTGTTTTCACTCCATCATAAATATTTTTTACAGAGTAATTTCATCAAATGAATTTTCCTAGGGTTATGAGTAAAATTATTTTTTTATTACAAAATGGTTATTTGAATGTTCTTTAGGACATTATGGTGTTGGTGGTGTCCCATAAACATTATGTAGGTGTTTGGTCTTTGTCTCGACATATGGAAGTAAATTTTTGAGTCTTTATGCAATTATAACTATTTAAATTAATTTAATCAATTACTTATAATGATTTATAATTACTTGTTTTTGACACATAGAGAAAGGAATGGAGCCTGGATAGTGCTCAGAGGGCTTGGGAAAATCATGGTAGAGATCAGTGTGGGTTTAAATATCTTTTTTTGGTAGGTCCCCAAAATAATGTAATTTCATAAGTAGTAATATTTTAGATAATGCATTCTTACATAATTTTATATGCTTTATAATAGGAAATAAGGTTATTTTGAATCCTTTGGTGAAATTATTGGGGATTATTGGGCCTCTCATGAGAAGATAGAGTTCATTTCAGCACATTAGATAATTTCATATTTCGTAAAAACTATGTCACCATAGGCTGATGGATTTTTTTAATCTAATGAGATAAATATAAGAGGTAACCAATTTTCATATGAGATAAAAATATAATATTTTGAGTTTATAAGGTTAGTGGGATTGCTTGGGATTTTTGGGGTTAAGAAATGAAGGGTGAGATGACTGCCCATCTCATGACTGATAAGGAATTCCCTCAGGATAATGGAGATGATTCATGGTGTGACAAATATGGAAATCCTAGAAATTAATCTGAATTTTTATTTAAAAGTATCAATTTTATAAAATAATATTCATAATTGATTTATAAATTACATTATATAGTTTATCAATCTAAAAAGTGATAGTTTTATTTAAGAAAAGTGTTTTCCATTTATTACATAGTCTTGTTAAAAATTATAATTTCTTAATTTTTGGAAATATGTTAGAAAAAATGGACTTTAGTTATGATTTCCTAACATAAAATTTATATTTGGATGAATTTTTTTATTTTTCATAAAACCATATATTTTATGGTGAATAATGAAAAATAAAAATATTCATTAAAACCATGAAATTATTTTTTGTATTTGAAATGTTCCATCATAATTATGATTGGATTTAATTTCAAATTAGAACTATATAAATAATAAATCTATTTAATTCCATATTTAACAATACAATATTTTATTCTTGGGTAGAATCCCTTTTTTAGGTTAAAATATGTTATTTTTCTAAAAAATATTTTCATTGTGATTTTTATTTTTATAATTGAAATATTTTATAAGAAATATAAAAATTAAATCATAGAAAACTGATTTCACATATTAAATTAGATGGTTCAGCTTTTTAATGCGGTTAATTTCATTTTTGGTTACAATGAATAGAAAAATTGCAATAATTTATCACCTGAGTAATGGTTAAATGAGTAAAATGGGAATGTTTTTAATAAACACATAAAATCATATATTACATTATATTTTATTATTTCAATATTAAACATATCACTTTAGCATTGAAATATCATAGTGTTTTATCCACTTTACAATGACTTATACTTAATATTATTTATTTTTAATAATTTTTTTTGACTACACCAGTCCCTCACTTATAATGGGGAACCACCTATCATCACATAATTGTTGACATGGAAGAATTTATCTCACCCAATACCATAAAAATAACTTCCATACATCCCTATACATGTCTTAGTGGTCTTATTATTCTCAAAAGAACAACCATAGAAGTTTTAACATGAAATCCAAAATGTGATATTTGAGGAGGAGGTATAAGTCCAAATTGACATATTTTATGTTTATGTATTCTTCTACACCCATTAAATATAACTTAACAAATATAAAATATCAAAATAAATATATTCATTGTATAAATGTTATTATGTTAATGAAAGAACTCTTGTCGATATATTTTTGAACCTATTTAAATGTAATCATTGCCCATTCATATTTGTGGACTGCCACCCCCACGAAGAGATGTGTTTTTTCCATCACATCATTACATGAATATATATTAAGATGATATTAATTAATATTTTTTAATGAAATTATTATTATTTTGGAAGATAATATAATATTTACTTCTTTCCCTACCTTTTTATGGAAAATTAATTATGTTACATGAGCGTATGTATAGAATACCACCTCCACGAAATGATGTTATTTATTTTTCATTATCCCATTATAAGGATATTAATAAGGATAAAAATAATGAGTAAATATTTAATTTATCACATATTAATGATTCTATAAAAGTAAAAATATTTTTAATTTTATCTCTTTTCCAATCATTAGAAATTTTAAAATGTCATTCAAATATACGTATTGAATACAGTCTCCATGAAATGACATGATTAATTACTTATAAAATCAGACATGGTTATTTGTATAAGTTTAAATAATTTATAAATATTATAATTATGACATTATTATGATTCATGAGGTAATGGAACTAAAAATCCTTTGACAATTGTGAATGTAATGATGATGTTTTGAGCTAATAATCCGAATGACCCTAAAACAACCAATGTAATCTAATCCAATTTGGTAAATAAAAAATCAATTCTAAAAAAATAAATAAATTAAATAAATTAAATAAATTTATTAATAAAAATGATTTTAAAAATAATTTTTATTAATCAATTTTAAATCTAATATATTTTTATTATTCATGAGGTATTGAACATATGCAGCTTGATGTGACGTATAGTAAGAAATTTTCATTAAAAAATGTTTTAAAATATTCCTTTAAAATATTTCCCCTCTATATAAATGATCTCAAAAATATAAATTAATGCTATTATTTATAAAATATATTTGGTTAATATTTATTTTTAATTACATTAAAATATATTTTTAATTTTAATAAAAGGCATCTTATAGAAAATTACCACAATAGACATTTTGATGAATTTTTTACCGAAGCAGAAAAAAATAATTTTTATTATATACACAATGACCAATATTAACCATTATGATAGACTTTATTCATTATAATTATTCCTCTACAAGTTTGTATGATAATTTTAAATTATGTTATCTATCCCAATATTACAATTTTTTTTAAAGAAATTTAATGAAAAATAATATTTTCCAAATCATTATAAGATAACTATATATGGAATTCATTATGGGTTTTAATTACAAATCAATTGGGTTTTATAGTTAATGTAAATGATATATATTCATTTTTCATGGTATGGGTCTTGTGAAGTTTTTATGAATAATGGGGGATTCATATATAGCTCTGATGATGGATAAGAACACTATAACTCTCCAATGCATTGGGTAAAGAGATGAATTTAAAATATATAAGATTTTCATATGAGATATGAGAAATATATGAGTAGGTTATTTTATTATAAGAGTTATTATATATTTTAATGTAATGATAATGCTTCAAGGTACCCGTATAATTTTATTGCAATGGATTATAAAGAAAGGATTTTGATTTCAAAATGTAATAAAATGAACTTATCTTCTTAAGTAATGTTTATACTCATTTTTAGGAAAATAAAGGTAAATTTCTTGCTTTTCAATGAATGATATTCATTATATTTCAAGGTTTCAAAGAAACAATTAGGTTTAAAATTTTCCTTCATGATTTCATGTGAGGTTGTTCTTAAAATATATTAATATATTATGATTTTTTCATGGAAAAGTAAATGGATATTTTAGGTCTAATGTTTATTCTAAAAAATTAATTTTTTTTGTTATAAAATGTTTGGGTTTACGAATGTGCTAATAGGTATATGTACTTTTATATCATTAACTGATATTTCCTTCTCATCCCTATATTTTAAATAACCCTTTCACATGGAATAAAGAAGATTCTAAATGTTAATAAAGTAATAGTTAAATTTATTAGAGTTACATTGAATGTAGAAGGTGTGACTTTATAAATAACTTGTTTTGTGGGAGAAATCAACATTGTATGTAAATTTATGTTTTTATGTAATGTTTTTCATAATTAACCAATACAATAAACTTAAAAGATCCTTCAATTGTAAATGAGTAGAAAACTTTTTATAAATAATTTCTTTTGTGGTTGAATAAGCTATGAGTGATTATATTTATTATAAAAGGAACTCCATAGAAAATATTTTGAGTTTATGATGAAATTTAAAGATACTCATAAGAGATTATGATTTATGGATACATTTTAATGATATATATTTTCAATATCTCCATGATGATTCAACTAATTCATATATACCCAGAATGGGTTTCCCCAGAAGAAATATGGAACCTATGTTATAAAGGGATCATAAAGATAATATACATATAAACTAGTAACCTAGAATAGTTGTAATAGTGTAGTTTGTGGCAGTGATATCTTAGTTGAAACAAGATAATAATAGATCAACCAATTAACTAGGGAAACTATTTCTTTCCACATAGGAACATATCTATAATGGATTGTTTCATGAAAATAACCCTTTATATTTTGGTGGATCCTTGGACTAAGTGAAAGATGATTGATGGATTAACTATTCAGAGAAAATATTTGATGTTTTGGAATGTTTAGAACATCAGAAGGAAACACTTATTATTTATCATTTTTAAGGTGAATTAAATAACTAGAGGACTTTTATAAAAAACATTGAAGAAAATAATTAAATTGATTCTATAGAATGAAGAGTATTTATAGATTATATCAATGAAACGTTTTCCCTTAAATTTATTCAATATAGAATTAAATATAAATCCATGAAGTTAATGGAAAAGGAAAATGAATCTATCCCTACCTATGACTATAATTTTACCATATTCTCTAGTTAGGAACAAAATTTCATTATTGACCATGATAGTAATATTGATTTGTTTTACTCATGACTGAATAAATGTTTGTGAAAGGGATTTTTTTATTTTGAGATTAAAAGTAATGTTTTAATAGTGTGGTTTGTTGAGAAATTCACAATATAGTTTTTGAACTCTTACAATAATAACTATAAGGATCAATCAAGGTGGCATTAAATTGTGAAGAATTCATCAAAGAGACATAATGGTATGAAAAATAAATTACCCTATTTTAAATTTTATGAAAATAATAATTATATAGAATTTTTTTGAGATATAAGAAGTGTTAATGACATTGAAATCATGGATAGATTGATCTTGGATGAAAATAAAAGATGTATGGAAATGGTTATATTTTTTATGAAGAGTTGGTAGTGAATTTTATTAATTATATTGTGTTTTCATATTATTATAACTCATTGTCTATATTTGTAACAAAATATGGGAATTATTGACATAGAAAATAAAAATATGAAATAAATTATTTAGAAAAAACAACGGAATATATGGGGACCTTAAATAAAGTGGTGAAAGATACATTTATTTTTTATTATGATTATAAAAATGCCTTGTTTGATTCAGGATCCAAAATTTATTTTATATCAAAACATTTTTCGTGTCAACTAGAAATAAAAAATCAAGAGATGATGTCAAGAATTGTGGAAGACACTATTATAGGAATTATATGGGATGTTTTTATATAAATATTCATACAATCATCTGTTGAATAGTTATTTAAATATTTATTTATTTCTTTCCCATTTAACTATTTGATTTTTTTTGGGTGTTGACTAGATTATATTATATTACGATACAATATACTAAAAGGATAATGATTTTATTTCCCAATATGATATCATTTTGGTATAGAATAACGAATTCATACCTATAATAGGATATTATGATATAATAAAAATGATAAAAGATATAAGTGGATGATATTGTGAACATATTGATAAAAAAGAAACTATTCAAATTAGTGATATTCCAATAATTAATGAATTATTGGATTTATTACATGATGATTTGTCAAGTGTTATTCCCAATCGACAAGATTAGTTTATTTTTTAGTTAGGTATTGATGCTAAACAAATTTTAAAACCACCCCATTTAATGGATTATGTTATGTTCGTAGAGAATAAAAAGTATATACAATATTTTCTTGAGAATAATTTCATCCACCCCAGAACATCACATTATTATTATAATTTTAATTTTGTTAAAATCATGTATGGTTCAACGAGGATTTTCATTTTTTATAAATCACTAAACAATAAAATGTTTATAAATAAGTATTCTTTTCCATATATTAAAGACTTTTTTGATCAAACCCAGGGAGTGAAGTATTTTTTGAAAATTGATCTCAAGTATAGGTATAGTTCATTAAAATTAAAGGAATAATACATTCTCAAGAAGAAGTTGTAGACTAGGAATGGCCATTATGATTTTTTGATTAAGCATTTAGGGATTAAATATGAACCTATTTTATTTCTGGATCTTATAAAATATAGTATTCGAGGAGTATTTGGATCTATTTTTGGTTTTGTTTACTAATGATATTCTAGCATAACCTGAAATATAATATGATAATAACAAACTTCAAAATATTTTTATTTGGATATTAAGTGAAATATTATTTGTATGCAACATTTAATAAATGTGAATTTCAGTTGTAGAATAATTCATTCATTGGGAATATTGTTTATAAATATGGAATAACTATTGATCCTATTATAAATAATGATGTCGAAGTTTGACTATTGAATATGAATTGAATAAATATTCAATGTTTTTATAGATTAGTTTCATAATATAGACATTTTTGTGGAAATGTTTCATAGTTATCTATTCCACTACTATGTAATCTAAAAATGTAGTAAAATTTTACTAGATAATTGAATGTGATGAATGAATATAGGAATTGAAAAAATGATTTTTTAGTAATCTATAGTTTTCCTCATATACTCGAAAAGGTGAACATGTTTTTTAACATGATGATTAATTGAAGGAACTTTGTTGTTTCTTGATGTAGAATAACCAGATTATCATATGTGCATATCATCAATTGATACTCCGTGAGAAGATTTATCCCACAGAACACCTTGATCTTGAAGTACATGTTTTTTTCTATAAAAATCAAGAGGCATAATATATATTGGGGTAAATGTGAATTATTATTTATCATAGATGTTTCAAAGTACATATCCACTCAACAATAATTAAAAATTAGGAAAATAATATTATTAGAACCAATTGGTGATTTTTATTATACAACTCCCTATCATATAGGTATATAAAATTATTTAGCTTATTCCATGAGTTAAATAGATAATTCATCATTTAATAAGATATATGTTGAACAAGATCCTTCATATACTGATTTAATAATTTTTGGAATGAAATTTATTTGTAGAAACACATTATCTTCTGGCTTGGGTATCAGTGTAGTCATCTTGGTCCAATGGAATTAAATAAGGACATAGGGAAGATCATGGATTTCAAGAAATAGTATAATTTATCAAGAGGTTATATTTTATAATATTAACTCTAACTAAGAAGGGTTTTCCTTATTTGGAAAGAGTTTATGTGTTCTGAGTGATTCCTATTTGATTTAGTAATTTCTATGTGAAGCTTGTGACTCCCAAATTTATATTCATCCAAAAAGTAAAAATAATTATTAATAACTTCATGAATTATATTTTTTGGGAAGGTACGACAAATGAAATAGACTATTTTACTACGAATTTTCTGAATTTTTAATAGATTAATGGAGAGCGATATATTCCAAAGAGGCGTTGTCATCCTTTTCTAGTAAATGAATTGAAATGGGAGAATATATCCACTGATTTGTTTTGTGAGATTACCAATTATATTTATAGATAATAATGTGATTTGAGTGATTTTTAATCATTTAACTAAATCTATTTATTTCTAACTATTAATGAGATTTTTCCTTCGGATGGTCTTTCAAGACATCAACATAAGGGGATGGGTAGGTTACATAGATTTACCCCCTCTTTTTTATCACGATCTGAGGATTACATTAAATTTTTAGAAAGGACTTCCAAAGATGATGGTTGTGGAATTAAATATCAGTATGGATTTTCACCATGAATCAAATGCATAATCTAAGATTTTAATTTAGACATTAGAAGATATATTTGGATCTTTTTTATTATTTTTTATGTAAATTGGGATGTGTTTCTATATTAGTAGAATTTTCTTATTATAACAATTTTAATTCAATTATATAGATAACAACATTTGAGATATTATGCAGAAAACAATGTCAAACTCAATCATATTTGAATTGTGTTATTAAGAGGATATTGATTGAAAAATTATTGGAAAAAGATATGGTAAAGAAAGTAAATATTATTCGATACCAAAAGAGGGATAAGATAAGTAGGAAAATGAGTTATATTGATAACTTGATGAAATTTCATTCATTTTGTGTTGACATGACACAAATTATCCGGTTTAGGCTACAATTTCAGAAGACATGAAGTGTGTATCCCCATATAAAAATTCAATAAATAAGAAGTGAGGTTCTAATTTTTTTTTAGTGGGGAAAAATTACCCTCAATATAATAGTCACACACCAAAGTATATAATTAAATATAAAATATTTTAGAGGAGTCATGGTTGTGGAATAAAGCATCATAATATAATATCATATGAAACATCTCTCATATAAATATGGAAATTTTGTTTCCAAATGTGGGAAGCTAGACCAGAGAATATGTGTACGCAGATAAATAAATAAAACCCTATAGAAATCCTCTATAGTGAATCCCAATACTATAATAATATCTATGTACACTGATCTACGATTTTCAAAGAGATAATTTCTAATTTCTAGATCACTATAAATTAAGTTCGTAAGCACATCAGGATAACCATACAAGATTTAAATAATAAAAACTATCAGTACATAGGAAATGTGTACTTTATAAGTGCTAAAATTATAAAAATATTATTCCATGATTAAAAAATTTGAATCAAATCATAAAAATTCAAATAATGTGAACTTGTGTACTAACCAATCCATGATGATTATAAGGCATACCAACTTCAACTCTATGTTTATGAGAAAACTAATATTTTTTTGAAAAAATCATAAACAATCCACATGGATTTTGAATATTCTATTCAAAATCTTCAAGTCAACGATTGGACAAGCTACATGGCATCAATAATTCATCAATTTAAACATTATTACCTAGTGTCCACAAGGTAAAATGTATTAATCCAGAACACAAGGACATGATTCTATTAACACATGTATGTGTTTACCATCATAATCATTCCACTTTATTCATATTTCCCATATTTTGTTTAATCATACACGATGATCCACTTATCTCGATTACTATGGAATTACCTCCAAATGTGCGGTAAATACATAAAATAAGGTATGTTATAATAAAGAAACGCATAACATTTAATCATGAGAATATAGTAGAAACAAATAAAAGTAATTTCATTATCATAAAAAATTAAAAAAAAGATACATAATAAATATTATGTCATAAAAATTATAAAGGGGTCTCATGGGATATACCCACTCTAACATGTGATCACACTCTTCCATAGAAAATAAACAAGAAAACCTAAGAATCATCACATTGTAAAAACTATATATAAGTTATATAAATGATAACTGACTTTATAATAAGTGTATAGATAAGAATAATATATTCTACATATAAACATTGGATTTATTGTATCAATAAATATGCTTTATATTATATTAGGACTAAGAAATTACTAAAATGCCTCTCCCCTCTTGTATTAAAGGACACCTTCCTCTTAATTATTAACTACATTTTGAGCCATATAGATCAACCAAACCCTCCCTAACTATCAATAAAAATTATTATCATTGTATATAGGTTTCTGTCCTTCCAAAATATATACCCTTGGTACCTTAAGAGAAGATATAAAGGGTCTCTTTTGTATAAGTGGTAATCACCCTTACCAACTATTTCAAATTTATTTATTCTTATACTTTATCTTAATTCATTAAACCTATCATAAAATAAAAAATAATCTATCATAAATAAAATTCATTGTTTTTATGATTATGTTACAACTATATTCCTTCTTTTTTAAAGAATAATAAAAGCCCAAACATCGCCCACGCATACGTGCAGCTTTCCATCTCTACATAGATATGTAATTCATTTTTTATCACCATTTCATTTGGATGGTTATAAAGATAGAAATAATTAATATATATGATATTTATGATATAATTATTCTTATGAACTTATATTATCATATATATATATATATATTCTTACCTTTAAATCCATTGGAAATCGATAACATCACTCATGTAGACGTGTGGAATTCCTCTTTCACGAAGCGATGTGATCCATTTTGTATTTACGCTTTACATGGATGGTGAAAATGATATATTAAATTAATACATATATATTTGATTTATAGAATTTTATATTTACTATCGTAATGATATTTATTAATCATATTGTTTATTTCCATTTGTTCAAAAGGGAAAATGGAATTTAGGCACATGTAAGGCCTACCGTCCCCATGAATAGTGTCCTTAATTATTATTTCTCTATATTATATGGATGAATCTATATATATATATTATAATTTTAATATCATGTATATCATTTTGTAGACGATTTAATGGTAATAAATTACAAGGGATGATACTAGTGCATGAAAATGATCATGAAAAATGAATCCCTTAACACAAAAAATAATTAGAATAGTAAGAGGATTGTTAACAAATGGGTGATAAAATAAAATAAATAGATCATATATTAAATTATAGATACATATATGATTTTTTTATTTATTTATTATATATATATATATTTATTATACAATAGATTTAAATAACTTACACGGTGATTTTAACATGAGGTAAAGGGGTTTCTTCTCAATTTCGACTCCATTAGGACTTATTTGGTATTATGAACCTAGTTACATTTATATTTTTTATATTATACCATTTTGAGTTATGTAAAATGAAAATAAATTTGTTCAATATTATTAATTATTCAATACAAATTAAACTTTCAAGATGAATGTTTAAAATAAAATATGATATTATTTCTTTTTTTGAATAGGTATATTTTTCATCCATGTACATATTTTAAAATTTTATTTTTAAAAAGTATCATTTTATTTCTCAAATGTTTTATTATATCAATTTTAATTTGAAAATAAAATTTTACATGTACTGAAAGGTATATTTCTATTTTATCCAAAAATAAATCATTTTCAAATTTCATTAGAAAAAGTCAAAAGGAATGTTTTTTAGCTAATATACCATTTCTAAAACTTTTGTCCAACACAAATGATTTAAGACCATTATCTTATCCAAAAATTGTTTATTGGTTTTATAAAGAAAATATTATAATGAAAATTTATTTTAAAATTTTCATTTCCATTATCCTAATTTCATTAAAATAATTGATTTAACTATAAATCATCTTTTTATGGTATTCTCATATCCCTTCATTAATTTCATGGAAAATAAATTTATCTTGAAATATTCACATTCCTATGATCATTAGAAATTGAATTTCACTTAAATATCCATATTCATTGTTTCATGGATATTCTTATTTCCAAAAATGTATTCCATTTCTACATATGGTGTTTTACTTTGATAATTATTTGATTGACTGGGAAATTATAGATAATTCATATTCATTACATGATACAATTTTTTTTATAAGAAAAAATTGTTAGGAATATAAATTTATAAATCTAAATATGAGGAATGAATTATAAATGTTATGAAGGGTTGGGACTAGAATTACATAATCCTTTGATGCATCAATAATTCTCATGGAAAGAATAAGAAATTTAAAATTAAATACGTATCTAACCATAATATCAAACTATATTGGAATAAGGATTTTATGATATAGATACCATGATGTCTAAAATATTGATGAAAAATATTAAGAAATAATTTCATTGAGAATATAGTTATTATTATCACTGAGATAACTGTATTGATATTATCAATGGGTAGATTTTGTAGTTATGTTACTGATTAAATAGAATATGTTTTATGTTACATACATTAGAAAATTGATTATGACTTATTTATTCATAATAAATTATATTGTTGGTAAACCATAATGGATATTATAGACCACCTTTATTATGTTTTCTTTTCCGAAATTATGACTAATAAATCATTTAGTGAGTTCCATGAATTCATTTGTTCGTATTTTATATTTCCAGTTTAATATGGGAATCATGTGTGAATTTAATGTACCAAGAATTATAAACTGATCTTTCATATATTGTGTAATACCATTTATCAATGAAAATGTAATAATATAAACAAAATATCTAGGTTAGTATATGTAAGTTTTTTATAATGGGTTTCATTATATGTTTTATATAAACATTGGGAATTAGATTTTAAATAATCATAAATACCATGGCAATTATAACAATACCACAAAGTATTTAAGATCATTTTAGATGAATATATATTTTATATATCAATATCCTTGATGATTTTGATATTACTCAGTGTGTGTCATTATTTTCTGAAGATGAATAACAGAAGAAAGAGAATCAATACTTGTGGTCAATGTAAAGATTTTCTTAAAGAGAAAGCCAATATAGTGGGTCTTTGAGATGAATATATAATGACTTTGTTAGGGCAGTTGTCCAATATTATGTCTAATAACCTTTCAAATGTGGAGCAACATGATTTTACATGGAATTATATACCTACATTGGACTATTTCATGTGGGAAAAACTAACAACATTTAGTGGAACTACTAATCCAGTGGTAACTGAAAATTGGATCAAGTCTCTTGAAAATATATTTCATGCCTTGGGATTCAATGAAATAGAAAATGTTATGCTAGAAGAATATCATCCTATATTTTTTGGTCATAAATGGTTTTCATTGATCTAGAATACTATGTATGAATAAGGAATATAACTTATAGAGTGGAGTGAATTATATTAATATTATTCATTAAATAATTCCATCACGAGAAACAAAT
This sequence comes from Viscum album, assembly GCA_963277665.1. Classification (NCBI taxonomy): domain Eukaryota; kingdom Viridiplantae; phylum Streptophyta; class Magnoliopsida; order Santalales; family Viscaceae; genus Viscum; species Viscum album. Next base: position 134,795,921 of record OY728141.1, read on the forward strand.
TAAAATGAATGGAATACTACTAATCTTAAAATAAAATTAAGATAAATGTTTTGTGAAGTATGAGGATACCTTTAAAATACTATAGCACTATGATATGGATTATATATGTAATCCAAATAGAAATACTGACTATTTTTTTAATGGTGTTGATAAAATCCTTGGAAATGAAGTGGTTAATAAAAAAATTTCATCATAGGATGAAATAGTATAATGTTCCAACAAAACAGAGAAATAATTGTTAAATCATATATCATTAAGGTAAATGAAGAGGAGAAATTGTCATCTAATAACCATGAAAAAGGTAAAGAATAAATGAAGAATAATGGAATAATGAATTTTAACCATCTAAAAATTAAAGAAAGAAACATCCTGGAAAATACCTGAGGGCATGTGAGTTTGTTAAAACATAGTGATAAGGGTGATTTGGCTAATGAATGCAAGGAGAAAAAAAATCAATCAATGATTTCATGTGTTTAAACTATAGTAAAATGGATAAATATTGACATCAATTATGAAATCACTAAGGAAACATACCTCCAAATGGGTTGAGGTGTGATTACAAAGATTATGTGATCATTGTAGTTGACGTTGAGGTTCTTACTAATGTCAATGGAACTACATTAATAATATAATTTTTAAAGACCCATATTTTTCGACAAGTACAAATAATTTTAATTTTGGTCAAACCCTCATTAAGTTTTTCTTTTCCGCATAAAACTAGAAAACACATAATAGGGAGGGTCTTTTTTACTTTTTTATGGAAAGTTATAGAGTGTATGGGGCTCGGATATTGGCCAAATTCACATCATATAATTTAATAAATTTTTTGTTTAAAATACATAATGTGTTTGTTTTCTAGCTAGACCTCTTACACATCATGATTTTTTTTTCATATGGTTAAAAAAAGATATTGGCATTGAGAGTAAATAAAACATAGAGTGCAAATTCCTAATTTATATTCTTTATGAAATGGGGCAGGGTTTCATTATAAAAGAACCCCTCTCTTCACTCACATAATAATAGGTGCACAAGAGTGACCCCTCTTCCACATAATATAGTTTCCTCTAATTCTCATCAAATCAGACTCTGATTAGATTACTGTCAATTGCACTAGATAAATGATTATAATATTTCCATTCATCTTATTATTTTAATTATTTTTCATTCCTTATTTTGTGCTATTTTAGAATGTGAACATATGAACTATTTTCATGGTTTTTTATTTTTCCAATTCCAACCATTATTATTCGATTCAAAGGTTGATATTGGATGAGTGGTCATCCAAGAATGTAAGATTGGTAGTATAGTTATTTTCACCATAAAATTTAGAAGTTTTATAGCATATTATGTGGTACTGCACACCAAACATATTATTGTAAGGACTTAAAATGTGTGTTCCATTTTTAATTAACTAATCCATGTGACCATCCCTTATATCCTTGTTAAATTGGTTAAATATTTTGACCTCATTTTTTCACCACTTTTTGTGTTTTGAATTAAATTACATCATTAATATAAATTTTTATTAAAAAACCCACTCCTAAGGTGGTTTGGATTGAACATAATACAGAATTGACTTGTATTTATAATTAAAGTGTATTAATTTAATTTAATGAATGCTTGTGGCATAAGCACATCACATATTATAAATTTATTAGAAAACTATGTAACTTTTGACACACTTGACTATATGGGGTTAAATGTGTTTAAATTATTTAAATGGAAATGTCATACGATTATTATGATTAGTCTATGGAAATTGGTTGTTGGATAATTATTAAGGGACTTATTGAGCATAGAGTTTCATGCTCCCTTATGTTGGGTGATGGTAAAGAAAACTCACTGCATTTACTTTTACTTAGATGATCAGAATAATTCTCAATGTTTACTTGCATCAGGTGTTGGGAATGATGAATCATCACACTATCATGAGTGATGGACGTTATTTATCTCATTCATTTGAGATTTATGGATAATAGCCTTACTGAAGCCTATTTCTCATTAGACTACGCATCGATGCCTGAGTAACACCCCGATTCCATATAGAACCCATTATCTTTATATATTCATATATTTATATATATATCATCACAAATATAGTGTATATACAAATAGATATATTATACATGATTTATTATTAATTTTTTGTCGTGGTAAGATGATATCAGAGTTATCCTTCCCTATGCCAAAGAAGGTAGTGTTTTCTATGTGTCTATCAAGGACCAAAGTTGACTAGTTTTTAGTTTTCATCATTTTTATATTATCTATTATACCTATACACAACTATGTTATACAGAAAAACACAATTATTATAGATTCCATTGGTTGTGGCCTAGTGAGATTAGGTCACACCTTATCATGGTCATTATTTGAATATGCGTAGACATGATGGTAAATGTTATTGACAGTGGAAAGCTCCTGATCATAGTTACTTGATTTTATTATCTTATAGAAGGTGATCATGGGAGTAGATGATTGATTGTATGCTCATGTTGTTAGTGGAGATTTGTTTCAGAAATTATTTATTTGGTAGAATATTTTTATATTACTTATATTCCCCCCTTTTATACCATTTTTATATATTATCACAACATGACATCATTTTAAAAATGACCCAACTTATATAATTTTGTTGTTATTACTCTTTGTATTTTTCTTCTTCCTCTGTAATTATTTATGGAATATATTTTCATTATTAATTTGGTTATAATTTATGATAATGATATTACTTATTTATCTTCACTCCATTGTTCTACATTGATACTAGTCTATAGTCTCCCCACCGTACCATCTTGACCCTCACTGATAGTCAGTAGCATCTGGTGTATAAGTCATTTCACTTGGGGCCATTTGAACCACTGGATCAAGAAATCAGTTTAGTGGCTCTCATGTCCTTAAATTAAGAAGTGGTATCAAAAAATAATTTTCCTTCTATCTCACTCTTTGGGTTTTAAGAATGTGTCTAGGAATGTGTTATAATTAGATAATGAGCCTATGTAGGGTAGTAGTTAACCCAAATATAAGGGAAACCAAAATTACATATGATGGATTATTACTATCCGATTTTGTTCATATTATAGTTGAATTGATTTCACCATTTAGTTACACACTGATTTTCGATGTTATTATTTTTGATATCCTTATTATGAACTATTTTCTATGTCTTGGTATGGAAAAGATGTATCATCTCATACATCAATGTCGTCACATCATGAATCATATGCCAAGAATTTTCTATGTCACATTTATTTTTGATGTACAAAACCTACTACATATATATTGGTTCCTTGAGTATTATTAATGGAAAATATGTTAATATTTATTTAAAGGATAATATAATTATATTAATTAAAGTTTCTACATCGATATAAATGTTGTTTTCCAACAAATAATAATGATGGAACCTTAACTGTCCAATTATGCCATGTTTGTTTGACAAAACATTGGTTACACAAAAAAAATTTTATTTTCTTTGATTACATGAATTCCAATTTCTATTTATTATCAATGAACTTATATAAATTTTGAAGGGTGATTGATTACATAAATTTTTTTTATTTTTTCCATTATATCCTAATACTATAAGTAAGGCTTAGGCTATAGTTACAAGATGTGGAAATTGAAATTTATATGTTTTTTGGACTTTATAAATTTAGAAAGATGACACATCTAATTTGACTTTGATATAAAAAAATACTAAATGTGTTCTAACTGATATAAGACTATAATTTTAAATGAAAAATTTACCGTTAAATGGGGATTCCAATTGAAATTCAATAAGAGTTTTACTTTATAAATTTTAATTAAAATTCTATATACAAGAACCTCAATTTTTTAATCTAATATCTAAACCCTGACCCAATATTATTTGTTGGCATCAGGTGTGACATTAGACATTTTTTATGATATTCATACAACATGTACCTATATTCTGAAGAAGGAAGAGAGGTGTGACCTTTTATATTGAATGGATATGTACCTATCCTTTTTTTTATATTTGATCCTTTTTTGACAAAATTTTTTATGGAGGCATATGTTTTGAATTATAGAATAAATAAACAATGATGGCCGTGAGTCATATATTAATAGTGTGGTAGATTCCATGATTTAGATATGATGGCCCATGTTCCACTAGTTGTACTACCAATAATACCACTAGTAGCACCATTTTCTATTACTGACTTGGTTATTAACTCTCAGTCTTGAGAGGGTTTTATTTGAATGATGTTGTCTATGAAATGAGTTTATTGAACTTCCTTGACTGTGGAAGAGTATATGTAGGAATTGTAGTAGAAACATCCAACATAATTTTTTTGGGGATGATGGACCTCAGGATGATGCAACATGTATAGAATCTATGATTTATATATTCAATAATATTGAGACACCTCTGGTGAAGAGGATCAATCTCCGTAATTATATGATAATTTGTTTTGAATTGAAATGGAAGGATGATTTTACCTTGGTATACTAACATAGGGATATGATATGGTGGGACATAAAGATAGTTTTCTACCATTAATTCTTTCAATACAAATTATGGGATGGCCAAGCTAGATATTTCATGAATTTTTAGCAAGTATCTGTGACTATTATGGAGTATTCTTCCCATTATAATAAGCTTTATTGCTTCACAATGACTATAGATGGAGATGAGATCATGGTTGTGAGGAAATTTGAGTATATACTTGTTCACACCATCTAATTATAGGGTAATGTTTTCCAGGTGACCAATATTTTTGAGATACTCAACTAGGGAATCGTTAATAAGAATAATTTTAGGAAAGATGGATGTGTGATCCAAGGCGGTTTAGCACCCAAAAGGCTATGATTCTTCTATGAAATGGTAGAAATGCTTTGATGTTTCTCAAGCATGTACTGGTAGTCAGAAAGCTCATACTGATAGTTCTGATATATGTTAACATCATAGGAACCCTGGACACATGAATCCCTAGAGCATTTAGGATCCATTTGAATTAAGAGGCTTTAGTGGGATGGACAATATTCATCACATCTACCAGACCTTCCCACCCAGGCCTAGGGAAAGAGGATCTACACCTGATACATGATTTGGAGTGGGGACATTAGAACCTAACTAGGGAGGTTGCAATAATAAAACCAAACCTTTAGGATGAGAAGGTGGTCACAGAAGTGTAACTTGACTCGGGATTCACAAATTTAGCAGATCAAACTGGTTCATGGAAGTTAGTTTGTATCTCAAGTCCATGGTATGGGTCAGTTGTATGTAGTGAAAATTTTGATAGATGAGGATATTTCTAGACCATATACTATTTCAGTTAAAATTATAGTGTCCTCTACTCTAGTGTCTACTTTTCTTTACAATGTGTATAATTCTATTTTAAATATATAAATATTATGGAATGTTTGGACCTCGAGATGGTTTATTTTTTGGAATAATGTCACTCAATACCCTATTGAGTTTCACATTAGAGAGTGTTTGTTTATGTAATAAATTTTCCTCAGAGATGGGAGATTATCTATCTATGTAAATTCTTTTCAACATCGACATGTCAAGTTTTGATGTAATTCTTTTGATGGATTGGTTGATTCCCAACCAAGGCAATTTTGATTTTTATTACCGAATGGTAATGTTCACATCATTAGAGGGTGGTTGAAATATTCATCATCAATAGTGGGATGTTCATATGACTCATTCTATACCTGATAAATATGGGATCCATAGATTGATAGACTATATTACTAGTCTCTCTCATGTTGAATAGGGTACTCAAAATACTGTTTTCCCTCCATTTGTTGATTATTTTAGGAATGTTTTCCATTAAAAATTTTCTATACTAAATCTAGTTAGAGAGGTGGAATTTACTATTGTGCTAGTACCTTGAGTTTCACTACTGTGAATTCGTCCTTATCATATGGATCTTATAGAACATCAAGAGCTCAAGAAATATTTTGAAGAATTAGAGGTTAATGATTCTATACACCCCATCACTTCTCCATGGGGTTCACCAGTCCTTTTTTCCATAAAGGCGAACGATACTCTCAATATTTTCATGTATTAACAATATTTGAACAAAATTATTGTCAATAACTAGTATACACTACCTTGAATAGAAAATATATTCAACTATTTCTAAGGATCTTTGGTTTTCAAAAAGATTATCTTGATTTTGGACTATCATCAGCTATGTGTCATACCTTTTAACATACATTACACACATTTTTCAATATGCATAGTCATTATGAGTAACCGATAATACAATTCGTTTTGGATAATTCACATATAGTTGTCATGGATTTGATGAGTAAGGTCTTCCACCTATATCTTGATTCAGTCATGGTAGTCTATATAGACAAAATCATTGTGTATTCTCATTCTCGACACTACTATTACCAACATCATGAGATCTTGAAGAACACACTAAGAGAGATCTAGGTTTATGAAAATACCACTAAATGACACTATTTGATTGATGACGTCCACTTATTAGGTATTATCATCTCAGATACATGATTATTAGTAAACCCAGTTAGGGTGAGATCTATAGTTTTTTTGGAAGTTTCCCATGAACATATTTTATGTAACGAATTTATTGGGTATATCTTGGAATTAAAACAAATAATCACTGAATTTTCATGCATAGTGAAGCCTTTTATAATCCTAACTAATTTCTTTTAATCTTAGATGGTATGAGGAATGTGAGAAATCCTTTTTGGATTAGAATGTAATACTGACTTTAGTGTTGATCCAAAATAGTCTAGATCTAGGATGAAGTTATAGAATTTATTATGATGCATTGGGAATATGGACGGTAGCAGTTCTATTATACGTTCAGTGAGTCATAGAATTCAGGTCACATCAGTTGTTGCTGCATGAGTAGAATTACCCAAATCACAACCTCGATTTGGCATAGGTGGTGCATGATTTACATTTATTGAGGAATTACCTATTGCGAGTTTTATTTGTGGTGTTCAAAGACTAAAAAAGTGTCATGAAAATATCTAAATGACATGAATTAAATATCTAATAGTACAATTGGGTTGAGTATCTGTAGTCCTTTGATTTTGAGAATTCCTATACACCAGGAAAAGGAAATTCAATGACCAATACTCAGAGTTAGAATACTCAAGCATAAGTAGTTTTGGATTTCAGAGTTCATTTGAAAAAAATTGATTAGTTTTCAAAAATTAATTATGAAGTTTAGAAGGAATAGAAAAAGACAATTCTCAATAATTTAATAGTGAATTATACTCTTCTGTAATGGGGGAAGATGAGGTAGATTTCTGATATTGAGGGATAAGTCCTCAAGGAATGTATTTTAGATTAGGATTCATCTCCTGGTTAGACCATGGATGAGGATGAGACCTTATGCAGTCATGGGTGTTTATGGGTTTGATCAAACATCTAAGAGTAGATAATATATGAATCTCATAACTTGGATTGGGAAGTTTATCTCAGTGTTATCAATATGTATCAATACAAATGTCACTAGTATTGGTTTCCTAGTATGGAAAGGGAGATAGCTTAATTTATTACTAATTTTTTCACCTGTAAGTGGGTGAACGACGAACCCTTGAGACCATGAGTACTTAAACAACCATTTTCCTTTCATGAGTGGAAATGGGATGATGTCACTATGAATTTAATAATTGTTTTTTCTAGATTAATTCTAGGGAATAATATAGTCTGGGTCATCGTTGACTGGTAAATGTAGGTCACTCATTTATTACATGTTCGAGATACTTTTGTAGTGGATTAGTTGGCGATGATATATGATAGGGAAATAATATTCCTACATGAATCTCGACAAAATATCATATTAGAAATGGATATACATTTCATTTCATAGGTCTAGTAGGGGCTATAGAAGGCTTGGGGTATATAGGTGATATTGAGCACGAACTTTCAACATCAATTTGATGGTTATATAGAGAAAACAATACATGTGTTAGAGGACATTCTCTGGTAATGTTTCCTAACATCAGAGGTTCTTAGGTGAAACATATACCTATTTCAGAGTTCTCTTATAACAAAAAGTTTTATACTAATATCCTGATGTCTCTTTATGAGGAAATATTTGGTAAGCCTTGAAGATCACCTATGTGATGGCTATAGGTATGGGATACAACACTACATAGACCATGTCTCATCCATGAGATAAAAAAGAAATTTTAGTTGATTAAGTGACTATTGAAATCTATATCAACGAAGTAGTCATATGCCAACCGTTGTCGACGTGGTCTAGATTTTGAGGATGGGAATCAATTTTTCTTTCATGTATCTCCCATCTTATTCCATCGACATATATGATAACATGGGAATATTTCACATCCATTCATCTAAACCATTATGATTTTTGAGAGGTTCAGACTAGTGGAATAATAGTTATAATTTCCTTAGATATATCGTTCTATGAATGGTGTGATAAACTATTAAGAGATTTATCTGTATTACCCATACATGTATCATATTATACAACCTGAAGTGGTTGAGTTGGCTGAAGATACATATTGGTTGGATTATCTAATAGTTAGAAAGAATTATAACAAGAATGATCTATGAGGAAGGCCAGTTCATATAGTGTCGGTTCTAAGAAATAATGGTAAAGTGTAGGATAAGAGCTAGGAAATAAATTCCTATATACAGTATCAATGGATAAAACCTTACTCATTCAATCTATCTTTTAATCATAAACCTAGAACTTGTCCCTTTGGGTGGGTCATTATTTTTTTTGGAAGAAAGGCTTCATAGAAGCTAGATCCTGGTTTCGGACAAAATATACATCATGTATTTAAATACATGACGTGTATTAAATAAATGTCATGATTATTTGGGGCCAGAACCCTTTCATATCATGAGATTTTTTTTCCTAGGGGTGAAAATCCCCAGGTATTAAATGACATGTAAATGTTACAAACTGTGTAAATACCTAGGGTTTATTTATTTTTAATGGGGGAAAGGTTCCTTTTGACATAACCCCATCCTATCTTCTCTCACACACCTAGAGTTTCACTGGAGATCCCCCTCTTCCACTTAAACATGGTTCATATATTTATCCTCCTAATAGACTCAAATTATACTAACATTAGTTATACTATGTAGATAATAGAAATATATCCATTCCACATCTTCCTTTCATCATTTGTCTTTCTATATTTTTTTTATTGTTGTGTGATATCATATGTCTTATATGAGTGGTTTTTTTATTTTAGTGATTTATTATATTCTTATTTGACAACCGGATGATACTGGTCAATGGGTTATCCACTATCTTAAGTTATGTGGTGCAATGATTTTCCATAAAATTTTAGATGTCTCATAGAATATTATGATGTTCCATAGGCAAAAAATTTCCATCCTATGACTTGTGATGTGTTTTACCTTTTAATTTAATTAAACCATGTAATAATACCCCCTTAGAGACTTGTTTAGTTGTTATAGGATATACAACTCTTTAGTTACCACCATTTTGGTGTGTTGAATTAAATTCCATAATTAATATAAATGTTGATTGACAAACCCATCTTCTATGTATTTTGGATTTACTTTCACATGGAACTACCCTATCTTTTTAATGTAAATGGTTTAATTTATTTAAATAAATGTTAGTGGCAGGGCCACATCAAATGTTATAAATTGATAACGAAACTAGCCAACATGTGATACCCTGGGTAATATGGGAAATAATGAATGTAAATTGTTTAAAGGGAAATGTAATATGATTATTATGATTAGGACATGGATTCTGCTCAGTTGATAACGGTCATGGGACATTTTGACCATGTAATTTTATTATCCCTTGTGTTGGGTGATGGAAATGGAATCTCACACCATTTATGTTTACATAGATGATGGGAATCACATTACACATCCCCTTGCAGCAGTTTTTGGGAATTATGAATCACCCAACTATATCGAGTAATGCTCTTGACGTCTCACAATCATATAATATTTTGGCGTAGAACACTATCTAGAGCCTATAACTTGTCGGAGTGTTCATAGACACATGAGTTACACCCGAGGAACATATGAAAACTATTATATTTGTATATTCCTATATATGTACTAACATATATAGTGTATGTACATATATACATTTTATATTTGACTGGATAAAATGTATGTACATTGTAATATGGAATAATAGTTATTTAGCCCAATGAAAAAAGAAGTTAGATTCTTCCATGTGTCTTAGAGGAACCTAAGATAACAAGTATTTAGTTGTCAAAAATATTTATTGTTTGTTCTATGTACACAATTATATTCTATACCCACATACTGGATTATTCTAGAAAACACGTGTGGTGGTCTGCAATGTTTATGTCACACCCTATTCGGGCCACCATTTTCACCCAGGTAGACATTATTATTGCAGGCATTGACATGGGAAAGTTCCTACTAATTGATTCCTGAGTTTATTAACTTATTTCATCTAAACATGGGATCAAAGGACTGCAATTTTGCTTGTGATTTTATTAGAGATGTATTTTGGACTTCATTAAATTTTTCTAACATGTTGTGTATTCCTATCGTCTTATACCCCCATATCCCCCATTTTGTATATTAGCCTTACATGAAATAATTTTTATATTAATCATCTTATGGATTTTGATTATTATTACTTCTTGGATGTTTCCAACTATATAATGCTAATATATGTCTTATGCTTCAATATGAGGTTTGTTATCTTTTTTTAGTTATTTATAATTATTTCTATTACATCAATGGTATTATGATACTATAAGTGTATAGTCACCCCACCATACCACCTTAGACACTAACTGTTAATCGGTAGCCTCTAGCATATAAGGTGGTGATCTTGAGGCCATGCGACCCACATGCTCAGGGAACTGTTTTAGTTGGTAACAGGTCAGGATGTTTCAACCTCAAATTTTAAAAATTCATTATTTGATTCATGATTTCCACATTATTTAATAACTACAGTTTTTTTAATAAAATTTTATATTTCCCCATTATCTTAATAATTTATTTTTCAGTCAAAATGTTTTGTTTAAATATCACCACAAAAGAATGTGTTAACTAGTTCCCATTATGAAATTTTTTTCCCTATTTTCTAATTACTTTTTTATTAATATGGTTGATTTTGATATAATCCTTGGAATGAATGGTATTTAAAAATATGTTGAAAAATAATATTAAATAGAAGGGAATTAAAATCTATGACTAGAATGTGGGATTCCCTATTATATGAGAGGGTAATTCACCAATTGACTCATTTCTAGATCCACGCCCATTATATCATCTGAACATGATTCTTAAAGTGGAAGAGTAAAAAAATCTATTGATGAAAATGTAAATATTTCATATAAGTATGTACCTGTTGTATATGAATATATTGATGTATTTCCAATGGTGTTACCGATAATACCACCATAATTGGATCTTTAGTTTTCCCATTGATTGAATCCCTGATGAAATACCTATGTTAATTTGTATCAATAGATTGGCCACTTTGAAATTAGTGGATTTCAAAACCTACTACATGGTTTGTATAAAAAGGATTTATATGTCGTAGTGTTTTACTTTGGAAAGCCCATGATATTTATATTGATTATTAAAATGTATTTCTGAGTTTTTTCATTGTTTATATTGAAATAAATTATAATATAATAAATAATAAGTATCTTCTACCTCATATTGATGAATTTACAGGTCAACTTAATAGAGCCCAATATTTTTAAAATATTGACATTTTTTGGGGGTATCTCCATTTTGTGTAATGAATGAAGATATTTCAAAGAAAAAGTTTTTAATAAGGTATGTACATTATGAGAATATGTTAATTCCATTTGTATTAACTAATTCAATAACTATTTTTATGTATCTAATAGATAGAGTATTTTTAAAGTCCCCAAATTCAACACATTCTCAAGTGGTGAGAAAGGGTTGGTTATGATACCTCATGTGTGCCTCGCTATATGCCAAAGGATACCCGATATAAGTAGGGGTATGATAATAATAGTCGGGAGACAATACCCCTTGGATTCATACTTTATAACAAAGAAGAAAACATAAGTTAAAAAATAATACCAGTGTTTGAAAATAATGTAAATAATATAATACATTGGAAACCAACAATAAAATACAATGGAAATCACTATTAAATAATAGGGGAATAATGTAATTCCATTATGGAATGTAAACAAATTTCGTTCTAAAAAAAATAAATGTAAAAGACTAGCTAGATCAAATAAAGACCCAATACTCCCCGGTCCTGAAAGTGACGTCAATACCATCTCTAAACACAATCCCACCCAACAATGACAATAAAAAATAAGGTCCTTTTCCGTTATGAAAATCCACATCCATATAAAATTCATGAGTACCAAATTATGAACTAAATAAGGTGTGAGTATAAAACAGTAGGTTGACACCGCCTTATCTAAAACAAAAAATATGGTAAGATATATATGTAATAATGAAATGAAAATGTATATTATTTAATTAAATAATAAATAAATTTAAAAAATAATTTATGCCTCAATGCTAGAATATCTCTATCCACGTCTCAAAACCATGGCAGAAAAACCATATAAGCATGGTGAAATAACGTAATTTTGGGTTACACAAAAATATCTCTGATATTGTATCACAACCATTACAACCACAAATATATAACCATGGTATAATAATAATAGTCCAGGTAAAATAGCTTTAATAATTACAACATTGGACTGAGTCGATCCCACTTAATAAAAGCAGTATGGCATGGGACTAGTCTAAGGCTACTCAATATAAGATTTATAGCAAGGGATTGGGATGATCCCACTCAATATAAAAATTATATAATGGTACTAGGCTGAGACCACTCATTATAAGAATTGCAACATATATGTGTACACATTATATAGCCAAAACAAATATATAATAATTCCATCATGGATCTCAAGACCTTTCATAATGACACGGATATCACAATATCACATAAGTAGTCATAATGGTTAATTATGTGAATTACAGACAGTCTTTCAATTACATCGTTCATTTATATCACAATTGATCAAAATTTAATAAATAAGAAGAAATCATTAGCTTAGGAATTATATATCATGAAATCACTTATGTTATCATTTAATGTGATAGAAAATTTAAGCCATCATCCAATTAAATTATATTCGAGGTTTTCTCAGCCAATGGGTATCCAAAATCCAAGTCAATAACTAATTGAATCCAACATGCTCCAAATAATAATTCCATTCATTATTTAAATAATTTAGCCACACATCATGTTAGACCAGTCAAAAATATTTCATTCAAACCATAGTGTTAAGATGTAGACCCCTACCTTTAACTATTGACGAATGCAACACTTCCAATGGATAAATCCCAAATGAATATGGTCTAGATGATCACCAAGAAGGATCCAGATCTAAAATGACCAAGATCAAAACCAAAAATAAAGACAGTGAAAATATTACCACACAAAATATGGATAAACAATGAGGGAAGGGAAGAATATAGATAAAAATAATTACCTAGGATTCTGATACAAACAAGATACCCAGAATGGAGGTTGGAACTCTAATGTCACCTCATTGATGCCCTAGGGTTGAGAGGAGAAAATTGTAGGTGATATGAGATAATATAAACTCTCAAAAATAGTTTAAAATGGTAGGTTATGGAATTACATCGCCTGATATTTAGTTACATGCAATCTAAATGTTTTTAAGGGGACACACTGAAAAACCTATCAATATGGATTATTTAATTATAGAAACCAAAAAATTACACATCATGGAATCGATACACATGAAATGTAAATGTTCTATAGATGGGGGTTTTTGGACATTTCCTTATTAAAAAAACCAAAAAAAAATTATATCTTCTCATCATACCAAGAACTCATGATAAAAATTGATCAAATTATACCCATACTCAATTACATAAAACAAAAACAAATCCATGAATTTTAAGTCATTTTTTAAAAAATATATCCAAATGAATCATCTACAATTTTTCTCCAGTTTCCAAAAAATATAATATAGTTTTTATAAAAATAATAGAAAACCAAAATAAAACTAGACCCTATAGGTTTAGAGATATAGAAAAAATCAATAAAAATATGTTTAACAAAAACACTCATAGAGAGGCATACCTAGAAGAAGATGGTATCTTACAACCTCCCCACCATATAACATCTCATCCATGAGCTACTCGAAACATCACTTTGGGGTCTCAATAAACATGTATGGCCACTATATTCACATATCAATCTCCCTATTACATGTTTACTACCAAACTCACCCACGCTTCCAATTCACTCGAACCAATGACATAGGCCAAATCTGAATATATTTCTCACTAAAATCCAAATAACATATCATATACTCCTCAAAGGATACCTCAAAAAAATTTCTGATGACTACTAAACCTTTAACTTGTTAAGAGTCTATATAATATCTCCAAATCTATGGAATTTGTAACACATCTTTCATATCACTGTAGTGTTGTGAAAGGGCCAAAACATAAGCCATTAGACTGGCCCTTCCACTATCTCAAATGGATAGAAAAGCCTCATTTCTAGATTTACCTATTTCCTAATATGAAATTGAAAACTTCTTGGGGACTTGAAAATTAAAACATACTAAAAAACTCACGTTCTAGAGGTTTTCTCTAATGACCATCATACAATTTCTACCTACAATTTCTGGCCACAAATCATTGTCCAATCAACTGAACTTTCCCAGACATCTCATGAATGAGATTAGGCCCAATTAGTGACGAATCACATGACTCCATCCAAAAAATACGATAATAGAACAACCTTACTTAAATAAATTTTCAGTTCGTGCTATTTTGATAGATTCATGAATGCTGTTATTATATGAAATCTATACTAGTGCCATATGTTTGTCCCATGAACCACCAAAATCCAAATCAAAGGATCTCAAAATATCATCTGGAACCTAAATTTTCCACTCTTATTGACCATGGGGATGAGGATGATAGGATATCATTAAAGGAAACCAATATAATAGAGACTTATAAAGACCCTTCTAGAAACAAGATGTGAAACACAGTTTTGTATCAGAAATGGTACTCCTCAAAACATCATGAAAATGATGTACCTAGCTCATGTAATCTCTACATAGATTATCAACTGTAAAGGTATCCCTAGTAGGTAATAAGTTGAATACCTTCATTAGTAGACACATAATCAACCATAAAATATCATTCTGATGGTTTCTACTGGTAATTCTGTCACAAAATACATAGTGAAATCATCTCATTTCCTCTCATGAATGGGAATGTCTACAAAAGCCCAGTTAGCCTCTAATGCTCAGCTTTCACTAACTGAAAAGTAAAGTATCTTATTGTGAATTATACCTCCTTCTTCATCATTTATAACCATCAAAACTTTCTATGAAGACCATGATACCATTCTATCAAACCAAGATTCTCCAACCATCTAGAAGCATGAAACTCCCTCATCAGCTTCTCACGTAAGCCCACAAGATCCCAAAGTCTAACATAGAAAATAATAGAATAAACACTGACAAGAGATAATCCAAATGATGTCTCTACACCATATATGTTTTCTCTAAGATATGATCTATCTAGATAAGTTAGATACTAGGTCTTATTCCATGAAAAAATTATTGGTATAAAACTTATGAATTATAATCTACTCATCACTGGTATATCAGAACATCTAGATGCATGTATATAAAGAGAATAATAATCAACCACATGTCGAATGAACCCCATACTGACTTTTTCAATGTCTTTTATCTCAATCCATTTGAAATTATGTTTCCCTTTCCTTGTGTATAATCCAACTCGATATTGAAAGACTATAAGTATCAGTCCAACTTCTACTGCCAAATGGGTAGGTCTTGCTGAGAAAGGATGTACCTATGGATTTTATGGTACATTTATACCACAAACCTCTTACCCATGATAGATTTTCTCAAACATATAAGGGAATATACCAATGATAAAAACACCAGATCATGTGTAGGGTAATTTCTATCATGTAATATTAGCTTCTTGTAGCCATAAGCAATCAATCGATCCTCCTATATTAGAACTACTATAAGCCTGACTCCGAATGCGTCATAGTACATTGTATATGCTTTACCCAGAATAGGTAAATTGTGGACAAGTGTTAAGATAATCATTCCTTTATGTAACTAAAAATATCTTTCATAAGAATCATACCAAACAAACATCAAACCTATTAGGGTCATCCTGGACATCAGTTCTTAAAATGGGAGAAATCACAAACAAAGTGTGGATAGTAACCTTTAATCCCAAAATACTCCAATTATTGAAATTGTTCATGGTATGTTTCTAAGATAACTTGGATGAAACTATCTATGGTTCCACTAATACTCCTAACTATGAGATGACATGAACCAAGAAGTGAAATTTATTAATGCATAAAATGAATTTGGTTAAACTGTCATAAATATGACTCTATCTCAATTTACTTAAGAAAATGCCAAGATGTTGGGAATTATTATTTACAGACTAGGAGAAAAATAATATAACATCGAAAAAAACCCACCAAAAAATAATCTACATTAGGATGAGATATCTTATTCATCAAGGATATGAACACCCCTAGTTCAATAGTAAACCCAAATTGCATCATCACAAATTTATACAAGCCACACCTACTTTTAAAATTAGTGTTAGGTACGTACATTAGTCTCAACCATAACTAGTGGTATCCTGGTCTCAAATAAATCCTAGATAAGATCATATCACCTATAAAATGATTGAAAATATCATCAATACATGAAGGAGATAGAAATGAATGTGGATATCCTATATTATACAAAACACAAGCTTTGATAGATGATATACATATCATACATCTGATAGTAGATGGTCCTATATCCACAATAGTTAGAGTAGTTTGCATAAAGTGCAACTAACTTATATCTCTATCCTAGGATCCATCCCAACTATGATGAGATATTTCAATTTCTTGGTATTGTTGATTTTTTAATGGGGTACAACTTCCATTCCCTCAGCCTGAATGGCCAGTGGAACTCCATCTACCAGCCTCCTGATGGGTATACTACTGGAAATCTGACCTTTCCCAAAGCTTCTATACTAACGTTTTGAAAAAACTGTTGGTATATTCCCCATTTCCAAATAGTTCGGCCAAAACGTTGGGAAAAGTACACTTTGTGGCCACTTTTCCCAATGGTATGGCCAAACCATTGGAAAAACCCACTTTGAGATCACTTTTCCAAACGGTTTTGCCAAACTGTTGGGAAAGGGCATGGCTTTACCAATGGTTTGGCCAAACTGTAGGGAAAGGTGGCCACAAAGTGTACTTTTCCCAACGGTTTGTCCAAACCGTTAGGAAAAGTGACCTCTTAGTGGGCTTTCCCAATGGTTTGGGCAAACCGTTGGGAAAGGGTGGGAACCTATCTTTCCCATCGGTTTTGAGAACCGTTGGGATATGTGCCCTTATTTTTTATGAGTACATTTGTCAAATATCATCAAATAAATCAATATATGAATTACATATAATTATTAATATATATATTTATCCAAATATAGTAACAAAGGATACCTTAGAATAGTGGTAATGTCATTGATTTATAACGTGGAGGTTGTGGGTTCAAACCTCCGCTGAAACTCTTTTTTATATATTTACCTATCCCAATGTTTTCCTCAAACCGTTGGGATAGGGCTTCATATGGTTGGTTTTCCGAACAGTTCAAGCCAAACCGTTGTGAAAAACTATCCCAACAGTTGTGCCAAACCGTTGGGATAAGATATGTTTTCTAACCTATCCCAATGGTTATGTGTAAACTGTTTGGAAAAGATTTCCCAATGGGTTACTTACCTATAGTTTTCAGAACCATTGGTATATGATATACCAATGATTCTGCAGGCTTTCCCAACGGTTCATAACCATTGGAAAATTGTCCATTTCCAGTAGTGGTATCTAAGTCCTTCCATGACATAGGATTATTTCCTGATACCTTTCCACTAGTTTCCTATTTAAATATAACAAATAACTGTTGAGGATAACCCAATCTGCCACAAAAATGACACTCAATTGTGGGAAAAGGAAATTGAGGGAACTTTTTTCCAATCTTGACACATTAATGGCACTATAACAGAATGATATCTTGAGGTGTATATAAACGCCCCTAACTAATTTTAACACTACTACCATGTAATAAACTTTCATAGAGTTAATTATTACCTACCAAAGAATATCTCCCAGTTTTCCCTGTTCAAATAGATCGGTTGATTCTTGGGTCCTCTTTTAGATTTCTATCTATGATAATTGGCTAATACATCACATCCCCAAAACTATTTGAAAAAAAAATCTATATCCTGATCTCAAAATAACGAGTTTCTATAAATTTTCTCCTTCTAGAGATCTCATCACATGCCAGTTATGGAACAATGCATTGTAGGTTAGTAAAACATCAAGAATACGCTAGCACTGTCATGCCTTCCTATGTGAGACGCATGAACTCGTGATATTTTTCACCCATTAAAATCTTAGGATAGAAATAGCTCAGAAAATTCATCAATATATTCATCTAAGATATCTCATCAATCTTTCCATATTCCTCCAAAAAGTCCTAATAATGCTAGGAAGATCTACAGAGAATTAATTCACAACATCACCCTCTTATTTGAGGGTGTCTACAGATGCATGAAGATTTTCTTGACTGAATCGATCCAAAACATGGTTGTCTAATTCCTCATTCCCCAATAAATGTAGGTGGATGCTTCAGTTGAAACTCTCTTTTCAACTGACACATTAAAGGAACAATATAAAAAATATCCATTTCCATGGAGTGGATGATCCTTAAGAAGATTCTGTGAATCTGAACATCCATATGACCTGCATGAACTATAGGAAGCTCCAATTTAACTACATTATGATGATGCTTATTTAAAATCACATAATTTTTATGTTGATGATATTAAAGAGTAATTTTATCTATAGAAAAAATGAACACCTTAAAAAACTGGATAATAAGGCCAACCTCAATAGGTTACTATAAAAGGGAACAACTATCTCTTGGTCTCTCTAGACATGAACTACATGTGTTTTTTCTTGACAAAATAATTCATTTATTTCATTTCTTAGATATAATAGATATCTAATATAATAGTTCAATAGTAAAGTATATATAAGATGAAAATAAATATTTCCCTACTATGAATGATAAATTTCAATATATCCCTTTGGTCATACTATGATGCATGAATAATCATCTCCCCCCATATGAGGAAATGTGTATAATCTCAAGAGCCAATAATTCCAATAATTAATAGCCTCACACAATATTTGAATTACCATGGGTGAATTAACATCATATGTAGAAATACAATCGTATAAACAACAATATTTTCACCATGCACTTAGTTTTTCCACAAACATGGTTCAACAACTCCCATGTAGAATATCATTTCCTAGTCTCAAAAAATCATAGTCTCCTTTCTACCATCCCCATATTGTTTCAAATAGAATATAAAAATGGTGTTCTCTGATTCCAATTTATAACATCCCCCAATACAATAATCTCTCATGTGTCCCAAAAAGGGTTAGTTATAGGTCCTCAAGAACACCTCCCCATATGCCAATGGCTAATTACAAGGAAAAGGGGTTGGATAAGTATAGCTGATAGACTATACCCTCTAGATTCATAGTTCACAAAACTGAAAAAATTTCAAATAACAACAAATTGCATCTATGTGAGGAAAGAATAGAAAAAATATTATACAGTTAAATATAAAAATAATATATGGTTGTAAAATCTAAAAAACATTAATGAATAATGTGATTATGTTCTAGAATGTAACTAAATGTCTTTCTAGAAACATTAGAAGTAAACTTATAGAATACTAAAATAAAGAGACAACATTATCTAGTACCAAAACTTATGACGGTCCCATATCCAAAATCCTGCCCATCCAACAATGGTAATAAACATTAAGGTCATTTTACCTTATCCAAACTCGTATCCACCAAAACTGCATTGGTGACAAGTGACGACCTGAATAGGGAGTGAGTACAAATTAGTAAGTCGACACTAGAATATCTAAACAAATAATCTGATAATAAGTGCATAAAATAACATGATGGGCATGTATATTAATTAATTCAACAATTAATAAATAACAACAAAAACTTACTTTGGAACAATTTCAGAATATCTATGATCATGCATCACAACCATGAAAACCACAACCATATAACCATGGTATACACACAATAATATAATTTAAAGTCTAATAAGAACTAAAACATGGGACTGGGATAATCCATCTCAATATAAGAACTAAAAATGTAATTGCGTGGAGCCCACTGAATATAATAATTACCGCATGGGACTGGGGCAAGCCCTCTCAATTTAAAAATTAATGTTTGGTATTGGGCTGAGCCCACTCAATATAAGAATTATAGCATGAGACTAGTCTAAACCTGCTCAATATAATCATTACAACATATAAGTGTTCAAGTAATAGGGTTGAGACCTATATGTAATTATTTTATCATGGATCTCAATACTTATTATAATAGAATGAATATCAAAATATCAAATAATAATCTATAAAGGTAAATATTGAGAATGAAATTTTTTATTTCAATTAAAACATTGATTTATATCATAATTGATAAATAGTTAATCAATAAGTAGTAATCCATAACTTATAGATTATATATCAAGAAATCAACTAAGGTCTCGTTTTATGGAAAAAAAATATTAATCCATTATCAAATTAAATAATATTCATGGTTTAGTAACCTAAAATGTATCTATAATGCATTTCAATATCCAAATGAAACTAATAGACTCTAAAGAATAATCCCATTCATTATTTAATTAATTTAGATGAATGTTACATTACAGAAATGATAATATTTCATATACTACAAAAATATCAATCCCTAGGGTTAAGATTTAGACCTCTTACCTTTATCTAATGATGAATGCAATGATTCCAATGAAAAATTATCATGATAAAGAAGGTGCATATGATATCCAAGAGGGATCTAGATAAAAACTAGAAAAGATTAAATCCAACAACACACATGGTCAAAATATTTCATATAAAAGTTTCAAGAAACAAGGGAGAGAAGGGAATAACCTAATATAAATTACTTACCAGGGATTTCTCACACATTCGGGACATCTGGAAAAGAGTTAGCATTCTAATATTGTTTGAAAGATTCTCGATTATTGAGAGGATAATTTATTAGCAATATAAACTAATATTGATTCCCACAATACATATTAAAATAGAAGGTCGTAGAATTACAAGTCATATAATGTAGTTACACATCATTTAAATCTTTTTAATAGAATATTTTAAATGATATTGTCCCTCAAATTATATTATTAAAAACACATAAAAAATTACACTATGTGTAATCCATTTACATGGAATGTAAATGTTCTGAAGATGGGTTCTCATACCATTTACTTATTAAATAACCAAACCCATTTTAAATCCTCTAAACATAACAAGAACCTATGAAAAACATAAAACATTTACATGTGGACTCCATGAATTTAAAAAAAACATCCCTATGCATTATGTAATTTTCCCCAAAAAAGGATCTGCACTTGGATCCTCTATGATTTTCTAATGTTTCCTCATAACCTATGAAAATTTTTATTCAAAAAAATTACATCCATGAAGTAACATGATATATAAGGGTCAAATATGAGGGAAAATCTCATGAAATAATTCTAACTAAAAATTGAAAGAGAGACATACCTGAAAAAATATGGGATCTTATAGTATACCAAGAATATCATGAATATTATTATATGGAATTCAGTTATTATATCCTATTGTAATATAAATTTTACTAGGATCATTTAAATCACCCAAGGATTATTATTGAGACTCATAGAAGAAAATTCTTGTTTTTTTGGAAATTTATAGTGTGAATTATTAATAGATAAAGTATATTTTTTATCCATATTGTTTCTAGAGATATAATCACAGTTGATCCTATAAAAAAATTATTCAAGTAATGGACTACACAAACAATCATAATTATGGTATGCAGTTTCATTTGTTTGGAAGGTTACTATTATTTTTTTTTAAAAAAATCGAATTGGAGAAATCATTAACCATGATTACACATAAAGGGGTTCAGTACATATGAAAAAGGAATGTGATTAATGTTTTTATGAATGGAAGATTAGATTGGTCAATTTATATTTTTGTCACTAACAACATAAAATAATGCATTTTTTATATAATTTGATGCATTTAATATGCTACATTATTGTTTATTTATACGGAATGATAATGTTATTTCATATGCATCAATGTCGTTAAAGAATCATGATGACAATTTCTTAACTCATGATCTTGAGTTAGACGATCTAATATTTGGTTTGAATATATGGACACATTATATCCATTATAAAAAATGTGAGATATACATAGATCACAAGAGTATTAAATACAAATTTTCATAAAATGAGGTCAATATGAGTTAAATTTGAGGGAAGAAGCTACTCAAGGATTATGATTTCACATTACACAACCACCTAGGGAAGGAGAACAAGGTTGTCGATACATTAAGAAAAAATATCATGTATTTCTAGAAAAAATTATTACTGAGAGGGACAATATCTTGATGGACATATTAATGATGTATATGATAATTATTAATTAAGGGGAAGGAACATTAATTTATCAAATGGTTGATAAACCAGATTTACGAGAAAAGATAAAAAGTTTTTAGTATGATAATGAGAATTTTCAAAATTAAATTAAATCCATGAATTTTGTAAAATTTTATAAAATCATATATGAAATGGATTTATAAAAAATCCAATGTTTATATGTGTAC
The DNA here is from genome assembly GCA_963277665.1 of Viscum album. NCBI lineage: Eukaryota > Viridiplantae > Streptophyta > Magnoliopsida > Santalales > Viscaceae > Viscum > Viscum album. The sequence continues at coordinate 134,818,732 of OY728141.1, forward strand.
TATATATATCAACTAAGGTAAGAGCTACCAAGACTCATATTAAAGAAATTCAATGTTGGAAAAGGGATATGTTGATAACCAAATGAATGATTTTGAAATTCAATTTGAAGATAATTTCTTCCTAAATGTATCTCCCTAGAAGGGTGTTATATGGTTTTGTTGGTCGGATTGGATACTCAAGAGGGGGGTGAATTGAGTTCCAATTAAAATTCATGTTTTAAAAATTTGTCTTAAAAACCCCCAAATAAAATACTGAATTAAACTGTAGTGAATTTATATCAAAGTAAAGGTTCTGTTTGGTTCTCAAGGGATTGATTATTTCCAATTTAATCAAAACAGAAAGGTTGATTAACTTTTGAAACCAACTTACTGATTTACAACTAATATAAACACTTGCGAATTTAATTATCAAAGTGACTTTAACACAGTTTTTGTTTTAAAGTAATTAGCAGCGGAATAAAAATAACGTAGAATATAAATAAGAACAGAAAATTTAACCAAGAGTTTCAGTCTCAAGCTGAGACTTAGTACTCTCAAAACATTATATAAAAGTGATCCACACCCTGGATCAGGGATAAAAAATAGTATACAACTGTCTAGGTCACATGAACTCTACCACTGTTATCCGTGGGAAACAAAAAAACAGCAACCAGCTGTCCAGGTCACACGACCTCTACCACTATCCTAGTGGGAAATAAAAGATGTAAGAGTGTTGAGTGAGGATTTACAAATCCTCCAGTTAGAGTACAAGATGCAGTGTGTGTAAAAAACAGCAGATAACTCACACTGCTCAATATGTAAAAAGATAAATCACAGAGAAAATATTTAGAGTTTGGAAAAGGCTCTAGTGATTGTCGTGTAGTTCTAGACTCCTTTGATTGATCATAATTCTCTCTGAGTCCTTTTCTGGTTTTTGTCTTGAAAACAGAGTATCGTCTGTTTCCTTGACTTCTAGGTGTAGAGACATAGGAGATAGTAGTCTATGAAGTTCTTATGTTATGTTCTCGTTCTCAGCTCTTTACGGGTATGTAGTAAGGAGTTATTTGTGTGTGTTCTGTCGTCTCTTTGCATTCACAGTTGGTTGTTCTTTTTTCACACTTCGTGGTATGTATATCTCTCTATGTATTCGTCTATGTATCTCTTGTTTTTCAGTAGCACATACTTCCTTTATATAAAGCACGAGCTCCGGAAAAAGATGATTTACTTTTTGAAGGTACATGGTACGGTTTCCTGACATCCAACATCACACATTAAATAAATGTCAGTGTATTAAAATATAGCTAATATGACCGTTGGTTATATTAAAAAAAGATAAAGAAATTAAAGCAGTGTCGGGTTCTGTCTCTGGAACGGTAGATCTTGATATCGGTAGACTTGTGTTACAGTAGGTGTCCGTATCGGTAGAATTCATTTGTAACGGTAGACTTTGTTTCGTTAGCTGTAACTGTAGAATTGATCACATCAGTAGCAGTGGACTTGTAACGGTATTTGTGGCTCTGCCTTGTAATGGTAGTGGTAGATCTCTATCGGTAGACTTTGCATAACGGTGGACTTTAGCATATCGGTAGCTGTCAACTTTGCTTTAGCGGTAACTGTCGACTTCATTATATCGGTAGCTCTAGCAGTAGTTTTTTATGTAGTGATGGACTTTGGGTATCAGTAGCTGTATCGGTTGCTAGCTTGTTATGGTAGCTATATGTTCTGACGGTAGCTACTATCTAATGGTTGCTCTACTCTGTATCGGTAGCTAGTTTGTAACGGGAGCTGAAAACTGTTTGGGCATTCACTTGGCAGAAAGAGTTAAGTCATAGTAAACATATATCTGATAATTCAAAAGACTTAATTTATTCATAATGAAAGCAACAACATATATTAAAGTATATTTGGAATTTATTAGGCATAATCAAGATATAAAGAAAGAATGTTTGGGATTATCAAAACACAATAAAGCCACTTAATTCCAGAGGGTTCAACAATCTCCCCCTTTTTGATAATCACAACTTATGCAAAAATAATGAAATATCAGAGGAAAAAATATATCAAAGTATGATATCAACAGTATAGTATCAGAGGAAAAATATCAGCAATTGATATCAAAAATAAAATAGTATCAGAGGAAAAATATAAAAATAGGAATATATCAAGAAATAATGTAGTATCAGAGGAAAAAACAAACAACATTCTTTAGTTTGAAAAGATTCACATATTCCTCCCCCTATCAATTTAACTACAGGATTCTCCTCCAAAGTAGTGATTTTCTCTCCCTTTGTTGGGTACAGGTTTCCAATAATTTATCCCCCTTTGTGATTAACAAAAAGGAGGGTATGATAGAAAAGAGAAGGACTAGGAAAGAAAATATATAGAGTAAAATAGATAGTGAAGAGAGGAATGAAAGATTTGATTGATAAGCAAAAGATACACTTGGAAAATCAGAAAAGTACAAAAATACAATGAATCCCATCAAAAATGGGGCTAGAAGCACTCAATCATCCTCTTGAAAAGGTGACTTTCCCTTGGGATCAGTATAGGGTTCAGAGGTAGAGTCAGCAGGCTTAGGAATTCCTAAAATAACCACTGGTGGATCAGCAACTGAAGTACCAGATCTGTAATCTGTCTCTATCTGAGTGATCAAGGGTGTCAAGATCCTGATGGCTTGAACTGGAGTCAGTTGAAGAGTACTCCCAGAGGCAGAGGGTGGAAGGGCAGGTGGTACAATTACTGGCCGAGCATCCACATGTAGGAAAGGCAGCAAGAGATTCCCGAAATCCATGATGATGCTTCCACCTCTCTCCATAGCAGATACAAAATCATCTCCCTTCTCAATAAATATGTCCAAGGCAGGAGTAAGCTCCCTGAGCTTACAAACCTATTCTCTGAAGGCTTGGGTAACTGGAGGTAACTTCATATTCTCCATCAAAAGCTTGAAATGGTTTGTCATTTGGTGCTTGGTATAAACATTTTCAAAATAAGTATCCACCTTATTTTTGATTGCCTCTTGAGAAGCAGTAGCTGCCCGTAGGTGATAACGAACAAAACTACTAACTTCCCTAGTGGTAGCAAGAATCTGACTATCTGATGCACCACTGGGACTGACCTTATCCAATTCATCCGGAATAATAGAGCGGATCTAGTCAAGGTTCACACTGGAGATAGTTGAGGGAAGATGTTTCATTGAGAAGGCCAATGTCTCCTTGGAAGATTGAGTCAGACTACTCACTACCTTCTGAACAAGTTCATCCTAACTGTTCAGATGTTCTTTGGCTGACTTCTTAAAGGCTTCAAAAACATCCACAAATTGTTTGACCACTTCTTTGATATATCAAATGTCAGTGTGCAATTGGGTTTGAGAACTGTTCAAAGAAGTCAATGAAGCAATTGATTGTCTAAGAGAAACTATAGCTTCTGTCCAACTCTCAATCTGAGTGTGGAACACCTTAAGTTCATCCACCATTTCTTTTACAGGACTGGACACACAACATCCAATTGATAACTCAATGGATTGATCCACGCTTTTCATCTCTTCAACCATACTTTTCTTCATATCTGCCACTAATTCTCTTATTGCTTCTATCAATTCGGATTTTAAAGACTTAAGGTCCTCCTTGGTTGCCACATTTTCAGCCACAGTGGGGAAGGTAACTGATTCCTTTTGGGTTTGGTCTTCCTCCTCAGAATCTCCATAAGAAAGTCCAAGAATCATATACCCGGGATATGATGTCCAACCTTCAATGTCATATAATACTGATACTGAGCCAAGATTCTCTCCCTCACTTGGAACATTCTCCTGTGGTATCTCTTCCAACTGTTCTTCCTGAGGTAATTCTGCAATTTCCTCTACAATTGCAACAGATTCAATAGCCATTTATTCTGAGTCATTAATGACTCTCTCATCAACAGATGCTGCTGCTATGTCTTCCTAATCAGGCTCTATCCTAGTTGTACTGACTATTAGAGGACTCAAACTGAGCTCTTTTTCAACATTTTCCTCATCATCTACTTCACCATTAGCCTCATTTTCTCTATGATCATATTCAGTTGTCTCATCCTCCTCAGAGATGTCCTTGAAAACAAACTGGCATGCTTCTTCTCCTTCTTCTATAGTCTCTGTATCATTGTCCTTTAAGACAGTTTCTCTTTTTTGTAGTTCTCTTGGAGGGATAGCTGCTCCATAAGAAATAACTTGATGCACAAGACTAGGAGGTAAGTCTGGGTCTCCTCCATCCTCAACTGAAGTCTCTTCTTCCTCAGCTTCATCATCACTGTAGACCGGTTCTGGCTCATCTGGTCCAAGACCAGGATCCCTCACATCCTTTGGTCTAGAAGGATGATCCATAGGAGTATAATTGTCATAGATTTTTCCATCATCATTCACCCATGATTTCTTCCAAGGATTCCAACTGACTTTCATGTATTTACAAATAGTTCTTGTAATACAGAAGTTATCCTTAACCACTACCAGCTCATCCTGAGGTCCAGCTATCTCCTTCACATTCAGCATCATAGAAATTAGCTTTGAGAAAAACAATGCATTTTATTTGGACTTCGGTCTAGTCATCTCTTCCACTTGAAACATAATCAATTTACATAGATTGATTCTCACACTGTGCTTCAACAAGTATAACAGATATATGTCTTGGAATCTCAATGTGGAAAAGTATCCTCTTCTCGGACTAACAAAATGCTGAATAAACTTAAACAACAGCTTATCTTCTCCTGCCATCTCTGCAACAATCACCTTTCTAGGGGTCCCATCCCTTGTGAGCTCCAGTAAAGCATCTTCATACTGAAACACATCACTGGTCGAAGGTACAGACTTTGAGTAGAACGCATAATCTTTTTCATGTGGAACTCTTATGTTCCTAGCCCATTCCTCTGAAGTAAATGATACTTCCTGACCATTTTCCATAGAAATCATTCTGCTTTCTTCTTCAAACTTTTCAAAACGAACGAATTCATAGAACTGTTTCACCAGTCCTGGATAATAAGGTTCGTTGTTGTTCGCGAAGCATTCTAGCCAACCTTGTTCTTCAATCACTCTAAGAACCAACTACTTGCTTTCCAGAAGCCATTCTGCACACAACTCTTTTTCAACAACTATCTCACGCTTAGATAGGTGCGAGTTTACTGGTCTTCTCTGAGCTACACTTCCACTGCCACTTCCACTGGAATCAGTACTAGCTATGTTTTGTCTCTTCGCTGCCGGCACTTCACTTCCATCAGTCATCTGAGGTCTCTTGAAGCGGGTCATTATGGATTTGAGGCTAGGGTTCTGAAGGTCGGGAGGTTTAAGTTTAGGAGAATTCGAGCAGACAGGTTCGTGGTGAGGTTGAGTGAGTCTAGTTCGAGTTTTAATATCATTTAGGATTTATAAATCACATAAATCATAAATAAAATAAACAACGGTTCGATGACTCGGCTTCACAGAATAATACAGCACACAAATGTACCGGAAATGTCTTCTAATGGTAAGGTCTCCCTAACGGTGAGGTTTCCTAATGGTGATGTCTCCCTAATGGTGAGGATTTCTAACAGTGAGGATTCCTAAAGGTGAGGTCTCCCTAATGGTGAGGATTTCTAATGGTGAGGTGTACTAACGGTGAGGTTTCCTAACGGTGAGGTCTCCCTAACGGTGAGGATTATATAAATGTTTCAAGGGTAAGTTATCATTCCTAATTCATGTCTAATGAAACTTAATCTTTCTGAACTTAAAGGATTAGTGAAAATATCTGCAAATTGAAGTTCAGTGCCTATAAACTCAAGTGTTATATCACCTATTTGATAATTATCTCTTAGAAAATGGTGTCTAACATCAATATGTCTAGTTCTAGAGTGAGACACAGGTTTCTTAGAGATGTTGATCGCACTAGTGTTGTCACAATTGATTGATACATGTTTAAAAACAAATCCATAGTCCAATAGTGTGTGTTTCATCCACAGAATTTGTGCACAACAACTACCAGTAGCGATGTATTCTTCATCAGAAGTAGACAATGAAACTGAGTTCTATTTCTTACTACACCATGATACTAGGGATTTTCTATGTAAGTGACATGTTCCAGATGTGCTCTTCCTATCTAACTTACAGCACGCAAAATCAGCATCTGAATAACTTTTTAAGTCAAATGATTGTCCTTTTGGATAAACCAAACCTAAATTCATAGTATGCTTAAGATATTTAAAAATCCTTTTAACAGCAAGCAAGTCTGATTCTTTAGTATTATCTTGAAATCTAGCACACATACATAAACTGAACATAATATCTGGTCGACTAGCAGTAAGATAAAGTAAACTCCCAATCATACCTCTGTAATTAGTTTGATCAACTGGTTTCCCAGATTCATCAACATCCAATTTACAGGTGGTACTCATAGGTATATCACTTTCTTTAATACTATCCAAACCAAAACGTTTTAACAAATCTTTAGTATTTTTACTTTGATTTAAAATAATACCATCTTTAGTTTGAAAGATTTTAAGACCAAGAAAATACTTAAGCTCTCCCATTAAGCTCATTTCAAACTCATTTTGTATAACTTCTGAAAAAGCAGTGCATAAATTTTTTTTAGAAGATCTAAAAATAATATCATCAACATAGATTTGTTCTATTAATACATCTTTTGAAATCCTTTTTATAAAAAGAGTGGGATCACCAATTCCTTTTGAAATTCTTTTTGAAATAATAAAGTCTGAAAGTCTTTCATACCAAGCTCTTGGAGCTTGTTTTAAACCATATAATGCTTTAGAAAGTTTAAAAACATGATTTTGAAAATGAGGATTTGAAAAACCAGGTGGTTGTTCTACAAAAACATCTTCAACAATAAAACCATTTAAAAATCACTTTTCACATCCATTTGATATTACTTGAAATTAAGATGTGATGCATAAGCAAGTAAGATCCTAATAGCCTCTAATCTAGCTACAGGTGCAAAGGATTCTTCATCATCAATCCCTTCTTCTTGATTGTAACCTTGTGCAAATGGCCTAGCTTTGTTTCTAATGATGTTTCCAGATTCAACAACTTTGTTTCTAAACACCCATTTTTGCCTATGGTGATAGTGTCCTTAGGTCTTTCTTCTAATTTATAGACTTTGTTTCTTTCAAATTGATTTAGTTCTTCTTGCATAACTATTACCCAAAATTCATCATTGATAGCATCATTGACATTTTTAGGTTCTAACTATGAAAGAAAAGCTTGATGTTCAACCTGATTTCTTAGAGAAGCTCTAGTATGTGTTCCTCTATCTAGATTTCCTACAACAACATCTAAAGGATGGTTCTTTAGAATCCTAGTTGGTCTTCAAATGGTAGGGCTAGAGATTTCAGGTTCATCAACAGGTTGGGGTTCAATAAGAACAGGTTCTGGGAAATTTCCATAACTAGACGTTTTAACTATAGGTCTACTATCTTTATCATTAAGGTTCAAACCAGAGAGATCATCTTCAAGATTTTCAAGAGAGGTCTTAGGTTCATGTGGATCAGTTTCATCAAATTTGATGTGAACATATTCTTCCACAGATTTGGTTCTCTTATTAAAAACTCTATAGGCTTTACTAGAAGTAGAGTAACCTAGGAAAATTCCATCATCATTCTTGGATGAAAACATGTCAAGATTATATTTAGTATTAACAATAAAGACATTTCAGCCAAAAACTTTGAAGTAGTTAACCTTAGGTTTCCTATGGTTCCACAGCTCATAAGGGGTCCTCTTAAGAATAGGTCTTATCAAGACTCTATTAATAACATAACAAGCTGTATTTATAGCTTCAGCCAAAAAGTAAATGGGTAGGTCATACTCATTAAGCATGCTTCTAGCAATTTCTTGCAGCGTTCTATTCCTTCTTTCTACTACACTATTCTGCTGAGGTGTCCTATGGGCAGAGAAATTGTGACTATACCCATTGTGTGAGCAGTAAGATTCAAACTCATGATTTTCAAACTCATGACCATGATCACTTCTCAGGGTTTTAATCTCAAGTCCAATAAGGTTCTCTACAGACATGGAATATTTAACAAAGTAAGAATAAGTTTCACTTTTGTGAGATAGAAAATATACTCAAGTATATCTAGAATAGTCATCTACAAGAACATAGACATAATGCTTCCCATTTAATCTCAAAACTCCAGAAGTTCCAAATAAATCCATGTGAACCAACTCGAGAGGTTGAGAAGTTGACACTTCTTTCTTTGATTTAAAAGAAACTTTATGTTGCTTTCCCTTTTGGCAGTGATTAAAAACTTTGTCTGCTGGAAATTTAAGTTTGGGTAGGTCTCTAAATAAGTTCTTCCTAGAATGTTTTCTAAGTGAATGCACATTGCAGTGTCCTAATATTCTGTGCCAAAGCCAAGACTCTTTATGAAAAGAATTTAAACAAGTAATATTTTTCTTAGCTAAAGAATTTAAATCAACAGCATAAACATTTTCATTTCTCAAAGCAGAAAACACTAAATTTTTTTTAGAATTGAAGACATTATAAGAATCATTTTCATATTTAACATAAAAACCATCATCACATAACTAAGAAATACTTAACAAATTGTATTTAAGTCCATCAACAAATAAAACATTAGAAATCAATACTGATTCAGTGTTACCAATCTGGCCTAAGCCGATGATTTTTCCTTTTGAGTTATCACCAAAAGTGACAAAACCTCCATCAACTCTAACTAAGCTTTTAAAGTATGAGAAGTCTCATGAAATATTTCTTGAAAATTCACTGTCCAAGTACCAGGTCTTTTTACAGGAGCTCCTTAAGCAGGTTTCCTACAAAACAGATTTAAACAGGAAATGATTTTGGTACCCAGATTTTCTTGGGTCCAGACAGGATAGCCAATAACACTTTAGGTATCCATATTTTTCTAATGGGACTCATAAACTTTGTAGAATCAACATATTTTTAAAGATAAACCTTATTGGATCTGTAACTATGAATATAACAAGTTGAGGCATATAAATGTCCAGAACTGGAACTAGCATTATTCTGTCCAGATTTAGGAAAGAATTTAGTTTTGGTAATTTTCCTTTGTCCAGGTTGGTATCCTATACCAGTAGTGTATCGAGGTGTTATTTTCTTTCTTATCATTTGAGTAAGATTATCTTTACCATTGGTAAATTTCTCTAAGTATTTCTTGAGTTGCTCATTAGATAATTTTAGTTCATTATTCTCTTTAAGCAACAGAGCATTCTTTTCTACTTCAATATCAAGATCAGATTTATGTTTAACAGTTAAAGCATACTGTTACTTTAAACCTTTGTATTTGTCTTTCATCTCATTACATGTTTCTTCTAACATATCACAATATTCAAACAGTTCAGATTTATACATGTTATCATATTCAGAATCATCTCCAGAATAATATGAATTTGAAGCAGGAGTTTCTAAAGTTACCTCAGAAGTGTTTGTCATAATACACATGTTCTCCTTGTTTCTATGTTTAGTTTCAGAAACTTCAGAGTCACTAGAACTGTCCTCAGAAGCACTCCAAGTAGCCTTCATGGCTTTCTTATACTTGGTATCCTTGTATTAATACTTCTTCTTATATTTCACCTTTGGACAGTCTGCTTTTATGTGTCCTTTCCTTTTGCACTCATAACAGACAGCTTCATCTGATTTATCAGGCTTCTTCCAGTCCTTTTTCCAATGTCCTTTGTTGTCATACATACCTTTTTAGTTTGACTTTCTGAAAAACTTCTTCTTCCTATAAAATTTCATAAACCTTCTAGCAATGTGAGCCATCTCAGCATCACTGTCAGAATCACTATCACTATCTTCACAGCTTGAACTTTCATTGATAGCTTGAAGCTTTTCCTTATCCTTATTCTTTGAGGTTGTAGTTTTGAAGGCAACAAACTTCCTTCAAGGTTCATCATCTTCTTCTTTGTTCACTTTGAGTTCCTCTTCATACATCATCAGTTTGCCAATTAGTTCTTTGACTGGTAGTTCTCCAATGTCACACGATTCTCAAATGGAGACAGAGGTTCCTCTCCAACTTTTAGGTATACATATCAAAATTCTCATGATTTGTTCCTTTGCTAGAACATCCTTTCCTAGAGAAGTCATTATGTTGACAATTTCATTGAACCTGAGATACATATCAGAAATGGGTTCACCAGGCTTCATCTTAAAATTATCATACTTAATAGTATAGGTATTCAATCTCATCTACTTAACATTAGTTTTTCCTTCATGAGAAATAGCTAAGGTGTCCCAAATTTCATAAGCAGTTTTACAGGCATATATTCTATTAAAATCCTCATCTCCTAGAGCACAGTACAAATCATTCATAGCTTTACAATTATTATTGTAGGCTATCTTAGTAGCTTCATTCTAAGTAGATCTAACAGTAGTTGGTATTTTGTATTCAGATTCTATAGCAGTCAAAATATCAAAACCCATGCTTTCTAAATGAATTTTCATCTTGATTTTCCACTGAGGATAGTTAATGGCATTAAAAAATGGTGGTCTAGTGGTAGCAACACCTTCAAGTCTATTATCCATGATAACTAAATTAATTCAGTGATTTTAAAGAGATAAAAATTTAGAAATAACAGAAATTTTAAGAACTTTAAAATACAACTAAAATCACAGTTGAAAAGCAGAGTACTCTCAGAGAATATTTTAACAACCTTTGATACCAAATGTTGGTCGGAGTGGATACTCAAGAGGGGGGTGAATTGATTTCCAATTAAAATTTTTGTTTTAAAATTTTGTCTTAAAAACCACCAAATAAAATACTGAATTAAACTATAGTGAATTTATATCAAAGTAATGGTTCTGTTGGGTTCTCAAGGGATTGATTATTTCCCAGTTAATCAAAATAGAAATGTCGATTAACTTCTGAAACCAACTTACTGATTTACAACTGATATAAACACTTGCGAATTTAATTATCAAAGTGACTTTAAAATAGTTTTGGTTTTAATGTAATTAGCAGCGGAATAAAAATAACTTAGAATATAAATAAGCACAGCAAATTTAACAAAGAGATTCAGTCTCAAGCTGAGACTTAGTCCTCTCAAAACTTTATATAAAAGTTATACACACCCTGGATTGGGGATAAACAACAGTATACAACTGTCCAAGTCAGACGACCTCTACCACTGTTATCTGTGGGAAACAAAAACAACAGCAACTAGCTGTCCAGGTCACACGACCTCTACCACTATCCCAGTGGGAAATAAAAGTTGTAAGACTGTTGAGTGAGGATTTACAAATCCTCTAATTAGATTAAAAAAGGAAGTGTGTTTGTAAAAAATAGCAGATAACACACACTGCTCAATATGTAAAAAGATAAATCACAGAGCACATATTTAGAGTTTAGAAAAGGCTCTAGTGATTGTCGTGTAGTTCTGGACTCCTTTGATTGATCAGAATTATCTCTGAGTCCTTTTTTGGTTTTTGTCTAGAAAACATAGTATTGTCTGTTTCCTTGAATTCCAGGTGTAGAGACAGAAGAGATAGTAGTCGATGAAGTTCTTGTGTTGTGTTCTCGTTCTCAGGTCTTCCCTAGTATGCAGTAATGAGTTATTCATGTAAGTTCTGTCATGTCTTTGCATTCACGGTCGGTTGTTATTTTTGCACACTTTGTGGTATGTATATCTCTCTGTGTATTCATCTTTGTATCTCTTGTTTTTCAGTAGAACATCCTTCTTTTATATAAAGCACGAGCTCCGGAAAAAGATGATTTACTTTTTGCAGGTACGAGGTACTGTTTCCTGACATCCAACACCACACATTAAATAAATGTCAGTGTATTAAAATATACATGATATGACCATTGGTTAGATTAAAAAAAGATAAAGAAATTAAATCAGTGTCGGGTTCTGTCTCTGGAACGGTAGCTCTTGATATCGGTAGACTTGTGTTACAATAGGTGTCCATATCAGTAGACTTCATTTGTAATGGTAGACTTTGTTTCGGTAGCTGAAACTATAGACTTGATCACATCAGTATCGGTGGACTTGTAATGGTAGCTGTGGATCTGCCTTGTAACAGCATTGGTAGCTCTCTATCGGTAGACTTTGCATAATGGTGGACTTCAGCATATCGGTAGCTGTCAACATTGCTTTAGCGGTAACTGTTGACTTCATTGTATCGGTAGCTCTAACAGTAGATTTTGATGCCGCGATGGACTTTGGGTATCAGTAGCTGTATCGGTTGCTAGCTTGTGACGGTAGCTATATGTTCTGACGATAGCTACTGTCTAACGGTTTCTCTACTCTGTATCGGTAGCTAGTCTGTAACTGTAGCTGAAAACTGTTTGAGCATTCACTTGGCAGAAAGAGTTAAGTCATAGTAAACATATATCTGATAATTCAAAAGACTTAATTTAAGCATAATGAATGCAACAACAAATATTAAAGTATATTTGGAATGTATTAAGCATAATCAAGATATAAATAATGAATGGATGGGATTATCAAAACACAATAAAGCCACTTAATTCTAGAGGGTTCAACAGGTTTTATATGAAGTTAAAATTGAACGACTTTTGTATCATTACTTTTGAATTTCTAGAAATAATCTGTGCGTTAACGTAATTATTTAAAATGCCTCAAAAAATCTTCGATGTATGTGATGTATTAGATATGTCTTTATTAATTAAGTATATTACATACCCAATTAATGTGATAACATATGATGAAAGATAACTAGAACATGATCTATCATATTAAAATGAATCAATATATATTATTGACGTTAGAGAGAATGTGTAAGCACCAGGAAACTCGACTGGTAAAGGTACTTTAGAGAAATCATAAAATTGAGGAAGAATCATGGGAACCTGAGGATGTCATGAATAAGTGACAACATCATCACTTTAAAAGTAATAATAATAAAAAATTTATTGTAGTTTTTTTGGGGATGAATTTATTATCATGAGGTTTTAAGAACACAATGTTCGATAGTGTATACAACATGCAACACCTTGCCGAATGAAATCACAAAATATTATTATTTAATTATAAAATATATAACCTGACCATTAATTTGGTGGGAATTAATAGGATTAAATAAATTATTAAATATATATCAAGTTCATAATCATCACAATTTTATTGATTAATAAGCAGTCAATTTATATAAAATCCATTTTTTTCTTCTAATGAACTTTTTTTAAAAAATAGTTCTAATTAATTTTCAAGAGACATTTTTTTAAATAATTTCATGAATTTTTAGAGATTTTATTTTAATGAAATGATAAATTTTTTAATATAATCCTATAAAAAATTTAATTTGTCTGAATTTTTTCTTCTTTTATGAAAAAGTTAATTTTTTAGTGAATAGTCAAAAAATACCTATTTTTATAAATCAATTGTTACCCATTAATTAAAAATTATCATTATGATTTGAATTAGATCTAAATGGAAAATAGTTATTATTTAAATTAATATAATATATTTATATTCTTTTGAATCATCATTATACTTGATTTTGTTTTAAGTACATTTTTGGGTTTTAAGAACATTTTTTAAAAAACTATTTTCATTGCATTTTATGCATTTATAATTTCAAATCCTCAATTTTCTCCAATGTATGGACCCTTTTTTAGATTAAAATAATTTTCTAGAATAGATAATGTTTACTAAGGGATTCTAGAGGGTATTTATGGTGAATTTATCTTGTTTGAATCTTGGATAATGAAAATTGACAGAGGTGGACTCGGCTATAGTGCTAGTCGAAACAAAGAATCTCATCCTACATCGTTCCCTAAACTATGCGACTTCAAGAAGTGGGGTACTAGGGGACATATGGATTCTATGAAATCATGTGCCCCATGTTCACAACTGTGTAGGCCACCTATAATGTTTAGCAGAGGAATGTTTCACAGTATGTGCATACCTAACCAAACAATGTGCCTAGCCCATGCGAGGGTCCTCTTGAGCAGTGGCTTGGCACATGATAAGCACACAGTTTGGCCAACTAGTTCTCTAAAAAATTAATCCATTCCCTTACCATTTTATTCCTATTATTACCCTCATTAATATATAAACATATTTCTTTATCTTCAATTATTTTCTCCAATAGTTGAGCCCTCTTTTCCCCAAAACAACTCTCATCCAAAAACAAGTGATCCAAGAAACGTCTCTATTCATCAGTTGATTATATAATTGTTGGATCCATTGGTAATATAGAGTTATGTTCTTATATCCTCTCCCTTTTATTTAGAATTACTCTTCCTCTCTATTGTGTTATCTCAGTGAAAGCAGGATTTTTCTAATTATTAGGGTATCTGATATTTTTGTCAATATAATTTATTCTAGAATGAATCAAAGGCTGATGATGGATGAGAAAATAACTATGAGGATATTTTAGGTGGTGTATGTTATTTACCTACATTTATTTTCATTATATAATACATGAAAATTTTACGTGAGATGGAACTTCCAGATGACACTTTAAAATTTCTTGTAAATTACATGGAAATCCTACACACACAAATTTCAGACACATGATAGGGGATAATAATCCAACTAGTTTATAATAACCTAATGAATGTGCTATAAATTTGAGGATTAATTTGCCTATTTATTAATTTTCTAAATACCCCCACATGATTTTTAATTATAATTAATATTTTAGGTAATAAATTTATTTGAACTAATTGAATTTTCTATGATATTAGACCATGATATTTATGTCTTATGAAATAAATGGATTTACAAATAGAAATGATTTCCAAATATGAATAATATGATATAAATGTTTCAACTAAATAAAAGGATTATTTTTGATGTACATGTTAAATATTCATTGGTTGATTAAATGCTTGCACCATAGAGTTGAGGGTGATAAAAGGGATTCCAAATTAAAGACCCCATGGATGGAATCATCATGTATTTTTTTTAATGTATTAATGGTTTGTAACAATGTTGGGAGAGACACTAGCTATTCCTGGGATAGGCTTGCTGAGCATTATTTATATTTTACCTTTAGATGAGTGAAACTAATCCCCTAGGGGAGACCCCATGGATAGGTTGGATGGAATGTTTGTTATACCATGCCACGAGTGAGATGTGATCCCCTATGTGTACTAGAAAAGAAGAACTCGGAAGTTTGTTTATATTGTCATCACTAATTCCTAGATTTAAACTTGGGGACTTTATTCTTGGGTCACCTTGGATGGACTCCTTGTTCAATTGACTTATACAAAGCCCCTAGTGTGATACATGGGACTCTTTTAGAATTTCTATGGATATGATCAGGGTGACACATAATGTTTTATAAAGAGGTTAAATTGAATTAAATGAATGTGAATGTTTCCAAATATGAAATAAACCATTTTGATTTGGAGGACATAGGAACATTTCCATAAAGTCTAATAAAAACATAAGTATAATCAATATTCTTATACGTTATATTTTTCACATTGAGTTCCTAGTATTCCTTGGATTAGACACACCAAATTAGGTTAAAGTAGGTAAAATTGGATGGGTTTCATATGGGAACCCATTTTAGTTTATTTTTTTATTTCTATCTTATATTTATTAATTATGTCATACTAATCATTTTATAGTGCGCAATATGGTTTTATCTAGGTATTATTTGGATTTTAACTCACACCCAACTCGATCCTCTTTTGGTACCTAAGTATAGAATAAGTTTGTATGCCTAGATAACTTTTAGTGTCTATCTTCAGATGCTTTACTTTCAGTTCATGGATGGATTATGGGTATAGATAATCAAACATGTTCTTAAGATGTTAGTTATAACAGTTTGGGCCATTTTTTATACATTGTTAGAATATGGGATATTATTGTTTCCCTTGCCCCTTGAATAATTTTTTATAAAATTATCATCATTGAAATCTATACAATATGGATCATCAATTTTTAGACCTTTATGTATTTTTTTATTTTTGATTATTTTTTATGGTATCAATTGTTTATTTTTTTCTTTTGATATTGTGGGCCATTGGTCCGGTCATATATTTTCTACTTCTAATACTATTTATTAATTATATATTAGTGTTCTTTATTCTAATCAACGAGGGAATAATATCCCCATGGAACACATATAGGCCCTCACTGCTATTCGGTGACCTCTAGTGTATGGGGAGGTGCACCTGAGGTCTTTTGGCCCACCTTCTCAGAGCATCGTTAAGCAGAATCATGGGTGAGACACTATAAAGTGGTATCATTTTTTTTTATTTTTTGGTCTTAGATATAATACTACGCTATTATGATTTTGTAATGATCTTTTTACTCGGATTAGAAACCACACGTATAGGGGAAATCCAAATTACCTAAAATGGGTAAATTTTGTTTCTGCCTGTGCATATTGTGCTTTAAAATTTTTTCACCATTTTCTGATGCACATTATTTTGTTGTTTTTTTGTTGATATTTTTGTTTTTATGGGACACTTATCTTATCTTGATGATTTTAGGGGGTTTATAATCCTATATCATACTAGAAACCTCAGGATTTAAAATTACATACAATATCCCATTCCATATCTATTTTACTAGGTGCACTGTATGAATTACATGTGATTGTTGTGGAGAATTATATATTGTTCCTCACAATGTGACAGTTTTATCCATGATGAAAAAATTGTTTTAATTTATTAATAATTCCATGTTATATTTTTTGATTGGTGAGTTCCGTTGTAAGTTCATTAAATTAAAGCACTTCCCCTGGGCTCTTAAACCCTGTTGTTGGTGTAATGATCAGGATGCGATGACTTAATTAGGTGGTAAGAATATTTTTTGTGAGTAATTTTGTATATATTAATATTAATTTTCTATATTTATAGTGTATACATTTTTCATCCACATTATTAAGCCTCACTTCATTTATATGATATTTGAATGGGGATTTTCTTTTAAAATCCTCTATTAAAATTATTTTTTAGAATACACGAAAGAAATTTTTTAATGAAATTAGTCTTGTTTTATGATCATGTTTTGGTTTTTGGGAATTGTTTATGTTGAAGGGTGGGACCTATATCTCCCCCAATGCATTGGGTATTTGGATGTTGGAGGCCAGACGTATGGTTAATCCATGTTTAACAGCGATGGTTACAGAACAAGGTAGTCATGAGGGTTACATTATAAGGTAGATGTAAGGGAGACAAATATTTTGGTAGCCGATAGGGTTACAAGATTATTTATGTAATTTTTTAATTTAGATTTATGGTTCTATTTATGTTCCTTATGTTTTGTGGAAATATCATTAAAATCACATGTTTCAAAAAGTATATATGGATGAAAAGTTTGTATTTTGGAAAATGATTTCATATGTTTACATGTTTTTGTGGACTAATTTTTCCTTTCCATAATTTTATATCCATTAGTAAGAATTGTTTTCTCGTACATTGTTTTTATATTATTTTCACAGGTTATATGGATGTGTAAGAAAAATAAGGAAGCCAAGTTAAATGATATTATGTTTTTCCAAAGAAAAAATGTTTTATTTGAAATTTTTTTAATTTGGAAGTAATAGATAAAATTTTGTGGTATCCACTATGTATAAATGTGTAATATTATGTATGTATTATATCCAAATTCCTTAAATCTATAAACTTGAAAAGATCCTAAAATTTGAATGGATGTGAGTAGATGACTAAAATTCAATATTATTTAAAGTAATAGGGTAGGGTCTTTATAGTTGGTATCATATGATGGTTTAAACAACTTTAGGGGTTAGGAGAACATTAATAGAATACCATAAATTTATTTTACTCTATATTTAATCTGAAATGATATAGTTTTTAATGATTACCACGTTCCATAAACTATGATATGTTTATATATAATGGAGATGGAATCCATGAAATAGAAAAACCAAATATACCATAAAGTGACATGATGATATTTGAAACTTTATTGAGTCAACACCCCACTTCTTTAGATATTATTGGATATTCATATAATCAATAGGCAAGTCCTTTCATTTATAACTTTTATAGTGAAGTTTATTAGTGGTGGTCAATGGTCCAGAATATTTGGTATGTAGAGGAGATTAAATCCTTAGAGTGGGATGAATTTAAATGTATTTTCCTTGAAAATAATAATCCTATTGTTTTTCGATATAGGATGGAGATGATATTCCTTGAATTAAAGAAGAAATAAGATGATTAAATGGATGTTTATTAAGAAAAATTCAACTGACTGGTGAGGTTTTCTCCAAATATTATCCTAGATCATGACAGAAAAATAAACTATTTTTACTCATGGTTGATGCAAAGATATCGAATGGAATTATCTTCTTGTTATATCAAATGATATGAGAAACTTATCTGATGTGTTGAGAGGGTATAAATGGAGATTTATTATGATGATTCTCACTTTGAAAACAAGGACAAGAATATGTACATATGGAATGTGATGGGTAAGAGTCAATCAAAGAAACATGATGTTATGAATGTGTAGTTTTTAGTTTGTGAGAAGTGGGGAAAAAGAACCCTGGAGAATGCCTTAAAAAAAGCTGGATGTTTTTTTAATTTAGTAAGTTTGGACATATTCTATGATATTGAAATGAAAATTATCTTAAGACTAATCCTGATAATAAAACCATAAAGTGTTTTAAATTTGGTGAGATGGGTCATTATTCTAATTCAAGCCCAAAGAGAGATCCAAATAATGCAAAGAAGCTAGACTATTAACAGAAAGGGGTGGTGAGATCCTTTGCGACTATGTCAGCAAACGCCAGGCTATTCAATGAAATTATATTAGGAACCTTGTTTTTCTACTCATATTTTACTATTGTTTTGTTTGATATGGGGTACATAAATTCTTTTATTTCTGAGAAACTTTCTATTAAATTAGAAATATCACCTTAATAAATGAGACTAGAACTTATTATTCAAACACTAGGGGGAATATTATAGAAATGAGGAATTATAAGAATATTTCAATTATTATTTTTGGAAAGAAATTAAATGTAAACCTTATTGTTTCACCCACAGTAGAGTTTTATGTCATTATGAGAATTAATTAGCTTTCAATTTATATTTATTAGAATAATTGTAGAGAGAACAATTTTTTTTCTAAAATAGTATTAGTTTGTATACAAGAATGAAACCATACTATTGATAACATATACGGAAGCTGAGATACTAATGAATGATGGAAATTAAGGTTATCTTTATCATATTGTTTAAAAAAGGGAACTTTTTAGATTAATGATGTTCTAGTGGTAAATGAATATCATGATTTTTTACTAGTTATTTAATCAGTGTTATACTTGATAGGGAAGTTGAATTCACAATTGACATAGTTTTTAATGATTTGAAAATTTCAAAATCCCCTTATAGAATAGCATAAATGGAACATATTGTATTAAAAGTTCAGTTCCAAGAGTTTCTTGATAAAGGAATCACTCATCCATGAACATCACCATGAGGTGTTCCTATTTTTTCATTAAAAATAAATATAGTTCCGTGAGACTTTTCATTGATTATAGATCCTTGTATAACATCACAGTTAAAAATAAGTATCCTTTGCATCTTATTGAAGAATTTTTTGATCAGCATGAGGGAGCACAATATTTTTTGAAGGTTAGTCTGAGGTCAGGCTACTATCAGTTGAAAGAAAATGAATCAGAAATTCTGAAGATGGTGTTCAATACTAGATACTAGCATTATGAATTTGTTGTTATGGCATTTGGGTTAACTAATTAACCTTTTATATTCATGGATCCTATGAATATAATATTTTATGAGTTCTTGGATATGTTTATTTTTGCGATTATTTTTCACATTCAAGTATTTTCTAAAATTAAATAGGATCATGAAAAATATCTATGGCTTGTTTTTAAAACATTAAAAGAAAACAAAATGCATGGAAAATTTAGAAAGTGTAATTTTTGGTTGCAACAGATTTATTCTCTTAGGCACATTTTAAATTAGGATGGAATAATAGTTGATCCTACCAATTTTTTTTGATGAATGCCCAAGACATACAAATATTACAGGAATTCATAGGTTTTTTGATTCGTAGGTTATTACCAACAATTTTTTAAAACATTTCATGGTTATCAAGCCTGCTAACTAAGTTAACCCAAAAATGGGTTAAATTTATTTAGATAGAATAATTGGATGATTATTTTCTGGAATTGAGTAAGTGATTAGTGAATTCTCCAATTTTAGCTCTTCCATCCAGAAACACTCATATTTTCATCTACAGTGATGCTTCATTGATAAGGCTTGGTTGAGTTATTATGCAGAATGATCAGGTAATTTGTTATGCTTCAAGACAACTAAAACCTCATGAGTTAAATTATCCTACACATGATTTTGAATTTGAATATTTGGGATTTTGATTTGAAAATTTTGAAGCATCATCTATATAGAGCCAAATGTGATATATATACTGACCATAAATGTCTGAAGTATATATTCACTCAGAAATAATTAAACATGATGCATAGAATATTTATTGAACATATAAAAGATTATGATTTCATAATCAATTAAAATCCTGTAAAATAAAATAGAGTGGAATATTACATGTGCTGAAAACATCATGAATCATTAACCATGTTATGTTTGGAGCATAATCCCATAATTAATGATTTTATGAATTTTATTTAGAATTTGTTGGTATAGGAAATAACTCTATTTGGATTCAGGTTTCAGTAAATTCATCGTTATGATACAAAATTATGAAAGTGAGAAGAAAGAAAGTGAACTACCAACAAAGGTATAATTGGTTAAAATGGATATGTTTCTATAATTTATCCTCGATAAAAATTGTGTCTTAAGATTTGTAAAAAATTGTCTGTGCCTCTTGATTCCTTTTTGAAGAAAGATTTAATGACTGAAGCTCATAGTTCTCCATTTTCTGTTCATAATGCTTTTACTAACATGTACAGAGACCATTAAGAGTATTTCTGGTGGAATGTAATGAAAACGAAATTTTCCTGATTTGAATGTGAAATGTTTCAGATGTCAATAGATTAATTTAGAGTTGAATTTTACCAATGAGATGCTTCAACCTATTCCCATCCCAGAGTGGAAAGGTGGAAATGTATCCATGGAATTCATGGTAGGTCTAACAAATAATTCAAGAGGTAATAATTCTATTTGGGTTATTATTGACTGAATGAATAAATCTTTACAATTCCATCCTATTTGAGATACAGTGCCTTTGGATTAGATTTATCTATTTTACCATAAAGATATTTTCAGGTTACATGGAGTGCATATTTCCATTTTAATTGACTAGGATCCCAGGTTCACTTCTAATTTTTGTAGGGCCTTCAAAATTTTTTGGAAACTGATATAAATTATAGTACAACTTTTCATCCTCAATCATATGGGAAGTCAGAACAGAAGATTTTGACTTTGGAGGACTTGCTTCGACCTTGTTCAATAAATGACCAGGGAAGTTGAGATTATCATATTTCATTTGTTGAATTTTCTTATTCTAATAGATTTCATTCTAGTATATAGATGGCACATTTTGGAAAATTATATAGGAAGTGGTGTCAAAATCTAGAATTTGGGGATGATGTCTGGGAAAGGATATTTATGGGGTCGAAATTAGTAGAGGAAGTATATGAGACAGTGGAGATGAACTAGTAACACATGAGGACAACTAAGAGCAGGTAGAAAAGTTATGTAGATAACAAGAGGAAAGACATTTCTTTTGAGGTAAGTAATAATTTTTTAACTTAGAATCTCACAGTGGAAAATTGTTATGTGTTTTCATAAGAAAGGGAAGCTAATTTCATGGTTTATTGGATTTTATGAAATCCTAGAGAAAGTTAGATTGGTTGCCTACAGAGAAGATATGCCTATGAGCTTATCTCTGATACATTTTTTTCTTCATGTTTTCATGTTGATAATGTTTGTGATAGATTCATCTAATTTTTAGATCCTAGACGCATTTCATCTAAAAGAGAACCATTCTTATTAATAGAAACATGTTTAGATTCCTGATCGAAGAGAACTATAATTGCGGAATAAGGTAGTCCACCAGGTGATGTTTTTCTAGAGAAATCACATGGTTGAAAAAGCATTAGGGTAATATAAAAATTATTTGAGGGAAAGGTACCCTGAATTGTTTAATATTTTAAAAAAATTGTGTGGATGAAATTTCTATAAGGTGGGGAGAATGTAATAACCTATTGTTTTAAAAAAATAAATTTAAAATCATTAAACATTGAATCTCTACATAATGAATGTTTTTGTTAAGTAAAATGTTATAAAATAGTTACTAAACATAATTATTCCCCTTATATGATTTTAATTTCATAAAATGTCACTTATAGTTGTGATCAGAAAGTTATTTGGAATCTGATAGAATCGACTTGGTTTTTTGATGAATAGTAACACACCATTATGAATATTAAAATGAATAGTAATATAACCCTTATGAATAGTAAAATGTATTAATATTTTATTTTCTAAATGCTATAATGATCTTGATTTATCTTTCATGGTGATATAAATGAGTTATAGTTTTAAAATTGTTATTTTTAGAGTGAAATATGATATTTTAATAAATTAATTTAACCACATTTAGAATTTGTTTCCAAAAATTGAGTCAATTTTTTAATACTAAATGTTGAAATATAAGAAGGGTTTTTGGGGATTTTTGTGTGATAGGTAAATTTTCAATGAATAGTATGAAAATACAATTCTATATTTTTTGGTGTTTAATGACATTATAATGAATTAATAATTATGCCATAATTCCTGTAGACTCCTGGGGATTAAAATATTATATGAGGCTTCCCAAGTATCCAATAATAAGGGAAAACCCTGGGAAAGCCCATGGTTTTTCAACTAATACTAACGAGTTTTCCATTGAAATTAATTAAAAACTCTACCACATTCACTATAAATACCACCCTCTCCCCCTCTTCCTCCCACACCTCTAAATCTTTGAGAATTGTATAAATTCTGCCCATTAACCTTCCCAAGGATCATCCTCAAGTCTAAGACCTACTGGTATCACTACAATTCCAAAACCAAGGGCCTTAAAGAAGATCTCAAGGAGAAAAGTTCAAGAGGTAAAGATTCTTTTTCATTTTCTTGAGTTTACTTTTCAATTATTTTCTTTTCTTATACATTCTTCTCCTACCCATATCCAATAGAAATGATAGATAAAGAATATTTTTAATGATTTAATTTATTTTCTTTATGAAAAATTTAATCAATTTAATTCATCTCTACTTCTTCTTATTCAAAAAATAAAAACGTTATCTGTGATGTGTCAATTTACCGACATCATGGATGATGTTTTTTCAATTTCCATTAAATCCTTATAAAACTGTTATAAAAAAATTATTAGTTGAAATTGATTATAATGATGATTATATATCATCTTTCATATTCTGGCATTAATAGTTATTCATAATATTATCTTATATAATGAAACCAGTTCATGATTATCAAATAACAAGCAAAATTATCTAAACGAATATCACTAAATATTTATCTAACGATTAATCCTCATAAAATATAACTAAAATGATTTATTTAATCATTTTATATTATGGAAACATATTAATTCCATTTCATTCGACTTATATAATTTCATTTCCATAGGATAATAAAATCAAATACAAACTGGCCATGGAAATCATGCAGTGAACGCACCCGAAACAATGGAAGGAACAAAATACTAATTATTGAAGTGTGAAATGATGTTATAAAATGATATTATAAGGTGTTAAAAACATGAATATTATTTTAAATATTTATAAAACTATTTTCACCATTATAAAGGAGGTTTAAAATCCTTTTATGTGACACAAACATGAGGTAAGGAAATTATTATCCTAATTTCCATTCTTTGGGTTAACCTTCTACTTCATTAATTATGTAGTATTAAAATTGTTTATGTGATTAATTTTCTTTATATTATGTTTATTTAAATTTATTTATAGTGTATATACACATTTTATTCACTCTATTATGTTTTAATTCAATTATATGTTATTTGTATGGGGATTTTGTTTTAGAATCCTCAGTAGAAATTTTGTTTTAAAAAGTTCAAAAGCAATGTTTTAATGAAAGTATTTCTATTGTATGATTATTTTTTGGTAATTTGGAATTATATATGGGGAAGGTTGGGACATATATATATCTTCAATTAATTTGGTATTTTTAATTTGGGGGGCATCTATTTTGTTACTCCATGTGTAACTGTGTCGGTTACACAGTAAGGTAGACGTGATGGTTACATTGTAAGGTACTTGTGAGGGCTAAAAATAATATGGTTTCCAAGAGCGTTAAAATATTATATATTTAATGACATAAGATACCTTTATTATTCTATTTATGTTCTTTACGTATCTCATAAATCTTGTGGAAATCTCATGTTTCACAATGTATATATACATGGGTGAGAATTTTGTCTTTTTAAAAATGATTTCATAAATTTACAAGTATTCATGGATTGTTGTTTTCTTTCAATTTTTTATATCCCATAATGATATTTTTTGTGATCATTCCATGTTTTTAAATGAATTTAATATTTATAATGATGTTTAAGAAAACAAATGATGTCGTGTTAATTGGTATGATGATATTTTTAAAGGAAACAAGAATTATTTTAAAAGATTTATATTTTGGATAAATGGGTACTATTTTTATGGAATATGCATTGCATAAATGTGGGATGTTATGTATGTATTAAATCCCAATTCTATAAAACACTATACTTGAAAATGTCCCCAATGTTAATGTAAGTGAGTTGTGGACTAAAATCTATGATTATGTAATGTAATAAGGTTGGGTCTTTATAGAGATCACATACAATTGTCCACCTATCATGTGTAGAAATAAAATACCTATAAAGGTGTGATAAATACAAAAACTTTTGATCGTAATATTGAAAATATATCATGTAATTATTTTAATGTAGTAGGAATATATAAAAGTATATGTAATTATCATTAAATAGGGAAACAAGTTACATAAGAAAACTTCTAACATTGAACATCATACAAAGGTCTCATGGGTTCACTCACACACAAAAACACACCTATTTGTGATCAAACCAAATAGTGAAAATTAAATAATCCACAAAAGAATAATTAAATGAAAAAAGTGTAGAAAAGAGATGAAAATGATAATGAAATTATTACCATAAAGTTGTTGAAGAAGTAGTCCAAAGTTCATCACCCAAACTACATTGCTCACCAATGAATAATTATCTTGAATATACAGGACACCTAACACGGGATCCAATTTCATAAAAAAAGAATATTAAAAATAATACCTATGAATATTATACATCAAGAAGGTTTTTATTGAAATATATCCCTCACATATTCCATAAACGGAACTAGTTCTATGAACTTTTTGTAGAGGATTTCATCAATTCAGTATATCAATTGTTGATTCATGAAATAATTATGAATTCCCCATAAATTATAGAAGATAAACTCATGACTATCCAAAAAACATTGATCCATCAATAATAAATCAATTGAATTTTATTTAGATGATATTAAAGATGTAGATATTCATAATATTATCGACTTAAGAATACATGCCAAGAAATATTCACTTCTCATGAGGAATCAAGATCCAGATAATGGGACTTTGTTGAAAAAGTGAATCCACCACCAATATACCATTAGACCATAAATTGAGTATACTTATTACATTAATAAGTCAATAATAAGAGTTATATTAATATGATCTATAAAAAATTTCCCATAAAACACCAATTATTAATGGTATATCTTCATTTGATTAAGATATGTAGTCAAAATGTTAGAGACATAACCGATATATGAAGGTATGCATGATTTTTATTTTAATTATAATTAAATCCATAAATCCTTAAAATATCCATTCTCATATTAGAAGAAGGAATATGAATTATCATATATCTTGGGAAAACACAATGGTTTGGAATCATATAATCGGTCCAAAAATGATTGTCTAAGTGGAGAAGAATGTGAGATATCTAGGACTAATGGAATACGTCTCAAAATCAAAATAGGTGGTTTAGTTTTAGAATTGGGAAATTATAAAGGTGTCAAATCATGTAAATTTATACTCTATGGTCTGGATTTAATACACCCTTAGCCAAGATGAAATAATGATCCACTAGGCCTCACCTACTCGCTGGTGGGCCTGGAAGAACCACCTCGGTTCTCCTAACACCAACTATGGGATTCTGGGATATATAAAAACCATAATACATATATACTCCACTAGATAGCTATGAGGCTCCACCATTTAGCTATTTTCAGCATTATAACAACCATAAGTCGAAGCCTACTATCATCACACTAACTACCGATTCCATGACACTTTAACACTAAAAACTAACCTCTTAAACACCAATTGTAGACATAAACTAAAAGAGGCTAGTGATTTTTATAAAATTAAAAATATCACCTACATAGAAATAAGTGAGTGTGTTACACATTTTATCTAGGTGATCATGTGTTTTAGAAAATATATTCACATAAAGGTGTAATGTGTTTTTTTAAAAATGGAAAGTGAAGAACATGATTCATATAACCATATGAAATCATAAAAAAGTGGGATTAGAATAAAAATGGATATTATTGCCTCCAATTTTATCTCAGGTGAATGATGTGTTTTATGTTTCATTGTTACATATGTAAGTAATTAATACAAATCCTGTTTTGATCCCTATGGTTGTATAGTTGGAAGAGATGATTTACAATAAAGAAAAGCCAGTTCAAATTTTGGATCACACAAGGAGGGAAATATGAACTATGTTAAGTATCCATGTTAAGGTATTATAGAATAGTTACATGTTTTAGGATTCAACTTGTGAATTAGGAAAGGTTGTGATGAAAAAATAACCATAGTTGTCTAATTACTGAGTAAAATTATGAGGTTAAAATTTCATAATAGGGGAAAATGAGAAATTTATTATAATAATGGAAATAAATAAATAACTTGATTTATATATATATATATATATTAATTTTATAGATTTAAAATCACTATAATTTTATAAACATTCTTAGTTAAAAAAGGAATAGTTTTCATTAACTAATTTTTTCAATTAAAAAAATTAATCTCATTAAAATATAAATTAATAAAATATGTATATTTTACATTATAAAATATGATTAAATTTTAACATCATCATATTAATTTTTATTATGGTGGTATTTTTTATTTTTTTATTTTTTTTGATTTTTTATTGAAGTGTGAAAAAAATATTCTTTCAAGACTG
The DNA here is from genome assembly GCA_963277665.1 of Viscum album. Classification (NCBI taxonomy): domain Eukaryota; kingdom Viridiplantae; phylum Streptophyta; class Magnoliopsida; order Santalales; family Viscaceae; genus Viscum; species Viscum album. The sequence goes on from OY728141.1 coordinate 134,845,859, forward strand.
CCATTTTTCACATTAAATGATTTAAATTAAATGCCCAATTTTATTTTGTATTTAATGTTACATAAATCTATTTAATTAATAATATTATAAATAATTCAGTTTTAATCACTATTATATTTAATTTTTTATAAGGTTATTTTTATGCTTATGAATGGATTTACATAAAAAATATTTTTTTTATATTTTGCATACACATAGTGAATGTCATTTTTTCTAAATATAGAAAGTTAATCATAAAATTTGGATAATATTTTTATAATTAAGAGGGTTATAGTTAATATTTATGTTAATTTCGTGTTTAGTTCTTATGAATGGTAACCATGGAAAAATATATCACAATGGTTAAAGGTAAATCAGCTAAATTAATGAATGTAATGTGTGATGAGACTACAAAAGATCATATTAAATATTTTTAGAAGACATAATTTCAAAACATATCACAAAATATTATAAATATTATTGTTATTGATCCACATTACAATAATTACTTTATTTATAATAGGTAAATTTTTTTAATATTTCTATTGAGACACTCCAATAATATATAAAATGTTACCTTCAATCCTCTCGTATTCACACTGTTTCACTACTCTATATCAGTTAATAACTAACTAAATCCCTCTTCATAATTCCATCAAATTTCCTAGAGGTTTTATTGTAACACCCTGGTATTATGTGAAAATTTCAATAATAAATTTAATCAATTTTATATATTCTGTTACAAGAAACACTATGTTTTATCATGCGTGTCATGTAATAATCAGTTTTTCAGGAATTACATGCAATACTTAATTAAGATTATGTTGCACACAACACCATGTTTAAACAAAGCATGATATACTATTAAGAAATTATTATTTAATATAAAAGTAATCACATAGATGTTGGAATGGTTTGTGTGAGTAGTATTAACTAAATTATGAAATTATGGTTTATTCATGTATATATAAATAATTTTTTGTTGAGTAATTATTTATAAATTAAAATAAAACCATTATGAAAATAAATGGAAATATTTTTTTTGAGGAACTATTATTATGCATGCAAGTTTTTCCTACATCAATGAATTATGAAATTATTCTGGTGAATTAGATTTATTAAATTTAAATATTATATATTCAGTTAAATTTCTTACATACATTGTCTTTGTTTTCTAGACTATAGATAAGAATAAATCCAATTTTATGATTAAAACTCTATTTTTCAAAAAAGTAGTTTTTTTACCTTTGGATATGTTATATTAAAATTTATTATTATAACTTTTATAAAATTTAAATGAAAAAATTAAATTAATTTTAATGTTCATCATGTCAAAATTATCATAGGGGGATTTTTTTGATTAATCTAGAATGTTTCTTTTTTTAATGAATAGTGAAAAATATTGAATTTTGATTAAAAAATGCCCTTTCATTTTAATTATTTTATAAGTTAAACTATATTTTAACATGGTTTTAAAGTAAATATAGGTCAATTATATATCTATTATTCAAAATTTTTTCATTTTAACCAAATTCATATTGAAATTGGATATTAAAAATTTGTAAACATTTGAACATTTTCATCATGAAAACCTACATTCTCATTACATATGTGGGATTGATATTATCATAAAATATTACAATAATATAAATTTCATTTTGAAAAATTTATTCATTTTTTTAAATATAATAATTTATATAATATAATTTTGTCAACATAAGTTTTGGATAAAATTATATGTAAAAAAATGAAAATTATTTACTATACTTACGGTAAAAGCTGATTTAATAGGAGGTTATTTATAGACGATAAGTGTTCAAAATGACCTAATAGATTTTAAAACACCCATTTTATAACCTTATTTCTAATATTTATTTTCAAATTTTGTGATTGGCCTAATTTTTATCCTTTTGTCTTTTAGAAAATATTTCTACATCTTTTTAATTCAAAAAATTAAAATTATGCCACCCACCTACCTTATAAAATTCCAACCATTCTCTTCTCCACGTCACACCATAAAAAAATTTGATAAGAAAATAATTCTATTATTACATAATCAATTACATAATATCATCATAGAATCATTATTTTGGATATAAATGTATAGTAGGAAGGTAGCTGGGGTAAACCAGAAGAGGATACCCAAAGAAGAGGAGTGTTCATCAATGAGTGTTTTCATTTTATTTCTTGATGAAATCCTTAATTAATTATTATAAATTGATAATATAACAACCTATGTTTCATAAATATAATGATAGTTTTTTATGTTTAGGTCATGGAATAAAACCATATAAAATTCTATCAAATGGGTTACGAAATCATCTTCCATGTTTATGACACACAATCACCTCACAAACTGATGTCATTAGTTTTTATATTAACAAATCTCACAGTTGGGTATTATGATGTATATAATGTATATATATGATATTCATAACATAATTATATATAGAGTAATTATATTATAATATTTTTTTAATTTTCATTCCATATGAGATATGATAACATCTTTCATGTGTACGGTGGACTACCGTGTCACGAAGTGATGTGATTCGATCTCAGTAAAACATTACATGGAATATAATACGGATAAAGTAAATGAATTAATGGGATAAAAATTATATAATTATGATATTACTAAAAAATTTATCATTCCATAATAGTTATATATCATTTTAGTTTTTACGTTTTTATTGATTGAAATATGATAACATTTTTCATGGACTTGTAGAATACTACCTTCATGAAGCGATGTAACTCTATTTTCATCACCAACCACATGAATTATATAAATAAGTTTATTTATATAAGTAATATTAATATTATAATATTATTATCATTTACTAGGGATAATATATTACTTAACTATTTTTCGTAATGATTGCTGAAAAATAGAAACATTACTTATGCATATGAATGACCTACCGTCCCCATGATGGAAATTTACTTCTTTTCTCAAAACCATATTTCATTACATATATTAAAATTATAATTTATGTATAAACATGATTATTATATCATTATTTTGATATATATTAATTTACCATAACTAATTAAATAATTTCAAAAATTACAAATGAAAACACATTTGCAAAACAATGGGGATATTACCTGAAATGTTACATTAACATGTAATTTATAATAAAAATGTAAAAAAGGGAAATAGTAAATCAAACATGTTATTATATATATAATTATTGTTATTTATTATATTTTTAATAATATTATATTTTTTATACATAAGTTTTTAATGCGTGTGAGGTAAGTGGATACTGACGGTATTGGTTTTCTTGTATTATTTTTTACTTCATTGATTCTAACTACATATTCAACGCATATTTTATTGAGGTGTGTATATACTTCACATTATTATTTTTTATAATGATTAACCTAACATTTATGTTGATGTATACATCAATTTTGGTATATCTTTTTTATGGGGTTTATGATTTCAATGTTATCAATGATGTTAGGGTTTTTGGTCTCAATTTTATTTCTTTGAGAAATATGATAATGTTATGCAACATTATTATTTTAAGAGGTGTATATAAACCCCCTTTGAAATTAAATATCATGAATTTATTTAGAATAATTATATTTACTTTTTCATTTAATTATATTTCTTCATGGGGATTATGTTTCTATGTTACCAATATGGTAATGAATTTATGAAACAATCTCATAATTTATCAAGATTGTTTAATATTATATTTAAAATGATTAATTATCATGATTCATATCTCAATAAACTCATGAAATTTATTCTGATATATTTATTCACTGATGATTCAATTAATAGAACCATTATTCTACTCTTTCTTAGATAAAATAATTGAGAAAATGGATTGAAGGAATTCTTAATTTATTAATATCTTTTGTTATAAATATATTCCCTTTCAGTGCCATGTTTTCGAAAAATGTTTTATTTTTTTAATTAGTCTCATATTTTTTTAATAAGACATTTTTAACATGTTTTACATTTTAAATAAATTTTTTGAATGAATCTTTAGGTCTTTTCCAAAAACCATTCCCATTTTGCTTTTTATTAGCGATGTGAATGGAATAGTTTGTTTTAAACCTACATTGAATGAACAGAACTTCCCACCACAATGAAAATTATTTTCATTATATAATCATTTATATGTTTTCATGGTTGTTTTAATACTATGGTGTTTATAAAATTCTTTATATCAAAAAATAAATCGAATTGGAAATATATTTCCCACAAAAAAATGTCAAACTATTTTTAAAGCTTCTGTTATAAGTTTAAAAGGATATTTAAAATAGAAATTATTTTGAAAGGTTTTAATGCTTTGAAATTTGTTTCTCTACATGTAAAGGCTATTTTCTACATGGAATTCACCACATAACCATTCAAAATAATTTTCCATCTAATATGACATCCTTTAGGTTACTTGTGCTTTACATGGGTTATGATCTATGGAAAAAAAATTTATTCTCTCTCTGAATGTTTTATGATTATCATGTTATGATGTTTATGAAACCAATATCTCATTTTTGGTATATATTTGATAAAATGGTTATGAAACCTAATTCATTTTTCATGTGTTATTCTTTAATGTAACAATGAAATGATTATAACACCTTTTTGTTTTCTATTGGTTATGTTATAATGAAATGTTTATGAAACCTCTTTCATTTACTAGGTTTTGATTTTATGAACATTTTATGATATTATGGAAAACATATGCATGATTTTCATTAAATCTTGGTGAAAATAATATAAAAAAGGATGTTGATGACAATATAAACAAGGATTTTAGTTATGTTATAACAAAAATGGGTGAAACCAATATCTCCCTCCAATGGATTGGGTAAATATTTATATGTCATGAGATAGATAAGACTGGAATAGGGACAAAACATAGTTTAGTAAAAGATTTTTTCCAACCTTAGATAATATTATGGTTTGGGGAGTGAATCTATTAAACCCTTATGAAAGAGATTCCACTGGGGATAGTGGTGTGTATAAACTTGGTGATGTATCCTCCATAGAGTCCCCTAATATGTTTTGGAAATGATCCATGAAAAATAATGAAATGATTATCAATGATTTTGTGAATTCCATAATTCCATGTATTATGATAATGTTATGATCTCTTGGATCATGCTCTTTGATATTTTTATGATTCACATATAACTAATTTCCAATATTATTTCATGATTCTGGATTTTGAATGTTTATATTAATTGTATGAGTTTCAATGTTTTTCCCATGTTCCCATACCTTTATGTCCACGTTATGCTTATATATCTCCATTGTTTTTCTAACTGAGCCTCTAGGATCACCCATTCTTACATTTCTCATAATTATGTTATAAAGAAAGGTTCTATGTGGGTAATTTTAATGATGTTTAATAATTGGAAGATTCATATGGGTGAAATTGAAGATCTTTTAGGAATTAAAAACATTGTGTTCCCAGGTCCCAAAGGCACTAAAATATTACAGTTCTCATGCGTTTGATTGTATAATGTAATTAATATTCATCTAAAAATATATATTATCCACTTATGAGAATATTGTGTCACTATAGTTTGTATTAAAGGAATGGATATGTAACATTTGGAAACTAGGATGAAAAACTACAGTGAGACCCCATGGGATATTCCAATGGTATGTATAAGGTCGTGTCTAAGGATAAGTATAAGGATGATTCAATTTATAATAAAATTTCATGGAATTTTGGTAAAGCATAGAGTGAGTGGTTTCCATGAAATTGAATCCCAATCTAGATATATTAAGTGGATGTGGCTATATAACAGAGTAACCTAGGATTAATAACTCCAAGAAGGTCACATTGAGCTGGAATTGATAATCATCGAGTGGATGATAATGGGCCTTCCTATACAACTAGTTTGAGACTCCCATGGGATATGATTTGGGAATTGAAAAACTATTTACAAACCATCATGAATTATTTAAATATATGATGATTATGAATAAACTAGTATTAACCTATAGTATCATTGATTAAAACGAAGGTATCTTGATTCAGACACCCTATAAGCAATTTTTCACGATTATGTTGTTTAAGTCTATGATTAATATTTCTCAACATATGTTTTTTGTTTTTTTTCAATTGTGGAAATTTTAATGGAATAGATTAACATTGAATATTATAGATAATATGTTTATTACAACCTAAATAGTATGATAATTATAGTGAGTAATGTTATGATTATTCCACATCAGTTATAATAGAACTTGATTAAAAAATGAACGATATCCATCTATCTGACTCACCAATAAAGATAGTAATATAATTATATGAGAGTATGGGTAATTCATACAATGGAGGAAATATGATTTACTTTCTTAAATGTCTCTAATTTTGGATGAATTACCCATGGGGATGTTTTAGTGGAATGGGGACATGTTTTTACTATGTAAAAGAAGGAAATAAAACACAAATCTAGAAAAGAAAAATACAATGTCTTGTTAACCAAATGGATTTGAATAATGGTATCCAAATGGTTTCAACAAGTATTGAATGTTTTAAAATTTTTTATTATTGGAATTAAGGAAATCTATGGCCTAAGGGAAAACAACATAAATAAAATAAGAAAGGTGGTATGTGTAATGATTTTTTATGGATGATGAAGAGATGAAAAATGACATATGAAAGAAAAAAAGTCTTAAGGGATAAGTTGTCAAATCCATGTTTATGGATTATGGATAAGGTTTAATACCTAATGTGTTTATCTATTGTATTTTTAAAATTATTATGTATAAATAATAATATAAATAATTCTTGTTTGTAAAAAAATTAGTATTTATTTTCATTAATATGGTAAGTTGTGATGATGCCCTAGAAAAGTTATTTAAAGGAAGCGTGATATTTATTGAAAACACATGATTTAGGGAAATATAACCCTAAATATATTCTTGATGTTTATATAATGATTTTGGGATAAGTTATGATTGGTATTTAATTTCCTAGAATCCCATGTAAATTTTACTGAAAAATAAATGGGATTATTTCGAGAGAAGGATCTGCGACGACACACGATTCTATGGCCTAGAGTGGCTGAAATGTTATTTCAAACTATTATTAATGTTCATTAAATAATCATGTCAGTGATTTTTTTCTAACTTTTAAATATATTACCTAATCAAAAATACAAGGTTACTGTTGAACTCAGAGTGTTGGGATTCAGGTAGGAAGATCTTAACATCGAACGATGTGGGTCGAGGGAATAAGTAAAATTTCAGATGTTTTGTGTAAAGAAAAATAAAATAAAATAAACATAAAACTTTTATTTTATTCAAAATTGTTTCACTATAGAGTAACGACAAGCTGGCTATTTCATCACAAAAATTAAGATACATAACAACACTACAATTCAAAATAATATAAATGTTGTTTAATAAATAAAACAGTTTAACGACGGAGATTCAGCATAAAAAAACTATGACATGTTATCTTAATTTTATTTGATAAGAAGAATTAGAGATTATAGATGGATTTTTAAAATCACCTTGAATATCTAGAGGGTCACTATTGATGAATGATGAATGAAGAAAGAAAATCGCAAACTACTTGGAGGCACTCCCCCTTTTCTTCAAGAGATCTCACCCTAGACGATGGAATGGGAAAATTTGTGGACAGATCGCCTTTAGTGATAAATCCTTCCTCCAATCAATCCTATTCTATATGTATGGGTTTGTTCATTGGGATTTTTATTTCCCTTTATTTCTTTATAAAACATTGAATTTGGATTAACACACTAACATGTTGATCTACCGGTCATTTTTTCTTCTGTGAATGGGTTTTGCATGTGGGGAGAGACGAGAAATTTAAACAATGTTAGATTCTTAAACCTCCATCAAACATGTTTAGGAATTCTAATGTTGAGGGATCTGGCTAACACAAATAAGGCACAAATCCCTCCATTGTGGGTGTTCTAGTGTTCTTTGTGACCAAAACACTAGATCGATGATGAGGAAAAATTGAACCCATTGGAGTGATGATGTGGATTTAAAGATCCCAGAGGCACCCTAGGGTGGGAAAATGGACCACCCGAGAAATCCTGGTGGCCCGCAGAAGGAACCGCCAGTGCGACAACACCGACGACGACCATGGGTGGGAGTTAGTGCACCCCGATGGCGCGCCAAGGTGGCGGAGGCCGTGATCATTGCGGATATATGGAAGTGTAGTGGGGTGATATTGATTGGGAGTCGCATCAAGGGATCAGGCAGCAGGGCATGCAACAACATGTGCTGGATCGTGGTCCACGCTGGACTGCGTGTGGAGGAAGGTGGTCAGCCTTAGCAAGCCATTTTGCTTCATGAACCTAATTCTAATGGGCCTCTGGGCTGGACACAGGTCGGACGGCTGATGTGGGATGGGTAGGATGGGAATCCAGGTTGCTAGGTGGCCTAATTGGTCAGCAATTATCCGAATAAGTCAGACCAGACCAGATGAGAACTAGGTTGCTCAGCAACCCATTGGGTTATACCCACAAAAGAATTGGGCTAGGTCCGGGATGGCCCAATGAGCCTAGCCTTTGGGCCAGGATGAAAAGGGTTGTCCCATACACAACAAAGTCCGGTCGGGTTGGCCAAAAAGGGTTGTTTCAAGTGGGACCCCCGGGTCGGGTTGGTCAGGTCGGTCTGACCAAGTCGGATCGGGCCTGGATGCAACCAACCCTTATTTACCAAAATTACAATATCTTTCAGACCAGATGTCTGATTGATGCGCCGTCTATTGATTTGGGAACCAATAGATGATACATTGCTTTGGGAATACTCTAATAGAGTTTTATTGTATGTAGAGATATGACCGATTTCTTGAGGATTATATTTTCCTGGAATCAGATTCCCAAGAGAGTGGGAATCCTACTACTGGATGTGATAGAAAGGATATGCCTAGTGGGACCTCGGTGGCCTAGTAGCAGAGTGGACCTTAGTGGCCAATTATCCGAGTGTACCTCATGGGTCCATTTTCTAAGAAAACCATAGTGTTCTAGTATCTGAGCGGATCTCAGTTGTCTAGTGGTGAAGCGGACCTTAGTGGTCTAGTAGCCAAGTATATCTCAATATTCCAGTAGCCGAGAAGACCTTATTTGTCCATTAGCTGATCAGACCTCATTATTTCAATAGACAAGTGAACCTCAAAGACTCATCAGGGATGATTCCCTCAACATTTCAAGATGATTCTGCTTTAGATATCATAATATTACTTTCTTACATTGAGTTATACCTGGTGTGATCTATCATTAATTTATGGTCTTCCATTTTTGTTTTGGGTTCCCTACTAAGTATTATGTTACTTACCTAAGAACATGATTCACCCACACATGTCACGTCTCATGTATGTGATCGATGCTTTGAGAAAGACCTTGGTGGTCCGGGAAGAGGTGGTCTTTAGTGAGAAGATACGAATGGGCGTACTTCTACAGCTATTGGAAGCAACCCTTCGCCTACCCTTCAGGTAGGGTCTCGAGCAGATAGACCATGGTAGTTGTACCTTCCTTTGTGGTTTTGGGATTGTATTCAGGCCCCTTTATAGATTTATTTTATAGTGTACTTTTAATAGTTCTCTTAGTGATAGTTTTGGTTTACCTTGTGTTTACATTACGTAGTTTGTTCTTGGTGTATGTTTACATGATTTAAAGAATATGCCTTCCCTTTTTGGAATATGCCTACATGGTTCTTATCACCAGCCCCTGACCTATAGAAGGCGAGCTTGTGGTATTCATGACATGGGCCCTAGGGGATGGGCCATGAAAAAGTTGTAGCAAAGGGTGGTCAGTTATACCAGAAGAACTAAGAGTCTGTAAATTTTTATGGGTCCATAATGTTATATGTTCTGAGTTTGGATTTCGGGCCAGGGAGACTAGTGTTGGTGAAACAGTTGTCGTATCCATACACCAGGACCTCGAATTTTTATTTCTGACTAATTACATGAAAAAATTGGTTGTATGAATATTTGAATGTTTTCTCATGACATCCCTGAGTCATAAACAGCTCACTTGTTGTAATCTGGTAAGTGTGATTCATCTTGATATCTTTCCGGATTCCTCTATGTAGATATCAAACTAGGATTCTAGTGAGTAACCACAATGATGGTCCATAAAGTGATATGGCTTTGGTATAAGGAATGTTATTTAACATGAAACCTTCAGGCAATGTTACAGATTTATCACTGGATTTTTTAGTAGTTACATGTGGCGCTACTGGTAGAGGACGAACGTTTTCTCAGTGTCTTACATGAGTTCCAGAGACAGAGACCTCCCAAGTGTAGGGTAGAGATAGATCCTTAGGTTTTTGAGGATTGGCTGGAGGTGGTGATGTGAGTCTTCTACATAATGAGGATACCACTTGAACAAATGGATGTTCTAGCTATGATCCTTCTGTAGGCCTCAACATTAAGATTATGGAGATTGACAATCCAGACGCATGAGGAGAAAACCCTCAACTCGTATGACTTCATGTTACTTTTTAGGGAGGAGTGCTTCCCCACAACTTTGCACTCATTGCACATACATGAGACGATTCACATATAGTAGGGCATCCTGACAGTGGCTGAGTACACCATGAGGTTCACATACCACTCCCATTACTCTATGGATATGGTAAAAGACCCTTTCTTCAGGGAACATAACTTTGAGTAGGGACTCCAATGGGAGATCAGGGCGTTGATGATTTCCCTATGCTTTTCTTATTGTGTGGGATGATAGAGTGATCTCTACTAGTGTAGAGATTCATTTAGGAGTAGACAATGATGGTGGGAGGTACCACTGGGTGACAGGTGGTTGAGTCATCTATGGCGTGCAACTGACATATAATGCAGTGGACCAAATTGTCCCGACCATATAGAGGACATCCCCCAGACTCAGGATCAGTGGTACGAGGCTCCTGGGGAAGAGGGAGTCATCAAAGGATAAGACTATGCTATGAGTGCGGCGAGAAGGGTAACGTAGCTCGGGATTTCCTGTCTCACCGCGTAGAAGACCGAAAGATGGTAGAGGGACCGCCGAGGTAGTAGAAGAGACAAAACATGTCAGTGCTCTAGGTGGAGAACATGTAAGAGGCGTGGGAAGAGCGGCATGATGTGGGCGTAGTTACAAGGTAATACCACCACCACCACCCCCAGGAGGTCTACCACAGGATCTAGGAGTATGTTGACAGGGACATGCTCATCTTCAGAAAATAGAGGCTTATGGACTAGTTTTCCTTGAGATGATATGAGGTATGATCTGTGTCTCCTCCACGTTATCTATAATTATTATTGACAAAGGGTCCATTTAATCATTCTTTTCCATAGACCTTGTTAAATTATCGATGATTTTGATTGGGTCATTGGATAAATCATTACAATTATAGAATCTAATATGAGAGGATTTGACGACCACAAACTGGTGTGGATAGTGTGAGCTTACTTATGGAGGTGAGAGATTCAGTTGGGATGTCCTAGTAGTGGAGTTTATGAATTATGATGTCATTCTTGGTATGGACTGGCTATTAGCAGTTCAAGCTCAGACCGACTGTTTTAGACGCATAGTGCAGTGTGTCTACGGAGGTGGGAACTAGTTTTTCTTTTTCGATGAGAAGGAAAATGGAGTAGCATGAGATGTAATTTCAAATAAGAGGATTCAAGAAATCACTCATTAGTTGGCTAGCATGTCCCTCACTGTAGTAGATGAGACGAGTCCATAGTTTCCTACAGTTGTGTATGAGTACGAGGACGTCTTTCCAGAGGATTTTCTATGACTACCTCCTCAACGATAGGTATACATCTACATAGACCTCTACCCCATGATTTAACTGATATCTACACCTTCAAATCAGATGGGGAATGTAAAGCTCAGGGAGCTTGGGGTATAGTTTGAGGACTGGTAGAAGATGGGGGTCGTAAGGACCAAAGTTTCACCATGCTAAGCCCTAGTATTTTTTTGAAGAAGGAAAATGGAATCTCGAGGTCATGCATGGACTTACAACACCTGAACTATCTGACCATGAAGAACAAGTTTCTACAAAAATATTTGATGACCTCTTCAATCAGATGAAGGGAGAAATTTGGTTCTCGAAGATCGAAATCTAATCAGGATATCACCAGCCTCAAGTACGAGATAAGGATGTCTTGAATACAACATTCAGATGTCACTATGACCACTATGAGGACATTGTGATTCCATTTGGAAAGAAAAATTCCCTAGCAGTGTTCATGGGATGCATGAACAAGATCTTCCAGCCACACATAGATAAGTTTTTATTATTCATTATTTATGAAATCTTAGTGTATTCAGCTTTTGAGGAGGATCACATGATACACATGAGGATTATTCTGGGCACACACTGAGAAAACTACCTGTATATAAATATATTGAAATCTGATTTATAGATAAAAATGGCCCAATTCCTATGAAATTTCATCACAGAGGATAGAGTTGTGGTGGATCAAGTAAAAATTGAGGCAGTTCTTTCTTACAAACCACCAAGGAGAGTTTCTAAGGAGAAGAGTTTCATTGGTTTGGCAGGTTACTATCGAAGGTTTGTTCCCAACTTCTACAGAGTGGTAGGACCCATGATGTAGTTGGAAAAGAAGGAAAAACCCTTCACATGGACATAAAGATGCCAGTAGAGCTTTCAGCAGCTGAGGAGGAGCTTGAAGAGTGATCCTATCTTGAGGCTTCCAGAGGAGGGAACCCACTACGTAGTGTTATGTAACACAAAAATAACTAGGATTGGTTGTGTCATGATGCACAATAAACTACTGATTGGTTATAACTCATGAAAACTGAGATGATAAGAGAAAAGCTATGTGACTCATGACCTTGTGTGGATAGTGATAGTCTTCGCACTGAAGATGTTACGACACTACCTTATGGGAGAACGATTCATCATCTAATCTAACCACAAGAGTCTCAATTATATCTTTTCATGGAAGGATATGAATTTGATACCGCAATGTTGGATAGAGTTCCTATATGACTATGAATTATATATATTATATACTATTGGGAAGGGGAGCATGGTGGAAGATCCTCTAAGATAAATATTTACATCAGAACTACTGAATGAGGCCTCATAGCAGTTAGCCTTTCTTCAGATATCCCTTGTCGATAGAAAAGAGATATATTTTTTTTAGTTGATGGTAGATTCCCATCCAATCTTATAGAAAGTTAGGGAGTCACAAATCGAAGATTTTATTTTTGAAATTAGACGTTCCTAGATGCCTACAAGGCATGCCCCTGATGGATATTCTAAACATGGGGAGAATTTCATCTTCTTAAAAGAATGAAACATAGTACTACTGGTGTTGCAGGAGGAGGTATTGAGGGAGTTCCATACATCCCCTTTTGAGGTACATCCATGTGTGGTGAACAAGCACCAAGACCACTGACATTAGTACTGGTGGCTGGGGATGAAGAAGGCAGTGGTAGAGTTTGTCTCGAGATGCCTCTCTTTTCAGCAACTGAACACTGAGAACCAGGTTCTAGCAAGTTTGATAAATCCCCTCTAGGTACTGGAGTGGATGTGGGAAGGGATATCTATGGACTTTATGATTTTATTATCACGTACGTCTATGGGGGAATGATACCATCTGGGGTATCGTAGACCAACTCACCTAGTCTTCCCACTTCCTAACCATTCAAGATAAGGGTTCAGTAGAGAGTTTGGGAAACCTATAAATATAGGTGATAGTTCATTTCCATTGAGTCTCATCTATGATAGTCTCAGATCATGATGCACTCTTTACATCCTAGTTGTGGAAGGGATTACAAGAGGTGGTTGTGACTCAACTGCGCTTGAGCACAACCTTTCACCCACAGAGGGATGGTCAGACAGAGTGGACAATACAGACATTGGACGATAGGCTTCGGTCTTGCATTCATGATTTTGGTCATATTTGGGTGGACCACCTAAAACCGTTGGAGTTTGCATACAACATTATATACCACTCAACCACTAGAATGGAACCATTCAAGGCACTATACAATCGACTATAAAGGTCACCATTATGATGGAAATACCTAGGGGAGTCATCCCACATGGGTCCGGAGATGGTAAAGGCTACCAATGAGAAGTTGAAGGTCATCCTAGAGTTGATTATGAATGCACAAATATGATATAATTCATATGCATATAGGTGATGGAGAATCCTAGAGTTTATGGTGGGGGACAATGTTTTTCCACAGGTCTCTCCTCAATGTGGTATACACAGATATGGCTGGGGAGGAAGGTTATCTCTAAGATTTATTGTTCATTTTGAAATTCTGAGTTGAGTTGGCATGTTGTTGTATCTCTTGTCTCTAATACCATAGTTAGATAGGGTGAACAATATCTTTCATGTATCCCTATTAAAGAGATACATGCATGTCCCATCTCACGTCATAGACCACAGCAAGATAGAGACTGACGACAAGGTGACATTCGCAGAGTACCTGGTAGAGAGAGGATCTTCATCATAGGATCCTTCGTGGATGGTCAATTCTACTAGTGTATGTTCATTGTGAGCATGAGAATATATATGAGATAACATGGGAGTGAGTGGCTCAGATTCATGATCAGTACCCCCCTTTTGTTTGATTAGCCCTTATTTTGGCTTATGATGATATAAATCCCTAAAGGTCAGGGTAATGTAATTCCCCAAAATTCCATGTAATGATTTTTTGAAAATTAAATGTGATTATTTAGAGTCCAGGATCTGATATTTCACATGATTCTGAGACCTAGTGTAGCCAGAATGTGTTATTAAATTAATTTAATGTTCATTAAATAATAGTGTGAGATGGTTTTTCTAACATTTAAAATGGTACCCGGATCAAAAATATGTGGGAACCATTGAACATAGAGCATAAGGATTCACGTAGGAAGGGATAAACCTCGAATAGCATGGGTCAAGGAAATAATTTAATATTAATATGTTTTACGGAAAGAAAACAATTAAATAAAATAAACACAAAAAGTTTATTTTATTCGTAATTTTTTCACCGAAATTCATCAACGAGTTGACTATTTTTTCCCATAACAGAATCTAGGTAAGAATGCTTCCTTGAAAAATAAAAATAATGTTGTTTCATAAATAAAACAATGTAACGACAGAGACTCGGAAAAATAAAAATGTTGCAATGCATTTTCTTTATTCAATGGTTTAACATTAATTGAATATCCGATATGGATCTTTAAAATCACTCTAAATCCATAGAGGATCACTGTTGATGATTAAAGAAGGAAGAATGACAATATCCAAAAACATTAAGCTCTAAAACTCTTTTTCGAGAGATATAACCCTCGACGAAGAATTGGAGACTTTTTTAGAAGAATCAACTTCAACGACTAAGCCTTCATCCAATTGAACCTATTATCCCAATAGGGTTTTATTAATAGTGTTTTTTATTTCCCGTTTCTTCTTTCTAAAACAATTAACGTGGACCAACCCACTAACATGTTGATCCATGGTTCCTTTTTTCTTGTGGGAATGGGTTTTACATTTGAGGATAGATGAGAAATTTTATCCATGTTAGATTCTTAAACCTCCTTCAAACCTTCTTTTGAATTATAACATAGAGGGATCATGAAAACAAGAACAAGGCCTAGATCACTATGTTGTGGGATTTCTTGTGTTCTTTATGACCAAACACCTGAATCGATGAAGAGGAAACATTGAACACATAGTAGTGATGGTGAGGATCATAGGATCTTTGAGGCACTCATGTTTCAGAAAACAGACCAGCAGAGCAAGACAGGTTTCCCCTAGAAGGAAACGCTGGCCATGGCCCACCACGATAGCTATGGGAAAAAGGAGATGCTCCCCAGTGGCCTGTCGAGGTAGCGGAGGGCTCAACTAGTGGGGGGTTGCGACATTGTAGTGGGGATACATCGGTCGGGAACCGTGCTACGAGGAGTAGCTTGTGGGGTGGGTCATGGAATGCATCTAAACATGGTCCATGATGGACCATGTGTGAAAAAAGGAGGTTAGCCAAAGTTAGTAACATTTCTCTGCAAAACAAATTCCAGCAGGCATCTGGGCTAGACACAAGATGTCCCGCTAATGCGGGCCGGTCCGGTGTAGTAAACTAGGCCGCTGGGAAACCTGTGCTAGAGAAGAGCCGACCTGCAGATGCCGGCTGGGCCGGATGGGAAACCGGGCTACTGGGAGGCCAAGCTGGCAAGAACTGGTCAGATTATGTGGATCAGAGCAAAAGAGAACTAGGTCGTAGAGCAACGTGGCCAGCTGGGCCCACAATCAAACCAGGCTAGGTCCAGTAATTCCTAAAGGGCCTGGCAACTGGGCCAAGCTGGGCCGAGTATCCCCAAACCCAACCAGGTTTGCTCGGGTTAACCAAGAAAGGTTCACGGCATCCAGGACCCCATGTGTTGGGTTGGTCGGCTTGGTATGACCAAGTCTGACTAATCACAGATGCAACCGTCCCAAATTTACTAAAATTCCAATATATTTTAGACTGGGTGTCAAATCAACAAGATGTATCCCACATTGGGACCCTTGCAATGTAAAAGTCACTTAGTTATACTGTAAGTGAGTTTTAGTGGAAGGCTAGTCACGAAAAATGGATTGAGGAGTAGATTCTCCCAAAATCATGTGTACTAGAGATATGGAACCCTATGGATGGCCGTAAAACAATGGATATGACAAGAGGGACCTTAGTTGCCCTGTAGCAAAGGGGACCTTAGTGGTCTGGTTGCCATGTGGATCTTAGTGGTCCAATAGCTGAGCAGACCACAGTGGTCTAGTAGATGAGTGGAACTTAGTGGTCCAGTAACCAAGAAGATCTCAGTGGTCTAGTAGCCGAGCAGACCTCAGGGTCCAGTAGATCAGCAGACCTCAGTGGTTTAATAACAGAGTGGACCTGAGTGGCCCCGTAGGTGATCGGACCTCATTAGTTATGTAGCAAAGCAAATATCATTAGTCTAGTAGCAAAGAGAATTTTAGTTACTCATCACAGATAGTCTCTTAGAAGTAACATATGATTTATCTTTACCATATATAATCTTTTTTTATATACTTAGAGTTATACATGGTGTGAGAAGTATTAGCCTTTTGGTCTTTCTATTGTGCTTTGGTGTCCCTACTAAGAATTGTGTTACTCACACATTCATAGACTTCATCTGCACGTGTCGTGTCTCATGCAGGTGATCGACACTTCAACAAAGACCATGGTGGTCTGACACCAAGTGGTGCTCAGTGATACTGGATAGACTAGAATACTTCTTCGGCTATATGCAGCTACCCCTCACCAACCCTTTATCTCATAGACCACAGAAGTTGTACCTTAATTTGTGGTTTTGGTCTTTTATTTTGACCCCTTTTTTACTTTTTGTTTGTATTGTACTCTCAGTAGTTGTCTTAGTGGTAGTTGTGTTTTACATTGTGTTTACTTTCCACAATTTGATCTTTGTGCGTGTGTATGTGTTTATAAGAAAATGTCTTCACTTTTTTTGGTAAATACCTACTTAGTGATAGTCGCTAGCCCTTCACATATAGAAGGTGGGATTTTGGTGGTCATAGAACGAGCCCTGGGGGCTGGGTCTTGAAAGATATGAGTAAAGTATATTGGATAACATGATTACTTTGGCTGTGATTAATGGGTTTCTGAAAAAAGTGGAATATGTTGTCATTGAAAGATTTTATAGAATTATTGGATGTATTGATTAAATTTAATAACCTTTCATTTTATTTGATGAATAAAAAAGAATATATGTTTTCAATATGGTTTTATCATACTTTAGGTTATAACCATGTTTATATATAATACATAATGAAGGTATTCACATGATTGGTATACAACAATTGAGAGATACTTATTTATATTTAGGTATTAATGTTATGTTGATTTTTAGAAATTTAGTGGCCTTCCTTATATAATTTAAATTGTGGGAGGTTTATATGGATAACCATTTATGAAATTATTTATGTTTAACTTCATATGAGGCCTTAGGGATTAATGAATTACTTTACCATATGAAGATTTTTTCAAAATGGATAACTAATGTTAATATTTTTTTTGATGATTACTAATGATATATGGAATGACATATCATTCTAGTTATGGATATTGTGACCCATTAATAATTAAGTAATAAAATTTTCATCTTTACATCTATGAGTAAGTGATGAAATGAAAATATATCAAGCGAAAACCAATGGGTGAGATTTTTCATATGAAATGGAATAAAATAACAAAAATATTTTCATGAAAATTCCCCAAAATTATAGAAAAAATATGGAAATAAAATATTTTTTTGTCACCATCATTTTTGATGATATCAATGAGCTTTTCACAACTCATTATTTTATGGTTTCTTGGTCCTTATCCTTCTCTATATCACCCAATTCCTTGAGATCAGTGATCAATATCACTCTCTATAATTATTTACTCTTTCCTTCCATGTCAAATCATTAGTTCCTAACGATGATCATTTATATGGACACCAACTTATGAGTTAAATTAGGTAACCTTTAGGTTCCCAAATTTCCGTTTTTAATGGAATTTTTATGATTTATTTATATATTTTGGTTTTCTAGGAATTAATTTTAAAATATTAATCCTTTGAAGACCGAGATGAGTTTTGAGTGTGAATGTTAAAATAGGGGGGGTAAAATGTAACACCCCAAGAAGTTTATGTATTCATTTAGAAAAAATTGAATATATTTGATATATTTCATTACACACAAAACTGAGTATATCTTCAATTACGTAAAACAATTTAATTTGATTTAATTATATGTAATACATATTTTATCTTATATTACAGACAACATTGACTGTAAAGAAAACATATCTTACTATTAAGAAATGGTTATCAAATACAATAGTTATCACCTAGTAATTTTGATGGGGGGTATGGATAAGATTAAATATGTTATTAAAATATGGTTTACACATTTTTGAATAATGAATTCTTTTGGGACCAATTAATTAAAAATGAAAATAAAACCCCTTCGTAAATAAAAAAATTATTTTATTGAATACCATTTTTATGAAAACAAGTCTATTTTACAAAAATAAATTTTAAAAATAACATTTTTTGGATTATATTAATGAATATTATTTATTATATAAATGATCTAATTTTTAACACACATATTATGTTCTTTTTCTACAATATATGAGAATAAATCCAATTTTATGAATACAATTTTGTTTTTCTAAAATGATGTTTGGACACTTATGGCGCACTTATATTAAAATTATTTTTTACACTTTTTAGAAAGAAAATTTTAAAAAATCATTTTTGAATCCATATTTTCCAAATTATCTTATTATAAATTTGTTTTGGATTTTTATGAAAGGTTTCATTTTTTGATGAATAATGAAAATAATAAATATTTATTTAAAACTCCATTTTAATAAAAATTATATATAATGTAAAATTATATTTTAAATTGTTTTTAATGTAAAATTATATCAATAATAAATATTTTCATCTAATTTTGGTCATTAGGATCAATTTAATAATTAAACTGGATATACAAACATTGTAAACTTTTGATCTTTTAATAATTGAACACACACTTTCTCATCCTGTCTGCAAGATTAGTATAAAATTAAAAAATTTCATTTATGTGAATGGAAATTGAAAAAAATATATTCCAAATTTGTAATCATAATAATTTATATTATATAACATGGTCAATATGTTTTTTTATGAAAATGAATAGTAATGAAGCAAAAATCATTTACCATGGTTAATGTAAAAATAGATTTTCCAAGGGGTTTGTCTAAAATAATAAAGGTTAAAATTACCTAAAAACTTTTTAAAAACACCTTATATAGAAATATTTAAACCTTATCTCTTATAAGATATATAATATCCCATTTTTGAGCATTTGTTCTGTGAAAAACATGGTTACACCTTTTTATTTCAGAAAATTACAATGTGTCACTCACGTTACTTATAAAAAAACCCATTATCCTCACCACTTTACAACATAAAACCCTTTATAATTAAAAATGGACATCCAAAATGACTTACCCGATTACATACATTCATCATACAATCCTTAGTTATTAAATTAAAACAACCAAGAGAGGCTTTTGGTGTAATTCTAAGGAGGATACCCGAATAAGTGGTAAATTTAATCAACGAACATTTTAATTTTATTTATTCATCCACCACATTAAATTATTATAACATGAATATATAATAAACTAATTATATTTAATATAATTATATTTTGTTATATTAAATTCATGACATAAAAATATATCCAGTTTCATCAAAGGGGTAATGAAAGCATTTTTCGTTTATACGACGGACCACTACCTTGCAAACCGATGTCATTAGTTTTCCTTTTCCACCAATCATAGTTTTTATAATGATGAATATAACGTTTATATGTGATATTTATGAAATAATTATACCTATTTAATCATCATATCATATATATATATATATATATTACATTCACTTATGGAGGGGATACCTTAGCATCATTCATCTGTAGGGAAGACTATCATCTCATGATGGGATGTGATTCGTTTTAATTAACATGTCACATGGAATATATTAAGGAAATATTTAATGAATTTAAAGGAATAAATGAAATTATTATGATATTAATGACATATTCATCATTATTTGATGATCATTGATCATTTTAATTATTAAAAATTACATTATTTAAATATGATAACGTCATTCTTTTACTTGTGGACTATCTCCTTCACAAAGTGACATTACTATCTTTTCATCAACACACCACATTGATGTAATGTAAAGGTATATTAAAAGAATTAATAAAGTATTTTTTATATTATGAACATTCTTGAAATCCAATATATTACTTATCTTTATTCTATAATGATCATTACAAAATGGAAACATTATTCATACATACATAAAACCTACCATCTCCATGATCGTAACAAACATTTTTTACCAAACCAAATATTCAAGATTGATCAAAAAAGTATAATTGATTTATAAATATTATTATTAATTCTTTATTATGGTTTTGGAGGTATCTGATCCATGACTAATGTAAGAGGACCCAACATAAAAATTCCAAACACATACAAAAAATGAAGCATTTATTACCCAATATGTGACTTTATCATCGAATTATTAATAAAAATTAAATAAAATGCCTTAAGAAAATCATATATGTTATGATATGTTTCTAATTATTTAATTTATTTATAATGAACTTATATTACTTATATATGATGTGTTAAGGTGTGAGAAAGATGTCAGGTTTTACAGTAAGGTTTTTCTTATCTCACATTTTATTACATAGAGACACACGCAAATTTTATCTGATATATATTGTATGTGGGATATATACATCACATTCATATATTTTATGATTATTATCTTGGTAATTATTTTTATTTATAAATTTTTGACGATGTAATTTTCATTGAGTTTATGGTTTAAATGTTTTCACTATAATGGGGGAGTTGTGTCTCAATTTTTCTTCTTTCAGATGTATGATTTTTTCATACACCTATCATTTATGAGGGATATATATATCAAATTTTTTATTTAATATCTTTAATTTATCTACCATAATTATATTTTATGCTCGATATAATTATATTTGTTTTACAGGTCTTAAATTTCAATTTTACCAAAGAGGTAAACCCTCTCTGATACAATCACATAATTTATTAGGATATTTGTAGATTATGTTTCCGATGATTAAAAATTATGATCCATATCTCATGAAAATCATGAAATATCATCAACTCTGGTAACTCCTAAAAATTAAAAAAATTATTACCCTTTATTCACTATTTGGTAGTTCTAATAATTGAGAAATCATTTTTAAAGAATTATGACTTTATTTCTCCCTTTGTTCGGAAATCTGTTTTCTTCAAAAAAAAAACAAGTGTTCTAAATATGTTTTCTTTTTTTAATTAATTTAATATGTATTTAAAAAGAATTTTTTCACCATGTTCGAGTTTTTAATTTTTTAATCGAATCATCATGTATTTTTTCAAAACAATTCACGTTATAAATTTACTATAAATGAGAATAGAATATTTTGATTTTAATGTTTATGGAATGAATGGAATTTCCCATCACCATGACCATTGTTTTAATTTAATCATACTTTTCATGTTTTCATATTTATTTTCAAATAAATTTTCTATCAGAAAAAAAATTCCATAAAAAGTTACTTTCAAATTGATAAATATATTAACCTTGATAATTTTTTTTAGATAATGTTCAATCTTCTATTATACATTTAACTTGTTATTTTCAATGAAAATAAATTTGAGAGTTTTTTAAATTTTAAAAATTATTTTTCCCACTGGAATGTATTTTTTATAATAAATATACCATGTAGTATTTCAATATCATTTTCCAACCAATATGATGTATTTTGTGGTTACATTTTCTTTACTGGGGATATGATTATAAAAAAACCATTCTTAATCATTATTTGAATAGTTTTGGTTGAGGGTGACATTATGTTTATGAATTTTTTTCTCATTCATTAGTTATAAACTGGTTAAATGATAATAAAACCAATTTTACTCCATGGATTATTCATTGATGTAATGATGAAATGATTATGAAACATATTTATTTTCCACAGGTAATGTCATGATGAAATTTTTCTGAAACTAATTTCATATAATTATTTATAATATGATAACTATTTTATGAATTTGTGGAATACATATGTGTGAATATCATTAAATGAATATGGTTACATTATAGCTAATAATGGTGGTTGTGTTATTACCGAGGATGGTGGATACTTTATAATCAATGATAGGTGGGACCTATATCTCCCTAAAATGAGTTGTGTTATGATTTATATCTCATGGTATATATTTCATTGGAATGGGGAGTGAACCCAGTTATATAAGGTTATTTTTCCCATACGATGGTTTGGGGAGTGAACATTGACTTCTAATATGGTTTGTGGAGTGAACCCATTTCCTAGCGGGGAATGGTAAACCATTGGGGATGGCGGTGTGTCCCACCATTGGAGGTGTAGCCACCCATGGAGTTCCATAATAAGTTTTGGAAATGATCCTTTACTACTTCGGAAATGATCTTATATGATTATGTGTATGAAACAATTCCAACTGTTTTTCTTATAAAGCCCAATTATTTTTTACATGGGTTTTTATTTTATGTAATGATGAAATCAATTTGAATATTGTTTCTTTTAATCACGTTATGTTTTTAAGAGATGTTTATGAAACCTATTTCTTTTTATTGGTTCTAATATGATGAATGTTTTATTATATTATTCCATAAATACATATGATTTTCCTAATGTGGTGGTGGTTACATTATAACTAAGGATGCTGGTTTTGTTATAGAAAAGTATGGTGGTTAAATTATAACAAAATATTGGTGGGATCTATATCTGCCTCCAATTCATTGGTTAATGATTTATTTCTCATGAAATAGACATGATTGGAATGGTTAGAGAACCCAGTTCTGTAAGAGAATTTTTCTACTTTTATGGTCTTGAAAGTGAACCTTGACTACTATGATAGTTTAGTAAGTGAACCCATTCCACTATTCCAATTTGTATTTCACTAACCCAAACAAATGGGTTTGAGCTAAAAATAGACAACAGAACATACATACCTCCCTTACATAATAGGATTGCATCTTATAGAAAGGGTTTGAACATTATTTGTGTTTATAATATATGTTGATTATCACATCAATATATAAAAATACAAAATAATATATAAAATAACTAAAATTAGTCATGGTGGAAGAATAAATAATCATTATATAATATCATATGGCTGACATGTCATAAAAATATAAAAATATAGGCTCCTATTATCGAATGAAAAAATAGTGTATAAGTAGACGAATATAACTAAATAAAAATGTACTTTAATCCCCTAGAGTTCATATCAGTATCACAATAATATCTATTCATTAATATATTTCTACCAATCACGGGCCCATTTACCTTAAATGAGTCCTTATACATGATGTATACACATATATCAAGATTTTCATATTGATTGTGAGTTATAAAACCTATTAGGTATCCATCAATTTTTAATTTAATAATGTTCATATGTATAGTAGATTTTTCCATGATAATAATAAATACACATGTAATGACATATAATAAACCAAGCTCCCATGCGTAAAAAAGACACCTTGAGCCCTAGAAATACCTGCTTTACCTCCACACCATTGGGAAAATAAATAATATTGATAATGATAAATAACAATCCATATGTCTATT
Organism: Viscum album; assembly: GCA_963277665.1. Taxonomy (NCBI): domain Eukaryota; kingdom Viridiplantae; phylum Streptophyta; class Magnoliopsida; order Santalales; family Viscaceae; genus Viscum; species Viscum album. The sequence goes on from OY728141.1 coordinate 134,870,014, forward strand.
TAAAAGTCTCCTTGAAATTTTCATATAATTTACTGAACATGATACTCGACATCCACAAGGCATCTAGTTCTATCAAATTATTTCATATCCTCTTGGAAATGAGTTTCATAACCACATGCGATGTTTTCAATTTCATACCTCATGAATAATCCCATCATCTCATAAACACATTTTATGCACACTAAAGCTCCAAGGGGTAATCATAAAAGATTGTACACAGGTGATTTGTATAAAGGATATATCTCCAAAGGCATGAAAAATAAATAAAAAAAATTTGAGCCACATATTGAAAATATAGCACGTTATGATGAGAATATAGTAGGAACATATACCGGTATATGGAATTATTATCAAACATGGAAATCACCCACATAAGAAAAATTAAGTCAAAAACATCATCAATAGGTCTTATAGGGTCACACACACACACATAAATATATATATTTTATCACACATAAAAATATAAATAAAACAATCCAACATAAGAATAAAACCATGGAAAAAGTGTATACAAGAGAAAAAAATGTTAATGAACTCTCAAACACAAGGATGTTGAATAAGTAATCCAAATTTCATCACCCAAATTTGTTTATGAACCCACTATGAACTTGGTTTCACGTTTAGGATAGATCTGTTGAGTACCATATTCATTATAAGATATGTTTAAAAATAATATTTTAAAATTTCTATATCATGAAGGGTGTTATTGAATTGTATACCACAAAATTTCTTTCAACGAACTATTTCCAAGATACATCAAAGAAGAGTATATCAATTTAAAATATCCATCATTGAATCAATAATAGATCAAGAATTCTACATTAATTATACAAGAGAAACATAGGAGTATACAATATACATTGATATATCAAAAATAAATCAATATAAAAATATTAAATATTATATTAAAGAAGAATATAGTCTCAGGATTATTGTCGTAAAAGGAATTTCCCATAATTATCCACATCTTATAAGTAATCATTCATTGGATAAAATGATACTTTTTAAACAAGAAATAACGAACCAATATAACAATAGATCATCAAAATTGTATAATTTTACCATCAATAATCCATTAATAAGGGGTATAAGAGGATTATCCATACAAAATTACTATAAAACAACCATTATTAATGATTGATCTTGACCTGATAAAAACATGCAGTCATGATGCTAGATAGATAAATTATATATACAGGTATGAATAATTTCTCATGTAATAATCATTGAATACATAGACCCATCAAATATCCATTCTCATATCAGTAGATTGAAAATGAATTTACTATATATCTAGGTAAAACTCAAAATTTTAGCATCACACAATCGGTCCAACCATGGTGAACTAAGTGGAGATGATTGAGAGATCTATATGATTAATGTAATAGGTATCATAATATATATAGGGGGTTTAATTTTTATTTAATAAATTAAAATGGTTTTTAAATTATGTATATTAAAAATATACAGGGAGGATTTATTGCACCCTTTCCTGGGTGCACTAATGAGCTAGTGGACCTCCCCAATAGGATATTGGCATTAGAAAACCCACCTAGATTCTCCCAATACAAGCTGTTGGGTGGTGGGGTATATAAACCACATAATACATATAGAAAATTCACTAGTTATCTTGTGGACATCATTGTTTAACAGGTTGCATCTCTACAATGACTACGATTACGAGACTCATGTCTTTACAAAAATCATCGATCCATAGACCAATTACCAATAATAATAACCTATTGAAAAACCATAAAATACATGATACTAAAGAGAATAGTTAATTTTATTAACTCCAAAAATAAAATACATAAAAAAGTTAGGGTGTTAAACATTTGATCTAGTTGATCATGTATTTCTAAAAATAACTCCTTTAAAAGTGGTAATTTTTTTCATAAAAAAGGAATGTGAAGAATATGATTTATTGAACCCTATGAAATTATAATGAATTTTAGATCTTTATAATACATGATAGTCTTAAATCCAATATTTTATCATGTTCATGATTTGTTTAATATTTTTTTTCTGAGGATGTACATAATTGATACATCCCATGTTTTTAGCCCAAAGGAGGTATAGATGGATGATAATATTTCATATGAAGAAAATAATGATCATATGTTGAAAAACATAAATATGTTAGTTTAGAATACTTTGACTCAACAATTGATGATTTTATGGAAGAATCACATGATTGATGATGCAACATGTGAATTTGAAAAAAGGTCTTATGAAAAAATAATTTCACATGTTTATGTAATGAATTAAATTTTGTGGATGATATTTAATAATGAGGGTAGAAAATAAAAACACTTGAAATTATGGAATAAATAAATTCAAATACTTTTTTGTAGTCATTATATATATTTAATATGATTATCATTTAAAAAAAAAATTCAATTGAAAAGGTAATAATTTTAATTAACTCTGTTGTTTTCCATGACCAAAAATGTTTTCATTAAATAGAAATTTTTTAAAAGTTATATATTTTATGTTATAAAATGGGATTAAATTTAAATTTCCTGATATCAAATATTTATTAAGGTCAAAATTTTGTATTTTTATCAAATGATTGTTTTTTGGGTGAATAATAAATTTTACTTTTGTAAAAAATCCTTTTATTCATTAATTTCAGTAATTTTAATGTACCATTACTTTTTGAATTTATTTTCACGTTACATAAGATCCATTATATTGATAATAATTTAAAAAATTCCAATTTATTTAATATTCTATTTTATTTTAGTATAAATCCATTTTTATACCTAAGAACAAGGTTTTGTAAAAAAAAATATTTTGTTTATTTTGTGAATTATTTTAAATATAATTTTTTAGAAAAACATAAATTTTATACTAAAATATTTATTCCATATTAATAACTAAGAGAGAAAAATTTAATAGTGATTTCAATTTTATTTTTGGTCATTATGAAAAGTAACAATGATAAAAATGTGTCACCATAGTTTAGGGTAATTTTGTTCAATTAAGGAATCAACTTTGTGGTTCGACAAGAAAATATCATATTAAATATTTTTCAATGATGTTATTTTGATCCTTGTCGACCTATCTTATGATTATTATAGTTTTTAGTGACTTTTCCATGAGAAGAATAATTATAATATTTATATTTTAGAAAAAAATGCAAGTGTGCCACTTCACTCAGTTATAAAAGGGTATATCCATTCCTTTATTTACTACTAAAAAATAAAGCTATATCCACAGTTTAACAAATTGTGGAACCTATTGGGGTGGATATAGGGTAATAGCCATGGTTCTTCCCCTAGAAATAGGTCAATAGCCATAGTTTAGAACTATGGTAGTAGCTTCATCCACCCCATGATACAACCATGGTTCTAAACTGTGGCTATATAACTATTTAAATGGTTCATAACCATGGATATATACCTCCAGTTTCATTAAAATATAGCATGTAGCTATTGTAGGAGCCTACTGCAGCCTCATACCAAGTAAAACTTGGTATACCCTAGGAATGCAGTGGTAATATATGTTGCATCCGACTGTTGACACATCCATTTCTACAATCTAGGAGGCTAGGGAGATGTTGTATATTAATTAAATATGGAATGAAAGAGACATGGAAGAAGTGAAAAGGTACATAGGCCATAATTATCCAACCTACCGATAGTCAATTTACCCATGACCATAATAGTAGTACATGAAGAGAATGATGTTTTTATATGTATGAAAACAATATTAAAGGATAATGACTACAACATACTTGAACTGAATAAATTTTTAGTAGAGAAAAAGGTAATCAATTTATTCAATAAATAAAACTATAATTTGAGTAAATAACTTGATGAATGGGATGAATTTTATGTAATCATACAAGTTATCCCAACTATAGTTATTAGTGAAACATCATGTCAAGTGGATGAAATATTGACTTTATGAAAATGGTCTATGACATTGTCTATATGGAATAAAATTCACTGTCTAAATATCTCTTAAAAATGAAAAACTGAGGTATAAGTTTTAGAGAAGATAATTAGATAATATAACAAAATAATAAAAAAACTAATACTTCTACTAGATACTACATTCCTACCAGTCATTGAAATGTTTGAGATTAATCAATGAATATGATAACTGAACTATGAAAAAGTTGAAAATGATGCATAATAACTATGTTTTTTCCATATAAATATCTCTTTTTCAACAATCATATTTTATATATTGATAAGTAAATATAATAATTTATTTTTTACATCCAAATAAAATAAAGTAAAATGAAAATCATGAATGATCCACATCGTTTATAGTAGTGTGAATAAATGAAAACCAAAAAAGAAGCCTTGATGGTTGTAATAGTCAAATAAGAAATGGTTAGAAAAAAATTCAAGTTGAGATTTTTGTTAAGTTAATGTGAGAATAAATAATATTATTAACTAGGTAATATCCATATGTATAGGATTTGTGGTGCTAAATTAATCTATTTATGTATAAAAAAATTAATCCTTAAATGTTTGGAGGTTTTGTGTGAATCACAAATAAATATTGTTTTGGTGTTTTCAATATATATGGTGTGGGTGCGTGAGTGGAGTCAGTAGTGGGAAGATAAAAGAAACAACATGGAGTATTTATTAAATGTGTTTAGGGTGGTATTGTTAGATTAGAGATCATATTTTTATTTAATTTTTAGTGAATTTCCAAAAGCATTATAGTTGGCGACATCACCAACTATAGTTTCTGAAAAATTCATTTCATTTTGAGCACGAAAAACCATGGAATGCTGAACCCAACCTCTCATCATGGACACTATTCACAAACCAAGAATATCCCATGAACACCTTGAAAAAACCCATCCTGTCCCCCTTCACACCCTTCACAAACCAAGAACAACCCCTACACACCCTGAACACACCCAGCCTCTCCCCCTACACAACCTGCACACACCTAACATAACCCCTGCACACCCCCTTCCCCTCTACTGCATGGTTACATCCCACTCCACAAACTCCATCCACCACCTACACACCCAGCACAACCCCCCCACACCCCTCCCCCTCTATTGCACACTTCCTTCTCACTGCACACACACCCTCCCCCTTCACTAGACACTTCCTGCACCATGCACACACTCCCTCCACCCCTGCCCTGGTACCATTCACACCCGCAGCACACACCCATCACACACCCCCTGTACACACCTTCACAACCCCTACACACCCCCGTACAACCCATCCATCCCATCCACTACACACTTCTTACCCCCTACCCCCTACACACACTCCCTCCACCCCTTCCCCCTTCACCTTGCACACTCAATGCATCCGCCCCCTTCACACCAACTGAACCCCCCCAACCTACACACACCCTCCACATGCCATGCACCCCCGCCACCCCTGCACACCATTGTAAAACCCCAAATAAACCTCATCACACACTCTGCACACCCCCCCCACTAAATACTTAAATTTATTCTAATCACTATAAAAAATTTAAAGAAATAATCTATTGGCTAGTTTAGATGATACTTAGCTATGTAAAGGTCATTCAAGACCTATAAAATGGTAACACAAATGAAAAGGATACTATATAAGGTTAATTCATGACCTACGTAATGGTCATTTGAGAAAGATGATGGCTACTTAAGGGTCATCGATGATTTTCAATAATTAATGTGATCTTTGGGATTACACCAGATGTGTCAAGGTAATTCTGATCCACGGTGAGGATATGGAAACCATCCTTAAGTATTAGGCCTAAATTCTTAGACGATATTTGGAATGTTGTAAATGTTGTATTCTAAATAGAATTAGAGAATGTAGATCTAGATATAAATTTTTATCCTAAGAGAACATAAATCAAGCTATGTGTTTTCTTTAGATTAATGTCCTTTCTAAACATTAGGCTACATAATAGAAAATATAATGGGGTTTTCCTAGTTTAATAAAACATGAGAGGACATTACATAATCTAGTAATCCCATACAATTGGAACTTATAAATAGATATTTCCATGTAAAATATAGTGTTTATTTGATTTTTTTAAAACAATAAATAAATTATGGAAACAAGTTTCTAAAATCACAATGCATTTATAGAATTCAAATTGATGGGTTATTTAAGTAGAGAAATCCTACCTCAACCTCAAGGTGCACTGCATTTGAGGATGACTAACTTGAATATTTCTTTTTTTAAAGTTGTACACATATGAAAATTGATATATATATATATATATATATGGACACCATTACTCTATGTACATATTTTTATATGCAAATATGCAAAAGTGGTTACTCAGATATATGTTAATACTTTCATTTACCCCTTTACACTTATACATGTATGCGTTTTTTATATCTATATATAATCACACCTAGATGCGATATATGTATTCATACTTTCAAGAGTGAATATATATATATATATATAGGAACTTATATAAGTATAGGACTACCTATGAATACACATGTAAGACTTCATCAACGGCTACTCGAATCCACCTCAATGAGATCCAAAATGCGGTACAAAAATACAAGGAACCCAAAAATCCCAAAATCCCTAATTAAAATTTGGACAATAAATAAAGATGGAATAAAACGTACCCAAATATAATGTTTAACTCATTGTATTTTATAGTGATTGATAGAACAACCTCATTAAAACATACCACCTGTAAGGAAATAGTCAAAAAAAATAATATTTTAATAACTTCTTATATATATATATATGTGATCAATGTGTCTTCTATACAAGAAAAATGATACACGAATACCTAAATAACACTGAAAAAAATTCAGATTGATATGTACATCCCAATACTAAATAATATGATCGAAAATAGAGGATTTTGTTCAAATTCCCTCATCATCTGATTTAAAAATTAATTTAATTTATAATGTAATGAAAATTAATTTTTTCAAATTACCTCATATACTGTGACATTCAAAGTATTATAATCGGTAGAAAACTCATATACATAAGAACACTAAGTAAAATGTTGGGACTTCCAAAGTTATAGACCAGCTAAATTTATCACGTAGGGACTCAAAAGTTGTTCCACACAATGTAGACTTCATAGATTTTTTATTTTTTATGATTTTATTCGTAAAATAATATGCTTTATCAAATTAATATAAAACTTATTCAAATCCATTATAAACCTACTCAAGGCTTTCAAATAACAAAAAATTTTCTTCAAATGAGTGTATGAATTATTATAATAAATCTAAAATCCTTAAACAAATATTATAATGACCTTATCTGCATGTAACTACCCAAGTAGAGTATTTCAATGAGATCCACTAACCCTAAATTTTCATCTCTCACTTTATCCATTTAAGATATCATTTATGATATATTAAAAAACTACTTTACTATCCAATATAATATATACTCTATGGATGGATTATTTAACTCTAGGATAGAATCCTCTAGCCATCCCCCCACCTGCACCAGCCCCTACCCTACCCCACCCCTACACAAACCCCCACCCACCACTGCACCTCCCCCCACCCACCCCTGCACCTCCCCCCCCACCCCCAGAAACAGCCCCTACTCCAAGCCCCACCCATCATTAGACCCCCACCCCATGAACTAGCTCCCTTACCCCACAACATACACCAGAACCCCCCCCCCCCCCAACACACGCCTCAACCCACCAACCCTATTGTACCCTCACCTCACCCCTACAACAACCCACAACACCAACCCCACCCCACCCAACCTCACCCCTTTCATGGAAATACCATTTTATCCATAATGAAAAATAAAGCTTCCCATCCAAAAACACTATCATGATGGTCAATTGAGAGTTGTGGGGTGTCAGAAATCCGAAAGGATTTTTTTGAATTTTTTGATAATATATTTTAAAAGATTTATAAGATCTTGATGGTTAATTTTTATTCTAGGACGTGATGTTGGAATGTTAAGGAATCATGTTGGTTTTGTTTAAACTAGAATTTTTTACAACATGTGTTAAAGATGCCCAAAGTTAAGAAGTGAAAATCTAGAGATTGGTTGATCCCAAATGAAGATGTAAGGGGACCATGCTCTTGGTAATCCCGTTAGTGGACTTTCAGTGTACCAATGTGAAATTTCAATAGTAGGATACCATGACTAGAGTGGTAGTGGTTGTGGTCGATATTTCAAAATGTTTGAAAAATCATCCTATGTAGCATAATCCAAGCCTATGGTGCTTAGAATGTGTAGAAATTACCCAATGGTATTGTAGTATTTTCTAGTGAAGAAGACTTGCTCGATGCCAATAATGAAATATGGGAATCTTGTGTAATACTATGCTTGTGGTGGAGGTTCCCCTGGTTGATAGGTATAATATAGAGTAAAGAGATCAATATGGAAGATACGACAACCGTTGTGATTTGTATATTGTGGAAAAAACCAGAATTATTTCACCAGGATGTGGTGCTTGATGTTTCAGCACTCAAATATGATGATCTAGAAAAATATGATTTATTGAATTCTTTTTTTTATGGAAGTCATAACATTAATTTAATGTGATGTTTCAAGAATATTTTAATCTAAATTTCATAGAAATAAATAATTTTTTTAATGGAGGTAAAACCACATAGTAAAGGAAATTTATTTCAGGACTCCAATTACATTGAATATGTTTATAATTTGGAGATCCCAAATTGATAGAGATCACTAAAAATAAAGGAGGTGTTTTAAAGAACAATAAAATGCCCCAAATACATGTAAACATGTGGAATCCTATATTTCATGAGATATCCTAGTTAAATCAATGAATATCATGAAAAAGAAAGATAGATAATATAACAGAATCCATGGGTTGTTTTTTAAATATTTAGAAAATAGGGAAAAGTGACAGGGGATGGTATCACAATAAAGATTTGATTCTCATCGAAAAAGTTGTTGTTCTCAGATGCATTAATGGTTACTCTTGAAAAATATATTGATAAAAATGGTACATTAATTTATATTATCCTTTGATTTTTGGTTAAAGTGAGAAGTATTTTTGGAAAAGAAGTGATTCCAAAATAGACTTACCATACATAGAAATTAAAAAAAAATATACAAGGGAAAGTTATCCTAGATGTTGTGTTCTCTAGTTGATGTAAAATTGGAGCCTTAAAATATTTCTATTTTTAACCCTTGTGTGAATAAAGGATTTGGATTTTTAGACTCTCATTTGAATCTGAAAAGGAAATGTGATTCTTGTGGGGAAGAAAAAAATATCAAATTTATAAACTCATTAATTCATTTAAAATGATAATAAATATTTATGGAGTATCATACATGGAGTGTAATTTCTAGTAATTGATGATATTTCCTTAAAAAAGTTGAATAATAAAAAAAGTAAGAATGAATTATAGCTATAAAATAATGGGAATGAAGATTAAATAATGAAGAGATACAGAAGAAGATATTTCCTTAGAAGATGGAAAAAAATTGAAAATGGAATGGGAATTTAAGGAATGTGTTCTCTCTCTTTGAACATAATATAAGGAAAGAATATAAAATTTGATATATAATACCTCATATTTGATAATGATGGCTGTGAATTTGGAATAAAAGGATGAGAAGATAAGAGGCTCTGAGGTGAGGATGTACACCTAAAAAGAGTAGATGAAGTACTTTGTAAAAGATACCTCATATTTTGTAGTAATGAATAAGAATCTAGATATTAAATCTGGAAGAAAATAGTTATTCTATTACTAATTTAATAGTGTGGTTCCCTGAATTTAGGATACACCATAGTACATCTATTGTTCCATATTTGGGCACATTATGAGTAGTTGTTTTGACATCAACAGTCCCAAATATGTATAGAGAACTCAAGTGGTGCCAATATCTCAATCAAGGAGAGACCACATGAGGTACGATTCTTATTGTACATTTTTTACAAGTTCTAACTTTGGTTACATGTCAAACTATACTAATTGGAGAGATGTATCGATTTGCAAAAAATGAATATCTAGACACTCCACTCTAATGGCATAAAATAATAATTCTTATCCATGAAAAAGACATATTATGATAGAAAATAGGTTCAATGTTTTGGAGGATGAAATTGAGATTCAATGTAATGTTTATAAAGATACAAAATTAGGATTTTCACAATAACTCTATTGGAAGGAGTGAAGAAAAATACGAATGAATAATAAAGAAGGTGTTCCATCTATGAAGAAGGTGTAAGAGAATGTGAAGTCGACTCCACCAAAGAATATGTATAACAAGATGGATCTCATTGCAATAAAGGATAAAGTTTTACATTGAGGTTACACACAAACCACTATAAATAGAAATATGAAGATGAAATGGAGACTAAAAAAGAGTGAGATAAAATAATTATTATATACAATATATTACTTTTTAAAGAGTTATTGATTACACAACTATAGAAAATCCTAATCCAAAGAAGGATTACATTGATCAAATCCATGAAGATAAGTGTGAATGTTGTAGATTGAAAATGAAATAATTTAGAAAGATGTTGAATTTTTCAAATACAAGTAATTATGAAAAACATGAAATATTGTTACATTCCATTCTCAAATTCTGAAAAAGTGAAAATAAGAGATGGATGATGATGGTTTGGTTCATCTAGACCCACCCTATTCCTGATCTGGAGGATGTTTGGGGTATCCCTATCCCAATATAACTTATCATTTCTAACTATTTGTGAAAAGGTGCAGAATTAATGGGTAGATATGATCCATGGGGTGTTTTTACAAGAAAGATCATTTCACAAGTGATGAAAGGAAGATATGTCAAATCATCCACATTTGGTGTCCTAAACATTAACATAAAAAATTTGTTTTAGGAGAAAAATTATTCAGGGTAATGATGATATAAATCCAAAGGTGCCTTAGCTTTATTTGAAAATTAAATAAGCATGGGAAAAATTAAAATACAAAGAGTTCAGGTGGTATCATTTATTCAAACATTACTACTCATGCAACAAGTGGTGTCAAATTTTCAACTAATAGTATCAATTAAATATAATTGTGGCGTGAATATCAAACAAATTAAATTATTCTTTTCACTGATGATTTTTTCTAGTATTATAGAGATCATAGGTTATGTAATGGGAATTTATTGAGATAAATAAATTATGTTTTTTTGATCAGGTATTCAGGACTAAAAGAATTTGTTTTTGTTTTCTATAAATTTTTTTCTTAAACTGAGCTCTGTCCAAATAGGAATAGAGAATTTTTTGAGATTTGGAGTTCAAAGTGTTAATTTCAATAATTGAATCACTTTAGAAAATGCATCAATAATGAAGATTGGATTATGAGAGATTACATTTGAGATGGAAGTCATTTCTATTCTCATAGGGGGAGTTAAAGCCCATTAAGGAGCCATCCTATAAGATGAATACAACTCACTGATTTGTTGAGTTCTCTATTATCTCTATAATATGATGGATGATGGAACTGTAATTCCGTCATGAAATCAAAATTCATTGTTTCATTCCATGTAATTCCTTATCAAAATTACTAAAATAGTTGAGTGGGACCCTCTAGAATCTAAGGCTCCACTATAGATGGAGTGGGTGGAGCATGTTCATCTGATCAGTCCTTATCAGCCGACGATGGCCATATCAATGGAATAATTTAGAATCTATTAACATTAAATATAAATTTCCGCCTTTTTGATTATAACCAAATATTTAAAACCACATTATCAATACTAGTTCTAACCCCCCATTTCCTTACACTCATCAATTCATTCAACATCAAAATAGATCCATTTTTCATAAAACACTTTTCATAAAACCCATCAATATAAAAATATTTAAGAACATTCCCAAGGAATATAAAACATAATTTGTAAAAAAATAAACGAGGTTCAAAAATTATTTGAAAATAAAATAATAATATAAAATAGAATAATATTATAATAATGAATGAAAAGTAATAAATATATCAATTAATTAAAAAACCATTTTGATGAGGATCAATGGTGGGTTCAAAATAACTAACTCACAAATAATGAATATATAAGAAAATGATATATATATATATATATTTAATGTTTTCATTAATATAAAAAACAAGTTATTCACCACTAGAATATAAAAAAGCGAAGATAGCTGTGTGGAATGGCATGTCGTTATATGGGTGCCTAATTATAAGTGTTTAATAAGTTTCATGAGATTTTCATTCCTTGGGTAGACTCAAGTGGGAAAAAATAAAATGTAATTCCTAGAAAACCCCTAGTAACTCATGGATCCAACAAAATTATGTTTTCTAGAAATATTTATAGGTTACTTATCATGTCTAAATAGCCATAGATCCTAAATTGTTTTTAGTTACAAACCCAAGAGCCCAAAAGTGTGGGATCTGATACTATTTTTTAACAACTATGACCCAACCACCCAAGCATCACCTGGTTCGGTCTTGACATCATATCAGGTACATATCCTTATTTCTAAGGCTGACATAAATTTCAAGGTTATAATTCCCTAATGTGGGTGGTGATTTATCCCATGTGAAGAAAATACGACGAAGGGTATTCTATAATAAAAATTCTACCTGACCTTTGTGGTTAATAGAATTCCAAACCTAATTAATGTTGGGTTTCCCAATAGGTACCTGATAATCTAAATATATAGACAATAAGAGGGGATGTATCTACATAAACATGCATATGTACTTAAAATTGGCTCCAATAGTTCATAACACAAAAAAGATAATAAAAAAAACAAAAAACAAAATGTATAGAAAATCACATTAAAAAATGCCTTATAAAGTGAAAGTGATAAAAAATTGTGAGTTTCTCATAGTGGTCAAACAAAACTTGGATGAATGGTAAAAAAGGTGTGTTCTCAAGTAAAAACTAGCAACCAAATGTTCAAACCATTTGTCATTGATATTTTATTTGTTGTAAATATTTAATGGTGATTATTTGATTCATATGAGATGAAGTAGAAATATATGGTGCTTTAATGAGAAAGTGATGAATGCACCATCATTCAATCGGAGTTCAATAATGATATAATAGGGTCCAAGTAAGCCCATAAAATGAATGAAAACCTAGCTTCATGGATAACCAACAAATAGCGAACCATATACGTACATTATAGTTCAATCGAACTCACAGTGCAGTGTCAGAAAAACATCGGCAGGGAGGAGGGGAGGCTGCATCAGAGCTGCATCAGTGGGGAGGTGGGATGGTTGTAGGAGAGCTATGTCAAAAGAGGAATAGGAACACTTGCAGGGAGTTGGGATGACTATATTATTGTAGGATAATCATCCCAAGGTTGGTGGCCGCATCGATGGAGTAGAATGCTGGGAATTTCGGTGAAAGCACAGGGCGACGAGGGTTTTATGGTATAGGGAAGAAAGTGAGGTAGGTGGGGATCACGAGCGGGGGGGGGGGGGTAGGTTAGAAATGGATTGTGGATCACGAGCGCATGGGATAAAGGTTGTGAGGATCGTGAGCGGATAAGAAGAATAGGGGTAATGCTACAGGTATTTTATGACCAATAGAATTACCTTAACCAATAGCCATGGGTTTTTTACACTATGGCTATTTAAGTGTGACTATATCCTCAATTTCTAGTAGTGATTCTTCACATTTTTTGATAAATATATATCAATTAATTACTACATAAATCCACCCCCAACATTGTAATGCATTTTCTATATGTCTTAGTCTAACACCCCATTATTATGTTAGTTTTTGTAATATAAATTCAATCTTTTAGATATCATGTGTTACATGTAGCCCTGAGTTTAGCATGAATTAGACGTAACACTGTTTTTTGATTCCATTAAATACAATACTCAATTTAGTTAGCATTTCATACAACATTGAATTGAAATAAAACATGACAAACTATTAGGAAGTTATTATTTGAGATAGTCATTATAATCCAGCTGTTGGAATAGAAGATATGAATATGATTAACTAAATTTTGAATATTATATATATATAATGAATTATTTGTTCACCAATTAATTACAAATCAAAATAAATTCATTTTTAAAATAAAAGGAAATATTTTTTTGCAAAAATATTATTTCACATATACGTGTGTTATTTATAAATATATTAAAAAAGTAAATGTTAGTGAATTATATTAATAGAATTTACATATTATTAATTCTACCTAATGTTTTAAATTCATATTATGTGTTTCCAGACACAAGATTATAATAAATACAATCTATCACTTAAAAATTTATTTTTATTAAAAGTGGATTTTTCACTATTGAAACACTTATATTAAAATTAAATTTTGCCACATTAGAAAATTTATTTGAAATAATTAAGATAATGTTTTTAATTTTCATTTAAAATTTATCTTAGGGTTAAATTTTCAGTATTTTCTTATGTTATGCTATAATTTAGGTTAGTTTATAGTACAGTTCGTTCATAAAAATATATATATATATTCTACAAAATTAGGCCATTGTAATAAATTTCACATTGAAATTGGATAGAAAACCATTGATTTTTTTTTAGAAAATTCTCATTGAAAACTCATTTTGTCATCAAGTTTGTAAGATTGGGATGAAATTAAAATTTCAGTCTTTTATTATGAGAATGTATAAAAATTAATTTCGTATTTACAATCAGAGTAATATACATTATAAAATAGGGTCAACATAATTTTTGACTAAAATATATTTTAAGAAGAGATAATATTATTTACCAAAGATAAGGTGGAAAATAATTTTATAAGAGAATTAACTTAGAATATCTGGGATAAAAATTACCTAAAAACTTTTCCAATCCTTATTGGATATCCTTGCTTCAACCATATCTCTTCTAGGTTATAGAGTGACCCATTTTGGATCCATTTGAAAATTTATAATGTTGGGTACATGATAAATATTTAGGATTTTTTAACAAATAATTTTATATTTTTACAACTAATAATTTATAAAATAATGTTTCAATAAATAGTTAAAACATTTTAACTTTTGAACCCAAAAAGGGGATAAAAATTTCAAGACAAGTGGTTACCAGACACAGTGTATCAGAATAAGTAGAATCATTTTCCAGAGTTGGTTGAAAGATAATGTTGTTGATCAGATGTTCCATCAGTCTCATTCCATCGGCATGATGTTGAAGATCTATGGTATATAGTTTTTATTAGATATTTAAAATGATTATAAAGACGGTTTTTAATTAATGAGATATTTAACATTATAATGTTCTAAAACATTAAATATTAAGGAAGAAAATGATTTTCCGATCGTGAAGTTCTCATAAGTCATGATAACTATCGTGATAAAATATTTTAAATATATGAAAGAATTTTAATGAATTTATCAGTTTCAAGAATCTATAAAATGAATTCATCGTAACCAGAAGAACCAAAACATGATTTTTTAGAATAATAAATTTTTTTTAGCTCATTATGGTTAAATAATCTCAATGTTTTAGAGTGGATTTTAAAGTATAATGAGAATTACATTATAATGAGAATTATATATTAATGATTATTATATATTTATGAGGAATGAATTGAACTAAATATAAGATATAATTCTAATTAGACTGAATCTAAGGTAGAATTTCAATGTAGATGACTCTTAGAATGAAACTGAATCAGACTAACTTTGAGGAGGAAAGTTAATTAGACTGATTCTGAGAAGGATAGCTAATCAGATTGACTCTGATAATATATGTAATTACCTATGAAATAATTTTGTAAGAATCCAGATTATTTATGAGAACAACTCATTGGAAGAAGTGGAATAATATTTCTGATAAATAAAAGTCATCCAACAAACAGCAGAATATATTTACGAAAATAGAAAAAGTATGCTCTATAAGAATGTTGAATCAGACTCAATAGTGAACAATTATTCAGAAGATAAATGTTATTGTAAATTTAGAAGCATAATATCGAAATTTTATAAAATGAAACAGTCCTTATATAGTGAAAAAGGTGGTGAATAATCATATAGAAAGTGTCAACTCAGAACAGAACATTTTTGTATGTCTTGATCAAAACAAAACTCTCAAGAATTAAATCAGAATAATGAAAATGTATTATTATGATGTTATTAAAGTAATAAAACATTTCATCAATAAGGATAGATAATACATTCAAGAGATCTTCTGTTACAAAATAATATTTTTTGAAAGTGGGAAGATCGTTGAGGATGTCATTATTAAATTTGATATTAAGGAAGAAAAAGAAAAAAAAGTTCAAATTGAAACATCTCGAGGCTAAATTTAGATTAAGGTATATGAATAGAATCATCAACAGTGCTTCATAAGAATAATATGAAACTTATAATGTTCCTTATAATTCCATGATCAATAATTCGGTGAATTTATCACCCTAAAAAAATTATGTTTCATCTGATTTTTTAACAATTATAGTTATAAGAAATGTACTGGTACATTTTGGGTGAAAAAAGGATGAGAAAAACCTACCATAACTACAAATGTTGAGAACTATCATATAAGTAAATATGGTCCATACCCAGATTATGTTATATTTGGAAGATGTTATCACCCTTAAAAAAGCTTCTACAGTGAAAATCACAGTTCAACATAAAATCTAAATATGATGGTTTTTATGGTGGTAAGGAATATATGGGCACAAAGCATATAATTTTTGGCATATAATATCACGCCTCAGAATAATTTTGCATAGATTTGATGAAAATATTAATTTAAAATGATTGAATTTCCTAACATATAGTATTTTAGAAAATAAAAATCTCATGATATTATAAAAATTCAAAAAAATAAAATAAATTTGAATGTATTGAATATGTTTTTGGATGATGAGATCTGTCTATTTATCATGACTATTGATATATGAAAGTACTTCAAAAACATGTTTCATATTGGGGGAAAAGAAAATGATTTTAGAATGAAGAATGTTTAAGAAAGGGATTTTATAGTTGGGACTTCATTTAATGTAATTGAAAAAAATAAAGGCATATACATGATATTGGTAGCCATTAACATCTTAATGTTGATTTAAAAATCATGAAATATGTTGAAAATCATGATTGGGATATGTTATGTTTGGGAATGATAGTTCTTTAAAAATCATAGGGATCAGAATGTCTGAGATTAAAGAAGAAATATTGAATCCTAAGGATTTTTCCTTTGTTAATGGGATAAAAACTAACATATATAGTATTAGTAAATATTTATATGATGAAAAATAAGTGGTTATTAAATAATATTTATTTATTATTAGAAGTTTAAAATGTGTAAAATTTATCAAAAAGGATAAATATCAATTGTAAATACTTTTCATGGTGTATAACATAACAACATGTGATATCTAAGGGATGAAGATGTGAATAAGTTATACTAATGAATAATTGTCCAACCGGTGCATAAAAACATGAAAAAATTTATATAATTTATGTTATTTTAAATTTTACTAAATTTTGATGAATAGAGGATGTATATTATGTTACTTTTCAATAAGGGAAGATGACTAAAAAAATTAATAAGAATATTGATATTCATTCGACTAGGCATGTTTAACAAATTCATTATTATTTATGTGGTCAAATTAGATATCAATAAAAAAGGAAATTTATACTTCATAACTTTTATTAAGGATTTTATTTAGATGAAAAATATCAGGGTTATGAAAAAAGATCATATGAGGTGGGAGTGTTTATGTTTTCCAGAAAATAATTTGACAAATAAATTCAGGTATATATAAAGAAGTTGGAAATAGATAATATTACCTAATTCAAAAGAAATACTTTTGAATCTTATTTGAGAATGAATGGTTTCAAACATCAGTATAGTTATACCAATACTAGACATAAAATTAGGGTAGCAGAAAAAAATAATATAATTGTAGTGGAAATGGGAAGAAGTATGTTAGTAAAATAAAAAATTTCAATGTTTTACTAGAGAGAAGCTATTAGTACTATTTTAAATATTTAGAAAATATATTTGTTGAGACTTGAATCAAACATTACATCTTATAAAATATGGTATTAGAAAATCCCATCATTTATGTACATAAGTGTTTTTGTATTTCCTTGTCCACTAAAACCAGAAAATACAGATCTTGGAACGTTGGATTAAAAATCTGAAAAATGAATTTTCATTAGAAACTCACCCAAGAGAATAAGTTTTATGTATTGTAAAAATATATTATAAAAGTATGTGGAATCATATGATACTAATGTTATTGAATATAAAACATTCATAAAAAAAGTAAATTGGAATGTTGAGGAAGAAAAACTGAAAGTTTCCAAGGAATATGAATATGTCCAATGTATTGTTCATGAAGATTCAGATAAATTGTGTGATGGGGAAAGTTAAATAGGATGTGGAACTATGATAGTTTCTAAATCACAATAACATTTCAAGACCAAATATATTGTTTGGAATTCGAAATATCGATTTCATACCAGAAGAAAGCCGATATTAGAAAAGAAATATTCACTCATCTAAAATGTTGAACCAAAATCAGTTTTCAAGAGCCATTAAACACAGAGAGTGGGTGAATTATATAAACGGATATTTGGATAAAATTTTGAAAAATTTAGCATGGGTACATGGTACACATATGAGAGGTGATAATTCTATTTTAATCAAATGAGTTTACAGAAACACATTGAATGAATATAGAGTTATTTCAAGAAAAAAAAGAATAGAATGTTTGTAAAGGCTATGTATAGGTGGAAGACATTGATATTGATGAAACTTTTTCCCCTATTGTAATCTTAGATACTATTATAAGGTTTCAACTAGTGGACACTCATTAAAATTTCAAATTATATCATATGGATTTAAATTCATCATTTCTCAATTATGAAACTGAAGAATATGTTTACATGAAACAACCTTGTGTGTATCTACATGATGTGGATGAAAAAAAGTTTGTAAATAGAAGAAATATTTGTATGGGATTACATAAGATCAAAATTCATGGTTTGGTCAAATTGAAAAAATATTACAAAGTTTAATTTTTATAAAATAAAAGTTGATAGTAAATTATAAGTGAAAGATTTTGACTATAGAACTCTAATTGTAACTATTTATTTGTATGATATAATTTTTTTGGTGATAGAGAATATTTTTTTAATAATTTGCAAAAAAAATGAAAAAGTACATTGAGAATTAAATTTTTTGAGAAGTAAATTTCTTCCTTGGTATACATGTTCAAAATAAAAATAAATTTTAATATCTAAAGAAATGTATTTTAGGGAATTGTTAAAAAAGTTTAGCATGGTAGAAAATCAAGAAGTTTCTTCTTATATCTCATTAGGGATGAAGTTGAGTGATGTTGAGTTTTGAAAAATTGTGATTCCAAATGGATTTTAGAAAATTGTATATGTGTACATTAACTTATAGCCTCAAGGATTGATATTTATTATGCTTTGAAATTGTGTTCTTGGTAACAATGTAATCTGAAAGAATCACATATATTGGAAAAAATATAAAAATAAGATATGTCAATGGAATAGCTTCATAGTGGATATTATACAAAATAAATTATGATATTAATTTTCAGGGTTATTCTAAATTATATTGGACTAGATATTGTAAAGATAAAAACTAAACTTTAGGATAAACAATATACTTGGGTGAATGTTGTGTAAGTTGGAATTGTAAGAAAATATATTTAGTAACATTGATCACAATGAAATAATAATATGTTTTGGCTAGTCAGAATTTTACTCAAATGATCTTGATTAATGTTCATCTAGATTATTTGAATGTAAAACTCTCAAAACCATTAAAGATACATTGTTATACTCAAATGGAAATTTATCTTTTTAAAAATTGTATACAACATTCAAGATCAAAACATGTTGATATTTTTTCTTTCTTTATAAAAGTGAAAGTAACTACTGGATATTTTTTATTGGAATATATCTCAATTAAGTATGAAACTGTAGATAGCATCACAATGTCAATTCCAAAATATTGGTTTTTTTGAGTCAAGTAAGAAATTTCATTGTCATCCTCCTCTAATGAATTTTTAGATATCCTAAGGAAGGACCCTACTATTCATTGGATTATATCGAAATAGGGGCATAGAATGTAACAGCTATGTACTTCATAATAATTTTTCACTTATATTACTTTTATATATCTTAGGTTATTGAAACTAGATAATTGGGGAGGTTAAAATTAAGTGGGAGGGGGGAATTATAGAACAAATAAAAGTGAGGGGGTTATCTTTACATTGAATGAAAATATTCTAGTCACCGAGGGATACATTTCACTCAAAAAATTATATTATCTAGAAGTGTGGTGTAAGGAATGTCACTTTTTATAAAAAAAATTATTAAAGTTTAAAAACATTATATTTTTATAAAAAAATTGTAAAGAATAATGAGTGTTTAAAAAATTGGGAGTTGATAAATATATTAAAATAACATATTAATAAATCCAAAGGGGGATATTGAAAAACCATCCTGTTGTTTTTTTAATTGATATTTTTATTTTTTGAAATATAATATTTTTTAAAATAATGTTTTTGAAAAAAGGTGAGTTTTTGATGTTTTGAACCAAAAAACATAGAGGGAGAATTTATTTTAAAAAATCAGTTTCAAGATACAATGTATCAGAATAAGAAGAAGGAGACAAAGTTGTTTTCATAAAGGTTGTGTTAATGATTGGATGCACCATCAATCTCTGTATCATCAACATGATGTATAAGATCCATCTGAAAATGTCTTTTTAATGTTTGAATGTTGCTGAAGTGGTGTGTTAATGAAAGAGAATTTATGATTTAGAATGTTATCAATCTTTATAAGTTAATTCATGATATTAATTTCTGATCTTTATGTTCTCATAAATCATTGAAACATTCATGATAAAATAATTTAATGAAATGGATGAATTTTAATGATTCTATTGGTTCTAGGAATCATGAAAATGTTTTAATAATATAAAGAATTATGAGACATAGAGGTTTTTATAAGTCTGAATGAGTTTTAGCTAATGAGGTTGGAAGAATTTAAAAGTTGAAAAGTGGAGTATCGTTCATAATGATAATTCCATTATAATGATACTTCCCTCATATTTATGATTCTATTAAACAAACTCTGAGAAGGAATATTACTTGGACTGAATCTGTGGTGGGAAGTCAAACTGACTGACTATATGATGGATGGAAAATCATACTGACTTTAAGGAGGAAAGGAAGTCAAACAAATTTGGATATGGAAATTCAATCAGACAGACATAGATAAAGAATTTCAATTCGTAATGAGATGATTAAGTGTCGTCTTAATAAAATGAGGATGTTCCATCATAATGATATGAGGAAGTTCAAATTTACTAAAAAAATGATTGGATGTTCGAGAAGGATAATTACTAGGAAGACTACATATGCATCAATAATGCTCTAAAAGAGTTAATTTGGTCAAACATGAAGCTATAATATGTGTTATTTTCGATTATTTTTATTTTGAGTAGGTTGGAAATGTTATTTAGTTTCCCACTATTTCAATTATGGGATGCCTCTAAATAGATGTATAGTACATTTTTACTTTAAAACCATTCACATAGGAAGAAAAGGCAGAGCACTGTAGATTTCATATTAGATTTTTTTCGTAGTTAGAGAACTCATTAGGAGATGAGACTACTAAAATCCTTATTTAACAGAATTAGGAAGATCAGACTAAGGAAGTTTATAGTATGTTTTTAATTGTCACATAGAACAAATAGGATTTTTTATATAGATAGAACATAACGCTCTTTCAGACAAATATTTATAAATATAGAATCATATTGAGTCTATTAGACAAAGTCAATTAGACTGGGTTCATTGCATTGAAGTCAATCAGACATAGGGTCATTAGAACCAAGAACTTTTATAAAGAATATTCAACAATTTCTTTAGTCTTTTTGGTGGAATTTTTTTATCTAACACTGTAAAGTTACGAGATATGGTATAATATTTCCTATGAGTGTAAAGATAGTGTCTAAATAGAGTTAACACATGTTTTACTCACTTATTCATTATAGTGAATTTAAATATACCCACAATAGGTCTATGGAAGGGATGTATGTTCTAACATTCATGTAGAACCATGTAAATCAAAAGTTATTTACATTCTTTCCTACTTTTATATGAATGAGTATTTAATAATCAATGACAAGGTATTGAAATATAAGAGGATACATGGGATTATTTTCTAAAATAATTGAAACTTGTAAAAAGTGAACAACTATTTCAACATCCCCTCCTTCATATTTTTTATTTAATCCCTTGGAACATCAAAAATCATTTTTATTTCAATAAAAAACAACTGTTCCACTCACCTCACTTATAAAAGGTCACCCAGTATTATCTCCAATTAACACAATAAAATCCTTTTGGGTTGTCCAATACCTACTAAAATCACTTCTCCACTACTATCCCATCACCATAAAAGTTTTTTTGGATACAAAAACATTTTATCAAGGCTTTTGGGGAAAACAAAAGAACTATACCCAAAAAATAGGTATCTCTCGTCATTGGGAATTTTTTAATTTATTACCCCATACAATTATATTATTTTTATAAAATTATAATACAATAAACCCATTTTATTAAATATGCTGATATTTTTTTATTTTATTTTCAATGAACAAAACCATCTCTACTTCAATCTAATGGGTTACAAAATCATTCATCACGTGTACGAAAAAATACCACGAAACAAAAAAATATCATTAATTTTTGTGTTACCGTATATGAGAGGTTTTTATAATGATGTATATAAAGTATACATATGGTTTTTAAAACCTAATTATATATCTATAGTAATTATATTATATAAACCTTTTTAAATTCCATTCTGTTGGGTACAAGATAACGTATTTCATGTGTACGGTTGACTACCTCCTCATGAAGTGATATGATTAGTTTTCACTTACACATTACATTGAATTTAATAAGGATAAAGTGAATGAATTAATGTGATATAAATGATACTAATATGAAATTTGTGGAATATTATCATTATAGAGTGATAATATATTATTTTCTTTTTAACCATTTCACAAAGCGATGTGATTCCTTTTCAACAACACATTACATGGAATTTAATAAGGATAAATTGAATTAATTAATGTGATATTAATTAAATAATAATGATATTTATAGAATATTTATCATTATAAATTCAAAATATATCATTTTTTATTTATCCATTTCACTAATTTAAATATGATAACATTGTTCATGTACATGTATACTACTACCTTCACAAAATGACATAACTCTATTTTAATCACCAAACAAAATGGATGATATATATAATTATATTAAAAGAAATAATATAATATTTATTATTTTATTATAATTATATATATGTAATATATTACGTTACATCTTTCTATAATGATCATTGAAAACAAGAAATGTTACTCTTGTGTATATACGTCCTACCATCTCCATGACTATAATTTACTTTATTTATCAAAACCACTGTTAATGATTTTTTTAAAGTTAAAATTAATGTGTTAATATTATAATTATGTGACTATAATAATTATATGGTGATGGAATCATTAATAAAGTAATATGTCCATAAAAAAATAAAATATAGTTGAAAAATGAACTGTTTATTACCCAAATCATGACATTAATATAGAATTATTAGTAAACAAGTAATAAAAGGACATCACTAAATCATATGTGGTATTCTATATATAATTATTTTTATTTAATATCTATATATACATAGAATAAATATAAATTAATTATATAGGAGGTTTAAATGTGTGTTAAGGAAGTCAAGAATTACGGTAACAATTTTCTCGTCTCACTTTTTACTTCTGTGAGACACATAACATATTCACATTATATTTTTGATGTAGTGTATAGAATAAGCACGATGTTATTTTATGAGGATTATTCTGAATATTATTTTCATTAATACATCAATTTTTTGATATCTATTTCATATGGCTTACGATTTCAATGTTATCAATGTAGTGTGAGATTTTTGTATCAATTTTTTTCTCTTGGGACATATGACTATATTATGAACCTATATTATTTTATAAGATGTACATATATAAAATTTGGAATGTAATATCATGAATTTATCTATATAAATGATATTTTATTTTTCATATTATGATATACCTTCATGGGGATTATGTTTCATTATTAACGAAGTTATAAATAATTAATGATAGAATCTCATCGTTTATTGAGATTTTTTAGGTTTATGTTCCCAATGATTAAATATTTTGATCCATATATCAGAAAAACATTGAAATTTTTTTCTTTTAGATTATTCATGATATTTAAAAGTAGTATTACCCAATTTCTACTCTTTTTATCTAAAATAATTTACAAATTTTTTAAGGAAATCTAATTTTATGTCTCTCTTTGGCCAAAAATCCATATTCATCAAAATCCAATTTTTATTAAAATTTTATAAAATTTTTTATTACTCCCAAAGATATTTAAAATGACCATATTTACCTTGGTTTACATTTTAATAATTTTTTTTCAAATGGCACTTCATTCCATTTTACAAAACCATTCCAATTTGGATTTTACTAAAATTATGAAAGGAATCATTTATTTTCAACATGAATGAGTTAACTAAAATTTCCATCCATCATAAAAATTATTTTATTTAAATATTAAATTATTAATTTTCAATTTTATATTAAAAAAATTAATTTTAATAAATTTTATATCTTAAAAAAAGTTTTTTCACGGCAGAAATGATATTTTCCTAAAGACATGTTTTAAAATCTTTTTAATGGTTAATGTATACGTTTAAATGGTTTTATTATAATATAATTATTTTGAAAATGTGTTTTTTATAAAATATTTTTTCCATGTGGAAAAATATTTTACACAAGAAATGACTCATTTACATTTTCAAAACCATTTTCCATCGAAGTTGATATCCTTAGTGGTTAATTAGGATTTATGGGGAAAATAATCCAAGGAAACTATTCTTATTCATTCAATGAATAGTTTATGGTTATAAAGACATGATGTATATGAAACCCACTTCTCTTCCAGGGTTTAATCACTGATAAAATTGTACAAAACACACTACTCTTTCTATTTTTTATTTCATGTAATGAGGATATTATTATGAAACCTATTTCTTTTGCAATGGTTATGTTATTCTAAATTGTTTATGAAACTAGTTTCATTACATGGGATTTGATTTGATGCGGGTTTTATGATCTTGTGGAAGATAAATATATGTTATTCATTGTGTGTCAGTGGTTTGATTGAAAACCAGTATGGTGGTTATATTGTAATCAAGGATGATAGTTATGTTATAACCAATGATGTGTAGGACCTATATATCATTCCAATTCATTAGGTTTACATTTATATCACATGATATTGAAATGAATAGAAGAGTGACTGAACCCTGTTCAATAAAGTATTTGTTCCTCAATGATAGACAAGGGAGAGAACCTTGACTAATGTGATGGTTTGGAGTGTGAAATTATTCAAATATGTGGATGAGAATTCTACAAGATATGTTGGTGTTTCAAACCCAGGATATATATCCATCCATGTATTTTCTTAATATGTTTTGGAAATGATCCCTGTATACTAAGGAAATGACTTTATATTTTTTTTTTTATAATTCAAAATTCAATTTATTTGGATAATGTTATGATCTCATAAGTGATGTTATTTTTTTCCTTATGATTCAGGTCTTATAAACTGCCAAATTTATGCATGGACTCATGATTATGATCTTTTAGAAGATGAGTGTTGTATTAAAATCTTATGCTCATGTTTTCATACTCATTTTTTCATGTTATCCTTTTGTATATCAATATTTTACCCTTACCAAGATTCTAATACCACCCTTTATTATGTCTCATTTACCCATGTAATGAAGATTGGTTTTATATAGGGAATTTTTATAAAGAGTATATAATAGGAATATCTTTATGGGATATGATGAGGATATTACCGGAATTATAAGGATTGAGTTAAAAGTTTCCAGAGGCACTAAAATTTTAAAATAATCATGAATGTTTTAATGTTTTTTTAGGAATATTAATAAAAAATATGTAATATCCATTTGGGTGAATACTGGGTTTATATAGTTGGTATGAAAATAAAGGATCAGTTTCTATTTAAAAAATATGATGAAAAAAATTAGTGATGTCCCTATGGATATTTCTGAGGATATGTTCACAGAAGACTCTAAGGATAATTTTAATGATGAGTAAAGGTATTTGAAAATATCTCGTAATTTTATTGAGTATATTGAAGTGGTTTATTAAAAATCACATCCCTATCATGGTACTACAAGTGGATGTTTATCTTTTATACAGGTACCTTGGATTAATAACTCTATAAAGGGATTGTTGAGATACACTCTAACATAACCGGGATGATGATAATGGGTCTTGTAGCACAATTGGTATGAAACTTATGAGGTATATTCTTTTGAAATCTGCATTCTCTTTATGAACCATAATAAATGAATTCAATAGATGATGACTATATATAACATAGGATAAACCAATGATGTCCCAGATTAAAAATAAGGTTTCATTATTTATACAAACTATAAGTATATTTATCATTATTATGTGGTTTTCCACTATGATTAGTTTTACTCAAACTATGATTTTTGGTTTTAGTCAATGGAAGTAACTAGATATAATTTCATTAGTGTTGAATTTCATATACAACATGTTTTTGAGAAAACAAATGGAATGATAATTGATGTGAATGATTCTGTTATTATTCTTAATTATTTAACAAAGAACATGGATATCTACATGAACCTTAACCAACTATCAGAGTCACCAAAGAAGAGAAGGATAAAATTCACTGAGAATATGAGTAGTAGAGACCACAGAGGAAAATAGATTTAGTTTCATATATTTCCAGAATGTGGGAAGAAGAACCCAATATGATGTCTTAGATAAATGGGAAGACATTTTGACTATGGAAAATAAGTACATAAATAATTTAACTGGAAAGTAAAAATGAAAAGTTTGGTAAAAAACATGTATGGATATAATGGTCTCTTGAAGGAATCATTGACTGTTTAATGTTTTAAATGTTTAAAGTATTTTATTTTTTAAAATAAATGTCATAATGGTAACACTTTTTAAGATAATCTGTAATGTTGTATGAGTAATGTATTTTTTATGGATGATGAAGTGATTATAAATTAAATATTAAAGTAAGGATGTCTTAATAAACCATATGATAAATCCTAGTTAATGGATTAACGATGTGGCATGATAGTTAAATTTTTTTATATATTATAATTTCTTAATTATGATATATGAATCATAATATAAATATGTATTTTTTTGGATGTTTTACATTATAGATTTTTAATAATATTTTTAATGGTGTTGAAGACCTTGAAATGTGAATTTATTGAAAGGTGATATTCATATAAAATTATATATTGACAGAAATATAACAAAAAATATGATGTAGAAGTTGAGATAATTATTTTGGGATAATTAAATGGTTAATATGAATTAATTAAATTTGAAGGCATTCATATTCATGGAACTGATTAATGATTTATAGATAAAGCGGGTCATGTTATCATTAATGGATTTTAAAACATTATTGAATTTGAGAATATAGTCTATAAGATATTATTTTATTAAAGTAATAATTATGAATTTATGTTTTAAATAAGGAATATGTAAATTAATCTTAATAACATGTTTCAAAAGAATACATTATGATATTATTCACATGTTTTGTATGTAATAATTGAGAGCTACTTCATGATATATGGGGGATTAATATTATGTTCATTTCGAAAAATTACTGACCATCCATATAAATATTGAATCTTAGAAGTGTTATAACGATATCCATTTATGAGATTATTCAGGTTTGACATTGGATGAGGCTTTATGGATTAATTTATTACATCACTTTATGAATATTATGCATATTGGATAATATGTTCTAACCATTTTGTTTTGAGGATAACTAATGATGGATGAAATGACTTATCATCATAGTTATAGATCAAATGACCCATTAATATTTTAAGGATTAAAAATTCACCTACATTTATTAGAGTAAGAGGTGAAGAGGAAATTGATCAAAGAACAACATATGTGAAAGATTGTTCTTTTGAAATGGAATGAAATCATGTAAGAATATATTCTTAGTAAAATTACCAAACATTATGAAAATGATCTTGTAATAATCTATTGTGCTATTTTAATCATTTATTATGACATCAACGACCATTTAAAACTAATTTGGTTTATAGTTGTGTGGTCTTTACCATTATATATATCACCCACTTTTTTTGACCGATGATCTCTCCCACTATATATGATTATTTATTCCTTTCATCCTTGTCCAAATCATCTCTTCCAACCTATGTTCTCATATATGGAAACCTGGTTATGATTTCGTT
Source organism: Viscum album (assembly GCA_963277665.1). Lineage (NCBI taxonomy): Eukaryota > Viridiplantae > Streptophyta > Magnoliopsida > Santalales > Viscaceae > Viscum > Viscum album. Next base: position 134,898,284 of record OY728141.1, read on the forward strand.
CTGATAAAATTTATGTCATTGAATTTCTATTTTAAGGGATATTTTATTAATAATTTGTATAATGTGTATTTATATGATGAAATTTTAAAATGTTAAACGATTGATGACTGAGATGAATTTTGAGGTTGAAATTCATTTTAAGGGTGTAGAATTTACCGCCCCAATATTTTGTAATTTTTTTTAATAAATTTAACATTTTTGATTTGTTATGTTAAATGATAAACTCAGTTTGTCACAAATTACATGTAACACTATTTATGGATTGTGTAAAACGTAATACATATTCTAGATTGCGTTATAGGTAATTACAAGTTTAAAAAACAACTAGTCTTTCTATTATGAAATTGTTATTTAATATACTATTTATCTACTAACAATTGAAATTGTAGGTATGAGTAGAATGAAATAAACAAATTGAAATATGATTTTTAAATTTAAATATAATGATTTATGTGGTGAAAAATTAATTATAAATGATAGTAAAATGTTTTTAAAAATTGATGTAAGTATTTTTTGACAAAACTATTTTTATCTGAAAAAGTGTGTTTTACATAAATTAATTAAAAAATAACTTCCGAGGACTTATATTAAATAAATTTATCTATTATACACTAAATATAATTTTTAACATTCATCTTATATGTTTTTTATACAAGAGATAATTATAAATCCCATTTAATATTTAAAACTGGATTTTTCTAAAAATATGTTTTGTCATCTTTTGAAAGCTTATAATAAAAAATAAATTTTACCAAATTTTAAAAATTTATTTGGAAAAATAAAAATTACTTTTAAAATAATTATTTCAATATTATCTTAAATTGATTTTTTTGCTTTCTAAAGAGTATTATTTTTTCTGAATAGTAAAAATAGTAGATTTTAATTGAAAACTACCATTTCATTTAAATTATTTACAAAGTTATATTATATTTTAAATTAGTTTTAAGGTAAATTAGATAAATTATATATGTATAAATCTAATTTAGGTCATTTTAATCAATTACATATTGAAATTAGAAATAAAAACAATATAAACACTTGAATATTTTCTCTTTGAAAACCCAATTTCTCATTACCTCTTTGGGATTAATATTTAATTTAAATTTTCAACATATGTGAATGGAATTGGGGAAAATGGATTAAATATATTTAATAAGAATAAATTATATTAACTAATTTTTTAAACATAATTCTTTACAAAAATTATTTGAGAAATCAACAAAAAGTATTTACTGCGGTTGAGGTAAAAATTGACTGGCGAATGGGGTTAAACAAAGTAGATAATGGATAAAAATGATATACCAACCTTTCAAAAATCCATTTTCAGGGAATAATTTTTATTTATATATTATAGGGTTGATAATGAACATTTTTAATCCTTTTGGAATGTTAATAAAATCAGTACACCTTTTTCATTATAAAATTTACATGTGTGCCAGTCACCTCCCTTATAAAAGGCCACCCATTCTCATTTACACTTCACTCCTACAAACCCTTTTGGATCCAACAATAAAGAACTAAATAATCTACTAACATCCATCATATCATCTTATTAGACTAAATTTGGATATAAATCCAACCTAGTAATGATTTTTTTTGGAAACCTACTGAGGTTACCTGAGGAAGAGGTAACATTAATCAACATGTATTTTTATTTTATTTTTTTCTCCACCTCCTGAAATTCTTATTATATCCATTAAGATAAAATAAATATAGTAAATTTAATATAAATATTTATTTTTATGTTATTTTTATTCCCTTAAAAAAACTCAACTTCACTCATTTGGGTTATGAAATCATCATTTGTGTGCACAAAGGACTAAAACTGCAAGAATCGATGTCATTTGTTTTTCCTTTACCACCTCAAAAAGTTTGGTGTCATGATGTATATAATGTATATATATATATAAATTAAATTTATAAAATAATTATTTATTTATATCCATTATATCATATATAAATTTTAATACATTATATTATTTAGGGGATACGATAAGGTTGTTCTTGTCTACCAAAATCTACCACCTCACGGAGTGGTGTGATTCGTTTTCACAAAATCATTACATGGAATATAAAATGGATAGTGTTAATGAATTTATGTGATATAAATTAAATAATCATGATATTAATGACATATTTAACAATATTTAAGGATAAGATATCAGTTTATTTCATTCCTTTTCACTCATTGAAATATGATATCATCATTCGTCTACATGTGTACTACCGCCTTCACGAAGTGATTTGGCAATCTCATTATCACCAAACAACATGGACGATTTGTGTAAGATTTTATTAAAAAATAATATGTTATTTATGATATTATTATCATTATGTAAATATAATATATTACTCAACTTTTTTCCATTATGATCATAGAAAAATTGAAATGTTAATCATGTCTACGTATGACCTATCGTCTCCATGATTGTATTATACTTAATTTATACAAAACATATTTCATGATTGGTATTTAAAGTAAAATTGATATATTTAAATTATAATTAATTATATATTATTATTCTATATATGATAGAACCACAACTGATATAAGAAGACCAAAAATAAAAATTCAAATCACATATGAATAATAAATATGTCATTACCCAAAATGTGTCTAGAACATAGAATTTTTAATAAAAATGTATCAAAAAGACATATGTAAATCATATATGGTAGGAAATATGCAATAATGGTTCTATAATTGATATATAACGGAAATATATTTTTTATATCGGAGTTCTTAATGTGTGTGATGGTAGTGAATAATTATTGTTAGGGTTTTCTCATCTCACTTTTTACATCTATGAGAGTCATGCCATATTCACCACAAATTTCTTTTATGTGGTGTATATAATAACCATGAATGTATTATTTTATGATAATCCAAAATATTATTTTTATTAATAAATCCATTTGAATATATCATCTTTCATGGGTTTTTTGATTTCAATGTTATCAATGTAGTGAGGGGTTTTTATTTCAGTTTTTCTTCTTTGAGATAAGTGATTATGTGACACACCTATATATTCATAGGTGTATATATATGCCTTTTAACTTGAAATATAAAGAATTTATTTAACCTCATGATACTTTATGCTTATTTTAATAATATTTTTCCAATGGAATATATTTCCATGTTACCAAAGATGTATTGATTTTATGATACAATCTCATCATTTATCAGGAGTATTTATTATTATGTTTCCATTGATTAAATATTTTCATCCATATCACAATAACATCTTGAAATATATTATCTAATGGTTAATCAAGTTATTTAATTGGAATAATACAATTTCCACTATCTTTTAGTTAAATTAATTGAGAAAATAATTTAATAGAAATATGATTTTACGTTTATTTTTGGCAAAAAATCCATTTTTTTCCAAAACTGTTTTTTATAAAAATGTTTCATTTCACATATATTATTTTTATAGAGTCATTTTTTATGATGTTTTATTTTTTAAAGAAAATTGAAGGAATCATCTTGTATTTTTAGAAAAAATGGCCATTTGGTATTTACCAAAAAAATTGAATGATATCTTTTATATATAACATGACTATCAGAAATTGAATTTCCCACTATCATGACCAATTAGCATTGTTTAATAATAATTTATAGTTTTTATGAATTATTTTAAATTAAATTATTTTCATCATTTTTAGTTTCATAAAAATATTTTTTTTAAATGACAGAAATATTTTCCACAATAATTGTATTTAATTGAATTTTAAAATATCATGTATAATTTTAAAATGTTACTTTCAAAAAATATTTTTTTGAAGATGTTTTTAGTGATTAAAAATGTTTTTCCTCAGTACAAATGTTATTTTTCTCAATAAATTTCCTATGTAATCATTAAAAATCATTTATCATCTAATATGAAATCCTTTGAGGTTACTTATACTTTACTAGGGATATTATCAAAATAAACACTTCTTTTTCTTCCTATGAATCATTTATATTAATGATGAAATTATTTTAATGAAAACAATTTGTTTTTCTTGAGTTATACCATCATAAAATAATTATGAAGATCAATTATTTTTCAATTGGATATTATTTAATTAAATGATTAAATGACTATTAAAACCATTTCTTTTCCATAGGTTATGTTATGATGAAATGTTTATGAGACCTTTTTATTTCATGGGATCTTGTATGATTAATGTTTTATGATATTATAGAAAAGATATTTATAAATTTTACTATGTGATTGTGGTTAAATTATAACCATGTATGGTGGTTATGAGTTTTAATGTTTAATATCTCATGAGATAGACCAGATTTGAATGAGGAGTGAACCCAGTTCAATAAGTGGATTTGTCTATTATGATTGGATTAATATTTAACCATGACTATTATGATTGTTTATGGAGTGAACCCATTAAAATTTGAATAATGTGTTGTAAATGGGGATGGTGGTGTGTCATACACATGAGGTGTAACTGGCAATGGTGTTCCCTAATAAGTTTTCGAAACATTCCTTATGTATTATTAAATTGATTTCCTAGGATTATGTGTATCACATAATTCCATGTATTATGATAATATTATGAACTCATGGGTCAATTTATCTAATTTTCTTTATGATTCAATAATTATGTATTTCCAATCATTATTTCATCAATCAATATTATAATATTTGATATAAAGGGTATTGTTTTAAAATCTTATACTCATGAATAAATTTCCTTGTTTTTATGTTATGATTAAATATCTCCTTTGCTTACCCTTAATGAGAATCTAAGATCACACATTATTATATTCCATTTCTTCAGACTGTGATGAATGGTTTTATATAGGATATTTCTATGATGTGTACATTTTGAAAAGTTATTTATGGGAGGCATTGACGATCTTTTAGGAATTAATATGTTCTTAGTTTCTAAAGGAAATAACTATTAAGGTCCTCATGCATTTGTTTTTTTAATTTTATGAAAATGAAATAAAAATATTAAATATTCCTGTATGAGATTCCTGGGTTCTTATACATGGATTAACCATAATATGAATCTTGTAATGGTTAATGTGTGAACCAAAGGAGGGTTCCCAAAGAAGAGGTACACCTCTTTACTGAGTGATTCATATTCATTTTATTTATCTAAAATTAAATTTTCTTCAAACATAATTAAATAATTATTTTCCAAATAATGAAATATTATTATAACTTTTTTACAACACATTTTCACCTAATTTTTATATCATTTAAAAAAAAATGCATCACTCTTTCTTATATGTGGACCAACACCTCCCTGAAGAGAAGAATTTCATTATCTATAACTGCTTGAAAATGATTGTTATAAAGATGGTAAAAAAATTTAAATAATTTTAGGAAATTATCCTTATAATTGAATTATAAGGTATTAATTACCTCCTTCCCCTTTCCATCATTTGGAAATTGAAAATGTCGCTCGTGCGTATGTGTAAAAATTCCACCCACAGAAGCGATGCGATTAATTTTTCGTTATGAACTCACACAGATAGTAATTGTGATAAAAAAAGTTATTAAATATTTCATTTATGACATATTAATGTTTATGTAATAGTATAATATTAGTAACATTGTTTTTTCCACTGTAAAAAAATGAAAATTCATTCATGAATTCTAAATTTTTTTTATCTCCATCAGATGATGTGATTCAATTTTCAAGATCACCTACGATGGATAGTTTTAAAATGTATTTAATTTATAAATATGATAATTATATATTTTTTAATATTTTAGTGGTAATCGAACCATAACCCCTTGCACCATGGTTAACAAAAATATTTTTTGGGTTTATAAACAGAATGAACCGAAATTATCCTATATAAAATAATAAATTTAAGTAACTACACAAATCATGTGAAAAAACGAAATAAAATGAATAATAATAATTAATTTAACCTGATAAAGGATATTATTCATGTATAAATCTTTTAAAATTTTATAATTTTAGAGTTAGAGACCATACAACTCTATATGTAAAAAAAGATAACGAATGTTTCTTTAAAATCACGTTTAAAAGTATATATTAGATATATTTCTCTTCCATATATATCTTCTTAAAAATGTTCAAATAATGTACTTATTCATAAATAAAACATTATTAATATTAATTATTAATTACATTTGACATTATTTTAATGGATTTAAGTGAATGTTTTAAAAATTTGTTGTATGAGTATTTTTTTACTTTTTATCAATATATAAATGGAATATTTTATTAACATATACATATTTAAATTCATTCCGTAATAGATATTTTTAGTTATGAATATTCCACTATATTCTTCCATGATTATTTTCAATGAAATATTTTATCTAGATATTCATGGAATTTGTTGTTTTATAAATGGTTTTCAAAGTTTAAAGACACATTTTTTAATAATAATGAGATAATTAATAGTATTATTACATATTGGATTTAATTTGAATTATAATTTCATTATAATTAATATGAAACCTTTATGTTTTTTTTCATGCAATGGTCCATGGAAATTTGATATGAAGAAGATTTGAGAATGATATATCTCTAATGACGAGTGATCCTGTTATAGCTATAAATTTAATTGTCTTTGTAATGGAGTTTAATTGTGATAGGATACATCTAAGTGATATGTGAATTATTATATTATCACATTTCATTATAGAGAGTCTTATAACGGTGAATGTAACAAAAAAACTCCCAAGATACCTACATAAATATCTTGAAATGGTTTAAAAAGGGTCCATTTTGGCTTCAAAACGTCTGAAATAGAGTTCATGTGTCTTTAAGGTCTCTCTATGACAAAAAAAAAGATAATGATGAATATATTATCTTTCAAGGATTGGCATCTATGAGGTTTAATAGATTCTATAAAACCATTACCATTATATGTTTTACTTATTGATTTCATATAAAACGTTTCATAAAATATATTACGTTATTTTAATAGAAAAATAAATTAATGTGTGAGGTAAAACAAAAATTGGAAAACGTTATTATGGAATTTTTATATTTATTGGTGAAATAACAAGTATATTTTATTTTGTTTCCCATACTGTGATTTATTTTCTAATCCAATGTTTTAAAATGATTTTTGATATGGTATAAGGATAAGTAGAATTGTAATAATGTTTTGGTTCTAGTAAAGGGAGTAAACTTGAATGAAGAAAGTGGGTATTTTTAAAAATCATCAATTGAGGGGGGAATGGAAACATAATGAAATTTAAAAAAATTATCTAATATTTCACCCAATTAACTAAATATCATAATACAAAATATCTTGTAAATGTAGGAAAGTTCAAACCTTATTATAAATCATTCATTTTTTGCTTGAATAATCTATAGGTCGTTATATAAAAATAACCATTATTACCAAATTTTGGCATTCTGAGCCAAAAATTAATCCCCATTTATTTCAATTCAAATTATAAATAATATATAATTAATATTTGAAATGAAAAATTTATCTTTTTGAAAAAAATATTTAATAAAAATGTTGTTTTAGAAACTATGTTTTGTTAATATTCTTTAGAATTTATTTCCAATTGAATTTTTTTAATATAATCATATATGTGTTTATGCATCATATCAATGTTATTATATTAAATCATGAATTGGACTGGGTAGATAATAAAAAAATTATTGAATATTTTATTTTAAAATTGCACTTTCAACTTTGTTATGACCATTAATTTTAATTTTAACACTCTCAATATTATGTTAAATAATAAAAATTATTTAAAAAAATAATTCTTCCATGTTAATCAGAAATATGAAATATATTTTAGTATATTTGTTTAATAAAAATGATAAAAATTTCATGTACAAATATAGATTTTCATTGAGATATGTAACCTCTTAATTTCTATTTAATTACTTGGTTTTTCCATTGAATTAATTCCTAATAAATATATGGTTGAAATAATGGTGTACATGGATTTTTTAGATCATAGACAGTCGTATTTTGATAGAAAATTTTGGTTGCATGGTTAGTAGAAACCATACAGCACAAGCTACACAGTTTTGTTTAAATATGTGTGGTGATCCATTACCCTACCAACTGCCTCATAGTTTAACTTTACCATGTAGCCCTGTTTGTTCTACTAGGAGAGTGGTGAAGGTATTTTTATAGAGGAATTTAGAATGGGATACACAGTATTATTCTAACCATGCACCAATCCAGTGCGAGGGGTGTCAAAGGATAGAGATGGGTGCATAGTTGGTGCACAATTTTTCAAACAATGGTAATCTTTAAAAATTGTGAGAAATAACCATTTTCTTGACCCCATAATTAGAAATCACCCAATTTTTCTTTCTCTTCAAAGAAAAAAAACAACCATATCCCTCTGTCATTGGAATCTCCCCCCATGGAATATACCTAGGATCATTCGGAACATCTTCCTCCAACATAATAATCATGATCTGTTCATCTCGTTGGATTCCTCCTAGAGAGATCTCTATTTATTAGGGTCCTTTATCCATTCTCCATTATATCTATGATGAATTTTTTGTGAGATATAAAATTCCCTATATTTAGGTCATTCAACTATTCTTAAATTTTATTCTCAAGCAGGCCAATCAAAGAGATAATACTGGATGAGGTGTCTATTAACTGAATAAGGTAGGTGTTTTGTGAATTTTCCCTAAAATCCTCATCTTTTATAAAGTGTTTATGATGTGCTCATGCTAGTTTCCCCAAGAATATCATATAAAAATTCATCTTATCTAATATAAATTTACTAGATTGTATTATAGGGATATAATTACACCTCTTGACATCCACTAAGTCTTTATCCTCAAATTTAACCACACCAATAGAGAGAAATATTTTTTCCGTTTGGTGACCTATTTTGAAATTTATTTGGGACAAAATTCGGGTGTGATCTACATTGAAATTAATAAGGTATGTTCTTTATGTTAAATTAATATATTATTAATTGATAAAAGGAATGTATATAAATACATACAACTTGTCCATTATTTATAAAACTACTTTAATAATTTTTAGGGTCCTTAATTCTCCTTATAACATATGATGAAAGGTAATGGATCAGCCTAACGATTTGAAATGTGGAAAAGTATTGCATGGAATATGATGAAATTTTTATCTAAAAAAGATTATAGGGTTCCTATTACATATGATGAATTTTCATATTAATAGGATTCTTTCATCTTGAGACGACCTTAAATTCCTGAGGTAATGTCATCAACACTCAAGGGATGCCCTTTGAATTCATTTAGCAAATTTCTATGAGAGATAGCCACCATAAAATCTGGACCATTCCTTATTATGTTAATTCCTTAGTGATGTACTAATTATTCAACTATATATATTTTTCAGATATTGTAATTCCTTTGATAAACTCTTGTAAAAGTTGATTTATTTGAACATGTGATACCATGAATTTAAATCTCTATGGTGAGTCATTTTTAGCATAAGATTACTATGGATAATCTCCATGGGATCAACAATACTCTTTTGTAGTGGAATTCCTTGGGTGTACCGCTTTGATCACACTTGGGGCCCTATATCAAGACTACATGAGGTACTAATATGAGTTGGATTGACCCATGAGGTCAAAGATGTTTGTCTCTCCTCAGATCCCATTTTAAATTATCACAATTATTACTCCATGATTTCTATTATATTATAATAATTTAAACCCTATCAAATAATTTAATAACCACTTGTTCAGATACATTACCAATTGAGGACAAATAATAAATGGGTTATTTATTTTAGTGTTTCATTAATTATATACCAACACAATATTACTATTTATTTTGAAAAATGAATTAATACAGACCCCATTGGCAATGTCCTACTATGATTCTTGTCACACCATATATAGGTTGTCATTGTTACTGGGATATATTATATGATCCCAACAATGGACAAAGAGAAAATTCCTTCTTGGACACATGACTTCTTACATTAGGATGTGATCTCAATAACAGATGACTAAGACATTTCTCATTATTTTTGGATAGTTTTTTCCCATTTTAATTATTTTGTACATCATGTATTATGATTTCTACCTACTATAATGTATTCTTACATAAATTTGTTTTTAGATACACTCTATCACCCTATGTATATGTTACATCTTTAGGGTTTGGATGATTATTTTATGCATGATTCGTATAGTTGATTTTGATTCCACATTCATTATTATTATTATTCAATTTTTATTAATATATTTCACCATTGTTCTCTACTATGACAGTGGAAATAGCTTCCCTGTAGACACACCCTATACACTCGAACTAGTCAGTAGCCTCTGGCATACTTTGAGGTGCTATTTAAAAGATGTGGTTGAGGAGGATCAGTTACATAAGAGTGAACCAAGTCTTTGACATCAAAAATATGTATCCGATGGTTTTTTTTATTCTTTTCTTGTTTTTAGGAAATCATGAAAAGAGATCAAGAACCTATGGGAACTTGTTCATAAGTCGTTCGTGGGAGTAGAAAACCCATTTTAGAGAAATTCCAAGTATCCTATGAATGTGAAATTGTTATATTATTATCCCCTTATTATAATTGATATAAATCCTACATTTTGTAATGAACAGGAATTTTGGTGTATGATATATTATATGGATATTCTACCTAGGGAATTTTGGGTAAGGATCATTAGTTCACGTATCCTTATAGAAACCTAGGATTCACATGCTAAACATATTCCATGTCATATAGGTGTATTTAAATGTTATAATTTCTTATATTTCATGTGATTTTTTAGTGTTTCTTGGTTGTGATATATGCTTGTGGAACTAAAACCTTCTGTATGAAAGATAAATTGGTTATTTAAAGTTCTATCATCAACCTAAAAAATGTTTCCCCATATACTTTGATGATGACTTCATTAATAGCCAATTTAAACCCATTTATGCTATGTATCCCATGTTACCTGAGTTGGGATTTGGCTATGATTAAAAGGATACAAATTTAAACCTATAATTTTTATTGTCATTAATAAATTAGAATTTTTATTTCTTCACATCAGGTCATTGTATCATACCCATTATATCCTGATATCGAATGTAAGGGGAGTTGGTTGCAATTACATGGGTATAAATCCATGTTTATACATTTTATGTGACTTTATATAATGATGGAGGTAATCTATTTAATTTTAACATAAATTTTTCATATACACACTTTCAAACATAAAACATAAATATTAACCTATATCTAAATGGTTTACAGTAAATCAAAAAGAAAAGTGCAACAAACAAAGACATTTCTTTTCAAACATGAAATTGAACCTCCCATATACCAAATCCCAAAGAAATGAAATCATGAGAACATATCAATATTGTATCCTTATAAGGGGTAGTTGGGTTCATATGTTTTTAGTGAATTATTTAATTTTTTAGCTTGAACTTGTAATCCAATCTACCATAGTTTTTCATTCTATAGAATGTGCATGGAATTTTTAGAGATAATACACCGGGATTTCATGGATTTTTAACTAGAAATATGGTGATGACCATGCTCTAGAGGTGGTGGAACCTAAGCTACTTATTTTATCTTTAGTAGTGCCACCTATTACACACTTTAACGTTCAAAAAAGGCACTGACACTCAGTTTTGGGATCATTTTCTGCACTTTTTGTAGTTGATGCTTAGTGCACCACAACAAGAACCTATGATGTTAGTTCTTACTCTTTTGTTCCAGATTCTAAATTCCCTTATATTATTAATAAATAGTGGTCCATAGGTTTTAAAGTCATATATATAAGAATAATTAATCGTATTTGATCATTTAAAGATGCATCCACAGAGGACGTTCGAGATCTCCACCTATTTACAAAGTCATTCAGCCAAGAACTGATGGGATGTGATTAACTACGCTTCTCTTTATCATGAAATGGTCTTGGAGGACATAAAAACTGCCTTTTTTATTCCTTATTCCTTGAGACACTTATATCTAATAGATCTACTGAGTTCAGGCTCTAGGTTCATTGTGTTATGTTCGTTAAGAACTATTCATAATGCTTTATCAAGATTCAAAACTTTTTACTACTTCATGTTGATAATGATCTATTGCAATAGATATGATTCATGGATGGGATAAGTTATTCCACCCATACTCAAGAGAATTTACTATTACAATTTTCCATTAGTGAGATTGTGAACCAAGATCTCATCACCAAGAACCACTTGAGGGATGGTGCAAGTTTGTGGAACATTGGGTTAGTGTTGAGAAATGAAAATAGTTCTTCCCGCACCAATAAGAATAGCATAGAAGTTTCATACCATTAATGTAGTTTCCTATGTATCTACACTAGTATCTTAATTGTATATCGTTAGTGTGGATGGATGGGCAATGTGATTCTGCAGTGCAATAGATACCAACCTAAGATTCATGATTTTGGTTTGTTGAGCCATCCTAATTGGTTTTTCCAGACCATTCCACCTATTTATATCAAAAGAGGAACTACCCTTGATCCACCTTTCAGAGTAGGATTAGTGACTCTATGTTAGATTGGATGTTGGATCAGTACTAGCTAGATTGGACACATATGAGGTCATAGACATGGTATTCAACCTTCTTATTTTGAGTTCTAGTTGACATACCTACTACGGTTAGTCCATTGGTAGCTCAGAGTCATCGATTAGTCTTGTTTCACATATTATAGTAGATTCCAAAGGATTAGAGTGTAATAACATATACTATATGATGAACTATTATTTTATCCTCTATTACCATATCTTATTTTTTTCATTATGTTCTTTCACAGTTGATAATAATTATATCGATGATAGAAATCCTTGGAATTAAAAATCCATACTTTTTTTTTGGGAGAATACCATTGACACATCGTTGGGTGTATGATAATAGGATATACATAAATGAAAGTAATGGCCACAAGATATTTTTGGTTATTTCTTCTTGTGAAAATTCATTATTCTTGAAATTATTGTGTTTGATTTCATACATGGAATTGATTTGATCATGTCTTATCAAGACCACATTAATTATTATCACATAAGGGAGATTTTCACAATACCCATGGGTGATAGATATTTATTTAAGGGACAATAAAATTTCTAGGACAATCGAGCTAGACCATAGAATCATGGGATTTAAGGGGTGATATCCCTTATTTCCACCCTTTTTCAGGATGATTAGATGGAGAGTCTAATAGATTTTAATCAGGAAGTGGAGCATTTAATTAATGTTTTCTCATATGACTTCTCTAGATTACCACATAAATGATATGTAAAATTTATGTTATAGCTCTTTCTAAAAAAAGATCCAGTATCCATTCCTCCTTATAGGATGGAACCTATAGACCTCTAAGGGATCAAGAGGTAGTTGGGGGATTTAGAATCTAAGGGTTCTTTCAACCAAGTAATTATCCATGGGGTTCAGATTTTATTTTCATTAAGAAGGGGTATAAAAATATTAGAAATTAATTATATTAATGAAGTTTTGAGCCAATTTATGGTGACTGACATGTATAATTTTTCTCAAATTGATGATCTCTTCAACTAGATGTGAGGATCTATAGTGTTCTCAATGATCTACGTGGGATTACTCTACCATCAGGTGAGAGACAGACCTTCAAACATACTATTAACGACTTTATGAATCCATTATGGTTTATATAAATCCTAGTTATTATTCCTGGTATTAAGAATGAACATGTTGTTTTTAAGTCCATGATGAATAGCAGCTTCCATCCCAACTTGGATTCCATTTTCATAGTTTTTGAGGATGGAATCTTGGTGTATTCTCATAATTCAAGTGATTATTCCGAATATTTTATGATCTTTTTAATAGGACAGAGAGTATTAATTATATGCTAAAATCAAAATGTCTCACTTTTAGATAAACAAGGTCTACTTATTATGCCAAATTTTCTAATAATCAAGATTATGAGATTACACATAGAAAGTGAGTGTTGTATTTTATTTGGAGAACCCCAACAAAAATATTGATATATAGATTTTCTTATTTTTGGGTTGATATTACGTGCATATTATATAGGAAATATCATGACTTGAGGAACCTCTTACTAGTATGAATAAGAAGGGAGTGATGTTCTTGTACAATAAAGTGTAAGATAAATCCATTATGAAGTTAAAAGTAAGGCTTACATTAGAACCAATACCGCTCCCATCTGAAACTGAAAGTGGCTATATAGTGTTCTATATTACATAGGCCATAGGAGTGGATGGAGTTATAATGTATTAGGATTGACACATTTCATAAACATCTCATAAGTTGAGGCCTAATGAGTGTAATTACCCAACACATTGTTAAGTAAATAAGGATTCCTTAGGACTTTTCCATTCCCCTATGTTTTTAAAACCACAAACACTTTATCTTAAGGCTAATTGTTTTTTCCTATGAATTATTTTCATAAGATAAGTTTCCATTCTCTATGGAAATTTTTATCCTTAACTCTATTTTAATTATTTCTTTTTATAATCCCTCTAAATCAAAATCATTTTATCACTAAGTATAAAATTCATATTCTTATGTAAATCCATGGAATCTTATAATTCCTAGGATATAAAGTGTTTTGTTTTCAGATTCTGAATTCTCTGAAATTCAAACATCGAATTCTCTGAAATTCAGAATCTAAATTCTCCGAAATTCAGACTCAGAATTTTCTGAAATTCAGATTCCAAATACTATGAAATTAACACTCTGGATTAACTAAAATTTATATTCCCAATTCTCTGAAATTCAGATTCTGAATTAAATCGGATTTAGACTCCGAATTCCTTAAATTTATGACTCCAAATTTCTCCAAATTCAGACTCCGAATACAGAAATAATTTTGACATCAAATTCATTGAAATTAAGAATCCAAAATCTAAATAATTTAAATTCTAAATTCTTTGTAAAAACAGAATCCGAAGAATCAGAAAAGATAAAATGCAAATGTTTATTTGGTTAGACTCCAAATTCTATTTTTCCTTAGACTGTGAAAAATAGATTTGGTTAAGAAAAGTCACATTCCTAACACATGTTATTGTTATGATATGATGTCGTGTAATATGTTTCTAACTAATCATGGGTTTAGTGAAATGTTTATAGGTCCCTCTGAGATTCAAGGAAAAATATGATTGTTGGAGGAGGGATCTGACCATTAGAGTTGGGCCTAAAAATAGTAGCTCATTTGAAAGAGCTTAACACCATTCCATCAATCTAGATAGTACATGCTATGAAGTGATTTCTAGAGAGAGAGAGACTCATTCTTTATGCACATCTAAACTTCATGTTCATTTTTCTTGGTGTGACTCCGAATGTTGCTGAGTACAATTGAGGGATTCTAGTGATAGGATGAAAGAGGTCCGGACTACCTTAATGTTCATGGGTTTGTAGGGATAAAAAGAAAGATTCTAATATTTTAATCTTGAAATTACCCAGGTATGGGATAGAAAAACATAAATGAATGTATAAATCAAGAAGACCTATATATATGGTTTTTGGATACCCTACTATTTGGGTTAAAATATTTCTTACTTATTAGTTGTTTTGTTTCAAGTTTTATTTCCATGGTATGTTTTATAAAGGAAAAAAATAACAAGTGTATTATACTTTCTTATATTTTTTCATACGCTGATATGTTAGATTCTATATGCATTAATGTAGAATATTTTACTTTTAAACTTCCCTTGAGTTTTATTTTTGGAACGATATTTCTGAAACGTAAGCAAGTTTGTTTCATAGATTTTTTTTGGTTTGTGAATTTACCTTGTTTAACATTGTTAAACTTAGTTTTCCTTACGGTTAAAAATGAATGTTTTTAAACATAAAATTCTCCCCCTCTTGTAATTGAGTATCTTCATTCATATTCCGATCTTAAAATTAGTATCATAGCAGGTCTCTGAAAAACTAAAATTGATATATATGTTTTCGTTATCATATTTTCCTTGTTCTAAATTTTCATGCATAACTTTTATTTATTATGTTTTTCTTAGATATTTCTCTCTTTTTTACAATCCATTTCGTTTAACATGTTATGTGGAATGATATTTTGTTATATAATGGCAGGATTGAATATTGGATCCACTGATAATCTAAATCCTACTAGACCACCATTTTTTGATGCTAATGATTTTAAATATATTAGAGATAGAACAAAGACTTTCATTATCAACACTGGAGTAGAAAATTTTGTTATGGTCATTGGAGATTAAAAAATCCCATACAAAGAAGTCAAAATCTTCAATAACCAAGAAAAATCAGAATATCAACTCAATTACAAGGTAAACAATACATTATTGGGTTATATGATCACAAATATATATAATCAAATTTCTTCTTATGAAGATGCTAACTGCGTCTAGAAGAAACATGAGGTTAATAATTTTGGGAAGCCAAAAGTTATAGAGACTAGAAGAGATATTCTTAGAGCAGAATACCATGGATTTATATTTTCATATGGAGAACCAGTTTCAAAAGTGCAGTAAAGATTTATGACCATTTCCAACAGTATACAATATATGGGAGAAAAAGGTCTTGATGATGAAGCTATTGTGGACAATATAATTGACATCATGCCAAATGAGTGGGAATAAAAAAGGACAAATATTTATCAGAATATAAATTTATCTCAAATAACTCTTGATGATATTTTTGGAACTCTTCTTCAACACGAGACAAGAATGAAAATAGGTACTGATATGAATAAAATGAATAATGGAAATGAAAGTGCATCCTTTACTATTATTAAGTCTAAAATGTTGGAATGATGTATACGATCTAAGTCTAAGAAAGCCACTGTTTTATCTGAATCATGTGAAAGTGAACATTCAAAAATGAGAAAAACCTTCCTTTGATAACAATTCATAGTGATCGTTGTCACGATCCGACCCTACCCGGGCTCGAGCCGCAACTACCCCAAGCCCACCTCCATAGGCCAGGGGCTGGCGACCAGCGTCGAAGGCTCAACAACTTGGGGAGGCCTTTGCCTAAGTACTTGTACACACGCACACGTAGCAAAGTCAATGAAAAAGTGTAGAGTAAAAGAAAAGAAAAGTAAAGAAAAGGGAAACTAATATATATAAACCACAAAGTGCATCGACCTCTGACAGTACAAAGTACAGTGCTGAAAAGGAAAAAGGGGAAAAACACGCACCCAACCAAAAGTGACACAACCCGACAACAGGTAAACAAAAGAAACAGCTGACGGGTCTCCTACCTCGAACCCAACCATGATCACCGCATGCGGCCCAAGCTCCCAAGCTCATACGCTCCACTGAAGTCACGCTCCACCTGTTCGTCATCTGC
The DNA here is from genome assembly GCA_963277665.1 of Viscum album. Taxonomy (NCBI): domain Eukaryota; kingdom Viridiplantae; phylum Streptophyta; class Magnoliopsida; order Santalales; family Viscaceae; genus Viscum; species Viscum album. Next base: position 134,915,517 of record OY728141.1, read on the forward strand.
AAGGGCACACCAAGTGCGGGCAAAGCCCAAGCCGGGGTGAGTATAAAAAAAAATACTCAGTAGGATACCTCGAAGGCTCGAGGGAGCAACAAAGGAGGTACTGAAGGGTGAGAAATAGAGCAAACAAGGAATAGAAAGGTGTACAACCAAGGGTGCAGTAAAGAGTAACAGCTCAACCCATCAAGAGAAAGATAGAAGACTCATCCTAACACAAGGAGCTAGGAACGATGAGAAGATGCACTTCTCATGGAGCTTTCGCTACCTATAGCAGGTGAGTAGACTCATCCAACCACGAAAAGCTGGATGCAGAAAGCACATGGCATACCCCGCGCATCTTTGCCTCTCCTGAAGGAGAGTAGCCAAAACCCAAGGAGTGGGTACTCGAAACATGGTACATACAAATCCATATGCTCTGTCGAGAATCCCGAACACTGTCGTAAGGGGATCTCTGTCCCGTAGCTCAGCCTAAGAAAATGAGTCGCCAACAGTCCAAAAAGAAACACCATCATTAATGCCCAACATCCCGCACGTTTTCCTTGAACTGCAAGCCAAGGGGCTCAATCACCACACCTTGACACTATCCGCTTTGGGCGGCACTGACTCGCCCGCACGGTTTTAGATCACGTCACAAGAACGCATCTTGGTGGGGAAAGCGCACCTCATACTTGAGAGTCCTAGGGAAAGTCAAACCACACCTCGTCACTACCCTGCAGTCGAGAGGTCTCCTCAAGCCAAAGACGTTCCATCACCGACCCGTACAACCACGGGTCCCGCTCCGGTAATCACGGAGGTAAGACACAGACTAGCCTAGTCGAGATGACTGAGTCTAGAATGCTAACCGGTGTCCCCACTGCCCATACCTGTTGGAGGGTAATTCATAACCAGATATTGGGTGACCCACTACCCAGCCCTGCTGGAGGGTAAACCCTAACACATCATCAAGAGACCCGCTACCCAGCCCCGCTGGAGGGTAAACCATAATAAGATACTTGGTGACCCACTGCCCAGCCCTACTGGAGGGTGAACTGTAAGACGTCATCAGGCGACCCACTGTCCAACCCTGATAGAGGGTAGACCATAACACATCTTCAGGCGACCCACTACCCAGCCTCGCTGGAGGGTAGACCTGGAATAGGTTGACAGTCGACCCACTGCCCAGCCGTGCTGGAGGGTAGACCTGGAACTAGACGACGAGCGACCCACTGCCGAGCCCCGCTGGAGGGTAGACCCTAAGAGGTCGTCAGGTGACCCACTGCCCAGTCTCTGCTGGAGGGTAGACCCTAAGTGCGTCGGGTGACCCACTTCACAGTCTCTCCTGGAGGGTAGACCCTAAGAGCATCGGGTGACCCACTGCCCAGTCTCTGCTGGAGGGTAGACCCTAAGAAGACGATGAGTAACCCACTGCCCAGCCCCACTGGAGGGTAAAACTCAGAACTGCTCTGGACATAACCACTGGAGGGTACAACACTGGCCAACCAAACACAAAGTGGGTACCGCACGACCTCCAAACTCCAGAAAAACTCACCCAAAAGAGGTGTAGTGTCTACTCCATCACTGGGTTTCACTAGCACCGCTACTGGCCAATACATCGAGAGCGAAACCATGGGGGGAGGCCACTCAACCCTGCTGGTCAAACAAACAAGCAAAAAGGGACCCGCTACGCCGCAAAATTTCCAAGTACGCAAAGCAGAACACGACACACACGTGGGGCCCACATGACATGTGGCTCCAAGTCAACCCCAACCAAGCGCACGAACGTCTCAGGTACGAACCACACGTACCTCCAAGCGCTCTCGTATACTCCCAGAGTATACCACGTCTCCAGCCCAAGGGATATCGTGCACACGGAATCCAACGTCAACATGAAGGCGTGACGTAACAACTCCACCTCAAAGGCCCAGGCACGGCCAACCACGTCTCGTGGACCAATTACACCACTCTCCCAAGAGTGCGCGATCACACGCCAAGGGTCCGCCATAAATAAGGTAGGGAGAACCACCACTTGAGCACCTTCCATGCTTCCACATTTAACAATATCACGCAAGAGGCTTCACACAACCAAACAGATCGCACTGTTGTAATCCTCGCGGAAAAAGGCGCGAGATCGACTACTTACTTGCCTCCAATGGATATCTGACGAAAAAGTCACCAACACCACATCACGCCCGAATGGAATCCCATGATCCTGAGGCTCGGTCCCGAAAACAGTCGGGTGCATCGCACCATTACGATCCCCTCGAGAAAACACGTCGAAAGCACTACTCACTTGAGTGCAATGGATATTCGGAGAAAAAGATACGTTTCGGCTCCCCGCGCACGAGTGGTACCATGCGGGACCCACATCCCGGCCCCGAAACTCAATGAATGTATCACATCGTTGTGATCCTCTCGAAAAAGCACACAAGATAGACTATTTACATGTCCAAAACGGTCGCCCGGTGATAAAGCTGGAAATCACCGTCAACTCCCGAAACGGCCCTCACGGGGCCCGCACCATCGTGCGGAATTTCAGCGGGTAGACTGCGCCAACGCGATTCCCTCAAAAAAACACCCAGCATCGACTGCTCGTACGCCCCGAATGGACGTATGAGGAAAAAGGCGCTAAAAGCTGCACGCAGCTCAAAAGACGGGCCGTGGGGCCCATGCCTCGACTACGGCTTCAACGCCCAGAACCACACTGGAATCCTCCGCCTCGACGTCAGGGTTCCGACGCCGCTGACGGTGCTTAAATCAGACGCCAGACGCGTCCACGCCGTCCAAAACAAGATCCCTCGAAGGAAACGAAAAACATCTTAAAGTCGCGTTGCGCCTCCGAGGCCCCTCGTTTCGGGAAATAAAAATTGCCGAAACCATCTCAAAACGTTCCCCTTGACGCAAGGTCCACGCTGCAGCTGACGGCATGCAAGACGGACGTCGTATGGATGATTTATCAATATAAATCATTTTTTTATAATAATACTAATAATAATATTATTATTATTATAATCCTATTATATATATATATATATATATATTTGATTTGTTTGTTTTTTTACCAGACCGGCCATTAGGCCGGTCATCTCTCTCGTCAAAAACAGGACCCGCATATGCGGGTCCTCTGTCCTCCTGCCGGGGTCCAAAGACCCCGGTCTTCTCCGGCGTCGACCGACCAAAGGGCCGGTCCACCCCTGCTCCATGGCCAGCACCTGCAGCTGGTGACCTCCACGATGTCGCCGCCCGGCCGCGTCGCCCCGCCCTCATCTCCTCGCTGCACCCAGCCGGAGCCGTCTCGTGCTCACCCAGCACCTCTGCGCTCGCCGTCGCCGACACCTGCAGCCGCTCCGCTTGACGCCCTCCGCACCGGCCTCCGCTGCCAAGGGCCCCCGCCGCCGTGACCTCCAATCGCCCTAGCCCGCGCCGCCGTGACCGCTACCCTAGAAACGCTGCGTCGCCGCCTGGACCTCTCCGGACCGCCGGAAAATCCCTCAAACTCCTAAAATTTTCCGCAAACTTCGGCGAATGTCTGTGGGGTCCTCAGAACTCTGTTTTACGAACCGAAACAAGCGATGGATAGGGAAAAACTCCACTACGCATTCATATGGTTCGTTCGAGAATCCAACAACAAATCGAGCATATGATTTAGGTTCAAATGAGGTGTGGGAAGGAAAAACTTAACAACACCCTACCTCGATTGTCTTCGCCCGAAGCTTCACCGCGATCCGTCGCCTTGCCGGAGCTGCCTCGCTGGAGCCGCCCCGCCGGAGGTGGGGGAAAAGAGGGGAGGAGAGGCTGACAGGGGAAGGGGAAGGAGAGGGGTGGGGTTAGGGTTTAAAAAGAAAAAAGATTAAATCAATTAAATTTTAATTAATTTAATCCTCAATTTTGACCCGCACCCGAAACGCCCGACGAGGTCGAGGTTAAGCCTCCCCTAGGGTAAACACCACCTCCCGAGCACAACGGTGGTTTCAGAATTTGATTCTGAGCTTCCGTTTTAATGTTATAATGCTGGACGCCCAAAGTCTCCAAATTACGAAAACGCCCCTGGGGCCATTTTTCCCAAATGGCCCGCGCTCGGGAAACTTATACCCCTCCTAGGGTAAAGAGCATGCTCCAAAATCAAAGGTGCCCTATGGTTTCCTATCCGAGACACCGTTTAAGAGATACTACTGTTTCACCATTAAACGAATTAATTAATTAATTAATTTATACGTCTAACGTTCCGAAAGCGAGCGAGGGGTCCAAACATCCCACGCTGAGAAGTTTTATGTCGTTCCTAGGGTATACACCCCATTCCAGACACATCCTTACACTCGGATCCCTGATCCGAAACTCCGTTTAGGAGTTATCTCATTTATTTTGTGTTTCCAGTGTTGAAGCACTGAAAATTTAATTTCGGCCACTCTGGGGCTCGGAATCGCACGCCGTCTGAAGGCACTGCTCTGGAATATTATCAAGAATATTCCAAAGTCTTTCTCAGAAAAAACCGGGTTCTTAAATCATTCCCTCCTTCAAGATTTTCTTCCCCGAAAAGAAAAACTAGGGAGAAACACAGGGTACTAAGCTCACACCTGGCTTTCCGATACCCAGAAGAACCCATGCACAGCTCTGCGTCACCGCACACAGACCAATGGATTGATCTGTTCACGCGAGGTTGGCCCTTTCTGATGTCGTGCACCCACTCCAGACCTTGAATTTAGGTCATGGCGGTAGGGAACCTCGCCATCCCTTTGCATGGTCTCAAACGGCCCGAAGGCCCTCGGGGGTAGCTCACCTCCTCGGTCAAACCTCTATGTTGCATGCCGCGACTGGAATCTCCGCCCGCAGCTGGAACAAGGCCCGATGATTCCCTCCTTCAGAATATCCATATGGTGGAACACCCAAGGATATATGGTCACGCAAGGTTCCACAGTTGATGCTCTCTTACACGCTCAAAAGGAGAAGGAGTCAACACCATCGACTAAAGGAAAAGGTCTCACGCCTTTTTCCTTACCAACACAGGGTTACACCTGACGCCCTGCGTCACCCTGGTAACACCTCAAACAAGGAGCAGGGAGAAAATCCTTTCCCACGCAGAGCCTAAAAATTATACTACAAAATGTAGAAGAGCTGTAGAGCGTACCTCTTATCACCTCATGCTCTGCAGGATAATAGACATCCAAAGCTCACGGCTGCCCACGGTCCCAACAGTCAGCTCCCTGAGCCTGACGTGGACTGCCTAGTGGTGATGGGAAGACCTCATAATGTTGTCCCCCACCTCCAGCTCCTCCCGCTCCTCTGCTAGCACCACCTCTCTGGGCACTACTCCGATCACGGCGCTGCCACTGCCGTGGTGGTGCGCCTGTTGCCTGCTCGAAGCTCTCAGCAACTCGGGTCGGGAAGTCTCGTGCCAAGTGACCTCTCCAGTCACAAGAAGAGAACTGACTCTCTCTGGGATTTACTGGTGCCCTCCGGCACCACTGTGGTGTACGACCATGCCCCTGAGTCCGGTTGTCTGTAAGCCACCTGCGTCAAGGTTCTTCTTGCCGACGCCCAGTAGCTGCGGAAAACATCTCAGCTTCAACGTGCTTGCTGCCACCACCAACATGAGAACGCGAAAGGAAGCCCTCTGTCACCAGCGCCTGCTCTAGCCCCCGGCAAATGTGGAAATGCCCAAGGGTACTCTGTCGGCACAAATCTCTCAGCGGAGACCCTGCTCAAACTTTTGCGCTCAGAAGTTGTCGTCATGGACCAAGTCCGGGTAAAAGCATCCACGGTCTACAAAACTAGCCGCGTACTCGGCCACCGTCATCCCTCCCTGTTGAAACTGTAGGAGCTATTGAATCCTAATAGAGTGCAAGAAGGAGGGTAAAAGCTCCTCACGGAGCAAAAACTGAAATTCGTCCAACTAAAATGACGACTCGTCAAGAAACTGAGTCACCAGACTCCACCAACGCCGAGCTGCTCCATGAAAAAGGGCTGGCTACCAAATCCACTCTCTAATCTTTCAGCATCTGCACAAGCCTGAAAAGTCGAACCACTGCCTCGAGCCAAACCTCTATAGCCCGAGGGTATGGCTCACCACTGAACCTCAGCGGTCTCCGCCGCTGGAACTCACGGAGCGCGCTTAACCTGCGCTCAAGCTCAGCCTGCTCTACTAAAGCCGTCTGCTGCTCAACAAGTGGGGGTACTGCTACCGGCCCACTCGGATAAAGGGGCTCACATGATGGGTCCTGCACTATGTCCTCGTAGCTCACAGGGTCGTCTTCATGAACCAAAGCTATTATCCTGGATGGCTGTCTTCGCGGAGACATCCTGAATGTTATCAAGGAGTGTTGCGGTCAGATGAGCATATGTGTATATACCAACGACAACAACGATGGGAAGCTGACTCAATAAGGATATTCAAGACACATTCCTATGTGATGCACAAAAAAAATTCCCTACAACAAGTGTCTTAGCATGCCGAGTTGACAAGCGGGTTATCCAGGTCCTGGTGAATGGATACATCGGCCGCCGCACCATCACTGGATTCCCTGGCCTGAGAGCCTCTCTCGAGACACGTTAGAACTGTTTCCCCTTATCCCAAACAATTCCTCTTTGAGGGACGTCCGAACAAAGTCCCAAGGAACGAACCACCTTTGATACCACTTTGTCACGACCCGACCCTACCCGGGCTCGAGCCGCAACTCCCCCAAGCCCGCCTACATAGGCCAGGGGCTGGCGACCAGCCCCGAAGGTACAACAACTTGGGGAGGCCTTTGCCTAAGTGCCTGTACACATGCACACACAGAAATATCAATGAAAAAGTGCAGAGTAAAAGAAAAGACATGTAAAGAAAAGGGCAACTGCTATATATAAACCACAAAGTGCATCGACCTCTAACAGTACAAAGTACCGTGCTGAAAAGTAAAAAGGGGCAAAACATGCGCCCAACCAAAAGCGTCACAACCCTGCTATAGGTAAACAAAAGAAACAGCTGACGGGTCTCCCACCTAGAACCCGGCCACGACAACCACACACGGTCCAAGCTCCCAAGCTCCTACGCTCCACTGAAGTCACGCTCCACCTGTCTGTCGTCTGCAAGGGCACACCAAGTGCGGGCAAAGCCCAAGCTAGGGTGAGTATAAAAAAACTACTCAGTAGGATACCCCGAAGGCTCGAGGGAGCAACAAAGAAGGTACCGAAGGGTGAGTAGTAGAGCGAACAAGGAATAGAAAGGAGTACAACCAAGGGTGCAGTAAAGAGTAACAACTCAACCCATCAAGAGAATGATAGAAGACTCGTCCTAACACATGGATCTAGGAACGATGAGAAGATGCACTTCTCGTCGAGCTTTCGTTGCCTATAGCAGGAGAGTAGACTCATCCAACCACGAGAAGCTGGATGCAGAAAGCACGTTCCATACCCCGCGCGTCTTTGCATCTCCTAAAGGAGAGTATCCAAAACCCAAGGAGTGGGTACTCGAAACATGGTACATACAAATCCATATGCTCTGTCAAGAATCCCGAACAACGTCGTAAGGGGATCTCTGTCCCGTAGCTCAGCCCAAGAAAATGAGTCGCCAACAGTCCAAAAAGAAACACCATCATCGATGCACAACATCCCGCACGTCTGCCCTGAACTGCAAGCCAAGGGGCTCAATCACCATACCTTGACACTATCCGCTTTGGGCGGCACTGACTCGCCTGCAAAGTTTTAGATCTCATCACAAGAACGCGTCTCGGTTGGGAAAGCGCCCCTCGTACTTAAGAGTCCTAGGGAAAGTCAAACCACACCTCGTCATTGCCCTGCCGCCAAGAGTTCTGCTCAAGCCAAAGACGTTCCATCACTGACCCGTACAACCAAGGGTCCCGCTCCGGTAATCACTGAGGTAAGCCACAGACTAGCCTAGTCGAGAGGATTGAGTCTGGAATGCCAACCAGTGTCCCCACTGCCCAGCCCTGTTGGATGGTAATTCATAACCAGATATTGGGTGACCCACTGCCCAGCCCTGCTGGAGGGTAAAGCCTAACACATCATCAAGCGACCCGCTGCCCAGCCCCGCTGGAGGGTAAACCATAATAAGATACTAGGTGACCCACTGCCTAGCCCTGCTGGCGGGTAAACCGTAAGACGTCATCAGGCGACCCACTGCCTAACCCCGCTGGAGGGTAGACCATAACACATCTTCAGGAGACCCACTACCCAGCCCCTCTGGAGGGTAGACCTAGAATAGGTCGACATGCGACCCACTGCCCATCCGTGCTGGAGGGTAGACCTGGAACTAGATGACGGGCGACCCACTGCCCGGCCCCGTTGGAGGGTAGACCCTAAGAGGTTGTTGGGTGACCCACTGCCCAGTCTCTGCTGGAGGGTAGTCCCTATGTGCGTCGGGTGACCCACTGCCCAGTCTCTCCTGGAGGGAAGACCCTAAGAGCATCGGGTGACCCACTGCCCAGTCTCTGCTGGAGGGTAGACCCTAAGAATCCAATGAGTAACCCACTGCCCAGCCCCACTGGAGGGTAAAACTCAGAACTGCTCTGTCCATAACCACCAGAGGGAAAAACACTGGCCAACCGAACAAGAAGTGGGTACCACGCAGCCTCCCAACTCCAGAACAACTCACCCAATAGAGGTGCAATGTCTGCTCCAGCACTAGGTGTCACTAGCACCGCTACTGGCCAATACATCGAGAGAGAAACCAGGGGGAGGCCACTTAACCCTACTGGTCAAACAAACGAGCAGAAAGGGACCCTCTATGCCGTGAGAGTTCCAAGTACACAAAGCAGAACACAACATGCACATGGGGCCCACACGACGTGTGGCCTCAAGTCAACACCAACCAAGCGCACGAACGTCTCAGGTACGAACCACACGTACCTCCAAGCACTCTCGTATACTCCTAGAGTATACCACGTCACCATCCCAAGGGATATCGTGCACACGGCACCCAACGTCAACGCGAAGGCATGACAGAACAACTCCACATCAAAGGCCCAGGCACGGCCAACCACGTCTCGTGGACTAATTACACCACTCCCCCAAGAGTGCGCGATCACACGCCAAGGGTCCGCCACAACAAGGTAGGGCGAACCACCACTGGAGCACCTTCCATGCTTCCACATTTAAAAATATCACGCAAGAGGCTCCGCACAACCAAACAGATTGCACCGTTGTAATCCCCACTGAAAAACACGCGAGATCGACTACTTACTCGCCTCCAACGAATATCCGACGGAAAAGTCACCAACACCACCTCACGCCCGAACGACATCCCATGATCCCGAGCCTTGGTCCCGAAAACAGTCGTCCACATCGCACCATTGCGATCCCCTCGATAAAACACGTCGAAAGCACTACTCACTTGAGTGCAATGGATATTCGGAGAAAAAGATACGTTCCGGCTCCACGCGCACGAGTGGTACCACGCGGGACCCGCATCCCAGCCCCGAAACTCAACGAACTGATCGCACCGTTGCGATACTCTCGAAAAAGCACACAAGATGGACTATTTACTTGTCCAAAATGGTCGCCTGGTGATAAATCTAGAAATCACCGTCAACTCCCGAAACGGCTCTCAGAGGGCCCGCACCATCGTGCGGAATTTCAGCGGGCAGACTGCGCCAACGCGATGCCCTCGGAAAAACACCCAACATCGACTGCTCGCATGCCCCGAACGGACGTCCGACGAAAAAGTCTCTTAAATCTTCACGCAGCTCAAAAGATGGGCCGTGGGGGCCACACCTCAACTCCGGCTTCAACGCCCGAAACTACACTGGAAACCTCCGCCTCGACGCCAGGGTTCCGACGCCGCTGACGGTGCTTAAATCGGACGTCGGACGTGTCTGCGCCGTCCAAAACAAGATCCCTCAAAGGAAACGACAAACCTATTAAAGTCGTGTCGCGCCTCCGAGGCCCCTCGTTTCGGGAATTAAAAATTCATGAAACCATCTCAAAACGTTCCCCTTGACGCAAGGTCTGCGCTGCCGCTGACAGCACGCAACACGGACGTCGTACGAATGATTTATCAATATAAATCATTTTTTTATAATAATAATAATTATATTATTATTATTATTATAAACCTATTATATAAATATTTTTTTTCATTTGTTTGTTTTTTACCAGACCGGCCATTCGGCCAGTCGTCTCTCTCTTCAAAAACAGGACCCGCATATGCTGGTCCTCTGTCCACCTGTCGGGGTCCAAAGACCCCGGTCTTCTCCGGCAACGACCGGCCAAAGGGCCGGTCCGCCACTGCTCCATGCCCGGTGCCTACAGCCGGTGACCTCCGCGACGTCGCCGCCCTTCCGCGTCTCCCCGCCGTCAGCGCCTCGCTGCGCCTCGCCGGAGCCGTCCCATGCTCACCCAGCGCCTCCATGCTCGCCATCGCCGACACCTGCAGCCACTCCGCTTGACGCCCGCCGCACCGGCCTCTGCTGCCAAGGGCCCACGCCACCGTGACCTCCGACCGCACTAGCCCGCGTCGCCCTGACCGCTGCCCCGGAAACACTGCGCCGCCGTCCGGACCTCGCCGGACCGCCGGAAAAACCCTCAAACTCCTAAAATTTTCCGCAAACTTCAGCGAACGTCTGCGTGGTCCTCAGAACTCGGTTTTACGAACCGAAACAAGCGATGGATAGGGAAAAACTTCACTATGCATTCATATGGTTCATTCGAGAATCCAAAAACAAATCGAGCATATGATTTAGGTTCAAATGAGGTGCGAGAAGGAAAAATGCAACAACACCCTACCTCGATGGGCTTCGCCCAAAGCTTCGCCGCGATCCGTCACCTTGTCGGAGCTACCTTGCCAGAGCCGCCCCGCCGGAGGTGGGGGAGGAGAGGGGGAGGAGAGGCTGTCATGGTAAGGGGAAGGAGAGGGGGTGGTGTTAGGGTTTAAAAAGAAAAAAGATTAAATTAATTAAATTTTAATTAATTTAATCTTCAATTTCGACCCGCACCCGAAACGCCCGACGGGGTCGAGGTTAAGCCTCCCCTAGGGTAAAAACCACCTCCCAAGCACAACGATGGTTTCTTAATTTGATTCCGAGCTTCCGTTTTAATGTTATAATGTTGGACGCCCAAATTCGCCAAATTACAAAAATGCCCCTGGGTCCATTTTTCACAAACGGCCCGTGACCGCGAAACTTATACCCCTCCTAGGGTAAAGGGCACGCTCCGAACTCAACGGTGCCCTCTGTTTTCCTATCCGAGCCACCGTTTAAGAGATCCTATCATTTCACCATTAAATGAATAAATAAATTAATTAATTAATACGTTTAACGTTCCGAAAGCGAGCGAAGGGTCCAAACGTCCCGCGCCGACAAGTTTTATGTCGTTCCTAGGGTAAAAACCCCCTTCCGGACCCATCCGTACACTCGGATCCCTGATCCGGAACTCTGTTTAGGAGTTATCTCATTTATTTTGCGTTTCCAGTGTGAACGCACTGAAAATTTAATTTCAGCCACTCCGAGGCTCGGAATCGCACGCCGTCTGAAGGCACTGCTCTGGAATATTATAAAGAATATTCCAAAGTCATTCTCAGCAAAAAACGGGTTCTTAGAATCATGGAGGAGAATTTCAAAATTCATATATTGAATCTTTTTTATGTAAGAAAGGCATTACAATTAAATTATCATCTCCAAGAACTCCTCAACAGAATGGTGTGGTTTATAGAAGAAAAAAATTTATTCAAAATATAACTAGAACCATGTTGAGTGAATATTCTATTACTAAATACATGTGGGATAATTCCATAAGTACTACTTGTTATATTATAAATTGAGTTTTAATAAGTACTTTTTTTTTAATAAAACACATTACGAATAATGGAATGGTAGAAAACTGAGAATTTCATACTTCAATGTAGTTGGTTGTAAAGTATTCATCTTGAATACTAATGATAAATTACATACCTTTGTACCCAAATCTGATGAAGTAATTTTCCAAGGCTAATCCGCATCTTCTAATGCTTATAGAATCTTTAATAAATAAAATTGTATTGTTGAAGAAACAGTTCATGTTAAATTCGATAAAACTGATCCTTTTTTTTAAACAACTCTAACCAATATCTTCAGATGTGTTTTCAAAAACTGAACTTCATCCAATGAAATAAGATCCTTATGATAAGGAAAATGTTCAAGAAAATATTTCTTTAGCAATAACCCGAGAATATTTCCTACCATATGTTGATGAATAGGTTTTACGAAACCCAAACCAGTTGTTTATAATGAGTCATCATAGTGATAGTATCATTAGTGATGTAAATCAACCTATAAGGACTAGAAGCTCCTAAAAAAATTAAGTATAACATCTACCATTCCTTTTAAAATTAGAAAAAAATAAAATAATGAAGCTTTAGGTGAGGATGATTGGATTAAAGCTATGAAAGATGAGCTAAATGAATTTGAAAGAAATAAAGTCGGGACCTTGGTTGAAATTCCTAAGGAAACTATTGTATTTGGAGTAAAATGGGTCTTCAAAAAAATATTTTATGAAAATTAAATCAAAATAAGAAGAAAATCTAGATTATTTGCTGAAGGCTATAATCAACAAGAAGGAATAGACTATGCAGAAACATATGTTGTAGTATCTAGACATGAATCTATTCCCATTCTACTTTCCATTGCAACATTCATTAATTTAGAACATTTTCAAATGGATATAAAATGTTTTTTCTTTAACAGATTTGCTCAAGAGGAAGTTTAGGATGAACAAAATCGTTATTTTGAAGACACAAAACATCCTGAACATGTTTTCAAAGTTACCAATGCTTGATATGGACTTAAATAAGCACCCTATATCCTAGCATGATAGACGTACATTATTTTTCTAACAAAACAATTATGTTATGGGAACAAAAAATCCAACTATTTTTTTTAAAGAAAGATAATAATTTTTTTGATTGATCAAATTTATGCTGATGACATTATATTTGGGTCAACTCAGCATTCTTTAAATGATTATTTTGATAAATTAAATAAATTTGGGTTTGAAATAATTATGATGGGTGAGTAAAAAATTTTCCTAGGTATTAAAATTTCAAAAATGCCATAAAGAACATATATATCTCAATATAAGTATATGAACGATCTTCTAAAAAAGTATGTATTTGATAACACTAAATGTATATGCACTCAAATCTGTACTTCAAATTCTCTTGATCTTGATGAGTCTAGGAAACCAGAATATCAAACATCATTTAGAGGTATGATAAGATGTTTTTTATTCTTGAAATCTATTCCCCCAAACATAATGTTTTTAGTATGCTTATATGCTAGATATCAATCCAATACAATGTAATACCATTTAAAAGAAGTAAAAATAATTTTATCTATTTAAAGAGAACCATGGAATTAAGACTTTTATATACCTCTAGAAATGATAATGTTCTAAATATATTTTCAAATGCTGATTTTGGTGGATGTAGAATTAATAAGAAAATTTCATCTAGAACGTTTCATATCTTAGGAGATTCATTAGTTTATTTTTTACGAAAGAAGATACACTCAACAACACTCTCCACTACTAAAGCATAGTATATAGCAGCTAGCAGTTGGTGTGCTCAAGTATTGTGTATGAAACACACACTCACAGACTATGACATGAGTTTTTCCAAAACACATATATTATGTAATAATATTAGTTCCATTTCCCTAAGTAAAAACCCTACACATCACTCTCATTAAAAAAACATATATATCAGTCATCACTTTTATAGGGATCACACCTATAATGTAGATTTTATTCTTAAATTTATTAGAAAGCAAGATCAATTTGCTGATATTTTTACAAAATTTATATCCTCTAATAGATTTGAATATATTAAACAAAAGTTATAATTGATTATCATGAGCTAAATTTGTCATATTAATTTTTTTTTGTGAAACCTATCTCCATACATTCTGAAACTCCATTTCATAGGGGGAGTTCATTTGGTTGATAATCAATTTTTTTATAATCAAATTTTTTTCGTAATCAAAATTTTTCAGAATAAAAAATTTTAGTAATAAATTTTTTTAATCAAATTTTCATTGGTAAACCAAAAAATTTTGGAACACAAAATTTAGGAAATAAAATTTGTCCCTTACCTTAAAATTTTACGGTTTAAGGTTTTTTTATTTCTTAAAGAAATTTTCCAAAATATAATGTTCTTTAAAAAGATTTTTCCTCTTTATTGACTATTTTCCCAGCAATCTAGAAGGTACTTTTCTTTACATAAATTTTCTTAATAAAATTTATTACTTCTTGGTATTTTTATCTTGTTTTAAGAAAAAAATTTCATATTCACTTCTTAAATCTTATTTTGATTCATAAAACCCTCAAAAGACCAGAACCTATGAAGATCCTTATATGGATTTCATTTCAACCATCAGATCACACTGAGCTTTTTTCAACCATTGGATTAATCTTTGAATATGAGTTGTCTCTTAAACGCCTATATAAAGGCCCCCTTTCATTGTCTCTCATCGATTTTCATGCATTTCTGTTTTGAATCTCCACCGCTTTACATAAGGGTAATTCCACATTTCAGGTTTTCTTATCTAAGAATGTCTTTGAAATCGTCTCCTCAGAAAGAAATATTTTCAGTCAAGTAAATTTCAGAATGTAATATCTACAGAGAAATATAAGTAGATTTGAAGTTCCTTTCCAATTATAATTCTGTCATTATAAAAAATATCAAGTTGAATGGCTAGGAAATTCACTGCGTAGCTATACCAGAATGACAAGATCTGGTTTACCCTCAGTTTGTTGTTGAGTTTTATGAAACAATGAGTATTTTTAAATAAAGGTGGTACATATATGCTTTATTTCAAAAGTTATAGAAAACCTATTCACTTTCCTTTAATAATTCTTGTAGAATCCTCAGAATTCCATATGATGGTGAAGTTGTTTTCTAAACCCATAAATTTCCAGATGAATCAGGATGTTTGCAGAGGGAGAATGCTATAAACTATATTTTTTATTGGAGTGAAGAAAAAAAATCAATCATCTCTCTATGAATCTAAGGATCCTTGAGTTATGGGTTCAGGGATTTTCCATTTCGAGAAACGGTGATAGGGACACCTTGAAGAAAAGTGATATCTTTATTATAGATTTTCTGGTAAACATAAAGAAGATAAATTTGGTATAACATTTCATGTTGAAAATATCCAACATTAATAATGGGACTCTAAAATATCAAATTATCATGTATCCCGCAATCTTATCCAATATTATAGTCATTTTCCTAGATTTTTTCAAAATCCCAAGAAGTTATAAGCCAAGAACATTCAATATTTTTTTGCTGAGTGATGATACCTTCAGGTGTATGATGTTTGGATTTAATAAAAAATACAGAGAATTCAGTTAATTATCAGAAAGTAAAATAGAATCCTTATCTAATAAACCATGAGTAATTAATAATTCCAAGAAGTGTGAGAATAAGAGAAACCCGAAGGAACAAGATGTTAATGAAAAAACTATTATAGTTCAGGAAGCTCAATTAGTAACCTCAAAGTCTATGAAGAAAAAAACCTAACATGATGAAGTGGTTTACATGCGAAGGGAAGAGAAAAATAATAATAATTAATGAGTTCCTTGTTTTGGACTATATTTTTATGAGTAAAAATCTATAAAGATTAAGGGTGCTGAGGAGTTTGAAAAAAAATAATAACAAAAGAAAAAAAAGAAGAAAATGCATGATGCGGAGATAGTTCAAGATCTTCTCAATGATAATGAGAAATATTCCGAACAAATCCAAGTACCTAAATCCTTTCTACAAGAATTAGTACCTGTGACTCTGGGAAAAAAGATGGTAATTCCAAAACTAGAAGAAGAGGATATGGAAGAAGAATATGTGGAAGGAGGGATGTGATGAAGCTTATGATATGATAAGGAATGTTGAAGAATATAATTAAAAGGAAATACCTTCTAAAATGTTTCTGATTATGACTTTTTAGGTCAAATCATCAAAACTTTCCTCCCCTGGAAAAGGTGATGAAGGTAATGAAGATGTAAATAAACCATCTGATGATTAATGCAATGATCATTATCTTGTTCAACCAGATGATCTTGTGGCAGATGATGATAAGTAAAAGGTTGACAAAAAAATCTTTCCAGTGTCAGATGGTGAAATTGAATCAGAAAAATCTACGTATACCATTTCTAAAGATGATAAAGGAAAGCAAGTGATAGTTGGAACACCTAAGAATGTTTTGGTAGATAATAAAGTTGTTGGTGGTTCTTCCAAAATAAAGGCCGTTGAGATAGAGAAGAATCCTGACCAACAAAGGGATCTTATTTTGAATTATCATCCTTGGTTTAGGATGTTGTTGTTCAGTCATTGATGAAATTATTGTTCACTATTCATTTGATTCTTAGTACTAACTCGATGTGTCAAATTCTTCAGCATTCATTTGATCTGAAATCAAATTCTATTAGCATTCTTACAGAAAAATTCATTATTATTGAGGCTTATTTCATAAAATTCTATATTGAGTATAACGATCATAGATGGTCTTGTAAGGATCATACTAAGTGGTCTAAGAAGATGATTGAAGATTTAAAAATTCTTGATTACATTCAAGACTCTATGAAAGATTCTGTTGATAGAGAAAATAAGAGGATGAATGATCTTACGAAAAGTTTTTCAGAAAAGTTGAATCTAAAACAAGCATCCTAGAAGCAAGAAGTGAAAGATCTAAATGGGAATATGAATTTAGTTTCTATGAATTTATATAGGTATGAGATCTTATAATCGAGTTCGATGATAATTTTAGTAAGCAAGAATAGATTTTGAAGTATTACAAAAATATCATAAGGTCTTATGATTAAATGATCAAATCTCTAGAGAAGAAAAATGAGGATCTACAACAGATGCTCAAGCGCATTGAAGAATACCATACAAAGAAAAAGAAGCTGAAAACCATTGTAAAGAATTTCTTTCTGAATTAAATATAAGGATTTCCTTTCAAATCCAATATTTTTTTATACCTTCCTCATATAAATATTTCCAATCACAATGAAAATTCTTATTGTGTTTCTTTCTGTTGGTTTTATATAGTTATAATCATTCAAGTACAATCTATTTATCAATTTTCACTATTCATTTTTTAAAATCACAAAGGGAGAGAAAGGAATGAAAAAAAAGAATACTATTTACGTAAGATAATTCCCCAAGTAAGAAGGAGTCTATCTTAGTGGGGGGGGGGGGGTTTCAATGAAGATTTCCTTATGAAAGAAAAAAATATCATTAAGGGATTCATGAATAAAATCATTAGGGATTTAAAAATATAAGGGTGAGTGAGTCTTATTTACCATGATTCAAAAGTAAAGTGAGATAAGTTTTTATTTTATGTTCATAAAGAAAAATTCACAGTCCTTTTATTCTTTTTCATAAGGATTTTTATGCTTTCCAAAAAAGGTGAAATTGGTACGTTAATAAGGTTTATTTATTAATATTCCATTCATCTATGTTTTGAAAATCAAAAATACTTTATGTAAAGGAAAATTGTTTTTTCCTATGGATTATTTTCATACTAAAAATTTCCCCTCTATAAGGAAATTTTTATCCTTACCTTTGTTTTCATTATTTCTTTTTATAATCCCTCTAAATAAAACTAATTTTATTACTAAGTATAAAATTCAGATTATTATGTAAACCCTCAGAATATTATAATTCCTTTGATATAGAGTTTTCTATTTTCCGATTCCAAAATATATGGAATTCAGACTTTGAATTCTCAGAAATTCAGATTCCATGTTCTTAGAAATTTTGACTCCAAATTCTTTGATATTTAGATTATGAATTCTCTAAAATTCTGATTCTGAATTCCTTATAATTCAGACTCCGAATTCCTCAGAATTTAGACTCTGAATTCCTCAGAATTTAGACTTTGAATTCCTTTGAATTCATACTCCGAATTCCTTTGAATTCAGGATCTTAATTCCTCAAAACTCAGACTCTGAATCCCTCATAATCTAGACTCTAAATTCATAGAAATTCAGACATCATAATCTATAAATTCATATTCTGAATTCTTTGTGAAAAAAATTGAATGTTCATTATATATGGATTCAGAATATTTATTTGTTAAGACTCTGAATTCTATTTTTCAGTATACTCTGAAAAATAAATTTTGTTAAGAAACTACATTTTCCTAACACATTTTATTGTTATGATTCGATGTTGTGTAATCGTTTTCTAACTAACCGTTGGATGAGTGGAACATGTATATGTCCCTCTGAGATTCAATGATAAAAATAACTGTTGGAGGAGGGAGAAAACCATTGGATTTGTGCCTATAAATATGAGCTCATTTGAAAGATCTTTACAGCATTGCATCAATTTAGAGATTTCATGATGTGAAGTGTTTTCTACAGTGGGAGAGACTCTCATGATTTTTGTGGATCTAGAAATATTTTTTAGTTTTTTATGTGTGACTCTGATTTTTGTTGAGTACAAGTGATGGATTCTGGTGATAGGATGAATGAGGTGACGAATAACTTAAACCCGGAGGGTTTGTGTGGATAACATGATAAATTATGATATATCTACTGAGGGATTACCCTGGTGTGGGTAAGATAGAATTTATTGAAAGTATAAAGAAAGGGGACCTTTATCCAATGGTGTTGGATAGCCTACTACTTGGGTTAAAATATTTCCTACTTGTTACTTGTTTTATTTCATGTTTTATCTCCACTATATTTTGGTAAAGGAAGAATGTATACATTCCTTATACATTTTTTACGTTTTCATACTCTAATAAGTAAGATTCTATATGTTTTAAGGTAAAATCATTTCCTTTTAACCATTCCTTGAGTTTCATTTCCGAAATCATATTTTTGGAACCTGCGAATGTTTTTTAATAGATATATATTTTGGGTTTTTGAATTTACATTGTTTAACCTTGTTAAACATATCTTTTCTTGAGGTTATAAATGAATGTTTTTAAACATAAAATTCACCCCCCACTTTTAATTGACCATCTTCATTTGTATTTCGATCCTACATACATGACCTTGAGATTAATATGGTCCTTCATGATTTTCATTGTTGGAATTATTCTCATATGGTAGAGAACATTTTGGTTTTTACAGACCACAACACCATAAAATATATCATCAAAAAGAATGAATTCAATAAAAAATATTGAATATGGGTTGAAAACCATTATTCTTTGGACATGGATATTTCCTATATTCCTAGAAAGGGAAATGATGTAGCTGATGTGCTTAGTCAAAAACATAGGCACAATAAAATATAGAATATTTTGATGAATGAAGATAATGGACCAATTTTATGAGAAGAAAACTGATATTAAATAGAGCCACTAGTTACACTTTATTTTTTTCAAATCATTAAACTCTTTTACAATTGGATATTGGTAATAGAAGGAAATTTACATATCCCGAAGGTTTGGGCCAATTAGAAAGTATTTCTGGTGAGGAACCTTCTCCATATTAGTCTACCGATGGTGATTACATATTTCATATTCATGGGAATATCTAGGCTCTTACATTCATGAGAGATGAAATAATGCAAGTGTCAGAAGCTTCTCCATGGATAATCCTCCCAATTATCTCTAAGAAGTAAACTGATATGTGACACTAGTATTGATGGCTTGGGATAAAGCTTTAGATAGTAGGTTTTATCATTCAGGGTTCCAAATATATGTTTGTGATGGGATAACACCGGTAGCCTTGTAGACTATTATAAATCATACTTGTCACAAAATGGAAATGGGATGATGTTGAGATGGATTTTTTGACAGGTTTACTAAGGCCTCTTTGAGGTGGGCATGTAGTATGGGTAGTCATTTATTGGATGATGAAGGTATCCCACTTACATTCCAGAGGATATTCTCCTTTTTGACCTAGGAAGATTGTATGTATATGATATTATAAAACTATATGGGATCCCTCAATAAATCTTAATTGAAAGGGAATAATTTTTTAAATTGAGGTTGTTGAAATGGTTATAGAATTATTTGTGAAGACAAGTGATTTTGAGCACTTCTTTTCACCCTCATATCGATGACCAATTAGAATATACCATAATGATGTTGGAAGAAATTCTCCATGCATGGGTTCTTGATTTATGTGCTTCCTGGAAGAAACATATACACATCATTGTGTTTTACTTTAATAAAATCATTCAAGAAACAATTCATATGGCCACCTGTGGGTCCTTATATGCTTGATTAAGAAATTCACCTATTCCATGGCTAAAGGCTAGGGAGGCAGTGCTACAAGGTCCCCATGTCATACATAAGACTCCAGAGATGGTTTAGTTATTCAAAAAAACATATGGATACTTATCAGTTTAGATTCAAATATTATGATGATCACTATTTAAAACCTATGGAGTATGAGTTCGAGAATAATTATTTAACTGTATATCCTAGAATTGGGAATAGTAAGACATACATGAAAGGGAAGAAGTCTCCTCATATTTTGGTATTTTTTAGATCATTGAAATTGTCTGGCTGGTAGCCTATCAGTTCTTTTTATCTTAGAGGTATTATTCAATGGGTGACATCTTTTTTAATTAATATCATCATCATTATAATGATGTCCCATCTCGTTGTTTTCATCTCAATGATGAAGAATTGGTTTTCAATTATTATTAGATTGAGTATCCCATTCACATAACTTACCAAAATAGGAAGTCTATCTGAGGTAGTTTTATCCCTTTATTAATGGTGTAATGGAAGCACAACCATGTAAAGGATGACACATGTTTGTGGGAGGATGCCATAAATGCTCAATGCGAAGAGTTTTTCTCAGATGAAGATACACCAACCAAGGGATAATTGGGGATGAATTCCATTAATTTGGTATGATTATAAGATTATGAATTTTATTTGAGTTATAGAACTTTTTAATAATAGTTTAATTCTGCAGTTTTACCGATTAATAATTGTTTAGTTAGGCTATGGTGGAGACAAGGGTGTTTTGGCCTAATTTGGAGCCCAAAGCCCAATCCATTGAAGGAAACAACTGTTTCACTTGGTTAGTAGAAATATGACGGCTGATTCAACATGGTTTTGTTAAACTATTCATGTTGGCTCCTTTCTTTACCACATATTGAATGGTTGGACTTAATGATGATGCCTAGGTCAGACGACTGTGCTAGTGTTTCTTGTTCTTTTGTAGAGGTTTTTTTCATGGGATCTTCCTTGTTAGTGTACCTGTGTACCTAACCCATGTGAGGTGTGTCTTGGGATAGATATGGGTGCATGGGTGGTGCATGGTTTGGTTAACCATACATCCAAACCACAATACTGATTAATAAATGGGTGAAATTACCCTTTTCTCTTACCTCTTTAAAGGTCCTCACCCCCATTTTTTCTCTCCACCAGATACCATCACCCCTATCCATCTTTTGTGTTATGATCCTCTAATTTAATCCACATAGGTTCATTGATAACTCCTCTACCTAACCTCAAAATCAAGATCCATTCATCTCATTGGATTCCTCCTAGTAATCTCTTCACTCCATAGACCCATTTAATCATTATTCATTATATCAACAGTGTTATTTTTTTGGGATATCACATTTATAATATCCAAGGTGCTTATATATTACTACATTTTCTTTAGATCAATTCCAAATAACGTTTCGATACAATATGCGGGATATACCACATTCATAAATAGGTGGTCTATTAATTTTTACTCAAGGTCTCATCATTTATAAATTTTTCCTATTGTGTGCATGCTGGTTTCACAGAGCATTGCATCTATAAATTCAACTTAACTAATTTATATTAATTATATTATATTATATGGACATAATTATACCTCGTAACATCCTTTTTGGGTATGACCTCATTTTTATCCATCCCATGTGTGGTAAAATCTTTGGTATGCCTTTAGTGAACTATTTTAAGATTCATAAGGGACAAAATTAGGGTGTTCTAAACTTTTTATTAATAAGATAAGTGATTTAAGTTAAATAAATTTCCTATAAATTTTTAAAAGTCAAGTATATATATATAAATAATTTGAGCCATATCCTAAAATATAATTTGATAATTGGTTGCATGTCTTTAATTCACCTTGTCACATATGATTAAATGTAATTGTATGAACCAAATGATTAGAAATTGGAATGAGTATTACATGGAAAATGATGATATAAATATATATCTAAATGAAAAGAGTTTAAGTTTCCTATTGAAGATTGGTCTTTTTCACCATTATAGTTGTGGTCAGATGTAAGCCCCTTGGATTACTAAGGTAATTCCTTGAGAACTCAGTGGATTCAATTGTGATTCATTAAGCCAATTTTCATTAGAGATTACTACCATGGAATTTAATTTCTATATTATTATGTATATCCATCAGTGTTGTAAAAACAATTCACTGGAAATTTTATTAGACATTACTATTCCTTTTATACAATCCTTTGATTAAGTTCGATTTCTTAGTACATGCGGTGTTATGGATTCACCCAATTAATCTATTCCTAGATTAACTCAATATTACCATGGATATTCTCCATGGAATGGATTATACTGTTTTATATAGGAATTTATTATGTGTACCCCATGGATTACACTCCACCCCTTATCGCTAGAATGAATAAGTGACATCTAAGAGTTGGCACAATCCCTAATGTAACAGAAGCATTGGTTCTCCTTAGATCCTCTATTACATTATCATTATTATTAATGTGTGGTTAACAATGTATTATAATACTCAAAAACCCCTATCGAATAAATTAATTATCATATATTCATAGACATAACTAGATAAGGATAAGGTATGTATTGGTTATTTATTTTAGATTCTCCATATTTTTATATACCTACAATATGTTATTATTTATACTCACTAAAAGGATTTGTATAGACACTATTATTGGTGGCTGGCTGAGATTTATCTGACACCTTATATTGGCCACCATTGGTACATGACATGATTAAATTATCACATGTGTGGACAATGGGAAGTGAACCACATTGAAAACATGACCTCTTAATATAGGATGGGATCTTGATAGAAGATAACTGATCCAATTCTGTGGATTCTTATATAGTTTTTTCCAATTTTATTATTTTTTATATCATGTATTATATATTCATTCTACTACCATGTATGACTATTTTTTATTTTTTATAGAGAAGTAAAATTATAATATTTATATTTTACTCTTTATATATTTTGATGATTATTTACTACATGATGATTGTTCTTGATTCCACTTCCAAATTCACTCTTATTACTATTTTGTGATTTATTCATCTATTTAACTATTATTCTATACATTTCCAGAGGCCATAGACATAACGTGTACACACACTAGGCCCACACTACTAGTCAGAAGCCTATATCATATGGGGATGCATGACTGAGGAAATGTTTCCGACTATTACTGGTTACCCAAGAGTGAACTGAGTATAGGATGTGACATCTAAATGTTAATATAAGCACCTAAAAATAGTTTATAGTGTGAAATATTATTTTAGTTTCCATAATAAAAAAATGTGTTCTATAAATAATATATAGTAATTTTAAATGATTAATGTTACTTATTAAATATATTAAATTTATATTAAAAATTATTCAGAATATTTTATGTCATTTTTCTACTAAGATAATGGGATCAAGTTGAGATTTTTGTGAAATCTGTATTTCCACTATTTCCATAAAAACCAATTATTTTTGAATAAATCTATAATTCACCCTAAAATATTTTTAACCAAATAATTTTATAAATGATGTTAATTTTTACAAATTAATAATATAAAATTTATAAATTTATCTTTTAAATGAAAATAAATTATATCATAAAAATATATATTTTTTTGGAAAACATCATTCCAAAACATTATTTCTTATTAATCCTATTTTTTATTTACATATAATTATTTTGAATCATTATATTTAATAATGATTTTTTTCTTGTTATAATTTTATTATATAAAATGTACAGGATATTGTATGTTTAGTTTTTCATGTGGAAAAATTTATAAATATAGTTTTTATTAAAAGAAAAAAATTATATAGTGAAACCATGGGTTGTTATGTTCTTCCAACAGAAATAAATTTCCTTCTTACAATTTTAATTATTACTCCTTAAAGGAAATATGTGATGGTATTCATAATTGTTTTCGTTATCCAAATGAGATTAAAAATTTAACAAAGGAAGAAAATATGATGTTCCCAGATCAGTGTGAATCACTAATAGGTGGAGGGGTGAATTAGTGATATTTTAAAACTTATTACTAATTAAATATTTTAAATTAATCCTTTATGGCTGGTTGAAGTGTCGATCCACTCATCTTGTGTCTATCATCCTTACCTTGAGTGATGTTGTAAATGTAAAGCATTGAACCCAATGATTTACATGGTTTGGTTTAATGACTTGCTCCTTGTTGTGTTGTTTATTCTCCCCAACCCAGATTCTCCCTGATAATTTGATTATTAATTACAGTGGTTGATAAAGATTAACACTATATCTCTCTTGAGTTCCATAGGAGGTTCTTTATACTACTTCCCACAATGTTACCAGTGTCCCACTGGCCTACTTCAGAATCCCAATGAAGACTTATTCTCTTCCCTGAATCCTATAGTGGCCTTTTAGCTATCGAGTCACATAGGCAACATACTTCTTTAAGTTATTCATTGATTTGTTGTAGATGATCTATTTATCTCTCCAAACATGATTTCTAAATAACACTTTCCTATGATTCACTTCAAGAATCATCAACAACCTTTGGTAAGGTCAGTTGGCTTTGATCAATAAATCTTATCACCTTTATGATCAGTCCTGAGTTCAACAATGCTCTGGAATTTCATTCTTCTTTAGATGAATACCTATCCTCACTCAGATGTGTGAGAATAGTGCACACCACTTCTTTAAGAATATAATAGGCATGAGTGATCTTGCACAATACCAGCACTATCACTCTTCTTGGATTCTCAAACAATGTAAACTCATATAGAAGAATTTATTTAATTATGTCTGTCCCCAGTATCAAATCTCATTCAACTCATGAATAGATTTCATCGAATTAAACATATTGTATTGACTGAATGGCCATAGGGAATTTTTTATTAATTTTCTGATAACCCCCCTTTCAAGGGTTGAGGGGGAACACTTATAAGGCATGTAGGATTGGGAATTACATTTCCTGTATGCTTGGAGACATTACATGACCCGTAGGTCTTAAGGAAATCATACAGACCATGAATACTTGAAACTGATCCTCCCTATCATCTACATCGTGATCATCTCTCCACCTTTGTGTGACTCTTCAGCTATTGTTTCCATGTTTAGTGGTGCACAGGCGCAGTACTGATGGAAAATTCCGTACCCTCTCATTCTTCCAAAGTAATTTTATCCCTCCTCTAGTGGATGTGGCTTTATCTTTCCTCCTCTAGAGTGGTTCTTTTTAGAATCTATATGTGAAACTGCAAATCAGGTGGCCTTAATAGCCTTGATGTGGAATGAGTCAATGAGGTGGCATGAAAGCCTTACTGACCCAATGCCCTTGGGTGGCCCGAAAGCCTTAAGGTCTCCAAGACCAAACTGGTGGCCCAAGGTGAATAGTTCCAACTGCTATAGTACTGAACAGTACCTGGTACAGTACTGCTATAGTAACTTCTACATTTCCACTACAGTACCCCAAAAAATTATGCCTCCTCCTGGTTTTGAACCTGGGTCTCGTGGATGCACTTAGAGATACCTCACCAACTGGGATGAGGTTCATTTGCATATCTCAATTAATTATGCATTATTCATGCGTTGGATGGAATTTATTTAGCTTATTCACACATGTGCACTCACACTCTTGATTATTCTCTTTTAGTGTCTTCATGTGTGCATGTGCATGCCTGCATGCACAATATCCTTTTTCTCTATTTCTTGTGTGAAAACCCTACAGGGTATAACCCTTTGAGCATAGAATCTTTTTCTTTTTTTATCAATTAATATCAAACACACGTTTTGTCTTTAGTTCTTTTCAAACACACACACAGACATTATTTAATTTATGTTCAATATGAATGTGTGTCTTCCAACCATAATGGGTGTAGTCTCTAAGTGTGTTATTATTTTTTATTCCTTATCCTTCTTCACATGTGATCTAAATTTGTATTTAATGTTCTTTGCATGCACATGAACTTGACCATGCATGCACCCTCCCTTTTCTTTTTATTTTTCACACAAAATGAATGTGTGTGATCCACCCTTTGGGTTTTTGGGTATCTCAAATAAAAAATATGCATGCATGAGAAACATGGATGCACTTTCCTTATTCTACAATTTTCCTCGGTTCCATTCTTCCTCTCATAGGAAACTGTACATATATATTGTCCTTTTCTTGTTCTCATGTGAAGGGTGTGATCTTCACAATACCCAAATCCTGTAATATATATATATATATATATATATATATATATATATATGTTAACAGAAGTGTCTTCTTCTTCTTCGTGAAATTTAGAGGGCACAGTTCTTACACTTCGTGAAAAACAAAGAGCATGTTTCATTCTTCTTCTCAACTATATAGAGGAATTCTCAATCAAAAATTAATGAACCAAGATATTACCCTGGTTCTATTTTCATAGAGTACAGTAAGGGTTCATGTGCACCATTTTCATACATGCGGATGCTCCCCACAAAGTCACAACAAGGGTTTGAAAGAACATATTGTGTGCTCGTGGGTTTCTTCAAAAAGGGGTGAGGATGCCTTTCTACTTAACAAATATGATTCAAGAGTGTGTATGAGTTGTTTAATTAATAATATTCTTCTTCATTACATATCAGAGATGCGTGGAAACCCTTTTATCTCGATGCACTATTTTGATGAAAATAAGAGCTCTCACAATATTTTAAACACTTACTCTAGGCATGGTGATACTCTATTTATATGAGAGGTTTGGATCACATGCACGTTCAAATCCACATGAGAATTTGTGGTATTCAAATATTTTAATACCAGTTTTCATCAAATTAATGTTTCAAATGTGGGGTAAAAGATATGAGCAAATATCAGTTGTTTCCTTTTCAACTACAGGATCCTCTTTCTCAGTGTCATCCATTCATGCATACGAAGTGGAACACGTGCAACACATATTCCCAAAGGCTTCAAGATCAATGAATTAATTATATCAATGCATGAATGAAAATTAATTTTCATGCATGGTATCGCGGATCTCAGTAGATCATTATGCACATAAGTACAAGTTTCAAGGGTGGTTGGTGTTCAATCAAGGTGGTGTAGGGCTTTTTCGGTGCACTGGTTCTGTCACGAACCAGCCCGGGTCGACCCTGAACCTGTCACCCGAGCCGGCCCGCGGCATGGCCCGAGGGGCGTTCCCGATCCCCACGGGCTGGCAACAAGTGTCGGGCATTGAAACTTTAATCGTTGGGAACGATTTCAGCCCAAGCTAAAAACAAGATCGAAAGAATGAATATAAACTAAACAAACAAACAGACACTAAAGACATAAACAAACCTATACCACGACATACCTCCATGTGACCTCGCGGGTCACCACCCAACTACAACCAACGTCGCTCCCACACTGAGCGACTCAAGCAGGGGAACCTGAACAAAAGGAACCTGCAACTGAAAAGGTAAAAGATAGGTGTGAGCACAAAAGTACTCAGTAGGTGAGCCCCACAACAAATCCCAAAGCACTGCCAGTAAAAATAGAATCTACATAATCCAGGTTTGAACTATAATGTATAAAAGTAATTTTTCACAATGTTTTACTTGAAAGTCAAACACGAGACATTTCCCTTATTCTTTTTCGAAAGATAGTTCCATTTCATTAGTTTTAAACTCATTCTGAAAAGCAAAGTGTTACATCTTCAAATCAAACCCAAAGCGAATAAAGCATTTTCATTTGAAAACCATTTTTCTCAAAGTCTAACAGTATAGGCTGTGAAATATGACTGAAGGAAAACAAGCAGGGAAAACAAGTGCAAGTAAAGGTAAACAGGCAAGGAAAACCAAGTGCAAGTAGAAACAAACCAGAAGTTATCAGTAATAACCATGGGTGATCCTGAACATCCCTAGAAAACCCCTGGACGTACTCGGGTTCAGACTACCTGCCGGCATGGTACTCCATAGTCAATAACCAACTAGCCGCCCTAATAGCCAACCAGTGGCACATCCCACCTGACCTGTCCACAACTCCAGAGGGTACCAACCCGTCTAATCAGGGTTAGCAAGCAACCGTCACTCGATAATCTACAAGACGCCCAGGAACCCATAGTAGTTTTTGTAACACTGTGTAAGTGGGAGACCCGCGCACGCGTGACTCATCTCACCACACTTGCCAACCCCTTACACGGACATCGCTACACGACAACCCTCGAAGGGAAGTCCCCCTGTAGAAATGCCCTCACAAGTACGTATATATATATATAATCACTTCACATTTGATAAAGTGCCAACCAGGCCTTCATGTCACTTACATTTTGATCATTTAATACTAAAGCATTTTTAAAGAGGGATGCCACACGCCATTTCATTGAAAACCAGAAACGCACATAGAAATTTATTTAAGAAACTCAAATCAGCATCTTAAACCTGGAACACATTTGTTTCACAAGTAGAGTCACTTTCCAATCTCCAAACGCACCCCACTTTTATCAAGAGCCAAACGGGGCTTTAATCATTTTTTTTGAAGGAACACCATTTCCCAAATGAAATCCAAACTTTTGTTCGCGTAACAAAGGAAAACATCTTTCATCAACCAAGAGCCACACATAAAGTTTCCAAAACAAGTTCAAAGGTCACACGACGTTTTCTCTAATCAAGGTTCTAAGAAAACACCATTTTCCATAAACAATACATCTACAAATTTACACACGCCAAAAACATTTCAAAACACAATTTAACATGACTTTCATTATTCAGGAAGAACCATTTAGCAAAACTACCATGGAAGCACACAATTAAATCCAAGAAAACTCTTTTAATGAAACGCTAGAATTAAAACAACTTTTATCATCAACAGATCACCAAACTATAGATAACTACTTAATAATACTTTTGAATTTGCTGAAACTTAATAAAAAATCAAGGAATAAATAAATTCTAAATTTAAAGGCGAGTGCAAAGGGAGACCTACCTCAAGATCCAAGCGCGACGGTAAAACGACCTTGGAACCAAGGCGCGATGACACGACGTGTGTCCGAAGCCACGTGATAAAGTCCAACACTCTCGAAACTGAGGCACGGAGATGGCGGAACCTCGGAAACAAGGCGCAGCGATAACGCTCTCTCGGAAATGCCCTGCGCGGGTCCTAAAATCCTAAACCCACCAAAACCAAATGTAAGTTGATGAAAAACCCCTAACAAAGCAAAAGCGAAAACCTGAGTAATAATAATAATAATAATAGTAACAACTAAAATAATAATAATAATAATAATAATAATAATAATAACAAGATTAGTCATGACAACAATAACAATATTAATAACATTAATAATAATAATAATAAGAACAAAATAATAATAATAATAATAACGGTAATAATATAATAATAATAATAATATAAAATAATGTTAACATAATAATATTAATAATAATAATATAATAACAATAGCATAATTAATAATAATAATCTAACAATAATAATAAGAATAACATACTATAATAATAATAATAATGTAGTAATAATAATACAACATCACAATATTAATAATGATAATAATATTAATAACATATTAATAATTATAATAATAATATGACAATAATAATGATAGAATAATATTAACAAAATATTAATAATAATAACAATAATGCAATAGTAATAATAATAATAATAATAATAATAATAATAATAATGTCATAATAATAATAACAATAATAATAAAATTATCATAATAATAATAATAATTTAATAATAATAATAAGAATAACATAATATAATAATAATAATAAAAAATAATATGATAATAACTAAAATAATAATAAATATATTAATAATAATAATAATAATAATATAGTATTAATAATAATAACATAATAATAATTACAATAATGATATAATAATGTTAATAATAATATTAACATAATAATAACAATAATATTAATAGTATAATAGTATTAATGGTAACATAATAATAATAATTATAATAAAACGAAACAAACATAAAAAAAAGAGAACTCACGAGCAGGGGGGAACGGGTCGGCGATGGGAGGAGCAGGCGGCGCGCTGGGCCAGGGGTCGCCGGGATGGCGGTCCGTCAGACATGGGGTAGAGGAGGGTGCGGCTGAAGGAGGGAGGTCGGGGCAGCCGGCGCAGGCCGTGGGGAGAGCCGGAACAGGGGGAGACGGTGTGGCCGGTGAAGGGGAGCAGGGGCGGGCTGGCGGTCGGCTGGTGTAGGGCGCGGGAGGAGGGTGTGCCGGCGACAGAGGAGGCCGGGACGGCGCGGCGCTGGGGCTGGGCGAGTCGGGACGGCGAGCAGGGGAGAGAGGGAGGGCTGCGGAAGACGGGGATAGACGGAGCAGGGGGTCAGGTCGCTGGGACGGCGACGGAGAGTGGGGGCAGGACGGGGCGCAACGGAGGCGGGCGGTGGAGATCCAGCGGGGAGGTGCAGCTGAGCACGGAGGGGTGTCGGGACGGAGCCGTCGCGCAGGATGGGGAGGCCGAGGGCGGCGCCTCGGAAAGAAGTGGGGGTCCGGGCTGGCTGAGGGCAAGCAGGGGGGTCGGGAAGTGGGCACAGCAGTGGAAGAGGGAGAGGGAGGTCCGCCGGACGGAAGGGGAGACGGTGCGGCCGTCTGGACCGCCGGAGAACAGAAGGAGAATGGGGGGAGAGAGAGAGAGGGAAAAGGGGTGGCGGCTACGGGAGTAGGGATTAGGGTAGGTTTAGTTTAGGTTATATATATATATATGTGATAAAAATAATGATAATATTATTAATAATAATATTAATAACATTATATGAATAATAATATTAAGTATAATTTTAATCATAAAACCTTAACATATTAATAATAATACTAGAACATCATAATAATAATGATATAAAACCCTTATAATAAAAATAAGTAAACTTTATAACATTAATGATAATAATGATAAAACTTATAATAATAATAGAACTTATAAGTAATAATAGTAATACCTTAGTTAATTCTAATAATAATCATTTTGATCAAATAATAAAATAATCTACACATAATACATATATATACATTTATGCATATAAAGATATATACATAAACATATATAGAACCATATGTATATATATACATTATTATACATACATATATATACATATATATATAAAGCATACATAAACATATATAAAATAAAATTAACTATCATATTAATAACACAACTTAAATAGCGTTAATAATAAAATATCAACATAAAAATTATAATGTTTAAAACACCGGGTGAACACACTGTCACCCGGGCTGAACGCACGGTCACCGCTAACGATGCGGTGACCGCGCACCGGCGCAAACCCACCAATCGCAATTAAACTCCGAAAAATTTAAATCGGGACCAAGAAAGAAGAACAATTACGGACATCCGCGGTCGGGGTGTGACAATTTTCCCCACCACAGACACTTTCTGCCCCCAGAAAGTCACCAGGCCAGAAGTCTATCAAGATTTAGGTCCATGCCCAAACAGAACTAAAGGAACCAGAGAGAACTGAGAATCTCGTAGATGACCTTACTCTGCACAGGTCACACCCGACCGATTCAAGAGAAAACTGGGGTCCGAGATTGAGGGGAGAACACGAAGGGGTTCTCCCCACCACAAGAATTTAACTAGTGCAGAAAAGTTGACCATCTAATAGACAACCCTAGGAAAAAGGGGGGTCGACGCGGGAACTCCCAACCGGTTTAAACCAACTCTTATAGCACGAGTGAAAAAAAACACCTTCGTTGAAACCTTGAACCCTCGACTAGAGTCAACAACTTCAACACCAGGGAAAACCCATATAAAAACACTTAACCAATATCAAATTGGAGATATGATTCACCGAAGTCCACGAAACATAACCACATCCAAAAACATAACTAAAACGAGGTCAACCCACACGAGAGTCAAACACACTTTTAGGAAGGACACCAGATTCAGAATATTACATTCACACAACAAGTCCGCTTAGATTATCATAGAGCAAGCCCATCATCACTTTATAGAAAAACAATGCATTGACAACGCTGTTGAAACTTTAATAGCAGGAAAACAGACATGAAAGAGGTTTCTAATGGTTCCACCATCAATACGGAAAACAGAACTGGGACCAAGGCTTCACAACCCTGGGAACTCCTGACTGTGCGCGAGCTTCACCCCGAGACTTGTGGCTGGGGCTCTGATGGCTGAAGCATCTTCTGCCTCACAGTCAGGTACTGACATTATCCCATCACAACGTCCTCTTCAAGCGACGCTTCTTGCAAAACTTCTCCAGATGACCCAGACAACCACATCGACGACACGTCTTCGGAGGGTTGCGACAAGATGGTTTTAAATGCCCGAAACGACCACACTGATAGCACACCACTGAACAATCTGTTGAACTGGAAGTTGGGACCAAAGGGAATAACTCCTTAGGAACAAGTATCTTGGGCGCCTTTTCCTCACCAGAGGGGAAACTCTTACGAACAACCGGGGATGCTGAAGTATTAACCACCCGCACACCAGAAACCAACTCATCCAAGAAAGCTTCCCCCACCAGCTTCTCGAAACAAAGGTCTTTATAAGGGAGGACTCGCTGCTTGATCTCTGGACGAAGAGCTCCAGTGAAAAGAGAGACCTTCATGAGCTCATGCGACGCTACCTCTGGAGAAAAGGGAACCAGTTCCTTGAAATGGTCAACATATGCCTTCACCGTCCGTTGACCTTGTTGAATATGCACAAGCTCTCCCTTTTTCTCCAGCTTCACTCCCTCAGGTACAAACCATTGGATGAAAACGACCTTAAAGACATCCCACGTCATTTCACCTTGCATTGATGATGGGGTAACCCTCTTCCATTGGTCCAGAGCTGGACCCTCAAACAACTCCATAATTGCACAAACCTTAACATTATCGGGAGTTCCCAACATTCTAAAGACACGCTCCACTTCCTCGAGCCATTTCACTGCCTCTAACGGACCCTGATCACCACGGAGAATAGGCAGAGTCTGGGGAGGACTAAAAACTGGGCATGACATATCTGAATCCTTAGAGACCTTTCTGGGCGGCATTTCCCGAGCGATATGTAAAACACAAGGCCAAAACCAACATCAAACCGAAGCGACATCAATAAAAGTGTATTCATCAAAACAAGTAGCACAAGGATCAAACAAATACAACACAACCAAAAATAAAATCTCCTCTTTAAAGTTCCCTTTCCATTTTTGATTTCAAAACCACCCTTTCTCAAGATCACTTTCCAAAAACCAATCCACTTTTAAACCAAAACTTTCCAAAACTGTTTCCCATTTAAAACCAATTGAGAAAACAAAGCCAAGCCTTTAAATTTCAAACACACCCAGGTACTCCCATGACCCGTTGCACATGTCTTTATCCACTGTCCATTAATACTCGCACCAACACGCATTTTGAATGCATTCTCACCCATGTGCAAACGTTCATGAAGAGGATCCGAGGTTTCACCCCAAATCATTCTTAACCAATTCCAAGCAAACAACAGATTTTCAAATCAAGATATTTCAGTTTCAGAACCCATTTATAACATTTAAAGTCCTTTTAAAGAAACCAGTCCAATTTTCAAAAACCCTTTTTCATTTCAAACTACGCATTCACACAGACCAAAACGGAAACAACATCCAAATTTGCATCAACCACTGGGGTGAGGGACTAGTAGTCACACTCAACCTGGCGACATGGTAGTGGGCCATGTCCCAAGTCTGCGTCGACCACTAGGAGGAATTCAAACCACGTACTCGGACTCCACATGGGTCACTACTCCATGTGAAATCACGATGTAACGTCGGCTTGCCTCCATTATCATCTCTCAATCCAAGACAAACCAGAAAAGACAAGGACACAATTCCCGAACTACCCCTGGTAACTCGAGGATCAGTGCGAGGAAGAGTTCGCGACGCTCTTCCCGCACCCACCCCTCGAGTTCCGACAGTCCTAATCTCCTTCTACCGGACAACCCAAATAACAAGAACCACCTCTGATACCATTTTGTCACGAACCATCCCGGGTCGACCCTGAACCGGTCACCCGAGCCGGCCCGCGGCATGGCCCGAGGGGCGTTCCCGATCCCCACGGGCTGGCAACAAGTGCCGGGCATTGAAACTTTAATCGTTGGGAAAGATTTCAGCCCAAGCTAAAAACAGGATCGAAAGAATGAATATAAACTAAACAAACAAACAGACACTAAAGACATAAACAAACCTATACCACGACATACCTCCATGTGACCTCGCGGGTCACCACCCAACTACAACCAACGTCGCTCCCACACTGAGCGACTCAAGCAGGGGAACCTGAACAAAAGGAACCTGCAACTGAAAAGGTAAAAGATAGGCGTGAGCACAAAAGTACTCAGTAGGTGAGCCCCACAACAAATCCCAAAGCACTGCCAGTAAAAATAGAATCTACATAATCCAGGTTTGAACTATAATGTATAAAGGTAATTTTTCACAATGTTTTACTTGAAAGTCAATCACGAGATATTTCCCTTATTCTTTTTCGAAAGATAGTTCCATTTCATTAGTTTTAAACTCATTCTGAAAAGCAAAGTGTTACATCTTCAAATCAAACCCAAAGCGAATAAAGCATTTTCATTTGAAAACCATTTTTCTCAAAGTCTAACAGTATAGGCTGTGAAATATGACTGAAGGAAAACAAGCAGGGAAAACAAGTGCAAGTAAAGGTAAATAGGCAAGGAAAACCAAGTTCAAGTAGAAACAAACCAGAAGTTATCAGCAATAACCATGGGCGATCCTGAACATCCCTAGAAAACCCCTGGACGTACTCGGGTTCAGACTACCTGCCGGCATGGTACTCCACAGTCAATAACCAACTAGCCGCCCTAATAGCCAACCAGTGGCACATCCCACCTGGCCTGTCCACAACTCCAGAGGGTACCAACCCGTCTAATCAGGGTTAGCAAGAAACCATCACTCGATAATCTACAAGACGCCCAGGAACCCATAGTAGTTTTTGTAACAATGTGTAAGTGGGAGACCCGCGCACGCGTGACTCATCTCACCGCACTTGCCAACCCCTTACACAGACATCGCTACACGACAACCCTCGAAGGGAAGTCCCCCTGTAGAAATGCCCTCACAAGTACGTATATATATATATATAATCACTTCACATTTGATAAAGTGCCAACCGGGCCGTCATGTCACTTACATTTTGATCATTTAAGACTAAATCATTTTTAAAGAGGGATGACACACGCCATTTCATTGAAAACCAGAAAAGCACTTAGAAATTTATTTAAGAAACTCAAATCAGCATCTTAAACCTGGAACACATTTGTTTCACAAGTAGAGTCACTTTCCAATCACCAAACGCACCCCACTTTTATCAAGAGCCAAACGGGCCTTTAATCATTTTTTTGAAGGAACACCATTTCCCAAATGAAATCCAAACTTTTGTTCGCGTAACAAAGGAAAACATCTTTCATCAACCAAGAGCCACACATAAAGTTTCCAAAACAAGTTCAAAGGTCACACGACGTTTTCTCTAATCAAGGTTCTAAGAAAACACCATTTTCCATAAACAATACATCTAAAAATTTACACACGCCAAAAACATTTCAAAACACAATTTAACATGACTTTCATTATTCAGGAAGAACCATTTAGCAAAACTACCATGGAAGCACACAATTAAATCCAAGAAAACTCTTTTAATGAAACGCAAGAATTAAAACAACTTTTATCATCAGCAGATCACCAATCTATAGATAACTACTTAATAATACTTTTGAATTTGCTGAAACTTAATAAAAAATCAAGGAATAAATAAATTCTAAATTTAAAGGCGAGTGCAAAGGGAGACCTACCTCAAGATCCAAGCGCGGCGGTAAAACGACCTTGGAACCAAGGCGCGATGACACGACGTGTGTCCGAAGCCACGTGATAAAGTCCAACACTCTCGAAACTGAGGCACGGAGACGGCGGGACCTCGGAAACGAGGCGCAGCGATAACGCTCTCTCGGAAATTCCCTGCGCGGGTCCTAAAATCATAAACCCACCAAAACCAAATGTAAGTTGATGAAAAACCCCTAACAAAGCAAAATCGAAAACCCGAGTAATAATAATGATAATAATAGTAACAACTAAAATAATAATAATAATAATAATAATAATAACAAGATTAGTCATGACAACAATAACAATATTAATAACATTAATAATAATAATAATAAGAACAAAATAATAATAATAATAATAACGGTAATAATAATATAATAATAATAATATAAAATAATGTTAACATAATAATATTAATAATAATAATATAATAACAATAGCATAATTAATAATAATAATCTAACAATAATAATAAGAATAACATACTATAATAATAATAATAATGTAGTAATAATAATACAACATCACAATATTAATAATGATAATAATATTAATAACATATTAATAATTATAATAATGATAGAATAATATTAACAAAATATTAATAATAATAACAATAATGCAATAGTAATAATAATAATAATAATAATAATAATAATGTCATAATAATAATAACAATAATAATGAAATTAGCATAATAATAATAATAATTTAATAATAATAATAAGAATAACATAATATAATAATAATAATAATAAATAATATGATAATAACTAAAATAATAATAAATATATTAATAATAATAATAATAATAATATAGTATTAATAATAATAACATAATAATAATTACAATAATGATATAATAATGTTAATAATAATATTAACATAATAATAACAATAATATTAATAGTATAATAGTATTAATGGTAACATAATAATAATAATTATAATAAAACGAAACAAACATAAATAAAAAAAAGAGAACTCACGAGCAGGGGGGAACGGGTCGGCGACGCGAGGAGCAGGCGGCGCGCCGGGCCAGGGGTCGCCGGGATGGAGGTCCGTCGGACATGGGGTAGAGGAGGGTGCGGCTGAAGGAGGGAGGTCGGGGCAGCCGGCGCAGGCCGTGGGGAGAGCCGGAACAGGGGGAGACGGTGTGGCCGGTGAAGGGGAGCAGGGGCGGGATGGCGGTCGGCTGGTGTAGGGCGTGGGAGGAGGGTGTGCCGGCGACAGAGGAGGCCGGGACGGCGCGGCGCTGGGGCTGGGCGAGTCGGGACGGCGAGAAGGGGAGAGAGGGAGGGCTGCGGAAGACGGGGAAAGACGGAGCTGGGGGTCAGGTCGCTGGGACGGCGACAGAGAGTGTGGGCAGGACGGGGCGCAACGGAGGCGGGCGGCGGAGATCCAGCGGGGAGGTGCAGCTGAGCGCGGAGGGGTGTCGGGACGGAACTGTCGCGCAGGATGGGGAGGCCGAGGGCGGCGCCTCGGAAAGAAGTGGGGGTCTGGGCTGGCTGAGGGCAAGCAGGGGGGTTGGGAAGTGGGCACAGCAGCGGAAGAGGGAGAGGGAGGTCCGCCGGACGGAAGGGGAGACGGTGCGGCCGTCTGGACCGCCAGAGAACAGGAGGAGAAAGGGGGGAGAGAGAGAGAGAGAGGGAAAAGGGGTGGCGGCTACGGGAGTAGGGATTATGGTAGGTTTAGTTTAGGTTTTATATATATATATATATGTGATAAAAATAATGATAATATTATTAATAATAATATTAATAACATTATATGAATAATAATAATAAGTATAATTTTAATCATAAAACCTTAATATATTAATAATA
This sequence comes from Viscum album, assembly GCA_963277665.1. Classification (NCBI taxonomy): domain Eukaryota; kingdom Viridiplantae; phylum Streptophyta; class Magnoliopsida; order Santalales; family Viscaceae; genus Viscum; species Viscum album. The sequence continues at coordinate 134,953,265 of OY728141.1, forward strand.
ATACTAGAACATCATAATAATAATGATATAAAACCCTTATAATAAAAATAAGTAAACTTTACAACATTAATGATAATAATGATAAAACTTATAATAATAATAGAACTTATAAGTAATAATAGTAATACCTTAGTTAATTCTAATAATAATCATTTTGATCAAATAATAAAATAATCTACACATAATACATATATATACATTTATGCATATAAAGATATATACATAAACATATATAGAACCATATGTATACATATACATTATTATACATACATATATATACATATATATATAAAGCATACATAAACATATATAAAATAAAATTAACTATCATATTAATAACACAACTTAAATAGCGTTAATAATAAAATATCAACATAAAAATTATAATGTTTAAAACACCGGGTGAACACACTGTCACCCGGGCTGAACGCACGGTCACCGCTAACGATGCGGTGACCGCGCACCGGCGCAAACCCACCAATCGCAATTAAACTCCGAAAAATTTAAATCGGGACCAAGAAAGAAGAACAATTACGGACATCCGCGGTCGGGGTGTGACAGGTTCACGTTGGGTGGACACATGTGTACAGAGGTTAAAGACAACCTGAGTGCCTCTCCTCATCCATTTGATCGACCACAGATAGCGGAGACTAGATAATGGTATGCAAGATGGAGCATGCAGCCGAAATCTCACATGAGATCAGATGAATGGACAAGATTACCCATGCATTTTTAAAATGTCATTCCACATCGAAACACGCGGCGGTTTCCAGCTTCTTCAAATAACAAGCCGCGACAGCCACAGCTCATAATTCTCCTCCACCCCTCATGGTACCACCCTTTACTATGTTCACAATGTGGGCATGATCGTATCACCCACTTAACCTTCTCTGGGTGTTCTCCTAGTTCCCACTATGCATGCTTGTTTCATGGGTTAACCACCTGGCGCCCTCACCTGCTGGAGTATACATGGATCGTGTGCTCTCCTTTTGATCTAGCATTAAGGAATTACCCTTGGGAGCGGTAGACCCTCAGGTCTCGTATATTCTTGGGTGAGGGATTAAGCTGGCCTACATGGTTGGCCATATTTTTGGTAAAGGTTATACTAAGTACTTAGTATAAATACTATGTATGAATTCAATCCTTAATATGTAAAACCACCTTTATTCATTCAAATACCATGCATAGTTCCTTTCTCCTTCTTCATCTTCAAACATCATCTATTACTTTTTTTAGATCATAAATACCAAATATCATTAGTTCATACCCTTAATCCAATCATGGATTATGCATGGATCATTTTTTCAATCCTCAATTATTAAGGCATAATTCATGGCTTCTCCTTGTTTAGATGACTTCATTCCTCGTGAATTAAGGCATAATGCATATATTTTCATTATTCTGATGATTTATGTGTTCTATTTAGAATACATGTATTCTTCTTTGAGGATCAGCACAATCAATTATAGGATTTTTATTCACAACCTTCATCAAATTAGAGGTTGTTGGACCGTTCTTCCACTTTCAACATGCAATAATGTATTGCATGGTCTTCTTCAAGATGGTGTAAACAAGAATTATATCGATACAAGTCATTGGAACTTAGGACTAGATCAATAAATCATCTTATGTAATTCAAAACCTTCATCCATTTAGAAGTGGGGTCATTAATGGATTAATAACCTCACCACATACATCATTGGAACTAAATCCACCATCACCTTTGCATGTACATATTGACAAACTATTGACAATTGACTCCTTATAGACTCCTTATTGAAAAAAAAATGAAACATCATTCTCTATAATCCCCCTTGTGTTTTTTATCAATATCACATAATCACACAATGAATGGGTCAATATGTGTGTCAATTTTTTCTCCCCCTTATTGGTAACCAAATTAAAAGGTGTTAGTGGGGTCTCCAAAAAAAATGTTTTCTTCCCTTTGAATAATATATTCTCGATTATTTCAGAGAGAGGGATGATGTCACATGGTTCACATAGAAAAGAGCCTTTATTCTATCACCTCTAAGTCTACAAGGGATAAACCAGTTTAGAAAACAAGATAGATATAACCAAGGCATTCAATGATGTCCATAAACAACTATTCATGAGTGATCATGCTCAAAATTTTATCCAATGGGATGAAAATTATCAGATTAGTCAATGAATTTATAAATCCTACCCATACATCACCAAAGATATTCAAAAGATTAAGTGAAAAGATAAAGATCCCCATTTCATCCTATATTATCATCAATCAAGCACTCTCCCTTAATTAACATGATAAATACAATTAAATACAAGGGATGGAAGTGTGATGGGAATACCACAAGTTTCAACTTATTGAGATGATATGAATTTCATGGTTTGTCATGACATAATCTTTGATATCATCTCCTTCATTTTTTCTCCCCCTCACTGTGTGAACCCCATTTTGTTTTCCTTAGTGGAAAATAATCATCACATGACCTTCAAGATATTCATGTTGATAATCTTCTACTATGGAATACTTCAAGTAATTATGAAATCATGATTAATGAGTCCAACTTGTTGTTATCAACTTTTTCCATTCAATTATCATTTTGAGAATGACCTTCATCTTAAATGACCTTAAATGTAAGCACACATATACAAGAAAAATATAAGGTAATACGATGGAACACTTGCGAGCTTATTAATGGAATCATTGGGGCTGAGAATTTTCTCTCAACCCAAGAGATCTTTTCCTTGCCACTCTAAGGTGATTGTTAATATTTCTGATGGTTGTTAATTTATTTTCAATTACCTTAATCTTTTGTAGATTATTTTTATTTACTTATTATAGTAGTGAAGTAGTTTCCACTAGAGCATTTTCATCATTTTTCACCATCTCCATTTGGCTTATTAAAATAGTTATACATTTGTTTGTATGATGTCCAACCATATTTGACATTCCACGGAGTAGTTTTGAGACACTTGGACTATCATGGGATGACGACCTCTCATGAAATTCGAATTCTACATCATGTGGAATGAATTTATTACCTTTTACATTAATATTAACTAGTAATTTAGCTTTAACTCTTTGCAGTTATCTAGCAATTTTCAATTGATTAGGCTAGATAACTAAACACAATTTAACATTTTCTATCAAGGTGCTTCCACATGGATTCTTCAGTGTTTTCAATTTACCTATCTTTTGCAACTTATTATGTACATGAATGTCTTCATTCGATCCCATATTCTTCTGTATTGTTTCTTCATTTAGATTCATCTTGATTCTATTCATTTAAATGTATTGTTTGTAGTGATCCATGGTATGCCCATTCTTTACACAATATAGGCATAATTTCTTGGTTGAGAGGACATTCTTGGAATCCATCTTGAACTTCTTATTGGGACTAATTTAGTTAAATATTTTCTTGACTTCATTGTATTTCATTTTCCCAATAGATGACATTTCAACTCCTTTTTATTTCTCCATCCTTTGTTCTGGTCTTTTAATCTTATCAAAATATTCTAGAGGCATGGTAGGACTAAACTAGTACTCATCATAATTGTGACCACTTCTATTGCAATTATCATATAAGCCGTCAAGATATTCAACTCTATTTTTTATAGACATATTCTTCTTCATTTGGGTTTTTTTCTTTTTCTTTACTGGATTCTTTATTTCATCAAATCATCATTCCTTGAATGTAGGCCTTTAATTTTCTTCATATGTTTATCTATTGGTCTAGAAATCATTGGCCTGATTCCCAAACCTCTAGCAACACCAATAGTATCCAATAAATCCCCTTCATTTGATTTTAGTATTTGTCTCAGGAGATTCAGTTCATTGTTTTTTCAGGAATTTTCTTTCTTTCATTGGATCATCCATTTAGGAGTTGTTCTTATTAATTATCCCAGCATCCATCCTTGAAATTTTTATGGATGTATCAACATTTTTATTAATGAATATGTTCCCATATTTTATATTTGAACCTATACTTTTAGGTGAAACTAAATTAGTATAAACATAAATAAATGGGTTATGGGAAACCTTCTTTCTTGGAGGATGTTTCAATTAGATTAGAGGATGATCTGATGTTTCTTTTTGAATCATATTCCTAAAAAATGAAATTCAGTGGTAGAATCTCTTTTTTCAGCTGTTTGGGAAGTCCATCTTGGAGTTATTGTTTATTCTTCAATTTCACCAAAAGCCTTAAACACTTAATATTGAGGGAGTTCTTCTCATCGTCAGTATATATTTTATTTCATCCATAATTTTTTTTTCATCTTTATCATTTGTTATTCGTGTGAATTTTTTAATTGTTGCAAAGATATTTTAAGATCCTTTAACTTCATTGATTTTTCTTCCAGTGAAGTAGCTTTGACAACAATATAAACATTGTTCAACATTTCAAATTCTTGTAAAGCTTCTACAAATAAAATCTCAAAGAATTACTTCTCCCAAAGACTTCCCTTCAATTCCAATGTAACTTCCTATATTCTTTCATAAAAAAGACAAATTGTTTCTTCCTTTTACTTCACATGTTTTTTGAGAGTTTTGGAAATGCCTAACCTTTTATCTAATGCATCTTACATGACATCAATTTATTCTTTCAGCTATAAATTTTCACCTTGAGGAGTAATAATGCATGCAACAATATATCTTGACACTTCTCTGGGGACCTTCTTCAGATGATCTTTGAGTTTTATCTAAAGATCACTAATTGATTTATCATCATCACACCATGAACATGATTTGTCAGAAGAGTCATAATAATAAAAGTAATTATAAAATGTTTTACCTTTGAAATTAGTTTACGTAGAAGCTATCTCCCCATTGGTAGCAAGCTTCTTCTATATCTTCCTAGATTTTTTCTTCTTTCTATTTTTTTGAGTATTGGAATATATGTCCATTTTAGGTTTCTTAATTACCTCCTCAAATTTACAGTTCATAAAGACTCTCTTGGATATTTTAGATGTAAGCTCCCTATAATTCCAATTAAAGTGTCTAGATCAATGTGAATCACTGTGGGAGGGAGGGGGTGAATAAGTGATCATTTTAATCTTTTTAACAATTGATTATTTTAAAGTAAACCTATATGGATGGTTAAAGAATCTATTCACTCTTCATATGTCTCTCAACATTACCTTGAGTGATGATGTAAATGTAAAGCATTGAACACCAATATTTTCATGGTTCAGCTCAAAGACCTACCCATGATAGTGTTTATTATCCTCCATAACATAGAATCTATACTATAAATAGTTCAGTAATTACAATGGTCGATACAGAGTCATAATATATCTCTCTAGAGTCTCATATGAGGTTCTTTACACTGCTTCACAAAGTGTTAGCAGAGTCCCACTTGCCTACTTCAAAATCCCATTGAAGACTTCTTCTCATCTATGAATCTTATAGGAGTCTTCTAGATCTCGAGTCACACTAAAAGCTTACTTCTTTATATTCTATCTTGATTTGTTGTAGTTAATCTTATGTTGTCTCCACAAAGACTTACTGAATCACACTTACATGTGTATCTCTTCAAGAATCTTCAACATCCTTTTTTATGGTATGTTGGTCTTTCTCAATAAATTTGATCACCTTTTTAGTTTTTCTTCAGTTCAACAATGATCAAGAATTTCATTCTTCATCTGATGAAGACATGACCTCAATAAGATGTGATCCAATGGAGAAAATGACTTCTTCAAGAATATAATATGCAAGAATGATCTTGCACAATATCAGAACAGTCTCTCTTCTTGGATTATCAAACATTTTAAACTCATATAGAAGAAAATATATAATTATGTCTGGAAATAGTGTCAAATCTCATTCACATAATTCATGAATTTCATGGAATACATACTTATTGTTTTGGGTATCTCATTTAATTATGCTTCATGCATGTTTTTCATGGAATTGATTCTTCTTGTTTAGACATGTGCAATCACAGTCTTGATTCTTACTTTTTATTGTCTTCATGTGTACATGTTCATGCCTGCATGAAAAATCTATTTATTCTCTCTTGCTTGTGTGAAAACCCCACCGGGTATAACCTTTTAATCACACACTCTTCAAATTTTATTTTATCACATAATATCACACACAGTTTTTGTCTTTGGTTATTCGCACACACACACACACTTATTATTCAATTTATGATCAATATGTGTGTGTTTCTTCAATCCCAAATGGGCGTAGTCTCTTTTGTGTGTTATTCTTATTCATTCCTCCTCCTTCAAATGTTCTCAAAATTTGTCTTTCATATTCATTTCCTGCACATGAACTCAATCATTCATGCACCCTACATTTTATTCTTCTTTCACATAGAAACCAAATGGGTGTGATCCACCCTTTGTCGTGTTCAGGTACCTCAAATAATTCACATGAACACATGAGAATCATGAATGCATTTTCCTTCCCCAATAATGTGCCTCAGGTCCCTTCTTATTCTCCTAGGATATTGTATGTATATAGTATCCTTTTCTTGTTCTCACACAAAGGGTGTGATCTTCACAAGACCCGAATCATGAAAACACAAAACTTAATATATATATATATATATATATGTTGATAGAAGGGTCTTCTTCTTTTTTGTGAAAACAATAGGGCACGATTCTTCTTATTCATGCAAACCAGGGAGCATAATTCTTTCTTCTTCTCAGCTATCTTAAGAATTTCTCAATCAAAAATGCACAAACCAAGATGGTATTGTGGTCCTATCTTCATGGAGTAAAACAAATGGGAATGTGCACCCGTTGCATACATGAAGAATGCTCCTCATGAATACACAACAAGGGTTATAAAGAACCTATCGTGTGGTTGTGGGTTTCATTGCACAGGGTGTAAAAATTATTTCCTTCTTCATAAGGATGATTCAAGAGTGCATATAACTTGTTGAAGGCTTGTGGTTCTTCATCTTCTCATAGCAATGTTATGCGGAAACCCATTCAGCCTGATGTTATTTTTTTCTGATAGAAGAAACTCTCTCAATATTTTCAACACTTACTTTCTGCTTAGTGGTCCTCTATTTGTAGGGATTGTTTGGATCACTTGCACATTCAAATACGCATGAGATTACACAATGTTCAAATCTTTGAATACCCGTGATCTTCAGTTTGAATATTTCAAATACTAGGTAAAAGATATGTGAAAATCTCAACTGTTTCATTTTCAACCATGGTATCCTTTTTCTCAGTGCAATCCTTTCATGCATGCGAAGAGAAATAAGTACAACACATATTCCCGAAGGCTTCAACCTCAAAAACATGTCCTTCAAAATAAATTTTCTTTGTCCACATTCTATTTCTTTATATCGATGCATGCATGAAAATGTAGTTGCATGCATGGTATTGTGCATCTCAGTCGATCATAATGCATAGAAGTACGACCTTAAATGGTGTACAGAGTTTGATCAAGGAGGTGCGGGGGCTTCTTCGGAGCACTCATTCACACCAGGTGCCCGCAGGTGTCCCGAGGTTGAAGAAAACCTTAGTGCCTCTCCTCCACCATTGGATCGATTAGGGACAGACGAGATTAGATTGTGGGATGCGGGATTGAGCATGAAGATGAGATCTCACATGATATCAAATGAACGTCCAGGATTACCCCCATGTTTTTAATATTCCATCCCATAATGAAACGCGATGCGGTTTGTGTCTTCATTAAATAACAAGACATGATAGAAAATGCTTAGAATTGTCCTCCTCCCCTCACGGTACCACCCTGTACTGTGTTCACCCAATGGGCGCACTCTTATCTCCCACTTTTCCTCCTCTGAGCGAGCTTCTAGTGCCCACTATGAATAAATTCCGCACAGGATCACCATTGTGTGCTCATACACACTGACTTATACATTTCGTGTATGCGCCTCTTGCGGGCTAGCTTCGCGGCCATCCCGTTGGGTAGGGTAGACCCTCGGGTCCCGCATATGCTTGAGTGAGGGCTTCAACTTGCCTTCATGGTTGGCCATATTATTGACAAAGGGAATACTATGTAGATATTATAAAAACTAAGTATGAATTCCATCCTTAATATTCTAAACCAACTTTCTTCATTCAAATCACATTCATACTTATTTTCTCCTTCTTCATCTTCAAAAATCTTCCATTCCATTCTTTTCAGATCATAAATCCCAAATATCTTCACTACATACCTTTATTCCATTCATGGATGATACAGGGATCATTTTTTCACTCCTCATGTATTTAGGAATAATGCATGGATTCTCCTTGTTGTGATGACTTCAATGATCATGAATTATGGAATAATTCATGGATTCTTCTTGTTGTGATGAGTGATGTGTTCTCATTAAAACAAATTTCTTATTTTTTGTGGATCAACACAATCAATCATCAGATTTTGATTCATAACCTTCATCCAATTAGAGTTCATTGGTTGGTTCTTCCACTTTCATCATTCAATAAAGTATTTGATGGGGTTCTTCAAGATGGTGTAAACAAGTATTACATTTATTCAAGTCTTCAGAACTTATGACTAGCTCAATCAATCATCTAATATTATTCACATCCTTTATCCAATTTGAAGCAGTGTCTTCAATGAATTAATAACCTCACAACATATATTATTTTCACAACTTCCATCGCTTCTTATTCATGCACATATTGAAAACCTATTGACAATTCACTCTTTATTTCTCTTTATTAACAACAAATGAAGCATCATGATCTACAAAATATATAAATATTAGTATTGTTTTCCCCAAAAAACAACTGAATAAAAGCTATCCTATACTCATGGATCCCATAATCCTATAAAAGACACATGATCGTGAGGCATTCATAAAGTTCATAAGAAGGTGTCATGTACATGTTAGGAATAGTAGAAGATCCCACAAAGCTCCTTTGACATGTCCTTCTACTCTTGTAAAGGTGTACCAGATATCCAATGATCATGTGATGATAGCCAAACGAGCACCCCTATGCCACATGAATTATCAGGTAATAGGCACCTGATAAGGAAAACAAAATATATTTTTGAAAATTAGAGTAAAATATCCAAAATGTGGTAGCCTCTTGTTTTTATAAATATCACATGACACATCAACAATAGGTAAATTTATTTTCCTCACCTAAAATCATAGAATATAATGAGATCCAAAAACTTTGTAAAATTATTTAAGTAAATAATAAAGAAACGATAGGAGACTCTTGAGGTCATAAAAATAACTCGACACACCCTAGGAAAGACACTTCAAGTCCCTGGAAACATGTATGCCTCACCATAAGAGAGCCTGCTGGCATATCACCCATGCAACATGAAAGGGATAAGGCATTTCTAGGTGGTCTTGAACCCCCTCTTTGTCTCAAAAGTCAAGAAGAGGCAATTATCAATGAAATTATCTTGTATCTTCACAAGGCTTTTATTGGTATCATGACACATCACCAATGGGGAGAGTGATTGTATTTACCATCAATTCAAAAGAATCATGTAACCCAATGTCCTTGTAAAATAACCAAGGAAAAAATGGAATGATGGAGGGACCCTCTTGAAGTAATAAAACTCATGTGATGTATTAGAACAGTATCATTAGACCCCTTGACATTCCAGTAAGACCTCACAAAATCCCTTATGCATAGAAACTCGATTTCATGAACTTCTATGGAAATCCATCCTTGTCCCCCAAAAGGACCCAAAAAATCATTCAAAAATCATGTGAAGGCTCTTTGACAGGCTGCCTGATCTCAGAATATCCCTTTTTCAAATCATCCTGACAATATAGAAGACCCTAAACATGTCCAAAATATTTTTAAATACCCCATTAATTGGATATAATCCAAAAAATGGGGAATTTATGGAATGGAATCTTGGTAACTAAAAATAACATGACACCCCGAGAATGACCTACAATAGTATCTTGAAAAGGGAATGACATGAATTCCCTCCACCGACTCCATCCTATATTTTCATGATATGTGGTGAGCAAAGTGGAAAATAATTATGGTGGAAAGGCTTATGATTCACCCACCCACACACAAAAAATGATCAAATTTTTCCATGGATCCTCCCATAAGTGAACCAAGGAATTATAAAGGGTTTATTTGAGGGGCTGATGTAATGAACTGGAAATTTTTCTATTAGTTAATTTCTGGATAATAGCGGATGTGATCATGAAGCATGTGTATTCACTTCAGTAGATCACGCATTTATCATGAACAGTTCATAGGATGTGTCATGTGAGGAACATCATGCATATATTCTAGATCATGTGATACTTATAAGAACAAAAATGTAACAAATCTTAGTCATAAGACATAAAAGGATGGAAAAAATAAAAAAAATACAAGAAAATTATTCAAAGAACATACATGTTGATCCTTATTCTCTTTTCATGTACCACACTAGTCATGTTAATGGAAGAGTAAATGTCATGTAGATCTCGCAACACTCCTTTTGTTGTAATTTTTGGATGATGATATGTCCTCTAAAAATGTCATAGAATGTCATATAGTGCCACTAGGAATGCATCAAAAGTCTCATGAGTCCCCCTAGGCTCTCTATCCAGACCTAGTGATTCCCCTTAGTGATGTCTTCTAAATCATATGAAAGTATTGGTACATGCAAGATGAGTCTTAAAAAATAACTAGGTCATGTCAATGGGCTTTAGGGACATCTTATAGGCACACCGTCCAGATCTTGTGATGTCATCTAGATATGTGAGATAGATTTAATGATGACTTCTATACATTTTAGCATAGATCATGCATCACAGACTAGACGTGTTTCATTGACTCTCACTAATCCATATGAGCATGTCATCTATATTTCATGACGACACCATGAATTGTCTACTAGATCATGATATTCCCTCTAAGAATATTAGTCATGATCATATGATGGAATCTAGGAGAAGCTGCATATGCCTTTTAATTTCCACTAGAAATTTCAGCCATGATCATGCTATGGCCTTCAGAGATTCCATCCAAATTATGTGATGACACTAAGAAAAGTAAACTAGATTATGCAACTGTTTTTTGACATGTCAAAAAGACATCCTCTGACATGTCAATTGGACAATTAAGGAATATCATGAAGTCAATCAATGTTTGTTAGGAAGATAAGTAGGTCGAGTCATTTGGGTATCCCAGGACATGATAACTTTATAATACGCAAAAAATGGGTTCGTTAGTGTGTAATCTATAAATAATTGAACTAAAAAAAGTCTAATTAATTCTATAAATAGGACACATATGATGTCTTCATAATGTTTGATCACCATATTAATACATTAGTTGGGATATCCTAGAACATAAGTCCCACATTCACAAATACTGAGACTGTTCATTTTCCATCCCTTATTTCCCTCACCAAGCATAGATCACATGAGCTTTGGAAATTGCAATGATCAGATCATTAAAAAAGGGAAACTTCTGTGTGTAAGCCCCAATCAAATAATCTATGATAACCATAATTCAGGAAATAAACTGAATAAATAAGACTCCTACCTAAGGCTGAAGCTCAAATGGGATACCACCACACTGTATGTCCCTTATTATCTCTGACATTTTAACTATTGGGACCAAATCATTCACATAGGTTGATCATTCTACCTCATCTATCTACAAACAAAGAAACCATTTAAACTATGATGACTATGAGTAATGATATAACTAGGATACATAGGATTCCATCATAAAGATCGAGATAAATATTAAACATGTCATGGTTATCCCCTATACACATTTCCCCCATTCATATGTAGTGAGATTGATTATATTTTATACATTGTCTCTCACACTAATAAAATATCATGTTTTCATATAGAGTTTTAATGGCCATATCATCCACATATTTAATATTCAACATCCCAGGAAACATCACTATGTAATCCCCAATGTGTAGCATTATATGAATACCTCTATATAAGGGTATATTCTTAGGCTTAGTCCCATGGGAATGAACAAAATAAAACCAACATGATTCTGACAATAGTCGTGATATGAAGGGTGTCTCCTGGAAACTCAAGTTTGAATACCAAGTTCTTGTGTTCCCCCAAATATGTCATGAATTTGATCTACTTGGGTGTTGATGAACTATAAGGGTTTTGATTCCTAAAAAAACATGATACGTAGGATGACTTATAATATCTCAATACCATCCTTAGAATATTAAAATTACTCTCTACATGGAACATAACTCTAATGTTCTTAGTTAGAGGCTTCGTCAAATAATTAGCTAGTCATTATTGTAAAAGGATGAAGAACCTCAAATACATAATAATGGAATCACTAATGAGATCCCATTCTATTTCATATAATAGGTTTTAACCTATAATTATTTTCGGATAATGTTTCAGGAATCGGTATTATGAATATATTCTAGAACATCAATTAAATCTATTAGAGAGTCTCATAGATGGAAAGAAATTTCCAGCAAGTGGTGCGATTAGCCCAAACATCATCCTCTCGACTAATGAGGGTTCCAAAACATCATTGGTTATAAAACACAAAATAACCAGATGCCTTGGGAAATTAGTTATATACCTAGTTATGGATGTTAGAACCATTAATAGTTTCTATTGATAACAATAATGGTGACCCGGTGGTAATGATTATTAATGAAATCAAGCCACCCACAGTTAACCATCATACTAAACCGAGTTGACCCCATTCGCTAAATTTCCCACTTAAAAAAAATTGTGTACCCAATGTGAATATCTCATATAAAAAAATTTATTGGGTTATTATATAGCATGCCATTTATTTCCATTTCATACACAAAAAATGTAGAACCTGATTCCAATCTCTAATATAAAATAATAATTAGTTGATAATATGATAGAACAAGTTATTTGCACATAATATGCAGAAATGGATAACATAACTTGGATCCTATAGATGATCTTCTATAATTGGGGTTCTTATGAAATAATCCCATCCTATATTTGACATTTCCACATGATAAAAATGGCCGGATTAGAAATAAATGGAAAATTGACTTGACCATGCATATATGATTGTGCACTCATCATGCATTCAATATTTCACCAATAAGTGACGTATTTATTTTTTGTATGCATGAATATAGATACTAATATAATAAATTACACTCTAATCCCTGATAAATGTTTTATCCTATGATCATAACAGCATAAAATCTATGGTTTCAACCCCTGTGGGTCAGAAAATTTTTGCACGTAGCTGAAAAATTCAATGTCTAGTTGAGAACACAATGGTACGGGAATACCATCAACATTGTATAATACCAAACCTTGAATATCCTCATAAGGGTATCTATCTGATGAAACTATTGAGTTTTCATCATCCAAGGAATGGTTTAAAGAATACAGTGGATCTCGTTTCCACAACTAACCTCTTCTAGAGCTTATCCCTAGAGTGAGAAAATTAGTGCCTTCAATATCTAGTGAAGAAGGATGAGCGAGTCAACTACAGCTCCATTCCAATTTAGGTTCCACTATAGTGGGCTCTTGTCAACCTTTATTTTTAGGACCATCCCACTAGTACCCATAAATATCTTACTAAGGGTACCACTAGACACTCATCCACCTATGATACCCATTCACATGAATAAAGGAAGACACATCAGATGAGAAAGGGCCTGTATAACGATGTGTGGGATCATATCCCCACTCCAGATAATGATGTCTTCTAGTATATTATGACAGTAACTAGTTAACAAGGTCATATCCCTATTCAATCAGAACAAGTTTGTGGGTGCATTCCCTATAGTAGGAATGGGGGAGGCACATATCCCTACCATAGGCATGAAGCTCATAGGAATTTTTTGATAGAAAAAGGAGAAAATAAGTGGGATCACATGACTAATTCAATTGAATATATCTGATGGTAAATAGTGGGGATAAAAAATGTACTGGAATATGTCACTACACACACTTTTTAGAAATTCAATTACATCTTAGAAATAGAAAAATTAACTCTGCTGACATATTCTAACATTGTTATAGATAAAATGATAGGAGAAAATTATTATCCCAATATCTAGGGAATATGAACAATTAGATCATTATGAATACATGGTTTCTTTATAGAGAGAATGAATTATTTCTCTTATATAGGAGAATTATCGGTATATTATTGTAAATAAGAGGTGTAAGATCAGGATCAAATTCTCATTCCATCAGATACTCACTAGGTGATAGTAGAAAATTACACAGGATAGGGGCATATTCGTATAAAAAAAGTACACTGACATACTCTAGAGTACCATGATCAGAATCATATACCCATTCATGTCGGGTCTCACCAATTTTGAGGTTATATTTGTTGGGAAAATCTAATATTACATTTCATGAAGACCATTGATATACTCCAATATCCCCTGATCGAGCTTATATCCTCACACTTTCCAGGGATCACCAAGTGAGAATGGATCTTTTTTTAGGACATGTTTATATTATTGTTAGTGAATACACCATAAATATTTCATAAGATAATAGAATCTAGAAATTTATTTATTCTTTCTCCATCGAATGACAACACTAGCATCCTAACAAGGAAATAAGGGAGGAGGCTCATACCCCTATCACATTATGATGTTCCATCGATATATTCCAATGTGGAATGAATATTTATAAAAGGAATATATATTTTTGGCAATTTGATCTCACCAAATGAGAGTGTCACATGCCTTAGGGTAGGCTCTTGTTCCTACAACCAAACACTATAGGTAGATTCTAATGGATCAGGATTAAAATCACAATCCCATTATGATCGAGGCTCACTAAGTGAGAATGAAACATGCCTCGGGATAGTTAGATATTAGAGTCAATAATGAGGAAGATCATTTATATATTCTAGTATTTTCTTAGTAGTGGGACCATACTCTTGAATAACCATATAGTTATGAATAAGTTCCAAAAACCATCAAACAATTGGTTTATATCCATACACAATTACAGAAGGCAAGTCTATATAATCCGACCTTTACACAGAATGAGGATCCTATACCTAATTTTCTTAATGCCAGTGTCATTGAGGTTGTTTAAGACATATTCAAAATAACAGAAGGGTTCATCAATAATTAAAATGAATTAAAATATGGTCATTTACATGATATTTATCCTCATGGTAGTGTGTAGATGGATTATAGAGACTATACTCCTGACATCCATTATGGTCTACCTCTCCATGGTAATATCTCCCATTAATAAGTAAATCCACCCTTTCCCAAAAACCATTATATAGAGAGGTGTTTGAAACTAAAATTCATTCATATAAAGTGGTTTTTGAAATATCTAGTTCAACCCCATAGTGTTACTTATCAACTTCCAGTAGCACTCCACACTAGTCAACATACTACCCCATGAGGCATATTATATGGTATGATCTAATGAAGGCATGTGTGTCTGATGAAGAGGAGACTTACATTTATATATGGTAATATTTTTCATAAACAAACCTCCCCACCATGTTCTGGACCCTCTATAGTGTGATCACGAGGTCCTATATAATAATGAAAAGGAATGCATACATTATCTACTCAAAAATATTTTGGCTACTCATCAATTTCTGAGGGATTCAAACCTCCCTTGTCCACTACACTAGGGTCACCTCGAGACCATAAAGATACTCTATTTTCATCCATACCTGGATACTATCTCCATGTATCATGATCCAAAACAAGAAAAGCGTAGCGAAAATATCCAACATGCTTCCATATATTGCATCACTACTCTTTGGTATCTTATCTCTAAATCCACTACAAGCATCCATATTCGAGGATGTGGAATGTATGGAGTGTTATAATTCACTACACCCCTGGAAATGTTGAACCCATCCAAAAATGCATCATATAATTTCATATCCTCTAAATAAATAAAAGGAAAATGTAACATTTCGTCTAGGTAGTAACTAAAATAGAATTACCCCCACATCAATAGTGCCGGGAAATCACTAACAAAGGGAGAAGATATCCAACATGTCCTTTAACATGGACCCCAGAGTAATTTGATTTTATTTTAGACATTTAATCCAATGATGCACTATACTAGACATCTTCTTATGAAGAAATATTCCCATCATGGATTTCCATTTCACCTAGCCCCTACATGAGTATAATTGTGCCACATCAAATTGGCCAGAAAAGAAGCTACTATATCAACCATCCTGGAGTAAACCCAACACCCCAGGTTGGGGGGAATATCTATCACCAACTCCACCACTCAAATACTCAATTTCTTATAGGATTGAAGACCTATCAGAATAATCTACCAAAAATGATCCCACTAGGATGGGGGAATTTATATATCAATCACCATAACTAGGTTCCTAATCCATTATGAGGGTCTTGGGAAAATCAATGGTGATTCCACATCAATCCCAAACTATTATGATGTGGGCATTTGTATCTAAATTCCAATCCAAAGAGTCACCAAATCCTCAAAATAGAAGAATGAGATCCTCAACAGAAGGATCAATCATGTTAAATTGTGGCGTTTCAAAAAACTAGCCTATTGGGTTTTCATAATTTTTATTATCATCTAAACCATATATAGAATCATTCTTCCCCAGTTTTAGAGGTAAAAATCAATGGTTGGAATCCTATTCATTCATACTACCATGAAAGAAAACTCTTTTATTTACGTCACATTTAGTAATCATAATTGAATTCTCATTCAATGTCATTACTCAAAGGCCGATATAGGTTGAGTGTATGAAAAAAGAAATCTGACCTCATCATGGTCGTAATACAAAATGAGCCAAATTGGGAAGGTTTTGAAAAATGGCCCTGTTGATGGAAGTATAGAATCATCATATTGGGATGAAATTAATGTAACAACTACCATTTATTGATACAACTATGTAAATTATATCAATTTAAATATGATAGATATTGTGGATCAAGACACAAATGAAGATCCCTAAAACACAGAAATACTACCCTGATTGGAGAGTGATCTAGAAACACAAACTAAGGCTTTATGCTCTTGAAGCCAGAGGAGGCTCTAAATCCTTGCACCTCTGAATATAGAGTTTCCACCTCTATGGATGAACACATCCAATATGAAATATAATTCTATGGATACAATCAAATCAACACCCTAAATAATAAATGTTCCTCCAATAGAGTAATAATTGACATAATTTGATTTTGAGATAAATATTCTAAGAAAGAACAATGAGAAACTGGAAAGAGGAGCTATTCCCATTGATTTTCATAATTAGGATATGGAAGATACTCCCCCTCCCATATATCTTGAATGATTAGATCAACCAAAAAAGAGCTGAATCTGAGCAACAAACATGAACCATATCATGGTTGATGGTTTACATATATTAGGATATAGAAAATGATCATGAAATCTTTTCGTTGTGGTAAAAAATCCCCCTCACCAGGGAGGCCATTCGGTATTAGGATGAATCAAGAATTATTGAGAGACAAATGTGGGGCCACCACATCAGGGCCCACCCACTCCCTATTAAAGGGAGGAATCTCAGACAACCATACCCACCGATCTTCTTAACATCATATAGTATCTAGATACTCATATGGATTCTATGGAAGGGTGATATGGACTTGTTCAGTCTAAGAAGAAGATATATATCGAGTGGGTGGATGAAACATTTCAAACACCCAATTTTTTAAATCCTATATTCTCTAACATTGAAAATGTGGTAGATCTTGAAAATCATTCCAGTAACTTCATATACCGATGAGGACTGATGATGGGCCCTCGAGATTAATAGGATTCAACTATGATTAGGTTTTTGTAAAGACTTTGAAATGTACAACCTTGGTTTGGAACAATAGTATACTAGTTGGATCTGTTACATGGTGGGAATAAATTAATCATCAATTAAATTGATAGTTCATCACCACACTGAGGAAAATTAAAATCATTGACCCCACAAACTCATTTAAACACAAAAATATGGGGGCTTATGACTTCATATCATGATGGAATGGTTTAACGTTTTCACTCATAATCTCTGTCTCATAATATAAATTGTTGGAACTCTTAGAATAAAATGTTCTGGACGTGTTAAAGGAACTTATAATCCCAATGACGTATACAGGTAGGTTCTATGAGGTCAATTTAATAATACAACATCTGGAATAATCTTTTCAGTGAACTTGAGAAAAATTTCATCTCATTCACTCTGAATAGGGAACCATTCATGGAAAAAATATGTTAAAATTGTCACTCTCAAACCAGTAGTAGGGCCCATCCAAGAAGCTTGGAAGGTCCTAAACATCCCAAAACCTTTTATCAATTAGGTGAAACCAAAAAATAATTATATGTATGATGCATAGAGAAATTAGGGTCATATGTTATTTTTGGAATGAATTAATAAAGAATATTATTTCTGAAATAAAAAGGTCACCAATTATTTTTTTGGTATCCATTGAAAAAACATTCCTATGGTTCCACAGATTGAGAATCCCAATGAGGTCAACTTCTCTGACCATCCTAACCACTAACCTTTCCATAAAAGGTTGGGTCATAATATCCAAGAGCACATCATCATCTAAGAATTCCATCAAGGCATGGTTGATTCTAGATAGGTGGTTTTATAAAACTCCTCAGTGCAACTGGAATGCATAACCATTTCTATGTCCTAAGAAGAGGGTGATTGGAATAATTTTGTGTTAAGAATGGATGGAAGTTATAAAACATTATGATTCAAAACAGAGTTGATGATTCTCATTAAACTCTTAGAGAACAACTACATTTATTGAAATGGTTCCGAGATCAACCTCATCCTAGTTCTAACCCTCCCACATTTGGGATATGGATAAGGGGACCTATCTCCCAAAAATATAACCATTCTAGGGTTTGATATGCCTGAAAAAAATACCTCTCATCCTTATCAAGATAAAACCATTGTTTATGGATCTCATCTATGATGTTGAGCCATGATTATCTAATAAGATACCGCCTATAATGTATTTGATGGAAGGACATGGCTCCAAACCCACATGTAGGAACCTTCAACATTTCATTAGGGTATGAAATATCCCATTGATGAAAAGAACCCCACACTACATGGTGATAGTTTAGCCTTTTAGAATTGAAATTTTACATATTCTAATACAAGATAATAAAAAAATTGAGGAAAACAATCAATAGTGGATGATGATATACATGTGGCAGCCACCAAATCTTGGGGACTACCCCTAAATAAACAGAGATTATGTTTTACTAATACTATGTTCTACCCATAAATCTATATGAGGTGATAGACCTTGTCCAATAGGCCCAAGACCCTCCTGTCCCTAGTGATAGTGTAAAAAATCATCATCTCCAGAATCTCTCTACAATTACTCATGTAGTATGGGATGATAATGTATCCTATAATTCGCCCTCTCACCTTAAAAAGGAAAAAAGATTCACCCATATTGATGTATAAATATGAGAATGACTCCACAAGAATCTATGGTTTAGGAAGATGAGGATGACATTTGGAAATACCTTCCTATATTCACGAAATAATATCCACAACTAATGATGGTAAAAGTAAGGAGAATCCAAGAATAAAATAAGGCCCACGACTATGAAGTTTTTGTTCCTACATACCCCATAAGGATTAATATATGCAGATATAATTTCTAAATAAACACTAATATGTTTTTATATAGAACAACAAAAAAATTCTTGTACTAAATCCAGATGTGGATATACACTCTCTCGGCTTATCTAATGACAAATGATTCTTCAAGTAGGTCTCTAAGAGAATTAACCCCTATAATGTCACTAATGTAGGGGTCAAAGATGACAAATTGACCAAAGAGAACTTTCTATGGGAAGTGAATTACCCAATATATATCAGAAATATCTTTATTATAAAAAAAATAAAGCATAGACTAGGGTATGCATCAATTTTGAAGACCCTAATCGGCACTTCCAAATGGATGATTTCCCGTTACGAATTATTGATCACATGATTGATAAAACTGGTGGATTCCAAGTGCTATCATTCATGGATGAGTATTTAGGAAACAATAAAAAACATTTTACCTCAACATGATAAGACCACTTACTTTAGGGTGCCTCAAGGGATATTTTACAATCCTATCATGCTATTTTTGATAAAGAATTTCAGCACTACAAATCAACACACAATAAATTATATCTTTATGAAATTGTTTTTAAAAATAGTTTAATGATATGATGATGACATGGTGGTCAAATAAAAACAGAGATGTGATCACTTCATGGATCCTAATACAATATTTTAAAAGATATGATAGAAAATTCAAAAATTAATATGATGAAATTCATTGTCAGAGTAACAATAGGGAGTTTCCATGAATTTGTTGTATGCCACTACAACATTGAATATGACCTAGAAAAGGCTTGTGAAATTCATGTAATGTCACCCCCAAAAATATAAAATAATTTATGGGGATCTGAGGTAACATCACATTCAATTAGTATTTCCCAACCTCCCGAGTCATTATATCTCCCTCCTTAATTAGGCTAATGATGGATGCAATCACCTATTAATTGGATGAATACTACAAATATGCATTCAAGAGTCTCAAGAAGTACCTTCTACACCCTCTGGTTCTGACTTGTCTGGTGAAAGGTAGTCCATTAATCTTATATGTGGAAGCCATTTAATTCTCACTAGGTTAACACCTCTTGCAGATAAAAAATGTGAGGTGGGAAACTAGTCTCTACAACATCTTAAAAACAATGTTATGTATTGAGACCCGATACATTAATTTTGATAAGAACTATCTAGTACTCATAATTATAGTGTCATTGATAGGGAGTTATGTGAATCAATGAGACTTCTATATAGTATTTGGTATTGATCCGCTCTAGTAAATATATGGCCTTCTTATGTTGACAGGGCACTTATCGTGATGGGTGGTTATTCTAGAGAAATAAAAAAGTCAGTTCCTATAACAAAAATTGGTGGCACGAAATGACCTAGGTGATTTCATTGTGGTGCATCCCACCCTAGATAATACAATAGTTGAAACAATGCTCCTAGATGAGGATGAATTCAATGACCATTACACTCCTCGGACATGTGAGATGTATGTTCAAGATGCAACTTGATGTCATATCAGTTTAATGATGTAAAACCCAAATCTCAATTAAGTTGTCTTAGGGATTGTATTTATCTGTTTAGAAAAATTATTTTCCCCTAAACATTTATAATACTTGAAGTACACCTAAATTATATGGCCAAATACAAATCCATCATTGTTGTCTTAGTACTAGAAATAAAATTGAAGATATCCTACTCAAATATAAATTGGGATTCAGAACTAGTGATAATGCATATCAATGGTGAATGTTCCAAAAATTAAGAGTTATCCACTATCACATTATCCATCGATGAATGAATGTAAATATTCCTTTTGAGATGATATTTCATCATGTTTCTTAATGAAACAATGATCACACCAATTCATTAGCCAGTGGAGCCTCAGTCCTGGCCATCCCTGATCTAGAAGAATCAATCATGCATATTGTACACAAATGATTGGTATTTTCTATCATCATCCCAACTATAGAATAAATCAATCATTTCAACACAACTCTAGAGGATGATAAACTGATATAAAACACTGTGTGGATCCATCCCATAATAGGTTATCTTCCAAATAACATTATCTTAATAGATCAAGCTAGAAGAGAACATATTCAGTGTCCTATGGAGAACATTACCCTGTGGGATTAAAAAATGATAATAAAGCCCCCCATACAAGGGAGGATTTTACAGAATCCTCCCAAGATTCATATAAATTTTATATATTCATGCTATCATAGAACAATTCCATTTAGGATCATATAGTTTTCATCATTTTGGGTCTAGGATCACCAAAAAAAATTGGAGTTCGGGTTACTACTCGTAAACCATGACATAAGAGATTGTGTAATTCCCCAGGAAATGACATGCATGATAGATCTATGAAAAAATCATCCATCAGTCCCTAAATTTCAACATACAGATAAATATTCCTGGCTATTTTCCATTTAGGTAAAGGGTGTTGTGGGGATATATCCACCAACCAAAACTAAACAGCTCAATTATATCCTAATTTCAACAAACTTCATTTCGAAATAGATTGAGGCAATACCCCTCAAAGATGTTTGGATGAAGAATATCATAAACTTCCTAAAGTCCCATATCATCACCATTTTTAGATTCACCTATTCAATATTGGCTTTAAACGACACCATCTTCTGTTCTATAAAGTTGTAGAAACTATACCAATAGAAAAATATTCAGTCAAATCAATCATATATCTGTCATGCAACAAAAAATGGAAAGATATTAGCCTTTAATAAGGCTCTTTATAATATAATTTAGAATATCATTAACAAGGATAATAAGTACTGACTGAAAAAGCTCTTCCATGTTTTACTGGACTACTGTACCACTATACATACTACTACAAAAGTAACACAATACTCATTCGTGTATGGGATCAAGGTAATGTTTCACATAGAATTCCACATACCGTATCAATGAATAGTTATTTTTTGATATCATTAAGATTATGAGAAATCACAAAAGTGCAAGGATGAATTGGAGTGGATCATTGAGAATAGGTTGTGTAAATTGAACAACCTTAGATTCCACCACAAATGGATCACATGAGCCTCTAATAAAAATGATCACCTATATTAATTATTTAAATGAGAAATAATGTTGTGTCTCAGGACCCCAATGTTACCTGGGAAGAAGTACCAAAGTTGAAACCCAACTGGTAAGGGCCTTATAACAAATATAATTTCTATCATAATGGAGCTTACTCACTGGTCCTAATGGATGGAGAACATGTCACCCCCACCAATTCATGTTTTCTCAAGAAATAATTCTCAAAGAAGTCATCAAGAGTCAGGTCATAGAAGAAAGACATTAAACTACACAATGTATGACATCCGGACTACATGACATTATACTATATAAGAGTTTCTAGGTTGAATGTTGTGAAACTACACAAAGGCATCTCAATCATATGATGTTAAAATGTACAAGCACATCCTGACCACATGAGGCTAAAGTATATCAAGAACATCTTCACCGCATGAAGTGATACAATATCGATTCCCCAATGGTTCATCTTCATCCTTATTGAGTGAACCATTTCCTAGAATAAATACTATATAGAACATAATATCTCACATTAAAACCACATGATGTTACATTTTAGGGAACTATTTGTTACCATACGACATTAAACTACACTGATGATGTTTTCACCACATAACATTAAACTGCAGGGGAAGAACCATCTCAATAACGACTCATCAAACATGATGTAGATTTGTGTAAAGGAAGGACTAAATACATGTCACTATGTGAGAGTGAGCCTTTCATAAGGAGTCTCTCTTTCTAGTAACTACATATTGCTTGATTCCTTCTATAAAAAAGTACGTAGTTATTCCTAAACCTTTTTATTTTGGACCATCCACAGTTGTACCTCCCTTTCTAGTTAAGTCTCTTACATCCTTACCAAATAATGGTAAACTATATATTTGATGTCCTTACCACATGACATTAAACTGCATGGGTTTCTACCAATACGTATGGATTGATTTTCAATTCAATGAGATATATAGGGACACCTAGATCATATGTCATGGACTATACACATCATGAATCAATATTACCCTATATTATCCATAATCACCTCTGTATGGTGGTAGAGACCCGTTCAATTTTTTTTCTCACATAAAACAATGCTCTAGTGAGCATAGGAATTTTAGTCAAGGATTACCTATAGTAACAAGGCATAACATCTCATGACAGGTTCATCATGGTCCAAAATTTCATGACACTATAATGAATATTATGATTCATCTCTACGTGATGTTAAGCTGCTTGGTTGATGTCCCTTATATGACATAATGTTTCACATTCTTATGGAACTTTCCTGATAAGAAAACTATTGTTGGTGACTTATTTACTACAATACCTCCATCCATGAAATATATGTGGCTAGATTCCTTCTACAATAGGATATGTACTGATGCCAAGAATTCCATCGCTGGGGTCATTCGAAATACACCTTTTTATGTGACGAAGTGTACATCCAATCCTTAGGACATTAATCAACACATTTTCTCAAGAAATATGTGTGGAATGATTTATACTACCAGATGAGGCATATTGACACCCATATTTATATTCGTGGGAATGACTAAAATATTTATATTTATATCGAGATGTCAATTCCAATTACACATAATGTTAAAATCTAAAGTTACTAAAGAACTATGTGTGGATTTATTCCTACCATTACAGGATGTATAGTACTATTTTGGATCTCCAATAAGTGTCCCAACTAAAAAAATGAATGGAAATAATTCCCACAACAATGTATGGGCTAGGCCTTTGTTGATATTTTCCCCATCAAGAAATACATGAGGATTAGTTTTTGTCATAAAATGAAAAATTGTGTCACCCAGGTCTCTAATCATGGGCCCAAGTTCAACAATCGATAAAGTATTCACCCCAACTACATGGGGTCTCTGATATAAATGACAAATTTCCATCATATTATTCAGATCTACATACAAACTAATTGTGCGTGTAATATATCTTAACCAATTTTAATGGTATTATACCACTACGTTAACAAATGATGTTGAAATTTAAGGAAACAAATACATACTTACCACATGATGTTAAACTATAACGAATACATCCTAGTTACATGATGTTAAAACTCAATGAAAATTATTTCCCAACTACATAATGTTAATCAATTCTGACCATAACACATAATCCCCCCTTAATAAAATAATAGAATAGAATGACCATGGTCAACTAGAGTATGGGTTAATTATTTCATATTTTATAAACCTTACTCCATACATCAAGCTTCATGTATTGAATGCCTAAGGTTTCCAAAAACCGTCTATGGACCTTGGAAAAAGATCCAAGATATTAATGGACTCTTTGTTTAATTATGCTTATTTGCCTATGGCTCCTTCAAATTAACCCACGGTCTTTATACAAATTTCAGAATCTAGAAAAATGATTTCCTATCATTGGAAATCATAATGTCACTATGATAGAACTCTGCATGTCATGGTGTTCTGATCCTTTCCTAATATGATTTCCATGTATCATTACTCATGACCTGATGTAAGGACCCGATCCCAATTTCCCGGAATCAGTGACTTATTTGATTACTTTGGTATATAAACAAGGAATATGAATCCTGAAGGACCAAGTAGTTCCTTATTATTGTAAACAAGATACATACACAAGTTCAAATATTCATCATGAAAGTAAATACAACACTAATTTATTCTATTAGAAATATCCTTGCCTCTTAGATTATGCTTGCAAGTCATTCATAATTTACTTCGTCATATGTTGAGAAAATGATAAATAAGATAGGGGTGAGATGAAATTCTTAGTAAGGGTAATAAATACAGTATAATATAAAATAAACAAAAGACATGGTCAATAATTGAAAACAAATGACTTTAATAATAAACCTGAACACGTTATGGAAGGAATATGAGCTGAGTAAATAATTCCTTAATAAATCATAATTATGGGTATTATACTAGTCAAATAACCACATGAACATGAAATACTAGCATAATAATGAGGGAAGTTCATTTTATAGACATTATAAAACATTTTTCAAGGCCTTATCCAAAACATATAATGAATTTGGCATCGACCAAAATTCATATAACACATTGGGAAAGGCTTGAGCCAATTCAATGTCTATTTGTCCAATGAGACCGACCTATGCATTGAGGGGATATAGTGGGACCATACCATCACATAATAAGTCCAATGAATTCCTTATATTAGCAGAGACAAATATAAAAACATATATATTCATATTGAAACTATCTTATGAAATGTAATTAACTTTCCAAAATCATTAAACATAAAACAGTAACCATTCCAAGTGATATGGTGAATGGTTTTTGGATAGATCATACCATATAAAATTAGCCATAAAATATTAAATCCAATATGGTAGATGAAATATTAAATTATTATTCCCAATTATACATAAGAATAAAAAAACTGTCGAATCAGACGAAAATACTATTATAAAATCATTAAGAGATTCTTGAGATAAATACTCTTTATTTTGAAAAGAAGAGTTCTTTTGATAAAATATATGTATTAAACAAGATGTGAAGTAATAATTTTTTTTATAATAAAATGAGTTATTTTATAAAGATAATGGTTTCCAAAAATAGATTATAGAGTTCCCTATAAAATAGATAAGAATTTGAGAAATTCACCTAAATCGAGCTTTTATTTTGGAAACAGATTTGAATGATTCTTTTAAAACATGAAACTATCCCTAAAATAGGGAAGGTTTCTAGTTGGTGTACATATATATAATACTCAAACATAATATTTTAGTAGTACATAATAATACATAAGAATATCATTGAGGTAATTAGACAATGAATGTAATGCGAATGAAAATGGTAGTTCTGGTGGAAAACCCTTACCTAAAATCCGAATGTGTTCCCCTCTTGAACTTATTGTCATGGAATATGAAATTAGACTCATTAATAATGTAATTAAGAAAATATTAGACATGTATTTATTTTATCATAATTATGTTTAGTACATTATTTCATTATTAATAAGTTATAATTTTAAATTTCATCGTTCCGGAGTGTTCGTTTTCATGATTTTCATAATCGGTTCTCTTGTTTTTAAGTAATGGAGTTCATGTGGAATGGATATAATATCCAAAACTGAAATTATATATTATTTATGAAAATACATAAGTATTAATGTTAATTTCTACTATTTTGTTAATGAAAAAATGATGAATTATTAATGATATTCACGTAGATTATTTAAGCGGTATTTTGATTATTAGGAACTAGTTTGGTCTTATGATTTAATTATATGTACATATGCTGGTTCATGAATATTAATTTGGTTATAATTCTTATATTATAGTCTTTATCAACAATTGAAATTGTTTCATGGCCAGTAATGAAGGAGAAATTGAAGAATGAAACTTCATCGTCCACAAAGGCAGTAAATTAGAACCTCATGGATGTTGATTTCGTTTATAATATAAAAGGGAGAGAGAGAGAGGATATTGATGATGGTTAGTCTATACACATGATATAATTAAATTATATAGATGATACTAGAGTCATCATGGTCATTTGGACATAGGAGGTGTGGAGAGTAAAAGAAAAGAGATTAACATGAAAATAAATGAAAAGTTGAGAGATCACATATAAAAATTCCATAGCTTAACGACGTTATTTAAAATTTAATAAAATTAAATAATGAGAGAAAAATGGTATCTCATCATATTGAATCCAAAAGTACAGTAAAAAGAATACACAAAATAAAACTCCAACATATGAAACTGTAAATTCAAAGTGATAACATAAAAGAAGTGTCAACTAAAAGAGGATGTTGAAAGATTCCCTTACCATGTAGAGTAACTCCTGGAAAATAAAGGCTGGGACCTTGGGAACTTAAGGAAACCTTGGTAGGACTCTTAGATAGAAAAAAAACATATCTTCAAGGAAGAGGGATTTAGTATCAAAGAAAATGAAAGGATGAGTGGGTATTTATAGAAAAAGAGAGGGAGTTTTTTAATAATTTCAAAGGGACATCTCATTAGTGGTATTTTTCCAAACCATGGGATTTCCCATGGTATTTTACCATGGTTTTATCAACTTGGTATACCTCATGTCATATGTTACTATACATAAGTCGACCAGACTTTAATTATGTCTTTATCATGTCAATAAACTATCGAAAACTCAAAACTATATTTTTACTATTCGTGAAAAATTCATGTATTTTAGAAAAATTACAAAAATTCATGCCAACCATTTTTTGACATGTAGAATTCAAAAATGACCTCCTTTTTCAAAAATAATTTTCTAAATATTATTAATTTAATTTTTAAATAAAATCATAGTTAATTCAGAAAATAAATATTTTAAGGTATAATTAGTCTTATATCACATTGAAAAATTAATTAATATCTCATTATCATATTAAATTAGGAAAATAAAATAATAACATTATTTACTATTCATAAGGGTAATATTACTATTAATATTACTATACAGAAGGGTATGTTTCTATTTACCAAAAATCATGTTTCTTCTATTAGACTCCAAATGATTTATTGATTACAACTCTAAATGAAAGTTTTTCTAAATTCAAAAAACAATAGTGGAAAATTTGTTTTTAATGGATAGATTATAAAATGCATTCAATATTTGTTTTCAAAACCATGGGGTGTTACATTCTCCCCTATTTACAAAAATCTCATCCTCGAAATTCATAAAATGTTACCTAAAAAGATTTGGGTATGTCATTAACATAAGCTCCTCAGGCTCTCATGTTGCTTCCCCCAACTTATGGTTCCTCCAAATAAAATTTACCAGATGAGTCATACAATTTCTCAATACTTGTTCTCTGTAAGAAAGAATATTGATAGGCTCTTCACAATAAGACAGTTCGGGCACAACTTCTACTTCTTCATATGTGAGTACATGTGTTAGGGCTGGCATGTATTTTCTTAACATTGACATGTGGAACACATTTTGTACTTTGCATATAATTGGTGGAATTTCCAAACGGTATGGTATGGCTCTAATTCGGTCCATAATTTTAAATGTTTTGATGTACCCAGGACTTAGTTTTCCCTTCTTACTGAATTGTATAATATCCTTCCATGAAGATAAATTAAATAAAACATTATCTCCTTCTTGAAATTCAAAGTCCTTTATACAGTTATTAGCATATCTTTTCTGCCTATATTGAGCAGTTTTGATATGGGTTTGGATAATCTTCAACTTTTCAATTGTTTCCTCAACATGTTCTAGGCCTACGAGATTTCTTTCACGAACATCATCCCAGCGAGTTGGTGTATGACATCTCTTTCCATACAATGCTTTATATGTTTCCATCTGAATACTTGAATGGAAGCTATTGCTATAGGAAAATTCTATGAGAGGTAAATAATGATCCCAAATTCCTTGAAAATAAAGTTAACAAGACCTCAACTTGTCTTCCAATGTCATAATAGTCTGTTTTGATTTCCCATCAGTTTGTGGGTGGTAGGCAATACTCAAACGATGATATGTATCTAGGGACCTATGAATACTCTTCTAGAATCGTGATGAAAACATGGATCCCAATTGGAAACCACTAATTAGGGTACACAATGAAGTCTTACAACTTCATTAATATACAGTCTTTCTAAATGTTCAAGTGCTTAATCTTATCTTATAGCAATAAAATGTGCTAATTTTGTATGACAGTCAAAAAATGTCCCAGATCAAATCATTATTTTATGGATTCATTGGTATCCTCATGAAAATATCCATCATAATATCATTACATTTCCACATAGGAATAGGAAGGGGTTGAATGACTCCTCCAGCATGTTGTCTTCCAGCCTTCACCTATTGACAAACCAAACATCTCGACACGTAATTAGTAGTATCTCTTTTCAGGTTTTCCCACAAAAAAATGTTCCATTATGTCTTGAAACATCTCTGGGATACTAGGGTGTATAGAGAAATTAAATCTATGAGAATCAACCAATAGTTCTCTCTTTAGCTCAGGAATAACGGGAACACAAAGCCTCTTTCCGAATTTCAAAATGCCACATTCATATGTGAAGTCAGTCAACTTCCCATCATTTATAGCTTTAATTTTCTTTTGAAACACCTCATCATCAGCCTGAGAACATTTTATCCTATCCAGTAAAGAAGGTTTTAGAACTATTCTAAAAAGTTGTGATGTGTTACCGTCATTGATAATTCCCATATCCATCTTTACTAGATCAATGAATATAGGATCCCTTTCAACTCTCATGTTGTTCAGAATTTTTATGGTCCTTTCTACTCAAAGAATATTGTACCTTATTTTCCTTCTCCGGGTGGTAGTGTATTGTGAAATAGTAGTCTCTGAGAAGCTCAGTCCATCTCTTTTGTCTCATGTTGTGTGTTTTCTGTGAGAATATATATTTCAATCCCTTATTATCAGAATATATCTCACATTTTTCACCATAGAGGTAATGTCTCCAAATATTCAGAGCAATGAATACCACTTCTAACTCAAGATCATGAGTTGGATAGTTTTGTTCATGATTTTTTAGCTACCTAGATTCCTAGGAAATCTCTTGATTATTATACGTAAGGACACAACCAAGTCCTTTCTTGGAAGTGTTGCTATAGACAAAAACCCATCATTCCCCGATGGTAGGGTTAGGATTAGAGCATTCAATAACCTCCTCTTCAATTCTTCAAAACATTTTTCACATTCTTTGGTCCATACGAACTTAACCCCTTTTCATGTAATCATGGTCTTTGGATTAGCTATAATGGAAATTTTTTGAACAAAATGTCGATAATAAACTTCTAAACCAATAAAACTATGTACCATAGGTATGTTCATTGGATTATTCCATTCTTTAATAGCCTTTTACTTCAAAGGATCTACAAATATTCAATCCTTAGAGACAATGTTTCCCATAAATGAAAATGATTAGGGAAAAAAATCACTCTTGCTAAACTTACCATACAATTCGGTTCTTCTAAGAGTCTTCAAAATGGGGTGCAAATGATTTTCATGATCTTCATAGATTTTATCTTATACCAGGATATCATCAATAAACACCACCACAAAGTCATCAATATATTATTTGAAAAATATATTAATTAGTTACATGAAAATAGATGGTGCAGTAGTTATTTTAAAAGGAATTACTATAAACTCGTAATGTTTGTACTTGTTTTGGAATTGTATTTTTGGAATGTCTTCCTACCTCACATGTAACTGATGATATCCAGATCAAATATCAATCATTGTAAAATATTAGTCTCCATGAAGTTGATAAAATAAATCATTAATTAGTGGCATAGGATACTTATTCTTAATTGTAATAGAATTTATTTCTCTATAATCAATTCACAACCTCACTGATCCTTATTTCTTATTGACATAGTGGACAGGGGTTCCCCATGGAGAAATTCTAGGGAAAATAAATACTTTATCATTCAATTCCTATAGTTGTATCTTTAGTTCCACTATCTCCACATTGACCATTCTATAAGGGGTCATTGATATGAGCCTTCAAATATGATTTAAGTCTATGTAAAGCTAAATTTACCGCTCCGGAGGATGTCTAGGTAAATCCTCTGGAAAGACATCGATATATTCTTGCCCAAAAAGTACAGAATCTATTTGAACTTTATTTTCCTCACCAATAGTTATTTAATTACATCATTCCCCAATGATTAAATTTATTAGAGCTACTGTGGGTGGATCTAGATGATAATTAGATGGAGATATTTCTGCTCTAAAGATAAAGGATTCAAACCATTCTAAAAAATAATAACTTCCTTATTCTTGTAATAGATCTTCACATCATAATTTGACAGCCAATTCATACCATGAATTATATAGAATTCAATCATTCATATGATGGTAAGGTCAGAAACTATAGCATGTTTATGTGTCATGATGGGGACTAATTGACATGCCTTTTTTTCAATGATACACCCATTAGTGGTTTTGGCTGATTACACCTTTATTAAATCAAATTGGACAGATGTAATTTTTTTGGAAAAGTAGGATGATATAAATGAATGCGATGATCCAGAATCAAATAAAAAATTGGATATATTTGATGAAACAATTAAAGTAGTTTCCACCACATCATTAGGAACATCAATATCAACAGTTGTGATAGCATAAGCTTGTCCCTTCTCCCTTGGCCTTTTCTATTACATGTTTCCCTGTCGCTTTGGACAATCATTAGAATAGCGTCCCCTATCTTGAAAATTGTAGAATTGAACATTAATAAATTCCTTCTCATTTCAATCACTAGTAATATGTACCTTCTATCCACATTTTTAAAATACTCTTTTTCCTTTAAGCAGACACCAGGGTGTTTCGTTCCACAATTATCACAGGATGGAAATTCAACTCTTCAATTTTTCCATGTTTCCTTGTTCCCTTTCCCAGAGTTTTCCGCATCCCTCTTCTTCTGTTGTTTTCCCTTAATTTCATAAGACATAGATTACTCCTTTTCTATTTTTATAGAACATTAAACTATATTCACATATGAAGAAGAAATTTGGGAGACCAATGCCCACCAGAGGAATGGATTTAGGCCATCAATGAATCGATCAATCTTGCTCCTCAGATTTCGTATGTAGTCCACAATAGTCCTTCCAAACCATGTACAGTTAGATTTATACTTTGAAACATTATCATCTTCTTTTTGTTCTAAATTCAGAAAATGACATTCCATATCTGTTCGTTGTTCACGAGGAAAGTATTTCTCTTGGAATCTTTCGGTAAAATCTCTCAATTATATCTCTTTTATATCATCCACCACCATTTTATTTTTGATTAATGACCACCATTGATTCACATCTCTTGATGAATGATAAACTGCAATGATGAATTTCTCTCTTTCATTACATCCCAATGCAAGAAATATCTTCTTGAGGGAACTTATCCACTTCTCAGCTACAAATGGGTTTGTAGTATCATTGAGTGATAGAGGCTATTGTTACATAATGTGATCTAATATCGCTCGTCCATATGGTGGATCCATTTTCTCCATAAGGGTAAGGTTATTATTCATAACATGAGTAAGTTGTCCCAGTATTTCTATATGTTGTTCAACACCAGTCACAACACCAGATCGAACATCATTATCTCACATCAGAGGGAAATCCCTACACGCGTTTAGGTAGTTTCGATTCCTTCCACTAGGATCCATTTCTAAATAATGGAATACATTATATTTAAGTATGAATCATAATTTATAATCTCATCTTAATAAAAAAATTAGCATAAATTGAAATCCCACACATATAGAATCACTTAATCATTAACTTGTTATCTTTGAGGACAAATTTACATTTAAATCTTTCATAATGGCTTGTAAAGAAAATGTGAATTATCCAAATCATATACCCCAGGAGATTCATAAACAAGAGTGCAGAAAGTCCCATTTTCATGTACCAGGATACCCCAGGTCATGCCCAAAACTCTTTGTCGGAGCTTTCACTCCTAGGT
Source organism: Viscum album (assembly GCA_963277665.1). NCBI lineage: Eukaryota > Viridiplantae > Streptophyta > Magnoliopsida > Santalales > Viscaceae > Viscum > Viscum album. Next base: position 134,986,232 of record OY728141.1, read on the forward strand.
ACATTTGTGGTAGAGCCGCCTCTACTTGATCGTATCCATATAGAGATGTATTACATGAAAGATTTACATAATCTATTTCTTACCAAAATACAAGGACTTTATTGTATGTTTATACTCGAAGAATATCTTAGGTAATCTTCCCTAATATACATTTTCTAAATCTAGTTTCCATGTTAGCGACTAAACATCATCTGATACCAATAATAAGGAATTGACTCCAATGGCCCTGAGTGGGTGCCTTATTTGATTACATTAGCATATAAACAAGGAATATGAAACCTGAAGGACCAATTAGTTTAGTATTATTGGAAACAAGATACATACACAAGTTCAACATTACATCGTAAAAAAATACAACACTAATTTATTCCATTATAAATATCCATGCCTCCTAAATTACGCTTTCTAGTCATTCATAATTTACTTCTTCATATCAAGGGAAAATGAAACATAATAAAGGGGTGATCTCAAACCCTTGGTAAGGTTAATAAATATAGAATAATATAGCAGAAATATAAGAAATGGTGTATAATTAAAAACACATGACTTTAATAATAAACATTAACACATTATGGCATGAATATGAGCTGAGTAAATAATTCCTTAATAAAACATAATCATGGGTAGCCTACTAGTCGGATAACCACATGAACTTCAAATAATAGTATCATAATGAAGAAAGTGAATATGATGGACATTCTGAAACATTTTTCCATGGCCTCGGCGATGTCATCTAATGATTAAGGTCTCAGCCAAAATCCATATATCACATTGGGAAAGGCCTCTACCAATTCCACATCTATTTGTCTCATGAGACCTACCGATGCATCGAGGGGCTATAACAGGCCCAAACCATAACATAATAAGTCTAATTAATTCCTCATAAGATCATGTATAAATGTAAAAAAGATAAAAATTCATATTAAAACTATCATATGAAATGTATTTAACATTCCACTATCTTTAAACATAAAACACCAACCATTTCGGGTAATAAGATGAATGGTTTTAGGATAGATCATCCACAATAAAATTAGTCATAAACTATTAAATCCAATATTATAGATGAATTCATTAATTATTAAACCTAAAAATTCATAATAATCAATAAAATTGTTGAATCAGATGAAAATACTCTTATAAAATAATTAAGAGATTCTTTAGATAAATACTCTTTGTTTTGAAAAAAAGAGTTATTTTGGAAAAATCATTGTATAAAACCATAAGTGAAGCAATATATTATTTTCATTATAAAATGAGTTATTTTATAAAGATATTGGTTTCCCAAAATATATTATAGAGTTCCCTTGAAAATATATAAGAATTTGAGAAATTCCCTTGAATCAGGCTTGTATTTTGGAAACAGTTTTGAAAGTTTCTTAAAAAACATTTAACTATCCATATAATATGGAAGGATTATGGTTTTTTTAAATATATATAATACTCACAAATAATTTATGAGTAGTACATAACAATAAATAAGAATTTCATTAAGGTAATTAGACAATGAAAGTAACCCGAATAAAAATGGTAGTTCGGGTGGAAAACCCTTACCTTAAATATGAATGTGTTCCCCTATTGAACATAAGGTCTTGGAATATTAAATTAGACTCATTAATAACATAATTAACAAAATATTAGACATTTATTTACTTTATCATAATTTTTTTAGTTCATTTATGTTCTTATTGATAAGTTATAATATCAAATTTCATCATTTCAGAGTGTTTGTTTTCTTGATTTTCATAATCTGTTCTCTTGTTTTAAAGTAATGGAGTTCATGTGGAGTGGATGTAAATCTCTAGTACTGAAATTCAATTTTATTTGTGAACATACATTAGTATTTATGTTCATTTATACCATTTTGATACATGGGAAAAGGCTGAATCATTACATGAATTAATATTGATATTCATTTAGTTTATTTAAGCAGTATATTGATTATTAGAAACTAGTTTGGCCTTGTGATTTAATAATATGTACAAATACTGGTTCTTGAATATTATTTTGGTTCTTATTCATATATGTTAGTCTATTTCAACCATAAAAATGGTTTCATGACTAGTAATTAAGGATAAATTTATGATCTAATCATCGTTGTCCACAAAGTATATAAATTGAAACCTCCTGGATGTTTATTTCATTTATAAAATAGAATGGAGAGAGAGAGAGGATATTGATAATTGTTAGTAAATTCACATGATATAATTCCATTATATAGATGTTATTGTAGTTATCAATAAAATATCTGAACTTGAAAATAAAATAAACGTTGAGAGATCCCTTATGAAAATTTGGCAGCGTAACGATGTCGCTTAAAATTTCAAAAATGAAATTATGAGAGAAAAACGGTATCTAAACATATGTAAATTAAAAGGGAATTAATAATAATATATTAAATAAAACTCCAATATATGAGAATGGAAATTCAATGAGATAACACAAATGAAGTGTCAACTAAAAGAGGAGGGTGAAGGATTCCTTTACCTTGTAGAGTAACTCCTAGAACATGAAGGTTGGGACCTTGGGGGATTAAAGACAACTTGGGAGGACTCCTAGAGAGGAAACACCACCATATATCTGAGTATGAGGGATTTGGAATGAAATAAAATGAATGGATTAGTGAGTATATATAGAAATGAGAGGGTGTTTTTTAATAATTCCAATGGGACACCTCATTAGTGGTTTTTCCAAACCAAGGGCTTACCAATGGTATTTTCCCATGGTGTTAGCTAGTTGAAAAACCTCACATCATATGTTACTATAGACAAGTCCACCAACCTTTTATTTTTTCATTATTATGTCATTAAACAACAGAAAACTCAAAACTGTATTTTTACTATTCCCGAAAAATTCATGTATTTTAGAAAAATCACCAAAATTCACCCATAACATTTTTTAAAGTGTATAATTAAAAAATGAAATCCATTTTCTAGAAATAATTTTTTAAGTATTATTAATTTAATTTTTAAATAAATTCATGATTAATTCAAAAAATTACAATTTTAATGTATAATTAGTTTTATATCACATTGAAAAATTTATTATGATCTCATTATCTTATTAATTTATAAAAATAAAATAATATCATGATTAAAAAATCATAAGGGTAGTATTACTATTATTATTACTATTCAAATGGGTATGTTACTATTCACCAAAATCATGTTTGTTCTATCAGACTCCAAATGACTCACTGGTCACAACTCTGGATGATAGTTTTTCGAAATTCTAAACACAATAGAGGTAAAGTTGTATTTAATTGGTAGATTATAAAATGCATTCAAAATTTATTTTCATGACCATGGTGTTTTAAAACTAAGAACATCGATCCATGATTTATAACATTTTGATCTCCCTCTCTGAATGATGTCAAATTACTCTTGACCCTGGGTATCTTAATTAGGATATTTTCTAACATCCCCCATATTAGTTTCATGTGCATTACAACCATAAGACGTCCTACACATTGGTCAATGCCTTACATCCTTAAACTCTATCTTATAATGGACCATATTGAAATATGTTAACCTACATTAAAATGTATCCCAAACCAAGTAATTTTGGAAACCCAAAAAGGGAGGCCTTAGAAAAAACCCATCTCCGCTAACTAAACTCCATATATCCAAAGTTTAGGAAAGTATTAAAAATAAAATAAATATGGAAAAATATCATGGGGAATACTTTATAGCCCTAGTAAAATCCATGATATGCTCTCTAGACCCCTTGTTTTGGGAAAAAGTTAGATTAGTGACTTTTCATATCTCCTCACTGTGAGGACATGTCCATTGGGAGGTGACACAACCTTTAGGGTTCTATAAACCTTCATGAATATTACAATATCTATCAATCATACATCATTATTTTAATGTCTTAAATTTCCAAAATATTCCATGGAATATGAAAATGGATACCTAGTTTCGTGGGACCCTTGTCTGAATTTCCATGTATGCATATGTGGGTTTCATATATGCCTATGGTTATCAACCAAATGTGTAACTCAACAAACATGCAATGCAATCCTTGTGATACCTAACATCATTGTTGTAGATATCACCACCTTAGTGTGGTCTCAGCCATTCAAAATATTATTTTCCCATACCATCCACATGACCAGAGCAATTTGAACCATGATTTCAAATCCCCATAACCAAACTATTTATTTGGATTCAACATCCATGATATTTAAATACTATGTCTTGTACCCTTTATCAAATAAAGAATCTGACGCCCCATTATCAAACTGTTGATAGACTACCCCTCTTGATTTAATACCATAGGTTATAGGAATCAAGCATCATAATTAAGAGATAAACTACTGTAGGGAACCTTAACCTTTGTTACATATCTTTCATCTCTTACACAACCTCATAATATAGATGATTTAGTCCTCAAGAATCTTTTATATCCCTCAAAAAGGACTGGAGATCATCATTTCATTACCATTCTATTTATCCACAATGGATTTGACATATCAACTTGAGGATTCTACTTCCAAGAGAGAAGCTTTAGCCCGTTTGATCCTTAGAAACACTATGTAAGATCCTAGAATATTATATTTTATGGTTCATACATGGAATGACTATATCATTCCATATTCAATGAATCAAACTTTGGGGTAATTAATAATATCACATATTTTCCAACTATCCAAGTGGTCTTAAAAACCATAGTATTTACCTCTCAACAAATATTACCCTCATAAATATTTCATGATCCTTTCAAAATATCGGAAACACCAATCATTGAAAATTATATTAATGATTTATTTATTTGAACTACCAAATAGTTGAATGTAAAACATACAAGAATGGAGATCCAATCCGTATGATCCTCGATAAAACAATTTGAGAACATAAAACCCTAGGATGTTTTGGGTCATTCTTGGTAATTCTGCACCATAATCAATTATCATCACTCAAGCCCTGATGGAAATACATTATTGTACATTAAACCCTAGGTTTAAGATAAAAACCCTAAAGAAAAACGATACAAGGTCCGAGCTAAAATACATTAAACTACAAGGATATATGGTCTGAGATAAATGACATTAAACTAAAATGTTATATGGAATAAAAAATAACATAAACTAGATAGACAAAATGTCAAAGTTAAAAAATCATAATCAACAGCCAGAAATGGTCCAAGGTAAAAGACCCCTAAACTACATTTAATGATGTTATGGGATTAAAGTCCGTAAACAATTGAGATAGAAGCTCCGTGATAAAGGCCCTAAACTACAATGACAGAATGACCAAGATAAAATAACCTAAACAACATTAACATAACATCTAAGCTAAAATACCCCAAATTATAGAGATAAAAAGTCCTAGATAAAATAAACTATAGTAAAGTAGAACATGGATATAGTACACAATGAATAAAAAATATACACATCTTGTAAGACCCACAATATTGAATTTTAAAAAATAAATTTATGTTCTCTAAGATGATCAGCTTCAAAAAAAACAAAGAATTAATACTCCCCGTATGAGACATATATTCTACCCAACATATACTTTTGAAAATTACGTGACCCCACAATAGCTAGAGAAGATATATCAATATGGAATGCAATTATTGGTGTGCAATTATGAGTGTTTCTCAAGTAGAATCTGCTAGAATTATAACATTCAAGTACAAGGATTCATGATAACTATATATTATTCCAATTATGGGAATCATTTGTGATTTTTATAATATCAGATCAACAAAATGTAATGCAGATATGAATAAAACAAAATTGGATATAAAATTGAATGCTTTAGAAAAGCTATTATTTAATAGCATGAAATAGTATGAATCTTTACATTTCAAGTTCTATCTATGAATATCATCAAAAAAATATTAATATCAATTATAAAACAAAAAAAGTATTCGATTGGCTAGCAAAGAAAAGTTTATAAGAGTCTAGTGAGATGTTTTTGTTTAATGATGATGTACTGCTCACACCCCCACTTATTTTACCCCAGGACGGAGTGTCTCGTCTAATATATTCATATCCTTAAATATTTTTTTTGGAAAACATCCAATGTGGATGTGGATTCATAGAGTATGTTCCTCAATTGATATATGATTTACTCATGTATCCATATCATCATGATGCAGGTGTCCATATGGTATTTCAAATTAGACTTGAACCGATGACTATGCTCCAGTGCATCCAAGGCCTCCTCAATTTGTTCTACAAGTTGATCCTCATCATTAGGATTTCACAATCCCCTCAAATTGGTGGCTAGATCTTGGTGATTTATAATCAATTTTCTCATTATTTCATATAATGTTTGAAGATCAAATTCATCTTCCCTCAAGTCATCAAATAGTTGGCGAAGGAATTCCTCTTGGTCACAAAACTATTTCATATGAGAATCAGTGATCAAATCATGAATCTAAATCTATATCTTCCAATGAAATGTATGAGGTTCTATTTTTGATGGAGTGAGTATTATAAAAGGAAGAATAACTGGTCGATTTTATTAGTGCTAAAAATAACAGGCAAGCAATGCACTTCACTTTTATCAGTGCTAAAAAAAGCCCTAATAAAGGATGGATTTATCAGCGCTTTTCATGAGCACGGATAAATGATAAGTTTCAAAAAAAAATTATTTCATGAAAAATAATATTTTGTTATAAAAGTATATTTATATTGATATAAATACAATATATATTTTTTTAATATGTTATTGATACGTATAAATAGACTATTACATTTAATATATAAGAAATTTAGTGAAAGTGGCCTCAAAATATTTTTAAAAAATATTATTAATTAATAATTTTTTAATTATTAGCGATTGAAAAGCATTTAATTACAATTTGAGGACACAAAAAATCCAAAAAATTAACAAAAGTTCTGAAATATGTTGAAAATGTAACTCTAACTTGAAACGGCCATAAATTTTGATACAGGTGTCTGTTTGAGCTCTACAAGATATAAAATGGAATCCTACGACAAGCTCTACGTGAAGGTGGCCCAAAAAAATCCTCTGTCACATTTATCGAGCCCAAAAAAGGCCTATAAGGCCTCAAAAACTGAGTTTTTAGTCGGGATACCCCGATTTTTTAACATTCAAACAAGTATATCTTCTGATTCGGATGTCTGTTTGGCATGTACCACATATCATATCAAAGATTGTTTCATTTTATTCAATTTGACTTGTTGTGGCATTGAAAACAGAATTCTAGATTAAATGTTATGATCATTTTAACATTCTATGGCTTTTCAAATACACATATATATGTATTTATTCGTAAATATATATGTGTCTGTGTGTGTGGGTGTCTATGTGTGTGTCTGTTTGTTGTATATATGTATATATGTATGTATTTATTTATTTACTTATAAACACACATCAAAAACATATTTTTTTCAAAAATGTATTTAAAACTAATCGTATAAGTACATTCTATGGCTTTTTCAAATACACATATATATGTATTTATTCGTAAATATATATGTGTTTGTGTCTGTGTGTCTCTCGGTGTGTGTCTGTGTGTTGTATATATCAATACATGCATGTTTCTATTTATTTATTTATAAACACAGACAAAAAACATATTTTTTAATTAATGTATTTAGAACTAGTCTTATAAGTATATATTAATATACAAATAAATATACGTATAAAAATTATAAATAAATAAATATAAATAAATATATTAATATACGAATTAATATATATATACTAATATATGATTAAATATATTTATATTAATATGAATCTATATCAATATATGAATAAATATTACTATATATATAGATATATCATTAAATTGAGAACAAAACGAATTTTCTTAGTGGTAAAGGTGAAACCACGAAATGGGGGAGGTCCCGGGTTCATGTTCGGGTGGAAGCGAAGGGGATGCGTGCATATGAGGATGCGTGAGAAGGGCAGTGTGAAATAGGCCTCATAGCGCAGATAAAGGGGTTGTGAAGCGCTGATAAAAGAACTCTTCAAATTATTTGTAATTTTTTATGTCATTTAAATTTTTTTGACATTTATCAGTGATTTTTAAAAGCGCTGATAAAGGCCCCTTTTAACAGCGCTAAAAATTCTGATAAAGGGGTCTTTTATCAGCAATTTTTTAGTGCTGATAAAAGGCGGCTTTATCGTCTCTTTTCAGAGCACTGATAAAAGGGACCCCCTATATTAGCGCTGAGCTTTAAAGCCCTTTTCTAGTGCTGTTAAAGCCCATTTTGAGCGCTGATATAGGTCGTTTTTGTAGTAGTGATAATTTCCATTATATATTTTTCCAACTATTAGGATGGTCATCATTGGGATGTTGGAGCTTCCTCAACAACTATTACAAGTACTAAATAAGCTTTATTGTTTCAAAATACATAGGTTTCATTGAATAAAATTGGTCTTCCACGTGATGAATAGTCATCATGGAACACTGAAAGATTAGGCTACTACCCATGTATGGTAATAATATTGAGTGAGAATGGGAGAAGAATTGGTAGAATGAGTAATGATCTCAGTATCATTTTATTCACGTTTCAACATCATCAAAAACTATTATGTGATCCTAGGGTGTCCATATCAATATACACTGGCCAATGGAAGAGTAGATACCCTTTGGGTGGAGCTCGAATGACAACAAAACTGATATGGTGTATTTTTCATGTTGATGATCAGATCAACTATCCTAGCAGAAAGAAGTCCATACTAAAAAGAGATCATGTTTCACCATTTTTTGAGAGTATTTCTACCTATATCAATTATTTCCCTAGTAGACGTAGGTTAAGAGTTGAAATAAAAGTTTCTTGATTGACTCAAAACATCAGTAACCTCATTAGAGCCTAGTGACATGGCCCCATCCTCAGATATGTTCAACAACATGGAACGAGATAAGGAACTGAGGATTCTTGTGGTGTTGTTGTGTTAATTGAAGTGGAAGTTATCCCCTATATAGTTAAATAAACTGGAAAGGACAATTGATCATATAGGGTATGTTTCCCTACTGAATGTTTCCCAAGTGTCGGAAATTGAATATAAGGGGATGCACCACCAGATAAAGGAATCGTACCTCTGATATACATGCTTCCATCACCAAAAAACTAACCTAGATTCTTAAATTCACATACCCATTAGATAAAATCCAACCATTTATATGGTTATAATTTTTTCCAGTAGAATAATTAGTTATATAACTAGATTCACTCAGTATCCCTAGGAATTATGAACCATGGATTCCAAATTATCTCATTGAGAACTATAAATCTCATGAACTTCCCATGAAGGGAACCGATGAGGGAATATAGAAGTTGGTCAAACTCTAATGTTATATACGAAAATTTTGATCCCGTATTTGAAATAGGTGAGCGAGAACATATTTAGATCCTTTTACAAATTCTCATTCATGATGATGAGAAGATCCCTTTCTAGGATTATAGTTTGAAAATGTTCATCCCATATATGTACAATGTTAAGGAAATAATCATACATCTCCCCAAGAAGGTGTATACCACCCAGTTGATAGATATCCCAACTGATGATTCCAACATCAACATGAAAAAATGCAATGTTCTGGTTATAGTACACCAAAATCATACCAATTCTATAAGAAGTTCATACTGACAATAATTGATAAATTGGGATATCTATACTTCTTTATAATGATGTATAATATAAAACTGGCTAGAAACATCTATGAAACATTTCCTAAGAAATAATTGCCACACCCATTCATCAGAAAATGTAACAAAAGGATATATAAAAAATTTCAAGAACCATCTACAACTAGGTTTATTTAGAGAAGATGCAAATATAATTGAATAGCTCTAATAAATGGGATTATGAGATAAATCACAACCGTTTGGACCCAAGAGAGTGTTTTCCAACATATAAGGCATCCCATGGGATCAATCTATAACAAGTCAACCATACTATAAAATTTTCATATGAATAAAATAAAGAGATATTCAAACCATGTATTATGGAAGATTAAATCCCTGAGGATGAATGAAACAATCATCCATCAATCCAAACTTTTATATAGGTAGCCGTTGTGAACAAACGTAATACTGGAAGTCAAATGGAAGAAGATGTTTCATAACCTCTCTATTAGAAGTCAGGTAGTATCATGTGTTATAAATGTGGTTTATAAAAATCATGGAACTTTGATAAGTAATAGTAGAGGAACTATGATGAGATACTGAATCCATATAAAAAAAAGTATACGGTGTAAGTTAGACATATAAGAACTGAGCCTATCAAAGGAAAGGTATAAAACTGGTAACATCATATACATTGTAAGAATCCTCAAATGGATTCACAAATCACATAAAGGACTCATAAATTTCTTTAATCATGAGGATTTTAGAGACCTTATAAACCTTTATGGGGTTTATCAATTTTTAACCAACTATTGGACTTGCAATTGTGTGACCTCGATATGGTCACTTGATTTGCATAATAGTCGAAGGATCATTTGATCAAGCAATAATATCTTGTAAAGAACTCAAGAAGATCAAGAATCCCCATGGAAAAGGATCAAGTAATTACAAAAATTTATTTAATGGTTGATTTGAATGGGATCCTAGAAAAATTATGTTTTGTGAAGTAGTTCCTGAGAATAGGTATCATGGTGAGATCTTATGATAATTTCTTGTGATGAGTTCATGAAACAGAAGTAGGGAGAATGTGCTATGGATAAGTAGTGAATCTGATGAATGAACCCCTATATGTTTCCCTATTTATAGATAATTACATGGAATATCAAATTTCACCCAAAAGACAATGTGTAACCCATGAAACCAATTTGGGATAGTGCCAAATCCTCAAATGGGTTTTAATTTCCCCAGAACTGAGCCCTTGTTCCCAAAGATGATTCTTTTTAGGGGGAGAATTTTTTTAAATCTTCCAAATGAGAATAAGTAAATTCATAGCGGAATAATATATTTGAATATGGGTATTATTTTCCCCAAAAAGGGAGAAAAGTTAGTCAAAACTCTCATATCGCACAATCCTTCAAAATAAACATATAAAAGCCTTTAAAAAGGTCATGCGAATGTGCCATTAATAGTGAAAGACCTATGGATGATCCCATGGAGCTCCTTCTTAAATTTATTCTTCATGTGTTAAGGTGTCCCAGATAATTAGTGATCATAATGAAGCTTACAAATAAGAACCTATAGGTTATGCAAATTGCTAGAGGACATTCTCTTGTCCTCCCACCAAAAAATCCATGGGAATGTAGAGGAAGATATCCAAAAGGTAGGAAACTATTGCACTTGTAAATATTATCAAACTCGTCAAATATAGGTAGAGTGATTGTATTTGAAAACACCCATATAACCTTGTGAGATCTTCCACCTTTGTAAAATAGACAATGAAATTAAGAAGGGTAAATATTGGAGCCAATTAGAGTTGAAAAAATAATGCAATGCACCCTAGGAAAGGCACCATAAGCCCCTAGTGACATGTCTGCATGTCGCACGTGATCTCATGGATGTATCTACCTCACCTTGTTAAAGGCCTAAAACATGTCCATGCAGTCTTGAAACTCCACATTTTCTCCAAAAACAAGAAGAAGGGTCTATCCATGAAATGGAAATGCATATCAGCATGACTTTTTATTGGTCACGTGACACATCACCAATGGGGAGAGTGATTGTATTACACAACACTCAATAAATCTCATGAAACCCCAATGTCCTTGTAAAATAAAAAATGAAAATAAATGTTACAAATGATGGATCCTCTTATGGTCATAAAATTTATGTTACCCACCATCATGGTATCACAACACCCCTTTAAAATCTAGTAAGACCTCTGAAAATCCCTTCAGCATGACGACCGAATTTCACAAAACCCACTTAAAATCCATTATTGTCCCCTGAAAGGACCAATAAAAACAAACATAATATATAGTGACGGGTTTTCAACAGAAACACAGATCATGTGAAAGAACTTAGATATATCTACGTGACAATATGGATGAAACTTGGCATGTCCACATGATTCAAAAAGACCCCATTAATTTACTATAATGCAATAAATAATGAATTTTTAGGAATGGTCTCACGGTCATAGAAAATCATAAAATAAGAAGAGAATTACCTATAACAGGATCTCATTAAATTAATGAGATTAAATCCTTACACTAACTTTGTTATATATTTTAGAGATTCATGTCGTGCATTGTAGAAAATAATCAGTGTAGGAAGGCCGATAAATCTGTATACTCTGTATAAAAAATTCATAGAAGTTTCCTCATAATTTCACATTGGTGCGCCAAAGAATCAAATATGATTTCTTAGAGGAGCTAATCTTGTGACTGAGAATATTTTTTTCTAGATAATATAAAAAGAACAATTGGAGTGATAATTTAGCATGCATAGCCACTTGGAACAATCACTCATAGATAATGCAAAATAATTCTAGCAGGTCATGTGATGAATATCCAACATATCTTCTAGATAATGTGAGACATAAAACAATAATACACTAAAAAATAGAAATAATGAGGCATAAAACAATAGAATAAAAACTAAAATCATGGGAGACTTATTTATGAAACAAAAATGATGATCCTCATGCACTTCACGTTAACCCCCCAAGTCAGGTGAAATGACTATGAAATGTTCCCCAGATCTCGTGAAACTCCTTATTTATACTATTTGGATCATTATAAGTCATCATAAAAAGTTATATAAAGTCACATGGTGCCCTTGGTCATGAATCCAATGTCTCTTGAATCCCTCTAGTCTCTCCATATAGATGTTGTGATGCCCCTCTAATATGTTTCCTTAATCATATGGAGGAATCACAACATGTTAGCTCAGTCTCTGGATAACACTAGGAGATATCAACTAGATCTCACGAAGTCCTATAAGTATGCATCCATATCTCATGATGTCATCTGGACATGTCTGTTGGATTTAACGGTTCCATCCATACATGTCAACCTAGATTATGAATAACCCTGTAAACACATCGTATAGACTCTCGTGATGCCCTATGAGAATGCCATCCATATTTCATGATGAAAATATAGAATGCCAGCTGGATCATGTGATTCCATCTATAAATGATAGCTGAGATCATCTGATGACTTCTAGGAAAAGCCAACCAGGTATAATGATGTCCTTTATATAGTTCATTTTGGATCATGAGATATCCTTCATCATTCCATCAAGATTATGTGATGTACCTCAGATATGTAAACTATGTCATGTGATTGTTTTTGGAAATTTCAACCATATATGATCTGACATTTTAAGAAGATAATTAATGAATATTAGGAAGAAAATCAATGATTTTCTGGAAAGAAATCATTTCATGTCAATGGGGAATCCCATGACTTGACATCCTTTTCCATAATCTATAATGGGAAACCATCAAGGTATAATCTTTAGCATATTGAACTACTATGAAATTGATTCACTATATAACATGGTGATGTAGGACACCATACAAAGTCATGAGTACCATTTTAAAACATCTATAGGGTAGTCTCAACACATAAGTCCCACATCCACAAATACTGAGACTAGTAATTTTTAATCCATTAATTGCCACACGGAGCATAACATAGGTGGGCCATGTAAATCGGAATGATCATATCATTCACAAAGGGAAAAATCAATGTGTAAGCCTCTATCATCTGAAATAGAGTAAATCTGATTCCTAAAATGATCTAGATACATAGGAAACCTTCGTATGGTCTAAGATCAAATGGGAGTCCACTTAGGAGTAAGTCCCCTCAGGTCTTCTGCATTTCAAAAATGGGGATATAATCATTCCCAAGGGTTGGTAATTCTACCAAATCTTTCAAATGACATAGAAACTAGTAGAACAATGTTAAATATCATTCATTTTATAACCATGATACATAAGACTCCTTTCTAACTTCTGTGGTCTATATTAAACATCCCAAGTGCTCTCCCATTACATAAGTCAAAAATCCATATGTATTGACATTTTTTACTTTTTATGACTTTTTTCTCACCCCAATCATGGGTCATATGGGCTAATGGATTTGAAAAGGTCATATAATTTAAATTATGAATCTCCACCATCTAGGGAAACCTTAGTGTATATCCTCCCATGAGTGGCATGATATGATTACCTATATATAATGTTATCTAACTTAGGGTCATTCATAAGAGAATTAATAAGTGTTGATAAATCTGATTCCTTCCAAAATCATTATATATAGGATATCTCCTCAATAATAAATATTTCAAACCCCTATTCTATGATCCCATACATATGTCCATTCTTCACGATGTTAAACCTTTTAGTAATTAACAAACTACATGGTTTTTTTCTCCAATAATCAAGATACATAGGTCACATCATAATGGCCCAATCCCCTCATCAAAATATCAAACTGACTACTTTAAAAGAAGATAATTTCGAAGTTTCTGGTAAATAGGCTTCAACATGTAATTTTATACTCCGTATTGGGAATGGATGAAGAGGCTTTAATACATACGTATGGATTCACTAATATTATACACTTATGTTTCAAATAAAATGGGTAAATATATAATAATTTTGTTAGATTAATTAGTCCTATATTGGCATTAGGAAGAGATTCTAAAACAATTATTAAATATATATGGGATTCCTAGAGTATGTAATAATTCCCATCGAAGGGGTTAGATGAGTATGATCTCACATCCTCTCAATTAATATGTGTTCCTATGTTTCATTAGGTATGAAACCCCAACATACCACATGCCTTTGAAAAAATGTCTATAACCAGTTATGGATGTGGGAACCGTTGGGAGTTTTTGTTAATAATGAAAATTGTGACCTGATGTCAATGATTTTGAGTGAAATTCATCCCCCCAAAATTAACTATGAGTCCAAACTGAATTCTGTTCACCTGTCTCGTTTTTCATAAAAACATTAACATATTTTTACCTTGAGATATAAGTTATAATATGACTATATCATACAATCTATTGATATATCATGTTACAAATCTTTCTCCAAAAAAATTAATTTTTCATACAATCATATAGCCAAAAATATATATACATTAATATTATATTCTCAAAAATGTAGAGATTTCAAAATAAATTTTAATTTCTAAGACATTAAAAGATAACAAAATATTATGTTCTTAAAAAAATTAAATATATCATTAAACATAAAATTTATTATTCACTAGTTTTTAATGTCACACACTAGACCATATATATCATAATCCAAAAATTTATATTCAATCCTCAAAAATATCATAGATCAGTTTTTCATTAAAAAAACTCAATTCCAGGGATATTTATACTATCTAACTAACTTTTATAGAAAATATTCAACATTTTTTTTTCCTAAACAACAATAATATATTTATCCTGTTATTTATCCATCCCTCCATCATATGTTCTATAATATTTATCAATAAAACAATAACCTTTTCATAAAATTTATTTTCAAGGTTTTTGATACAATTTAATATATGTTTCCAAAAATTTAATAAAAAAATGAAAAAAACCCCATTTTTTATAATAATAATATCATTTGTTAAATACAATAATATCAATGATAAATATCACTCAAAAATTAAAATTTACAGGAGTGACAAGATTTATATTCTATTATGATATATCCTTCAATACCTTAGGTAAGACTAAGAATGTCACATTTTCAATTATAATAATAATATGTTTTGATTAAAAACTATTTATGGATGATAAATTACTCTTTTAGAAGACAAAGTAGTATATAGTGACATAAATTTCTTAGTTTAATTTTCATAGCCTCCTTTCAAACATATACTAAAAATTTCTATTGATAACAACCAAACTATGAATATGAAAAAATCACACTAATGATGCCTTCCACTATGGAACCATTGTTTTTAACAAATGAAAATTTTGGTTGAACCCATGGATTTATTTTTTCAGTTCCTGGTAATACATGGTCATATTTTTATAATGTTACAATGCCTAATAAGTTAACATCATACTAAAATCTATAATATTGATTCAGTATAGATATTGAGAATTAACTATTGTATACCTCCCATGATTTTAAAACCATGTGTGGAGTTCAGACTCTTTGTCGTGCACTATGTATTGTTAGAGTTAAAACTAAATCTTACCATAATGGTTATTACCCACATATAAATTTTTGTTAGATCCTTCATACACTTGTAGCATCTATATAGGAATTATATTTCTAGGAAACTGAAATAATATCTACTTAAAAAAATACAACAATGTTATACAAAAATTAAACTTATACATTTAGATTGTACAATGTTTTTTACTAATGATATCATATCATAATTAATAATTTGATAAATAATCCAAAAAACAACTAAACACTCTAATATCAACTGATGCTCCAAATACCTACACACCTAGGTCCATTTCTAAAATTTAATTGTTTTATAAATTAAAATTAATAACTTTTAATATTATTTATGACAAACATGAAAAATATTACTTTACTATTGTATCTTATAATAATCCCACATAGATATCTGAAATTTTTTGTTCAGTGTCTGAAGAATAGTTATATAAGAAATTTACTCAAAAAAAGGTGATCCTAATCTATAATAGAACAATACTAGACTCTCATTTAGACTTATTATTTGTTTCAATCATCTTTATAATGATATGAATTGAGATATATGAAAGGGGATAGATCATAGACTCATTAAGGGTAAAAATATGTTATAAAAAAGATCATATGTAATAAAATGATGATCATATTAGTATAATTATGATATATAAGAAATATTTATCTCATTAATCAAAAATTATAAATCACTTAGTATATCATGGAATAACATAATTTATGAACTGAAGAAGATTTTAAGAGTGTTTCAATAGACCTATGTCATGGGTGGGTGAAATCTTCATAAGAATTAGCATAAAAATATGAATGAAACATTGGAAAAAGAATAGATAATAAAAAATTCTTAGTATATACACCCTTTATATTTTGAAAAGATATAATTATAACCACTATTTGTTTGTGATAAAATCCAATATTATGCAACTTAAAAATTATCAAATTATGTCTACACTTCGTTATCTCATGGTATAAAAATTTATAACCCATTTTTTGGGAGTCATATAGGACTATAACCATGATCATCTATATAAATGATTTCTACTTTAAAATGACTATTTATCATATCACAAGGAACCCAGTGATATAAACTAGATTTCGTATCCTTTTAAATTGGAATCACATAAATAAATCACTCAAAATCATAACATGATAAAACCAAACAATATATACTGGAATATATTAATATTGAGTAAAATTTTAGATAAATAATCTTCAATAAATATATTATAAAATATGATATTTAATGCATATAGATAATGTTTATAAACTTATATTAATAATATTACCAGTCAATCAGTTCATGGAATCTCGGTGAACATTATCAATTTAAGGAAGAAATATATTGTCATCCTTTATGAAAAAATTGGTAGAATACTAATATTTATACATAATGGATGATTAGGGAAAAAAATATATGTAATGGATCATTCCTCCAATAGGGATTGAATTTAAAAAAATCCATCTAGTGAAATAAGTGGATTTTATAATTTTGAAAATATCCTTGATCAATCATACGTTATTTTAATGGAATATGACATAGAAAAAACATTTTTGTGGATTGTAGAAAAAAAGAACATTACAAATTATAAATTTTCATTGATATTTTGAATTAATATAAATAAAAATATTTTATGATACTAAGAGAAAATTAAATTAATTTATAAACCATTTAAACCTAGAGATATTGTTATAGATAAGATGACAAAGGTTTGAAAAAGATATGTTTACACAAAAATTAAAAGAGAGATTATTCAATAATAAAAGGACCCATATTGAAAATATACAAATATTTTGAAATAGATAAAATTTCAATTGTATTTAATTTCATAGAAAGTGACCTAATAAATTTTTTAAAAAATATAGTAATACCCAAAAAATTTTAAAAAAATATAAAATACAAGCGTAAAAATAATTAATTTTATTTTTATTTTAAAATAATTTTTTTCTAAACTACATATTATTAAAATATAATAAAACAATCATATTAAATAAATTGAAAAATAAATAATATCACTTAGTATAACTAGATGGGGAGTAAATGTTTGTGATACTAGAGAGAAATACTATAAAAATACTATGGGTGGGTTATAATATATTAGAGATCTTAATTTTAAAAAGTGGTTGGTAAATGAAACATTTACACTTGAGTAGAATTAAATCCAATAAAATTGAAGGATACAATAAATGAAATTGAAAAAATAACAAGAATAAAATATAATTCTTAATATAATATGACATTATATGTTATATACATAATATAAATGTAAATTGTTTTATAATAAGAATTATTTCACAAGAAATGTGAATTAAGAACAAGAAACCCTTTCATGTAACATAATTAATTATGTAAAATCTTTTGATAATGATATTATTTAGAATAATTAAAGAACATTACAAATAAAGGATTAAATAAAATAAAAAGTATTCCTTAGAGATAATAAATCATATATGGAATAATATAGTTCAATAATAATGTTTGTAACTCAATGAAATAAATTTAAGTTAGTATACAACATTAAAACATTCCAAATTCTTATCCAAAACCACCTGATATAATGAAAATTAAATAAAGAATTGAATATCATTAACTATAATAAAATCATGATAAAATAATAATGACGGTTTAGTAGATAAAAATTATATACAATACATGTTATAGAATATGAAACATGCCTCAAGAGGTGAATATTTGATGTAAGAAATCCTTACCATGGTCCGGATGCACTCTTTCCATGCACCTATCATCGTAAAAATCAAATTAAGTTTATTAATAACATTATAGTTACATTATAACCTATAATTAATAAACTAAGTACAATTTATTATCAATATATTTTTACATATTCTATGATGTTTTATTGTGTTTGTTAATTTTCATAAAAATTGAATCAGTGATTACTTATTTGGAAAATTTTTGTGACGAAAGATGATACTTATATACAAAGTTTAATAGAAATATAACCACTATAAAAAAAATTAATTATGTTATTTTTATAATATGTATTTATTATTTTTATGTTCTTATAGTCATCTAGGATAGCATTTCGTAGCGTTGTTCTTATATGTGGTCCGACAACTCTAAAATGAATATCCCATAATTTGATTGGTGGGTATGGTTATGAAATTTTTTATTTTGTAATAATATAATTTAAAAATATTAATAATGATGTTATTTATATTTTTCATCACCTTTTAATCATATTATATGTGTTTTAGATAAATAAAAAAATGCAGCATGGAAAATAAAAAACCATACTTCTTGGAGGCTATAGCCTGCACAATGCAATGTTAAAATTTTATATTCCAAACTATTGTGAGGGAATAAATGTGGATTTTAATTATTAAATTAATAATAATTATTAAATTATAAATTTCAAATTTATTATTTAATTATATACTTATAACAAATGAAGTAAGTAGGGGTGGAAAACATAAGATGCTGCTTTGTGGTGGTTATAAATAATAGAATGCATTATAAATGTTCTTTTTCATTTCAAATATTGTGGGAAGGAATAAATAATGATTGTTACATTAAAATATTAGCTCTTAATTAAACTAATGACCCTAGTTATACTATATTACTATTTTTAGTGTAGTTGTGGTAGAGAAATTTTTAAAAAAAGGTAAGGGGTAAGTAATTCATACATCGAGCCCTTCAAATTCACGTTGATAAAATCATTTCAGTTGAAGAAGTTATGCTAATTTTTAGTGAATAGGTAATTTGAAAAATATAATTGAATTGTAATAGTGTAATATTTTGAAGGATTTCAAGAACATTTATAAGGAATAGTGTAGAAATGAATGTGTGGAATTGATCCCCTTTTATACATCAAGAAAATTTCACCACTTTTGAATACCATTTACTTATTAATAATATCATTAAACTATTCAAGGGTAAATTAATAGAGATAATTGAAATAATGGATTCTGTGGTGATAATGGTATATTGATTCCT
This sequence comes from Viscum album, assembly GCA_963277665.1. Lineage (NCBI taxonomy): Eukaryota > Viridiplantae > Streptophyta > Magnoliopsida > Santalales > Viscaceae > Viscum > Viscum album. The sequence continues at coordinate 135,006,230 of OY728141.1, forward strand.
CAACCAAATATTTTATCGTAGTTTCAAACAATTGTTAATACATTTAATCTTATAGTTTTTCATTTACTTATTTTTTCGGGGAATGTACATTTTATCAATCTAAATTTAGTTTCATTAAAAAAATATTTCAAAAAAATATATTATATGAAGAAAGATTTAATATCAATTATAATATATTTTAAATTCTAAATAAAAATAAAAAATAAATTCAAATGAAAATATTTTATATATTGAATAAATGTTTTTTATAGAAAAATGACGTTTTAATCATAATGTATTATTTACATTATTTATCATATATTGTAAATTAAATGTATGTTAATATAATATTATTTTCATATAAAAATCATATTATATTACTATAATATATATATATATATATATATATATATTCAGTTCATTAGATAAAAATTATATAAAATTAATGAAAATATTCATTGAAAATAACATTTTCATCATTATCATGTTCCTTAACATAATTCATAGTAATATCATTTATATGGTCAAATATTAAATTGACTTCATCAACTAATAGGATTATTTTTATCTCAAATATTATATCCATTTTTCATATTTAGTTTCTAAAAATCATAAAATATAATTTTAAATGTAAGTACGTTATAATATTTTTTAGGGTGAGATAATACATGAGTTCCAAAAATGTTAAACTTGTGTTTTACAAATTAATTATAGTATTTTTAAGTAATTATATTTCATATTTAATATATATTATTTATTGGAAAATAATTTAAAAATTTTATGTTATTATTTCATTAATATAATGTAATAAAATTGAATGTTTGTAGGAAAATTTTTATTTTCACTATTCACAAAAAATTAAATTATTTTAGAAAACAATTCAGCCTAAGATATTTTTTTCATGATGATTTGAAAATTAATTTCATTAAAAAATATATACAAATTTATAAATATGAATTTTAAATATAAATACAAGATATAGAGAATTTTTTTTAGAAAAACACCATAATAAAACATTAAGTATTATTAATCATATTTTGTATACATTTATTATTGATTAGAATTTTATTTTCTTCCATTGAATTAATTATTGCTATAATTTAATTTTCTAGCATACTATGTGTTGATTCTTTTTGTGTGGAAAAATATATCAACCCAAAGTTATTTTTAAACAAAAAATATTTTATTGAAAAATAATTTCTCATTAAATTCTCCCCCCTTAAAAAAATTACATGTTAATAATTTCAATCATTTCAAATGAATGTAGGTGAGGGTATTAGTAACATCATTATCTTTATGGATATAACTTCCAATAAGTCTTATATATTTCTCACTTAAGCTCTATCATGTTACTTATCTTATATCATAAAATAATGATTTTTGATATATTCATATACTCAATTATATATGTACACTAATCATGCATTCTCTAAAATATTCCTCTATGAAAGCAATTTTAATCTCCATGAAATTATACTATAATAAAGTGATAAATTATGTTAAAACATTACTATATAATTAATCATAAAATGTATTAAACACTAGTTCAAAAATTCATAAACTAGCCAATATATATTATAATCCAAAAAATGGGATAAAATTCAAAAAGAAATCATAGACAAATTTTTCATTAAATAGATAATCATTTATAAGGTTATCAATAATATATAACTCTATTTTCAGAAAAAATATATCAATATTTTTTCTAGATAGACAATCATCTATTAAACCTAATAGTTATCCATCCCAATATCATGTATTTGAATATACTTAACCTAAATAATATAGCCATATCCCAAAATCACATTACAATTTTATTGATGATAGAAACCCAAGAATTGGAAAAAGTGTAAAAAATGCATATTAAAAATTTTGTGATTGGATTTTTATCTAAGAATAATATATTTCATTCCCATGATAGTTTCATTACTAGATCAAAAAAATTTAGTTTTTCATGACTAATTTGGAACAAAAAATCAAATCGAAACTAGACATCATCTTAATTAAACTGGTAACACCTTTCTATAATCATCAGAGATCTTTTCCTAAAGGAACTAATCCCAAGACCGTCCAGATAATCAAAACACATTAAAAAATTATTATCAATATTTGACCTGTAAAATTAAGGTGTTATTGTAGATAATAGTCAGCACTTTTACGTTGTGTCTATCATGGGATATGATCAAAAAAATCGAGGAACATGGATCAACCATTCATTGATCTCCCATACAACTTCTCTCTTTATGACATGATTGGGGTATAAAACATAAAAAATCCCATACATCCCAAATATCAAAAGTTAAAATCCTTTGACTATTATTTTTTATCTTCAATAAATTATATTCACGTCCTAATGGATGTTGACATTTTAAATTATCCCAAAAATAATTTGAATGACACATAAAACATACCACAAAGGTCACATATATTTCATAACATACATGTAACATATAAAATATTGTTACTTGAATAATATATGAGTCACTAACATAACTCTTCATTGCAATAAATAAAAATTTAATCCTTGAATAATAAATATTTAATATTCATTAAAAAAATCTTTTTATAATATTAATTTAATAACTTATGAATAAAATAATTAAATAAATTCAATTGTAATTATTCTAATATGAAATAATATTGAATTTATTTATTTTATTTATGATCATATAATCATTGAAATTACCTAGTGACTATTACTGGTCCCACCATGTCCTCAACTCTATTTCAGAATAATTTGACATTATTTTGAATACACATTGTGTGTAAACCTATAGGTCCTTTTCTCCATAGTAGTGAATACTATTAATGGACAATTAGCGGGGACAAGAAATACATCAATTACCATAATAAGATAAGTAAAACTCATAGAAATTGAAACCCATTATAAACACACATTACATGTAATATAATTTATTTGTCTCTTGATGTCCCATAAAGTAGGTTGTATACTTAATATCATGATCATTTCTTGATTTATTATTCATTGGACTTGATTAATGGATGTACCCTTAAAAATTAAGAAATAGATTTTATAAAGGAACTAATATCCAAGTTAATTGGTCCTAACACATATCATAATTTTTAAAGTGATAAAAATTATCTTTTATCATTCAATAAATGAAATTCCAACAATTACACACCCAACAAACAATACATATTCACAAAATAAATGTTATGGTTTTAATATTTAATCAATGTGGGCAATCATATAGAACAAATTGATAAAGATATCAAGTATTGATACCAACACACATTATAAAATATCGGATCTGTTAATGTAACCTACATCATATGATGTTTATATTAGAGTTATAGTCCTTGTGATCATATATACTCACATTCACAAAGTGGTAACTTCATGAGATGAATTATCATTGCTTATGGGCCCCCAACACCAGATAGTCACACCTCATGTATGTCCTACCAGCATGATGATTCTAGACCATATGTCATAAGTTAAATATTACTATCACGGTATATCTTAGTTTTCATTATAGCATTGAAACTACTCAAACCTTTTTATATGACTACTAATATATGGATAATAACATGTATGTAGTGGACATATATATATCAACACTTTTATGATATGAGTACATTATCCATAACTATATTTATACATGATATTTTAATTAGAAATTATAGTGGAAGTTTATTATATAGACCACCATTTTACAACAGACAAATTGAATTGAAGTTAACTATATAATTATCCTTGTTACCTCTCAAATGATAAAATCATACTTCTGATGAGTTATGGATTTAGTTTTTGGGCATACCACATTTTTGATTCATGGATATTATACTATTTGTGACTTCTCCTCTTTGAGTTAAATTCCTCAATTAATGATGTCATTTCTTATATTCCTTTTTTCCACTATCAAAAAAATAAATCATGGATAATACTAGTTGTAATTTTTTCATAATTATTATTATGATAAGAATTTACATACTAAGTGAGATTTCATTGATTGAAATAAATAATGGAATATTTTAGACTAATTATTTGGCTACACTTAAAGCAATAATGCACATGGTATTTTTAGATATGGATAAAAAATTCTTTAATTATCTTATATTGTATAATACAATAGCATTAATATGATATTAGAACATATTATTCAAATAGAAGACTAGTATTTTCTTATTTTATCCAGTTTCCCATCCCCTCTAACTATAATGCCCATATATTTTAGTTTTTATGTATTATTGGATAGTTTTGATTGTTTCTCCTTCAGTTATCATAGATTTAATAGATATTTGACTACTATATATTATACATTGGAAATATCTAGTAAATAAAATTCCATATGTGATAAATTTTTCACTAATTCATTTGGAATTTAACTCACCATTTTAATATATTTCTATGTGTTATGCATGTCTTCTAGGAGAGTTTATTTCATTATGAAACTTACTATAACCCCTATTGAATTTCACTAATAGACTATTAATATCTAAAAATTAATATATATTATTCACTCTATAAATATTACTTAGTAGATATTATTACATTAAACATGGGTTTCATTATTAATTTAATATTTGGAAAAATTTTATAGGGACTCACACTTGATATACATAGATATTAAATAATTTTTGTAGAATATTCATACATTATAAAAAACAGATGCTTAAGGACTATAATAGTTTATTTCATTTGAAAACTTGGATACATAATCACTCGTCCATATATGAGCTACATCATATCCCCCTATGAGCATCAAAACATGAAACCATCAAATTCATGTAAAACATAATAGAAAACTTCATAACCTAGGGAAGGAAACAGAATAAAGGGGGATCTTAGATGCTTTATAAGGGTATAAAAGGGAGATATATAAACCTAAAATGAACATAAGGTCATGAGAGTAAGAGAATAACATTTTAAAACCTCACCCAGTGTGAAAATATCCTAATAATGATTTTAGAAATAATTAATGGTAGCTAATAACACATGGATTAGAAGGAAATCAAATAACATGATCTATGTGAGCTTAAAATTATCAAAATTCATGTAATTTTTTACATTGACATAATTATATAAATTCATGTCATTCTTTGTAAATGATCTCTTTTAATCATATTATAAGAGATAAAATACTTTACTCTGTGGTGTTAAATCCTTATTCTATCCCTTTATAACAATACTGGGTTCACTCCCCAATACAATCATGCCTTACTCTAATTTCACTCCATTTTCCAACCATGCTTATCTCATAATATATATAAATCATTACAAAATTAAATGTCTGGATATATAGGTCCCACCCTTCTCATAATGAAAAAATATTTACTTCTACCCCCAGATCAGAAAAAATCATCATATAATGACACATGAAAGGAAATGTGTATCATAAAAGTACCTTCATATAATATCATATGGAAAATATAATGGTTTAAATATTATTTAATAATATAATAACATGTGAAGATAAGTGGGTTTCATAAGAAATTATTCATTGTACAACCCATTCAAGAGAGAAATATTTCATAAATATCGTAAAATAAAATATACATAAATAGATACAATATTAATGATATATTTGGATAATATCCATATTACATAATAGATAACATAAATGGATTTCATTATAAATTGATATTTTTTAAAAAGATCATTTAAAACATTTCTTAGGGAAAATATACTTTCTAATTAATTTTTTTTAAAAAACATTTACAATATATTTTATATTCAAAACAACATTACAAAAATTATAATGTATGATTTTAGTAAATTATTTCTCATTTTTTTGGTAATTTATTTTCCTTCCATACACATTAACAAGAATATTCAATATAAATTTCCAATAAATGGGAAACTTGAATTATTTGGGAAAACAACATAATGATTCTATTTATTGTGATTTTAAAAATTAAAAAATTAATATAAATAAAATTTATAAATCATAATCAATTAATAATTTTTTTGGAAAACATTATTCTAAGAGAAAATATATTTTCAATCTAAGAGATAAAAAAGGTCCTATTTTCAGATTTTTTTTAATAATTTCATGCAAAAAAGAGTTGTAAATTTTTACCATTACATGATTTTATCTAGAGTAACTAGAAGATAAAAAATTCATGAGTATTATAAATATTTATATCATGTATTTCAACATTGGAGTCTTGATTATAAAAAATCATGATAAATGATGAGATTTTAACACAAATTTATTAACAATTTGGTCACATTGAATCATAAAACCCGTAAAGTAATAACCAAAAATGAAACATAAAATATCATCAACATGGATAAATTCACGATATTAAATTTCTATAGTTCTACTTATTAACCTCATAAGATAATTTAATTTCATAACATAACATGCGTCTGAAAGATGATAAATTGGGAAAATAAATCCCACACTACCTAAGTAACTTTTGATTCGTAGTACCCATGAATGAATAACATCAATAGAAAAATTAATTATTATTAAATAAATTATAATAATGTTATTTAATTTCATAGTGTATTATAATCACCACATAATAGAAATTTGTGGTAAATATATAATAAGTATCTCAAAAATAAAATTTAGTCTATAAATCCATTCACCATAAGTCTAGACATCAGCCGTACTCCAACAAAAATAATTTATATTATATAGAAATTTATTATATACCTATAATAGAAAAAATATCTATATATATCATATCATATAAGATTTAATTATTACTTTATATTACCTATTTATTAATAATTCCATGTTTAATTTATATTTCGAGTAATAACAACATTGTTTTTCCTATATGTCTAGACATTTTTTGGTCCCATTAAAATGAAAAATAGTATATCATATACTCAATGTAAAATATTTTATAAATTTAATATATATTCATTTTATATTCATATAGAGTAATCCATAAATTTTTTTGATAGGAAATGAAACGCATCTTTCATGGAGATGGTATGCCACAGGTATGCATGAACGATGCTTTTACTTTTCATATCAGTGTGAAAGAATTAAAAGTACATCATATATTGTAATTCATGAATCATTTTAATTTGAAATAAATCACATATGATTATTAAACCCATCCATAAAACATTTCATATTAATATTGAATAAATCACCTCACATCTGGAGACGGGAGACCGTGGTACACAAAAATGACATTATCATATTCACACAAATCAAAAATCATGAAGTTATGAGTGATATAATAATTAATGAATAATATTAATATCATAAATATTATAAATAACATATATATAAATTATCTCCATCATTATTCCTAACCATCAATTGAAATAATTTAAAAATGGAATGACATCAGATCGTGAGGAGGTAGTCCGTTATACACACAAACAATGATTTTGTAACCCTTTTAATAGAAGTGTTTGTGGTTATAGGTAATTAAATTACCATGAAAATGTATAAGTATAATTAGGATATTGATGTTATATTATAATCATTATATACAAATAATTTAATTGGATTCAGGAATAAATGAAACAAAAATGTTTGTTGATGAACATTTCATATTCTTTGGGTACCTCCTTTTGGTTTTCACAAAAGGCCATCAGTGGATAGATTTATACCCAATTTAATGAATGTATGATGACATGTGGGAAGTTAATATGGGATTTTGGTGGTCCTTTGGTGGTCCAATTTGTTTTTATGGTGTGATTTATGTGGGATAGTGGGTGGCCTTTTATAGGGGAGGTGAGTGGCACAATTTTCATTATTTGAAAGAGTGAGTGCCACCCATAGTTTTAGGTAATTTGGATCCAATAATGTTCCATTATCAATAATAGGAATTAAATGGAAATAATGTGTCCATCTAATGTATTGTGGACATTTTTTCATCATTTTAATTTTATATTATATTTTTAACCACTAAGTAATCTTGATTTCACCATATTCTTTGTAATTAATTATAATGGTTTTCACTAATATATTTTTTAAAATAAATAGTTTTAATTTAATGTACTTTAAAATTTATAAATATTCCAAATTTGAAATCCATTTTCTTAATTCCAATCATATAATTTGGAAAACAAATTGAAAGTAATTATTTAGACGTGATGAGAAAGATGGGTTTAAATGAGAATGATATCAATTGTTTACAATGTTTTCATATTCAATTTCAGTATAAAATTTATTTTAATGAACTAAATTGGATAAATATATTTATTTTTTAACTATTTAATCATTAAATAATATTAAAATATAATTTAACATTAAAAATAAATTAAACAAAGATGGATCTTGCAATTAAAATTCTAAAATTTTCACAAGTCATTAAAAAATGAAACTTTTCCAAAAAAAACATGAAAATTAACTGAAAATTATTTTTCATATTCCATATTATAATATTGTGTGTTTTTCTATCAAATTTATTTCTTACAAGTGTCACAATTGTATATCATTATTGTTTAAAATAAAAATGAATATTTTTTAGAAAATGTGTATTTTCAATCATATAATGATTAAAAAAACTTTTTATTTTATTGTCAATATTCTTACTTCATGTTAAATAATTATAATAAATATGTATAAATTATTTATTACTATTCATTTTTCTATGTCTAACCATAAGGTTATAATGGTCATTCTTGAATAGTATTTATAATATATTGTTCTTTTATAAAAAATAACTGTTGTTTGGCAAAAAATCTAATAGGGTGTTATGTCTAGTGGAATATAAACCATGGTTTCTTATAATTCAAGAATTAATTTGTGTTTCATGTAAAAAAATCAATGAACTGAATTTAATTAATTAAGAAAATTCATAAAAACTCATGTTGTATTATTATACCCCCAATAAAATGAATTTCACCCTTGAAATTCCTCACTATGACATAAAAAATGAGGATACTTATGCCTCATCATATTCTCAAGTTCACATATAGCTTCTTCAAACTAGTATGTTATCCATAAAACACTAACCAGTTCAGTGGTCTTGTTTCTTGGAACATTCTCTGTATGATACAGAATCTCAACAGGTTGTTCCTGATAAAAAAGATCATGCACTAGTGGTATGACCTCTGAGTATAGTACATTTGAAGGTTTATGTATGAACCACTTCAAGAGTGAAAAATGGAATAAATTTTGGGAATGATAGATGTATGGTGGATACACCATGTGATATGCTACCACCCCAAAACTATTATAAACTTAAAAGGGACTGATATACATAGTTCTTAATTTCCCTTTCTTAACGAGTCTCATTACCTTATTACACAAATAATTTCTTAGAAATTACTTATCTCTAACTTCAAATTATATATCATTTGGGTTATTATCAATATAACTCTTTTACTAACTCTGATCTACCTTGATGTGATGTTGAATGTCTCCAACCTTCTTTTCTATATATTCATCTATCTAATTTCCCAAGAGATTTCCTTATCCACCATCATTATATCATGTGGAGGTTTACATTTCATTACATATTGGTCTTCATAATGATATATTTTAATTATTTATTGAATGTTATTGTTTTATGGAAACTCAAATAGAGGAAGTTGTTGATCCAAACCACCATTTTATATCCAAATAACAATATGTCAACATATCCTTTTATGTTTGAATTTTTCATTCATATTGACTATACTTGTGAGGATGTAACATAGTATTGAAACTCAAATATATATCATGATCATGTTGAATACTTCTTAAATAAAATGAGGATAATCTCGGATCATGATAAAATACAATGCAATATGGTACTCTATGAAAACATGCCATTTATTTAATGTATATCCTTGAAGGAAGATATCGAGAGAAGTATTCTCTAAGATTAATGAAGTGTGATGATTTAGTAATGTGATTAACAAAAACCCAAAAAAATTATGTACTTTAGACATTTTGGGGAGTATAATGTAAAATTTCATAGTTATGTTTCCCCATTTCCATTTGGGTATGGGTAATAGATGTAACACCCCCTTAGACATTTTTCATTCATCCGTAACTTGTTTCCATACCGAGAACTGGGATTAAAACTCTATGATGTTTCTCCTTCTTCCATACCACCAAAACTACTCTCTTAAATCTCAATACATCTTCATAAATTCTTAATTAATAGATAATGAAGAACTATGAACTTCCCCTAACAACTCCTCTGTCAAATATAGAATGGATGAAACACATACATTGTTCATAAAACATATCATACCATCATGATCAAGGTTAATCTTAGGTAAATTTCCAACCTTCTTTTGTATCACTACATGTTCCTTCTACACATCTTTAATATTAACAAGGAGATATGTCTAGACATTCAATTGAGTAAGATAAGATGTTTTATAGTGTCCTGATCCCAGAAATCCCATAGTTAGTGCCTGCAATCATTACATTGAAAAAAGATACAAGTAAGTCTCATAAAACATTACCATACAGTTTTGTAGTGTTGGTAAACTATATACCTACAGAAGTGTTTTTTTAAATGAATACAAAAACTAAATCATAAATTGTTCACTTGGATAACTTTATGTATTCTAGCATATCCTCTAATATCCTTATTAGCACAATTCAAGTAAATCTGGGAAAAGTAAACAAAATAACATTGAGATAAAATTTTCATTAAGGGTTTATTATAATTGAAGAAATAATGAATCAATTACCATAATAATTATAGGAAGGTAATTAATGGAAAAAATCCATTTAAAATAACAGGATACGGAATAAATAATATGGTATGGTAATAATTGAGAAAACATGTCATTTAACCAATAAAATGAAAATTAAATGAATCCAAAATGTTTTTATAGTGAAAATCACATTGAAAATAAATACAAAATAATAATGAAGAAAATTATAAATTATTGGATTTCAGATATGAGGTAGATAAAAATATATAATATCATATCCTTTCATAAGATGGTTGAAAACTATAGGTAGAAACCCATTCAATTTTCACAATGGATTTGTCTTATGAGAATCTACTGATGTATCAAGGGGATATATAATGCCCAAGACCCTCCCATCAAAAATAATATAAATTATTCATCATATATCAAATAATTTATTTAATTCATGAACTATGAGCCTCATCATCAAATATCTATATTTTATGAATCATTCCACATATATCATATAATCGATTTAATTAATTAATTGTGAGTCTCATCATCAAATATCTGTATTGAGTAGAAGATACATAATTATAAATATTTCCCTAGATAATCAAATAATATTCACACTGATGATCAAATGCGGAAATTATATATAGTTTAGTAAATTATCATATCCATGATAAATAATGTTGATATTTTGGGGATATTTAATGTTCAATAGTCACATAAAAGTGAATATTTCAAGGGGACTGCAAAAAATTAATCAAGGAAGTGAATTTGATTTATATCTTTGAAAAAATAAATCATAAACCATGAAATGGAATAGTAAGGATGTCTTTAATACAAAATATCATTATTGGAATAAAAAATGATTTTATTATTGAGGAATATGTATACTATAAAAATATATTTTAATTTTTTATAAGAAAATATTGTTTTTATTTTGGAAATTTGTTTGAGAAACCTTTTCATTTAAATTAACATTAAAAAAATCATAAATAATTATACTTTTAAAATTTCAATTTATGCTTCATGGAAATTATGGTGGTTATGTACATGTCATACAGGGTAAATAGAATAATCCTATTGAATTGTCAAAATGTTAGAAATGTTCCTTGTTCTATAAAACATGAATATTCCTTTCAAAAAATTTATAAAAGATAAAAGGGTAAAAATATATTTAATATTTGTTTGGAATGGTTAAAAAAATATTTTAGAATAATTTTAGTAGGAAAGGTCTTTATAAGAAAACATGTTCCCCATCTAAAGTGATAAATTATGTATGGTATACTTAAAAAGAATTTTATAAAATATTTTGAGTCCCAAATAGGGTAAAAATTATTATATTACTTGAAAAAGGTGTTGAAAAACCAGAGGATGTTAAAATTAAAGGGTTTATTGAACAATGATAATAAAAATTTATTTAATTATATTAAATTAATAATAATTCTTTATTAGAATGAGATTCTGAAATAAACCATTAAAATCATGATAACATTGAAGTGAGAATTATTCAATGAATTGATTATATGTATCAACTATAAATGAAAATATAAGAAATGTGAATACATCAATTGATAATAAAATTTAGTATACACATAATTATAGAATATTATAAACACTGTAGAAGTAATATAACTCAATGAAAAGTAATCAAGGTATGAAATTTATTTTCCACTTTGTAGCATTATGTTCATAGCCACTTATATGAAATAAATCAAATTGAAGATAAAAACACAATGAATAATTAATTATTCATGATAAAAATTTTCAAAGGGAAGTATATTCACTATAAAAAAGAATCCATTTTTATAACATTGCAATATGGCTCAATGGAAAGAAAATATGATGAAATCCATTACAACTGTTGTAAAATATAAATTGGAAGCCCCAAAAGAAATAATCATAAAATTAAACATTCAATTCCCATGAAGATAAAATAATTAGTGATGTAATACATCAATATGGGATGTATATACACCAAAAAATGAAGTAAGTGGTGTATATGAAATGTATCTCACAATTTTGAAAAGAAGATTCTAGAAACCCCAAAAGTAACAATAATCAAGAAAAATATTTAATAAAAATGAATATAAAATAATTCAGGATTTTATAAACAAAAATGGTCCATATATAAACCAAAAAAATAAGTAAGTGGTGAATATTAAAGTTATATAATAGATGTACAATGTGAGATAAAAATATCTTACCTTGAGTTTCATTTTTTTTGAACATACATTAAAATATCTTATTTTGTTATTAATAATGTTATTAAATTATAACATTAATATAATCATATTATTTTATTTTATTTTATTTTATTATAATATCTTGTCATGTTTTCTCAATAATAAATTATTATTTTCATCATTTTGGGTGTTAATTATAATGTTTTTAAAGTATGTTTTGAGTTGTTATTTTTGGTCTCCTTATATAGATTGTCCTAAACCAGCACTAGTACCCTCATAAAATGATAAATGAGCCAGTCCTAAAATTTGTCGAAGGACAATCATAATCCACACTAGTCAGAGACTAGAACCTTGCATCACACACGAAGAATGGGGGAATAATTTGTCTAATAACAATGTGGAAGTAAAAAAACAAGACCACGTGCATGTAAAAAGGAACTCCACTAGAAGTAATGTACTATAATTCAAACATGAAGTTATACCCAATGTACTATAGCCATGTAACAAAGTATGGAAAAATATCCCAAGTATTTAAGGACACAACTCACCAAGTTCTTGGATTAATTGCTAGATCAAACTCCATAAGGAAATTTCTCCTTAGACGAACCTGGAAGGAGATAATCTACAAAGACAAAAAGGCACATGTATAGTGTGAACAAAACCCCAGTAGTATTTCACCAAAAATTAAATGAAAATATTATAATATCAAATTAAGTAATATTTTTCTTTAAATTTCAAAATACGTAGTATTGAAATTTATAAAAGCATTTTTAAAAAATAATTATTTATAGTTTAAATGATAAATATAAATTTTCAAGTCATGATTCACATTTCAAAACTACGGAAATACATTAAAAATATAGAATCTACATTAACCAAATTGATCTTTATAAAAATGGATCTTTTCACCAAATGGCTCAAATAAACACTTTAATGTAAACTAGTTTATATAAATTCACATGGCAGGTAGAACAGTTTACCACAATGACATATATACCATTGAAATACATATAGGCATGAAACATTGTTATGTTCCAAATAGGTTAGATAGTAATAGGATATATGGACCCAACACTATGAATATATAAAATTATGTGCATACGTCTATTGAACAAAATAAAACATAACTCATCACCATTGCCTAATGAATATGATGTGTTGATATGATGTTTTCAAACATTGTAAATTATTCAATGTCACCCAAAATAACTCACTAACTACCTAATCCTTGCATGTGCTCTAATATAAAACAATGGTGGGTAATTTATTTTAAGACTCATTAAAATGAAATTATATACCATTCTCTATCTCAATATTCCAATTTTCCTTTTAATCCCCATAATGGGGTTTTAATATAAAACATTATTTTTCATGATGAAACCAATGGGTTTCCATCAATACTATTTTAAATAAATTTTTCTAAAACAAGGATTTCAAATTAATTCACCATTCCATTTCATAATCCAATTTCACAATTAAAGTAAAAATTTAAATTTTCATGCAATTTCATTAATTTTATCACAGAGCCCCAATTCAATGGAATTTGGTGTGGTCACAAATTTTACATCAAATCAACATCTATAATTAAATTCAATAATTTACATGATTCAATTTTAAAAAAACCGAATATTTAAATAAAAATAAATAAATCTCAACAATTTCCAATTCCATGAAAAAACCCCATTTTTCTTTAAAACCCCACTTCAACAGAATTGGGTTTTTGAAATAACCAATTGAAATCCATAAGATCCAAATAGAAAAAATTATATTCAAATTAAAATAATTTAAATTTATAAAAAGAAATTCTAGTTAATAAAAATTGGGCATCGTAATGGAACAACCTACCTCAGAGCCTCTGGATCTCGAAGTGTCAAACCCCAATCAGATTTTCCCCAGGAAGAATGACAACAAATAGATTTGGGAAAAATGAATTGAAACATAGATTTATAATCCAAACGCATTGGGTATTTGATACCCCACTAAACACATGGATCCATGGATCCCTAAAGAGAATGAGTGAGGTCACGATATATCAAGAACGAGAGGAGGAAACTAATAGAGATGATAAAAAAGTGCATTCCTATGACATCAGATCTATTATTAGAGGGATTATAGGGGCCAAAAATCCTCCTTCGAAGCTATGATGAAAGGGTAAATTTGTCAAAGTCGATGTAGGTCTGTTTGAGACATAAAATAGGGGTTTTGAGAAATTTAAACAAAAAGTAGGATCTCTATAATCCCCCTCTGCACGGTTTTCTAGAAAATGGTGCATGGTTTAGAGAAATTGTGTGTAGGCCATGCTCTCACTATAATTGCGTCACATGGTATCTCCATAGGGGATCAAAACATAAATAATAGTGAAAAATACTTTCAGAGATCTTTTTCCAAAATTCCACTTTCATGCTTGATAGGGCATATGGTTTAGAATTTCATGCACCAACTGTGCACCAATCAAGTACTTTCTAGGAAACTTCCAAAAATATTAAAATTTCACCCAAAGCTACACCAATTGAAACCCAACCAAATATTAAAAAAAATGTTTAGGAATACATGAAAACAATAATGGGATGTTACAACCATCACACTATACAATTTTTTGGTCCCTAAAATGCCTACATAGAAACCTCCTCACCAAAAAGTTACGACCACTACTATCTCATATATGCCTCCCTCTCACATATATCCTGAAATACATGACCATGATTCCATGGAAAATGAACAAAAGGTATTGTCCTCTCATAAATTACAGTCCTCATAGAATCAACTATCCTAACTGGTTGTGCAGTCATCAATAAATCATGTTCAACATTAATATCATGCAAAATAATAACATGATATTGATCTGATAAATAATTTAGAAACTGAGATACATGAAACATGTTACGTATCAATGTCATATATGGATGAAATTAAAACAATAACCACAATTCCTAACCTACTCAACACCATTAAATTCCCCAAAAAACGAACATAAAGCTTCCCCTTCCTCCCAATACATCGATGATCCAAACAGGGTGAAGATTTCAAGAACACATTGTCACCAACTGTGAAATCAGAAGTTGTATAGTGACGATAAGAAGAAGAATAGTATCAGTTATGTTCATTCAACATCCTCCGATGAATCAACTATATCTTTCTTGTCATATCTTTCACCAAACATGGTCTAACTATGTAACATTCACCAAACTACATAAAAAAAAGATATTTACAAGGCTGACCATACAAGGCCTCAAAAGGAGACATTATGATAATGGATTTGTAACTATTTTTATAAGAAAAATCATCCAGTCCCAACTGATCATCCCAAGTCCCATAAATTTTGGGAAAACAAGTGTAATAAATATCCTCATTAAAATTTATAGTTATTTTTATCTATCAATACGAATGTGGATGGTATTTAAAAAATATATATGTGAGAGCCTAATGCCTCCAGAGGGCCTCTCCAAATGGGAGAAGTGAACCTAGGATCCCAATTTGAGACTATATCTTTTGAAACTCTCTAAAAACAAACAATATCATTCACCTTGATATTTTCCAACACCTAAAATTTTTTGGTATCAAGAATAGGTATAAATTGAACCGATATGGTCCGCCTTTTATCGTAACCCATATCTGATTCGTATTTATAAATGTAAGACGAAAAAACAAAAAATTACATAGATATTTCATTCCATATCCAAGTTGGGACTGGAAGTGGTTGATGAAAATCCAAAGGTTTCTAGTGCTCCTCAGTAACATTCTGGAATGCATATAAATACAATACTAACTTAGAAATGCCTCTTATCATACACGAACACCATAATTTCTACCACATAACATAGAAAATATTCTTAGACCCCGGGTTAACTTTACACTAGAAATTATGAATACCCCCATCAAAACCTTCCCTACCAATGAAGGTACCACAAAACTATCCTGAAAGCATAGAATTCCCTCTTTAGATAATGAAACATGGGGGAAATGTATCCCAAGAATAAAGAGAGTCTCTAATTTCAGATTACTCATCATCATGTGAGTTTTCCTACATAATCAATTCATGAAGTGGGGATTTCAAATTAACAGTAGCCAAGGAATCTTCGGCCCCTAATTCATGGGCTTCAATATTCAATTATACATAGAGAGACAACAAATTCCACTATTCCAAAGATTATTTATCTACCTAGGTTGAATGTTTCCTACTAAAAGCATCTAAAACATCATTCCCTATCTCCAGGGTATAGGTGATGTCGAAACGAAAATACTACATGAATTTTACCTGAAACCTCTGACATAGATTGAAATATTTTTTATAGAAGACAGAACTGAGGCTCTTATTTTATTAAAACATGGTAAAAAATTCTCTATAAATGTAATTTCACCCACTCCTAAGAATATTCATTACTAATTATTTTCCAAGGTCATGGATAGGATAATTCTACTCATGCGGTCAAAGCTGACACGATCTATAAAAAACAACATGGTTACTCTACAAAATAATGACACCCAAGCCTAAACCCGAGGCATACAATTAGACCACGTAGCCCCGTCTGGCCTCTTAATGAGTCATCATTGGTGCAGTAGTGAAAATACATTTCATATCAACAAAATAACTCTTAAATTTTTCATTCCAAGAAAATGTTACTACTTTCAAGTGATAATAGTGATTGAAGAATCTAACTTTGAAAAGTCTTTCACAAACTGGTTATAATATCTAGCTAAGGCTAAGAATATTATAATATAGTATCATTTACTTGGTTTTTACCATATAATAATAGATTTATCCTTCTTAGGATCAACGTAAATACCATGTCATAATAGCATATATCCCAAGAATTTCACATCCCTAATTAAAAAATCTTCTTTCGAATGATTTGAATAGAGTCGTTGATTTTTCAGCAAACTCAAAACTGATCATTGATGACACACATGACACTCCACATATAGATAGTAAATGATAATTTCATCTACATATAATACCACAAATGTACCTAAATACTCATGAAAACACCTATTCATTAATGCCATGATGACTGTCTAGGCATTCACTATAAAAAACACATTATTAAATACACTAGAATTATCATTTTTCAGGGATATAAAAGTGTTGAATACCTCAAAGTGGTTAAAAGAACATGTATTTTATCAGTTCTAAATAATATCTAATGATGGGTAGATTTATCTGTGTGATTAAAAGAGCTGGAAAAAGAACCCATTTATCTGCACTCTTAAATGCACTCATAGAAGTATGATTTATCAGTGATTTTCAAGGAACTAATTAAAGTATAATCTATCAGTGCAATTAAATGTGCTTATAATTATAGTCTTTATCATCTCCTATATAATATCTGCTAAATGGTATAATTATAAAATCCTTTAAAAGAGATGACAAATCATACTTTTATCAATGCATTTTTAGCACTTATAATGGTTAAAATAGTATTGGGATTCTACTGCATAATACGTCACTAGTAATAGGTTTATTTTGCTTCAACAACACACTAAATCACCATAAATATCAACAAATATTACCAAAATAATATAAAATATTTAATTTAAATGAAATAATATTTCTAACACAAATACAAGAAAAAATAAAACCCTATTAAGGAGTATGCCAATAGTATTTTTTTGCAAAAATTAATGTCAATTTTGAATTAAATGGTTCACATGGAGCCATAATCATTACTCCTTAAATTGGATTAAAGTGTATCTAATCCAAACACATATAAAAAATTATCTATAGATCATTTTATTAATGTACTAAAATAATCAAAATGTGTTCTCTTGGTTTTGAGTATCCCATTTTACCCCTAAAAGTAATGTTAATTTTTAATAAAATGACGCACCTGGAGTCATACCGATCACACTGTGATTCATATTAAGGCGCAATTATCCCCTACATGTCCCAAATTATTCATGGATAATTTTCCTAGTATGAACAAATTTGAATTCATTTGCCTTGTTTTGAGTATGCCACATGTTTTTTTTACTAAAATGACATTTTAAACTAGAAACATGCACTTTAATCCATATAGGTGGAATATTGTGTGGGTCTGGTATGAGACTGATTCATTCACATCAAAAATGAATTAGGAATCATTTTCCCAAATTATCAGTCCGTTGTGACCATGTTTTCTAGGTATTTAGTGAGTGAATGGTTTTTATATTACAATATAAATTTTAAACTGATAAAAAATACATTAAGTCAAACCATTCACACTATTCATATGATCAAGGTTCATATGATCCATACACATTACAAATGTGGTATAGATAATTTTTCTAATTTACCAAAACAATCCAAATGTGTTTTCTCGGTTTTCATTATGTTAGTTGTTTTTTTCAATAATAATATTGTCAATTTTGAATAAAAATTGCACAGGGTGTCATACTGGTCACACCATGCATCAAATTGAGTTGAGGCTAATCCCTACACATCTCAAATGAAATATGGTTCATTTACCAAACATATTTAGAAAATATGAACACATTTTGATGGTTTTCAGAATGCCACTTGATTTTTCACTAAAATAAATGTTATTGTTTAATAAAAAGATTCACTTTTAGTTATACCAGTCACACCATGTGTCGGATTGAGCCCCGACTGATCCCTACACATTAAAAGTGACAAATGGATCATTCTCCATAAGTACCAGAATAATCTTAATGTGTTTCCTCAATTTTGAGTAAGAAACATGTTTTTTTACTGTAATGTCATTTTAATCTAGAATCACACACATTGAGCCTCACAGGTTCCATCATGCGTGTGTTTCATATGAGACTGATTCATACAAATCATTATTGAATTATTAATCTTTTTAAAAATTTATGAAGACAATCCAAGTGTTTTTTATCTATTTTCAGTGTGTGCAACTTTTTTATATTAAAATATTTATTTGAAACTGATAATGGAAACATGGACTCATACTGGTCACACCATGAATCGAATTGAATTGCGACAATCCCTACATATCAAAAATGATATATAGATATTTTTTCTAAAGTACCCATATAATCTGAATAATTTTTCCCTATTTTGATTATAACAATTATTATTTTTCACTAAAGATAATGTTAATTTTAAAAAAAGTCACACATTGAGTCATATTGATCACACCCGGCATAATATTGATGCACGAATTATCGCTAAATGTCCCAAATGACTCATGGATCATTGTCATAATGCATCAAAACAATTTGAATGTTTTTCTTAGTTTTGTGTACAACACCTATTATTTATACTAAAATTTATTTTAAACTAGTTTCACACACTCTGAGCAATAAAAGTGTCATAATGTGTGTGTTATACAAGACTCTAATTCATAAAATTAAAAAATTAATAATGTATTTTTTTCATAATTATCAATGAAATTCAAGGGGTTTTTCTTCGTTTTCAGTGAGTGACACTTTTTTGTATTAAAATGTCACTTTTAAACTAATAAATGGAAGATAGAGTCATACTGGTCACACTATTTATTATAATGAGGTGCAGCTAATCCGTCAACATCACAAATGAGGTATGGATCATTTACCTAATTTAACAAAAAAATCTTAACTCATTTTCTCAATATTGATATTGTGTGTTCTGTTTTCGCTGAAATAAATGTGAATTTTGAAAAAAATATGCTCTTAGAGTCATACCAGTCTCACAATGTGTCCGATTAAGGTGTGATTGATCCCTACACATCCAAAATAATGTGTATATCATTTTACTAAAGTATGAAAACAACAAAAATACGTTTTCTTGGATTTCAGAATGTCAGATGTTTTCTGTTCACTAAAATTAATGTCAATTTTGAATAAAAAGATGCACTTAGAGTCATACCGATCACACTGTGTGTCGGATTGTGTATAAGATGATCTCTACAAATCCTAAATGACTCATGGATCATTTTCCTAAATTTTAAAAATAATCAGAATTTGTTTCCTTGGTTTTGAGTATACCACATTTGTTTTTTTTACTAAAATGCCATTTCAAACTGGTAACATGCACTTTGATCCATATAAGTGGAATCGTGTGTGGGTTTCACATGAGCATGATTCATATAGTCCATAAATGAATTATGATTTGTTTTCCCAAATTATCGATGAAATCAGAGTGTGTTTTCTCAATATTTAGTGAGTGACACTTTTTTATATTTAATTAACATCTTTAAATAGATAATGAACACATGGAGTCATATTGATAACATTGTGCATCAGATTGAAGTGAGTCTGATCCCTACACATCAAAAATGATGTATGTATTATTTTTCTAATGTACCAAAATAATTCAAATCTGTTTGAGTGGTTTGGAGTATGTTATTCATTTTTTCACTAAAATTAATGACATATTTGAAAAAAAGGCGTACTTGGAGTCATACCGGTCACACCATGCATCAGATTGAGGCTCGGAAGAAACCTACACATCCAAAATGACTCAACGATTTTTTTCTAACATACTAAAAAAATATGTATGTGTTTTTTCATTTTTTAGTATTTCATGGGTGTTTTTTTACTGAAATATCATTTTAAATTAGAAACAAACACAATGGATCTTATATTAAGTCACAAGTGTTGTGTGTAATTTTTATAAAATATTATCAAACAAAATCATGGTATGATCATTATTATACATTATTTACCTACATTGTTATTTTTTGCAAGACAACGCTTCTTATCCTACTCCACAACTATCTATAAATCAGTCTTCGCATATGTATCCTCCTCCACATCGGTCATTGACTTAGACTCTGCCTCATACTTGACATCTGCATCCGCCTCTACCTTCATCTCAACATTCACATCCACCTAAAATTAAACCTCTAAAAGTTTCCAAAAATTTTATTGTTTGGAGGGTTTTTCATTAAAACAAATTAATTTCATCTACTATTCTTCTACATGAGAAAAATATCAAAAATAATATATAATGATTCCAACACTAATGATTCACAACCCAAATATATTTCCATGTTCTTAACTAATACTAGATAAAAAAATTAGTTCGTAATAACATAAAGTTTTTGTTAGTATTTATTCTAATTAATAGTATGCTCCCACTCATCTATAAACAAATTGCTTTCATATTTTGACTAGCTCCGTTGTCAGAAATCTTGACACTATTGAGAAAATGCACAGAAAAAATGATTATGTAATATATTTAATGAAATTGTAATTACATTTGGAATTTACTTATTGGGGGACACTATTTTTTATTCTTTATGATTTCTCTCATAATTTTCAAACATAATATATACAATCAATGTCTTTATCTTGTTTCAGAAACTATAGAAATATTGAACAAAATAAGTAAATTGATTTGAAAAGTTTTGATACATGAATCATTCATATACGCATTAATTTTTTTTCCATTTGTAATAATCCTTATGCATTATCTTTTTAGACACCGACATCATGCGGTGATCTAACCTGTATTGATTGACCCCCTATCATAACCAAATTCCTATTAAAACACAACATAAAAATATTATTAGATGTTTCTATAAAACATTTTGATTGTATTGTATCAAATATTTAAAATACACATCATGTGTGGTCAGTTGGTTTTATATCCTTGAATAAAATCCCAAAAATAAATATCTGGGGTGTCTATATTAACTGTTATTAGTATCTAGTTCCTCTAAAAAAACAATTAGGTAATGAATAAATTAAAATTATATATTATGTTAATAAATGATAGATTTTTACCTATGATTTATAGGCCAAAAAAGTGTCTATCATATGATTGTTTTTATTAAAATAATTGAGTAAATCTCCTTTTTTTTTGTTAATTTCTTCCTCATTCATAGTAAATCCTAGTATAGAAATCATACAGTTGTTATTGAATCCAAATAGTGCATCTAATGATCTTCCCTTTATATAGTTGTAATATAAACCCCTGTAAAAAATATTAATAATTATTAACTTTAATAAACATATTTATCTCACTATTTGGAAAGAGGAATTATGAAAATGTACCTAACATATGTATTCAAAACTGAGACGCCCAATTATGCATGCATGAAAATCTCAGTTGGAGTCTTGAGACCAATTCAGTCTATGAAAGAATATCCATATATGTTTTCTTCATATTCATCATAATACATAATTTTATCTTTAGATTATGTATCTGTATGAAGTTGTAATGAAAATATAGGTTTTCCTAGAAGTGGTACGGAGAAGGTACTATTGGAAGGTGGTTTTGTGTTCTTGTTCTAGTCACTATATTTTCTTGATTCGACCATTCGTTTCACAACTTATTTATCCATCTATTATATAATACCTCACTTCAGACCTTTTATCATCAATTGTTACAGGTTTTTCATATGAAAAAATTTAATGAAGACATACCTCATGTATCTTTATAAGATTATATGGACATGATATAAAATCTACAATAATAGATTCAACTGTTATCATATTCATAACATCTATTAGAACAAGCAACTCAAGAGCCAGCTCATAATTACCTCAATCCGCACTCTCCTATGATTTGGGGGGGGGTGTTGCTATTCTCCCAAGATAATATGCACTCTACCAATCAAAACAAAGCGACATGTGGGTGTTGATATATAAAAATCACATACAACTATACACTGTAGAATATTTGTAATATAGAGTTATTGGAAGTTGGTTGATTCACAATTAGGATAATGATTAATAAAAAAATTGGTTACCCCGGTTAAGGTATATGGCTAGGGGAATGAAATGCCTAAAATCTAGGGGGATCATTTTGTTCATGTGAATATCTTTTCCCTACCACCGGTTTGCTATGATAATTTCATGTACATTGGTCTGCCAAACCCTGACGCAAAATAAAATCTTTTATTGAGTCGATTTGTGTCTCCAATCATCTCATAATAATACATGTACAATGATGTGGTTTTATCTTCTTGAAATATATTTGAGGATAGATTCTAACACCTAATTATTCAACCCAACCATATTGTTCAGGCCCTATAAAAGCTACTGAATGTTTCTTTGATTCTGGTATAGTCGTTACCGATTCTTATGTCTAAACCATATAAAAATTATTGATAAAATTTATTTTTAAGTAATATTGTTCTAAATCACAATGAATTAAAATTATATCATACATACACATGCTTCTCATACTTATTTTGTGTTTTAGTCAACTAATATACCCTTATTATTCACACAATCCTCCTTATATAGTATGTGAAGTGGGATGAAAGTGGCTTAAGATTTCGATTCCTCAATATACATTAATGTAAAGGAACATATGTTTTTTCATATCACATAATTAATATTTTACTGTTGAATTAAAATACATACCAATTTCTTCTCTAATTAATTGTACCCCATACTTCATTTGTGATTGGGGTACATTGCTTTTGATGGGTGTTATTTATTTTCATCACCCTTTGGTCTTACCATAAATTAATAACTTTGAATTAATTGAGATAAAAAAAATAATGTAAAAAAATGTATTATCAACCAAAATGAACCTAAAATGATTTCTAGTTATGATGATTTCAGAAATTAGTCAATATTTATGTATTTATAATGTGTGGATAACTGATTGGTGGGTGGTTCATTATTTTCCCCTTAGAATCCCAAATATTTAACTACGACAATAGAGTCTAGAAGCCTCTATAGGCTTTTTGAATGCCCCTTAAAAAAATTCATACAAAAAACTTCTAAAATAAATTATGTTCTAAGGAATAATGTAAATTAAATCATTGTTTCATTATATATTTTTTCATTAAAATAGATAATGTATATTGTAATATTACCCATATATATTTCCAAAAGACTTCTATTATTATAGGTTAGATGCGGTGTCATGATTCAATATCAATTAGCACATTTATCCTCATTGTTCCCCAATAAAACTAAGGAACATTGTATTGTTGGGGTTAATAGGTTGGCCATTTTTATTCCAACAAACCTCAAATTTCATACCTAGACCTCTTTCCATGATAATTTTATTCAAAATTGTGATGCGAAATTGTTGTTGTTTTTTGTCATCAACATGTTGTTGATCACTTAATAATTCTATAATTTGACCATCAATAGAATTTTATTCGTTGGGTTACGTAACATTATCATGTCCATAAGATATTTGATATAAGAGTAGTTAAACATTTAAGTAGTCTCTAATAACAACAAAATAATACACTCCATTTATAGAATCCCACAATTGCAAGAATCATTCATGAAAATTGTTACTGTCTTGAACAAAGATTTTATAATTCAATATAACTGTAAAAATAACCATTACTACATTTATTTAATATGTTCTCATATTATTGATTGACTTTAATCTCCTAATGATGGATTTAAGGCTACTCATTTCCTCCTTCAAACTAGCCTTCCTCCCATTTTTGTTCTGGAGGTATGTCATCAATGAACCATGGAACCAAAATGATAGGAGGAAGGTGATTTTGATATAGGGAGTCCAATCCATCATCAAGATATGGAATAAAATAAAGCATTTAAGGAAGAAAGATTCCTAGGAACCTACACTAATGGAGTCAAAAAAAGAGTCTCCTCAATTGAAGAGGAATTGGAATACCTCCAATATAATGGTCTTGAAGAAATAAATCTCACCCCACCTATACTGGACATCACTTATGTCTACTCATGGATTCATCACCTTCCAATTTTTGATATTTTTTGAATCACTAATAAGATCCATAAAATAACATGCATCCCTTTAAAGGGTGAATTTTTACACTTATGATCAATATTTATCAAGAATATTTTGAATCTTATAAAAGATATTAATTTAATCAATGAAACCTAAATTAATTATTATGATATATTACCATAAAATTTTAGAGGAACCATATATACTTCCCCTCCTTGAAAATTATACAATATATATGTCTTTACATAATTTATATATAATTTAAAACATTTTATAAGAAATATTTTAATTATAATTATGAAAAAACTAACTAATAGTATCAATAAAGGGGATCACTAAATAAAATCATCACATTAATATGTAAAATAAAACTAATAATCAATGATATTTAATTAAGATTCATGATTCTATTAATATAAATTGATAATTGAGTCTCGAAAAAAGACACATAAGAATATGAAATTTCATGTATTCTTAAAGATTCAAACCTATCAACTCTTAAATAAGAGGCAAGATACATGAGAATATAGTTCGTGAACAAAAAAAATACACCCATCCTTGATTAGAATAAACCACCATTCCCCAAGAATAAATCAAAAATACCACAAATTATGTGTCCCATTCTAAAATTGCATTAAGACCATCAACACAACCACACAATTGAAGTAGGGTATATCAAAAAAATGAGGATCATCAATGAAAAAACCTATCAAAATCAATAAAAGAACCAACCACTAGATTCCAAAGTATCATCCTACCCTATATCCAAAAAGTAAAAATCCTAATATGGAGTTTGAGAGAAACAAGGTTCCATGTTCCCCTATCGATATTGTGTCTGGGTAGATATTGAAACAAAATGAGTCTCTTCTAAATGAATGGAGAAATCCCTAAGGGGGTTATCCTAGGAGAAAAATACTCTAATATTTTATTTGAACATTTTAGGAGGAAGAATATAAGTGACCCAAGTCATGAACTAAAATAGTTAATATTAAAAATATAAAATTAAATAGTCCCTACAAGACCAAAAGACCCATCCAAAAGAATAAACAAAAAAAGTGAACATCAACAAATTATAAAAAATGTTTTTATTGAAAATAACATTCATTAAATAAAGTGGTTTAAAACACAAAACCCAATTAAAAATATTACAAAACAAATTTTAGTTTTTATCAATATTTAAAGCTGTTTTTAATGATTCCAGTTTTTTTAATTATATCAATAAAAATCTACATTTTTTATGATCCATTTTTCTCAAAACCAATAATGAAATCAACCATTTTTTTAAATACCATTTATGATATAATAGATATATTTTAAAATAAACCATTAAAAATATATAACAACCTAAAATTATTTTAGAAAATAAAAAATACCTTGTTTGTCCCAAAAAACATTTAAAATTTACAAAAAAACTACCCAAAACTATATCATATTCATTTCAATAATGTCTAACAGAAACCCCTATTTAATTCACCTCCCAATATTGAGAATTTACTTTAAGAATAATTCAAGAATTAAAAATGATTGAAATAACTATAAAATTAAATTAAAAACTTCTTGCGGGTTTAGTGGAGCCCATAGAATAGTCCACATGGGCTTTACATGGTCGGATACACCAAGGGGACTAACCATGTAGCTCCATCGCCTCATCCACCATCACCCCAAGCTCAACCAAATCCAAAAATAACTTGAAACTCATTATCAATTTAATATAAATTGTCACATCAAACACATAAATCAGATGAAAATATAAATCATATTCCATGAATCATGCCCAATGTTCCCAATAAAATTGCTTCTGAAAATAAAGGAGAGTTTTTGACAATCCCCCCCGCATGTACCTCTCATGTTCTGATAGCCTAAATTCACACTACCCTTACTATTAAAATAAAAAAACTACACTTTAAAACCTAAGAACTCCGAGGAACCTATTCTCAGATACCATCATTCACAAACATGAAAAATTCATGAGTCAATTCTAAGGGATATATATAACATGTTTTATAAATGGGTAAAGCTCTTTAATGTATAACTATATTCAATTTGACTAGGAAATAAAAATATAATTACCATTGCAATAGCATCTGGTTCCTAATCTATTTTATTTATTCGTACAAGCCCATATGCATAAGTTGACTAACATTTCCATATGAAAACATTTTTATCATTCTTTGAAACCATTTTTAATAGAGAAAAATAATAAAATAGATCAACTTTTTTAATTTTAGTAGTGAGGATAAGAGATGTAGGGTTCTTCATGGTTTTGAGCTGCGCAAAAAAAAAAACGAAACCCAAAACATAATACAATTATAGAAGAAAAGTTTAAAATAACATAAATTGGATTATATCATAGATTTTTCTGAGGACATTTAGAGGAGTCATGCTAGAAGTAGAGAAGTTCCATAATATCTTGATAATCTCAAGTTACCAAGCCGTCGTTACAGATTTTTTATATAGATCGAGGATACTTTTAATTGTGATTTCAGAAATGCACTGATAAAGATCCCTTTTATCCACCCTAAAATTATAAGAACAGAAAAAAGTAATAATTTCTAGTTCATTTTTAGCACTGAAAAATCATAATTATTATCAGTGATAAAAAATGTTGATAAAAGACAAATTTATTAGCATTATTGATTTAGAGATGATAGATATCTCTTTTAATATTGTTTTAGCACTGATAATTCTCAATATTTATTAGCACTAAAAAAGAACTGCCAAAATTTTATTAATTATAATTATTAATATAAATGTATTATAATTTTATAAATATTTAAATAAATTCATTAAAATTTTATAATTATATATTTTAAATTATCTAAATATTTATTAATTATTTTTAAATTTTTAAAAATATAGTTAATTAAAAATTATAGATAGATCTGTTTATAAATATTCATTTACAAATATATTTCTAAAATTATTAAAGGATATATAGTATTAAATACATGGATTTTAAAAATGAGTGAAATTTTATAATTCAAATTGTTTACACTTTAAAGATATTGAAAAAACGATAATTTTAT
This sequence comes from Viscum album, assembly GCA_963277665.1. Taxonomy (NCBI): domain Eukaryota; kingdom Viridiplantae; phylum Streptophyta; class Magnoliopsida; order Santalales; family Viscaceae; genus Viscum; species Viscum album. The sequence goes on from OY728141.1 coordinate 135,034,523, forward strand.
TCATTAAATATAATTTATTAAACAAATATAGATATATATATATTTATATTGATGTGGGGAATACATATTGTAAATACTAAAACATATTAAATAAATATATATACAAAAATAATTTAAAAATATCAAATTCAAGAATAAAATAAAAATAAATAATGTTAAAAATTAATACCCTAACTGTAGTTTTAAAAATAAATAAATAAATTTGACTGATTTAAAACTAAATATATATTAAATTTATCATTTCATAATGAAATTCTAAAACATACAAAAATGTGAATAAATTAAATAAATATTAGGTGTATGTGTTTCTATATACTCCGTAAATATATATGTGTATGGGTGTGTATGGGTGTGTGTTTGTTTATAAAAATGCATTAACACACACACACACACACTCATATATATGTACGTGAAATAAATGTATCACATGATGTTTGATATATGTTAAATAAACAATAAAACAACATTAAAAAAGAATAAGGAATTAATATGTTTTTCGTTCAATATATTATACTTATTAATGTTATATTTCTATATTTAATATATTATATTTATAAATATTTATAATCTATAAATATGTTTATTAAATTTATTCATTTTTATAAATCATTATTTAATTAGTAAAATGTTTCATAAGTTTCTTAATGTATTCATTTTGTTTTAATGTTTTTAATTTTAAATATTATTTTGAACCCTTATTAGTGCTAAGAAGCATTGATAAATGGATATTTTATCAGTGGTAAAAATGAACAAATAATGGGCACATTTTATCAGTGCAAAAAATAGTTTCTTGATAGAGGTTTAATTTATCAGCACTAAATAAAGCACAGATAATGGGTTCCCTTTATCAGCACTTATTTTAGCACTAAAAAAGATAGAATTTATCAACGAACTTTTATGGGGCTTATAAATGACAGAGATGTTATAGACATGTTTTTTAGTAGTGATGGGTTAGACCAAAAAGAATTACAAGGTATTCACAATGACTATAACTTATCTAAAAAGTTTTTTTTAAATGTCAGATTCTTTATTTGTCAACTAATGGTTACTAGAGTGAAGATCAATATTTGAGAACACCATCGCCCCTTAAAATGATCAAACAGATCATCAGTCAATTACTACCAATACTTGTTCTTTACTTTCACTCGATTAACCATTCAGTTATCAATGAATAGGCAGAGTGAACCATCAAATTTATTATCAAAGAGAAACAGTGATGCCCAAGGTGAAACACATGGTCATATATACAAATTCTCAAGATGATCGTCCAAATAGTAATGCAGATCTTATAATAAAATTGATTCCATGTGATAAGATGGAATAAAAACTAGTCTAGTATCATGCATCATGTCAACAAAAAAATCATCCTCCCATACCTATGGAAAAGTAGAGAAGTATGAAGGAAACACATTGGGAAACTCGACAATTACTAGAGGGAGATTTCCACTTAGAGATTCCCAATCAAGATCAAAGGAAAAAAATCGATATTACTTTCCCCAACTCTAGGTAACAAGGTATTTATCTGCTCGACCATGGGTCCTGTTGTCATTGAAAGGCAAGACAGAAACCACTGGGTGTATTGAAGAATATATGTGAAGGATATAAAAAATATGGGATTTGTTTTGAGATAATCCAATACATCTGAAAAATGATGTCATGAGATTTCATGTCGAGAACATGAAAAGTCTAGGAAAGATCAATATTTTATAGAGAGAATATAAATGAGGGACTATAGAGAACCTTCTCTCTCTTTGTACGAATAGGTTTAGTACTATCCATTTAACAAGATAAAATATCCATATTATGATTAATATTTTTGAAAAAATTGGTTGAAATAAAAAAAATGTGATATACATGTACCAAATAAGATCAGTCATTATTGACGAAGATATAGTAATGGTACATCTCAGAGTAATTTTACCTATATCTTCTTCCTCTGGAGACTCTTCCACTATGTGGAGAAGCTTTTTTCTAGATGGATATTTTTAAAACCATACAACACATGATGAATTTTATTGTCTAATATTTTTAGGAGGAGCTAATGATCCCATTCCACCATATGAAGGACAATAAACATGGAAGAAGCACTGTTAGTCCGTTGAACGTTCAAAAGAGCCACAATTATTTGGTTCCTTTGTGCATACCATCATTAAATGTGCTCCCTTACCACACTAGTAGAACACCAAAAGACCTATTTTATAAACTGAAGGTGATCTAGAATTACCTTGCTGTCAAGAACAACCATTAGAACCATCACACTTTGTTTTCCATAGAATGAACTCATGCTTATACTATAAGAAAAAAATGCTCTTCATAACCCTTTCCTACCATCTAGGTCCATCTCTAACATCAATGATCTATCTAGTACATCAGTATAAGAAATTATTTTCAGTAATACAACCTGAGAAAAAATATCTGGTCAAATTCCCAACTCAAAACTTCAATCCTTTATCCTTTTATTTGATACTATCCCATGAGCGAAGGGCACGATCTCAAAAAAATGGATTGCATATTCTATCATGGTTCTGTCATCTTACTTGAGATTGAATAACGTAGTGGAATTGGCTAGAATCATAGAATCTAGATATAAATAATCAATGACAAGAACATTTATGTCCTTCAACACTAATCCCTCATGCTTCTTCACTATCTCCATTGTGTCCCACAATTTCATAATTGCACCTTCTAGTATGAAGGTAGAACACTTCAATTTGATTTCGTTGAGTATGTGCAAAAACCAAAAAAAAATGATATTTCCTACTCAAACACAACTCAACCTCTTGAGGATCATTTTAGCCATTGAACGGTTTGGGGTTATACTAAAGAAATAATGAGAACAAATCTGGAGAAAATCCCAAAGAGGTTTCATAGCTAGAGCTTGGACGGGAAAAGAGGCTCAACTTGTCCAAAGTATGGACAATGAAAATGATCAAACTAATCAGATTTATATCAACAAAAGTATTCTCTCACTGAGTTTTAGTAGTATTTTTTCCCTATATCTGATTTTTTTCCCCTCAGAGGTGTGATTAATGAAAAAATAAGCAATCAATAAAAAAGTCATAAGGTCAATGCTCAAATAGAGAAATAAGGGAAATCAATCCCAACTGATATAACAAAAATATTTGGTTTAATTCTTTCCAAAATAAAATAGGTAATAGACAAGACCTAATCCATAATAATCCTTAACATAACCACCCCTAGTGACCTAAGGTTCATTACGTTGATTGATGGCCATGAACTCAATAACAAATACCTATTATGTCCTAATAAGATTTTATAATACATACTAAATTAACGAAATGAAGATCAACTTGGATATATGATACATATTTTTCAAGAATCGAACTGGGTACCCAAGTAATCTGATGATCAAATTCACCCTAATATAGTCTGAAGGGCATTCCCAATGCCCACAGGTCGATGACTACTACTGGGCATCATAAAACATGAATGTGGGAAATGATTTTCGACTAAAAATAAGAATGTAATGAAACAAGGTATTATATATATCAATTGAAATTCCAATAGGAGTAATGTACCAGAACAAAAACAAGAATTTAACCCCTATGTACCACAATCCAACTACCAAAATAAGGAAAAATCCCAAGTCCCAATTAAAACAACTCACCAAGTCCAAGTTTCAATTGCTAGATTGACCTCTAATAGATCCTTTCCCCTTCCTCAAACCAAGATGGAGATAATTTAAAAATAGCTAAAGGCAAAAGTTGGGTGTGATTTAAAGTTCAGTAGGATTTCAAAAATTATTCAATAACAAGATGCCAACATAAAATTAAAAAATAATGTGCTTTCAATTTTTATATAAACATGTTTTGATTTTTTTAAATATATTTAAAAAGAAATCATGTTTAGTAATTTCAATTATGGAAATAATTTAGAAACTCACACTTCATATTTTAAAAGATGGAAAAGGTGCTTTACACAAATAGAACATTCCAAAAAATTTCATAAATAAACACATTTATAAAAAATATTTTATATAAACTCATAAGGCATGTAAACAGTTTACAACAATGGAATATATATAGTGAAAAACATAGAGGAGAAGAAAATGGTCATGTACCAAATAGGTAAGATAGTTCCAGGATATAGGGTCCTGGCACAATGAATATAACAATGTATGTACATACATCACTTTAACGAAGGACAACAGAACTCAACACCTTCATATAATGTATGGGATGTGCTAATATGATGTTTTAGAATATTTTAAGACATAGAGTGTCATCCAAAGTAACTCACTAACTACATAAGGGATACATGTTCTATAGTATAAAAAAGGATTATAAAATTATACTAATAGTTCTTAAAATAAAAATAAATCCCATTCTCTATTTCAATATGCTAATTTCCCCTTTAAAAACTACTATGGCATCCTAATAGAAAACATGAATTTTCAGGATGACACCCCAAGGATTCCCTTAAAACCATTTTCTAGCCATTTTTAAAAAAAGTATTTTAAATCAATTTACCATTCCATTTTAGAATCCAATTTCACAATTTAATTCGAAAATTTTATTTTCGTGCAATTCCATCAATATTATCACAAAATACCAATTCATTAGAATTATTGTTTTTCACAAAAAATACATGAAATGAATTTATATAGTTAAATTAAAAAAAATTAATTGATTAAATTTCCATCAAAAACAAAAAATTTAATTAAAATAATTAAATACCACGAACTTCCATTTCTATGCCAAAAACCCATTTTTTCATAGAAAACCCAATTCACTAGAATTGCGGTTTTTTAACAACTAACTGAAATCCAAATGATCCAAATAAAAACAATTACATTTAAATTCAATAAATTAAAAATTAAAAAAATAAATTAGTTTTAATATAAATTTGTCATCGTAATGCGACCAAATACCTCGGAGATGGTAGATATCAATGCTTCAAACCCCATTCAGGATTTTTCACGAATGAAAAAAAAAGATCATGGAAATTGAGGAGTGAATTTGGGTTTATAACCACAAAATAGTTGGTTTTAGATCCAAAATTATACACAAGGATCTAGAGAACCCTAAGGAGAAAGAGAGTGATCACTGGACATCAAGATTGAGAAAATGAAACAAACTGAGAAGAGATTAGGGGGAATTAATCTAGCTTCAAAAAACATATGGGAGGAATATGAGGGGCCATGATTCATCATTCTGAGCTATGGGGATGGGAGAATCAATTTTGGATTCATGGAGGTACGTTTATAACATAAAAAATTGTTTTGGAAAATTTAATAAAAAATAATATCTTTAAAAATACAACTTGTATGGTTTCCTCGAAGATGCCGCATGTTTTAAAGAAACCATGTGCGGTCTAAGAACCCATTATAAATGGGTCGCAATGTTTATATACAGAGGTGCATGGCTTTAATAACCATTCATAATCCATGAGGACATCTCTATCCAAAATCAATCTTTCTCACTTGATAGGGTGTATAGTTTGGAATGTCATGAACCAACCGTGCACCAACCATGAACATGAAAAGAAACTACCAAAAATATTGAAATTTCACCTGAAGGTACCCCAAACAAAACCCACCCAAATCTCTACAAAAACGAAGGTTTAAGAAATCCTCAAACGATAATGGGATTTTACATTGATAAAGTTTTCATAATCTCTATGATGTATAACATGATTTATATATGATATCTGATCTATATATATATATAGATATATATATATATATAATAATGAAAAATCAATTTGAGATAGGAAATGAAATGCACCATTCATAGAGATGGTAAGTTGTACATATGCATGAAGACTACTTCCAATGCCTTATTATATTTAAAATAAGGAAAATTAAATGGTATAAATTCATATTATAATTATAGTATAATATTTATTTTATATATGTCCCATGTTATTAACAAAACCACCCATAATATATTCTATTTAACATGTGAATGAATCAAATTTCATTGTGAGGTGTTAGTCCACACATCCACAAATGATGTTATCGCATTCCCAATAAAATGGGCCGAATAAACGTATGAGATTTATAAGAATTATATAATAATAAATAATGTATAAAAATCATATATGTGTTATATAAACAATAATCCCATCATTATTTCCATTGATGAACATTGTTAATTGAAAAAAAAATTACATCAGTTCGCAAGGGGGTAGTCTATTATACATGTGAATGATGATAGGGTATCTAATTTAATGGACGTGTGTGATAGTGTAGTTGAAACTATTAGAATAAAATTATATCATTATACTGATGATAAAAAGGTTATTATTAAATAATCATATAAAAATAATTGAATGGTTGGAGAAATAAATGAAACATAAGTGATCATTGAATAAATTTATCGCTTATTCAGGTAACTCCTTTTAGTTTAATCTAGAAGAATTCATGGGCCAGATTTATGAAAAAAGTGAGAATTATAGGAATAATGTAGGGATGTTAGGATATTTTTGGTTTTATTTTGGAAGGGAAAAAGGGCTTTATAGGTGTGAATAAGTGGTATGGGTGAGTTCCTTTTTATAGTGGAGGAGGAGTGTCTTTCTTGTAAATTTTCGAAAGAGGGAATTCCACAAACAACTTTTCCATTAAAAGTGGACCCAATAGTAAAATAAAATTTTTTATAAAGCAGTATATTTTCTATATATTTCTATAAAATAGCTTTTTGGCAAGTTTCAAGGTGACTTTGGACCTTAAGATTATTATTTACTCCTTATATTAGCTACATTTTCCATTTATTTCTTTAATTAATATTAATTACTTTCAGAAATAATTTTGGTCAAAAAATAACTTGAACACACTATAACTTAAAATTTATTCTTATTCTAAATATCAAATAAATTTCACCAAAAAAACTTCAATGAAGTGGAAGAATGTAATTGAGAAATAATCCCATATATGAGATGACAAAATGGGCTTTAATGTGAAAATGTTCAAATGTTTTCTATGTTATTATATAAACTTTCATGGTACAATTGAATAAAATGAACTGAATTGGATTAATTAATTTATAATTTACATAATTCTACTTTAAAATCAATACAAAATATAATTTAACTTTATAAATTATTGAGATGAAAAGCCAGACTTCAATTAAAATCTAGTATTTTTCACAATTTATCAAAAAATAAAACTTCTCAAAAAATCCCAAATGCATTTTATTGTTATTACCATAAAAATTTATTTTATCATGAAATATAATATTTATTAATAATTTAAAATTCATTTTTAATGAATTTTAACCATTAAATGGAGGCAAACATTCCTTCAGAAAGTTATGGTTTTCATGTATAATTTTTTTTGTTATTATAATATGCCTATAAAATATATTGTATGAATGTAAAAAAATTTGACTTTATGTATAACATATTTTTGTTATTATATTTTAATAATTTTAATTTATTATGGAAAAAATCAATTAGGAAAATAATTTAATTTCCTATATATTCAATTGAGTTTAATATTCATTTCTAATTAATTTGTGGATAATGAATTCATTTTATATTTTTGTAAACTATATGTTTTCAAAAGTTATTTTATCATATTACCAACTAATAATTAAATGTCTTGGTTATATGTTAGCATATTAAATAATAATATTTTAATAATATAATTTTTCATCAAAACAACGTCCTGCCTGTAATGCAAGCTATCAAAGAAAATCATTATATTATGGCACACAAGCTTACTTAGTATTCCATTCATTAAATTATATATAATGTATTATTATTTTTAAAAATTTAAATTAAACCATATTTTATTGAGTTATTATATTCTTTTATACTTATGGTGTTTCATGTCAAACACAATATTAAATAAAATGTTACTATTTTAGAAATTTTTTTCTATTACATTATCCTCAAATTAAATAATTTAAAACCTGAAAATATAAATTTAATATTGTAAATACGTTTCTTTATCTTCGAAAACGTTTATTTAAATCCCACATAGTTATAAGGGTTGGTAAAACTTCCACTTAAAAAGTGGGAAAGGGAAGTAACAAGTTCATACAAATCAATACAAATGAATGTTTCCACGTATGAGAACATCTGTGAAAAGTGAAGATAATTAATTACAGGAGATTCATAAATATTTATATATGGTTTTTAAGGTTATTTATCAAAAATATTTGAATGATAAATGGAAATTTTATGGTTTCAAACACATAAATTTGTGATGGTTTGAAATCCCATTGTTTAAAAAAGTTGTGGAATTAGGAATAAATTTTATTTCTAGACTATTTTATGAAGGTTGGTAATTATTTTACTACCTAAGGATATAAGGAAATATAATTTCATAATTTATTTATATGAACACAATTTTTTGACATGACACATCTGAATTGTGCTAGTTCTATAACTCCCCAAACCCACCTATAATAGGCTAGGGGCTGGTGACTAGCACCGAGTAGGCATATCACTAACATGGGAGAAATTTCCTATGTACATGTATGCACACACATCTAAATGACCAAAAATTATGAAATGTAAAAGAAATAAACATTAAATGCTTGCATACATCTATATCACACAACTAGAGTATGACATGATGTAAAGTAAAGTATACATGCCAAAATACAAGACCAACCCAATGATGATTGTAACAAAAGTCCAAATTGAAAATGAAGTTATCAGGACTGTTTTCGGAAAGCCATAGGAACAAACCTTGGTTGGTTTGGTCTCACTATAAACCTCTTGGTCATGATCTACCTACAAATCTATCAAAAGTTCGATCATCTTCACAAGACATGACACGTGTGGGAAAATCCCATGCATGGGCGAGTATAAAAATACTCAGTTGGACACCCCAAGCCACAAAACATATAACAAATGAAATATAGTCCTCCATACATAAGTATATGTCTAGAAAACCTATAACATGAATATCCATATATAATCAACCAAGAAACGTGGTCTAGTGCTAAGAAAAAATCATAGTATACATCCTAGGATTCTTGTTTGAAGATTCCATGAAGTGCTCATCTAGGATAATACACTCTTGAGTCAGATAGAACTAGTGACATTTATCTGAGAGGTACAGATCATCGGGTCCCATCATGAGACAGAGAACATGATGAAAGATCCAAAAATAATTTGATACATAAATTAGGATCACATCTAGGGACATGTAATGATACCAAAAAATCAATATATATTAACCCTCTATGTATAGGATAAGCTCCAGGTATGATTGGTCACATCAATTCCTGGACTCCACCTAGGGCACAAAGATGAATTGAGGATCCAACTAAGGGCCTCCTGGAGGGATTCCAAAATCTCTATCCAATAATTCTTACTAAATTTATCATAGTCCAAGGAGTAGGAATGGATTCACACCTACCATTAGGGAACAGATTAGGGGAATGAACCCTAATGAATCTTGTCCACGATACCGAGGGAAAGAGAACATAGGCATTTAAAAACAATGCATGATGTGTAGAAGGGTAACACGTCATGCCCCTTGGCCCCAGGTAACTACTATGTAAATTCCCCATTTCATTTTATCCATGTCCATGTAAAAAAGAGGACATGACGTGTAGAAAATTTACACTCTGTGTCATTGTATCTGGTATCCTTCATGTGTACTCCAGCCATGATCCCATACATGGTGTCATATCATGTATACATGACCATGTACCATTACATGGTGTATAATGTTTACATGGTCGATTCGTTCCATTTGGGGAAATACAAACCATGTACGCAACCTCTTAATTCCGTCCCATGTGTTTATACTTTCCAATGTACACACCAAGTTCATCCAAGAGGACTACATGCCGTGTAGCCGAGGACTACACACTGTGTGCATCAGGTATTCCCAAAAAACATTCTTCCTCCTCTCACTCACACCCATGTCTCTGTCTCCTTGAAATCCTACTCAAATCACACCAGTTCACTTGGATCATCTGAGATGAGCCTCATCGTCACTCTAACAAACAACTATGATGTGTAATCTGTTCAAAAAATGGATATATCGATAGTTATTATTTTCACACAAAAGAACATGAATCCAGGGATCCATCATATTCTCAATCACTTCATCTCTATCATCTAACCACATATACACCATTACAATCCAAGATCTATGATATTAGATCATTTTTCATGAATCAGGTGTGTAATGATCGATTGATCAGGATGTGTCGAGTCTCAAACCAAGGGGATAACACCCACGATGAATGATACACAAGATAAGAACATCGCAAGAACCCTATAGAAGAACAAGACTTGATCTATGTTTGTTTCAATCTCAATATGTCACCCTTATAATGAGAATTAAATTAAAAAATAGTCACAAAGATAATTCTCCAATGAAAACCTCGTACATATAATATCATCTCACAATACACATGATATGTGAATCAATCACTTCATTGATTGATTCACATTATTTATAGAAATAAAAATGGCAATGAAAAAAATTAAATCACATTCCATAACATTATTTGGATCTCTTATTGAGTTGGAACTATTTTAGAATTGTTGTTGTAGGAATGATCCATTGAAATTGATGCACATCAATCTTTGATCCACAATTCCATTATCATTCATCAGAATGGATTCTATAGAGCACTCTCCAATAGTCCCCCAGTTTTTCTAGGGTTAAGCACCTAATATTTGGTTTCAAAAAAAAATTCTAACTAAATATCCACCCATCTTTACGTAAGTGATTTGAAAAAAATAACATTACATACCTATTATATTCATTTCTCCTCCCATGATGAGGTTTTCACAATCTTTCTGTGTCAATTAATGTCAAGTCACTCCTACAGTAAACATTGTTTCTTTGGGTTCAATGGTAACCTCATATTTCAGAAATGGGAACCTTTTTAAATGGTATTCTATAGTTTTTTTAGAAAACCTTACATGCATTCTATTTAATATATATAATATATATAATCATCAATTCTAGGTACAACAAGATTTAGAACAACACGCCATCTTCATTCATGGTCTCAAAACTAATCAACATAATATTTAAAAATAATAGAATAAAATCTGATTCATTCCATTCATTTAGAATGATGATATGAAACTATATTCGATGGAACTCCACGGAGTCAGACTATCTTTTGAATGTAGAGGCATCCCATGATCTCTATTATACTATGTTCTCAGATAACATGGAAGTGGACCAACATGGCGAGTCAATCTATGATCACCCAGATGGTTTTTTGTATTCTATAAATACATGGTAAGCCCGCCAAAAAGTCGACAAATCTCTTATCCCACATCGATTCTGGAACCTCAAGATGATGGGTTAAACCATCATGAACGTTGTGATTAGCCTTACTTGTTAAAAATTAATTCATCTAGGGACAACCTTGCTAACTCTCTTATTCATCCATAGACACAAAAACAGACATCGGAGGTCCTAGTACTTGTCTTCCATGCCTAGATGTACCAATAAAGGGGGCATATGAAACTCTATTAGAACCTCCTCCTCTAACACCACTGGAACAATCACTATTCCTTTGAATGAATGACATGATCCAAACCATTCAAAAGTGAATCAGGACCATGCCCTATAGATATCTGAGCATGTAAGATCTTGTTGTCAGAATCCTATATATATTTCTCCCAGACTCACTGTAAGAGTGGAGTGGTGAAAATAATTGACTAGATTTAAGTTGAACCATCTCCATCCACAAAGGATAATTGCAACGAGGCCCACTTCTTTGACACATCGCTTAGAAACTGTGAACATGATCTCATACTATGATCACATGATACCATATTCTACTTCCCAACATGGTAAACAATTTCAAAGTCATAATACAGGAAGAAAATTATCTGTCACCTCTATCTCAAGTTATGATAATTCAACGATTATATATAATTGATACTCTTGTGATGAGAGTAGATGAAAAATCCCTCCCCCATCTGGTAGTGTCACCACATTTTCAAAGAAACAACTTTTGTTGCTAACTCAAGATTTTGTGTCATGTATTTATGTTTACGTGGCCTCAACTAGCATGAAACATAATAATTAACTACATTCCTGTTAATCATATTGAAACCATGATCGGTTCTGGTTTCTTAAAGAAACACCAAATACTAGACAACCTCCTCCAGATTCCACATGATTGGAGCAATCATCTAACTCTTTCTCTACTACTAAAAATATTATTTCCATTTCTCTGTCCACATAAATGGCTACCAATTTCAAGTGAAAGATATCATGGCTACAGATATCCTGGAGAAATATTGTATAAATCTACGGTAATAGTCTTTTAACCAAGGAAGTTCCACACCTCTACCATGCTATTAGGTGGATCTAATGATAAAACTACATCAACCTTGACTGGGTCCACTACTAATCCATCCACATAGAAAATTAGTCCCAAAAAGTGGACCACTTAAATCCAAAACAGACACTTTTTGTGCTTTCCATAAATCTGGTTCTCTTGAATTACATCTATATGTACCGTTATGCATCTCGTGTCCTCCTCATCGTACACCTATTACAAAAGGATATCATCGATAATGACTACCATGAAATGCACTACAAAATGTTGGAATATTTGGTTCATGAGTCTCATGAATTCTTTGAGGGTGTTTTTCATGACAAAAGAAATCACCAAGAACTCATAGTGAACGTAGAAACAAATAAATACCAACTTCGGTATATCCCCATTTCTTACTTGCATCAGGCGATAGGTTGACTTGAAGTCAACATTTGAGAACCATCGTGCCCTTATAAAATGATAAAAGAGGGAATCGATCCTCCTTAGTGGATTCTTGTTCTTCACAGTCACCTGATTAAAGCATACGTAGTTTTCGCACATCCTCAATATCCTATATTCCTTCTTTATGAACAAAACTGGGGCTACCCATGGTGAAACACTGTGTCTCTTGAAGCCTTTCCTATGCAAGTCATCCAACTACCCCATCATCTCATGAATCCTTGTGGATCCATCTGATATGCTGTCACAAATATTATTGTAATCCTAGGGTGTATATCAATGAATAAGTCTATCTCTCAATGGGGAGGCAAACCAGTAATATATTTAAGAAAGTAATCCTCATACTCCACCAATACTAGAAACTAGAAACTCATAATATTCACCACACCAAGTGTTAGGATATCCTACTGCTGAGTAATTGTTTAACCCTCTTATAAATGATTCCATCATGTGCTATTTAGGATTCATTATCATCAAAAAAGAAAAAATCGATTTCATCACTACAGACAAACCACATCATTCTCCTAAAATATTCAATCTAGGAATGAACTGTAGATATCCAGTCTATACCAATAATGTCATTGTAATTTCTTGAGGCTACTACCAAAATATTCCCTCCGAAACTATCATCTCCAAGGATAAAGTCACAATGGAGTCACAAGTGTGTAATCACCAAGTCTTCTCTAGTAGGCACCTCCATGAATAAGGGCCAAGTCAATGGTTCGACTAGAATCTCAATCTCTAAAACAAGATATCTAGAGGGAAAGGAATAACTAGCACCTATATCTGTAATTACTATAACTAATTTAGAAAAGAAAATAATCATAACTCAAATCATTTCTAGATCCCATGGGCTGTAAGTTTAAACCACCTACATCAATCCTCACCCCTAACATAATGCTCATTGAGCCCAGTGTGGAACACATGGGGGTGGTGTTTGTATCATGTTGAAACATAGAACACCTCAAGCTTCTCTCCCAGATCCTCTACCACGACCTTTCTCATATAGACCTTCCTGCTCTAGCTGGAGATGCTAAAGCTCCTGGATCTACCTAGATCATAATGTAGCTGATGATAAGTCCTCTCTAAAATGTTATAAAACTCCACCAATGAAGGATTAGCCTCATCATAAGATATAGAAACTAAACCCCACCATCAACATGTTTGTTCATAACGAAGTATTTCTCCCATGACACCATCTAATCTGTAGGTGTCCAGACTATAATGAAACATAGATCACAACCTCAAGCCTATCCTTGGCCACTTGTGGGTTAGGTTATCCTTGGAACATGATGGTTCTTGGTCATTTAATCACATAAATAACCCTCATTATATTCTCATCAGTCACTTGTACTATGAGTACCACATGCTCCTCTATATGTGGTATAGCTGTTGAAACACCTAGAGGTATCATCCTAGGAACATTTACTTCTATTGAAGCTACTTCACTGAGAGGTTCAACATCATGATCATCATGAAAAATCCAAGATTTTGTATATCATGAAGGAATACAGTAAGTAAACATGATTTACCACGGTTAATGAGTATATCTGAGGAGCTGAGTAAAGAAGGACATAAAAACCAAAACCAATTATTATATGATTCTTGTAACATTTTTTCCCATAAATATATTTTGTCATGTACATAGTTGAAAAGAAGTTAATCAGAGCCCCGATTTATGGATACATCAACATCTGCACAAACAATTGAGTCCCTGCCCAAAAATCTGAAATCAAAAAACAAAAAACTATTGCCACAAACCAATATCATAGACTCCCATTCCTAAAGTATAGCTGAACCCCTATGATACCAGTTTTCCATAACCCATAATAGTGGCGTCCATGAAATGACTCCCCAAACCCACCTAAAATAGGGCAGTGGCTAGCGACTAGATCTTCATAAGTATATAGATAAAATTACATGATTTTCCTATATACCTGTATACATGCACACATCTCTAAGAACACAAAATGATGAAATGTAAAAAAACTAAAAAATAATTCTTTCATACATCTATATCATACAACCGGATTTTGACATGATGTAATGTAAACAGTGAAAAATACAACCCCACCATAATGAGGTCTACAACACAAGTTTAACCTGAAAGTATAGGTACCAGGACCGCTCTCTAAAATCCTCAAGAAAAAACATTGGTCTAGTGTATATCACTAAGAAATAACTGGTCCTAGTCTTCATAGGACAACATTAAGAGGCCGATCATCTGAACAAGACATGACACATGCGGGAAAATATCCTGTAGGGGTGATTATAATAATACTTAGTAATACACCATGAAACCATTAAGTATATAACAAAGAAAATAAAATTATATCTACAAAGGTTTATGCCTACAACAAATATAACAAGAATACCCATCTATAATCAACCAAGTCACATAGTCTAGAGGTAATCCACAGCCATAATTTGCATCCTTGGATCCTAACATGAAGATTCAATGAGGAACTCATCTAGGAGAACACACTCTTGAGTCCGATAGAACTGATGCAGTCTATCCGAGAGGTACTTCTCATCAGGACCTATCATGATAGGGAGAAAATGATGAAGAATAAAAATATAATACAATATATAGATGAGGATCAAGGCTCAGCCATGGGGAAATACAAACAACTAAATTTGGATTAAGACACTAAGAAAAGGATTGAGGCCTAGTTGGATTGGTTACGTTGATTCCTAAAATATACCGAGTGAATGAATATGAATAAGGGATCCCCCTCTGATCCTCTTAAAGGTATTCCAAAAACACTATCTATGAATTCCTATGAAAGGGATTGTATTAAAAGGAGTAGGAGATGATTCAATCCTAGGGAAATGAACCCCAAAAAATCTTGTCCATGATATGAAGAAAAATAGATCTAAGAAATGTCAGAAAGATTACACAACATGTATAAGGGTTAGACATTGTGTCCCTTGACCCTGGGTTCTTCCCATTTAAATAGCCTATGTCATTTAAACCATGTATATGTAAAAGAGGAGTACAGGCCCTATAGAGGGGTTACATGCTGTGTCGTTGTATCTGGGCTCCCGCCTGTGTACTATAGCAGTGTAATTGTACATGGTGTCATATCAGGTGTCCCTGCTGTGTACTAGTATACAAGGTCTCCAATGTACATGGTCTAATCCATGCCATGTGGGGAGGTACACACTGTGTAGGAAAACCATGAATTCAACCTAGGGCATTGTGCTTTCTGATGTACATACCGAGTTGTTCTAAGTATACTATACACCGTGTTTCCAAGGAATACACGCCTTGTGCATTAGGTTTTTTTAGAAAACATTATTATTACACTTTCCCATGACTATGCAACCATTTCTATGAAATCCAACTCCAATCACACCTATTCTCTCATTTTGTCTTTGCCAATCCTCACCATCACTCGAAAACCAATTCTGGTGTGTAATCCATTCGAAAATAGATCTATTGATCGTTAAATGTTCCACATAAGAGAGAATTGAAGAAAAATAACTTGGGAATCAAACATTGTATGAATTTATCTTTCTTAATCATGTAAACATCAACATTTCACTTTGATCAAATATTTTTTCAATTCAAACGTTTCTCCATGAATTGAGTGTGAAAATATAGATTGATCTAGATGTGTCGAATCATAGGTTGAGCAAAGAACTCTCATGATGTAATAGAAAAGGGAGGAGAAAAAAACCAAATAGCGGAATGAACCATGATCGAATTTCATGTCAATCTAGACTTATCACTATTATAACAAAAATAAAACAAACAAATAATAATAAATATTAATCTCTTGATAAATCCCAAAATATATAATCCCATTCTGAAATATGCATGATTTGTGAAATAATACATTTTTCGAATGATTAAAGTTTATTATAAAAATAAATAATGGTTATAAAAAAATTAAATCACAAGCCATACATCGATTTGGATCAACTACTGATGTGGAATGATTTTGGTATTGTGTTCATTGGAAAGATCCACGGAAATCGATCTATGCCGATCTTTAATCTGCAATTCCATCATCATTCATCGAAATGGATTCTCGAGAGTTCTCTCTGATGGTCCTCTAGAGTTTGCAGGGTTTTTAGATACACCTTGGTTTCTGAAAAAGAAATATATTTTAATTTCAACCCATCATTTCATCTAGTATTTGAAATAAAACTATTTTGCTCAATTATTTTATTCATTTCTCTTCCTGTCATGACTTCTTTACAAACATCCAATGTTAATTAATTGAATTTCATTCTTAGGGTAAGCCTTATATTCAATGTTCAATAGTTCCCTTATAGTTTTTATCCATGCCACCATTGAGAAGTTATTCCACATATTTTAGAATGTTGTGTGAGTGTGTTATTTAATATATTTAATATATTTCAAACATTTTTTTCAAGAAAACCGTGTCTCGGAATCACACACCTTCTTAGCAACTGGCCACAAAAATAATAAATATAATATTTGAAAATAATGAATGAAAAATACAAGACATTACATTTTCATCCTTTGTTAGTGATTTTATTAATTTGTAGTTCATCCATTACATCAAGAAATGGATATCAAAAAAATTAATTTTGGTGCTGGAAGAACAAAAAAACACACTTGATGGATCGTAAGGCCCATAAAAGTGTGAAATTTCTTTAATTTGTTCTCTAATTATTCTTTAAATATATTTTGGTTAATAAATTAAACTCTAAACATAAAATGTAACACTATTGGTTCATAATTAATACATATTTAAAAAAAAATTCACTAAAAGTAATGAAATATTTATTGGGACATTTCTTATCTCAGTGGTTGACATTAAACCATTATCATCCTTTTGTCATGGGTTCATGTCCCATGACCTTGTTGAACATAATGGGGTTTCACCCAAAATAAAAGTTTTAAATTTTTATAAATATATTGATATAATTTATAAAATTAATATGATAGACGCCATGAAAATTTAATCATAAAATTTCCATTTAATTAAGGTTTTAAATAAAACCCTAATAAATAAACATTTCATCCATTTATTTCTATATAGGTACTTCCTTGGTCATGATTTTAGCCTTTAGATATTGGAATTGACTCAGGTAATTCCTAGGCTCCTACAATTTAATTCAATAAACTATAAATAGATCTGTTAAATGGTTTTATTTGCCTTCTAAAATACTATTAATTCTTACTTGGAATTTATTTTTTTATATCATTCTTCTCCTAACCTAACAAACATCTCAATTATATGGGGACACATTCCTAGAGGCCTCCATTCACATTTCAAGCATGATGGAAATCAATCCTTGATTTTTTTATGTTCTCCACCATATGAGGTCTTAGAAACCTCCATCAGTTTTTACTTGGTGATTTCAGGATTTTGTTAAGGTATATGTTATAAATAAAATTTTGTGATAAATAATTAGGAATATAAACAATGTATTTCACTCTTACAAACACGTCATTTGTTTCATATTCACCACACTTTCCTTTATTTTAAGTGTAAACAAGACTCTTTTAAGTTTGAACCTTTGCTTAAAAACAAGAATAATTGCATGAGTAATAATAGTCATAGTGATAAAAATTCATAATAATATATAATATATATAAATCCTAACAACTTATTTCTAACCTTAATCACAATACGTTTAACCAATGTCATTCATTATTATTATCTATTGAAATTCATTATAAATGATTGTAAAGAAACTATAAATTATCCTTAGTGTAACCCTAGAGTGCCAAACTCAGTTGATTATAATGAATATTTTAATGTACATGGTAGTGATCGATTCAAGATCAAAATTCCCTTTTGGAAGGTTTTACCCCTATGTACATCTCTTCTAAAACTGTGTCCACTTGTAGTATCTAGACATGTATGTATTACTTAGATGATATACATAATCTCTACATTATAAAATCATTAGGATGTCATTAAATACTTATTCTCTTGTTCTTTCTTAGAGTTATGTTCTCCATTATACATATTACAAAATCTAGTTCCCAAGGATTCTACTAAAATATATATGGACCCTTTTGTAGTGACCCTACCCCAGCAAGCCATGTGTCAGTTTGTACTACCATTATATTGGAAAAATATACCATTAAATCACATTCTAAAGGATTGAAAATTTTTAGTATTCTTGTCATATTAGATTTATTAAAGAATATTGTATTGTAAATGAACACATAAACTATAACGGTAATTTTTATTAGGATAAATTTATTTCACCTAGTGTATTGTTTCATATCCTCCTTAGTACACATTCATGAATCTTGTAGAATGGAAACAAAATAAGGGTGATCTTAAATTATTTATAAAGGTTAAGTATATCATAATGAACAATTAATTAATTTGAATAATAATTTTGGTATTGTAAGTAACTTAAAACACATGCAAAATAAAATAATTGGATAAGGAATAAACAATATTTCATGGTAAAAAACTATGAAAAAATGTCATTTAATCAATAAAATGAGAATAAAATTCATCTAAATTTTTGTTTTTCATAGTAAAAATATCATGTATAATAAATAATGAATCAAAATGATGGAAATTATTAATTATTTGACATCATATCTGAGGAAAATGAAAACATAAACAATCAAGACCTTTAATAAAAAAGTTTGAAAATACAGGTAGAAAATTTTTAATTTGTGCAGTTAATTTGTCTCATGAAAACCTTTTGATGCTTCAATGGGATATGTAATGTTCGGACCCAACCCTCAACTTCCAATCCAAAGAATTTATCATATATCGAATACTCAATTTAATTAATGAACCATTAGATATATCATCAAATATTCATATTGGGTAGAAGATAAATATTTATCAATATTTTCCCATTTTATCTATTATCATTAAATGTTAGAAATGTATGTAAAAAATGTATATGGTTAAGGAAATAATCATATATATGATAAATAATGCATATATTTTAAGGAAATTTAATGTCCAATGGTTATTAGAAAGTGAGTATTTCAAGGGAAATAAAAAAAGAATCAAGGAAGTGAATGTAATACTATCATTTTACTAATAAATAATGAAACATATTTAAGAATAATAAGGATGTTATAAATATAAAATATCACATTTAGATTAAAATAAAGGGTTTTTTCTCTTGTTAAATTGAAATACTATGAAATTTCATTTTCATTTTTTTAAGAAAATATCCTTTTCATTTAGAAAGCAATTTAAAAATAATTATTTATGAAAATAAATTTTTAAAAATATTACATTAATAATTACCCTTTCAAGAATACAATGGAATATTCAAATAAACAACAGTGGGAAATTCCGTACACACTATAAAAGGTAATCATAACTTATTTTCAAGGTAAATGGTAGAAAAGATGCATATTAAGAATGAGATAAAAATATACCTTTTAAAACATTCATAAATGAATAAAAGGGTAATATTCCTTTAACAAATAGTTTTTTAAAGGTTAAAAAAAATTAATCCCATTTAGAAGACACTATTTTTAAAAGAAAATAGTTTCTCTGACTAATGAGATAAATGAAGTAGGGCTTTCAAAAAAAAACATTTTCTAATACATTATTAGTACCAAACTATGGAAAAAGGTAATATTGATTGAAAAAGGCCATGAATAAAAAAATAATAATAAAATTAATTTATTTATTGAATAATGATCATATAAACATTATTAATGTAATTTAATGAATAATTTAACTTCATCAGAACGAGATTGTGAAATAAACCATTAAAATGATAATAACGTTGATGTGATATTTTATAAATTAACTGATTTTATGTATCAAAATTAAATCCACATATATAATATGAGAATATATTAATATATTTGTAGACTAAGTATATGAATAATCGTATAATATTAACGACAACATGGAAGTAGTATAACCCAATAAAACGTAATCGAGTTATGAAACATCTTTACAACTTGGAAACATTATGTTCAAATCCATGTAGACAAATTAATTAAAATTTAAACACAAAATAACATGAAAACTTATGTATTCATGATATTAATTTAAAAATTTATGTATATAATCTATAAAAAGGAAACTAGTTGTAGAACACTATAATATTCCACAATGAAATGGAATTTAGGTGAAAACTATTACACTAAGGTGGAAAGTGAATCAGAAACCAAAAAATTAATAAAATCAACGGAACCATCTAATTAAAATTTATATAATATAATTTTTTATGTAATAAATAAAAACAATTATTATCTAAAACACACAAATGATTTTATGTCATGAATATGATTTTTCCCTCATAGATATAAAAAGTGAGATGAAAATCCATTAAAACTTTAGTAACATCTGAATTAGAAACCCCAAAAAATAAATTGAAAAATTAAATTACCAAGAAGATAAAATAATAAATGATATAATATAACTAATTTTTTATTAGATACACCACAAAAAATAATTATATGGTGAATATGACATTCATCTCACATATGTAAAATGTGAAATGAATGTTCTTTATCTTGCATTTCATTTTGGGTAAAAATAATTTAACCTATTTTATAATGGGTAAAATAATTTTATTAAATTATAAAATAACCATAATAATATTTATATTATCATATATTTTCTTCATATAATATCTTAGTACCAATTTTCTAATAATCAATTTTTTTATCGTTTCAGGTGCTAATTGCTATGTTTTTCGAGAATGTGTTGACACGTTATTTTTTTCTCCATATGAGGATTATTTTATCATCATATATAAAATTTAAATCCGGATATAAATATCATATATATTCACTATATATTCATCCATAATTATCCATAATAGTTATAGATAGTAAATGAAATGCACCGTTCATGGAGGAAGTAGACCGTACGTACACATGAACACTACTTTAATTTCCATATCATATTTAAAAGAATGAAATCTAAATGATATATATATATATATATATGTTATAATTATAATGTCATATTTATTTAATATATTTCACATATTTTTATTAAAACTATCTCTAATACATTGTATTTATTTTTGAATGAATCACATCACTTTGGGGAGGCAATAGTCTGTACATCCTGAAATTATGTTATTGTATACCCACTAAATGAGATGATTGAATTTATAAGATATATAAGAACTAAATAAGAATAAAGTCATTATAAATATCAAATATATCAAAAATAAATTACAAATACATCATAATTTCCAACCATGAGATGTCCTAATGGAAGAATGATTGTAATCATTTCAGGAGGTGAGAGTCTCACGTACACACAAAGGATGATTATGTATCCCATTGGATTTATGTGTGTAAAATTTTAATTATAAATATTATCATAAAAATATAAGTGTATTAAATATAATGAGGTTATTATATAATAATTATATAAAAAACATTTACGTGAGGAGGAGTAAAATAATTAAAAGTGGTGGTTGAAAAATGTTACATCTTATCCGGGTAACTCTTTTTGGTAAATAACAAAAGACATATTTGGTTGGATTTCTCCAAAAATTAAATCATATATTATTAGTGATGTATGTTTGGATATTATTTTGGATTAATGTTTATGGTAAAAAATTATTGAGATGTGTAAATAAGTTGTAGTGTTGAGTTTCTTTTTATAGTGGATGAGGAGTGGCATTCTTATTATGTTTTGAATGAAGGAACACCACCAATGTTAATTCCATTTAAATTAGATCCAATAATGAAAAAACTCAATAAAATGGAGGTTATATTGTATATATTTCCATGTAATAGATTTTGGATAATTTCATAGGTCATTATGTTCATTATGTTTTTAGTTTAGTCTCTAATTAAGATATCTTTCCCTAAATTGATATAATTAGTTTTAATTACATTAAAAGATATTATTTGTAAAAAACAATGATTATCTAACAAGAAAATATAAATTATTATAATTCTAAAAATACAGTACATTTTTTTAAATTATTACCATATAATTCGTAAAAATTTACATAAAAATTAATCCCCTATATAGTATGAAAAAGCATGTTTTTAAAGTTAAAATGTTCCAATGTTCACTATGGTTTTATATCTAATTTCAATGTTAAATTGATTACAATGACCTAAATTGGATTAATATTTAAATAATTTATATATTTTTAAATTAAATACTTTCTGGAATATTATTTACCCTTGTAATTTATTGATATTTAAATTTATATTTCAATTAAAAACCAATATTTTTCAATAAACATTAAAAAATAAAACATTTTTGAATAATACAATAAATTCACCCAAAGTAATTTTTTATATTAGTAATTCAAAAATTAATTTTAATTTTCCAAAAAAATTATTATTATTTTGACATTCAGTTTTAAAATAGGTGCGCTATTAAAATGTTGCAAAATTGTTTATAGAAAAATAATGGTTTTTATGCATACAATTATAATTTTTCTTATCTTATACCAATAAAATCATTCCAATGAATGCTAAAAATATTTTATGGAATATGTAAAATATATATATCATTAATATAATTCACTAATGTTAGATTATAAAGGAAAAACACATTTGGGAGCATATGTATATTTCATTTATATTCAACTGGTTCTTATATTCACTTCTCATTAATTATAACCAATTAATTAAACTTATATTAGTGTAAAACGCATATTTCTGTCAGTTAATTAATAAATTTCATAATTCATAATTTAATGGCTTGGTTATATGTTATTTTATTAAATAATAATATATTAATAATATATTATTTTTCAGTAAAATTGGGACTTGCATGTTACAAAAGCTATTGAAGAAACTTTTGGTTGTTTGAGACATAATATAACTTATTATTAGTTGAATTATAAAAAATATAATGTATTAAACCTATTTAAAATATAAAATAACCATAAATTATTGATAGGTTATATTCCTTTCCCCTTTTGGTGTTGTGTGGCAGACATGCTACCAAATTAAAAGTTATACATTTAAAATTATTAGGATTTTACATTTATCCCCATCCCATAGGATTTATAGATACATGTGTTGAAAATACATACATATTGGATCTTTTGCAATAATTATTATATATTATCAATCGTGATCATATCAATGCAAATCAATGAGCACATTGTTCGCTTCCCCAAGGTGGTAATGTATTGAGGTGTCATAATTCTTTGTTAAGTCTAACCATAATATTAAGCTAATATTAAACATTTTCTATGTGAATATATATTTTAAACATTTATTATTAGTATATATGTCACAATTTTCTCAATATAGATAATTCGTCGATATTTTTAATTCAATAGTTACCGAACCTAACTTTGAATCATGAGTTGGGTAAATTTTCTCATGAATATTCTATTGTTGTGAGGCATAATCTATTACCATGTCATGTTTCATAATAACAAATCCCAATACATTCATGTATTCAAAACTATTCATTACAAACACTTCTCTACTATAGGTTAATTTAAGCACAAGTTCACTAACTATTATTCTTTTTAGTTAAGTGCATTTTCATCACACATTCTTCTACACAAGGTAAATTGGATCCCTTATAAAATAACTTGGTCATATGGTCACATAGGCGTGAGAAATTATCCATAAATACTCAATAATATTTATCTAAACCTTGAAAATTACTAATCTTAGTACCCATGCTTTGGCTGGGAAAACATTCAATTGGAACCTTATTTGGTGGATCTGCTAATATCCCTCTCTTGAGATTATGTGGCCCAAAAATAAAAACTATTACAACCAAAATTCACACATTTTTATTTTTTCATATAAAGTTTTATTCCTCAGGGTATTTTATAAAAATACCATGTGTTATTTATAATCATCGATTATCTTTTATTAGATAAGCATATCGTCTATAAAGACAAATAAATAATGATCAAGTTAATCTATAATGAATCTATTGATTAAATTTCTAAAGATGGTAGGTGAATTATTAAGACAAAAAGGAGTCAAAATATATGGATAGTGTCCATAAATTATATAAACTATTATTGTGGGTGTATCCTCATTCTAAAAACATAATTTATAAAATATATTTTAAATTTCAATATTGTAAAAGTATTGAGTTACATGTATTTGACTAAACAAGTCAGAAATGGATGGATAAGGATAGTTTTTCTTGATTTGTTCTGGTTACATTGTTGATAATCAATTCATAGTCACATTAATCTGACATTCATATTTAAAAATGGTACAATAGAACTCCAAGGTGACACACTTGGCTGAATGAATCTAATTTAAATGTTTTCCTATTATTCCCAATTTAATTTCTCAAAATCAAGGACAGTAAATCTATAGGGAACATTTTAAATTTGAGTGAAACCCGGAATAAGTCCAATTGAGAAATCAAAATCGCAATTTTGTGGAAGGCTAGGATTATATTCTAGAAATGCATCAATAAATTCCTATGAAATTGGAATATCATCAATTCCATGTTTATCAATAACTCTCTAAGATAATAACACCATATGAATGAAAATTGAGATCCATACAATGAATTCGATGTCTATAAAACTATCATACTTATCCTTAAATTGATGAATAATCATAGTTTTGTTTGTAATATCAAACATGAGCTCACATCCTCAACAATTTATATCGTATTTATTTTGGGAAGTCCAATCCATGCTTAAGCTGATGTCAAATTGAAGAAGGTAATGATGTATAATATTTTTAGGAAGAAAATTACCACCAATGTCAACTTCTGTCAAATCATAGACAGAAGATAAAATCATCATAAAATTAAGGGTTTTCAACTATATAGCTACATAAAATCATTTGGGTATTATCATGATACCCATATAAAATTCTTTAGATATTAAATAGAGGGTTGATCAAAAGTCATATAAGAAATTATTAATTCTACAATTGATGGTAATTGTACCTTTAACCATCTCATTATCACACCCCTCGTCATAAACAGTTATCACATGAGATTTTCCATTTACACATTTGTTAAGATGATGTTGATGTCGATCAATTTAATTAACACTTGGAATTTTAAATTGATTATCATAATGAACATTATCCTATACATAATGAAATAATGTTTAGGAGGATAATTATTTTTATCTTTATTTCTATTCTCATTATTGGAAATCTTCTTCCCATAACATCACTAATTCATTTCCTGATGACCTTCTCTTATACATTTATAACATGTAGTTATCCCCTAAAGACAATTCCATCAATGATTCTTTATTAAAATTGAGCATAATGGAATGATCATATTCTTATCTCCAGGGTTTTTTTATTTTCATTGAAATCCATTTTCCTTTTCCTGTTCAAACCATGTAATTGATATGTAAATCCAACCTCAATTTCCACATTATTATAACATAAAAAATATCTTTATAAATACTGAAGTTTATTATTGATACCAACCTTTGGAGAGTTGGTTTTAAGAAAATGTAAAATTGGTCAACATTTATTTAATGTTATATGATAATAACCTATATTCACATCATTAGTCTTGTAAAATTATCCAAGAATGTACCAACAGATTCATCACCCATATTCATTAGCTCTTGTATCTCTATATCCATATTCATATGAATAATAAAAAGTAATATACGTATTTAATAATAATTTAATTAACATTTCCCAAACTATGGATTCCATTTCATCTAGTTTTCACATATTCTTTATAACATTCCACCATTAATATAATTTAGCTTCAAAATAGTAGATAGCCAAAGTGACATTCCATATTTCAAACACTATGGAATAGAAAATTTATTCCCAATGCTACAAATATAATTTCAATAAACTAGTGTATCAGTGCTTCCATTGAAGGAAGGTGGACATTAGAATCAATATAATATTGTTCCCACAATTGCTCATTAGTAATTTTAGCAATATTCATAACATTAGAAAGATATCTGAGAATATAAACTATTTTCGAATTCTATATCCAATTAAACTTGGATTCTAATGATTAAAATAATTTCATTATCCCTATAACTTTTCATTATCAATGTTAATTTGGGTTCAAGCCACTGACTAAAAAGAATCTATTGTGTAAAAAATAGTAATAATGATTGGGAACCCCATAATCATGGAAAATAACTTATAGGATGTCTAAACTCTGACACCTTATTTAATCAATGGTAGTATAGGTTTATCATAGGTTATTAACAATTATATTATATTTAAATCCTTAATGATATATCATAATGAGTTTTTACATTCCCAAAGCATAACCCACTAGAGTGTCAAACTCAGTGTGAAATAAGGTCTATTGTTGTGCATTGGTTCTTGATCTAGTCCAGATCTGTATAGTTTTCTTGAGGTTGTTACCCCTATGTACACCTGTCCTAGAGCCTCATCCAATTTTAGTATCCTAATATGTATATATTTGTAGAAAACCACTCAATAAATACTTTACTAAAATTCAATGGCATTTTTCTATACATATACTCTTCAATAAATTTATCCTTAGACATGTCCTTAGCGATGTCACTAAGGTTTTATCATCCAAGTTTTCAATGGTTAAATAATCCTACCATTTGAAACCAACTATAGAAACCCACTCTTAACATTACTAGATGTTACATATTTTTCTATGAATATACATTATATTATAAAAAACACATTCTTAAGGATTATAAAAGTTTATTTCTTATAGAATCATGGATCCACTAACATTGGTCTATAAGTGAGATACATAATCTACCACTATGTCATTAACATCAACCTACATTCTTAGAGATGTCATATATGATACATATGCTCATAAACTAGGGAAGTGAAATATAAATACAATTAATATTAGGTTCACATTATGTGTAAATAAGAGAGAAACATAATCATAGAATGAACACAATGTATTAGGGTATGAGAAAACATTTTAAAATAATACCCTTCAGAACCATGATCATAAACATGAGTCATAGAATAAGGACTGGAATTTCATAAGACATGAATAATTCAGAAATTAATTATCATGATCCATGGGTGAATAATATTTTCATAAGGCATTAAATTGGTGTCTTACGCATAAGATTATAAAATCATTTCCATTTTTTCATAGATTACCGGGAAGCCCATTATAGTGGAAAAAGTCCGTTATTTTACCGATTTAACTTCTCATTCCAGCCTTGTCTCACTATACTAAGTTAAATCCCCATTCAATTCATGTATTACTTTACCTAGATTACTCCTCATTCCATCCTTGTCTATCTCATGAAATATATAATTATCTTTCTAATTAATTGGTGGGAGATATAGGTCCCACCCATATCCTAATAAAAACCATATTTATGCATTCAATTATATCATAAAAATTCATCATATCATAACCCATGAAATTAAGTGGGTATAATAAAAATTTTATCACATCATAACCTATGGAAAAGAGACAGTTTTCAAAATCATTTCATTATAGAGTAAACCTAGAAATGAATTAGGTTTCACAATCATTTCTTCATGGTATAATTCGTGGAAGAGACAAGGTTTTTATAAACATGTTGAAATAAAAACATAAACCATGTAGAAAAATAATATGATGGATTTAATTAGATCAGATCCCGAGTATGTAAAAATAAACACTGGAGAATGTGATTTCAATTGAACAGTAATTTTGAATGATCATTTAAAACATTTTAGAGAAAAATACCCTTTTCACTTGGAAAAAATTAAAAATATATCCTTTTAAAGAACATAATAATTGAAAATAACTTTGAAGTAATATAATGGAATAATACATAGATAATTGGTCATTGTTTTGGAAAATGAAATAAATACTATAGTGATTTATTTTTAAATAATACATAGATAAAAAATGTATTTTAAATATCATTTTAGAGTAATAAGACATTTATAATAGCATTATTATATATAATTATTTCTAATGTGAATAGATTTTTGACCAAAGATAGAAATAATGTATTTTTTTTTTGAAAAACATTTTGATTTCAATTTATTGTACCAAAAGTAGAAAAATGGTACAATTACTTGAATATTTCATGATGAACTAGAGGAGATGAAAATTAATGAGAATTATTAGGATGTAGATCACATGATTTAAAAATTTGATACATGTTAATGACAAACTATGAGATTATAACATAAAATCATTACAACTTTGGTAACCTTAAACCGTAAAACCCATGAAAAAAGAACATAAAATTATGTATTATGTAACACCATGAAATTATAAAATAAGAAAATAGTACGTAATTGTGTACATGACAAAAAACACCATAAATGTAAGGGAATATATTATACCATGAAATTACTATATAATTACTGTTTTAAATAAAGTCAATATTTTATATAGCATTAAATTCACTATATACTGAGTGATCTTGTGTTACACGCAACCACTACATTCTTCATTATATCGTGTTACATGTAAGACCTAGTTTTTCCAAGAAACAACATATTATTATAATATTATAATTCAATAATATATAAACGAGACATTAAATTAGTGTTTTTGAATATAATTAAATAAATTATGAAAATATATTGTTTAAAAAAATTTAATATGAATTCATATCTTACCAAATAGTTATAAATGAATATAAATATCAATTGAATATAAAGGAAAGGTTATTATGCTCGCAACAACATTTTATCTAAATAAAATGAATGAATTAATAATAGTTTACGATATAATTAAAATTTAAATATTATATATTAAATAAAAAATTATTTATATTCTTCTGATAAATTTTATATGTATAATATATGAACAAACCGCATATATGCATAAAAGCAATATTTTTATAAAGGTTATTTTCCAACACATAATGGAGAACCTATTTTAATTTTTTTTGAACATTTATATATGTTATCCTTTAAAATGAACTTCATATGTTGAAATAATAACACCAAAATTTTATTATTTTTATCTTTTGGAATTTTTCTATGAGGTTTCATTTTATGATTAATAGTGAAAAATACTGAAATTTTTTCCAAAATTACTTTTTCATCTAATTTTTTATTATGATAAATTATAGTTTCTATTGGTTTTAAACATTAGATAGATCAATTTTACATATATTAATAATATTTAAATCATTGGAACAAATTTCAATTCTATATGGGATAAACAAACATAGATAATGTTTGAAAATTTTACTTTAAAACACTGCATTGTCCTTCTATCTATAAGATTAATTTTAAAATAATTGTGTACACTTCTATAATTATAATTTGGAAAATTGGGGTACATATATGTAATAAAAATAATTTATTATGTATAAAAAGGGAAACCTATTTTTTGAAAAAATATAATAGTGAAAGTAATTAAAATTAATTAGAATAATTAAGATAAAAATTGGTTTAACAAGGGACTAAGCCTAAAATTTAGGATCCGAAATAACCTAGAAAATTGTCCAAAATACATTTTATATCCATATTTTCCCCTATAATCCATTTTATATTATTTTTAACATTATTGGTTTTACTTTACATGGAAAAAATATTTGTGCAATTCCTTTTTCAAAAATTTACAAGAATTCCACTCCTCATCCACTATAAAAATGTACTCACTGCTCGCACTTATCCACATCTTTCAAGCCATTTGGATCTTACAAGTTCTACCCCAATAATCTTCCAAAAACCATACCCTCTCCCTATAATCCTCCTTTTTGGAGGAAATCTAACTGATTATGTCTTTTAATATAAAAAAAAGGAGTTACCCAAAAAAACAAGGTATGATTATTCAACGATCACTTTCATTTTATTTCCTTATCCACACCATAAAATATTTTTCTTACAAGATAATATAATAACCTTAGTATAATAAATAGACATATTTTATAATGTTATAATGGTTTACCTATACATACACATGGTTCTATGTAATAGGTAAAGGACATACAATTTATGAGTATGACAGATTATCACCTCGTGAAATGATGATTTTTCATTTTTCCTTTATCACCTCTCAAGGTGGAAATTACAATGGAAATTCTTATATATATATATATATGTGTGAAATTGATGATACATATAATTAATGTATGCATATATATTATTTAAATATCACATACATTTATGCTTACCATTTTTTGGAAATATGATAACAACGTTTGGGGAAGTGTTGACTACCATATCATCAAAGTGATGTTATTTACCCACTATATATATGGAATGTATAAAGGATAGTTTTAGTAAAACTATGTTAAATTTATGAAATAAATATAAAAATGTAATTATAATATGCATATACATATATATATCATTTACCTTTCTTTTTTAAAATATGACATAGAAATGGATGTAGCATTTATTCTTATGTACGACCTACTATCTCCATGAATGGTGATTTTAATTTCCTATATCCAAATATTATGGATGATTATAAATAAATATATAATTATTATATATTATAGTTAAATAATTTTTTACATGTTGTAGATGATGAAATCATGAGCTATGTAAGAGGAACAACAAGTGACAATTCAGGACATACATAAGAAACAAGACAACTAACTCCCGAGATAGAGAAACTAATGAATGGTTATTAAAAAATGGGTAATAAGATATTTTAAGAAGATAATATATGATATATTTAATATAATTATTTTAATTTTATATGTTAATAACATTTTTTAAACAACTATATATGAGGATAAAGGGAATTCACAATATAAGGAAATGCAAGGTATGAGATTTTCATCTCACTTTTTACATTTGTGAGATAAATGTCATTTTCACCACATACATATTTGTATGGGGTATATACAAATTTTTTTGATATATTGTGTCATGAATAATTTTATTTTCATGGTATTTTGAGTTTAAATTTAATTATTTCTTCTATGTGTTTTAGGTAAAAATTTAGCAAGTGGTAATGAATTTCATATCCATATTGCTTTTCATTCGGTTATATTACTTCATCATTATCTTTAACAATATATCATTCTATGTGTAATATAATTTAGATATATTTTTTTTAAATACACTTTTTATTTGGATTTAAATTTTAAACTCAAAATCTATTAATTTAGTTATTGTCACTTCAACATTATGGTACTATTAATGGTTTAATTAACAATCATTATTATTTGGGATTTTTTACCCATGAATTTAAATTAATGAAATTATTTGAAAAATATTTAATAAAACATTTCACTTTATTATACATTGGATTCAAGTGACTCACTTCATTTAATATTAACATTTTCCTACTGTTTGGTACACAACACTTTTTTGAAAAATATTTATAAGAAAACCTAAATTCATTTCCCTCTTTATACAGAGAACATGTTTTCCTCTAAAAACTATTTCTTCTAAAATAGTTTTCAAAAATGTATTTTACCTATAAAAAAGGTATTTACGAAAGAAAATTTCACAAATTTTATATAAATTAAATAAATTTAATGGAATCATCTTGTTTCTTTCTAAAAAAAATCTTTTCTGACATTTTAACTTAAAAATGTAATGTTACAGAATGTAAGAAATTACCACATGACATTTATTTGAAAATTTCCTTATATGTTTAAATGGAAAATTATTATGGAATTTTTTTTAAAAAGTGTTCTTCAATGAAAACTATTTTAAAAAGGTTTTTCAAAATGAAAAATATATTGTCCAAAAGAATTATGTTAATAGATCTTTTTATAGTGTTTTAGTCCATCATTGAAAAGAACCCTTTATCCTTACTAAACAATGGGTATTTTGTTCTGACACAATCCTTATTATTCATTTTGATTTTTTGTTATTTAGTTTTATAAGGATCATATTGACATTCATTTTGATGATTCATTTTTTAGTCCCTCTGAAATATGAAATTTCCATTAATAATTAGACATTATATTTCAAATAAATATCCATATCATTTATCAAGGATATGATTATTTTCTAAACTATATATTATTTTTACAAACAATGTTTACATGGAATATTGTTTGATATCTAGGTAAAAATTGATAAATTAACTTCTTTTACTCAATGTATATATTTTAAGGAACATTTTTCAGGAATTAATTCAATATTCAGATAAAAGAGGAATGATATGGATATGTTTGACATGCTTGGGCCTAGTTATTGATATCCCCTCAATGCCTCAGTCATCTCATGTTATGAATCATTTGGATAGCCTAATATAAAGGGGTTTTCACCTAGTATGTTATAATTTTTTTTTGAAATGTATTAATAGTAATGTTACCGTGTACCTGTTGAGTCAATAATATTTCCTTATGAATTTACCAATCCTTCATGTTTGGGGAGATTTTTGAGTCAATAAGGTTTCATTATGACTTTACCATTTATTCATGTTTTGAAAATCTCAAACACCTTATCTTTAGGAAAATTTCATTTACCCTATGTTTTACATTCCTAAGGAAAAATTTGCTTCCCTAAGGAAATTTATCCTTACAATATTTTTCACTGTTCATTTTGTCAAAGTTTGAAATTAGGTTTTGTATCCAAAACCTAGGAATAATTTATATACGTATATATAAATAATTATGTTTTCAGGATACAAATTAAATATCCATACTCTTTTAAGTTATGACTCTGAGTTCTCTGAATTTAGACTCTGAACTCTTCTGAGTTCTGACTCTAAGTTATGTAAATTCAGTCTCTGAAATCTTCTGAGTTCTGACTCCAAGTTCTTTGAATTTAAACACCGATAATTTATGAGTTCATGTTTCTTGTTCTATGAATTCAGACACCGACCTTTTATGAGTTCAAGTTCTGAGTTTTCTGAATTCAGACACTGAACTCTTTTGAGTTCAGATTTCGAATTCTTATGAATTCCGACTCTGAATTTCCTTAAAATTCATAATCCAAATTCTATAGAATACTATCTCTTAATTCTTCTAATAATAAGAATCTGAATATCTAAGTATTATAGAATCTGAATAGTTTTTGGGTGGACTCTGAACTTCCATTTTTTCTTACACTCCGAAAAAACAAATTTGTTCAAGAAATCATATTTTTTCTTACACTTGTTTTTGCTATAAAATGATGTTGTGAATTCTGTTACTAATTAACCATTGTTTGAGTGACATGTGTACAGGTCCTTCCGAGATGCAAGGAAAAATATGATAGCTAGAGGAGGGAGCAGACCATTGGAGCTATGCCTATAAACAAGAGATCATTTGAAAGAGCCCAGAACTTTTGATGTACAAGTTGTTCAATCTAGAGATTACATGCTGCTGAAGTTATTTCTAGAGAGAGTGACTTTATTGCTTTGTGCATACTGAACATCTTGTTTAGAATTTCTTCGTGTGACTCTAAATGTTGCTGAGTACATTCAAGGGCTTCTGGGGATAGAATGACAAAGGTTTCGACTACCATAAAGTTTCAAGACTTCCTTGCTGAGGAAGAAAATGGTGCTGACTACCTTGAAGTTAAGAGCTTGCAGAGATAGTAAGACAGACTCCGATATTCATATCAAGGGCTTACCCTAGTGTGGGTAAGACATAATTTCTTGAATGTATAACTCAAGAGACCTTTATCAAAGGGTGTTTTATACCCTTCTCTTTGGGTAAAAATATTTACTACTTGTTACTTGTTTGGTTCAAGTTTTCCAATGAATTTTGTTTGTTGAGGAATGTATAACTATCTTATACATACATATACTTGTACACTCTGATCTAGTGATATTATATATGATTTGAGGAAGAATACTTATCTTTGTAAACATTTGTTATGTTTCATTTCTGGAACCACTTTTCTGGAATTACATTCTCGGAATCATATTTCTAGAATCAAGCAAGTTAGTATAACATAGAGGTTTTGTGAATTTATCTTGTTTAACCATGTTAAAAACCTTCATCTTTATATGTTAAAAATAATTTTCAATGCATAAAATTCACACCGTCTTGTATATTGAACATCATTATTATGATACTACTATTTGTATTGTAAATCTTTTTGATCCATCAATTGGTATCAAAGGAGGCCTCTGAAATACTTATATTCACATAAAAGTTTTCGTTGCTCATTTTTCTCACTACTCTGATTTTACATACTGAGGAATATTTTCCTTGTTTACAAACTTTTATTATTAACAAGTTTGTGTGGAAAGACTTTCTTTAAGATGGCAGGAATCAATGTTGGTTCAATAGACAGCCTAAATCCAATGAGACCACCTGTTTTTTATGGGAATGATTAGGAATATTGGAGAGATCATATGAAGGCATTCATTATCAATACTGGAGTAGATAACTTTGTTATGCTAACTGAAGGTTATAAAATCCCATGATAAGGAAGTTAATACCATCACCAACCATGAAAAACATGAATATCAAAAGAATTATAAGGTACACAATACATTTCTTTGTTCCATGTCTAAAAATATATATAGAAAAATTTCATCTTGTGATGCATGAAATTTTATATGGAATAATCATGAAGTTAGTCACTTTGGAACTTCCAATGATATTGAAACTAGAAGATCCATGCTCAGAGATAAATAACATGGTTTTTGTTCCTTATATAGAACTCATATGTTAGGTGAAATAATGATTTATGACTATAATCAACAGTTTACGATCCATGGTTTAGAAAGGATTCTATGATGAAGCTCTTGTGGATAAAATCATAGACATCATGCCCAATGAGTGGGAATCCAAGAGATCATCTATAGATGAGAATAGGAAGGTTACTCAGATTTCTCTTGATGAATATTTTGGAACTCTTCTTAAACATGAGACTAGAATGAAGAGAGATGATGGTAATGTTAAAAATAAGAATGGGAATGGAAGTGTTTTTTACAACTACTTCAAATCATATGAAATCCAAGACTCCTGAGAGAGTTACAAGATATAAATATAATAAGGTTGTTATAAAATCTGAATCTAGTGGAAGTGAATCTTCAGAAAATGAATTATCCAATCTTTCTCAAAGAATGAACATGATTATTGGAAAAAAGAACATTAAATCCAAATAAAAGAAGAAATAAAGGAATGATAATAAAGATTCAGAAGTCACATGTTATGAATGCAGAAGAGCTGGACATATAAGGCCTTATTTTCTTATGTTTAAGAGAAAAGAATAAAAATTGAATCATTCCGAGAGAAATAGAAATAAGTACTAAAAAGATAAATCTAAGAATGTTTTGAATGCTAATGACACCAACAGTGCCAGTGGTGGAGACTCTTCTAAAAAATCATCAAATTATGATTCTTATGGACAAAAGAATCTTGGTTTAATAGCAAGACTACCAATTGAAAATATTTGCATAATGGCTAAGGTACACAATTCTGAATCTATGACCAATGTATCCCTAAATGATAACTATATTAATAGTAAGTATTATGAATCTTCAGATGAAGAATCTTCTTCTGATGAGGACAATACATTACCTACCTATAAATAATTTTTTATGTTTTCTAAACTTCTTGAGAATAAAAATTCAAGTCAACAAAATAGATTGATAAAGAAAATTCTAGGATTTCTATAATTACCAAAGAAATATCAGATCTTTCTAAAGATCATGATTAGAAAATCCTTGATTTTGAAATTATTTCAAAAAATATTGAGGATGTAAATTCTGAGAAGGATAAACTTCCGAAGGACCTAGAAAAATTAATTTTTATGAACAATTTATTTGAGTCTAACTCTTGTTCTAAAAAATGTTTTTGAAGATAAGAACTTGGTTATTAGACTGAAGTTCGAAATTGTTTCCTTGATAAAGTGTTTTTCAAACATTACCTTAGGTAAGGAAAATTTTGATAAGATATATTCTAAATTTCAACCTCTAAATAAATTCTAGTTTTGGTTATACGAGTTGTAAACCGATTTTAGTAACAATTATTTTATTTCGCAAAGAGATCATCTCTGTAATAAGTGTCAGTGTGGTTGTCATTGGGAAAAAATTGTTCCCTAAACAAAACATAGTCATTAGGATTTCATAAAGCCTATTTTTCTATGAAAATGTGGGTACATAATATTTTTCTTTCTGAAATTTCAGGATCTAATAAGGTTTGGGTTCCGAAAGCCCAACAATTTTATTTTCAATAAAGTAAAGACAGTACCAACAAAAATACTCAGTATATGGATAGTGGATGTTACCGGCATATTATTGGATACAAAACCTTCTGTGAAAATATTATCAAGATGAATAGATGAAAAGTAACTTTTAGAGATAATGTTATGGGAGAAATTATTGGTATAGGTAACATCGTTCTTCTTGGGAAAACTATGATTTCATATGTTTTATTTGTTAATGGTCATAAGCACAAACTCATTAGCATAAGTCATTTATGTGATGAATGTTACCTTGTGAATTTTATGAATGAAAAGTTCTTAGTACAAAATTCCAAGGAACAGTTTATTCTTTCTACCAATAGAAAAGAAAATGTATACAGACTAAACTTATAAGACTTTAAGATCCAAGATCTACCATGCCTTAGTGCAATGAAAGATTATTCTTGGTTATGGAATTGAAGGTTAAGAAACTGTAATCTTAAGAACCTATCCAAACTCTCTAAGAAAATGTTAGTTAAGTATCTACCAGAGCATAGATTTGATTTTCAATAGTTTGTGATACTTCTCAATTTGGAAAGCAACATAAATAATGTTTTAAATCAGTCAGTGAAGTCTTAAATACTGATGCACTACAGTTAGTGCATATGGATATTTTTTGTCAAGCAAAAACTGGAAGCATTAGAGGCATGTATTATGTATTTTTCTTAGTTGCTGATTACACTAGATTTACATGGGTCTATTTTCTAGCCAACAAATATGAAGTATTTTCTTATTTAAAACGTTTTAGAACCCAAATTAAAATATAGAAAAACCTTCATTTGATAATTATTCATAGTGTTCATGGAGAAGGATTTCAAAATTATGATTTTAAAACTTTTTATAGTAGATGGGTAATTACACAAAACTTATCAACACCTAGAACACCTCAACAAAATGGTGTTGTTGAAAGAAGTAAAAGAATTATTCACGATATAACTAGAACCATGTTGAGTGAGTATTCTATAGCCAATCATTTTTGGGCTGAAGCTGTAAGTAATGTTTGTTATACTATAAATTGAGTTTTTATTAGAACTTTTATTAATAAAACTCCTTGTGAGTTATGGAATGGTAGAAAACCTAGACATTCGTACTTTAAGGTTTTTGGATGCAAGGTATTCATTCTGAATGCTAAAGATAATCTTCACAAATTCACATCAAAACCTGATTAAGGAATTTTCTTAGGCTACTTTACAACTTATAAGGCTTATAGAGATTTCAATAAAAACACATGTACTGTTGAAGAGACAGTACATGTTAAATTTGATGAAACCTATTCTTCTGTTTTTGAACAACCTCAATCTACGTATTTAGAAGTGTTTTCAAAAACTGATTATCAACCAATATTAGAAGATCCTTCTGATAAGGAAAATTTCTATGAAGATGTTTCTAAAGAATTTACCCCAGAACATTTCCTATCCTATATTGATGAACAAGTTTTACAATACCCAAATATGTTGTTTCTTAAGAATCATCATAGTGACAGTATAATTGGTGATATAAATCAGCCTTTAAAAACTAGATGTTCCATAAGAAATGAAGTATAACATCTAGAAATCCTTTCCCAATTAGAACCATGAAGCACTGATGAAGCTTTATGTGATAATGATTGGATAACATCTATGCAAGATGAGCTAAATAAATTTAAAAGGAATAAAGTCTTCACATTGGTTGAAAGACCTAAGGAAACTTATGTTATTAGAGTAAAATGGGTCTTTAGAAATAAGTGTGATGAAAATGGAATCATTGTAATAAATAAATCTAGATTGGTTGCTAAAGGCTATAATCATCAAGAAGGAATAGACTATGAATAAATCTATGCTCCAGTAGCTAGACTTTAATCTATTTGTATTTTACTTGCCTTTGTAGCATTCTTTAATTTCAAACTTTTTCAAATGGATGTGAAATGTTCTTTCCAAAATGGTTATGTTCAAGAGGATCTTTTTGTTGAAAAAACTCCTGGTTTTGAAAATATAAGTCATCTTGATCATGTTTACATACTTACCAAAGATTTGTATGGACTTCAGCTAGCCCCTCGACCATAGTAAGATAGACTTAAATGATTTTCACTTCAAAATAATTTTGTTAAAGGAAATGTAGATCCAACCCTTTTTATAAAGAATGATAAGAAAAATGTTTGGATTATTGACATTTAGGATGATGACTTTATATCTAGTTCAACACAACAATATTTAACTGATTCCTTTGTGGATCTAATGAAATCTGATTTTGAAATGAGTGTGATGTGTGAGTTAACATTTTTCCTTGGTTTTTATGTGTCTCAAAAATTAGAAGGAATCCATATATCCCAACATAATTATATTAATGATCTTCTTAAAAATATGTATATGAAAACACTAAGAGTATTAGTACTCCCATTGGTACCTCAAACACACTTGATCTTGATGAAGCTAAGAATC
This sequence comes from Viscum album, assembly GCA_963277665.1. Lineage (NCBI taxonomy): Eukaryota > Viridiplantae > Streptophyta > Magnoliopsida > Santalales > Viscaceae > Viscum > Viscum album. Next base: position 135,073,474 of record OY728141.1, read on the forward strand.
TAGTATATCAAACATCTTTTAGAGGTATGATTAGAAGTTTACATTACTTGATAGCTAGTCCTCCAGACTTAACGTTTTTGGTATGATTATGTGAAAGATATCAATCTAATCCTAAGGAATCTCATTATAAAGGAAGTGAGAATAATTTTTCGCTACATAAAGGGAACCATGGAATTGTAACTCATTTATACTTCTGGAAATGATTTTGTTCTAAAATGTTTTTCGGATGCAGACTTTGGTGGATGTAAAATGGATAGAAAAATTACAGCTGGAACATGTCATTTCTTAGGAGATTCATTAGTTTTTTGGTCATCCAAGAAGCAAATATCATTAGCACTTTCCACTGCTGAATCTGTATATGTAGCAGCAGGAAGTTATTGTGTTCAAGTGTTGTGGATGCAACACACACTCACAGACTATGGTATGAGTTTTACCAAAACACACATTTTGTGTGATAACACTAGTCATATTGATTTATGAAAAAACCCTGCACATCACTCTCATGGAAAACACACATTTATTTCGCATCAATTTCTTTGGGACCACACTCAAAAAGGGGATATAATTCTTCAATTCATCGGAACTCAAGATCAACTTGCTGATATTTTCACAAAATATTTACCCTCAGATGGATTTTAATACATTAAACAAAAGATAGGAATGATAACCATAAGGTAATATTCCTTGTTAACTTTCTGTTGAAACCAATATCCTTATAGTAATAAACTCTTTTTCATAGGGGGAGTACATTTCTTTAGTGAGATTAAAATATTTCAAAATGGAAATTTTCATATTCATATTTTTTAAATATTTTGTAATTGAAAATTGTGTAGTCTTATTTTTCAAATATTTCGTAATGGAAATTTTCAGTCAGATTTTTCAAATCATTCATAATGGAAATTTTCTTAATAAAGATTTTCTAAATTTTCATAATGAAGATTTTCTAAATTTTTGCAATGAATATTTTGATATATTTTAGTAATGAAGATTTTATAAATTTTTTTAATGAAGATTTTCTAAATTTTTGTAATGAAAATTTTCTAAATTTTCGTAATGATGATTTTCTAAAATATCATAATGATGATTTTCTTAATTTTTGTAATGATGATTTTATAAATTTTTCTAATGAATATTTTATAAAATTTTTTAATGAATATTTTTTATGTTTTTTATAATGAATATTTCCTAAAATTTTCATAGTCAGTTTTTAAAATCTTTCGTAATCAAATTTTCAAAATCTAATGTTCTTCAACAAGAATTTTCTTCACTACGAATAATATTCCTAGAAATATGAAATATATGTTTCCTTTATTGAGTTTTCATAATCATCCATTACTTGCTGGTATGTTCTTTTGTTTCTAAAATTTTCAGATTCTCTTTTCCTTAAATCCGAATGTTTCTATTAAAACCTCAATAGATCGAATTCTGTTAAAATTTTATTGCGGCTATCTTTTCAACAATTAGATCTATTCAGAATGTTTCTCAATCATTGGATAGGGTATGTAATTTGAACCGTCTCTTCAAAAACCTATATAGAGGACACCTGATTGTTGTCCTATATCGAAACTAAAGCCTTTGCATGTTAAGGCTCTGCCCTTCTACTTAATCCCATTCCGAACATCTCATAACTTGCTCAAGTCTGAATGTCCATTAAAGAATCCTCTCAGAAAGACATGTCAACTTTCAAACCAATCTTGGAGTGGCAGGTTTATAGAGAAATGTTGGTTCATCAAAATTTCTTTGTGAAGTATGATTTTATAATTTCAAAGAACACCAAACTAAATGGATGAGAGTGTTTCCATATCGAATCCAGGAGATGAAGATTTAGTATATCTGGATATGGTATATGAGTCTTATAAGACAATATGATTTTTCAACGAAGAAGGAAAAGATATGATCTCTTTCAAGAGCTATAGAAAGACATATACTCTTTCATACAACAAAGATTCTAGCTTTGTTTGTATTCCGTATGAAGGAGAAGCTATGTTTTATTCCCATAAGTTGCCAGATAATCAAGAAAGCTTCAAAAAGGTTAAGGCTATAGATTATCTTGGACTTTCTGAAATAAAAACTCCGAATATTTCTCATCTATCTACAAATTATAAGATTTTCAAATTATGGGTTCAAGGATTCATAATTTAGAGAAAAGGGGACAAGGACGCTTTGATGAAGAGTGACATGTATATCTTGGATTTCTCAGTTAATCTGAGGAAGGATAATTCGGTTAAGAATATTCTTATTATGGTTGATAACATAAAGAATGGAAATATAAAGGCTTATATCATTATGTATACAGCCATTATTTCAATGCTGAGTGATCAGTGCTTAAATTCTTTCAAAATTACTAGCAGTTCAAAATCAAGGATTGAAAAGTCCCATTGGTTAGTGATGATACCTTGAGAAGGATGAATGTTGGATTTTCCAATGAATATGGAGAATATTATGCCTTTCCAAACAAAGAAGGTGAAGCCATACCAAAGAAAAATGAAGTGCATGAGACATCCAAAAAAGGTGCAAGGAAGAGGAATGTAAGGATGTGGAAGAAAAGTAAAAAATGATATTGGCCAAGGATGTTCAGTCAGCACCCCCAGAGCCGAAAAAACAAAAATCCAATCTGGATGAGGTAGTAGCTATGTGGAGGGAAGATAATAAGAACATGAAATAAGGGGAGACCAAGTTTGGACTAGACCATACTAAAGAAAAATCTCTAAAGGAGAAAACATGTGAGTATCATGAAAGGGAAGACAAAGAAAAGAAACAAAAGAAGAAAATGGGTAAAGCAAAGATTGTGCAATCCCTTCTGAGGGATACTGAGAAAGCTTCCGATGATCTCTTAGTATCAGAATCCTTCTTTGTAACACCCGAGACTTTTATGAGAAATATTTTGTTTTTATGTTATATAAATCATCAATGGAATATTTCACTACACGCAACACTATCTTGGCTTGCTTTACACGCAATCACGACATTCCTCGATAGCTTGCGTCGTATGCAATACTGAGTTTCACTAAACAACGATATGCTATTAAAATATTATTAAAACTAGCCGTTATGAACAATAATAACCACTTTCTAAAATTTTGTAATTTTTATTTTTCAAAATGGACTTCAGTTTTGGATTTGGAATATCGAAATTAGCCTAGGGTGAAATTTTGGTATTTTTCCGAAAAATTTCAATTTTTGATGAATAGTGAAAACACTGGGTTACAATTTAAAAACAGACTTTTTATTTAAATAATTAGTTATTTTATTTAAATTTATTTTAGGTCAAAATTGATACATAATACCTATATAAGTTCAATTCAATTCATTAGAGTCATTTTATAATAATTTTCGATATATAAATATTTTATTGAACTTTTCATCGTCTTTTACCCACCTCATAGGAGAATTTTCAAATTCACATAAAACTTAATTTTACCGCTTCTGTTAATGGAATTTTGAAAATCTGAGAGACACGGTTAATATCAAGGACTAAAATGTGGTTCAATGAGATGAAAATAATTTTTGGTGAATAGTAACTTTTTACTTTTTTTACCATAGTTAAAAGTAAATAGTGTAATTAAGGGTAAAAATGTTATTATTATTACCCTAACACATGTCCTAATTCTATTGGATAAGTGTAATTCGACCAAAAACAACCTTAGGAATAAAATATGACCATTTAGGCTCACTTGGATTAGATTATGACATTTATTATTAATTTATTTAAAGAAGGGTTAAAATAGTTAAAATCAATGTTTAATAAGTAAATCATTTTTAATATAGGGTTAAACATATTTTAAATTATACTATAAATATTCATTAGAAAGATAAAAAGATTTCCTACATAATGGTATTTTATTTATAATTTTTAGACATTAAATAAGTTAATTTAGTTATAACACACAGATGATACAGTAATTATCTTATTAATGAAATATTGACAAAATTGATGTTATAAATACCCAAATAAATATAATTTGAGACTTTTTATGAATTCAAATAACTTTATAGGTTAATATGAAATGTTAGTATTTATTTAATTAATCTTGTTCGAACAAATACTTATTTTATGATTTTCACAGAAAATCAATTACCAAATTCTGTCAAAATTGACATAAAATAGTTTTTAAAACAAATATTATATTATTAATTGTTATTTTATTCCTAAAAATCTAAGGTTCCTCCAAATGACTTATATAAGGTTATATATACTAATAATAAACAACTTGGGGTTCTTTTGTCTTGTAATAGTATGTTTATTAACCTTATAGTGTAAGAAAACAAGAAGACATGGTAAAAGTTAAATTATCTAACTTAAAGTTAAATCTAAATGATAAGGTTAAAATAGACACCTAAACTTGTCTAAATTCTATTGGATGATATAATTGCGACCCATCCCCACCTTATCTTCTAAATAAATCAATTTTCAGCTATTAAAAACAGAATATGACTTTATAATAAAATAATATTTTTTGTTTTTCCAAAGGTTCCCCTCTCCTCCCTTATAAAAGGGAACCTCCTCTCTCTCTTACTCACACCACTTTGAGCCTTCAACCTCGGCCAAACCCTGCAAAATTCTCTTTTACATTTCCCTAGAAACAACCTAGAGGTCCTGGTCTTCTTCAATGGCCAATTTTAGTGCCCTAAAAGGAGGTCTCAAAGAGGCGCTTCAAAGAAGAGGTAATGTCCATTACCGATTTTTCAACATTATTTATTCTTCTACTTATTATTATTTAGTTGTTTCATTATGAAGTAATAACATCAGTATCAATAATATACTGATATGTTATTATAAGTATGAAACAACCATATTTCACCATCTATCCGTCCAACGGAAAAATAAATCACCGCGTGTGCGTACATAGGGAATACCGTCTCCACGCCGTGGTGTAATCTATTTTCCACCGCCACCTTACTCGGATGGTTATAATGGTGTAAATAATAACTATATATGATTATTTTAAAGTGATATTTATTCTGAAATAGTATACATACACTCCAATACAATCCCACGATCATGGAAATGATATCATCGCTCATGCGTACGTACGGAAAACCGTCTCCACTATGTGATGCGACTCGTTCTACATGATTTTCATTGCATAATGATTACATAAATTAATTAAGTGAATAAATATGATATATATTACACTAATAAAATTCTTTAAATGAGGTATCTATAACCTAAAGAGAAGAATACGAATTTATTCGACAAAACACACATAAGAACAAAAAGTAATAAACACCCGAATAACAAGTAGCAATGAAATATTACTAATAAGAAGATAAAAATATGTTCATATATGATATAATAACAATGATTATGATTATGGAATAAGTAAATGACATTATTTAAATCATTATACAGGAGTTTCAGACACTTACGAAGCAAATCAAACCTAAGGTAAGGGAAAGTCTCACAAACTCATTTTTATCCGAGATTGTTTATACTTCAGAATTTACTGGGGAATATATATCATTGACATCCATGTTTCCTAAATATGTAATATTATTTCAATCCACCTACAATTTTTTAAATCCAATTTTACTCTTCGGTGAGTTTTTAGTAAGAGATATGAATGGAATATTTAGTTGCTTTTCGTACGAGGTACTTTTTGACTTTTCCGGCCAAAGTACGGGAAGAATGTTTTTTAACATATACGACATGAATGTATTTTTAAAACATTATTTCCAAGAAGCTTACATTACAATTTTTCAAGTTTATTTTTAATCAACTTCTTTTAGTTTAAAATTGTATGACATCTTAAGAAAGGAAAATGTTTTTGAAGTAAAAAAGGATATTTTCTTCAAGAATGGTGTTCAAGTGTTTTCTCAAAATTATTTTCCATCTAAGATAATATAGGGTTCTGTTTATATCCCTATTATTACATTGATTTTATTATGTTGTGATGGAATTATTTTTATTAATTCCGTTATCTTATATGAATTGTTTTATGATGTCCCGATGTTTAAGAATCCCATTTTTATTACATGTGTTATGCAATGATGTATGATTTTTTGATTTTGTGGAACACATGAGATTAGTATCATTATGAGATGGTTTGGGCCTATATATCCTTCCAATGAATTCGGTAATTATTTATATCTCATGATATAGGCATGGCTGGAATGACAGGTTAAACAGGTTCAGTGAAACAGGACTGAAACGAGGAGTGAACTCGGTTCTGAAATGGAATTTGTCTGCTAAGATAGTCTTGGCAATGAGTCTTGACTACTAAGAAATGATTCTCTATGATTATGTGTGTATGACACATAGTTTCTTGTTTTATGTTATGATTATTGGGATTACATTTCACTACTATGATTTATCCCATGTTATGAAATTATGATCTCTTTTACAGGTTATGATTTCCAAAATGTTATGTTCTTATGATTATGATGTGATTGATATTTCATTTGTTTACCCTTACTGAGCATTTGAGCTCACCCTTTTGTATGTTTTCTTTCCTTAGGTCAGGAATAAGGTTATTAAGTAGGATATGCCAAAAGGGACTCTAGATATGATGAAATAAATGGGAGACAACATAGATGATATATGAACCAGTTGTTTATGTTTCCCAGTTTCTAAAAACAATATAACTATACGGTCCTCTGATGGTTTTTTTATATGTTGTAATAAGTATGCTTCAATTTTGATGTAATAATCATGTTTGTAAGGTATGGTTCATTGTAGTTGGTATCTAAGGAACGGTATAGTCAACCTTTCGAAACTAGGATGTGAAGGCCTTAGTAAGAAACCTAAGGATATGTCTAAGAATTGAACACAATCTTAGTGTTTTAGAAATGGCCATGAACAAACTATGTTAAGACCTTAAGTGTGAAATTTTATTCTTGATTATGTGTTTTTCCTATTATAATTAGTGTTGCTCACACTATTCTTCTTGGTTTTAGTCAATGGCTGGAACCCGAAGGAACCGTGTTAATGCGGAATGTGACGGGCAATGCAATGGTTGTCCCCATGAGCAACCAAACGTTATGGGAGCTGGAATGAGAAATCTTATAGCTATGCTCACACAACTTTCTCAAGCTATGAATCATTCCGGACTTCCAAACGAGCAAAGTAAGGAGAAACATTCTGTTGAAACCTTCATGAGGTAGCGTCTAACTTTGTTCAGTCGATCTTCTGATCCATTAGTGGCTGAACAATGGATCTGTACCACTGAAAAGATATTTTCAGTTCTTCAATGTTCTTAACATGATACAGTCATATTAGTAGTTTATCGCTTGGAAGGTGAATCTGATCAATGGTGGAATCTTATAAAAAATACGAGGCAAAGGGATGAAATTGAATCCATGGAATGGGAAGAGGTCAAGAACTTATTTTTCCATAAGTAATTCCCTCGTATTCATCGAACAAAGATGGAGAAGGATTTTCTTGAACTGAAGAAAAAGGATGATGAATCTGTTGGTACCTATAAAGAAAATTTTACAAGACATGCAAGGTAATATTTTGGGATTATTATCCAACCTAAGAGTAAGATCAATCGATTCTTTAGTGGCTTAAAACCAAGTCTTCGAAGGGCATTTTCCATAAGGGACTTCAATAGTTATGAGGAAATCGTTCGATGTGCTCTCAAGGATGATATGGAGATTGGAGTAACCCATCAGTCATATGGGTTTGATAAGAAGAGGAAAATGGAATTCAAAGAAAAATCTAAAGAGCACACTGAAAAGAAGATGAGTTTTCCCTTATGCTCAATGTGTGGAAAGAAACATAGAGGGAGTTGTCTTAAATGGACAAGTAAATGTTTCAAATGTGGAAAAGAAGGTAATCAGGAATTTGAATTCCGAAATGATAGGAAGAAGATTTCTAGTGATGCGAACAAAGAAAAGGCTACACAGAGTGCAAATCCTACACTTCAATTTTACAAGTGCAAGGAATTGGGGCATTATTCTAATCAATGCCCTACAAGGGTTATTTATGATGATCGACATCAAAAAACTCTTAAGGATAAATACAAAGGAAAGTCACTTTCAATTTCTATCAGTGATGTGGAGTATGATAACGAACGGTGAAAGGTATACTTAACATCCACTCTAATGTAGAAAATGTTTTATTTGATTATGGATCCACTAACTCTTTTATTTCTGGAAAATTTTCTAAGGGTATCATCGTATTACCTCAACAATTAGATGTTGAGTTAGCTATGGAAACCCCTAATGGAACAATAGTTGCATCAAAAGTTTATAATTCTTCTCTGATTGAAGTTTGCGGGAAAGTGCTTCTTGAAAATCTTGTGATCCTTCATATAGTGGAATTAGATGTGATTCTTGGCATGGATTGGCTTTCATTATATGGATCTCATATCAATTTCCAAATAAGAGAAGTCAAATTTCATATTCTAAATCAATCTATGATCTTCTATCGATGAAAGGATGAACATAACCTTCTAGTGGAAATTTATTCCATTTTATGGGTCTTGAGTCCACTAAATTAAGGTTATTTATCTCAAATGGTTGGTGAGAAACTCACGATTAAAAATATTCCCATTTTACGGGAGTTTGATGATGTGTTTCCGGATGAATTACCGGGTCTTCCACCAAACCGTGAAGTTGAGTTTTAAATAGAACTCTTACGGGGTGCTTTACCTATTTCAGCAACACCTTATAGAATGGCCCCAATTGAGTTGCAAGAATTGAAGAAGAAACACCAAGATAATCTTGATAAGGGATTCATACGCCCTAGTGCGTCACCTTGAGGAGAACCTGTTCTGTTTGTTAAGAAGAAAGATGGATCAATGAGACTCTACATTGATTATCGAAAACTTAACAAGATCACTATCAAGAACAAATATCCTCTCCCATGCATTGATGAATTATTTGACCAACTACGCGGAACTCAATACTTTTCCAAGATTGATCTTCGTTCAGGGTATCATAAATTAAGTGTCAAAAAGGAAGATATACCAAAGATGGATTTCTGTACAAGGTATGGACACTATGAATTTCTAGTGATTCCATTTGGTCTTAATAATGCCCCTATTATCTTCATGGATCTGATGAATAGAGTCTTTAGAGACTATCTTGATCAGTTTGTGGTAGTCTTTATAGATGATATTCTTTTATTTTCGAAGAACAAGGAAGAACACGAAGATCACTTGAGAATTATATTGAAGACCCTAAGAAAGGAGAAGCTTTATGCCAAATTTACCAAGTGTAAATTTTGGCTTCAAAAAGCTTCATTTTTGGGTCACATAATCTCAAAATAGGGGATATCTGTGGATCCAGCAAAAACAGAGTTTATCGAAAGATGGTCGAGACCAACAACAGTAACCAAGATCCAAAGTTTTCTTGGTTTGGAAGGATATTATCGACGTATTGTGAAAGATTATTCACGATTATCTAACTCACTCACCAAGTTTACTCAGAAAGGAGTTAAGTTTGTTTGGACGGGGGAATGTGATGAGAATTTCAAGGAGTTGAAAAGAAGGTTATCCAGTGCACCTATACTCACACTTCCTTGTAGTGGAGAATGGTTTGTGATCTACAGTGATGCATCCAAGAAGGGGATGGGGTGTGTTCTTATGCAAAATGATATTGTGATATCTTATGCCTCACGACAGTTGAAAATCCATGAGCAAAAATACCAAACTCGTGATTTGGAGTTAGTTACGGTAATCTTTGCAGGCATTATCTTTATGGAGAAAGGTGTGATATTTATACTGATCATAAAATTTTAAAGTATATTTTCACACAAAAGGAGCTGAATATGCACCAAAGAAGATGGTTGAAGCTGATTAAGGATTACGACTGCTCAATTCATTACCACCCTGGGAATGAAAACAATGTGGCAGATGCATTAAGTCGACAAGACCATGCTAGCTTATCCGTGATGAGGATCACAAAAGATTCAATATTTATGGATTTAAAAAGGATGGATCTTGGAATTATAATGGAAGGGGAAAAAGAATATCTTTCTCAAATAAATGTTCAACCATATATACATGTGAAGATTAAAGAGGCACATAAATAAGATGTAGAGTTACAAAAGAAGGTGATAAATTTTCCTAAATTCAACCTTGATTGTAATGGGATAATAAAGTTCAGGAATTAGGTTTGTGTTCCTCCCATCCCAGAATTAAATAAGGGGTTGCTGGATGAGGCTCATAGTTCTTCATCCTCTATTCATCCTGGAAGCACGAAGATGTATAGGGACATGAAAGTGTACTTTTGGTGGGATGGAATGAAAAGAGATGTTGCTGAATATGTATCTTGATGCTTGGTTTGTCAGCAAGTTAAAGCTGAGAGACGTAAGTCTAAGGGGATGTTACAACCAGTAACCATACCAGAATAGAAATGGGAAAACATCACTATGGACTTTGTTACTGGACTTCCTAAAACATCCAAAGGCAATAATGCTATCTGGGTCATAGTTGATCATCTTACAAAGACTGTACACCTCATATCTATTAGAGAGGATTTCTCTTTGGATCATCTTTCAAGTATATATTTAAAGGAAGTGGTAAGATTGCATGGAGTACCACTTTCCAATATATCTGATCGGGATCCAAGTATTACCCCAAAGTTCTGGCGAAGTCTTCAGCATACTATGGATACAGTGTTTAGTTTCATCACTTCTTATCATACTCAGACAGATGGTCAGTTTGAGAGGACAATTCAAACTCTAGAAGATATGTTGAGAGCCTGATCGATGGATTTCAATGGTGGTTGGGATCAACACCTAACTTTGGTGGATTTTTTTTATAATAATATCTTTCACTCCAGTATTCAGATGGCTCCTTATGAAGCTCTCTATGGAAAGAAATGCAGGACTCCAACTTGCTGGGATGAAGATGGGGAAAGAAATCTATTATGACCTTATCTTGTTGATGAGATGGAAGAAAAGGTCAGATCTATTCAAAATACATAAGAGCAGCTCAGAGTCGACAAAAAAGTTACACCGACAACTGAAGAAAAGACTTAGGGGTTGAAGTGGTTGATAAAGTTTTCTTACAAATATCTCCTTGGAAGAGAGTAATGAGATTTGGAAAGAAGGGAACGATGATCCCTAGATATATCAGTCCTTTCGAAATACTAGATCGTATTGGGAAGGTAGCTTACCGTTTGGAACTTCCACCGAATCTGTCTCAAGTTAACGATGTGTTCCATGTATATCTCATGAGAAAGTATATACCTGATCCTTCACATGTAATCATCTCAGAAGTTGTACCGCTAGAGCATGATCTTTCTTATGAAGAACAGCCGATAGAGATTCTCGATCGTAGTGAAAAAGTCCTACGGAACAAGACCACTACCTTGGTGAAAGATTTATGGAGGAACCACCAATTAGAAGAAGCTACATGGGATCTTGAGGATATGATGAGGGAGAGGTATCCTCATCTGTTTGTTACAAAGTGATGAATTTCGAGGGGAAAATTCATTTTAAGGGGGGTAGAATGTAACACCCGAGACTTTTATGAGAAAATTTTTTATGTTATATAAATCATCAAAGTAATCTTTCACTACACACAACATTATCTTGTCTTTATTTACACGCAATCACGACCTTCCTCGATAGCTTGCGTCGTACGCAATACCGAATTTCACTAAACAATGATATGCTATTAAAATATCATTAAAACTAGCCGTTAGGAATAGTAATACCCACTTTTTGATATATTGTAATTTTTATTTTTCAAAACGGACTTCAGTTTTGGATTTGGAATATCGAAATTATCCTAGGGTGAAATATTGGTATTTTTCTGAAAACTTTTAAATTTTTGATGAATAGTGAAAACACTGGGTTACTATTTAAAAACTGACTTTTTATTTAAATAATTATTTATTTTATTTAAATTTATTTTAGGTCAAAATTGATACATAATACCTGTATTAGTTCAATGCAATTCATTGGAGTAATTTTATAATAATTTTAGATATATAAATATTTTATTGAACTTTTCACCGTCTTTTACCCACCTCCTAGGAGAATTTTTCAAATTCACATAAAACTTAATTTTACCGCTTCTGTGAATGGAATTTCGAAAATCCAAGATACACGGTTAATATCAAGGAATAAAATTTTGTTCAATGAAATTAAAAATAATTTTTTGGTGAATAGTTACTTTTTACTTTTTTTACCACGGTTAAAAGTAAATAAAGTAATTAAGGGTAAAATTGTTATTATTATTACCCTATAACATGTACTAATTCTATTGGATAAGTGTAATTTGACCAAAAACAACCTTATGAATAAAATATGACCATTTAGGCCCACTTGTATTAGATTAGGACATTTATTATTAATTTATTTAAAGAAGGGTTAAAATAGTTAAAATCAATGTTTAGTAAGTAAATAATTTTTAATATAGGGGTATACATAAAATAAATTCGACTATAAATATTAATTAGAAATATAAAAATATTTCCTACATAATGGTATTTTATTTATAATTTTTAGACATTAAATAATTTAATTTATTTATGACACACAGATGATGTAGTAATTGTCTTATTAATGAAATATTGACATAATTGATGTTATAAATACCCAAATAAATATAATTTGAGACTTTTTATGAATTACACTAATTTTATAGGTTAATATGACATGTCATTATTGATTTAATTAACTTTTTTCGAACTAATATTTCTGTTATGATTTTCACAGAAAATCAATTACCAAATAGTGTCAAAATTGACATAAAATAGGTTTTAAAACAAATATTATATTATTAGTTTTTATTTTATTCCTAAAATCTAAGGATCGGCCAAATGACTTATATAAGGTTATATATATTAATAATAAACAACTTGGGGTTCGTTTGGCTTGTTATAGTATGTTTATTAACCTTTTAGTGTAAGAAAACAAGAAGACACGGTAAAAGTTAAATTATCTAACTTAAAGTTAAATCTAAATGATATGTTTAAAATAGATACCTAAACTTGGATAAATTTTATTTTATGAGATGATTTCGACCCATCTCCACCTTACCTTCGATATAAATCAATTTGGAGCTATTAAAAACCAAATATGACTTTATAATAAAATAATATTTTTAGTTTTTCCAAAGGTGCCCATCTCCTCCCTTATAAAAGGGCACCTCCTCCCTCTCTTCCTCACACCACTTTGAGCATTCATGCTCGGCCAAACCCTGCAAAATTATATTTTACATTTCCCTAGAAAAATCCTAGAGGTCATGTTCATCTTCAAAGACCAATTTTGGTTCCCTAAAAGGAGGTCTCAAAGAGGCTCTTCAAAGAAGAGGTAATGTCTGTTACCGATTCTTTCAACTTTATTTCCTCTTCCACTTCTTCTTAAATAGTTGATTCATTATGAAGTAATAACATCAGTATCACTCATATAATTATATGTTATTATAAGTATGAAACAACCCTATTTAACTATCTATCCATCCTACGGAAAATGAAATCACCGCGCGTGCGTACGTACGGAATACCGTCTCCACGCCGTGGTGTAATCTATTTTCCACCACCACCTTACATGGATGGGTATAATGTTGTAAATAATAAATACATATTATTATTGTAAACTGATATTGATTCTGAAATATTATACATGCACTCCAATACCATTCCACGATCATGGGAACAATATCATCGCTCATGCGTACGTACGGAATATCGTCTCCACGATGTGATGCGACTCGTTCTACATGATTTTCATTGCATAATGATTAAATAAATGAATTAAGTGAATAAATATGATATATATTACACTAATACCATTCTGGAAATGATGTATCTATATCTTAAAGAAAATAATAATAATATATTCGACAAAACACGCATAAGAACAAAAAGTAATAAACACTCGAATAACTTGTAGTAATGAAATATTATTAATAAGAAGCTAATAATATGGCCATATATGATATAATAACAATGAGTATGATTTTTGAATAAGTCAATGACATTATTTAAATCATTATACAGGAGGTTCGGACACTTACGAAGCAAATCGGACCTAAGGTAAGGGAAAATCTCAAAATCTCATTTTTATCCGTGATTGTTTATACGTCAGAATTAATTGGGGAATATTTATCATCCACATCCATGTTTCCTCAATATGTCATATTATTTCCATCCACCTACAATTTTTTAAATCAATTTTACCATTCAGTGAGTTTTTATTAAAATATATGAAAGGCATCTTTTGTCGTTTTTCGTACGAGGTACTTTTTGACTTTTCCGGCCAAAGTACGGGAAGAATTTTTTTTACTTATATGACATGAATGGATTTTTAAAACATTATTTCCAAGAAGCTTCCTTTAAATTTTTTCAAGTTTATTTTTAATCAACTTATTTTAGTTTAAAATTGTATGACATGTTAAGAAATGAAAATGTTTTTGAAGTAGAAAGGATATTTTCCTCAAGAATTGTAACACCCCAAGCTTCTACGGTACGTTTCCCTTTGAATAATGCGATAGCGTGTGTTATACGCAACCTCGAGTTCTAACACACACCACAACTAATTAAACTAGCCGTTGTGAATAGTAATACCTAATTTTTGAAATTATATATATTTTATATTTGAAAATGGACTTCATTTTTGGACTCGGAATATCGAATTTAGCCTAAGGTGAAATTTTGGTACTTTTCGGATAACTTTCATATTTTGATGAATAGTGAAAATTACTAAATTTTAATTAAAAACAACTTTTTTAATCAAAATAATTAATAGTGATAAATTATGAATTTTAGTAGTTTTAAAGTATATTTAGAATATATTTTTACCATTTAATATAATGTTGGTCATTGGACATAATTTTACAATTAAACCGAACATAAACAAGTGTCAATCTTTTGATAGTTATTATCTCTTAAAAACACGCTTTTTGTTTTGACAGCGGGAATTAATTTTAAATTAATTTCTGACACTTCTGTGTTTTGAATTTAGGAAAATGGATTCCATATTTGGAATCAGGATGTTCAAATTGTGTAAATAGGTAACTTTTATTTTTAGACATTTTGAATAATTACTGCAGTAAATATTTTATTTACCATGGTTAAGGGTAAATCCGGTAAATAAGGGTTAAAAAAATAATATTATAATAATACTAAATTACCCTAAAAACGTGTCTTAACCCTATTGGTTGATAGATGGTCGACCATGGGCATCTTTGTGTCAATTTTGGGACCCCATGGATCCACTTGTAAGTGATAATGACACTTTATTTTAATTTAGTTAAAATGAATACAAAAATGACACAAGCATATATCTTTTAGAACAACAATTTTTACATAGGGTTATATATGTTGGCTTTTCGATTATTAATATTCATTAGAAAGATAAAAAGATTTCCTACATAATAATATTTTATTTATAATTTTTAGACATTAAATAAGTTATTTTATTTATGACACAATGATGATGCAGTAATTACTATAATAGTGAAAAATTAAAATAATTGATATTATAAATACCGAAATAAATATAATATGAAACTTTTAATGAATTAAACTAATTTTCTAGGATAATATGATATATTAGGATTGATTAAATTGACTTTGTTCGAAGTAATCAATCTGTTATGAGTTTCACAAAAATCAACTATTGAATAGTGTCAAAATTGACATAAAAGAGTTCTTAAAACAAATATTATATTATTAATTGATATTAAATTCCTAAAAATCTAAGGTTCGGCCAAGAGACTTATATTATGATAGTTTAATCATTAATGGACCACTTGGGGGTCGCTTGGATGTATATAGTAAGTTTATTAACCATATTATATAAAAATACAAAGAGACATTGTAAAAGTGAAACTAATTAACTTAGAGTTAATACTTAAAGATAAGGTTAATATAAGTACCCAACCCTGTCTAAATTCTATTGGTTGAGTGGTTTTCGACCTATCCCCACCTTAACCTTTGAATAATCAACTTTGGAGCCATTAGAAACTGAATATGAATTTATTATAAATTAATATTTCTAGCTTTTCCAAAGGTGCCCCTCACCCCTCTTATAAAAGGGCAATCCTCCTTCTCATTTCTTCACACCTTCAAAGCCTTTTGGATCGGCCAAACTCTGCCCAAATACTCTCCCAACATCCCTCACTACAACCTAGAGGCCTTAGTTTGATCAGAAAGCCAACCTAAGGAGCCCTTTTGATCAAATCAAAAGGAAGAACCCGAAGAAGAGGTAATGATTTCACCACCCTTCTCCAAGTTCATTTCTTCTTCCACTTCTTCTTCCTTTGTTCTTACCATTATAAAATAATAACTCCAGTATCTCACATATACTGTGATGTTATTATAAATATGGTACAATCATATTCAGTATTCTATCCACCCTTTGAATAACATGTCACCATACGTGCGTACGTACGGCTTACCGTCTCCACGTCGTGGTGTAATTGTTATTCAATATAATATTATTTGGATGGGTATAATAATGATGTGTAACTCATGTAAATAATAAATATAACATGTTAATGATTCTGTATATATGATATACTATCCATTTATATATTATTTTAATATCAAAAGAATGATATTGTCGCTCGTGCGTACGTACGGACTACCGTCTCCACGAACGCGATGAGATTCATTCTCCATCGTAACCATTCAAGTATAATTATCATTTGATGATTTAAAAATTATGTTTAAGGACTAGATATCATTCTGGATATGAATAAGATACAACAACCATGGCTTATGTAACAAAACATATAAAGAAAATGAATAAGTTAACACCCGAAACGACGATAATTCTAAGATATTATTAACAAATCAATGTTAAAAGATCATATATGATATCATATTAATATATATGATTTTTGTATAATTTAATAACAATTATTTCACCATTATACAGGAGGTTAACCTACCCCAACCAAGGAAAAGTACAAGGTAAGGGTTATTTCACAATCTCTTCATTATCCGAGGTTGTATTATACGTAATAATCTACTGGGATCTCTTTATCATCCACATCCATGTTTCTTTGAAATGTATTTCAAAACATTTTTACTATTTACAAGAATATGGGTTAAAGTCATTTATACCCTTGTTTGACTTTTTATAAGAGGTTTATAAAGGAATCTTTCCGTCGTTTTCAAAACAAGGTCCTTTTTAACCTTTTCGACAGAATTGAGGTAAGAATGTTTTTTTTAACTTATACGGCGGGTGCGGTTATTTTACGCCGTTATAAAATCTTCAAAGATTTCCTTACAAGCTTATAAGAATATTTTCAAAGAAAATGTTTTATTTTATATGGATCTTAAATGATTTCAAAATAAAAGGAGATATTTCTTTAAAAAGAATTTTGATTTCATCTATGTCAACATCCTTTGATAGATTTTAAGATTATTTGAAGTTGATTTATTATGATACAAAACTTCTATATTGTATTGAAGGTTTTGTGATATGTTTGACTGTGGATGTGCTATTTTTATACCATTCATAGTTTATTGTGAAAGTATTGACATTTCGTATGCTAGTTTTAATACGAATGTTTATGTTATGTTTAAACCTTTTCATATGGGAATGCATTGGACTTAATAAGTGACGGGTGGAGCCCGCTATAGATCCTCGATGCATCGGTAGGTCTCATGAGACAAACTAGTGTCTTGGCACAAGGCCTTGACAAAATCTTATTTGTAGTCTTGGCACGAGGCCTTGGATATGTGGTTATGATAGTCTGGCATTATGCATTCCAACATTATGAAAGTGGTTATTGATTTTTGCATGTGATTATTCGATTAGTAGAATATCCATGTGAATAAGTAAATGGCATTATTTCATTTTTACTTTTGCCATACTATGTTGAAGTTCAAGTTTAAAAGGCTTTTGTTTTAGTAATGCATTGCCTTAAATGTTTATTCTTATTGATGAAAGTTTCTGCTATATTGTTATCCTTACTGGGCATTTGAGCTCACCCCTTTTCTATGTTTTATTTTTCCCAGGAAGTGAAGAAGTAAATTATGAATGACCTGCAGGGATTTTATGAGGGGATAATAGTGTGGTCTATTGAGACATTATGTTGTTGTAGTAGTTTTTCATTTTATGATGTAATGTAAAACTTATGAATATATCTAGTGTTTCCAAGGCTACTAAACCAATCGGTCTTTCGAGATTTGATCTTTCTTGTGATCATGCCAATGTTATGTAATTAATGCACCGACTCTGGGTAGCTGGGGTCGGGGCGTTACAGTTGGTATCAGAGGAAGTTTAGTACAAACCTTGGAAGCTAGATTTAGATAAACTCTGATTAGAGCACGTAGACTTAAGATGAACTTTGAGGATTAGTATAGAAGAACTTCCTAGAATTTTGGTATTGTAGAGATTTTGTGAGTTTTCCGAGCAATACATTTCCTTGTCTGGATACGAGCAGGTAGAGGCGGCTCTGGCACAGATGTACCTAGGGGTAAAACCCGAAAACACCGCTTTGAGCTAGACTCGAACGGGAACTGGTGCACGACAACGGGCCTTGCTGCACTCTTGGTTACGACACTCCCGGGGGATATGCTTAGGATAACTCTCATTTTCTTTACAAATCATTATGAAGGGTTTATGAGTATATACTTCCTCAAAGAAAACATATTTATGGATTATATCCATAGATAGTTCAATTTATGTTTAGTGTTTTATAAGTATGGGATTATGTATTTTGATGCATAAACTGATCTAGTTTATGCCATTTTTTTAGAAATGGCGCCTAGTGGAAGAAATGGAAACCGTATCAATGCACGCACTCCATGTAGGGATTTCCCTCCTGCTCAAGATAATTATAGTGGGGCTGGTGATGCAACTGGTGCTGATCAGCTAATCACCGTACTGGGACAACTTACTCAGGTTATGAATAATAACCTTACCTGTATGGAGCACCCTGATCCGCAGCGTGGAGGATCAATGTTAGATCGATTCATGAGACAACAACCACCAACGTTCAATGGGAGTACAAATCCCTTAGTAGCTGAGCAATGGATATTTTCCCTAGAGAAAATATTTCAGGCTTTGGGGAGTAGTGAAATGGAAAAAGTTACCATGGCAGTTTACCGCCTCACTGGAGATGCTGATCAATGGTGGTCATTGATTCAAAACATGAAGGAAGATGATGAAGTATCAAACATGGAATGGAGGGAGTTCAAAGATCTGTTTTTAGAAAAATACTTTCCTCGCGACCATCGAGCAGATATGGAAAGACAATTTCTGAGTCTGAGACAAAAGGAGGATGAGAATGTCACAAAGTATGAGGCTAACTTTACAAGGTTAGCGAGGTACGCTGGTGATTATATTCGCAACCCAAGAAGTAAGATTGATCGTTTCTTTGATGGGTTAAAACCATTTCTCCGTCGAGCATTAGTCTCACAATCCTTTTCATCGTACGAAGACATTGTCTCATGTGCTATCAAGACTGAAAAGGAATTCTCTAAGTCTTATGACTTTAAAGCAAAGCAAGAGAAGAAGAGACCTGCTGATCAATCTGGGAATGGAAATAAGGGGAAGAAGGGAAAGGTTGTATATCCATCTTGTGGTAAATGCAGGAAGAAACATCCTGGTACTTGCTTGAAGGGAATGGGAGTCTGTTACAAGTGTGGTGAAAAAGGCCACCAAGCTCATGATTGCAAGGGGAAGAAGGAAGCTACCAACGTTCAGTGCTATAATTGTAGGGAGATGGGGCATTATGCAAATGCATGTCCTAAGCGTCAGGAGAACTTACCTCAGAAAAGGCCAAGGGATCAAGGCCAGGCTTATGCTATCACTACTGCAGAGGTAGAAGCTCCGAAAGACGTGGTGGCAGGTAATTTAATGGTTTCCTCAAGTTTAGCAAATGCATTATTTGATTCTGGATCATCGCATTGTTTCATATCTTCCCAGTTTGCTAAGAAAATTAGATATTTCCAATTTGATTTAATAAGGGAGTTGTCAGTTAAAACTCCTAAGGGAAGTATCGTTGCAACAAAGTTTTGTGAATCAGTCCCCATTAGAGCACATAAATTTTCTTTATCTGCTGATCTCATCGTCATACCTATGATCGAGTTTGATATAATCCTCGGTATGGACTGGCTTTCGGACTATGATGCGAAGATTTATTGTAAGAAGAAAGAGGTTACGATTCTTGATGATAATGATAAGGAACACCTTATTTTTAGAGAAGAATCGTCACCACCTAATTCTTATTTAGATCCACCCTCAATAGCTCAACTAAATTCAATTATTGGGGAGGAAGAGAATGAAATAACTGCGGGTGAGGAAAGGAATGTTCAAATAGAGGATGTACCTGTTGTGAAAGAATTTGTAGATGTATTTCTAGAAGATTTACCTGGACATCCTCCAGAACGAGAAGTTGAGTTTTCTATTGATTTGATTCCTGGATCAAGGCCTATATCGAAGACCCCTTATAGAATGGCCACTGTAGAGTTAGTCGAACTAAAGAAACAACTAGAGGAATTGAGTAATAAGGGATTTATTCGCCCTAGTGTTTCTCCATGGGGAGCCCCTGTTCTTTTTGTTAAAAAGAAAGATGGATCTATGAGGTTATGTATCGACTACAGGGAGATCAATGCTATAACGATAAAGAACAAGTATCCCCTACCTCGTATTGATGATTTATTTGACCAACTGCATGGAGCTCAATACTTTTCAAAGATTGACCTTCGATCTGGATACCATCAGTTGTGTGTGAAGAAGGAAGACATTCCGAAAACAGCATTTCGAACCAGGTACGGGCATTACGAGTTTACTGTAATGCTGTTTGGATTGACTAATGCACCCTCTGTATTCATGGATCTGATGAATAGAGTCTTCAAGGAGTATCTTGATGAATTTGTGGTGGTATTTATTGATGATATCTTGGTATACTCCAAAACCTACGAAGATCATGAAAATCACTTGCGCATTATCTTGAAGACTCTGAGGAGGCATGAATTATATGGGAAGTTTAGCAAGTGTGAATTCTGGCTTCAGGAGATTTCTTTTCTTGGCCATATTGTCTCTAAAGATGGAATCTCTGTTGATCCTTCTAAGACCAAGGCAATCCAAGAATGGCCAGCACCTACGAGTATAACTGAGGTACGTAGTTTTATTGGTTTGGCAGGTTATTATCGACGTTTCGTCCAGAATTTTTCCCGATTGGCTAACCCATTAACGAAGCTCACACGTAAAGGGGTTAAATTTGTTTGGACAAAAGAGTGTGAAGAATGTTTCGAAGAACTGAAGAGAAGATTAGTCAATGCTCCTATATTGACTCTACCATCGGGGAATGATGGGTTCATTATTTATAGTGATGCATCGAAGAAAGGACTTGGCTGTGTCCTTATGCAGAATGATAGAGTTATTGCCTATGCATCACGACAGTTGAAAATTCATAAACAAAACTATCCTACTCATGATCTTGAGTTAGCAGCTGTGATCTTTGCTTTGAAGATATGGAAGCACTACCTCTATGGTGAAAAATTTGAGATTTATACTGATCAGAAGAGTTTGAAATATATTTTCTCACAAAAAGAACTCAACATGAGGCAAAGGAGATGGCTTGAATTACTCAAGGATTATGATTGTACGATACACTACCACCCGGGGAAGGCAAACAAGGTGGCAGATGCTTTGAGAAGAAAAGACCATGGAGTTCTGAACATGATGAGAATTGAAAGGGATCCAATTTTCATGGATCTAGTGAAGATGGACATGGGAATAACCAGGGAAGGTGAAACATCAATGCTTTTTCAAATGGTTGCCAAACCATCTTTACTAGAAAGGATTAAGAGTTCTCAGACCGATGATGAAGAATTTCAGAAGAAGATTAAAGCTGTGAATGATGGGAGATTGAGAGACTTTGTGTATGAAGATGGAATTTTGAAATTCGGGAAGAGACTTTGTGTTCCCAATATACCTGATCTAAAAAAGGGAATTGCTGGATGATTCTCATAGTTCCAATTTCTCTATACACCCTGGGAGCACCAAAATGTATAGAGATTTGAAAGAACATTTTTGGTGGGACAACATGAAGAGGGAGATTGCTGATTTTGTGTCAAGATGTATGGTTTGTCAACAAGTGAAAGCTGGAAGGCAACAGCCTGGAGGAGTCATGCAACCTCTTTCCATACCGGAGTGGAAATGGGACAATATTACGATGGACTTTGTCATGGGGCTACCAAAGACTCCTAGAAAGAATGATGCAGTATGGGTTATTGTTGATCGTCCTACCAAGTCAGCACATTTTCTTGCTATAAGAGAAGATCTACCCTTGGAACGTCTAGCAAGACTATATATTAATGAAGTTGTGAGACTTCATGGAGTACCCCTATTGATTGTTTCTGATCGTGATCCCCGTTTTACTTCAAGATTTTGGAAAAGTCTTCAGAAATCCCTGGATACTGAACTTCATTTGAGCACTGCATACCACCCTCAGACAGACGGACAATCAGAACGGACTATTCAGACCTTAGAAGACATGTTGAGATCTTGCTCACTTGATTTTCAGGGTATGTGGGATCAATATTTACCACTAGTAGAATTTTCCTATAACAATAGCTTCCATTCGAGTATTCAGATGGCACCATATGAAGCGTTATACGGAAAGAGATGTCGTACACCAACCTGTTGGGATGACGTTGGTGAAAGAAAACTTGTAGGCCCAGAACTGGTGGAGGAAACGGTGGAAAAGGTGAAGGTAATCCAAAATCACATCAAAGCAGCTCAAAGTAGGCAGAAGAGCTATGCTGATATTCGAAGGAAGGATTTGGAATTTCAAGTCGGTAATCATGTTTTCCTAAAGGTATCTCCATGGAAGGGAGTCATACGTTTTGGAAAGAAAGGTAAATTGAGTCCCAGGTACATCGGACCTTTCGAAATTCTATAACGAATTGGGGCTGTAGCTTACCGATTGGCAATGCCGCCAAGTCTCTCCAAAGTTCACGATGTGTTCCACGTATCTCTGTTGAGAAAATACATGCCTGACCCAACACATGTACTCACCTATGAAGAATTAGAACTGGAACCCGATCTGTCTTATTGCGAAGAGCCCGTCAGGATTCTTGATACAAGAGAACAAGTACTGAGAAACCGGACGACGCGTCTGGTAAAAGTTTTGTGGAGAAACCATAAGATGGAAGAGGCAACGTGGGAACCCGAGGAACTTATGATGAAGAACCACCCGAGTCTTTTAATGCAGTAATACCCTAGAAATTGCGAGAACGCAATTATTTGAAGGAGGGGAGAATGTAACACCCCAAGCTTCTACGGTACGTTTCCCTTTGAATAATGCGATAGCGTGTGTTGTACGCAACCTCGAGTTCTAACACACACCACAACTAATTAAACTAGCCGTTGTGAATAGTAATACCTAATTTTTGAAATTATATATATTTTATATTTGAAAATGGACTTCATTTTTGGACTCGGAATATCGAATTTAGCCTAAGGTGAAATTTTGGTACTTTTCGGATAACTTTCATATTTTGATGAATAGTGAAAATTACTAAATTTTAATTAAAAACAACTTTTTTAATCAAAATAATTAATAGTGATAAATTATGAATTTTAGTAGTTTTAAAGTATATTTAGAATATATTTTTACCATTTAATATAATGTTGGTCATTGGACATAATTTTACAATTAAACCGAACATAAACAAGTGTCAATCTTTTGATAGTTATTATCTCTTAAAAACACGCTTTTTGTTTTGACAGCGGGAATTAATTTTAAATTAATTTCTGACACTTCTGTGTTTTGAATTTAGGAAAATGGATTCCATATTTGGAATCAGGATGTTCAAATTGTGTAAATAGGTAACTTTTATTTTTAGACATTTTGAATAATTACTGCGGTAAATATTTTATTTACCATGGTTAAGGGTAAATCCGGTAAATAAGGGTTAAAAAAATAATATTATAATAATACTAAATTACCCTAAAAACGTGTCTTAACCCTATTGGTTGATAGATGGTCGACCATGGGCATCTTTGTGTCAATTTTGGGACCCCATGGATCCACTTGTAAGTGATAATGACACTTTATTTTAATTTAGTTAAAATGAATACAAAAATGACACAAGCATATATCTTTTAGAACAACAATTTTTACATAGGGTTATATATGTTGGATTTTCGATTATAAATATTCATTAGAAAGATAAAACGATTTCCTACATAATAATATTTTATTATAATTTTTAGACATTAAATAAGTTATTTTATTTATGACACAATGATGATGCAGTAATTACTATAATAGTGAAAAATTAAAATAATTGATATTATAAATACCGAAATAAATATAATATGAAACTTTTAATGAATTAAACTAATTTTCTAGGATAATATGATATATTAGGATTTATTTAATTGACTTTTTTCGAAGTAATCAATCTGTTATGAGTTTCACAAAAATCAACTATTGAATAGTGTCAAAATTGACATAAAAGAGTTCTTAAAACAAATATTATATTATTAATTGATATTAAATTCCTAAAAATCTAAGGTTCAGACAAGAGACTTATATTATGATAGGTTAATCATTAATGGACCACTTGGGGGTCTCTTGGATGTATATAGTAAGTTTATTAACCATATTATATAAAAATACAAAGAGACATTGTAAAAGTGAAACTAATTAACTTAGAGTTAATACTAAAAGATAAGGTTAATATAAGTACCCAAACCTGTCTAAATTCTATTGGTTGAGTGGTTTTCGACCTATCCCCACCTTAACCTTTGAATAATCAACTTTGGAGCCATTAGAAACCGAATATGAATTTATTATAAATTAATATTTCTAGCTTTTCCAAAGGTGCCCCTCACCCCTCTTATAAAAGGGCAATCCTCCTTCTCATTTCTTCACACCTTCAAAGCCTTTTGGTTCGGCCAAACTCTGCCCAAATACTCTCCCAACATCCCTCACTACAACCTAGAGGCCTTATTTTGATCAGAAAGCCAACCTAAGGAGCCCTTTTGATCAAATCAAAAGGAAGAACCCGAAGAAGAGGTAATGATTTCACCACCCTTCTCCAAGTTCATTTCTTCTTCCACTTCTTCTTCCTTTGTTCTTACCATTCTAAAATAATAACTCCAGTATCTCACATATACTGTGATGTTATTATAAATATGGTACAATCATATTCAGTATTCTATCCACCCTTTGAATAACATGTCACCATACGTGCGTACGTACGGCTTACCGTCTCCACGTCGTGGTGTAATTGTTATTCAATATAATATTATTTGGATGGGTATAATAATGATGTGTAACTCATGTAAATAATAAATATAACATGTTAATGATTCTGTATATATGATATACTATCCATTTATATATTATTTTAATATCAAAAGAATGATATTGTCGCTCGTGCGTACGTACGGACTACCGTCTCCACGAACGCGATGAGATTCATTCTCCATCGTAACCATTCAAGTATAATTATCATTTGTTGATTTAAAAATTATGTTTAAGGACTAGATATCATTCTGGATATGAATAAGATACAACAACCATGGCTTATGTAACAAAACATATAAAGAAAATGAATAAGTTAACACCCGAAACGACGATAATTCTAAGATATTATTAACAAATCAATGTTAAAAGATCATATATGATATCATATTAATATATATGATTTTTGTATAATTTAATAACAATTATTTCACCATTATACAGGAGGTTAACCTACCCCAACCAAGGAAAAGTACAAGGTAAGGGTTATTTCACAATCTCTTCATTATCCGAGGTTGTATTATACGTAATAATCTACTAGGATCTCTTTATCATCCACATCCATGTTTCTTTGAAATGTATTTCAAAACATTTTTACTATTTACAAGAATATGGGTTAAAGTCATTTATACCCTTGTTTGACTTTTTATAAGAGGTTTATAAAGGAATCTTTCCGTCGTTTTCAAAACAAGGTCCTTTTTAACCTTTTCGACAGAATTGAGGTAAGAATGTTTTTTTTAACTTATACGGCGGGTGCGGTTATTTTACGCCGTTATAAAATCTTCAAAGCTTTCCTTACAAGCTTATAAGAATATTTTCAAAGAAAATGTTTTATTTTATATCGATCTTAAATGATTTCAAAATAAAAGGAGATATTTCTTTAAAAAGAATTTTGATTTCATCTATGTCAACATCCTTTGATGGATTTTAAGATTATTTGAAGTTGATTTATTATGATACAAAACTTCTATATTGTATTGAAGGTTTTGTGATATGTTTGACTGTGGATGTGCTATTTTTATACCATTCATAGTTTATTGTGAAAGTATTGACATTTTGTATGCTAGTTTTAATACGAATGTTTATGTTATGTTTAAACCTTTTCATATGGGAATGCATTGGACTTAATAAGTGACGGGTGGAGCCCGCTATAGCTCCTCGATGCATCGGTAGGTCTCATGAGACAAACTAGTGTCTTGGCACAAGGCCTTGACAAAATCTTATTTGTAGTCTTGGCACGAGGCCTTGGCTATGTGGTTATGATAGTCTGGCATTATGCATTCCAACATTATGAAAGTGGTTATTGATTTTTGCATGTGATTATTCGATTAGTAGAATATCCATGTGAATAAGTAAATGGCATTATTTCATTTTTACTTTTGCCATACTATGTTGAAGTTCAAGTTTAAAAGGCTTTTGTTTTAGTAATGCATTGCCTTAAATGTTTATTCTTATTGATGAAAGTTTCTGCTATATTGTTATCCTTACTGGGCATTTGAGCTCACCCCTTTTCTATGTTTTATTTTTCCCAGGAAGTGAAGAAGTAAATTATGAATGACCTGCAGGGATTTTATGAGGGGATAATAGTGTGGTCTATTGAGACATTATGTTGTTGTAGTAGTTTTTCATTTTATGATGTAATGTAAAACTTATGAATATATCTAGTGTTTCCAAGGCTACTAAACCAATCGGTCTTTCGAGATTTGATCTTTCTTGTGATCATGCCAATGTTATGTAATTAATGCACCGACTCTGGGTAGCTGGGGTTGGGGCGTTACAAGAATGGAGTTAAAGTGTTTTAACAAAATTATTTTCCATATAAGATAATATAGGGTTCTGTTTCTATCCCTATTATTACAATGATTCGAATATGTTGTGGTGGAATTATTTTTATGAATTCCTTTATCTTATATGAATTGTTTTATGATGTCCCGATGTTTAAGAATCCCATTTTTATTACATGGGTTTTGCAATGATGTATGATTTTTTGATTTTGTGGCACACATAAGAATGGCATAATTATGATATTAGAGGGACCTATATCTCCCTCCATTGAATTGGGTAAATATTTTTATCTCAAGAGATAGACATGGATAGAATGGCAGGTTAAACCAGTTCAGTGAAACAGGGATGAAACGAGGAGTGAACTCGGTTCAGAAATGGACTTTGTCCGTTAAGCTAATCTTGGAAATGAGTCTTGAGTACTAAGAAATGATTATATATGATTATGTGTGTATGCCACATAGCTTCATGTTGTATGTTATGATTATTGGGATTACATTTCACTACTATGATTTATCCCATGTTGTGATATTATGATCACTTTTTCAGGTTATGATTTCCAAAATGTTATGTTCTTATGAATATGATGTGATTGATATTTCTTTTGTTTACTCTTATTGAGAATTTGAGCTCACCATTTTTTATGTTTTCTTTCCCCAGGTCAGGAAGAAGGTTATAAAGTTGGATATGTCAAAAGGGACTCTAGATATGATGAAATAAATGGGAGACAACATAGATGATTTATGATCCAGTTGTTTATGTTTCCCAATTTCTAAAGACATTATACCTATACGGTCTTTTCATGGATTTGTTATATTTTGTAATAAGTATGCTTCAATTTTCATGTAATAACCATGTATGTAATGCATGGGTCGTTATATTCTTGGTAAAATCTTTACCTTAAACTATGGGGAAGAAATTTGTGACTCTAGAAAAATTCAAAGAATTAAAAGAAGTAGAAGAAGTTGAAGAAGAAGTAGAAATCAATAGTGACACTACAGAGTTTTTTAAGCAAGTAGAAGATTTCCATGAGAATGAAATCCCATCCGAGAATCTCTCAATTTGAACTTATGAAGAAAAATATTCAAAGATGGATACACCTAGGTATGAAGAGAAGGGATAAAATGACAAGATTGAATAAGAAGTGAATAAGTAGTCTGAAGAAGATAGTTTTAATAATAATTTAATACACCTTGAGGATGTTGAGGCAAGAGCTGAGAAGGAAAAGATAGACGAAGATAAAATCGTTTAGCTGTCGGAAAGTGAACATGAATCAATTTATGAGGAAGCCATTCCAAAAAACTGATAAGGGAAAATAGGTGGATGTTAATAAACCTAGTAAAGTTGTTGTAAAGAAGAAGGAAGATGGTGGATATTAAAAGAGGAAATTTTCTGACCTAGAAAAAGAAACATCACCAAGAAAAATTTCAGATTTAGAATCATCATCCCATGGAAATGATTTCATTGTTCAGTTATTGAAGAAGCTTGTTAGGACCATTCCTATTTTTCCATGCATTGACTCTAGATGTAATATTCTTCATTACACCTTGAACCAGAAATAAAATTCAGTATACATGGTGGTAGATAAGTGTGTCAACCATAAGGAAGATTTCAAGAATTATTTCATCGACTACAAAGCCCATAAAAGACCATGTAGGAAGATGACCAGTTGGTCAAGGAAAACCATAGAGGACATGAGAAATTTTTATGAGTTCCATGATAGTGTCAAAAAGGAATTTGACATTCAAGATGGTTGAATCAAGGATCTCACATGCAGTTTTGAAGGAAATTTGACTCTGGAATAGAAGTCTCAGATTCAATATGTGACGGATTTGAATGGGAAACATTATTCAGTTGCTCAAAGCTGGAAGAGAGAAAGACATATCTGGATTGAGATTGAAGAGAAGCTAGTAAAGCAAGAAGAAGTCTTCAAGGCCTAGGCTAAAATTCTTAAGGCTCAAGAAGAAAATATCAAATCCTTATAAATGATAGCAGAGGATCAGGATCAAATTCATAAGCATGCAAAGGAAGACCACAAGGAGCTGAAGAATATAAAGACAATAGTAAAGAAGCTTATAACCATGGAAAAGGAAGGACAACTTTTTTCAAATCCGATATTTTGTTATATTTTCCTTCTGTGTAATTTTTTTTCTATCATAATGAAATATTTGGTTTCAAGTTTTTTGGTTGTTTAGTACTGATATTTGAGGTACCATATTATCTTTTCCATTCCTTATATTTCTTTTTTAAAATCAGAAAGGGGAGAAAGGAAAAAGAATTCTAAGAAAATAATAAATTTCCATAAGTAAGGGGGGGTGTTCATCAAATGGGCAGTTCTTGTAAAAGAAGATTTTTGTATGCAATAAAATTCAAAGTCTCATTTCGAAAATATAGAATACGATCCTTAGTATTCCTCAGCCTAAGGGAAAGTTAGTCGTATTCATCATTTCCAATGTGATAAGGGAGATACGTTTTGTATTCAAAGCCCAGGAAAATTATTTCTATGTCCTTATATTCTTTTTAAAAGGATGTTTGTGCTTTCCAAAAATGGGGATATTATTGAGTAAATAATGTTTTCTTATGAATATTCTATTCCATCATGTTTGGGGAGATTATTGAGCCAATAATGTTTCCTTATGACTTTACCATTTCTTAATGTTTTGAAAATCGGAAACACCTTATCTTAAGGAAAATTTCATTTACCCTATGTTTTACTTTTATAAGTAATATTTTCCTTCCCTTAGGAAATTTATCTTTACCATGTTTTTCTTTGTTCATTTTGACTAAGTATAAAATTTGGTTTTTTATCCAAAAGATCATAATCTTATATATACTTACCTATAAAGCAATTTTTTCCAGATACGAATTCAGACTCCAAACACTTTTATGTTCTGACTCTGAGTTCTTTGAATTCAGACTTCAAACTCTTCTGAGTTCTATCTCCGAGTTCTCTAAATTCAGTCTCTGAACTCTTCTGAGTTCTGACTCCGAGTTCTCCAAATTCAGACTCTGATCTCCTCTGAGTTCTGACTCTATGTTCACTGAATTTAGAAACTACAGTTTTATGAGTTCAATTTTTGACTTCTCTTAATTCAGACACTGAACATTTATGAGTTCGGGTTCCGAGTTCTCTGAATTTAGACTATGAACTCTTATGAGATCAGGTTTTGAATTCTTCTTAATTCAGACTCCGAATATCCTTAAAATTCAGACTCCGAATTCTATAGAATTCTAACTCTGAGTTCTTCTGATAAACAGAATCCAAATATCCATGTATTATAGACTCCAAATAGTTTTTGGGTAGACTCTGAACTGTCATTTTTTCTTGCACTATGAAAAAATTAATTTGTTCAAGCAATCATATTTTTTCTTACACTTGTTTTTTCTATAAAATGATGTCGTGCATTTAGTTACTAGCTAACTATTGTTTGAGTGTCATGTGTATAGGTCCCTCTAAAATTGAAGGAAAAATATGACCGTTAGAGGAGGGGGCTGACCTTCGGAGCTATGCCTAAAAACAGGAGCTCATTTGAAAGAGACTAGAACTTTTGATCTACAAGTTGATCAATCTAGAAACTATATGGTGCTGATGTGATTTCTAGAGAGAGAGAATTTATTATTTTGTGAGTACTAATCATCTTTTTGAGAATTTCATTTTGCGACTCTGAATTTTGTCGAGTACATTCATGGTCTTCTGGGGATAGGAAGATAGTGGTGCCGACTACCTTAAAGTTCTAGGAATTCCTTTCTGAGGAAGACAGAGGTGCCGACTACCTTGAAGTTGAGAGCCTGCAGAGATAGCAAGACAGACTCAAATCTTTGTATAGGTGGCTTACCCTGGTGTGGGTAAGACATACATTCTTGAAAGAATAAATGAAGGGACCTTTATCCAAGGGTGTTGGATACCCTTCTCTTTGGGATAAAAAATTTACTACATGTTACTTGTTCGTTTTAAGTTTTCCACTGCATTTTTTTTTGTTGAGGAAAGTATAACTATCCTATACATCCTTATACTTGTACACTCAGATCTTGTTCGATTCAATACAATTTGAGGTAGAATCTTTATTATTGTAATCTTCTATTATGTTTCATTTCCGGAACAATTTTTCCAAAATCATATTCTCAGAATATTATTTTCAGAATCAAGAAAATAAGTAGAACATAGAGGCTTTGTGAATTTATCTTGTTTAAACTTGTTAAAACCCATCATCTTTAATAGATCCAATGAATTTTTTAACTATACAATTCACCCCCACCCTCTTCTATATTGAGCATATTATTATGATACTACTATTTGAATTGTTTATCATTTCGATCCATCAGTACCTAGGAAACATTGAGTCCAACAATTTAGCATTCCATCATTTATATTCAATTATAATTATCCAATATATTTTGATTTTAAATTATCTATGGATGCATTTCATTATCTGTTAATTAATTAAATGATAAGTATTTTATTTATTCCACATTCCATATTGATTATTCCTTATCTAGTAATATAAATGGATTTTGTATTAATTTATTTACATTGCCATATTATTATTCACTCCCTTATAAGTTAATGATTACATGGAATATTTTCTCAGTTATTTTACATTTTATATTCATTATTCTCATTGATTCGTTATTTCTTAAATTGTACTTTAACCTTTTTGAGCAATTGATATAACCCTTATTTTTTCCTATTACCGCAGATTCCATGAAGTGTACTGGGAATGATAATAAGGATATTCTAGATGGAATAATATTATCATCCAAAATCTTAAGTTGTAATTTATGTGTTAATTTGTAATATCAGGCTCATGTATTAATTAGGGAAAGGCCTCATATAGGGAATTTGTGATGCTCTCTCCTACTTCATGATGGCATCTTCCACTATTCTGGTCCATCTACCATTAGTAGGGGAGGGACCTTCGACATCTAACAAGGGTGAGGGATCCAATTTATTCTCTTTTCCTAACACTGGTATCCTCCCCCGTTTTACTTATGATTCACTAAGCCCAGAAGCTATTGATTTGTTCTATGGGTTCTCTATCCTCCAAATATTGATCACATAGTTCAACAAAACCTCGATGATTATGAATATTACATTGATTACTTAGTCCAAGCAGCAACGTCCCTTAGTGTATTCCTTTAATAGTAATGTGTTTGGATCATAGGACTTATATGAGAGGGATAATGTGGCGTTTCATGATAGAAAAAATATTATGATATGTTTCACATTAGAGTATGATTTAATACGATCCTCATCTAGAACTCAATGTAGATTCATGGATCACGGTTCTAAATATTTTTTGGACATATGACATTAATATGAAGTATAAATCTCTCTTATTTTTGATCTGGGTTATTTTCCCTAACATTACATTACCATTTCAAAATATATCAGTTATTAAGATTCTTGGGAACCTAGTGGGTATATTCTATTGTTCAAATAGCTGCACTGAATCTTTTTTTCATCATGATAAACTATGAGTTTGTGTATAACTAGATGTTTGACTATTTTTATTCTATCATGTTTAGAACATAGATAATGATGAGTTTTGGTATAGGCAGCTTGTTGATTTCAAATAGTGGTCTGATTTTTTTCAATCTGCAAGCATTTAATCCATTTGATAATAGCCTATATATTAGGGTCTATGAATCCCACCAAAAATATAGGTCCAGAATGTGGTAAGGAACTAGTGGCTAGTGTTGTAGTGGGATTGTCTGGGAAAAATCCCGTAGGAGTAGACATGGAGTATAAATCAGTAACGAATGTAACGTGTGGATCACATTAAGTGAATCCATTGGTGAATGACATCTTCAGTTTATTGAGGAATGATCTGGGTATACCCCACCTCCTTATGCATGATCCTTTGGGGAATGAGGGTCCTGTTGTGGAGGATAAGTGTCTTTGAAGTGGTCTCAATTTTGTGGGTTCAAAAATATTGGATGATTGAGGCTACAACACTCCTGTGGCTGCAACATATACAGAGGTAGTATGCTCGAGGTCTTGTATAAGTGGAACGTGTCCAGATAAGTTTTATAAGGAACCATAGGAGGGTGACTCTATGGTTCTTAATGTGCTGCAATGTAAGGTGGTGGATGTTATTGTGTGGGGAAATAGGTTTTAAGGGTTGTTGAATAACAATATAGTCAAGAGGATAAAATAAATATAGTATTTACATCAAGGGTTAAGAAGGGGGCCCTAAGATTCAGTCCAATGATGAGGATTCTGAGTATTTATCGACAAATATAGAAGATGACATGTAGGTTACTTAGATTTCAATCCTGATATGAAGTAAGTGATAGAGAGATATTACAAAATAAAGAAAGGATTATTCATGTTTTCAACCCCCAAGGAAGACAAGATCAGTGAAAAAATTCAAATCAAAGCTGGTGGATAATGATCCCCAACTCCCATATAAGTATTTTGGTTAGATGTGAGGTTTTGGTGTGGTTATTGATCATTATATGGAGTTTCATATGAATTCAGAAGAAGAAATGGTTGAATCCATTCATAAAATTAAAGTTATTGAAGAAGAAGTTACCATGAAGATTGTGAGGCCATTATGGTTGGTTACTAATGATTAAAAGTGTAACTGGAATCAAAAGAAAAATTTTATACTCATCAGGGAATTGAATGAATGGTAGATCAGTTAAGTGGATTACATGCAGTCTTGGGAAAATCTGGATATCTATTTGAAGTCTTTTTAAAGGTTGATCCTGATTATAAGTGTAGAATTATCTCTTGGAAATTATATTGGGATATCAAATCAAATAGAAATAAATTTTCCTTTAATGGTTCTATTAATTTTTTAGTGCTTGAACATTGGGTTTCTCACATGATCTATAAAATTATTTTCTATAATAAAAAGTTATCTTTCATTCAATAAACATGTATATATCAACTTTACCAAGACTTATAAACTTTTCAGTGATTTTATAGATGATTTATGTGAATATTATGCCACTGTAATGGTATAATGACACTGAGTCTGGGATTTCTAGGGTTGGTATCTATAGTTGAAATCAGAGTAGGTTTATTAGAAACCTACAAATTATATTTTGGAAAACATATATTTGAGAACATAAACCTAAGGATGAATCTTAGAAAATTTATAGAAGGACATCCTAAATTTTTTAAAGAGATTATGTGTTTTCCTAAGTAATACATCCACGTTTAGATACTATAATAAGACATGGTTCTAGAGTTTATATTCCTTGGGAAATAACTCTGAAAAGGTGTAATGTGCTGGAATTGTGTATAATCTGGTACAAAACAAAGTGCCTAACTACATACCTGGTTTGACACTCTTATGTTATATTCTTCAGATAATTCACATTTTTTATTTCAAAAAACTATAATTTATTTCAATAGATAATGATAATGAATGGCCTTGGATAAACCTAAGGTGTGATAGACATAAGATTAATTTTATATTATTTAGACACCATAAAAATGAATTTAATGGGTTTCGACTATCATACTTGTTTCTCACACAATTACTTTTGGTCTTAGTCTATGACTGGAACTTGAATGAGTCAAGTTAACCTTTAATATGGAGTAAAAGGTGGGGAAATTGAGTATCCAAACTGAATGTCAATAAGAGTGAAAGATATTTTGTTTATGCCCAATCAGTTTTCTCGAAATAAGATTAACAAAATCTACCTTACCATACTTCTTAAATCCCCATGTAAGATAAGAATGGAGTTTTATAAGAGTTCAAGTGGTGGAGACCATGGAAAAAAGTAGGTTTGATTTCTATCATGTATGTAATGTGGAAGAATTAATTGAGGACACTATATCAACAGAACTGATAAATGATTTATTTGTGGAAAAGAATAACATAAAGAAAGTAATTCTTGAGAAAAAATGATGTGTATCATTTATAGAAATTAATACCATCATATGGATTAATTTATTGCTTGTTTCTTTAACTATAGGGAACATGGTAATTACCAGAGTGAATGAACACTTCTATATGATAAACCATAGATTAAAAAAGAACCAATGTGGAAATAAATGGATATAGATTTTATTTATTTGGTTTTTATTGATAACCTTAGTTAAAAAGATATTTAGTGAATAAATTTCATTTAATTCAATCATATTTAATTTTGAAATTATGTTAATGTGGTTTTATAATGGGAAAAACTATATGCTAGTGGAAAACCATAAAATATTGAAAGGTGGTGGAGATAAAACCCTTAACTGAAGAACTATACGTGTTTTCCCCTACAATTGGCATAAGCGATGTCTTGATTAATTTTTCATTTTTTAATTAATCAATTTGATTAATAAAAATTAATGATGTACCATTAGTATCACTTTTTAGGTTTAGAGGTTAGTTTACCAACCATAATGGATTTTGAGAATATTTAAAGATAAATTGTTATACTTTTCATCCCTTTATGGTCATTAAGATCTATTTATTTTTTATTTTAGTGATTCAAGTATCATAATTTTTTTATGGAAATGCATTTATTAAACTAATTGATAAATTGGAAATTAATCAATGAATAAAAAAATGATAGAAATTTTGTTTATAGAAATATAATCAGAGGATATATTACCATATATTCTAGGTCAATAAAAAAGTTTCTCAAAATTAAGAAAATGATCTAAAAAAATCATCATTATATATTAATTTTTTATGAACCATTAGTATTGTAAATAATAAAATATTTATGGATTTTAGTTCATAAAAATACCATTGATAATTCATTTTATTATGATTTATGACCTCTATCACTCTATAAATATTTACTATTTTCTTTCATGTACGTATCTCTACATTCCATGAGTGTTCTCCTATGAAGATACCTAGTTTAATGTTACTCCATTGACTTGTGTACTTCTCATTCTCTCTTTCCTAGAAAATGTTTTAAAAAACTTTATCATGATGTGGGATTTAGAAATATTAAATATATAACAATTTATTACCATCCTCGAGTTTAAAATGTGAGGACACAATTTAATTATTATGGAGAGAATGTAACACCATGAAATCGTAAAATGGAAACATTTTATTCGGTAACATGTATGACATGAGACACCAAGAAAGTAAGGTAATATAATATCCTGAGGCATTACAATATAAATACTATTTTAAATAAATTAAATTAATAACATTTCTCTCAATTCATGAAATACTGATTTATCTTCCATTAAACACAATAAATACATTCTTTGATAGATGGTGTTACATGGAAGACCACTCTTTACCAAGAAACAATATATTATTAAAATATAATTATTTTATAAGTTAATATAGATATTTCAAATTATATTTTGTGAATTTAAATAAATTACTTATGAAAATATATGTTCTATTCAAATATAACATGAATTCATTGGTTAACAATTAATTATAAATGAATATAAAACCCAATTGAATCTGAAGGAAATACTTATAAAATGGTGTTTTATCCAATAAATTGAATAAATTAGTATTATTTAATGATATTAATTAAATATATATATATAATATATTCTATAAAATATTACTAATTTTCAACCAATATATTTTATAGGCATATTATAAGAACAAACCTAATATAATGCATAAAAAAGAAATAATTTTCTAAAGGTAATATTACAGCCTTTTAATGTTGAACCTATTTAAAATATAATTTTTGGAACATTTATATATTATATATGTCAAGATAAACTACATTTATGAAAAATTAAAGAAATCTTATTAGGTTAAATTTTTTTTATTTTTTATGCGGTTTCATTTTTTGATAAATAATGAAAAATAGTGAATATTAATTAAAAAAATTCGTTTCATTTAATTAAATTTAGAAGGATAAATTATATTTTTTATTTGTTTTAAATATTATATAGATTAATTTTAAATATATTAATCCTATTTATATCACTTTAATGAATTTAAATTATAAATTGGATATATAAACTGAGCAAAATTTTGATCATTTTTATATCAAAAATCAGCTTTGTAGTTCCATCTAGAGTATTAATATTAAATTAATTTCTACCACATCTATGATTGGAATTTAGAAATATTGATTCCATACTTGGAAATATAATAAACTAAAATTAATAATAAGTTTAACATAGTTTTTGCCTAAAAATATTACAAAAATAAATTAACATTAATTGTAGTGATTAAGAGAAAAATTATCTTAAAAGGGACGAAACCATAAACCTAAGAGCCAATACGACATCGAAACTTGTAAAAAAATCAATTTGTTTTCAGTATTTCTACCATATCCACCCGATTATAAAATTTGTACCATTATTGGAACCCCATTACATTGTAAAAATGTTGGTGGAGTTCCCTTCTCAAACATTTATAAGAATGTCACTTCTCCTCCACTATAAAAAGACACTCATTCATCCAACTTCTTCACACCATTAATGAAATTTGGATCATAAAAATACATCCAAATAATCTCCCATCATGACTCCCCTATTCCAAAAATACCCCCTTTTTTATGAATTCCATCTAAGGATCGGTTTAACATAAACCCAATGGAG
Source organism: Viscum album (assembly GCA_963277665.1). Lineage (NCBI taxonomy): Eukaryota > Viridiplantae > Streptophyta > Magnoliopsida > Santalales > Viscaceae > Viscum > Viscum album. Next base: position 135,110,872 of record OY728141.1, read on the forward strand.
TTACCTGGAATGAGGTAACATTTTAAACTGATCACATTCATTTTATTTCATTCTATAAACCTAAATTATTTTTATTCCAAGATTGTATAATAACCTTAGTATCACAAATATACTAACATTTTTTTCACTCTATTTTTTTATCTATACATACATATACATCCATATAATGGGTAACAAACATACCACTTATGTGTGGGATAGACTACCGCCTCATGAAACAATGCATGCTCGTTCTTCCTTTACCACCTCACATGGTGAGAGTTGTTATTTAAATGGGTTATATATATTATATTTATTATTTATTGGTGATTATGTAACTAAAATAAAACAAATACAATTATGTTTTACATTATTTTCGGAATACGATAACTTCATTTGTGAAAGTGTTGACTACTACCTCCTCAAAGCGATGAGATTCATTCATGTTTTACATGGAATGTATTAAAGCTAGTTATAATAAAAAATATGTTACAAATATGATCTAAATATTATAATATAATTATTATATAAATATAAATATATATAATTTAAATTTTATTCTTCTAAATACGTCAAGGAAATATATGTAGTGTTAATGTATACATATGACCTACTGTGTGCTTGAACAGTTCATTTGATTTCCTATCTCAATAAAATAATTCATTATTATAAATACATAAAAAAGAAATATATATGATAATTAAATCATGGTATAAATTGTGTAGATGATTATATATTGATCTATGAAATAGGAACAATAAGTAACAAGTAAAAACATACTCAATAATATAGACCATCGACAACTAAGATAGAGAAAAATAGAAAATATTGTTATAAAAGGCTATTAAGATATTGCAATAAGATAATATATGAAATTTTAAACATAATTATGGTTTTATAATATGTTAGTCCTTAAACAACTATACAGGAAGTAAAAGTATGTTATCATGAGAAGGAAGTATATGGAAACAAAATATGGATCTCATATATTTTAGATATGTGGGATAGATGTACTTTTCAACACTTACTTCTTTTTATTGTATATATAATTCCTATTATGATATATTTTATCCCAAAATATTTTAATTTCCTACTATTTTGGGTTCTATTTTAATTATTTATTCTATGGGTATTTCGGTTAAAAGTTACTATGTTGTAAAGAATTCTATAAATTGAATCCCTTTCATTGGGTTAAATTATTATCTATTTTTTAATACTCTATGATTATGTGTGTAATAAATTTTTACTATATATTTTAGTAATCCCCCTTATTTTATGTGCATTTAAATTTGAGACACATAATCAATTCATTGATTGATTCTCACATCAACGATATGGTATTTTCAAGGTTTTATTTTTCAATCTTATTTTTTCCATGATATTTTAAGTACGAATTTTAATTAAAGGGAATTATTTGATCATAATTTAAGAATAAATTAAAATTTATACTCTTCTAGTTATGCATGACCCTTTCTTAAATAATATATTATTATTCCCACTATTTGGTTATTTTAATTATAAAAGTAATTTTAAAATAACCATACTTCATTTCTCTCTTTAACTGGTGAAAAAATTTTATAAAAAAACAAACATTATAATAAAATTTTAAAAAGTGTTTTTAACCATACAAAAATATTTATTAAAGAAAATTTTACCCTTTTTTCTTATATATATATTTTTAAAGTAATCTTCATTTTTATTTCTTAACAAGTCACTTTTCTAAAATTTTACCTTATAAAAGTAATTATCATTTTTCCTTGTATAAAAGTTTGGAATTACCCACCATTTTATCAAAAAATCATCCATTCTATGTTTAAAAGATTAGTTTTGAATGATATATATTTCAAAAATCTATTCTCTAAGAAAGGATTTTATCAAAAGTTTTTTTTTAAATGAAAACAAAATTTTCTTCAAGAATGTTATGAAAAATATTTTTATAGTGTTTCATTAATTAATGAATAACATAATTTATCATGACTCTACGTGTGATATTTATTATTTATACCATCATTATTCTGTTTCGAGATGGTTTATGATTTATATTTCTAAGGATTGTATTATAATTCACTTATTCGATTCATTTTCTGCACTGCCCTTAAAATATTCAATTTTCAGTGACCATTAAAGATTAAATTTCCCATAAATATCCATATCTTTTACAATGGATATTATTATTTCCTAAAACATATACTATTTTTACATATTGTATTTATATAAAAATTTATTTTATATATGGGGAAATATTGATAAATCCCCATCTTTTAGTCAATGTTGATATTTTATAATGCACATTATTAATGAATTTAAATTGATTATTTGATATATGAGGAATGATTTGGACATGTACTACATAGGTGGGTCTTAGATAAAGATACCCCTTTGATGATTTGGTAGTCTCATGGGACGAATTAGTCAGCTAGAATAAGCTAACGAGTTTTTCACACTGTATATTATAAACCATCCTAGGAAAGGCCTTTGTGGTAAAGGTACAATGTACCTAGGAAACTTGGGGTTCAATAATTAATCATTACATTTATTTATATTTATCATTAATTATCCATGATACTTTTCTCTCAAATTAAATATGGATTCATTTCATTCTTAGTTCATTGATTAAATGGAATGTGTTTTAGTTATATGCATTTTCATATTGATTATAACTTATCGAGTTATTTAAATTCCATCTATTTTCAGTTATTTACCATTACATGGTTTTAATAACTTAATTCTCAGTTATTGATTACATGGAATGTGTTGTGAGTTATTTACATTTCTATATTATGTATTCTTAGTGATTAAATATTTCCTCCTATGTAGTTTATCCTTACTCATCATTACAACTCACCCTTATTTTAATTCCATTCGAGAAAAATCTATGAAATGTACTAAGAAAGATATGAAAGTATACACTAGATGAAATAAAATATCCTAGATGAAAATTATGCTCAATTTTTGTATTCATTAGTAAACAATAACTAATTTATGTATCTAGTTAATCTAGGCTATTAAACATATCGGTCCTTTGGTACACGATTTACATATATGTTATGCCAATATAGTGGTAGCACGACACTGGTTCTGAGCCTTATAAGGTCAGGTCACTAAAAATTAAATATCATGATGTTGGATAAATTTATGCTATTCTATGTCTACGGTTATATGTATACTCCTCTTGAGAATATATAGGTGCATAACAAAACATACTTCTCAAATAAAGAAAACTGAGACAACCAATCAATTAATGCATTAGTTACTTTTGAATCATTATACTCATGAAAGAATATAATAAATGGAAACATTAATTATTACTAAATTAGTTATATTCATGATATATTATTTCATATGGAATAATATTCTCCATAAAAAATAAAAAAATCATGAATATAGAATAAGACTCTCAGAAATATATGTGAGACCAGAAATCCTTGTTCTATATATATTGAAATAAATCTTACTTATTAACAATTTATACATTATAAATATAATTTAATTATAAATATATCATAGAATCATATTCATATATATGATTCATTATATTATTTTATTATGACTTTATATAAATATTTTATTAATAATTCTATGTTAATGTTATGTTTTGGGTAATAACTGATTTGTTCTCCATACATGTTTTTATTTTTTATTCATGGTTATATTACATCGATCATTATTTAATCTTATAAAAAAATAAAACATGATATAAATATCATATTTATTATATATTTATATATTTATTATAATCCATAATATTTTGTGACAAGAAATGAACTTCACAATTTATGGAGATGGTTAGTCATATGTAAGTATGAACACTGTTTTTCATTTTCATGTTGGTTTGAATAAAATAAAAGTTAATTATTAATTATAATTATGGTATAATTTTTATTTCATATATATCGAATTTTTTATTATAACCATATTTAATACATTACATGTAATGTATGATTAAATGAAATCACTTCACGATGAGATAGTCTGTTTCACACAGAAAATACATTATCATATTCCCACAAAAAGAAAAGTATTATATTATGTATGATATAAAAATAAAAAATGAATATTAATTTTACTACTATAGTAAATATAATATTAAAATAGAATTTCCATCATTATTCCTATACCTAAGTGGTGTTAATGAAAAAATGAACTACATTGGTTTGTGAGATTATCCTTAGCCATACACATAAATGATGATTTTGTAACACATTTGAATGAAGTTTTTTTGGTTATAGGTAATACCCAGAACAGAAAAATATCATTATATTGAGGATACATATATTATTATATTATAATGATATAAATGTAATATAATGGTTTTTAGGAATAAATAAAACCAAAATTTTTGTTGATGAACGTCATCTATCCATGAGGTATCTCCTTTTAGTTTTGACCAAAGGCTATAATTTTCTTGATTTATAACCACAGTAAGGCTCAAAGGATGAAATTAGTGAAGTGTATAAGTGACATAGGTTGGTATTGGATGATATAATTGGGTATTTAGTTGTTAAATGAGGGGGATAACACATGTCCTTTTATAAGTGATGTAAGTGGAAGACCAGTAAATTTATGAAAGAGTGAATTCCGATCACATTTTATTCTTCTCTACTTTATAAAATAATTGTTCATCATCGATAATATAATGGATAATCTATAAATATGGAAATTAAATGTTTTTTATAGAATTTTTGGGTCATTTTTTCATCTTATATTATAAGTTTAAACACTAATAAACTTTTTTATACCTTAATCTCTTTTAGTAATTTTATTTGTTTTCACTAATCCATTTAATAAAAATTTAAATTTATATTTTTTAGAATAAATAAAATATTCATATAGTAAATATTATATCTAGTTTTACAAATTAAAATCACATATATGGTGAAAATTAATTTTAATTTAATCTGATAGACATGATGAGAAAATGGGTTTTTAAATTATAAATGATCAAAAGTTTACAATGTTTTTATAGTCAATTTCAATATGAAGTTGATTAAATTTAAATAAATTGGATTAATATATGTATAATTTAACTAATTATTCACTAAAAATTTTTAATATAATTTAATAACATAAATAATAAAATTAAAATGAATCTTATAATTAAAACTCATTATTTTTCACTATTCATGAAAATGAGAACTTTCGAAAAAATTCTAAACATTTACCCAAGGATTATTTCAACAAAATGAATTTAAAATTGAATTTTAACTTTTAAAAATTATTTTCTAAAAGTATTAAAAATTAATTTCATCATTTTTCAAAAAATAAATAAATAACATTTCCTTGGAAATATAACATTTTAAAACATATAAAGGCATTACTGAAATATATGTATTTTATAATCAACATGTTTCCATTATGTCAAAAAATTATAATTAATATATAAAAATTGGTTATTAATATTCATTTATCTATTTCTAACAGTTAGGTTATAACTATCACATTTGAATTATTTTAATAATATAACATGATTTTTTTAATACATGGTGTCATGTGTCATGAAATCTAACTGAGTGTTTTATACAGTAAATGATTACCTCGGGTTTTATGCAATTAACAGATGACCTGGTATTTTGTGTAATGAAATCCATCAACTAAATTTAATATATTTTTAAAAATATAATCCCTAAAAACTCAAGGTGTCACAATTTCATTCAACACTATATTATCTAACTATATGTTTTATAATTGTTTCCATATGCTATCAACATATTATACTTGAAAGTTGTGGAACACCGCTAATATCTTATCGAAACATGAAATGTCTTCATTACAAATTAATATTATCTAATAAAAATGATTTCATTAATCCTTAAATGGATTTCTATAAATTGAATTCTACATTAGCATTCTAAATTGTCAATAACCCTTTATAAATGCCATATATTGACACCCCACAAGAAAAGTGGTATTGACATCCAATTCCCAATAAAATTTTTATAGAATGTATCTATAATAAGTATAATTAAAATGGATATATTAATGGTGATTTAGTATAACAAATCCTGAATTATTGGTACAATGGATAAATCACTAATGTGTTGTTTCTCTTGAAAACCCACCGACAACATTATATAAATTATAGGAACTTCCAAAAGACAGACATGATTTTGGTACATGGAATACATTATTATAAATTTATATAAACTTCTCCACCATATCATATCATGATTTACTTCTTCTATATCAGATCTATTATTTTTATCAGATAATATATCACCTACCATAGTGAATATAAATCCAACACTATGGTTTTAAAATTCTGAAATAGTATGTGCCTTTATAACATTTATTTTCTATGAACCTATGAGGAACTTTTTGTAATGAAAACCGCATATGAATATCATTCCTTTCCATTACCCAAGTTATTTTAACTCCCACTACATGAAATAGATATCAACACCCTTTTATATAAATTTATTCCAACCCTTGACTAATAGGGTTCTATATAAGGGGTTTCTGTAATAACATTAGAAACCATTAGGATACATACCTTAGATGAACATTATTTTACTATTGATAAAAGAAATTTTATTGAATTATCCTTAACAATTTCTTTTAATCAAAACAAATAGTGTATTACATAATGGATTTACATCATATTATAACATAAATGATATCGTTTTTTCATTATAGGTAGATTATGGTTATGGGTTAACATCACTATTTGTGAAGCACAACTCAAGATTTAACAGAATATTTTGAAATGATTATTAAATCTAAATATTTTATGATCATGTCACTAATACCATGTATTTGATGGGTTTATGGAAATTCTCATCTATGAATTTACCCACACTACATTTTAATGATCAAATTACACATGTAATACTATTCATTAATCCTACTTTTATTAACATCTTGATTTTGATGCGTATAATAATGTGTGACTTTATGAATAAATAAACTATATGTTTTCACGGTCAATGAGTGCTTAATCATGATATTATTTATATAATGGGGCTGAAGCTGCTCAAATATTCTAACCATGCATAATAATTACATTAATTTTACATTACATAAATCTTTTAAAGGAATCTCATTAAGTAAAATAATATACATATAACATCATATTGGAAGAGTTCATTATCTCTAGTTGAATTAATTTTGAAATATTTATTTCTTACATTTATTTCTAATGGAGTATTTTACCAAAACCAGAAGGGTAAATGGGTCTATAATACTAATGGTATTAGCGGTAAAGAGTCTAAATAACAAAATGATTCTATCATTGATAAATAATTTAATTTTACTATATTAATAATCCTATTTTCATAAATGATTATTTAGGTATTAAATTTTATGTACATCAAATATTTCCACAAATTCAATCATTAATAAACTATTAGTGGTGTTTGAGGTAAAAAACATTCATTCCAAAATAGAATAATGTGTTATTATGTCTAGTGGGAACATGAGTTAAATATTTTGGTAATACTCAATAATTTTTTAACCAGAACATTGATAAAATATATTTGTTCACTATTTATCACAAATGTCATAAGAATCACCATGTCTCATCCTTTTAGATAATTTAATTTAAATATTTTAGCATTTCTATACGTACATGGTTTCTGTATTTGGATAGAAATGTGTGAAACACATTCAGTATCTAATAACCAAGAAGTAAAACTGATAATTACATATAATAATTTAATAAACCAAAATAATAATTGAATATTTTTTTATTGTATTCATTCTATTTTATTTATACTTCATAGAATTATCTTGCAACATGAAAAGTAAGTAGCCTCTCATATGATTATTTTCCTCTATTTTTTGAAGGATGACTCAAAGATTAATTTTGTGCAACATTTTTTATTCTCCTAGAAAAATTTTGTTTAAAATAATTCACAATAATAACTAATGATTAAAATTTCATTAAGTTATTATCTTCTTTGTGAACCATTACAAAATGTTAATGAAGTGTTTCAATACAAATTTGTAATTTTATAACTATAAATTACACTTTAATAAAAGGGTGATAAAGATATTATAAAAGGATGTTTTCAAGTCTCATGATACAACCTTTAAATTACACATGTTTAGTTTATTCTTTGTTACATTTAGTCAATGCTTCACTTTATCCATGGATACGTCTTGGAGATGATACCACTTTTGTAACCATCCACTTTAAGATTTTATTTTCACAATGAATTAGATTTTTTTTACAACACTATGATATAAAATCAAATGAATAACCCATTATTATCATAAAATCTTCCTTATGAACCCACTACCTTATGAAGCTCAATATGTAATGGGGACAGCCACACATAAAATTTCTTTTCACATCATAGTACATTGAAAAAGCACCAGTAATACATTTAAAGAACCACACCCACTGGGATATATATACATTTTTCAATATATATCATAGAAAAAATATGGTATTAAAATTCTTTAATCTGTAAAATAATATATAAGAGGATTAGTTATTTTTTACTTGACTACATTTCATTATACATTGTTGATTTTATTATCACAAATGTATCCAACTATTTTATTTAATTCTAATAACCCTAAACTATTAGATTTTTAATACTTATTCTGTATAGTATTTTGGTATTAAATATACATAAAACCTATCCTTTTAGTCCATGATATGGCTAAAACACTACATGAAAATTACAATGGTAGGCTTTTAGATAGAAAAATGTATTAACTGACGACTCCTTGATCTATTAAATGAAGTCCCATCACCTAAAAATGATAACCTTTCATTGAACAACACTTTACTATAAATATGAAAATCTATATATGGATATTTTATTGCTTCTAACATTATTTTTTTAAACCCACCTATCTCATAATAATTCTTTAGTACTAGAATACACCCTCAACCAGGGACAATGGGAACCTCATACAATCAATTGTTTCAAAATTAATCAACAGACAACATTATGGATTAATATTTCTTTGAGTTTTTTTATTATATTCATGGAATGTAATCTATTTTAATTTATTTTTTCTTAATATATGTGATATCATTCACATAATTATATCGAAACAAATAGAAAAACAATCCCATGTCTCTTATTTTTATATATACATGTCTATTTATTATTTTATGTTATCCTTCGTAAAACTACACATTCATAAAATAATAAACCATGCATAAATTGAACTAAATATCCTGAGCGAATGTTAATGGTTGACCCATTTATTGAATAATGGATCGACCATGACCCTATGGGTAACTCCTTGATCCATTACACTTGTGAATTGAGTTCCTACACTCACCAACATAATGCATCAATCTCCCAACTGTCAGGTCTCCAAATCTCAACATGAATTGTGTTACTATTCAACCTATTCATTATACAACAAAAATTGTATATTGGTACTGTGATATTGGGAGTACATAATTTAGATTAATATATTTTTTATAGACACATAATCCTAGATTTGTATAACGAAAAAAGGATATAGAAATATTTTAACTAAATAATTATTACAAACCAAGAATGGAATAAATAAATAAATAAATGAAAAAATTAGAAATTAATTGGTAAGATTGATGATCATTATCAGCTGATACAAATAAAATTGTTTATATTAGTTAATTTTTTTATAAATTCATATTGAGGGTATTTTAAATGAATTAAAATAATTTTGTTTTATTTTTAATTTTCTAAACTATTGTCCCATTGTCCAATAAATTCTTTATTTAAATTAGATATATTATTTTAATTGTTTGTTAGAATTTTATATAATTATTAAGGCTCCTCGGTGTATTTTTCAACTACCTAGGGTGTTTCAAGTTTGGAGGGCTGCCGAGAAATTATAGATGTGTTGGGAAGAACCTGACCTTGCATACCTGGGGTTAGGCCAACCCAGTAGAGGTTTTGTGATGCAGTGCATGTGTACTAGGCACACAAGAAGAGGTTGGGGTTCTACATATAATATATATATATATATAATATATATTTCTCCGATGTATACCACCCCTTCCCATAATGTGTTTTTTATGACTAGCAACACTATGTTTCAAAGAAAAAAATTAACTATTATTATTAATATAATTATTATTATGGTTGAATGACACCTTTTCAACTAAAATGGTTGTTCCTTTCTCCAAACATGGGAAGCTGAAACCCCCATTCTCCATTTCCATTTTTCTAATTTTTCTAGAAAAAAATATTAAAAAAACATTTCCTATAGGTGTTAAAAAAATTGGGTTTGTTTTACATCTTCCATGGAAGGATTTATCCCCCTCCCATATAGCACCTAATCTATACATATATTATCTAATATATTATAGAATTTATATCTTATATTATAAAACCCCAATTGATGTTAATAGTGAGAAAAATAGAAATATAAATCCCAAGAAATAATATAGAATATATTTATATTAAAGATGTTTTAAAATATATATGTACATATATTTATATAATAACCTATTTTTAAAAAAGTCTGAATTGAATCATATTTCCCTGGTATTGCATATCATCTAGACAGGTCCTACATGGGTAGTGATACAACCATCACTTTTGATCTGATTTATTCAGTAGTCATTGAAATAAACCCACACCGATGATATATATAGATATGTCTTCTTAGTTTTATGATTGAAAAATTATTATTTTGATATTTATCTGACAATAAGTGGGTCTTACAATCTCTGATCAATTCACCATTTATTGAATCAGGACTATGGCGACACCCACTTCTCAAATAAATAAATGTTTAAAATTTTTAATTTGACTTAATTAAATTCACACATGGATGTGATACTAATTGAAGGAATCCCATGATATGGAATAAGTATAAATATTTTATATTAAAGTTCTCATGATCGTATTTGTATAAAAACATAAAATACATTATACCATATACCAGATTTATCCATGGATATTTTGAAATTTAATTCAGAATGATAAATTGGGAATGGGAAAGTAAACCTAAATAACACCTCATCCATTTTTTATTTTAAACATGTTTCACTCAGAATGTGTGATCATTTTCCGAAAGAAACAAAGCTGGAAACCTCTACATTATCCAAAAACATTCCGAAATATTCATTAATCAGTAGGGTATGAAATTCAAGTGCTATCATATTTTATCATAGGCTCTTCACCATCATCTCGATCATATGAGATCAAGATAACGATTTATCATCTTGGATCAATCAATATTTGATGTTTTAATCACTTCCACTCGCTAGTATTAGATTGAGTAGAGGAAATAGTTATAATTCATAAAAACCCATACATGCTCTATTTAGAGGGTTAAATTTTATTTTATATTTTGGTTATAACTTTGATAAATTACATTCATGTTCATATGATATTTAACCATTTATATGTGAACAAAAACATCATAAACAAAAAATAAAAATTTATGAAAATGTGGTTGATAATTCATCACATTCTTATAACTCATAAATTATGTAATGAGATAAAAATACATGTCATTAAATAAAATATGTTCTCACATAAATAAGAAATGAATAATTGAATATTAATTATTAATATAAATTTAAAAATATCTTTTATTATATTCATTAAATAAATTGTTGATATAAAAAATAAATAAATTCAATGGTTGTTATAATAAATGGAATCAATATTTAACTTATTTACATCCATTAAAATATTATAAATCTGGAAATTAAATGATGTCAACCGTATGGCCCAACATTTTCTAAATACAAATTCACTATAATTTTTTATGTTTATGAATTCTCTTTGTGTGAATCCCTTTAAGACATTATGTCGATAGTTGTGAAAACTATTCACAGACCAAGAGTGGAGTCTCAAAACTAATCACGACCCCTATTGAGTTATGGAAATGGCATATCAATGACTACATTTCCTACAAACACATGTTGTTTCCCATAATTAATTTGTCTAAGGATATCTCATAATACTTGATACACAATTTATGTCATAATATATTATTACATTATTATTCATTTAACTTAGTATATTGGCTTCCATTTAATCACTATGGCCATTGATTTGATAATGGTACAACTGATCTGCTAATTTGGGCTTGAGACATGTCATCCTTTAAGAGGTTACTAAAACAATCTAGACCATTAAATCATGCTCATACCACCAATGTCACACCTGATTAAATCTACCTCACCACAACATAAATTTAATGATATTCATCATAATCAAAGTACCCATTGAAGAATTAAAAATCAATAAAGATCTCAAATATTGAGACCTATAAATGTGCTCACACGTAGGAACTACCAAGGACACATGTAACATGTGGTATTCATATTGTCCTATCAGACCTCATGATATCACATAATCGATATCAGAATGTGTGAAATTCATGAAAAGAAGTCCCAATGCTTGTGGTCTTCCATAACCTGATAGTTACACATCATCTATGTTCTGTCATCATTATTTTTCTAGACCATATGATATAATTTTAATATTATAGATTTGATATCTTTTTGTTCTCATTATATCTTAGGAACACATTTAACCTTTTCATAAGACAAATAATATATGAATATTATAATTTGAATTGTGAACACAGAAATTTCAACATTATTTTGGTCTGTTTACATCATGCATAACTCACTGTGTACATGATTTGGTAAAGAATGTTTTATACATAATTGTTCTAAGTAAACAACATTTTTAACAATTCAAAACTTATACTATGTTTTTAAAAACCATTCTAATAAAAATACAATGTACAATACTTATATATTTCGCATAATCCTCATAACTTTTAAAATGAATCATAATATAATTGATAAATTTGAATCAATAATTAAAATAACATTCAATATAAAAATATATTTTTTTTATAATGAAATTAACCTCGATACATTATATTCGACTATGAAACAAATATTTCCATCTTAATATAATTAAAATAATATTCTAAAACATTTATGCATTCTCCTCTTAGTCTGTTATAGGACATTGTGGTTTCAAGAAACATATGTTTCTCAACATACATTTGATGGTCATATTTTAACCAAATACTAAAACCCATAAGAATAAGATTATATAATAATATTAATGTAAATACATAAATATGATGATTTATTCTCCTATAACACCTTCATTATTAAAATATGATTTTTTTTCTTCCACGTGTTACTCTATTTGTTCAATACTTGGTTACTCATCATCATTTCCCAATGACGTTCTCATGAATAATTAGATAAATCATTACTCAAATCCTTCAGAATTTTTCATTAGTGATAATCTGAATTTACAAAATAATATCTCTTGGGAGTGTCAAACCAGGGGTACAATTACGTCTTTTTTTCATGAAAGGGGTGAAAATCATGTTCTTACCCAATATTTCCATTTTAAACTTATTACCCCTATATTTGTATGACATAGATCCTATATCCCTTTATAGTATCCTAGAATGTATGTTATTTATATAGAAAACACATAATATCCAATTTAGAAAAAATTATTATCCTGTCTGATCATTAGACTTTTCAATTAGACATTTCAGAGGGGTTTTAGTTAAGATATGTTATATAAATAGAAATATATAATTTAATACCTATAATTAATTAAACTCTAATTTGATACCAACTAATGTCCCCATAATTTCATTATTAGATCTAGTGCTAATAATACACACTTCTACAAATTAAAATTGATACCAAGATAGATAATCCAAGATATTTCTTAGAAAAACACTTTATTAATACAACATACAATAATAATAAAAACATGAATAATATTCTGGTTTAGTTTCTTTGAGGATGAGTTACATAGGAAACTTATTTTACAAAACATACGATCATTTCATTAGAATATAAATATACTACATTTACATCAAGATTTAACATTGTTTACACAATTCTTCAAACATGGGGAATGGAATCATACAAAAGAGAAGAGAATAAATACACTGAAAGGGTGAAAAAAAAATTAAATCAAATATCATAAATGAGAATAATATATAAATATGGTTATAATAAGGATATATGAGAAATTTATATCCAACATATCATAGATCATAAATCATTTCTTAAGGAATGGAATAAAATAATAAATCAATCAACAAAATGTGGATTCATGACTCATTTAACATTATCCAAAAGAGTATAAGATAGTCATGAGAATGATCATAAAATAGTTTCTCAAACATATTAACAGAAACACTTTGTGTAGAAATACTTGTATTCCACCATTTATATTATGAACAAAAAAGGATGTCAAAACATTGAGTTATGAACCAATACAATTAAACCATTCATTTTCTATGTTAACAAATACATGTATTTCCATCCATCATTATCTTATAAAATATAAATCCTTCTCCAATGCATTAGTGGGTGATATAATATCTCATGAATCTTTATCTATACATATAAGTGGAAAATGATATCGAACATTCATCATATCACAAATAACCCATAGAATGAAATTGGGGTTCACATATTTTTAAATGTAACCACGAAAAGAAATATTCATAATCAGAACATGATAAACTTGTGGAAAATAAATGGGTATCCAAATATACTTAGAAACATTATGGGTAAATACCATTAAATCAAGATAATAGTGAACATGTTATTGACACTATATAGATGATGAATATACACATACATAAATAACATCATAAATTAATCAATGTATAAAATCTATGTGAACACCCATCAAGTAGATGAAATAAATATAGACTGATCCTTAAGGAAAACCATTCAAAGAGAATTCATATTTACAAATGAGGGATTACATAGAAAGGAAAAGGATGTAATAGATCAGTATATATAGTATTACAATATTATATATGAAATCTAGCGAAATAATTTGGATGTTATTATTTGATGAATATCCATGATCAGGAATAATAATTGTTAATAGAATATTACAATGATGAAATATAATTTTTAGGACTTTTAGAAAAAAATAACATATAAAATAAGAAATTTGTATCATGTTTTAAAATAATTTGAGATGAAATATATTATAAAACTAGGACAACAATAATATATATTATAAACCATTAATATATATATATATAATGTTTTATATAAAACAAAAATATCATAATAATGATATTTTTACATGGAAACGCTAAAATAGATTTTTATCTAAAATGACCCTTATTGAAAAGTTTAAAGTAAATATCTTTAAATCTATTTGAAAATAAATCCAATGATGTTGAACATTTAATTTTATATTTTCAAAAAAAAATATATAGATACACAAAAAATTGGGGTCAAAGATAAAATAATATTATGAAAATAAATTACATATTTTATATAATTAAAATAAGTTTTTTCAAAAAAAATCTCATTAAAATAATATAAATTTTTTTATAAAATAAATAGAATAAAAAATTGATAATTGTGGTTAAAAAAGTGCTATAAAATAATTTTTATATTTTTGAGAATATCTATGTAAATTTCCCAGATTTGGTATCAAATTTGAGAGCTATTTTTTTAAATGAGGCTTTAAAAGAAATCATTTAGATTGAGTAACTTTTATGTAAAAAATATTATAGTAGAAAGAGTATAAAATGAAATATAAAATTCCATGAATAAAATAAAATTTATTATATAATATTATAATTGGAAATATATATACTCTATATAAAATTAAATTAGCGCAATCAATAATTATTCTGTAGGAAAATGATAGTGAGACTAAAAAATTATTACTGGTAAAACAATCCATTAAGTAAGAATAACTTTATATTATGTTAACAAATAATAATTTTGTAATCCCCAAAATTAATTGAAAATAAAATGATAATTATTCATTAGTTGAAGGAAAAAATTATTATAATATAGGTAGATAATAATGTCTATTACTCAATGGAAAAAATTGACTTAACACAAACCCTTACATCATTTTATATTTTTTAGTTAAAAAAGAACGAGAGAAATAAAATTGAATAAAACATTAAATAACGTAAAATATAAGATAATAATGATACATACTATTAATATGGAAGTGGAAACACTATTCTTATAAAAACATGGTTTATAATATGAAATCTGTTAGAAGGGGTGAAATTTTTATACCAGACTCCGTTATTGTGGTCCTGATTAATTACGTTGGTCGCCAAAATTCATGACAAAAATTATTTTTATTTCATTACTTATTAATATTTAAATACATTCATAGGTTAAATTTATATTCATATTATTTTAACTTATTATATATATTTTCATTTAGTTTGTTATTTTGTGGGAAAATTGAATCGATGACAGCTTATGTTGGAAATTTTAGAGGTCAAATATTGCATTTTAAAAATATGTCAAATACTCAATATGACTATTCGATAAAAATAAAATAATCGTTATTTCATTAATAAATTATAATAAAATTTTAATTTATTTTCTTACCATAGTCCATGGTTATGTTTTATATTATTTTTTAGGAATTTGATTTGACTGAGCGGAACATGAAGATAACATAATTTCACGGGTCAGTATGGATATTTTTTTTATTTAAAATAATTATATAAAATGAATGATTTTATTATAGATAATTTATCATACTTTTTATTCATAACATAGTAAAATTTCCCAAATAATTAAAATAAACATGAAAACAAGAAACATTACTAGATTGTGCAGGTTTTCCATAGAACACATGGCTAATGATTTTATTTACAAACTAATGAGATAAAATAAAGATGGATTTTAATTTATCATTGTATGTTCATTACTATATTATATATTTCAAATTCATACTCCAATTTAATCCCCATAACTAATGAAAATATATAGTGGTGAAAAATGGAAGAAATCATTTCCTAGAGGAGTTAATCCTCACAAAAAATGATTAATGTAATTTTGTCATTGTATGTTTTTAGGAAGGAAAAAATAGGGGAAATTACATTAATATAACAACAATACAGGATACCGAAGATAATTAGTTCATTATTTTACTATGGTTTTGGTAGTTTTGGAATATAATGATTAAGAATGAAAGTTAGGTTGAAGTAATAGTATATCCAGAAACATGAACTTCCTCTTGAATAACTCCTTAGAGTTGAAGCAGTTAGGATAATGTGTAGTGGAAAGATATTTAAGTAAATTCAAAGGTCATATATGAGAATATTATTTTTAATTGTTTTGATAATATTATTTTGGGTAAATTGGATAATTTAAATAGAGGAAGACATCATATTTTATATATGAATAAAATAGAAAATTTTGTAAACACCCTTTACATTTCAAGGATATATTTACATTATTCAAGAAGATATAACCCAAAATTATATAAATAATATACTGAGAATTTTTATTTGTTTATTAAATCTTGTCACAAGTATTTTCATGTTTTTAATGAATTGTTATGTAATTTTCTCACATATTTTTACTTTTATGTTTTTATTATTTTTACCGAGGTATATTGTTTTTAGCAAAGAAAATAATTTTTCATTAAATTTAAAAATTAAACTTCCTACCAAATTTTATTTTAATGAACCTAAATTTAATATCAATTCAATTTAATTCAAATTAAATATAATATAAAATTATATTTTAAATTAAAAAAATTTATATACGAACATCTTTTTTATAAAAATATGGTTCTGTAAAGAACATGGGTTTTTATTCTAATTAACAAAGATTTCTATTAAAATTTTGGTCATATAATTATTCATGTGTTTAAAATAATAACACATAAATTTTTTAAAATATATCAGTTTGAATTACTAAACAAAAAGTAGAAAATTTTAATAAAACAATTCGTTGGAAATAACACTATCAACATTATCAATGTTATTTAAAATATAATTTGTAATAAAAATTTTATAATAAATAAAGGTTTTTAATTTATCAAATAATTTTTAAATAGTGATATAAAATACGAGAAAAAAAATTTAAATTTAATTTCAAAAATCAATAAAATCTAATATTTTATGAAATTGTATAAAAATATTTCTCACTAAAAACTCTTACATGAATTTCAAAATGGAAAAACATTGTTTTATAAATTAAAAATAGAATATTTATGAGATTCATATAAATTATTAAATATATATATTATAGTAAAACAAATTTAACGAAATTTTATATCCTTCAAGTGTTATGATAAATTCACAAACGTGAGTGTTCTTGATGAAATTGATATTTTCTTTATTAACTTAGAAAAACTATTTTAGTAAAATAATAAAAAGATAACCTAATAAAATTCTAATGTGATGATTTAAAAACTAATTTTAATTTTAAAATATTTAAATAATTAAATTTATTAATTCACCATTTAAATTAAAATAGTATGAATAATTAAAAAAATATTTTGTGGAAAAATATAATTTTAATACATTATGTTCTAGTAATCATATTTTTTATTCATTTATAATTCATTTAAATATTTTAATACACCATAGAATTTATTGTTTTATTATATTTTTATCAAATATGTATTATATTTTTTTGGTTTGGTGTTGGTTGTGGATGAATATTTCAACAAGATGTTTATTAAAAAGGGAGATAAATATATTGTAAATTGTTGGGTCATAAAATTTTGTAAACATGGAATAGAAAAAATATTTTCTGATATAAAGTATTTGATTGATAGGTGTTCTTTATGGTTTATGAGTTGAGATTTATCCCTTTATGGTTGTGACATGGTTCCCTAGGCTGTGTCGAGCGAATTTTCTATAATATGTAATTAAGATGAAAAAGGGAAATTGGGATAGGAATAATACCCTCATGGATTAGGCTAATGGTGGAGTGATATATCCAACCTTGTTGTGAGTAATTGATGATTGGTATGAATTTGAATCAATGGATACCGACTAAGGAGAGTCATTAGGAACCTCGTAGATTCTCCCTTGGATGAGACTTGCTTTGTTCTGTTGTGAGAGGATAGTTAGCAGTTAGGCCTAATGAGCTATAGAGATATCTGATGAGTTGTGTGTCCAATTATTAATTACTATTATTATTGTAGATGAATTTATCATGAGGAGTTATGGATCCCAAGGCCTGGAATCTACATGTATGAGATGCAATTGGGTGGGCTTCAAGGTGTGAGATAGTAATCCCTATTGTGCGGGGAGCATAATCATTAATGAATGATATGAATATATTGTGTTGTATTATCCAACAATGAGTGATAAGAATTATGGATCATCAATGAGTGAGATTTTTGTATTGATAATGTTTTCCTATCCATGAGTGAGATGTTTGGACCCATGTATCAAACATTTGAACACCATGAGTGAGATGGGGTCAGGGAAGGGATGAAATATCAAACTTGAAAGTGTGATTCCATGAGTTGGATGGAGAATGGTATGTTACATAATATGATTGTTGATGATGGGGTCCACCATGAGCGTCATGGATTTAAATATTATATAAAATATTTATACATATGGACACTACCTTGAGTGGGAAGGTAGAAGTCAATCATTGGTGGTGTGGCCTTCCTAGCGAGTGGAGATGGTTGAGAAGGTTGGTAGAAGACCTGACTCCTAGGGAGTAGTGGATGTTTTTTGAAAAATCCACAACTTTCGTACTTTGGTATAGGATGTCTTTCAAGGATAATTACTTGAGACAATGATGGTATATTTTAGGGAATTAGAGTAGGTATGATCGGGCATCATAGTTTCTTGGTTAACACATGGAATCTTAATGACTATGTGTATGTCCTCGAGTTTCAGGTATATATATTTTGCAAAAAATATTTAAATACCATTTTTTAAATTTTATTACTTTCCATTTTAATACAAAGACACATGATTGTGTATAATAATTGTTCTTGGTTAGACCCTTCTGTGATATATTCTCACACCCTACATGGTCACTCTAGTGTGCAAGAATAACGTATTTATGCTTTCAGGGTAGAGTACATGGTGTATACAAGATTTGTATGTTCAAGATCGAGGGTATCAAAATATTAATATTAGGCTAGAAGATTAAAATATGGACAATGTGCATGATTTTTTTTTTACTATATTTTATTTATTTTATTGAACTACTGGGAAATCAATTTCTGTTTTATACAACAACATCACATATGATACTAGATTCTTTCATTTAATCTATATATTCTAGTCTAAATGTTGATATGTTATTTATTATTATTTATTTCTCTAATTATAATTTCATGGTGTTATACCCCAATATTTTAAAATTTATTTTAAACAAATAAAATATTTTTATATCATGAATTATACCCATTATCGATATTAATCAATCCTTGAATATTATTATTGAAATAATAATTCTATGACCCAGTAAATATTTTTATGTGTACTAATAAGAATAAAAATAATAATTCATATATTTAAAAATATTTTTATTAATAAGTCATACATATATTATGAATTGTTTAGATCTGTAGATAAAATATTTTGAAGGTAAAATAGATATTTTTCATCAAATAGTTTATATGTGTGAAACATATATTCTATTGTTAGATGAAAAATCAATATTAATAATTGAATATAATTAATAAATTATTTTAAAAAAATAATTTAATAAATCTAAATTTTATTAATTATACTAATTATATTAATCACTAATGGAATGGGAATAAATTCCTTTTACTTTTCAATAATTTTTTTAAATAATTTTTTTTAATTTACTAAAATGATATTTTAATTAATATCTACCAATTCTATAAATTGACCTTCAAAAATTAAAAAATCTTATAAATTTACATCTTTTAATAATATAAAGATGATTTTTTCATTTTTTTTTTGAAAGGAATGATTTTTGAGTGAAAAGAGAAGAACAACAATTTTTTTAAAAATATTCATTTTTATCTTAAATAAAGTAAATAAAAAGTACAAATATATGTGGTATTTGGGTTTAATAAAATAGAAAAATCCTTATATTAAAATTAATTTAAATAATTCTATAGTAATAATGATTATATATGAATTTTATATTATTTCATTTGTATGTTTAAAAATACGATGTTTAAAATAAATTTGATACATTTTTCCAACATATATTGAAATTGATTTCTTCCCATTATAATAATATATTCATTTAAACTTAATTTGAAATTTTTAATCAAAATTCCAAATCTTATTTATATGTACAATTATATTTTTTAAAAACAAATATGTTATCACATTTCAAAAAATCACTTATATTTCTAAAGGAAAATTATGTTAAAAAATTAAATTATATAAAAAAGTGGAAAAATATAAAAACATCACACATATTTTTTTAGATTAGGTTTATTAACCAATCAAATTTCCTAAACTATAATTGTTGGATTCTATTGAAACTTTTTCAGCATCCATGGAAAGGATGTGTTATATTTAATAAATTCATTTTTTAATTAATTTTTATCTCAAATATGTTTTCATGATTTTGATAAAAAAAATATACACTATAAATGAATTTGTATTTCTATAAATATTTATAATAATTTAATTAAATTTCTAATATTAATTTCTAATTTTTAAATATTATATAATTATTTAAAATTTCAATGCAGTGTTCATACAAAACTTACGAGAATATATGAAAAACAAAATTTATAGTTTTTAAATTATTAAAGGTGATAATACTATGATTAGTTTTAGGATTCCATGAATTAGATAGATAATAGTGAATTATAAAGTGGGGTTTGAGTGTTATAATTAAAATTACACTTTTATCTTGATGCCTTTAAAGTCATATTTTGTAATCAGTCCATAAAATGACTATAAATTGTATTTAATATTTAAAAATCTATTTTACATAATAATAGACTATTTATAGTCATATAATAACTTATATAGAAATTAATTTTGTTAGGATATCATGGATGATAAGATTTTGTTATAGTTTTTATTTTTAAAATTAAATTCATAACCCTTAATGATTGAAAAACATGATAAAACAATCAAGGTTGAATGCTGTAAATAAAGGGGTTATAGAAAAAGAAAACGGTTAAAATGAAAACCATACATATAAAAATTTTATTGGTTGATTATATTTATAGCTTATCCTCCTTATAATATAATTTATTCTACTTTGGATAATTTTTACACGATCTAGAAAAATATTATTTATAAGAGATATTATTTTTATAATATTTCGACCCACTTAATTAAGAAGAGAACCAACTATCCTCACTTTTAAACCATTTTTTCCACTTATCTCAAACAATCCCCACCCAATAACATTCCTTAAAATTCTGAAACCATTTTTTGGGTCATTTTCATCTAAAAAACAAATCCAACAATGATTAAAGTGGATCTTGAAAATGATATCTAAGGTGGATGAGGGGAGACATTTGAATGATATAAATCTAGAATAGAGGTTAGGGAATTTAATTTTAAAATCAAGTTTTAATTTTTAACTTCCACATCTAATTACTCAATATGAAGGTTCACTTACATTATTTCAATAATGTTCTTTTTTATTAATCTAAGTTTTCTAATGGTCATTTTCAAATATTTATAACATCCTCAACAAAGGATTAAACACAAATATTTTCAATATTTTATGCATGATTCATTTATTAATGTATTTTTCAATGTGTGATAAAAACATTGATCTAATTATTATAAAATTAATAAAATTTCCCACCATCATTATCATTTTCATTGAATATACCATTAACATTTTTCGTCATTATTTTCAATGAAAATTATTTTCTCAATATGAATTTAATTTTTTAATGAATTCTTATGGAAGTAAATATTTTTCTCATCAAAATTAGATAAATAAATATGTAATTAATTATGGGATTGTATACCATTATTAATTTTTTTTTGTAAATGTGTATGCTTTTGTGTTTTATTAATTCTATGAATAATTGTAATTTTATATCAAAGAAGGCTGAGCCTGATATAAGTTTGATGATGGCGGAGCCCGATAGTGTCCTAAAATGAATTGGGTGGAGTAAATGAGATTTCTAGTGATAAACTAATTCTAATATATTTTGGAATATCATGTTTGATGTTTCCATTATTTTGGTGAATGCATAGATAATGTACCCAGGTACCAACCTTTTATTTTTAAAATGGTTAATAAAGAATATACATTTATTTTAAAAGGTAAGAAAATAAGACTATGTTTTTAAGGAATTAGTATAAAATTTAATAACAAGATGAAATGGATATTTTTCATGGAAATATTTTGTTGATTTTCATTATTAATGTGAAAAATCCTACCTTTAAAATCTCTATTACGATTGCCTAATAATTTTTTATGAAAGCTGATGATAAATTAAGTTTTTTAAATCGAACTGATAAAGTGTATTTTATTTCAAATTATTTTATTAAAAAGGAATACTGTTATATGGATTTTAATGTATTATAACTAGAATAATTGTTTACTCTCCATTACTATTTCATAATGATCTTTATTTTTTTCCCATATATTCAAATGTTTTAAAAGGGATCAAGAATGAGTAATATAAATAATAATTTCATATTCCCTATTATTAGAGATACCTTTAATGTAACATTTTTTTCACTGTAAATAACATGTTTTACTTGAATAATATACACAATTTTAAACTGTCAACTTTTTTATTAATTTTTTTCTCAATTATATAACTCTCTGAACCAAAAATATAATAGAAATGTATAAAAGTTAAATACATTTTAAATAATGTAATTATTGGTTGATTAAGGTACATGTTTCTATAGTTGGTATGAACAGACAATATAAGATGATTTTAGACGTTATGATGTTTTTGATTAATTATAATTAATGTTTTTTTAATATTATAATTTCGTACTAAGTCTACAGTTTATCATAAATCGTAGATAAAAACTTTGTGGTTTTGTGTTGTGGGGATTTAATAAGTGTAAGGATATTATTGTTGAAATTCATAGCAATAAAACACTTGGGTTTGGTATGTGTTTTAGTGAAAATTTGTTTTAAAAGAGATGATTTTTTATATTTTTAGCCTTAGATCAAATTTTCTAACAATATTTAGAATTATTAAGTTCTTTGATTTTTAAGTAAATATGGTTAATCTGGATAAATAGTTAATACATTTTGAGAACATCTGATTTATCAAATAATTAATAATGGTATTGTAAAGTGATTAGGCTTCTATTTGATTAATTTTATGCCTGAAAAAGATCACAATTTTGTGAAAATTAAATGATTTCTATAAATATTTTTTCAGAAATTAATATTGAATTAATTTATGGATTCATATGTGAATTAATATGAAAATATCCTCATATCTTTTAGTTAATATGAATAGGGAATATAAATATTTGGCATATGATATTATGAGTGATTGATGTAGTTTGGAGATAAATTGTCCATTGCTCTTTAATGAATATGAGATCGAATATTGACGATTTTTGGGTGTTAAAATTGGTAAGGAATATTTTGATGAGAAATAAATATTTTTATTATTGGATTGTTTAATAGTTATATTTGGCTGAAATTGAGGAGGCATAAGATATTAATTTTGTAATTATTTATATTTTTTTATATTGGATATTATCATAGCTTTTTCTAACCATTTATTCTTTATATTAATAGATGAAAGTATAAGTAAAAAGGTTTCATCTATTTTGGTATATTTGCATATATTTAATGTTTTTTTAGAATGTTTAGTAGAAAAAATGATCTTAAGTGTTCATTTAATGTATTATGTGATGAGATATATGTGAATAAACATATCAAAACACTGCCAAACGATGAAATTATGGTAATTTAATGGAAATGAATCATGTAAGTATATTTTTTTTTACCATTTCATAATTGTAAAATAATCCATGAAATATAGAAAATAATATTTAAAATGAAAGTGGTGTTAATTTCAAATCATTTCTAATACATTAATTATCTCTTCTCTTCTTAGAAAAGTATAAAAATATCTCTTAAATGAATTTTCATTCCAAGAACATATTTTCAAATACATCCAATATTCATCTAATCTGGGAACATTATTATGTGTTATTATATGTGACCCACATATTTTCCATTCCTAATTTTCCAAACAATGTTATATTATCAATTGTTTCGATGTTGATTCTCAAAATAATATTTGTAAATATTAAAAAGGTTTTTATTTTCATGGAAATATATTTTATCTTCAACACATTGGAATTTTTTTTAAGGTTTTAAACCCCTTTTATCAAACATAGTATTAACTTTAAAGGGTGAAATATTTATATGTAAGGAATAATTTAAACTACTATTATTTTTTAATTTATTTTCTTTATATAGTATAATTGATATTGTGTTTCTTGAACAAACCCTATATTATTTAATTATATTATATTATTAGTTATATATGATCATTATTGAATATAAATTGGTTTCGAATGTTTTGTAACCCCCCAAAATTCAAAAAAAATAAAAAATTAATCAATAGTGTATATGACATGAAATATCTATCTTGAACAACCCACATAATACATTTCCTTATATCTAATCTCATCGATAGATTTTAGAACACTAAACACTGAGTATAAAAGAATAATAATATAAAATTATATTATAACCATGCTATTAAATTTTTGGGTAGTAAGAGTAATATATTTATTATTAAAATTATGATAATCCATTGAATAGAAATAAAATACGAATCATTTTAAATAAAATGAAATTGTTTCTAATATAATGTACTTTTTATAAATTAGTGTTTAGTTGGGATTTGCGCACATTATTTAAAATAATTTTTACAAATTATAGAAATACTATTTTTAAAAAAAAACTATAATTTTTAATTCATAATATTACAACTATCATTGGGTGAATATTGGGGAATTTTGGGCGAAGTTTCACTTTTTGATGTATAATGAAAAATACACAATTTTAATTGAAAACACCATTTTAATACAAACTTTTTACTAAGATAAAATAGCTTATAATTTTTTTAAAGTGAGATTAGTCGTATTATATATAATAATATATTTTTTTTTCATTTTAATAATTTTCATGATGAATTTTGTTACAAAAACGTTGAACAATTTTAATCATTTTCACTTTGAAAACCCCATTTCACTTCGCGTCTATGAGATTAATTTTAAATTAAATATATCCAATTACATGAATTGAATTAGAAAAATGGATTCCAAATTTCAAATACAAAAAATTATAATGCCTAATAATTTGTTCCAAATTTTTTACCACAATGAATAGTGAAAATAGTAAAATTTAATTACCACATTTATTGAAAAATGTGTTTATTAGGGGGGTCCAAATAAAATTAAATGTTTTAAAATGACCTAAAAGTTGCCTAAATTATATTTTATGGACATTTTTTTATCTTTTAAATTATAAGTCTTGTGAATACTCCATTACTGACCATTTTTTCAAGAAAAAAATGTGTGTAAACATTTTTCATTTCAAATATTATAAGGGTTCCACTCACCTCATGAATAAATGTCCACCTCTATCCACTATTCTTGACACCTTCACCCTTTGTTTTAGTAAATACCTACCCAAATCACTTCCCTAGTCCCCTAATCTAATAATATAAGTGTTATTTCATTATTAAGGACAATCTATAGAGGCTTGTGGTGAAAATCTAAGGAGGATACCCAATAAAGATGTAACATTATTCGATGATCATCATTACATTATTTCTCCCTCTATATACTCAAAATATTTTTTAACATGATCATATAACCACCTCAGTATATTATATATACATATATGTTTTTATGTTAACATGATTACACATAACCATATCCACATCCATGAAATTGGATACTAAATCATAATTCTTGTGAACATCATACTATAGTCCCACGAACGAATGTCATTTATTTTTTCTATTACCACATATAATAGTTGGGTATAATGATTAATATAAAAAATATATATGATATCTAAAAAATAATTATACATATGGATTGTTTATAAGAATATACCTCTTTTTAATTTCTAGTATTTAGGAGATACTATATCATTGCTCAGGTGTATGACAGAATACTGCCACACGAAGCAATGTGATTTTTTCTTTCATAAACATTTTGAACTGAAAGAGATTTGGAAAAATTTAATGGTTATATGTGGTATACATTAAATAATTATGATATTAATGAAATATTTATAATTATCATAAATACAATATATATCATTTTCATTCTAACCATTTCACTAAATGAAAGACGATAACGTTGTTCATGTATGTGTTGACTACTACCTTCATGAAATAATGTGATTCTATTTTAATAACCACAACACATGAATGAAATATGTATTTATATATAATTAATTTATATGGTATTTTGGATATTATGATCATTTTCAAATTAGGAAATATTACTTACATCCTTTGAATAATGATCATTGAAAAAAAGAAATGTTACGCATGGATACATACGACCTATTGTCTCCATGATCATCATATACAACATTTATCAAAACCGTATTTCCTAATTGGTCATTAAAATTATGATTTTTTTATAAATATGATTATTAAATTAATATTTATATTCTAAAAATGATGAAAATATTTAATATTTACAAGAATTTGAACATTAATAACAAAATAAGAATTATAAAACAAATAAGCTCACATACAAAATAAAGAAAAAAGTAAAATATTATTATCATGTGATAAGATCTTATAATATAATCATATATGATTAATATATATATGGTATATTTTAATAACATATATAAAAATATTATTCTTGAGGTTAAATTACAGTCAACTAAAGAAATGTAGGAGATACGATATTTCTTCTCAATTTACATTCTATTGGGACTTATTTATTATTAGGAATGAAATCATATTTACATCATGTATATAATTCCACTTTGACATTTAATATCATTATTCCTTCATATTTAATTGTATATTATGTTTCACATTGACTCCTTTCATCCATATGGATTTGAATTTAAATTTTCCTTGTGGTAAATGTTATTGGAAAATTTCACATTCTTTTGTGATTGTTAACATTCCCTTGAAACAATAATATTCTTATAATCATTTTTCAATAGATATTTTATTTATCTAAAATACACATATTAATTCATGATAGATATTATTATTAACTAAAACATATAATACTTCTCATTGAAAGGTTTACTTTTAATGTTTTTCGGGTCACTGGGGGAAGAATTTATAAATCAGTATCATTTTCTGAATAAATAGATTTGATGATAAATAATATTGATTAATTAATTAAATAACTTAATTAACATACGACAGTTACTTTGGACCTACCGTGATGGTTGGGGTCTAGTATTATATATTCCCTTTATGCATAAGTATATATCATGAGACAAATCAATTATACAAATTAAACGGGTTTCTACCTATAATTAAATATGTCTTATAAAAGGAATTTACAGTAGAGTTATCATTATTGTTGAGATCATGGAGTCCACTAATTAATAATTTCATTCATTAATAATTCATTTATTATTTTTATTATGCATTATATTTTCATAATGATTTTATCTATAGATGAATCTCATTATCATATTATTGATCTAAATGGAATGTGTGTTTAGTAATTTACCTTTCCATATTTATTATGTCATATATAATTAAAATAGTCAAGTTAATGATTAAATAAAATGAGTGTTCAGTAATTACCCATGCCATATTGATTATTCATTAATGATTCATGATCAGTTATAATGTATATAATCCTTATCAAGTATGTGAGATATGCCTTAATTTTTTTCACTTCCCTAGTATATGAAGAAGTGATATTTGAATGAGTATTCAAGGATTCATGTCTTCTTTTATTCATTGTGTTTTATTATCTATTCCAATTGTAAAATGTGTGTCAAGTATATATATTGTTCTCCAAAACTGCTAAAATGATCATTCCATATAGATATGATTCTTCATGTCTATGGAAGAGTAATAAGTAATACATTGGCTCAATGCTACTGGGATCTAGGTTAATAATATTAGTATCAGATAATTTTTTTTAGAAACCATGGGAACAAGATTAAGGAAATCAATGATTATAGAACATAAAAATCAGATTATCTATTAGGATAAGTATATAAGAACATTCTAACTATTTTTCTAGGGAATATATTATGTGGTTATTATTATAAATACACAATTTTATATAGACTACAAGGATATGTAGTTTTGGAATAGAGGAATTTAGGGGTAGTAACTCTGAAAAGGGAACATTGGACTTGACTAGATAATCACATAGTTCATGAAAACTTACCATACTATGCACCTAGAATTACACTCATGGGAATATACTAATAATAATTTATATTTTTCTTACAAACCATTATGAAGGACTTGAAAATAGATATACCCCCAATGAAACCCTGTTTATGGTTATGAGACTATATATGCATAAATTTTTTAATTTTGGGTAGGTGATTCAACTATATTGGAATTTTAATGTATGATTTATATTGATATAATCTAATATAGTGTGATAAACCATTTATAAACTACTCCTTGTGTAACGAAATTGAATCACATCAATGCATGTAATCAATATACTAAGAATGATTGTTTAATTTATGGGATTAGAACAATATTTTTAAGGGAAGTAGTCTACCAAACATTATTATCATATGAAGACATATTATCAAGTCATAACAAGATAGAGAATGAATTGTCTTAGAATTATGGATTAAAATGGATGTAAGACTAGTATAGGATGGTTAAATAAAATATAGTTAATGGGAATATTGAATAGAATTATTTTTGAACAAGTAATAATTCTGGAATGAAATGAACATTTTGGGGGAATCAAAAGCATGCATTAGGTCATGCTTGAATTTTCATTTTGTCATGATCAATGATCAATCTATGATTTACATGATGATAAATAAAATAATCAATGGAATTGAATCAATGAAAATAATCATGCTATTGAATGTGGAAACCATGTACGGTATCAATAGCTATTATTTATAATTAATTTAATCAGTTATAGAATTAACTTGTGTAATTTTTTCTTTGTTGATCGATCTGATAATAGATCTATGGTGTTTCATCAGTTTTGTAGGAATCAGGAGACATTTCTCGCTAGCGGCGATCTACACCATGCCAAAAATATTTTAATGTCTCCATTGGAATCATTCAATGCTAGAGCGAAAGATCCTAACACTTATTTCATTTTCTTCTGATCACTCTGAGAATCACTATAAGTAGTTCTCCATGATATCCCTAGAATCAATAGTGGGAGGTGGAGGTAGATCTCTCTATATCCTTGTGAGTATTCAATGAGATTGTGCTCTACAGGGAAAGATAGAATTATCTCTAGCTGTCATTGTAAGAAACCCAAATTAATTAGATCTCTTTAAACATTATATAATTATGTTTATATACCACTAGTGTTTGAAATAAATAATTGATCAAGTTTCCCATATTATTTATTTAATCCCTACAGAACCCCAAGTCAATATTAATATTAATATTAATATTCCCTGACATGTTCTAAACTCACTAATTAAAATTAAATATTATTAATTCAAATAATATTCAAAATATCTTATTTCTCATTGGATAATTAAACTCGGCCCACCATTTCTCCAAAATATTTATCATGCAATAAATAATGGATATTGATTAATTAAATAATATTCAATGAATTATTTTCTAATAAATAAATCAATAATATATTCACTAAATAGAAAATAAATATTTATTAAATATTATTCTAGCATAATATTCTCTCAAATAAGTGGTAAGGATATATATGAGATCAAAAAAATATAAATAATTATTAATCAATGTGAAGGGATAATATTTTTACAAAATTTTGAACAATGAATAATAATATATTATTTTACATAGCTTCTAGATAAATTTAGTGTGTGACCCTCTATTCCTATTTCTTAGCATCATTAAGAGAATTATCCTAATGTCAATGGATAGAATCTAGACACACACCAAGTCACCAATGGAGAAATATATTAATTCTGAAATGTAATAATACCTCAAACAGATGATCATTGTGTTATATAATCCTTTTATCACGATGTCTATAATCAAGAATTTTTCACGCTTATGTCATCCACCTATGTGCTCTATGTCTATTTAAGTGAAATTGTAGAAATAGACATTACTTTTGAACACAATGGACAATGATTTATTTAGGCTATATAATTTTCATAAAAGGGACATACATATAAACTTCCATTAAAGAACAAAATGGAAAAACTTTCTCTCATTATTCATTAATTCTATATTACTCAAGAAGCACCAATCATATCCAACCTTACAACGAACACATGTCGTCTAGGTTTTCATCACTACATGTAAGAACATTTTTTATAATATCAATTAATAGTAATCTAAATATATATGGATCAATACAAAGTTATTCATATAGGAAGATCTAATTACACATGTAAATGTATATTTCCTACTAGTGGATATCTTTCTCATAGCATCATACACCGTATATTATCATGGGAATAAAGAATTAGAAGGTGCCTCAAAGTACTATGAGTCTCCACCATCGATATCTTGAATCATATATGTCCTGCAAATGAAATCACCCAGCTATTGATAATATATTTAAGAATTGGTTTGTAGCACATAATTTCTTTTCATAGTAGGGAAATGCTATAAACATTATGTATAATAGCTACTATTTGGAAATTTCCATATATGATGTTAAAAATAATAATAATCATTTGTGATAATATGTTTATTAATATTAAAAACTATGAATACAGGTTATCATTAATTACACATAATTTGGTTATAGGACACCAACTAAAACCGACTACCAATTTCACTAGAGCCAACTACAAATAACCTTCTGGTCACTAGCTATGACATGATAATATGATTATGCAAATATATGAAAATATTCAAGTGCTCCTCCAGGATCCCTTTTATGTGTACTATTCATATTGAATCATCACACATTTGATAAAAATAACATAATATGTGAAACTTTTTTACTATATGATTTGTCCCTTGGTGTAACCATGGAACTTTTGTAAGAACCACCACTATAGTATTATCAATATACACTATGATGGAGTCTTTACACTGAGGAACTACATCAATATCATAGAAAATGTTTCATATCCAAAAATATTACTTGGATACATCAAAAGTCACTATATATTCAGACTCTTCTACAAAATCAGTGAAGACTAGTTTCTTTGAACAATTCCATCTCACAGATCATCTGATGAGACAGAAAAATTATCATGTATATGACTGTAGACGCTGAAAATCCCATAACTCTTAGAGGAAGTTCCAAAATGACGAAGCGAAGTCAAATTCAGACTCAGAGGCTCGATCCAGAGGGCCCAGAAGTGGTGCGCGAAATTAACGAGGACTTATGTGAAAAAAATTTCCCGCACAAAGGAAGTCCTGGATTCACCGAAAACGACTGGCGTGGCGCACAATTTTGGTCTCTGGGTTCTGCGCAGTGAGGCCTTTCTCGTTGATAGGTCCTGCCGTGGAAGATTTCGCATGCCGCCCGGATTCCGCGACACCTGTGGCCTATAAATAGAAGGATACCCCTTCCGTTTTGGGGTTGAGGAATTCGGACCAACTCATGTGCGCGCAATTGAACCCCCGCGCACGCAATATAACTTATAGGTATTGACCCTTTTCGCACAACCTTTCCCCGAGGTTCGCCTTTGCGTGAAATCCCACCAGCTTAAATAAAATTTCATACTCCTCATGGTTTCTCCTTTGCACTAAATCACTTCCATTGTGAGCACTCCCTCCTTTTCATGCAAAAACCCAATTGCGAGCAATCCCTTCATTAGGTTTTTCCCAACCTTAGGGATCGGTCATTTCCCCCCGCGTGCAATCCATGTCCGTTGCATGCAATATCCCTAGACGTTCTCAATCCCTCTACCCCAATTGCGCTCCATCCCGGTGTTTTGCATGCAAACCTTCTCTTTGCATGCAAACCCCAGGACCCCTCACCTTGACACCCCCTGGGTGCCTCCCTACATAGGCTCCTGATGTCCTCTATACCAAGCATGCATGCCATGCGTTGATTTCCCATATGGTCTTCCAGGCTCATGAGAAGTAACCTCAAGGTCCCTTGGGCGGTGTTTCCCGTTGCATTTCTTTTCCTTATGCTCCTTCGCATATGCACGCTAACGGCTATTGGTTTTTCACATAGCCACGCTAACGTGGACCCCTCAATAGATCTCCCTACGCCCGCCCTTCATCACGGCCTTGTCGATCCCTTACCTCCCACAAGGGGTAGAGGGTGTTCGGCATGTAAGAGCTAGGGGTGTGGCACTTACCCACCTCGTCTGAGCTATAGGACGTTAAAATTTCAAGAACCTCGTCCTCAACATATAACGTTAAACTGTGATATGACCTCGTGCCTCACATGTAGGGTCCCCCCATCTCGGACATTCTTTACACCACTCGTCTCCATGGGAATGGAATCTTCCTGACATGGAATGAGATCCTCCCTCTCGGAGTGGCATTTTTCCATGGGGGAAGGGCTTCCTCAGAGCGTAATCCCCTAGCCTCTCTTGCGAAATGTTGCACCCATGGACCTCCGTACTTCCCCACTACCAAGGCCAGTGGAGGGCATGATAGGGAACAAGGCATCTCCTTTGTTCAGTCACAAATCCATATCCCTCTATGGTTTGTCACACCACAAGCCTCGATCCTGGAGTAAGACCTGACACTAAGGGCTGTTAACCACACGTAAGCCCATGTTTCCTCTTTGGGCCGCTCAGCGTGTAAGCCCCTCCCCGCTTCTCACGGTCGCACCTTCCGCATCATGATCGTCTGGTCCCTGCTACTTATTGTTTCTCACACCAAGCATGACTCACGTGGTCTTAGAGTAAGCATTGACCATGAAATCTTCACTTTGGGCCTCCTTATAGTGTAATACCAAATCCATCATTATGGGCCTCCTAAGAGTGTAAGCCCCAATCCATTAGTTTGGGCCTCCACAGAGTGTAAGCCCCAATCCATCACTTTGGGATTCCTCAGAGCATAAGCCCCATCCTGGTGAACTATGAGGACTTCGATTCGTGCTAAATCATGGTACATAGGTAGCCTCCACGAGGTTCATGCCCACCACCCGGTCGTCCCGACCTCTTCACATCGGCTCGCCAACATTTTGGGCCGCCTCAGAGCGTAAGCCCCAAATTGCTCGTCCCGCATGACGTTAAACTGTATGCCCTCTTCCCACATGACGTTAAACTGTATATCATCGAGCATGACATTAAAATGCAGCACCCGAACTACGAGGACTTTGATCCGTGCTATAACAAGCTACGTATGTAGCCTCCATGAGGTTCAAGCCCATCACTCAGTTGTGCCGACCCCTTTGTGTCAGTTCACCAACACCGTTATGGTCCGCCTCAGAGTGTAAGCACCATATCCACCATCCATGTGTCATCATGACCCCTCCCTCGAACCCACATGCCTTGGGAAGCTCATGCCCTAGCCCAGAGGTCATATGTCCTCCGGGCTCCAATCCATGCGTTCATTCTCACAGGTCTCCTCTTTAGGTGTACTACCGTATCAGTGAACTACGGGGACTTTGATCCATGTCAAGGCATGGTACATATGAAGCCTCCATGATGTTCAAGACCTTCTTCACTTCATAACCAATCCTTATCCTTACCTGAGCCTCTACATCCCGGTGTGATCATGCCACCTCATTCCACTCCACAATATCTGGGAAGCCGCCAACACGTTGGCCCCGATATCGGGGTCCCCCCAGGGGGTTCTTTTATCTGATCCACTCTCAATGTTCTTATCAATCTGATCCATCTCCCCAAGACGTTAAACTCGCGGCCTACCTCACGTTAAACGTGGGAAACTGTGGAAAAACTCAGATACATGCCTATGGCATGCCTGTTCCCCGCATTCGATGTCGCATGCCTCGGGCTTCCGCGCCCTCGAGAAGCCCTATAATAAGGTACCGAAGACAAACATGCCAATTCACCAGAGTCAAGACATCCCAACGTCACTCCAGCGCGACCATTATCCTCGCCGAAGGTTGCTACCCCGACCAGACCACTTGGAACGTCTCGACAGAAGCAGCGTAATTAACTCGTGTCCATGAAGATATGGCACCAGGAACGAGCTTCACGAACCCGTCTTAAATCTATGAGGGAGACCCGTACTAGGTGACGAGCTCTGAGGAGGAATCCACGGAAGGAAGAACTGACATCCCATCATCCTGGTTCTGATCAAGTATCAGACATCCCTGATGAAGGAATAGATACCGCCTGACTTTGGAAAGTGGGAATGTGGGGAAACTACCCACGCGTCCTCCCCCGCATGACGGATGTGCACGCACGCCCTGACAGAAAGTGTACGAAACAGAAAATGGTGAACACTACTTGAATCTCTTCTCCTCAATATGGAGACCAGTAGTGTCTGGGGTATCAGAAGATTAGCATTTCATCAGGTCCGGGAACCCATCACCAGGACGTGAATCCCGCCTGGGTTTAGGGCACTCAGTATGTTGAGCACTGTGTTCTGCAACGTCGTCTGCGTGGATCCCTCTTACGAACCACGTAAGATGGAATGGAGATCAGTTGTTGGTTGTCGATTTCATTTCCTATTAGTACTAAGGGGTTCATCTCCCTGCTTCCAAGAATCAGATCGCTGCATCTGGAGCTCAATTGCCACCTGCCCACTAGCGCAGAGGCAGGGGTAGTACCAACGCGGCCACCCTGCACAGTCCCGCCTTTTCCACGGCCTCTCCGATTCCGACTACCGCAACTACCGGGTTCTCATGCGCCTTCTCTCCATCAAAGATTATCCAAAAAAGGGTGATCAATGACTGTGTGCATAGGTACGAGGAGGAACTGGTCATCCTGACCAGGGACATGGCCCGTTTGGATCTAGAGGCAGATGCGCCTAACCACCGTCGCCGCCCCTGAGGGACGAGCAGGGAGACGCTGCTTCCCACAATGATGTTTAAACATTTCGAGAGCCTATCCCCAAAACACCTTGACACCTCCATTCCCTATTCTGATGAGGTTGGAGATGTTTGGGATCACCCGATAGGGTACTCACTCCAGTGGTTAACGGAAAGGACCCCCGCAAGGCCGCATCGACGTCGACGCCCGAATCCCTAAGACGAAGAGCAAGAAATAAATGTGCCCGCACCACCAGCTCTAACCCATATGACCCAATGCCAGCGTCGGGCATGAGCAGAAGAGGATTCCGGCCCTGGGGTGTCGACTACAGAAACCACCGTGGCCTGGGCCACTGCTGACTTTTACCATCAAACCCCCGCACACGTTTAGCAGGGGTAGTTACATGACCGACCCGGATCAAGGCCCCGACTGCCCCACAGGCAGGTTGGGTTGACTCTCCTGGTCACTGGCATAGGAAATGGCCACCGC
The DNA here is from genome assembly GCA_963277665.1 of Viscum album. Taxonomy (NCBI): domain Eukaryota; kingdom Viridiplantae; phylum Streptophyta; class Magnoliopsida; order Santalales; family Viscaceae; genus Viscum; species Viscum album. The sequence continues at coordinate 135,146,951 of OY728141.1, forward strand.
GGGCCAATTCATGGTAGTGCCATCCAGCGTGAAGGCCCACTCCTTGCCACGGATCTGGAAGGCATAAGGCTTCCCCATGACAGCTACGCTCCAGGTATGGCTCTTTCCAACACCCACTACACGGGGTACGAGGTCACTTCCCCTATCGCTAGTTGCGAGTATGGAGCCATTGCATATACAGTTGCTCACCAACATAGAGGTCCTCCCCACGTCCCTTTCGACATCTTCCCTGGTGCTCCTCGCACCACGGCCTTCAGTCCTCTCGTCCCCTGAATCATTGCGGCCAGAGGACTCCATGACATAGATCAGCCCTGCCGTGAGGAGCCACCCAGGGGTAGGAAGGTGGGGCGTCATCGACGCAAGAGAAAGGCCAGGGAAGGTCAGACAAAAATCAGACCAGTCCATATCTCATACTCTGAGGCGGAGTTCAACTCGGCGATGGAGCCCTCCCCTCGGTCCTGTGAGTCAAGGACAGGGAGAGGGACGTGGCACGTCAGTATCGTACTCCCTGAATGTGAGATCCATATGATCCCCACCTCCCTCCGGAGGTATATCCAGGAGGATGAGAAATTGACATACCCCCAGGGTTCGAACTTGCAATTACCATTGGCCTCTCCATAAGCACCTTCTCCCTCGATCAGAGAGGGTGGAGAACTTTTCTGGGGACCAACGGGAGAGTCGCGAAATGGAACACCCTCAGTAAGCGCCGACACTATGACAGGAGGCCCGTTCATCGGCCTATCCTATAATGACGCGACAACCAGGACACTACAGCCCTTAGAGGACGACTTAGGATTTGGCGGCCAATCGGCCTACTCGCTGTATTCCCCACCAGCCAGCCCAGCAGCCCAGCGGCCTGCCTCGACACCACTGCCAGTTCCCCGGGCATTCTCGATCGACGAGCCGGCCCAACAAGGGTCAGATCATGAACCTGAGTCATGGAGCTTCTGGACCGTCCTCGCAGCAGGCCTCTTTCACGAGATGTTTTGGCCGGTCACAGGATCAGATTTTGATATACCAGAATCGCTCACCCTGGGGGAGTTTGAATGTTTCCAACATACTTTCCAGGAGACTCACTCCCATCTTCTCCGTCAGCGTGTGCCTTATCTCAGGAGTCCAGTGCATCTCGAGGATATCGGTGAGCAGTGTCGTCGGGTCGACCTGGTCACACTCCCCATAGTTCGGCACCCCGAGTCACTTAGCCACCACAGGGCCCTCCAGAAACAATGCGTCCAGAGTTTTCAAGTACTCCGCAATGTTATCAAGGAAGCCACCCCCACATGCACGTCCGTGGATGGGGGCAGTACACTGCCATTTTCTTTAGTGTGATTCACCGACAGCCCGACTCACCGAGCGGTTTTGGGGGCATGCCCCCGAGGGCAGTAGCGGTCAACATGGATGATCTGTTGGGATAGTGGAACAGTTTGGAACTTCTCGAAGGGGAATCACCCCTGAGTATAGGCCGCTATTGGATCCACTATGTAGGATTACTCGCCAAATGATAATCCTCCTAGGTCTCCCCACACCCACTGAGGCGTTAACACTGAATTGGAACGTCGGAAAGGGTCAAGAACACGTTGGGGATATTATGCTATCTGACCCATCTACCTCAGTCCAGATGGTAGAAGAACATCCCGAGAAGGCCACACTGTGCCAATAGCTTGCTGAGCAGAAGAGGCTGGTCGGTGATCTTCTAGCCGAATGCATTACAGAGCAGTGGCCTGACTACGTTGATCACAGGTCGGGACAACAGGGGAAGGAACAACTACCCCTTGACGAGATTCTCCTGGGAAACCACGATCATGCTATGTTATCTGACAGAGGAGAGGATGGAGATCATGGAAAGAGGGCGTGATATGTTTCACCGAACCCTCCTGAGCAGCGTGATCACCCAAGAGACCCCGCTTGGGTTCCTCCCGCTGCCCCAAGAGTCGCTCCACTAGCCGCCCCACGAGTTGCTGAGCTTGACTACCAGATTGAAGAGCCCGACAATGCGCTTGTGGTTAGGGATCCTTGTCAGGACCAGAACCCGTGTCCAGACGATCCGATGGCAGCACTCATCGCCCGCTTGGAGGATTTGGAAACTCGATAGGTGGAAATCCTACTGGACGGCACGCCATACCCAGCATGGGTGGATGACATGCCGGCCCCTCTAGGATTTGGGAACCCCACATTCACCTGCTTTAATGAGACATGAGACCCGCCACAGCACCTGGCTCACTTCAACTCGAGGTGTGGGCCTATGTTGGGAACCCCAGCGCAGGAGGAGGCCGCCAAGCTCCGTTGATTTGTTCATACACTAGAGGGGACGACATTCGTCTGGTAGAGCCAGCTCCTTGTCGGATCTGTGACTAGATGGGAGGACCTTCACAGGCAATTACTCTACCATTTCAGTTCCACAACCCGGAAGACGATCATCGCAGACCTCTTCAGGTGCAAGCAAATGCCCGATGAGTGAGTCGCGGACTTCATCGCCTGGTGGAAGGGGGTCATGTACTCCCTTGACATGCCACTAAATCAAGATAAATTACTAGCAATGTTCGTAGGGAACGTCCAAGCGGAGTTGTTTCCTTCTATGATCCCTCAAAATTACCCCGAAGGGTTTCGGGACTTCTCAGACAAGGCTCAGTGCCTTGAAGAGGCCCTGCATCTGGCAAGTCAGGCATGCCCGCTACCTCTTGTAATCCCTGCAAGGAGAGATACCAGAGCTGAGCCCACTGTTGTGGCCCAGGTTGAGGCCCCCAAGTAGCTAGAGTTGCTACCAGTGAGGTTAGCTCTGCAGCCCCATAAGGGTCCACCCCCATGGGCACAGCCTTCGGCCCTGTAGCGACCGCCTCAAAATTGGCAGGCTCCTCTATGTAATGTTCTTCCACCACGTAGGAGAGATAATCAAGTTCCCCCTCCTCGGCATGCTCCTTCGAGCCCTCGTCATGGCCAGCCTCCAAGAGAACCCTTTTCAGACATAAGGAATCAGGCATACTCTTTCGACAAGGCTCAGGTCCCTAGTTACAACCATAGCGCTTTGGAACAGGGAATTGTGCGGCTGCCTGAGTGCAGGAAGCCAGAAGAGGAGAATCTCACTGATCAGCCCAACTACTTCCATTATCACAGGACCTTAGGGCACACCATCCAGAGATGATACCTATTGAAGGACTGGATCCAAGACCAGATTGACAATAATTTAGTCAGGCTAGGCCCAACCCCGACATAAGTAGCCGGTGTCTTTATGAGATTAGAAGGCAGTAGCGGTGACGAGGATGAATGGAAGTAGGTTTCTGACTGTGGGTCCTAGATGTATGATGACTGGGTGGCCCGCAAGACGGTCAACCGTGCCCATGTAATCATCCCCGTGCGCCTGAATCAACCTGAGCCCGCAGAAGCTGCGATTTCTACTTCGATATCGCCGTCCCAGCCCGCCTCTTCCCAGAAGAGCAAACAGCGTCGGCGCAAGAAGAAATAACACGCCCTTCCAAGGTCCTCGCCATCCCGTACTCTTAGTGACTTCATGCCCCCAAAAATAGAGATCCCCCTGAGACACTACCCGGTAGTGGATTATTTCTTTAGTGATAGTCAGGGGTACGCTTTGGTTAACACCGTAGAGTTGGTAATGACTTTTTGACTCCTGACGATGAGGAACGCCAGGTGGACCTTCCCAATGTCCCCAGCCGTCCCCAACGTCGGCGGAGCCATGGATACATGAATCACCGGGGCACGATAGTTGGAACCTCAAGCCAGGTCATGCACACCACTGAAACTAGGTAGCAGGCCTAGTACAGAGCTCAGCAAATGTGGTCCCTTTATCCGGTGTTGACAGGTCCACCTCCACCACCGTTTGTGTTGCTGGATCAGGCAGAACCACCTTGGTCGTGTCGCGACCAGCTCTTCCCTACTACCAGCCGACCCCATCCATCTAGTCCTAATCTGGCAGCCACTCTCCGGACTTCAACTAGTGAACATCGATATGTGCCTTGTACCATTCAGTCAACGGTCCCGCCGGGAGGGCCCGTTTTGCCTCCAATCATAGAGCGGCCTCCTGTAAGAAGGGACTCACGTTTAGCCCGAAAGTATGATGTCCTGAAGCACCTGGACGGCATTCCAGCAAGGCTCTCTATTCTTGAGGCTCTTCTCCTGTAATCTAAAATGTGTGAGGCACTCGCTGAGGCCCTAAGGATCCCCCTCCAGTTTGAGACGGAGGTAACAACTGTAGAATCTTTCAACGCTGAGGTTATCGAGAACGCTGAATGTCAGGCGGTTATCTCATTCTCCGGTGAAGATGAAGACCCTCCCATACAGGGGAACATTCGCCCACTATACATCACTGGCCAGTTCAATGGTGTGGAAGTCCGCCGCTGTCTTGTTGACACAGGTTCTGAGATTAACCTAATCCCAACTCGGACACTACGGAATCTGGGCCTGTTTGAGGATGATTTAACTCCCTACGTCCTCAGGATCCAGGGGTACGAAAAGACCGAGTAAACTCTACTCAGCAAGAAATATCTTGAAGACCCAGTTCAGTGGCCTAATTTCCAGCATCCAATTCATGGTTGTCTCCCAGGACACCGCCTACAATGCGTTTATGGGTAGGTCGTGGCTCCACCTTCACGCAGCAGTCCCCTCATCGTATCACCAGTGCCTAAAATACTCCCTTAATGGACGAGTAGGCATGCTCCGAAGAGATGTGTGTCCTTTTTTCTATTGTGAAACCCGTTATCTGGACGTCGACTACTACAAGAGCAAGGATAAGTTGGTTTTGGTAGGTGAGGTTGAGCCTGCCACTGTCACAAGTGATCCCTGGGCATGTTTGGACGACGCCTACTTCTTCCCTATCCATCGGTTGGAGGCCATGACCCCTGACATGGGGCAGTGCTTTGTGGTTTCGGGTGCAAGAGGAAGGCATATTCCTAGGTCCAAGCGACATTGGAAAATCACCTCATACTCCTTCACCAACTAGGCTCAAGTGATTCTCGAACCTCTTACCCCTTGTACGGTATCAGGACATCAAGCTCATGGCAACGACAGTACGTCATACATGTATCTTCCACCGGGCTGAAATTAACCAGCTCAAGCTGACACACCACTATTTATTTGATGTCATCAAGCATGGCCCCTTGGGCTAGAGACCGGATTGGATTGGATCGACTGCCTTCATCGCCATGGTCTCAGTGGCGTGTGAGTATCCAGATAAAAAGACCACTGCCGCCCAAGCCTGATCCAGCTTCCCATCAGGGTCTGGTAGCCCTGAAATGACTCCCCCCATTGAATATCCCTCCACAAGTGGAGAGGAGGATCTGGAGGATGCTCTCCTTCCTTTGAAGAAGGCATCTCCACCACGTTCAACGAGTTAGTACAGGTGAACCTCGGTAGTGAGGCGGACCTAAGACCCACATTGGTCAGCACTGCCATTCCCCCCGAGGAGTATCAACGGTATGTATAATTCCTTAGACAGTACCGTTATGTGTTTGCCTATATCTACGACGAGATTCTAGGGCTAGATCCCCAGGTAGTCATCCACCGCCTTGGCCTTCCAACAAACCATTGCGGGTTCAAGGAGCCTCTCAGAAAGATGCACCCTTATCACGGTTCCATGGTTGAGGCTGAAGGTGACAAGATTATTAAAGCCAAATTCATTAAGGAAGTTTAGTACCCCCTGTGTCTGGCCAACATCATGCCAGTTAAGAAGAAAAATAGACAGATTGTGGTCTGTATCGACTTCCGCGATCTCAACCACCACTTTCCGAAGGATGATTTTCCCCGTCCAGTGATGGATTTTTTGATTGATGCCACGACTGGGTTCTAATCCATCTCATTCGTGGATGGGTATTCCGGGTATAATCAGATCTGGATGGCCCCTAAGGATGAAGAGTTCACTGCCTTCAGGGGCCCCAAGGTACTTTCTGTTACCAGGTTATTCCCTTCGGCCTGAAGAATGTGGGTGCCACCTATCAGTGGGCCATACATCACATATTCAAGACAATTCTCGGGACACTGGTGGAGTGCTACATGGATGATCCGGTGGTTAAATCTTGCCAGCACCAGGACCATCTCTAGGACCTTGAGAAAGTGTCTGGTTTCCTCCGTTCCCAAGACCTAAAGATGAACCCATTGAAGTGTGCCTTCAGGGTCACCTTCGGGAAGTTTCTTGGCTTTATCGTCAGATACTGAGGCATCAAGATTGACCCGGAAAAGATCAAGGCCATCAGCTAGATGCCTCCCCCAAGCAATGTTCGGGAACTTCAAGGTCTCTAAGGCCACTTAGCCTACATACATCGATTCATTGAGAATATGGCGGGAAAGTGTAATCCCTTTTCCTGGCTCATGAAAAAAGGCGCCACGTATGAATGGGATGAAGAGTGTCAGACCGCCTTCTAGGAAATCAAGCAATATATGCTCCAACATCCTGTCTTGATGCTTCCCATTTTTGAGAAGCTGGTGGTCCTTTACATGACCGCCCTGGAACGGTCCCTTGACGAACTTCTCACCCAAAAGAACAATTAGGGAACATAGAACATCCTCTACTACCTCAGTCATATGCTCATCGATACAGAAATCAGATATTCTATCATCAACAAGAGCTGTCTGGTATTCGTATTCCCCATACAGAAATTGCGGCAATACATGTAGAACCACGAGGAACAACTGGTCTCTAGGGTAGACCTATTGAAATATATATTAAACCGACCTATGTTGACTTTCCGACTAGCGCGGTGGGCAGTAATCCTCAAACAGTTCTACATCAGGTTTGTACCTCAGAAGGATATCAATGGACAGGAATTGGTAGACTTTCTAGTTGCCCACCTGACCTCTGCGGATCAGCCACATGATCTATGTTTTCTTGATGAGGTAATCCTCTCAGTCGATCATGCCTTCCCATGCTGGAATATTCACTTTGATAGTGCCTCCTAGAGACCCACCGGTAGAAGACATAATAATCCTAGGCTCAACAGAGTGGGCCTGGGTATCGTCTTCGTCACCCTGGAGCAAGCTGTCCTGCCATATTCGTTCCTGTTGTCCGAGGGCTTCACCAACAACAAATCAGAGTATCAGGCCCTCATCACTGTCTTGGAAAAAGCCCTTGAGCTCGATGTGCCCCATCTACATGTTAAAGGGGACTCTGAGCTGGTCATCAGGTAGGTAAATGGTGACTATGTTGTCAGAAATCTAGAACTCGTTCCATTGTTGGAGTGAACCCTCCATATAATGGCTCAGTTCCCCTCTCGGCTGGAAATCGTTCATATTCCCCAGTCGCAGAAGAGTTGAGCAGAGGCTTTGGCCAGCCTGGCCATGTCACATCTGGAGCCTGAACAGGATGACCTGATTATCCATGTAGCACACTGGAGATTCATTTCTCCTGTTACCCCAGAGGATGATCACGGCCCAAGGGTGAACCGTCTTACCGTTGGTTCCCCTACGTCAGGGGCCCCAGGTACTTCAGATACGGTGATAGAAGTAGTTATAGATTTGAGGAAACCTTCGGTTGAATACCTCCAACGTGGTAATCAACCATCGGGCGGGGCCGAGCGTGAAGAAATTTGATGTCGCGTGCTGCAATTTACCCTTCAGAGTGGTCCCAGCCTTGACAAGATCCTTTACTGACGCGGATTTGATGGTGTTTTATTTTGTTGCCTTCAACGAGTCAAGATCCCTCATGTCATGCAAGAGGTTCAGGCTGGCTCCATTGGCGCCCATCTGACAGGGTCGAAGTTGTCTCACCAAATTCAGAGGCTGGGGTACTTCTGTCCCTCCATGACCTATGACTGCGTCGAGTTTTCCAAGAGGTGTCATGTGTGCCAAGTTCATGCTAACTTTGTGCATCGGCCCCTAGAGCCCCTCCACACTACCAATTATTCTTGGCCCATTGTAGTCTGGGGTTCGGATGTCGTAGGACCTTACCCACCGGCGACGGCTCGCCAGTGCTGGTTCATTCTGACTCCTACAGATTTATTTTCCAAGTGCGCAGAGGCAATTTCGCTCAAGGAAGTCAAAGCCCGTTATATCACTGACTTCGTGAGTTCCAATATCATCTATCGATTTGGAGTGCCTCAAGCTATCCTTACGGATATCGGAACTAACTTTCGAGCGGCTGATCTGAATAAATTGTACGCCAAGTACAACATTCGCTCCAACCATACATCACTCTATCATGCGTAGGGGAATGGATAGATCGAGGCATTTAAAAAACCCCTCTATAACATTCTGCAAAAAATGGTTGGTCAAAACAAGAAAAGTTGGTCAGACAAGCTCCCCAACGCCCTCTGGGCTTATCTAACGATGACTCATAATTTCATCCAGGTGACCACATACTCCCTGGTGTGTAGAGCTGAGGCCGTCCTGCCCATCGAGATTCAGCTGCCCTCATTGCGTACAGCAGTCTACGACCAGAAAGCACTGGATAGAGTTGTTGAAATCCATCTAGATTAATTGGAAGCACTGGATGAGAATATGATTCACGCTTTGCATAACCTGGAAAGGCATAAGAGCAGGATGGCTTGAGCTTTCAACATGAAGGTTTTCCGCCACTATTTCCTGCAAGGCAATATGGTACTGGCCCTCAGGGTGCCAATGATTCCCAGGAGGAAACCACCCAAGTGACAATTTTGGGATGATCTGTGACCCGATTAATACATCCACCTAATGCACCTCCGCCACAGTGGTGCAATTTTGGGAGTGTTGGATTCTGTTTGAACAAACCACCACTCTACTTTCCATTCTTTGCATGCCCCTTTATTCGGATCCTCACCCTCTTTCATGTTTGATGGGACCCCCCTAACAAAATATATTATAGACTTTGGTATTCCTATTTTAGCAATACGGATGATAGACCATTGGTCCGCCTATTGTAATAGGGTGGATGATTGACCTACGGTCTGCCTGCTGTCTTGGGCCAACATTACGGAAGACTAATCATGTTTGATGGGACCCCCTAATAGTATGGGTGATAGAATTTGTTCTGCATATTGTAGAAATATGGATGGTATACCTTTGGTCCGCCTATTGTAACAGTGTGGATGATTGACCTACGGTCCGCCTGCTGTCCTGGGCCAACGTTCTTGAAGACTAATCGATGATGTTTGAGTTAGGCCCCGTGTTACGAACATGGTCAGCAGTCAGCTCTCATTTGTTGTCCCTGTTCTATGCCAATGCGATAAGGATGCTGTGTTTCCACCATGATTAACAGTTATCCTCCATCGTCACCCCCCACCCCAATAGTGTTCCGGATTTGGGCAACGTGATTCACCTTTTCCATCTCTCTATGTTCGGATGGATTTCAATGCCCCCGGCATTTCCCATATCATGTGTTAAGAGACATTGAGAAGGTGATATATCAATCGGTATGAGGTCTTCTCCTCAGAATTCCAAGCCCGATTTCTGATGCCTGAAGCTTTATTGACACTCCCACGAAGTGGTAGATTATGGTTGAGCATATCACACCAAAGGTACAAATAAATGGATTTGTCAATATATTGTATCTGAATGATGAGAAGTACAAGAAAAAGTTAATGACATGGCCAAAATTGGGCCTTTATAGATCAACATTTTGGATTAATCTTTCCAGCACTGCTACCCTTTGGCTGGTGTCCTCTAGGACTGCTTCTTACTCCTTGAAGACTCTATCTTCATCACCGACCACAGAGCACAGTTCGCCAATCATAGCTTGTGCATGTTCTCATTCCATTTAAAGTATGGTCATTTGGTGACTCGCCTCCATCAACCGTTCTTGGGCGTTAGATATCTAGGCCGTTAGTTCCTCCATGATCTCAGAGCACGTTGCAATGAAGACCTCATTCTCTACCAATTTCCCTTCAAGGCACCAGACTTCCTGCTCCTCCCTCAAGAACACTCAGGTGCCCACTGATCTTTCCCGACACTGTGCAACGTCAGTGTGCTGACTGCTTTCAGGTATCTTTTTTGGCCATGTAATCACGAACCGTCAGATGAAGGCGTTGATTGTCAGCCCCTCCAACACACAGGAAGCACAACCAAGTCTGAAGTAATCCCATCCGCCTCAGCCAATCCATTTGAGTATTCCGGAGAAAGCCCTGGATACACTTCCACCCTTTGAGCCATGTCATCCAAATATCCTCGTCCGCCTCCGAGTCTGAATCATCTATCTCTTCGGGAACAGTGGGCTGGTACACAGGAAAGGAAACCAGTAGGTCAGCAGCAGGGTCTGCCTCAAGGATGCCTTCACAAGGAGTGGGATCCTCGATGTCCGGGAAACCTTCTTATCTCGCCCCGACAATGGTAGTGCCTCAGTTTGCTTCCGAACTTTCTCTAATGACAGTACCACTGATGTCTGTTGCCCCGTGCTCACAAATTGTCGGGGCTGACTCAGCTTGGGGGGTATGTTCTGGGGGAGGTGGTATGTCCTCCACTAGTCTAATCATGGGCCGCCCGGGCTCAGCATCCCTACGAGACTCCAATTCCTATATCACTGTATGAGGAGCATTCTGATAAGTTGGGTTTTCTGATAGTAATCACCAATAGCGAAGCAGGGGACTTACAGGAACCTAGAGTGTCAGCCTCCGGTGTGCTGGACACTATAGGAGTTGTCGTGGAAGGAGAATCCTCAGTGCTTGTCAGTTCGATGATGGGCGTCAGAGCCCCATCCTGTAACACCGGTGCTTCTCCTCCCTCCACTATTGGGGATTTCTTATCAGCACCTATGTACTCTTGAGAGAGATAGAGAAATGGATTATAAATTGTAGAAGAGAATGGGAAAGGAAGGAGGGTGAATAAGGATAGAGACGGACCTCCAGCAATTCAGTTATCTCCATATCTGAGCCGACAATATCACCGCTCCCCTGCAAGTTCCCTTGGCAGGCCACCCCCTCCGATCCTTCACCTTAGGGTTCTCCTTCTCCTTCACATTCTCCTTCATCTTCTCCTTCGCCTTCATCTTCTCCTGTTTCCTCCTCGACCTCCGACTCATCATCAGTGTCTCCTTCTCCCGGCCACATCACTTCCAGATCATGCTCTTGGCCAAGCATCACTTTCACCAGGAAAGGTGGCTCCGCAGGACGACCCCTTTGGCACGTGTATGTGTCCATGGCCGTTAGATATGCATGTTGCCGATGGAAGTTTACCCGGTCGGTAACTCGAATGAGCCCGACCTCTGGAAGTTTGATCCCATCCTGCATTATCTTCTGCCAGATGGCTTCAACGCTCATTGATTACCGTAGAGTCATCCTTGCCGACCATAGTGCCAGGAAAATTGAATCTTGGGAAGGTTCGAGCAGGTATCTTATCTGCTTCCCAGGTAGTTCTCTGGCCACCTCATGTGACCCCCCTCTGGGGAACAAGGATGCAGTGACACCAAGCGATGTCCCTGCTGTTGAGGTCTCGGCCTGCGTAGGTCTCGCCGCCTAACGCGCCCCTGGTTCCCCCCATCTAGCAGCACCTTTTCGGCTCCCCTGTCGCCCAGTTTCCACGCAGGTAGTCTCGATTTGCCGGAATCACTTGCATAAAATCCCCTCAGAGTACGCAATAGTCCAGTGTTTGGCATACTCGGTTGATAAGCCGGCATCGACCCCAGTGGGAGGAAGGGTAATGATGTCACCAGAGACATAAGTGGTGAACATTAACAACATCTGGAGAAGGACACAATGATTCTTCTACTCCTGAATGTCCATAAATACCTTCTTCGGCATTCGCGGGAGGCACCCGAACTGCCTGGCGAATTGGGATGGAAAGTATGTCTCACAAATGATCTTCCCGTCAATCTGAGCTAGAAGCACCCCACCTCAGATGCTATTGAAGTATTCTTGCTGCTCCAGCGATCCTTTCCCATTATCCACCATCTGGCCGACCGGGGTGGGGAACGTGATGAAGTTGTAATTGGAATGGTTACTGATTCAGATCCTTACTCCCTCCTCGTTGAGCGTCATCGGTGCAACCCCAGCAATATTCAGGATAGATGGCCGCAGGCTGTTTCCCGGAGGACGAATGGTGTTCGGAAATGTGTATATGCCAAGATGAGCTGCCACACAGCCATGAAAGATCTGGAAGGTGCCACATACTCTCCGAGGAGACCCCATTTAGAGATGTGTTCCAAAATGGAATACAACCTAGCCAGCATGGGGACCCCCAGATTTAACCTTTTGTAGGCGGCCATGGTGCCCACCTTCACTAGAGTTACTCGACGGATGCCCATTCTTGCGTCCCACACCGGCAGGAACCACCCGCTCATGAATGTGGAAAGGAACCCAACATATCGTACGTTCGGGTCTCGAGCCTCAATAACATGGAAGACCCACGATTGGTATTTCCCCACCTCCAGGGTCCTCCAATACGATCAATTCTTGTTCCTCTGAGCCGCGGTTGGGCACCATTTACCCCATCCCGACATCTTGATCGCTGGGTCCTACTCTAGGAAATGGCTGAACCAGTCCTTGTAGGAAATGTCCATCAGAAAGTCCTTAACCCCCAGCCTCTCTTTGGCCAGCTCTAATAGGTGCCTTGTCATCATGGGGGTCCACGACCTGTCTTCCCAGGTGTTCATTGGAGGAATGAAATCGTTGTATTTGTAGCCCTCTAGTGGGATACCTCCGATGCAGTGAACGTCGCAGAGGCTGATGCCAACTTCCCCATGGGGGAGATAGAATGTTTTTGTATCAAGGGACCACCGGGTGAACAGCTCCGACACAAGTTCGGTTTGATGGTTGAAGTGGAACTGTGATGTCCACACCGCCTTGAACAGACCAATTTGCCGCAGCTTGGCCCCGAATTGGTCGCACGTATGGAGAACCCAGTATGCCCATGCCCACTCACTGGTGAAGTTTACCCTTGATTGCAAGTCCCAATCTTGCATCCAGCCCTCAGTGTTGTCCGTGATGCTCTGATGGAATGTGCTCACATAAAGGGTCGGGGAGCTCTCAGCAACAAGATCACCCCCATCAATAGTCCTGGTCCTCGGGTTCAGGAAATACACATCCATGTGTCTGATCTCTCTAGTAGGATGACCATTTTTGGTGATGTTGTAAAGGAGAAAGTTGTCCTCTCGGGTCACCCATGATCGTGGTGTGTCCACCTCGAAGCCTAGCATTGTGACCTCCTCCAGGATGTCGAAGCTTCAGAGCGAGAGGTTGTTGGACAAAGGATACCCTTTCTGGGTAGGGGTCAGAGATTGAATAAGATAAGGTTATCAGAAACAACCATATTGGCGCCATAGACCTCTTCATTGGCCGCCATTTCAGCTCTGTGAGCGGAGGCTTCCCCCTCACTGGCCTAGTTCGCGACCATCGGGAGTTCTTTGAGAGTTGCGTGAAATCAGGAAGGGTTACACACAATCTGGGATTGCGGTGTGCAATTGAAGAGTTAGGCATACAATCAGAACCATTGGCGCGAAATACCCCGAGTTTGCGAGGAAATTCGTCTGAAACTCAAAAGGAATTACGCGCTGCCAGAGCGTTTTTTAAGCACATCCGTGGAAGCAATTTCACGTACAGGAGCATTGACCCTATCACACGGAAACACTAGAGTATGGAACTTGAGACCCAACACCCCATTTTTATAGGTGAGGCTGGGGTTCTGCGCCACACGGAAAGCAAATTTCGTGCCGACCTGGAGTTTTGCACGCCCCATTTGGGTTTTGTGTGCGATGTGCCCACGAAACCCACCACTTCGGTGTTTTTGCGTTTCCCTCGGAATACGATCATTGCGACCTCTCGCCGATCCAATTCTGAGGGGGGCATTTGTAGTGGCTGAAAAATCCCTTAACTCATAGAGGGAGTTCCGAAATGACGAAGGGAAGTCATATTCGGACTAGGAGGCTCGTTCCAGAGGGCCCAGAAGTGGTGTGTGAAATTAATGAGGACTTGCATGAAAAAATGTTTCTCGTGCGAAGGAAGTCTGTGATTTGCAGAAAGGGACCGGCGTGGCACTTAATTTTGCCCGCCTAGTTCCGCGCGGTGAGGCCTTTCACACCGACAGGTCCTGGTGTCGAAGATTTCGTGCACCGCCCAGATTCCGCGACACCTTTGGCCTATAAATAGAGGGAGGCTCCTTCCTTTTCAGGGTTGAGAAATTCGTACCAGCTCCCGTGCACACAATTGAACTCCCGCATGCGCAATATGACTTCCAGGTATTGACCCTTTTGGCTCAACCTTTCCTCGGGGTTCGCCATTGCGCGCAATCCCACCGGATTAAATAATATTGAAAACTCTTTAGGGTTCTTCCTTTGCACGCAATCACTTCCATTGCGCACACTCCCTCCTTTGCGCACAAAAACCCAATTGCACGCAATCCTATCGTTAGGTTTTTCGCAACCTTAGGGATCAGCTGTTTCCCCCCACGCGCAATCCAGCCCTGTTGAGCACAATCTCCCTAGACACGCACAATCCCTCTGCCCCAATTGTGCGCCATCCCGGTGTTTTGCGCGCAAACGTTCTCTTTGCGCGCAAACCCCGGGACCCCTCACCATGACTCCCTCCGAGGTGCCTCCCTGCATAGGCGCCCGATGTCCTCTATATTGGGCACGAACTCTATAAATTGTTTTCCCGTATGGTCTTCCAGGCTCTTACGAAGTAACCTCAAGTTCCCTTGGTCGGTGTTTCCCATTGCGTTGCTTTGCCTTATGATCCTTCAACTAGGCACGCTAATGGCTATTACTTCTTTGCATTGCCACGCTAACGTGGACCCATCGATGGTTCGCCCTACGGCCCCCTTTCACAATGGCCTTGCTGATTCCTTCCCTCCCACATGGGGTAGAGGGTGTTGGGAATGTAATCCCTAGGGGTGTGGCGCGAACCCAACTCGTCCGAGATGCATGAAGTTAAACTTCTAAGCACCTCATCCTCAACACATGATGTTAAACTGTGATACGACCCAGAACCTCGCACGCAGGGTCCCCCGGCTCCGACATTCTTTACACCACTCATCTCCACGGGAATGGAATATTCCTCAAAAGGAATGATATCTTCCCTCTCGGAGCGGCGTTTTTCCATGGGGGAAGGGCTGCCTCTGAGCGTAAGCCCCTAGCCTCTCTTGCAGAAGGTAGCACCCATGCACATATGTACTTCCCCACTGCCAAGGCCAGTGGAGGGCATGATAGGGATCGAGACATCTCTCTTGTTCGGTCCCAAATACCTCTCCCTCTATGCTTTGTCACACCATGGGCCTCCATCTTGGAGTAAGCCCTGGCACTAAGGGCTGTTAACCACGCGTAAGCCCCTGTTTCCTCTTTGGGCCGCTCAGCGTGTAAGCCCCTCTCCGCTTCTCACGAACGCACCTTCCCAGACGTGATTGTTTGGTCCCTGCTTCCTCTTGTTTCTCACACAGAGCATGACTCACGTGGTCTTAGAGTAAGCATCGACCATGGAATCCTCACTTTTGGGCCTCCTCAGAGAGTAAGCCCCAATCCATCATTATGCGCCTCCTCATAGTGTAAGCCCCAATCCATCACTTTGGGCCTCCTCAGAGTGTAATCCCTAATCCATCACTTTGCGCTGCCCCAGAGCGTAAACCCCATCCCGGTGAACTACAAGGACTTTGCTCTGTTATAAAGCATGGTACATAGGTAGCCTCCACGAGGTTCAAGCCCACCACCCAGTCATCCCAGCCACTTCAAGTTGGCTCGCCAACATTTTGGGCCGCATCAGAGCGTAATCCCCAAATTGCTCATCCCACATGACGTTAAACTATATGCCATTGTCCCGCATGAAGTTAAACTGTATGTCATCCATCATGACGTTAAACTGCACCACCCAAACTACAAGGACTTTGATCCGTGCTAAAGCACGGTACGTAGGTAGCCTCCATGAGGTTCAAGCCCATCACTCAGTTGTGTCGACCCCTTTGTGTTGGTTCACCCACACCATTATGGGCCGCCTCAGAGTGTAATCCCCATATACCCCATCCACGTCTCCTCATGACCCCTCCCTAGAGCCCACGTTCCTCGAGAAGCTCATGCCCTATCCCTGAGGTCTTATGTCCTATGGGTTCCAATCTATGCATTCATTCTCATGATTTGCCTCTTCAGGTGTCCTACTACATCAGCGAACTACGGGTACTTTGATCCATGTCAAGTCATGTTACGTAGGAATCCTCTATGAGGTTCAAGCCCTTCCTCACTTCATCACCCATCCCGATCTTTACCTAGGCCGCCACATCCTGGTGGGATCATGCCACCTCATTCCACTCCACAATATCCGAGAAGCCGCCCATCTGATGTCCCTGATATCGGTTTTCCCCACTAGGGGGTTCTTTTATCTGATCCACTCCCAGTGTTCTGATCAGTCGGATCCATCTCCGCAAGATGTTAAAATCGTAGAAAACCCCGCATTAAACATGGGAATCTGAGGAAAACCATAGATACATGCCTATGGCATGCCAGTTCCCTGCATTCGATGTAGGATGCCTCGGGCTTCTGCACCCTCAAGAAGCCCTATAATAAGGGACTGAAGACAAACATGTCAATACCCCAATGTCAAGACATGATAACGACACTCCAGCATGACCATTCTCCTCACCGAAGGTTTCTACCCTGACCAGACCCCTTGGAGCATCTCGACGGAAGAAGCGAAATTAACTGGTGTCCATGAAGATATGGCACTGGGAACGAACTTCACGAACCCATCTTAAATTGATGAGTGAGACCCGGACTAGGTGACGAGCTCTGAGGAGGAATCCACTGAAGGAAGAACCGACATCCCATCATCCCAGTTTCGATCAAGGAGAAGACGTCTCGGAAGAAGGAATGGATGTCACACGCCTTTGGAAAGCGGGAATGCAAGGCAACAAGCCGCGCGTCCTCCCCCGCGTGATGGATGCGCACGCGCCCCTCGACGGAAAGCGTCAGAAACAATGACTTTAGATCATTATGATTTGATTGAATTCTATAATCATTATACCCTCTAATGACCTGCTCTTTATCTCCTCCATTCACTAGGAATATATCATTATTTATTATTAATAACACGAGGATATTATTAACATCAGACCAATGTTTTTATCCAAGATATACTTGATATCTTTATACCATTCACAATGTATAGACAACATCATGTTTATTAATCAACATAGCCTATATGATTGATCATATTTCCCAAGAATATAGGATCTTACACATCCTCCCACTCACATGTTCTATCTATGGAAAAATATTTATATAGTGATGTCTACCAAGTGAAACATGATCCAATAATCTCTTTTATTGTTCTATACTAAATTTTTTCATGTCTGGTCAATGTATGTACTTCAACGTAGTCCCAGAAGCCTCTCAAATCTATCAAAAGTGCTCTCGAACCCTAGAATATAAGATATTTCACCTATGTCCTTCATAGAGAAACACTTTTTTAACTAGGCCTAAATAGAGTAAAATACCTATATGTCAATTCAAATATTTAATTTGTCCTCAAAATACATGATTAGGTAAAAATTTCATTCCTATAAATTCTTTTAAAAACACATAGATCACATTTTTTATTAATAAAAAATATATTTAATATCATCATTGAATAAAACGTTCCCTGGCCAAGAAGCTTTTTTAATCCATAAATGGATCTCTAAAACTTGGAAATCCAATTTACTTCACCAAGAGTCACAAAAACATCTAATTGTTTCATATAGAAATAATCCTAAAAGTTACCATTAAAGGATTTAGTTCTTACATCCATTTACCAAATTTCGTAGACATGTTATGCTTCTATAGAAAGTATAATTCTGATGGTTTTAAATATGGGAACCGATGAAATGGTTTCATCTTAGTCAATTTGTTAACTTTTTAAAGACCCTTAAGACAATATTAATGATTTATAGGTATTTAATTTAATTTCCATATCTACATTTCTTTTCAATACCCATTTTCACCCTATGAGATTTACATTAACTATCACATTAACCAAATCCCATACATGATTCTAATACACGAAATATATTTATAAATTCATGAATTCATTTTATTTTTCATCATTTAATCTTTCCATTTCATATTTTCAGAAGATATTTTCACCATTTTCTACCATTAACGAGTCACTAGATTTGGTAACTAGAAAACCATATCTCTCGGGTTAGATTAACTCTCTTGAGATCCTATGTAGTAGATTTGTTTTAGGAAATACTTCTTCCATAGGGTACTGTGGAATATACTACTCTACCCACTTGTGTATATCTTGAGCATCAACATTATCATAGTGAATCATTATCCCACTATCATTTATAAATATGTTCTATATCTCAAGAAATAAAACTTTTTTTGGAAATATTTACATTCTTTTCAAAGGGGTTGTATTGGTAGTATCACTTTGTATCCTTAGGATAACCTATATTGATACTCATTATGCCCTGTGGTTCTAGTTTATTTCCAAGGAAGAAATTAACAAATTACATGGATCCACAAAGACATGTATGCGATAAAAAAAGTTTCATTAACCTCCATATCTGAAAGAGAATTTCACTCTCTTCATTGTTGGTTCATAGTTTACTTTGTTTGTGGTAGTTTGTAACAAATATTTTCAAAAAGGATAATGGAATATATTTATGAATCATCATCAAAATTATCATCTTTAATATGGTAAAGATCCCCCTTTCACTAACACCATACCACTATAGTGTGTATGGAGGAGTTAATAGAGAAAAAATCTAAATAATAATGTATAATGTCAATAAAACATTGTTTTATGTTTTTTTCCACATTGATCTGATTGAAGCATATTTATCTTCTAACCAGGTTGGTAATCTATTTCATTCATGAATTCATTAAATATAACATATGATTCATACATATACCTCATTATGGTGACCTATTTATATCATCTCAAGTAATTAATAAAAGAACTTTTTTAATATTACCCTCCTACTGATTCTATTGGAAATAGTCCATATAAATCGATGTCTATCAATTTTCCAAGACCACCTATCACAGATAGTTATGATGATTGACATAAAGAATATCTCTGATATTAATTAATTAATTACACCTATGTATTAATTATATCATTTATATATTTTATTACATTTAATTTTTAAGGGGTATAATAATGTTTCTTGTGTGTACAGTGGACTACCCCCTCACGAAGTGATGTGAATCGACGTTCACTAAAACTTATCCTGGAATGTTATACTGAAAAAGTTAATGATTATATGTGACCTAAATGTAATACATAATATATTAATGTTATATTTATCATTATACATACACAATATATTTCATTTTTTTCTATCCATTTCACTCCATAAAATTTAAAAACATCATTCATGAAGGTGTGGACTACAACCTTTACAAAACGATGTGACAATATTTTCATCAACAAAAAAGAATGATATATATATATATATTGATATTTAAATAAATAATATTTTATTTAGGATATTATAATAATTTTTGAAGACTAAAATATTACATACATCCTTTAAATAATGGTCACTGAAAAACAGAAATGTAACTCATGTGTACGGATGTCCTACCGTCAACATGATCATAATATACATAATTTATAAAAACCATATTTCTTTGTTGGTAATAAATTTGTATTCAGATGTATAAATATGATAATTATTTAATAATTATTATTACAAAGATGATTAATCTATATAATATGCACAAAACCAACACTTTTATGACAAAAAACAAATTAGAAAACATTGCAATTAATAACCAAAACAATGAAAATAATGAAATACTATTAACCAACTAGTGATAAAAATTTATAAAAGGAATATATTTGAATAATATATTTATAGTAAAAATTAATTACTTCCATAATACCATTATAAATGAGCTAAATCACATTCAAATAAAAGAAAGTGATAAATAGGATATTTCATCTCATTTTACATTCCTTTGAGACTTATTTATTTTTATGCACCAATTCAATTTTATATGGTCTATATACTACCCATATGACATGTAATATCATGATTCAATCATAATTCATGGTATTTTATGATACACTTTGAATAATTTTATCCAAGGGGATTTTACATGAAATTACCATGTGGTAAAAGATATTATAAAATGTATCCTTCATTTGGGATTGTTAATTTTATGTTGAATCAATCACTTTCTTATAATAAATTTTCACGGGAGAATAAAATTATATTAAATATACATAGAATATCATGATGGATATTATTTAATCCAAATAAGAATATTGTTTATACATATGTTTTTTTACTTTGAATGCTACATGATAAACAGGGAATGTATTGGTAAATCTATATCATTTATTCAATATAGATATTTTATGATAAGGAATATTGATTCATCAGTTAAATCGATTATTTTATATATTTGGAATTACATGGAACTATATTTATTGGAGGGTCCCATTTTTTATAGCCCCTCGATGCATCGATAGGTATCATATGACAAATCAATTAGCCATATTAAAAGGATTTCTACCTTTAGTTTAAACTATTTTTTGAATGGTAATAATAATAGTGGTATCATGATTCCTGAGATCGCAACATCTAATAATTAAGAATTTCCTTCATTTAGAATTAAGTTTTTATTATTACCCTAGTAATTCTCACAATGATATAATCTATTGTTGTATTTCATTGTTAAATTATTGATTTAAATGGAATGTGTATCGAATTCTTTACATTAAAATGTTGATTATTCCATATCTATTCATGATGTCAAGTTATTTAAATAGAATTTCTGTGAATTTATTTACCTAAAAATATTACTATACTCTATCTAATTATGATACCATATTTATAACTTTAATGTAATTTGTGATCAGTTATTTTCTATTCCATATTGATTATTCTTTATTGATTCATGATAGCTTCCAATGTACATAACCCTTACCGATCATTTTATCCCGCCCTTAATTTATTTTCTTTCTATAGGATCTAGAGAATAGATATATATGAATGTGTTTTCATGATTTTAGATTGTTTGATATTTTTATGTATCGTGTCTAATTTTTTATTCCTATTTTAAAATGAGTATCATTTATATAAAAGGTTCTCCAAAACCTCTAAACTGAACGGCCCTTTGGGGTTTGAATCTTTGTATCTATACCAGTTTAATAACGTAAGAAGCGTTATTCTCGATACTGTGGCTAGGGTCATTACATTTTTGAATTATAATAGCCATATTATGAAATTTATATAGAATTTATTTCCCTAACCAAATGAATAATCAGTCATATATTACTTATCAATAGGATTGAAGTGAGTATAAAATTTTTTGATGGTATAATAGATAATTTTCCTAAAACAATATTAATTTGTACAACATATTTTCAAATTAATAGATTAAAGTAATCACTAATGATGAAATATTATGATTAAATAAGTGAATTAAAATTAAAAATTTAATTAATGAACATTATTTTAATTATATTTATTTTTAATGTAATATTAATAAATCCAATATATGTTCTAAAAAATCATCAATAATGGGTTTATTATATTTTTTGTTTAAATATGACATTTTTATTGATGAAATATTATATATTTAATTTGAAAAAATTGAAGTAATATGTAAAATCATCATCTAATAGTATTATTATGATGAAATTTTGGCATTTTTTAAAAAAAATATTGATTTTTGAGTGAATAGTGAAAATGCTGATTTTCTAAACGTTTTAATTTATTTCATTAAATAAATATATATAAATGTATCACTCCATTTGGATTTTTTATTTAATAAAAATAATTTCCCATTAATTATTAATAATCTAATTAGTTTAATATTAATCATAATCATGTTTTAATTTAGTTGATTTTAATTTTTATGATTTTTTTCTCATGACTGTTTTGATTTTGTTTTGTAAATTTATATTAAAATTTCATTTTCCACTTTTAATAATTGAAAATTATAAAATTGATTTCAAATGTTTATTTATTATTCCAAATTTTTTTAATAGGTCCAATTTAATTTTTGATTACAAGAATATGTTACCTATATAAGAAAATGATTTACCAATGTTAATGTTGATCAAGCCAAAATTTGAATCTATGTAGAAGAGGACAAAACACCAAAAAACATAGTACTAATTTATTTGGATGAGATTTTTCAAGACCAAGACTACTTTATAGACTAACTTTATAACATCCCGTGTTTGTTAAAATTGAATACTTTGTTTGATAGGGTATATGATATTCCATACCATGCATAAATTGACAAATAAATATTGTTATTTAAATGATACCATTATAACATAGACATCTGATGCACAAAAGGGAATGAATTAACTGAATTATAAAAATTGGGTTTACAAATGTTTATATAAAGATAAATCATTGCATAGAAAATTAATTATATATAAAAATACAATCCAATTGAATATAATGGATGTGTTTTTAAGGAAAAATATTAAAGTGTGAATAATTGTGTTTATAAAAAAATTTAGATTGTATTAAATAAATAAATATTCATTCTACATTTTAAAATTCATATTATTTGTTTTCTAGAGATTATATGAGAAAAAAAATTCAATTTTACCGATAAAATGAGTGTTTTTCTAAAAATACTGTTTTACCCCCTTTTGATGGGGAACCTATTTTAAATCTCGTTTTTGAAACATTTATAAGTATTATTTGATAAAATAAACATCTATTTTGGAAGAAAGGTATTAATATTTACTTTGTATATATTTTCATAATATTTCAATAATATATTAATTTATCTATTTTAGTTCACTGGGAAAGTTTTATATTTCAATTAGATGATTTTTTTGGGTCATTTGAACGTCTCTTTTAGTCACCTTCTAACCCCATCTGCAAGATTATCCTTGAACGTAATTCTAAGACATCAGTGATTTGAATTTATAAAAATTAATATAAATTTTTGTAAGGAATTTTAAAAATGTGGTCTGATAGGATTAAAATATTTATTTTGTAAATATTAACTTTATAATTTTATTTACTATGGTTAAAGGTAAATATGGTAATTAATGTTAAATATAATATAATAATAATATAAAATTACCCCAACAACAGTCGTAAATTTATTTTATTAAGGATTGTTGACCAATATCAACCTTATGTAGAAACTATAACCTTTTTAATCCACTTGGGTATGAAAAAGACATATCTTATATTTTATTTAATTATAAGTTAAAATGTCATACTTATAATTTTAATATGTAAATAATTTTTAATATGGGGTTATATAAGGGATATTTTTGACTATTAATATTAATTATAAATACAAAAATTTTACCTAAATCATTGTATTTTCATTAAAATTCATGGTTATTAAGTAATTACATTTAATTATGACATAACGGGGATGGAGAAATAGATTTATTAAAGGAAGAATCAAATAAATTATATTAATAATGATAAAATAAATATACTTTAACTATTTCATTCCATAAACAAATTTTATGGACGACTTTTACATGTTAGAGATGATTAATAATAATTTGTTCTAAGGAATCTGGTTGTTTTGGTTTCTGAAAAAGTCGTGTAATAAATAGTGTAAAAATTTATATAATTCGTATCTTAAAATATAAAATATTTACTTAAAAGATATAAAATTACTAAAAACATAATATTATTACAACTAGATTATTTAAGTCTACAAATTTCATTAATTTTTGATTCATTTTTTATTTTTGAATTTTATTATAATTATTTTAACTCTTAAATTGTTTATTACATAATTAAATGGTAAGAATTTAAATAGGGTAAAATAAAATAATAAGAAATAAATTTTTTTCAAATATTCTCTAATTTTAATTGGATGGTTTTGATTTTTCCTAAAATCATAATATAATTGATATAAATATTTTTGGGACCATTTGGTATATAATATAATATTATATTAGTTCAAATTTTTTTATAATTCCAGTACTGACATCCCCTCTCCCATAAAAGGGAACCCATTATACTATAATAATATCACTTCAAAAACAACATGGATGGTCCAATATCTTCCCAAAA
Source organism: Viscum album (assembly GCA_963277665.1). Classification (NCBI taxonomy): domain Eukaryota; kingdom Viridiplantae; phylum Streptophyta; class Magnoliopsida; order Santalales; family Viscaceae; genus Viscum; species Viscum album. Next base: position 135,170,792 of record OY728141.1, read on the forward strand.
CCATTTATGTAATACCTACCCACATTAATGAATCCTTAGATTATGTAGATCACCTTTCATAGAGGTGTTAAGGTGTTAAGAAAGGTGATCATCTGATGGAAAGGTAGTGTTTTTAATTTAATATTTCTATTTCTATTTCTTATTCACCATCCATCAAATATTATCCAAACATGATGATATAATTACTATAAAATCTTCAATATAATTATATTTTATTATGTAGACGTAATCACCTAAATCCATCTCATCTTCCATCAAATTGGAATGGAATTAATTGTTCGGGCGTAGGTGTGAACTATCACCTCCAAAAATTGATATAATTCATTCTCCATAACCATATATCATGACTATTTATAAAGAATGAATAAATTATAATATCTTATATTAATTAAATATTCATCATTATAATATAATAATATTTTTATTATGTTATTACTTTCCATGTACATAAATATGATAACATGATTTACGTGTACATGTGAACTATCACCTCCAAGAAGTGAAGCGAATCATTTTTAATCACTTAATAATTTGAAATATATATATAAGTATATTTAAATTATTAATATTATATTAATGATGTTATGTTCATCAAATAAAATTAAAATAATACTTATATTATTTCCATAATGATCAAGAAAAATCGAAAATTTTTCTCATGCGTACGTACGATCTACCATCACTGAGATTCTAACATTGTTTATTTGTCATTACCATAATTTATTGTTTTATATAAATGTGTAATTTAAGTATAAATTAGATAAATTTGTCATGAATATTATTTTAGAGATTATTTAATCAGGATAACATGGACTATTGACATCATAGTAAGTTCATTTTCTACTCAGGTACTGAATATTGACAAAATGTCTGATATGAACTTAAATAATTAAGTAATTGTTATAATAAGGTAATATGTGATATAAGAGGAATAATAATCCTTAAAAAGTTTCTCAATAATGTATAAATTAATCTATGTTTATTATTTATTAATATAAAGAACGTACGAGATGAGTCTGACATGAGGTAAGGGACTTTGTCTCAATCTCATTTCATTAAAGCATATTTTGATGTTATACACCACCTTCTTTTATATGGTGTATAATTATCGAAAATGAATTTAATTTATTTAAAATATATTAAAAAGAAATATTTTTATATGAATTTTATTAATTTATATACAAAAAAACAATAATATTTATTTAATGTATGTGACGATAATAATTTCTCCACTATCATAACAATTATATAATATTAGAATTCCTCTATAAGCCTTAATGATTTAAAAAGATAAATGAAATACCATGTTACCTTGTTTGTGTATTTTGGTATTTAAAATGGATTTTAAAATGGACTGACTATTTCACTATCTTGAAATGATTTCTTTTGGTTGCAAATTAAATTTTATGATTGAAATTTTGATAATTGAAATATTTTATGTGTTATGATTATACAATGGTACTTGGAAATTTGATAGGTGGTTAGGTGAAAAGCCAAATATAGGTGGTTTTATAATAAACCAAATATTGGTGGTTCTATAATAAACCAAATATGGGTGGTTACCTTATAACCTCCAATGCATTGGGTTTGGAAGTCATATGTATGTTTATTACATTTGTAAGAGTGATATGTATGGATGTTGACTGTATAGTTATTCCATTCAAGTATAATTATATCCCATGTTACCTCTATATGTTATATATTATTTATATGAGTATTATGGTAGTATTTTGATTACTAACTAGTCAATTAATGAGATTATATTCAGTGAAGATTATGAAATACTTCTTTATGTTTGATAGAATCACAGTATGATAATGTATTCATGATTTACATGTTTTTCTAACGATAATAGTTTTGTTTATTTATGCATCTTATAGAAGTTTTTTTATCATTCAATGTTTTTGGAACCTTTTTTATATGATTTGTGTGATAATAGATTCATGTTTGGGATCAAGAGAAAAGTTGTAATGTTCGAACATGAAATGAAACCATTTTTCATTTTAATTGTTTCTATTTTGTAAAGAAATGGATACTAAGTAGAAGTGTCTAACATATAATATTTTAGATTTATGTATTATTTATGGACTAATTTTCTACATCAATAATCTTGAAATGATCCTCAATGTGAAATAAAGTAAAATTCTTGACTTAAATTATTAATTTGTGATGTTTATTGTCTGGTCATTACATTTTGCATCAAACAATGGTTTAAAAAACATTGTAGATGATTATTTTTTAAATAGATATGGATATAATCATGTGTCAATAATTGTACGGTTGATTATATGTTCACTATATTAAAATCCTTTTTGAGGATTTATGTTAAGAAATTTTTAGATGACCAACAATATTTTTTACAAACATTCACCTTTGAGGTAATTATGGGTTATTAATTTTTTTGGATAAAAATGATATGTAATAGATAAATTTTGAGGTTAAAATTTTTTATCATTGCTTTTGAGGATTTTATTTTTGAAATGTTTTAATAATTATATAGTTTTTGAAAAAGTACAACCCAAAAATAGTGTGACAATCTGTCACGTCAGACAAGGCTACATGAATCAAACCCATAACTGAAGGGAAACAATGGTGCATCTCCAAACCACTAGACTTGGTAAAGTTCATGGTTAGTATACATTTATTTAGATAATAGAGTCGATAGATTGAGAATAATATTATTTTTGGAACATAGGTTTTATCCAGCAATATCATTGGTATTAGAAATTGATTTTTGGGATTTAGTAATGAATTTTTGTTTAGAAGTTGATCACAATTTTAAGAATCTTATATGATCAAGGTAAATAGAATGCTATAAGATTTTATTTGAAAATGTTGAATTATATTTAAAAAGAATATATGATTTAATTATTTAATTTTGGTGATTCAGGTTATTTTTGGAAAAAATTGCATATCAGGGAGATTATTAGATTTAGGAAATTACATTTTTTTGTACCTAACATTAAGTGTGATTGATCATTTCTCGAGATAAATGTTAAAATTTCTCTTAATGGATTTTGTGATCAATTAAGTTTTGGGTTTAAATCATTTTTTAGAATATTTTTATTGAATTTCATGTATAGTTATTTGTTGATTGGTCTACATTGAAAGTTTCGTATCAATAATAAATTTTTGAGATTAAAAGTTGTTTTTATTTATACAATGTTTCATTTTTTATGGAATTTTTTTTTGTTTTATCCTAAATTTTTTTGGTTAATGTTTTGAGATAGGATGAATAGATAGTTAATATTTTGGGGACTATGTGTTCATATAAATTTTTATTTTGGAGTGAAAATTTCACCTTAAATACTCATTTTTTGGAGAGAGAGAGATATATAATTTTGAGGAAGAAATTGATTAAGGGATGAAACTATACCTGTCTAATAAGTATATTACCTTATTTTGTTAGTCCAGGGAGTAATAGAATTCCACAAATTTATGAAAAGTATCTTAAAACAAAAAAATTATTTGTTTAAATTTATTTCTATGAAATCAATGACCTTTTAAACAATATTTTTTTGTGAGTGTTAACATTATCCTAACAATTATCTCATTACCCTTCATCAGAACATGATTTTTATATTTATCTTTCATATACATATTTTACTACATGGAACCCAGTATTTGTAATCTCAGGTGACCTTCATACTTTCCCTTATTTAAATTAAATTGATTTTTTTGTTAATTTTTTTACAATGTGAGATTTATATAAAGGTATTTTGAAAATTTATTCCTTAGTTTCTAGCACCGAATTCAAAATTTTGGGGACGTAATGTCCAAAATAGAGGAAAAATGTAACATCCCATGTTTTTTGAATAGAAATTCTTTATTCAATAGAATATATGGTAGGTCATATCGATCTTAAACTAACAACAAATTATTATTATTTAATTTTTATCGTTATAAACAAGTTGTTAGAATGGTGGGATTGGATAGTGTTAATTGAAATTTAAAAAACAGGGTTAAAAATTCTTATATAATCACAATTCATTGGCAATAAAATTATTTAGAAATTAATATACATACCAATTGTATATAATGGATGTGTTTATATGAAAAACTTTTATAGTGTGAGTATTTTTTTTATAAAACAATAAAATTGATCTATTTGGATTATATTAATGAAATATAAAGTCAATATAATGTTTAAAATTCATATTAGATGTTTTATATATATTATATAAGAAAAAAATAACTTTATAGGACAAATGATTGTTCTTCTAAAAATTTTGTTTTACGACCTTTTGGTAGAGAATCTATTTTAAATATATATTTAAAAAATTTATTATAAGTTATTTTTAGAAAAATAAACTTCTACTTTCTAAGCGGTCCCTTAATATTTATATGGATTAAATTTCGAGTATTTTTTTGTAATGTTTTATTTTATGATGATTAGTGAAAACTACAATATATCATGCTAAAAATAATCTTCATTTTAAAAAATTTTAGACTTTAAACATATTTTTAAAGTCATAATATATCAATAATACAAGAATTAATCCAATTTAGTTTATTGGGATAAAAATTATATTGATATTTGAATAAAAAAATTATTGATCTTTTGAACATCTCTTTTACCCGCCTTCTAGCCATATATGGAGGAATAAAATTATATGTAATTTTACTGCTTATTTAAATTGAATTTGATAAATTTTAAATACATGGTTTTAATCAATGTGAAAAATTTGGTCCAAAAGGATCAGAATATTTTTTCTAAATAGTAACATTACTATTTTATTTAACGTACTTAAAGGTAAATAGGGTAATTAAAGGAAAAAATAATACTATAATAATATAAAATGACACTAAAACTTTTCATAATTTATTTATATGAGGAAATTTAGGGAAAAATTAACCATAGGTAAAATAATACACTTTTTAATCACTTGGGTAAGAAAATTTCATTTATTATATTTTAATTAATGAGAACTTAAAATTGTCAAAATCATATTTTTAATTTGTAAATAATTTCTATTATAAGGGAAAATAATTTATATCATAAACTACAGATAATAAATAAAAATATAATAAGAATACCTACATAAGAGTAATTTATTTATAATTTTTTTACTTTAAATAATTAAATTTAATTACGACACAATGGTGATGTAGTAATAGATTTAATGAAAGAAGAATCAAATAAATGATATTAATAATATTATAATTAATATAATATGAACTATTTGATATCATATATGAATTTTATAGATTCTTTTGACATATTATGTATGTTTTAAATTAGTTTTTTAAAATGAATATATTTTGTTTGTGATTTTTGAAAATGTCCTATAATGAGTAGTTTCAAATTTTACATAATTCATATCTTAAAATTTAAAATATTTAATTAAATGATTAAAAATTCCATAAAATCAATGATTCGGCCAGATAGTGTATTTTTTTCTCCAAATGTCATTAATGAATCATTAATTGGTTTTTTGGAATGTTATTATGAATATTTTAACTATTCAAGTGAAAATTACTTGATAAAATGGTTAGAGATAAAATGGTCTTAAACAAAATAATGAGATTTAATAATTATAAAAATTGGGATAATTTTATTTTTATGATTTTTATTAGACCTAATAACATCATATAATAGAAATAAATTATTTTGGGACCATTTTTAATAGAAAATAAATTTATATTAATATAATAATTCTCATAATTCCAAGAGTGCCCCTCCCCTCTCCTATAAAATGGCACCCATTCCACTCAATTTATCACACTGAAAAAACATTTTGGTATATAAAATATCTACAATACCCTTACTATAATATCAACATAAATTTTAGAAGCCATATTTTCATCAGAATACCCTTCTTATAGGTGTGAAAGTGTTAATAAATGTGATCATCTGAAGGAATGAGATTAGTTTTAATTTAGTATTTTTATTTTGTTTCTTCTTCATATTCATTAAAAATTTATACTTCAATAATGATATAATAATTAAATTATTCCCAATATATGTATATGATATTATGTATATCTCATCACCTAAATATATCTCCAACTCAGTCAAATGGGAAATGAAATAATAGTTCGCGCGTACATGTGAACTATCATCTCCACAAATCAATATAATTTATTTTCCATTAAAATCTATAGTGACTAGTTATAGTGATGGAATTAATGTTTATATGAGATATTAATGACATATTAATATTTATAAGATAATAAAATATCAATTAATTTATTACATTAATTGAACATAATAATGATAACATCGTTAGTGCGTACATGTGAACTATCACATCTATGAAGTGATTTGAATCATCTTCTTTCTTGAAATAAATTGTATGATGTATATAAGTATAGATATATGATTAATATTATAGTAATTATGTTAGGATAATTATAGAAAGATAATATAAAACTTACCTTCTTTCCATAATGATCTTTGAAAATTGGAAAACATTACTCATGCGTACGTACGACCTATAATCTCCGTGATTATAATGTTGTTCATCTTTCATGTCCATAATTAATGGTTTAATTTAAAATTATAATGTATGTATAAATTAGATATGTATTTCTTGATTATTATTTTGGAGATGATTTAATTTTCAATACATGGAATATTGACATCATACCATGTTCATATTCTACTCAAGTATAGAATATTGAAAAAACGCCTGATATAAACTTAAATAATTAAGTAATTTTTATAGCATAGTGAAAAGTTACATAAACTTAATAAATAACATGAAAATGGTTCTCAAGTAACTTTAAATTAATCTATTTTTATTTTTCAGTAATATAGAGAATGTATGAGATGAGTCAGACTCGAGGTAAGTTACTTCGTGTCAATCTCCTTTCATTGAGGCATATTTTGTTGTTATAAAACAACTTCTTTTATAATATGTATAATCATCCATGTTGACTTTTAATTTCATTCAAAGGCTTCCAAAAATAATATTTTTATATGAATAATTTTAATTTATTAAAAAAATTACAGAAGTAATGTTTTTTAATATATGCCTGACTACCACTTCTCTACCACTGATATAGTTATATAGTCTTGTTCATATTCTATAGTAATAAATGACATTAAAAGAGAAAAGAAATCCTTTATTCCTTTTTTTGGGTTATATTGGAATTGAAAATGGTTTTTAAAATGGAAGTACTATTTATGTATCTTGAAATTATTTCTTATTATTGTAAATGAAATTTTATGAGTTAAATGTGGATAATTGTAATTTTTTATGTGTTATAATTATACAATGGTACTTTGACATTTGATGGGTAGTTATGTGATAAAACAAATACCGTTTGATTTGTGGTATTACAAAGATGGGTGGTTTCGTGATTAACCAAGGATGGGTGGTAACATTATAACCTCCAATTAATTGGGTATGGAAGTCGGTTGTATGAATATTCTATTCATAAGAGTGATATTTATGGAAGTCGACCATAGGGTTATTCCATCTAAGTATGATTATGTCCTAAGTTCCCTTTATATGTTATATGTGAATTATATGGGGTTTATGGTGATATATTTATTTTAAAAAGTTAAATAAGTGAGCTTATATTATGTCATGATTATTTACTACTTCTTTTAGGTGAAATGTATTTATTTATGAGAAAGTATTCATGATTTACATGTTTACGCAAGGCTAACAGTTTTGTTTCATTATGTACCTTATTTGTATTTTTTGAATCATCAATTGTTTTCAAAATGTTTTTCATAGGATTTAAGGGATAATAAAGACATGTATGGGAATAAGGATTAATTTGTGATTTTTGAACATGAAAAGTGACTGTGTTTTATTTTAATAGTTTTTGTTATGTGAACAAATTTATAGTGAATCGAGGTATCTACATAGTAATATTTGTGTTTTGATATATATGTTATGGATTAATTCTCTAAATCCATAAACATGAAAAGATCATCAATGTGAAATAATGTAAAATGATTGAATTAACTCAAAATTATGAAATGTTTAATTCCAGGTCATTACAGTCTTGGGTGGTTGTAATTGAAATCATAGATATATTACATGAGATGGAAGTGTTATATTTAATAAATGTCATTTTCTCTCATTTTATATCTCAAACATGATTTCATTGTTATGATAAGTGTAAATATACATTAATAATTAAAAAAGGTGTTCATATAGAATTATAATAATTTTATTTCTTGTTTATAATTATTTATTTATTTTTAAATAAATTTTCATTATTTTTGAACTCGTATTTAGTATTGATAAACCTCTTATAAAAGAGTATGAATAATATAATAAACGGTTTTAATAATGATCAATGTTAAAATATTTTTAATATCTATATTATTAAATTAATTTTAAAGATTATTATAAAGGACATGTTAATATTTAATAGTCTTAATTCGAACTACATTGTAATGTAGATACATTTAATATAAAAATTATGAATTAGTATAAAAATTACATTTAAGTGTATTTAATGTTTGGAAATTATTTTTAAATAATTATAAAATATTAAAAATACATTAATAACTAAAATTTATTAGAAGTTAACATGGATATAATGAAAGATATATTTATGTGGAACATGTAATTTTTAAAATTAATTTACCTAACATTCGATATTTTAACATTTTTTTCAATAGTAATCGTTAAAAATTGGTAATTAGTTTGTTAATCAAAAAAATATGGTTAAAATAACACATAAATCAATATAAAATTTTTGGGTTGAAGATTTTTTATTTATATTCTTTATAACATAGATTATATAAAACATTATATCCATTCTAAATGATTTATACCCATACTATAATTAAATATCTCATATATTTTCCACATTTCACCCCATAACTTATAAAAGGGAACCATCATTCCAAACTTATTCACACATTCCTTCCACTAATATATTTATAGTCTAATAAAAAATTCATTCCCACCATTATATAACACATCCTAGGGGATCCGGTCTTCCAAAAAGACCAATTAAAAAATGCCAGAAAATTTATCATTATGGATATATCTGAGGAGGAATATTATAGGAATTAGGGAGATAGGGGTAAGAACTTGAGGTAATGGGAAACATATTAGAAATAATATTTTAATGTGTTCCTTAAAACACATTTTTTACATGTTTAGTTTCTTTTAATAGTTTTCATGAATGTCATTATTTATTCTTGAAATGTTACAGAATGTGATTTCCAAATATCATTTAATATATTTACGATAGATTATAGATGGTTATTTTTTAAATATTGTTTATGTTTCATTATTTTCAATATATAAAAAAATTATTACGAATTTTACCAAAATATTATTAATTTATGTATTTTCATACCATAATGTTATTATTTTCATTGATTCTTAAAATATATATTTCCAAGAGTTTATTAAAAGTAATTGTTTTTCTCAATATTTTTGTAATTCAAAGTATAATATTTTTTCAAAACAAACATAATTTTTTAATATATTTATGAGATAACTAAAATAGTTTTCTAAAATATTCGTGAATAAATCTATAATGGGGTTAAGATAAAATTTAATCCTATATGTTCTTTATTTATGCTTTTGTTGTTGGACATTTTATGTGAATAAATGTTAGGCCTATTATAGGTCTCTAATTCATTTTATTAAGCGACACAGTTTATCAACAATATGATACTACTGAAAACCCAAGAAATACATGAAATAAATAAATATTTTGATTCATGAGAATTTATTTTATGTATTTATATTCATAATAGTTTTTTAAAAAAATTAATTTTTCAGTTCAAAAGAAATACTTTTTTCTTATTAACATATATTCAATGTAATAACATGGATTTATTTCAGTGATATTATTTATTTTATAATTTGAATACATTAAATGAAATAAGTCTATGGATTGAGATTTTTTAATTTATCTTTGGTTGATTTTTTAGTTTTTGGAAATATTTCATTTTTTTGTGAATAGTAAAAATACATATTTTTTAAAATAGTTTCAATTTAAAACCAATATTTTAATTTAATAATTACATAATAAATTTTAAAAATATTTAATAAAAAAGGTATTTTTATTTTGTTCAATAGTTTATTTATAAACATTAAACAAAATTTTTATATTCATTAATGACAATTATGAACATTAATTTTATTTTATTCATATAAAAAGTATGTTTGGAACTTTGCATTTACTAGTATTGTTAAATAGGTAAATTCAATTATGAATTGATCTAAATGTTCCAAATAATTATTTTTTGGTTATATAAAAAAATTAAGGGAAACATGTTTAAGTTTTGTTTAAAGGAAAAATAAATTTTACACTTAAATTAGTTATATTTATAAGGAATGTATTTTTATATTTTGTGTAATTTTATTAAAAATAATTTTGGATAACTATATAATAATAAGTTTATACGTTTTATTACATATTTTGAGTCATAATTACAAAAATAATTATATGTAATTGTCATCTTTTTACATATAATTGTGTTCTCATGTTAAAATTTTATTTAATCATAGTTAATGATAAAATGGATTAAGAGGGATGGGACTGAGAGAAAATGTATATAATATATTGAAAACTCATCTAAATGTGATTTTTTGGGATACATTAAAGAATATACGATATTATATTGGAATTTTATCCCTTTATTTCACATGTCATTGAATATGGAAGAATATTAATTTTAAATAATTTATAATTCTAATAGTGCCCCTCCCCTTACTCATAAAAGTTCACTTCATTGTCTCAATTATTCAACCATTATAAATACTCAATATCATAAAATAACTACCCAAATAGATTCCAAAATATCCAACCAACATTCTAGAGTTCTTGGTCTCACAAACTGGCCTAGGAATGAATGGTTAGTGAGTAATACTATTGTGGTTTTCCAAAAAAAAATATTTATTATTCTTAAGGGAGTATTGAATGTTTTTTCTTATACCACCTTAAGATCCACATTATCCATGATGAAATTATAACATTATTATTTCCATATATATAAATTTTATTATTACTTTCTGACAAACCATTTTCAAATTATTTTTAATCTTATGGGAATTGAAAACATAGCTCATGTGTATGTGTGGACTACCACCTCCACAAAGTAATGTGTTATGTTTACCATAAATGCATCATATGGTAGTTTATAGTTATCGAGAATATACGTATATATGATATTTATGAAATAATTATAATTATGAAAATTAATATATTATTCCCATATTATACTTTCTATCCATAGAAAATTTACAACCTTTCCCATGTGTACTTGTGGAAAACCACCTCCACGAAGTGATGTGATTCATTTTTCTTCCCCACCTTACATGGAAGGTTTTCAGGATGAACCTAATAAATAAATATGAAATATATTTAAAAAATATTTTATAATTTTAATGTAAAATTTTATCTATATTAGTTATCCCCCCTAGTTGGAAAAACGACATTGTTGTACTTGCATATGTATGGAGAACTACACCCATGTAATGGAGTGGATCATTTTTCAGGACACCCTTATAATGTAAATTATCAATGTGTAGTTAATTTATAAACATTCTTGTTAAAATAGATTTATTATCTTGTTTTAATCAAATCATAAACCATTTGACAATGGCGAGCACTACGATGTTATTTAAAAGTTATAAACTGAACATCCTTATAACATCCAATTAGAACATAAGAATTTTAGTTACAAAATAAATAATAGTAATGAATTAAATTAAAGGAATAATAAAAATGAAATGAAATTGAAAAATATTTTTTTGAATATTTTAAAATATATAATTTTATTATTGATGAGTTAGAGAATTTAATATTGTTGGGTCATTAAAAATCCACAAAAGGGAAGGAATATACTCCCTTAACATCCGTGGACGAATCTAACCCACATTTATCAATAATTTTGGAAAATTATGAAAAATATTTGGAAGATTTTGTAAAGGACATAACTAGTCCATGTATCGGTAATCATCAATGGTACATTACTGGTTCGGTGAACTATGCCTCCCGCAGACACTATCATTCACAAAATAGAGGTAGAGCTCTTATGTGGGAGTGAACCAAATGGCCTACGAAGTGAGGCCGAACCGATCAGCAGTCTCGAACCACGCCAAACACGAACCTAGTGGACCAGCCCCCCACTGCACACCATATCATTCGCGAAATGGAGGCGAAGCCCTATGCTTCCGCAAATCACCCATGTGATCGAGTTGGTTCATGGGGGAGGTGCATTCAATATACCCCGCGAACCTTAGGTTGACTAATTCATCCATAAGCCAGGTTTTTTGGCATGGGCCTCCACAAAAGGCGCTGCATGACTATAGATACAACCCTTTCCCACCTATATAAGTGCACGTCACGTGGGACAAGAAAGGGATAGGATGATTGGGGATCAGATTCTTGGCGATCAACACTTTGATGGAAGAACTCAAGAATTTTGGTGAAAAAAGATTCTTTAAAGAGCTTAGGATTTTGTGTACCAAGAAGTTCAAATTCGCGAACCAGTAATAGGTATAAACAGGGGAATAATTGTTTATAACTGAAGAACTCATAAGTAAATCGGTAAACTGGGAACCTAAAATTGGTAAACTGTGAACCATGGTCCCTACGCGGATGCACTCCTTATGAACCAGGGAGCCTATGACACTTATTAGATCCAACATGTAGCGTAGCACCCACCTACGTGAGCGAAGCCCTGACCGGAGCTACCCCTTGTCATTGCTGCTTGAGTAGATTTCAGCATCGCATACCAATTTGGTACGTAGACAAAACCTAAAGTCACGTACCACTCTAGTATGCGGGATTCCCCTCACCTCATGTACCTCACAGGAATGTGGAAGACCTCTCCATCTGTATTGCACAAACCTACACGAAGGGCGCCACTCCTCATATGGACTTGTGGTCCACCAAGACCTTCAGTGTTTCCATTCCCCGAGTCAGATAAGGCCCTTCCAATTTAGTCAAATCCTATAGATTACCTTCAGTATCCTATCCATCAGCACCAAGCTAAGGCCTCTCCCAATGCCACCAGGCCATCATGCTGAAAACATCAAGCGAATTAGCATGCCCTCCTATGTTCACAAACCCAAGGTAGGGGGAGACATAGGGGTTACCCCATCCCTTGAATGGACATCCAGATAATTCCTGGGTTTGCATACCCATGGTAGTAATGAGTCCGAGACTATTATCCCCATTGTGCATGTCCAATCTTCATGATTAAGAGATCCCCCTTTCTTTTCCATTAAATGATTGCTAGTGGTGAGCACATATCCCCTCCCCTAAAGATAGTATCAAGGAATCCTCTTGATGTAATCCCCAAACCATCCTCTTCAGACGACAATAGCCTTTCCCCTTTCATATAAGATGGTTAATTGTTTTGTTCCCTTTACCAACGTACCACGACCTCCGCCTACACAACTTCTACCGTCATTCCCCCCTCAACACCCCTGGGAATGAATGTCTCACGATCTCAAATCTACCACTCCATCGTCCTCTTCCTCATCTCCCCTTAGTATGAAAAAAGTGAGTGGCTTGACGAATCATTCACATTATCTTGTTTCTCACACCGAGCATGACTCACATAGGCTTAATAATGTGTGACGGTCACGGAATTCGTACAATGATTACAGTAGAACGAACTATGTGGTTTTTGATCCATGTCTCCATAAAAGGGTACATAGGACAGCTCCCTAAGGATCCATTCAAAATATGGCCACCAACCACATTTAATCCCCAAAAATACCTCAACATGGGATACCAATCACGCCCTCGACAGGAGACTATCGTGTGTAAGACCTGACCTTCCAATACTACGTATACCTTGATTCCCAACCAACCAAGAAATATAGGAATCCTCCCTGAGGCATAATCCCAACTTCCATGTCTGACACCCATCTATCATTATCAGACTGTGTACTCATTGCCATAGAAGGACCATACCTGGGCGCAGGAAATCATTTTCCCTCCTGTCCTCTAGGAAGCTTTGGTGTAAGTCCCACACCAACCTTGACTAGACACATGTCACCTAGACATCCATTCCACATAATGTTAAACTGTACAGTTGGGTCCTTGACACACGACCTTAAAAGGTGATGTGTCCCATTTAGTGGGACCGTAATACATGGATTTTGATTCCTTTCACAAAGATATATAGGATGTCCATATTATGGGTTCGATCCTGACACTCATGTCTCTCTCTATCCCCCCTAGATGACAATAAACTCTAGAGCTCCCAATTACAAGGCTTGAAACCAATGCTTTATAAATGAACTCAAACTCTCCCAGAATCATTAATCCAATGAGGGATGGTAAACCTCAGATGTAGAAAGTTCTGAATCCCTATGTATTTTCATTACTTGCAACCAAGGGGTAATCTGTTGATACAATGCTTTGAGATAAACAAAATATTCGCGAACATATGTACACATCTTAAATCTATAAGAGATTCCCAAAATATGTAATAATTCCCCCAAAAGGGATCAACGAGCCCGACTTTACATCCTCTCGAACAATGTGAGTTTTTAAGTGTCATTGACCACATCACCTAACGAGCGATTGCCTTTGGAAAGTAGTTCCATCGATCATTGTATACAAGGACCGTTAGGAATTTCTATCTCTGTGAAAAAACCCGTTAAAGACTAGTCAAAACCACTGAGATAGGGAACCTAATTGAATTGATTAAAAATCATCGACTCCCTTTAATTAGACACGAAAACCAATCACGTCCCCTTCACCATGAAAAAATGGTGAACACGATGTGAAACCTTAACCATTATCACAAATTTACCCTAATTTTTAATTATCAATAATAATAAATTGTTTATTTATATCATAAATTCCATCTTGTTCTTTCTGTAACCAAAAACAAAAATGGACACAGCTGTGAGCCTTCAACTGAGGTGGTGAAATAATCCCTCTCCGCACCCCCATTCATGCATAAAATGAGGGCCAATGAAGGTCATTAATTATGTATGTGATTATGAGATGATACGTTGATGGGTTTTTCAATTTTTACTTCCCAAATGTTTTACACGTACGCAGTAGAGCTCCCTTCAATCCAATAGAATAAAAAAGGAATTCACAGACATGCATGATGATAAATGTGCAGAACGGACCTCTCAATCAGTAAAAAACCCCGCCGTCCACAAAGACCTTTCAACACTAGGTCTCGGACACACCGATCTGACGCTTGCCTAGTAGCAACCGAGGGAGAACATCCAGGCAGCCCCTATAGATGTCTCGAACCGTTTTGGGAGCCTATCCCCAAAACTAGATAATGATTACCTCCCTTAAATTAAGGAGGTGTATGAAGTCGATACTAAAGACTTCATCCTTTCCATAAGGGGGTTCTGCTCCAAGGCCCCCGTAGGAAGACGTCACCCAACTACACCGCAACTTCGTATCCTCACCCTAAATAGGATACTACCCTGAGGATCCATGCCAACTCTCCCCATGAATCATCCCCTTGAAACACCTGCCTAGGGTGGTGAACATACAACTAGGAAAATTTCATCACCATAGTTATTGAGGAAGAAATTTGTTTCTCATACACAGAGACATATCACAGGAAGACCAATTAACCTTTCCACTCTTCCAAAGCCCGCCATCTCGACATGGTGGAAACCTATGAGCAGGAATGCATCCCCATCGAGCCTCATCATGTTTGTCACCCATACATGATGGTTCCTACCCAACAGGTGCCTCTCCCTTTCCGAGATCCTGAAGCCCACCAACCTGATATGGTGACAATCCAGCGCCTACAAGGCCAGCTCCTCGCAGATGCTCTTAACGCCATTTATCCCGATATGGTGGCAATCAACAGGTGGGCATGTCTCCCTATGAACAGATGCCACCAACTCGATATGGAGGGACACCAACATATGCAGAGACAGCTCCATGTGGATGCAAGTAAAGTTCAGCATCCTGATGTGGCAGTAAATGGAGAAGTATGCTAGCATATCTTAGCACAGGGGAAAACTCGTTCACCTGCCCAGATGTAGGAAAATCTTTAGTATGCACTGACCACTGGATGACCGAAGTAGTACATTCCTACTCCAACTGCAGAAAGGGCCTTCAAACCCATTCTATCCAAGGATGTATCTCTACATATAATGCCAATGATGGAGGAGCAGGTATCTATCCCAGATCATATCATGAAAACTTTCCAGAATATAATTACAATAGTGACAATAGAAATGAATCAGGACCATGTGCTTTTCTCTATAAAATAGGTGACTCATCTATGTGACAAGAAATCCACCTTAGAGATATTCGACATCCCTTCTTCTGTCTAGGAGGATCGTCGACTATATCCTGTGATACAAGGGCATCCAGATCAAGCATACTCACTTATTCTAGCAGGGGGACACCCTTCTATCATGGTGGATGATCCAGGGTAGGTATATATCCCTACCAAAACTCAAGATGCTGGTTGGTGTATCCTGACATCATCACGTGACCCAATTAGATAGGGACCCAAAGGTGACGACCGTTATAAACTGTAGGCAGTCCCCACTGCATGCAACAGATCACGCTAAATGTGCCGAAGGATGCCGAAAAAATATGGTGTCCATGACTCCGCTCTACTAGAAGCTGGTGTTCTCCACACCGAAAGCATGTCTCAAAGGCTCTGAAACCTTCTAACCCATTATCATATTAAGAGTGTAGAATTAGAAATTTTGAAGGTCTTCCTTATAATGTCACTACCAGCAGCTCATAAGGTCATCCCCAGAGAACCCATGACGGCCACCCTCATGAGCATATAATGATTGATCATGAGAGTTCCTCTTTTGATGCAAGTCACGAATTCCATCCGTGTAACTAGAAGATTGTCCAAAAAGAAGTTCATTCACATGTTGTGGTCCACCATAATGGTCCTCCCTTGGTTAAATGCTACAAACACCCATATAGTGGGACCACATATTATGATGGTTGTCCTCACCATCATAGTCCCAACTGTAGAGGTCCTCCTTTCTTTCACTTATCATAATGAAAAGAATGTACTCCTCTTGCCATGTCCTACCCTAAAAGTCCTTTCCAATAGTTATGTTGTAACTATATTTCATGTAACTAGGAATTGGATTATAGTGGTTGTCCTTGCAGCTGTAATAGAGGAGGTCCTCCCCGTAGAGACGTCAACCAATGAGAAGGCCCTCCACTTGTTACGAAACATTCTGAAGGCCATCCCTAGGGTGTTCCCCATATATATTCTCCTTATGACAATTTTGATGGTATTCCTCACCATCACGATAGCTATAATGGTAGTCCCCACCATCATGGCCGCCATTTATAAGGTCCCCCCAGCAATGGCCTTACGAAACCAGAAGCCCCCCCCCCCTTTAGCCGTGTGTCCTGAAGGCACTGACCAGGATGCACACTGAACATCAAACCATAATGGTTATCCTCACCACCTTGACAGCCATTACGAAGGCCCTCCCCGCAGTGGTCTGGAACAACATGAAGGTAATACCCTAACACCAGTCCACTCTAATGGTCCTCCCCTGTGTATGTACTACAGAATTGTTTCTGGCAGTTGGACTTCATGACACGATGGTAGTCCTCACCATTGCAGCTCCAACTATAGAGGTCCTCCCTATGGTGACATATCATAATGATAGGAAGGTCCCCCCTACTGAATCAAATATAGAAAATACCTCCTACGATGAGTCACTAAGAAGGAAGGAATCGAGTATGTCAGATTCCCAATCAAGAATCAGTGACATACATCTTCAATCATGATTTGGTTCTGGACCACGTTCATCCTCCGAGACACCCCAGAGCCACACAAATAATGATTCAATCCATCTCATCCCCGATACCTCTTGTCATACTGTTAAGGAGCATCTCAGCTGGGCTGATCAAGTAGAGGAATTGCTGGAGGAGTCACAAGCTGATGTATTGCACATGAGGAAACAAACGGCCAGGGATGATATACCAGTAATGTTTTGGCCCATGACCACCTCTCAGTTCATCCTACCTAGAGTGTTATCAGAAGTAAGGGTACATGACATCCGCTCCAATATCGGGACAACCCTCCGCTGGATGAAATTAAATTTCCTTCCATATGAAGGGTATGTATATCATGTCAAGACAACAGAAGGGCCCCTGCTCACATTGACCTGGAATCCATTCCTTCGGCACGACGACCATGATCAAAGAGGCGCAAATGATACATTGAGTTAACCTACCTCTGTGCACTACACAAATTATTTCCCCTTATTGATGATTCTCTAACGGGAGATAATATCAAAGGATGGGGAGAACATGGGGATCTACATTTCACTCTATGTCCCGTACAGTATAACCCGTTCAGTGTAATGTCTTGAAATTCCATCACTTCATGGGGTAAATAAAATAATGTCTCTATTTAGGAGAGGCAACACATCTGACAGAAGGAGGCCTTTAGTAAGTCGAAAATGTGTCAGGCCCGACGAGAGTGAGCCATTTAGGAACACCTAAATCAGGCTACCAGAAACATTTGGTTGGCATCTTTCCTAATAAAAGACAATAAAAATTCTGTGCTTTCCTCCTCATAGGGAATTCATTTAAATGTGAACTCGACAACAGGTCTGGATCACCCTCAAATGGGAGCATGCAAGATCAGGTAGAAAGTGATAGCAGCAGCAGCAACTGAAATATGGGACCAACCCCAACTTGCAGTGCTGGGGTCATTTTTAAAAACAAATTCCCCCTTAAGACCAACAAAAATTGGAAGAGGCACATTGCCCAAAGAATATATCCAACCCCATACCCAATGCTAGGGGAATTTTTACATCAACAACAACCTCTACCATGAGAATCAGAATTCTCTGATTTGGGGAGGATAGTTAGAATAGGAGGTTCCAGTCCAGTCTAGTCCATTGAAAAATCATCCCCTATAAGAGGGAGGCATGCCATAAGGTCTCACTAATGATCCTTCCATGTCACCCTTCATCATGATAGCCGAATACAATCTCGATACAGAAGGGGGAAAACCAGTACGAGGTACAGAAGCTCCTTATCCTACATGGAAGATAACACCTCCTCCACCCCGTATTATACTTCTGTCAACATCATGGATGTTAACCCTATGGATGGAACTGAAGATGATGAAAATTTGGATGTATAGGGAGAATATTTTTATGTTTATGTTTTGATTCACATTGATCCATCACGCCTTCACACCAAGAACCAGAGGGCCGCCCTGAACCTGGCCGCTCCAGAAAATGCCCATCCACATCACTAGAGTGTCACCAAAAGAGATAGGAACAAAGGATAAGTGTTCATCATCCTACATCCTTCTTTCAACAAAAAATGAGCCCCTCACGCTTGAAGAGAGGTTCTCTCTACAAGAGGAGTAAATTAAGGAATTAAGGTAGATTAACACCGAGATAATCCAGAGGAACTATACTGTCAAATATGTTCCCGAAGATGAGTCATAGTATGCCCTTCCAGCAAGGGTTCCTGAACAACAATGGTTTTACCCAGCCAAAAAAAAGGCCAGGCCCCCGCCCAGCATGGCACCTGACCCGTACAACTACCAGAACTAGGATTTAAAATCACACCAAGACTTTTCTCCACTCAGGAAGCAACCGAAGTGAGTACATATAAATTCTTTGAAGGTACCACCGATGACATATGCGCCTTAGGTACCATCTGAGCCAACACCTCAAGTAGCACACCAGGATATACATGTTCGGGATCAGGTCCAAAAATATGTAAACCAAGGTCTCACTAACACCATCGAAGAACATACTACTCGATTAGAAGCAATGTAAGGCTGGCGCACTCTGATACAACTAGAGAAAAATTATTACCCAGACAGGGTGAGAAACAAGCCACCTACACCGAATTTTGGGAACCCTCTCTTCCCTATATTCAATGGATCATGTGACTCAGAACAGAATATGATGCACTACATGTCTTAATACGAATATATTAGGGGATCTCCGAAACAACAAGGAGTAGTGAAACTAAGATGCTTCATGTAAACCGCACAAGGTTCGACCTGTGTCTAGTATACATGTTTTCCAACATAGTCAATAAAAGTATGGGAGGATCATTAACAGAAATTCATGTTCCACTTCATCTCAATGTTACCCAATCTGACGGTTAGCGATCTCATGAATTGAAAAAAGAGGGAGAATGATAGGGTATCTTAATTTATCACCAGATGGAAGGGTATGAATTATTCTCTATACATGCCACTACACCAGGATGAGATGTTTTTTATATCCATTGAAAACCTCCGCGATTAGCTATGAATGATACTCACACCTGTAAAATGAACCACTAGATTTCAGGATTTCTCTACTATTTACAATAGAATCGAAGAATCCTTACAGTGGACTAACCTCAAGTCTCGAATAGCCTCACATGATTCTGAAAAGAGAGAAGGTAGTGCTGAAGTGTCCTAGATCACACTGAAGCCAGCCCCCACACTTAATACACTTCCTAGGCCTCCACCGAATCGCCAAGGGCCTCTGGCGTAACAATGACTGCCTCCGCCCCAGCAAGACGATCAAAGAGGACCTAGGAGAATCAAATTTGACGAATGAAGAAATAAATTTTGCTTATTCCATGAAGACCAAGTCCGTGGCTATTTCATATCTACCATGAATAGAATCTTGATCCACTTACCAGAGCTAAGAAATCCTGAAAAGTTTTTCCTCGACAACCAAATAGAATATTTTACCTACCATCGGATGCTGGTACACAATATTCAAGAATTATTCATCTTCAATGACATCCTACAAAGGATGGTAGGCTCGAGGCAAGTCAAGCTAGGACCACCCCCAGAAAACGCAGAATATATTTCTGCCACCGACCTAGATGAGGGGGAGGTGTGGAAAAATGTTGTTTGCATAAGGGATCAGAAATTTTATGGTTGAATGACGTGAAATATGGTCAGCCGAGCACATGGAAAACTCCATGGAAAATTGCAGCAACCAGTTATGCCGCCAACAGCTTTTAATGCAACACATTCTCCACCATTGGCCCTAAAACCCTCCATAAGCTAATCATCCAGGCATAATCAGAGAGGGGATAAACATAAAAAAGGGGATGATTTTGTGACAGTGCCAAATCTAGGGTTGACACATTTAGATTGTATTCCCTCAGGCTTCACACAACAGGCACTGACAGACCAAACGACGCCATCAGAGGTATCCAACCAAGATAATCTATCATCAAACGAGGAAATAATATTTGGTTCCATCAACATCATCCATTTAATGGAACCATTCTTTGAAGAAGAGTATGGTCATGAACTTGAGTTCCTGACACCCAATTAGAGGACCGGAAGGAGGAGTCACAGAAGCAGGGGATACCTAGAAAGACACATCCATGACCAAAAGAAACCCTACGGTTATACACCAAATCAAACCTTCAATGTTGCAGAAACTCATGGGAGATCCATTCAACAGACCCAGAATGAGAAATAATATTCCCTTTCCCCCACCAGCAGCCACTTCGGTTCCATTATTTTATGGTACCCATCAAAGGAGGAACAAGTGTCTAGGAACCCATTGTGCACAAGTAAACCGACAAGGTCAGGTCCCAAAAAAGTAGGACCACCACCAAATCATTCCCCTATGAGCAGTCCCTCAACATCTAATGCACATGCTCCTAAAGTGGCTGTTAAAGAGCTCCCACAAATGGAGAAGATCCAGCCTCTGGAGGAAAAGTATGATGTCCTAAAGCAGCTGGCCTCAGTACACTCCAAGATATCAATCCTGGATGTCGTGAGTATTCCATAGACCTCAGAGAGGCACTCATATAAGCCCCACTCAGCCCACAAGAATTTCAGGCCGTAGTTTTTGCTACTATGTTATATCAAATGGATACTAGCCCAGTTGAATATAATGTCTTGATTCCCTTCAACAATCAGAAGGAATATTCCACTATGAAAGGACACATCAAACCCCTATATGTGTCTGACTTGCTAAATGACCTTGAAGTCTGTAAATTCTTCATTGAAAATTGCTCTAGATTCAACCTTCTCCCACTATGAACACTTCTTGGGTTGGTCTATAATGAGAACAATATGAAACCCTTGACCAAAACACTCTTGTGTAATGACAAGAGCGAACAGAATCCAGTGGGTCAAATCAATATTTGAACCCATTTTGGAAACCTTGTGGCCCACTCAATGTTCTTGGTTGTTTGAAAAAACACATCATTCAACGCCCTGTTTGGAAGGCCATGGCTTCATTAACACATGTCCATTCCTTTATCCTACCTCCAGTGTATCAAATATTGCATCAATAGATAAGTTGGGACATTGTGCGCTGATAAGGCCCCTTTAGAGATCTCTCTGTCACATTCCATCAATTTAAAATTTTACAAAAAAAAAGGTGATGACTTCTACATTTGATGATATTAATTAGGTCCCCACCCCAAACGGTCGGTATGTGGTTCTCGAAGACACCATCAAGCACCTTGATGTAGAGTACATGTTGCCCATCAACCATGTTCAGAAAAAGAATCCGAGTCCGGAAGTGTATTCTTCTGTTTTCATGATCTCTGTCGTGACACCCAAGTCTGACAATTTAGAAGCAGAAGTTGTCCGTCAATATGAGGAAGAATGTTAGAGAATGTGTGCCCACGCCCCATCTATGGAATCTCAAGATATTCATGCCGCACTCTCTAAAGCGGAAGAAGGACTAGACGCTTGTCACCCCCATGATTTTACCTCTACAGAGGTTTCCCGACAACTAATTGAGTTAGAGGAAGTCATTTACGCCACAAAGTGTTAATGCGACATCTTCTCCAAGCTCTAGAGATCCCACATCAAGAGATCTCTCCCCATAAGAATGATAAGAGAAGGATTATTTGGGCGATGAAGAGGAAGAGGACCTTAGAGATACCCCTCCTTATTCTGAAAGGGTATCTCAACCACATTTCATGAACTTATGGAAATAAACCTGGGTACCGAAGAAGACCCGAGACCCACTCTCATTAGTGATGCCAGTCTTATAAAGAACAAGAGGTATATACCTCTTTATTGAGGAATCCTCAAGATGGTTTCACCTAGAATTACATATAAATACTATGACTAAATATCGAGGTGGTGACGCACCACCTAGGCCTACCATAAGATAATCGAGGCTATAAGAAAGCTGCCAGAAGGACGAACACCACATATGCGTCCATGATAGAGGCTGATGTAAAAAATATCATCAAATAATACTTTGTTCGGGATGTCCAATATCCCATTTGGTTAGCCAAAATAGTCCCCTTCAAAAATAAGAATGGACAGATACACGTCTACATCAATTTTAGATATCTCAATCGCCACTTATTGAAACACAATTTCTCTATCTCGATTACCGAACTATTGATTGATGTGACGAATGGATATGGGGTCTCTCCTTAATGGATTGTTATTATAGATATAATAATACCATAATGACCTGAGAAGATGAAGAATCTGCTTCCTTACGGGCCCCCATGAATTATTTTACTACTTGGTCATTCCCTTTGGTATGAAAAATTCTAGCGGCACATATCAATGTTTCATGAATCACATTTTCAAACAGTTCCTGGTGAAGTTATTCAAAAGTTACGTTGATTACTTGGTGGTCAAATCATGAAAACTCTCATATCACTTATCAGACCTTGAAACCATCTTTAGAAAACATCATCAACACAAATTAAAGACGAACCCCTTGAAATGTTCATTCATGGTTACCTCAGGGAAATTTCGTAGCTTCATCATACGCAATTGTGGTATCGAAATACACCCTGATAAAGAAAAAGGCTATCCTAGTTTTTTCACCTCCACCAAACCTCACTAAGCAGAGAGGACTCCAAGGACACTTGGCCAATATCAGGCATTTTATATCTAACATCGCATGAAAATTTCTTCCCTTTACTAGGTTGACGATGAAGGGAGTTACCAACCAATGGACATATGATTTCCAAGAGGCATTTGAAAACCTCAAAAAATACCTCTTAAATCCACCCATGCTCATGCCTCCAATTGAATAGGGGATACTTATCTTGTACATGAAGGCCTTAGAGCAGTCACTAGGAGCCTTCCTCGTGCAGAAGAATGATGCAGGTAGTGAAAGCAACCTTTATTATCTCAGCCGAACCATTATTGGTGCTAAGACCCGGTATTCAAATATCGAGAAGAGTTGTTTGGATCATGTCTTCATGGTCCAAAAGTGGTGACATTATATGCATCATCATAATTTCCATCTGATCTCATACAGTAATCTGTTGAATTATATCCTCGGTCATCCAATGCTGACTGAATGCCTATACCAATATGAATTCATCCTGCAATAGTTTGGCATCCGGTTTGTGCCTCAGAAAGGTATCAAGGGACAAGTGTTGGCAGATGTTTTGGCAGAGAATCCCTCAACAAAGACCGCCTCATCAGATTTCAAACTCTCTGATGAAGATGTATTCTTTGTGAAAAAGGATTCCCAAATGTGGAAACTGTACATTGACAATTCATCTAGAAGAATAATAGGTAAAATAATGGAAGACCCCATGTTTAACAAGGTGGGGCTGGGAGTCATATTAATATCCCCAAAGCAGGTTGTTTTTTCATATTCCTTCCTCCTGTCATGAGGATGCACAAACAATGGGGTGGAATACCAAGCCCTCATTTCAGGTCAAGAGATCGCATTCCCGGAGAAAGTGCAGCACCATAAAGTAAAAGATGATTCAGAACTGTTCATCACGAAAGTCAATGGTGACTATGATATTAAGAAGGAGAAGTTGATCCCCCTGTTCGACCATGTCAGAGGGTTAATGGAAGAGTTCCCTATAGAACTGACATTGACCTATGTTCCCCGATCTGATAATGCCAAGGCCGATGCACTATCCAATGCAGCCACAACCCTAGCTGACCCAGACCCAGATAAAACAATTATAATAATTGCTCATGGTGGAATTGTATTTCCATTTGGTCAAACTAATGTGGATGAAATTGATTATGTTAGCCCTATCCTTGAGCCATTTGCTCCAACTACCCTCTGGATGACCCCCATTACCAACTACCATCAGAGGGTAGAACTTATATCAGTCAAGACTGGAAGAGTGCAAATATGGAGAAGGGAATTAAATTTTTTTTTTATGGTGACACGAGCTATCCGAAGGTCTTCGACATGTGAGGCCTTGACAAAGTACTTCTTAGATGCATTGACGGAAAAGAGACTCTTTTCATCATTAATGAAGTTCATGGCTGAGTGTGTTGAGCACATCAATTAGGATCCATGATTTTTCATCAGATTCGAAGGATTGGATACCATTGGCCCACCCTTTCATGAGATTGCGCAAACATTACCACAAAATGTCACTCCTACCAAATTCATACCAACTTTATTCATCATCCCCCAGAGCTACATCACCAAGCTGAGTACTCATGTATGTTCTGTATCTAGGAAATGGACATCGTGGGACCATATCCACCCACGGCAGTCAAAAAATTCAAATATATTCTCACAGTGACCAACTTCTTTTCAATTTTGGAAAAAGTCACAGCCCATAAAGAAGTCGGGGAAAAAAGCATCATGGACTTAGTGGTAGCCAATATCATCACCAGATTTGGTGTCCCTCACATAATACCGATAAAAAATGGAACCAACTTCTTCTCTGTCAAATTGGAGAAACTATACCAGGAATATGGTATCAAAACCAACTGTTCATCCCACTACCACATAGCGGCCACCAAACTGATAGAGGCCTTCGACAAGACCCTATGTAATATACTCCAAAAAATAGTGGAAAAACATAAGAAATAAACGCCAGAAAAACTATTCCATGCCTTGTGGCCATATCAAATCACAAATTTCATCGCTAACTAGGCTACACCATACTCATTAGTATACGGAACAGAAACACTTCGGCCTAGTGAACTCCAATAGCTTTGACCCTGCGTTTCCATTTGTGATCAACTATCCAGTGATGAGTAAGAAGAAAATAAATTTGATGAATTTGAGTGACTGGATGAGAAGCGGTTTCACACATTTCACTACCTAGATGAATATCAGAACCGAATTGCATGAGCCTTCAATAAAAAGGTTTGTCTTTAGACATTCCTCGTAGAAGAATTTTTATTGGTCCTATGAACCCCGAAGATACCTAGAAAGAAGCCACCAAAACTAGGGACAAGGTGAGAGGGACCATATATCATACACAAGGACTACTCCAATAGTGCATATACCCTGATCTCTATGGATGAAAAGTGCACCACCACTCTTACAAATGCAATATTTCTGAAGAACTATTCCATGTAACCATAAAAGAAGCTGTCATCAATGCTGTAGAACATTAAACTACCAATCCATGAATTTCCTTATTGCATGACAATAAACGGCATAGTTGAGTGTCTTTACTACAGGATAATAAACTACCTAGTAAATCATCTGAGTTACAGGACATTAAACTTCCAATCACAGAATGTCTTTACTGTACAACAATAAACTACATAGTAGAGTGTCCTTAATGTAGGAAAATAAACTATCTAGTAAATTTTCTGAGTTACAGGGCTTTAAATTAAAAATTCCCCTCGTTTTTACCACACGACGTTAAACTACATGGTAATTCATCCCGGTGACATGACAATAAGTTGTGTCGCGTTAGTCTGAACTCTATGACTATAAACTAAGAGAATGATATCCTAGTCACATGACTTTAAAATGCATATTCAGATAGATTATTCACTTACGAAAACGTTGATCTCCCAACATTTATCATATACTGTTCCACATTCAATGAACTACGTATGGATTGATTTTTTCTCTTGCAGGATATGTAGCGACACCATGATTTCAATATCCTGGCCTAACCACCATGAATTTTTTCCCCTCCTGTGTATCTGTCAGATTTTCACAGGAAGCCCCACTGAATTACACGAGATTTGAGAACTTCGTGTGGCTTCACTCCTTCCCTTACATGATATGTAGTGACGTCGAGATTTTGGTATCTGGACCTAGCCACCCAAAAAAAATGATGCTTGTCATCATTACCGCATGGCGCTAAACTGTATGGAGGCCATTCATACCGCATGGCACTAAAATACACGGAGGCCATCCTTACCACATGACTCTAAACAGCATGGTGCCCATCCTTAATTCATGACGCTAAAATATACAGAGCTGATCCTTATCACATGGAGATAAACTGCATGGAGCCCGTCCTTACCACATGGTGCTGAACTGCACAGAGCCCCTCCTTGCCGAAAGACCCTAAAATGAACGTAGCCCATCGTTACCGCAATAAGTTAAACTGCAAGGCACCCTTTTTTCCTTTTTCACATTAATTCAACATCATCTTTACCACATGACTTTAAATTGCACTGATTTAAAAAAAATGCTCCTCATCCTTACCACATTATGATAAATTGAATGACAATTTTCCTTAACACTTGACGATAAACTGCACACCAACAATCTAAACCATATGTCGATAAACTGCATGACAATTGTTCTTACCGCATGACAATAAAATGCATGGTACCAGTCATAATCCTTTCAAGATACATAGTAATCCTTGGATGGAACACTCTTTATAGGTTTGGATGCATCATTTCCATGCATCATACTCCATGACCCGGAGATTAAAAATCTTCATAATCACCCATGGAAATCGGATGTGGATGGTCATCGACTTGCAAATACCTTTACATGACTATGCATAACATGCCCTTAGAGACTCAGAATATTGATCGCCACTGGCCCATATACCAGAGGAAAATCTTCCTCGGGCGATGCTCTTCCTAGCTCAGTATGCTTACCGGCCCCAGAGCCCCCATACCACATTTCCGGATCCAAAAATTTCCCAATAAATGGATTACATTTTTGTTCCCTTTAAATCTAGATGTTTCCAGTGTGGCCCTACCTGGTTAGCTTACGTATCCAACCATGGTTCCTATGATGGTTGACATCCACAACATAACTCCAGTGCTGTGATGCTTTAACCCAACATATAGTTTCAATATAGTTGTTTTCCGTATGCTCAGACACATCTCTCCCCATCTGCCCGACCCCATATCATGAGTGATCCTGAATCATCATAATCCTTCATGGACATCAGAAGTGGAAGGTCATCGACCTGCATACACCTTTTCCTGACTATGTATACAATTCCCTCAGTAGCTCTACATATTGATCACCCATGGCCCGTCTACCGAAGGAAAGTATTTCTCAGGAAATTCTCTTCCTATATTCGTACACTTATAGGGCTCAGAGCCCCCCACACCACATCTACTTATTCGAGAGACCACATGATTAAATTTTACTCTTTTATTCTCCTTTCTGATCAGAGAATTCCAGAGTATCCAAATTCGATTATCCCATAGGTAACCATAGCATCATCCAACAATGGTCCAAACTCTAAGACCATTAAACTAATAATAGATCATCCTTACTGCATGACGTTAAACTGAAAAGAATAAAAGTGTACCCCACACACAGGGTAAATCAGTGCAGGAAATTTCCTAGGATTAAATGATAAATGTGGCCTAATATATCCAACATGACCAAACATACCCTTTCCATACCTCATAATCTATGATGCGGGTAATCATGGATCCTCCTAAACATCCAAGGATATCAGACATGAATGTCCATTGACCAGCAGACACCTTATCATGAATATCCATACCATAGTCCTAGTGGATCGACATATTGATCACCCCTGACCCGTCTACAAAACGGATGTCATTCTCAGGAAACAATCTTCCTTCCCCGATACGATCAACGACCCTAGATCCCTCATATCAGTTACAATCATCCAAGAGGCCCTAGAATTATAGTTTACACTATCTTCATCTTTTCCAAGTCATAGACATGTTAGAATATTCATACCCAGTTAAATTCTCATCTAGAGTAAACTACATGGAGACTGTCCTTACATCATGATGTTAAACTACATAGTATCTTAAAAAATATAAATATAAGAAATTCCCTCCTTATTGCCACATGACGTTAAACTGTATAGTCTTTAAACAACTCTTTATTGGGTCAGTAATGAAAGGAGGATTTCCTCTCTTCCTCAGTGCAGAGGTCAAAACTACATGAATCATCATCTCTCACCTGCATGAGATGGATGACTTCACCGATTCACGGGATATCTAAAACCAAAATGACTCTCCCATGTCCACACACCCCCTATTCATGAATCATACACTGTAACTAGAATAATCCAAACTCCCATAAACCAACCTAGGTGGTCTGGAATCCCAACATCCCTGATGGTTACTGACTATCGGGATAATAAAACCATTGACCAAAGGACACATTTTCATGACTATGAATACCATTCCCCTAGTGAATCTGTATATTTTTTCCATGGCACATCTACCAAAAGAATGACTTCCTATGAAAAAGCTTCTTTCCAAATGCCTCTTGGCCTCTAAGACCTCATATCCATCTTGGGATTGGGAAACTCATTGAGTAGAATTTTACAACCCTTTCCAAAATCATGTCTTAGAATGGTGGGACTTTTTAGGTTAAATTCTTGAGAACTATGGAAAGATATTCCATTTTGAATGAATGTCCCTACTGCATGAATTTAAACCGTGTCAGGTACCAACCCTCCTTCACAATAACTAATTATGTCTAAGAGTGGTCTCTTATCCGTATCCATGATTGATATGGATATCCTTAAACCCTTAATACACCACGACCCTTTTATGCCACCCCTGAGGGTTTCCATATCTTTCATTAAGCCACACCTAGTGTTCTTCATAATCCGAACTTCCATGAAGTTACCCAACCATCATAAACAGCCAGTCATTGACTTAAGGACACCTTTCTATGACCAAGAATACCATGCCCTCAGTGGATCTATATAATGAAGCCCATGTCCCATTTACCAAAGGAATTTTTTCGAAAGGTGATGCTTTTCCTACCTCTGTACGACCATATGGCCCCTATTACTCATGGCATACCCTACATTTTGTTCAAAAATTATTAAAAAAATCCCCCTATATACTTCTAAAAGGTATTAAGGCATCCACAATCAGTAAAAAAACAGTCGAGGCCTTAACCCCACCACAATAGGTCAAAACTATTCGACTTAAAATATCATTAATGATAGTATTGTTTTTGAGACATTAAACCGCTCACAAAAAATGGTTATGAAACTTGCCGAGATTAGAACCCACAAAGGGTATCTTGGGTAAAATCCGAGTGTGGGTTATCTAGGCCTACACCTTGTATGGCCTTGAAAAAACATTGATCACAAAAAACTCAAGAGGCACAAAGCCTGTTAGACTAAAAACCTACAAAGGGTGGCCTAAGAAAAGCCGAGCTATACCCGTTATGTCCACACTAAATGGGCCTTGGAAAAAATTAGGATGTCATCAAAAAAGAAAAAAAATGTTTGTAGGGTTTTACTATAAATCCCTAGAAATAGTCAAACTATGCTCACTAGATCCCTAGATCTAGGAAAAATTTAGAACTATTTATTTCCATTTCAATTTGATTTTCTTGAACTTTGGTTAATTAAGGTTTAGTGAAATGTTGTACACAGTAAAACTATTTAAATTAATTCATATCATAGAAAAAAACAACGGGAAAGTATTGAGGATAAGAATCTTTTGTTCTATTACAAAAATGGTATGGATGGTCTCCACAAACTGGAGCCTCTTATTATAGGACATGATTACAACTGGAGCCTTTCAGCAGAATCATAAATTTGTATCAAGAATCGGTGAGAATCCTCAATATCTCAACAAAGACTCTGCTAGGTGGTCATCTCAGCCTCTGCACCTACCCTCAATGCTTCAGCCTCTTGTGCCACCTCAGAGATCACCCTCATCTACTCCACTACCTGCTTCTTCCCCTCAGAAATTTTACCTATGACACGAGACCGCTCTCACCTCAGCCACTATAGCTATGGCATTAGTTGATCCATTTTGCAACTCAAAAACTCTAGTTCATGATCCAACACCTCAACATGAGATCGTTTCCTTGAGATCTCAATCTGTACACTTTCGACTTCCCCAGAATGATCATGAACTTCATCATATGAATTTGATGGGTCGTGGAGAGATAGGTTTCATCTTCAATGGTAGAAAGGCAACACTCGAGTCTACTAACTCTCTCCCAAGAAGAGACCACATGTTTAATTGTTTCATAGGCTCCATGATAGTCAGAGATATCAAATCCAAGCACTATGAACAGGTTGTGCAGTCTGAGAAATTTGGATGGCATATTAGATAGGGGAGTTTGAGAAATTAGGCTATAGATCATTGCCCATACCCTCTGAAGTGTAGGTCTAAGGATGTAAAGACCCACTTGATAAGCTTGGGAATCACTCCAGGAGGGTGAAATATATTCAAGGATCAATTTCATCAGAGAGTGACCTAATCCATTTGTAACCATATGATCAGATACCTCAACAACCTCATCCTCAGTTGTAGTCAGGGACCAGATTTGGGTCATTGGTGTGATCTCCAATGCATACGGTCCACAAAAATATGCAGAATGCAAGGAAGATACTCCCTAAATATCAGTGAAAGAATCTACCCAATCGTCATCAATAATTGGTGAAAAATATGAATAATGATCAGAGGAAATGGTAAAGAACCTAACCAGTCAGCATACTAGTCCATCATCAGTGGTACGCGGCCAGTTCGACGAACTGTGCCACCCGCGAACACTGTCATTTGCGAAATGGAGGTAGAGCTCATATGTGGGCATAAACCAAATGGCTGAAAAGTGATTCCTGAATGGTCCACAGTCACAGAACATGACAGCCATGAACTAGGGGAATCAGCCCCCCGTCGTGCATCGCGTCATTCGTGAAATGGAGGCGGAACCCTGTGAGGCCACGAAGCACACCCATGACTGAGTTGGTTCACTGGGAAGGTGCATTCAGTATACCCAATGAACAGTGAGTTGACTAAGTCATTCATAGGCTGGTTTTTTTGTCATGGGCCACTAAAAAAGGTGATGCATGACCATAGATTCAACCCTTTACCCCATATATAAAAGGACATCAAGGGGGAGAAGAAAGGGATCTGCTGATTAAGGATCAGATTCTGGGAGATTGACTATTTGAAAGAAGGCATCAGACTTTTGGAGAAGGAAAGGCATTCGAGAGCTTGGGATTTCCCATACTGCGATGTTCTGATTTGTAAACCAGTAACATGTATAAACTGGGGATGAATTGCTGATAACTGAAGAATGCATAAGTAAATTTGAAAACTGCATACCAAAAATTGGTGCACCGTAAACCATGTCCCCTACGCGGATGAACTCCCCACGAACCAAGGATACTATTTCCCTTCGTTAATCTAGTGTGCCATGAAGTACCCCCTATTCGGGAGAATCCCTATCTAGTATTCCCCCCAACTGTCACCTCTCGAGCGGACCCCAGCGTCACGTACCAATTTGGTATGTGGACCAAACCCGAAGTCATGTACCACTCTGGTATGTGGGATGCCCCGCTATATTCCTACCACACTAGTAAGAAAATGACCTCTCCATCTGCATAACACTTACCTACATGAAGAGATCCAATCCTCATATAAGCATGTGGTCTGCCAAGTATTTAAGTGATTCAATCCCTTGAGTCAGATAAGGCCCTTCATATTCAGTTTAATCCTTCATAATCCCTTCATCAGCTTATCCATTGACATCATGTTATGGCCTCTACAAAGCCACCAGACCAGCACGCTGAAACCTTCAAGCACATTAGCGTGACTTCCTGAGTTGACATACCCATAGTAGTTAGAGAAAAAGGGTTTACCCTATCTCTTTAATGGACATCCAGAACATTCCTAGTTTCACATACCCACTATAGTCCAGATTCTGAGCCCGAGAGCGCCTTTGTGCCTCTCCACTCTTCAGGATTGAGGGATCCCAATTGTTTTTCCATTCAATGAGTGCCACCGGTGAGAACTTCTCCCCTCCCCTGAAGAGAGTAACTTGTAATCCATATAGGAGTAATCCCCACACCATCCTAACCAGATGACAATATCCTTTCCCCTTTCATCTGGGAAGGTTCATTGTTTGGTTCCCTTTACCATCATACCATAACCTCCGTTGACATGAATTATACCTTCGTTACCTCCTCGACACCTGGAGGAATGAATATCTCACAGTCTCGGCCCTCCCTCTCCGCTCTCTTCTTCCTCATCTCCCCTTAGAAAGGAAAAAAGTGTGTGGCTTGTTGAATATTTCACATTCCCTTATCTATCACACAGAACATGACTCGCGTGGGCTTAGTGATTTGTGAAGGTCATGTGAACTGTGTGGGTTTTGATCCCTGTATCCTAAGTAGGGTACGAATGAAACCTCCTTGAGGTTCGATCCAATCTCGATCCACCAACCACATGTAAGACCCAACCATAATCTAACATGGGATTCCAATCACGCCCTCAATAGAAGACTATTGCATGTATGACCTAACCTTCCAGAACATTTTATACCTTGATTCCCAACCAACCGAGATACATAGGAAACCTCCCTAAGGCATATTCCCAAGTTCTAAGTCTAATAACCATATATATTTATCACATTATGTCCTCATGAACCTAGTAGAACCATACATGGGTCCAGAAAATTATTTTTCATCGGGACCTCTGGGCCTCTTTAGCGTAAGTAATGCACCAACCTTGACTAGGAACTTGTTTCCTAGACGTCCTCGCCATATTATTTTAAACTTTATGTTTGATTCCTTGTCACACGCCCATAAAAGGTGATGTGTATCGTTATGTGGGATCGAACTACGTGGATTCCTATTCCTTTCAAAAGGATACGTCGGAAGCTTGTATTATAGGTTCGATCCAGACGGTCAAGCCACTCTCTATCCCCTTTGGTGTAAATAAACTCTAGATTTCCCCTTTGCTGCGAAACAACGATGCTAGAAGGGACATAAGGTAAGGTTGTTTTATTTTAAACATTAATTTAATGGATCTTTTAAACTACCTTACAAATTTATCTATGTTTGTAAAAGGGTTCCCCATATGGTACTATTTAAAAATAAAATTTTTTAATGTTCATTTTCTAATACATTATAATTTGGTATAAATGATTAAAAATAAATATTTTTAAAAATTACCATACATATAATTATTATCCTATTCATAAATGTTAAACAAAATCAATATATATATATATATATATATATATTGGCCACCTATTATCAGAGTCAATTTTTTTATTTTTTATAATTATTCCACTACAAGTTCAACTTTTTTAATAATATTATGTTCCATTACTTATCTTAATTTATAATTCAAATAAATTTCTATGAAACCTCTTTTTTATCCTTATGATTCTGAGAAAATGTATTTTTCTATAATTATAGGTTATGACTATTATTCGTGAATAAAAATTCATATCAAAATATTTTTTTTAATGGGGTAAAGATAGTATAAAGTTAAAATGATTTTTAATGGAATTGTTTGATGAGTTTCCACATGCCTCATTATGACTTAATGGTTTTTACTATTTCTTCTAATAAGTTTCAATATATTTAATTCTTAAAAGTTTTATTCTATCATTTAGAAATGGTATATTTTTGAACTCATTTATTATTTGTGAAAAAGGAAAACTTAATCCAGGGTTTTAATATTTCAAATTTAATTAATGAGATTCCATTATTTTTATATCCCATATAGATATTTTTCTCATATATTTTTTCAATTGTTTTTTATAGGTACTATATATGATTATGAATTATTTTTATATCTATCTCTGATTAAATGAAATTTTCCTTAAATGAATAAAGTGTCTTATGATTGAAAAATGAATGTAAACATAAGAATCCCATTTTTTTAAACTACATACACTGTTTGAATGTTTTCCTGATATAGCGTAATTGTTTTCCTAGTTTTGTAAAAACAAAAACCTAAAAGATAATAGTAATGTAAGAAAATAAAAACCTTAATATAAATCAAGTTCTGATGGGTGGATTATGATGTGGGAAATTATATATGGGTTCTGAGAGAGTTTTTATATAAATATATAGGCTATTGTGATGTTAGAAGATACATTTAAAAGATTATGGTTACATTTTAATGAGGTAGATTTGTATGATTCTTGTTTTTCTTTAAGAAATTTGTATCTATTAATTTTAGATTTTCATTAAAGAAATAATTAACATGATATAGTATGGTATCAAGGAGATAATAGATTCTGAATTAGTATTCTATAATTAAAGGAACATTTTAGTTTATGGTAGAATTGGATCAGTTAACAAAATGTTTCAATAGATTCTTCCACGAAAGTGATGGACATAATTATCTGTATATGAACATGTAGATAACATATGATTCAATATAACATAAACCTATATATATCAATATATCATTATAAATAGTGAAATTTTATGGGAAAAAAATTAACAAGGAATATATTTAATGTTTTTGGATGTAGAGAAGATCAAAATGTAACTCTTTATATTTGAAATTATTAAAGTGAATTTAATTAATAGTGGTAAATGGATGAAAATACTAAAAATAAATTTGAGATTCATTCTATGTAGTGGATAAACATTAATAATATTTTTATTGTTATTTTTCATTCTAATGATAATCAATTATAACATAAAAAAACTATATAAAGTTAAGAAAAATAATGAAGAAATGGTGTCCATTTTTTTGGTTATTTTTTCTAGACTGTCCAATTATTCATGAAATCCAATTCCAGAACATGTGAGTAAAATTAATTGGTTTTATAATGGTCTAATACCACTTTTATGAAGAATATTATGATATTATTAATTTAAAATATATGTGTAATTTTATTATTTTTTAGAAAATATTGAGATGTATTTTTATAACACATATGCATTCCATGACGATAAGAGTAATTAGTTGTCAGGGTGTAAAGTAACTATGAATAAGTTGACTAAGAAATGATGAGGTAAGCCCAAAAAATGTTAAAAATATATTTATGTAAATTTTAAATATTCTTTTACAAGATCAAGAATGATATAATGATTTGGTAAAATTTTTTAATTTATCTCGTGTATTCAATGAAAAAATGTGATTATAAAATTAATAGGAAAATTATTCTTCAACAAGTAGTGATATGATTTAGCAGTGAGGAGTTGGGTCGTTATGATAATTCATGTGTGATGTTAGTTACTTAAGGTCATAATCACTATGAGTGAATGATGTTAGGTATGGAAAAGTATTTTTGTACTACTAGGAAGACATTCAACCATTAAAGTATATTGTGTATTTTACATTAAATAGTTATTAAATTTATACATATTTATGATTTTATCTAGAATAGAAAATTTATTTTATTTTTTGAAAATAATAAAATATAATTTTTACATTATATCATAAAAATATTTCAATACATTTTGTAAAAAAACATAGACGTATTATATAAAATATTAAATTTTATTAGAAAATTCATACCATCAAAGGTAGATTTTTCATTACTAAAAATAGTTACATCAGAAATTTAGTGATGCTTGATGTTGTTATAGGTATGTATTGGCTTTCACTCTCTCATTCTATGATAGAATTCATAACTAAAATAACATATTCAAATTTTTTGAGAGATATTTAATTAATATATAAGAATTATTTGTTACCAATTAAAAAATACTCATAATATTAAAAAATAATTAATAATATGAAGGAAATCTATGTTGATCATAATTTTTAAAAAATAAACTGTTCACATTTTAGATGTTCCATTAGTGAATGAAAATATGGATGCATTTTATTATTATTTTCATGTAAATATTTCTAATTTGGTTTACAAATTTTTTTGTTAATTAGAGCATGAAACAAAGTGAATTTCAAAACTTCATTTTGAAATGACTTCAATAATTTTTTATAAAAAAATTTAGAAATATATTACATGATTTTCATGGAAATTGTTTCATATGACATAACACTTATCTTTAGGTTTCACAACTTTTGACAATTAAATAAAAAATTGTTCCAATGGACATTTCATTAGTTATAGAAAACTAAATAAAATCAATTATAACAACATGTTACCTTTTTATCATATTAATGATTTTCTTGATCCTATCCAAGGTGATAACTATTTTTTATTGTTTTATCTCAGGGTGTTTA
The DNA here is from genome assembly GCA_963277665.1 of Viscum album. NCBI lineage: Eukaryota > Viridiplantae > Streptophyta > Magnoliopsida > Santalales > Viscaceae > Viscum > Viscum album. The sequence continues at coordinate 135,207,705 of OY728141.1, forward strand.
TAATTATATGATGATGAAGGAGGAATGCTTTTTAACGATAACATTTCAAAAAAAATTAGCCATTACCTGGATACAGTTATTCTATTAGGTTTGAAAATATAGAAAAATGTTTAGAGATATTATAATAATAGTATTCCATGAGTGTTTAAATATTTTTTTTAGTTTCATTAATAAAATATTGGTTAATTCTACAAGTAATAAGTTTCATAATAATTATTTATAGATTATTTTAAAAACCACAAAAAAAAGTAATATATATTTCAAAATTTGTAAAATGTGAATTTTGGCAACTGTTGATTTCATTTCATCAGAATATTCATTTGAAATATTAAATAAATATTAATCATACTAAATCAAATGTGGTTAATGAATGGAAAAGTCTTGAAAATTCCATAGTAATTTGATTTTTTTTCATAGAATTTTGGGCCACTATTGATTGTTTTTTGAAAAAAATGCTCTTTTATACTATGAACATGATATGAAAAATTAATAAGGAGTAATATTCTTGTATAAAAATTAATGTGATCAGTGTTTTATGAAATTGAAAAGAATATTCATCAATTGTATAAATTATTCCTTTCCAATATTAATTGGGGAATATTAAATTATTGTGATGCTTCTTGGAATGGAATTGGTTTTTTCTTCTTCAATATCATCAAAATATAAAACATTCAATATATCATAATGAAAAGATTATATTCATTATAATTAAATGCTATTATGTTGATGGAACAAATATTTTCTATCTCTTTTCCATTTTATGTTAAATGAAAATTTTTATTTTTCATACGCGAGCACTATGACCTCCATGTAAGAAAGTGTTTCGTTTTCTATCACTAAATAACAAATTATGTTAAAAAGATGGAATTAATGAATATATAACATTTCAATGAAAATATTATGATAATTAAAATATATGATATAATTTACCATCTTAAAAATTCAATTATTTGAAAATTGGTAATTCCACTAGTGTGCACATGTGAAATAACACATCAGCAAAGTTATGTGATTAATATTTCATTATTTCCTCATATGTTTGGTAAAAAAGATATAAATAACAATTAAATATTACATTTTTTAATATTTAAGAAATAAGTATATTAAATTATTATTTATTTTATTTCCCTTCTACTCAATAGAATAATGAAATTATCATTCACACGTATGTAAGAACTACCATATCTATGAAATATGTGATTTATTTTTCATGGCCACGATACATGTTTAGTTTTAAATAGATTATTTAAGGTGTAAATAATGTTGTTATATCATGTTTCTGAATTTGGATGTAATTTAATTCAATCCCTTTGATCATGATCAATGCACTAATTTATCTTGTTGTTATAATCTAAATGACCTCAATATTCCGAATGTAAAATTAACAATTTTTTAAAATAATTAAGAAAAAGTAAAAAATAAAATAAAATGGATAATAGTAATGATATTATTACCAAAAATATAATTATGATATTAGAAATATAATATAATCTTATTTTTTAATATTTTTTAAACATATGAAGCCACATGGGAATAAAGATGAGTGATTATACCTTAGAATATAGTTTTAATGCATTCATTTGAAATAATTATCTTCTATGTACAGTTTCCTAAAAATTGGCCATAAATGTTATTATGCATATACTGGATATTTTAAAATTTATTTTTCAACAAATTTTGATATGATAACCCTAATCCCCCAATCCAAGATATAGTACTAAAAATAAAATCTATAAAATTCAATCTTTGATACCAAAAAACATGACTCCATATTAACCTTACAAAACAGAGAACCGAACATAACATTATTGGATCAATTATATAAATATATAAATTTTATTTTTATATATTTTTTGAATTAGATTATACTCAAACATCTTAACTCCAATGTAAAAAAGTGATCATTTTTCTCCCTATACCAATATTTTCTTTTATGGAAATATGCCTTCAACATATCCCGAAATAATATACATACATGAAACCATTCAAGAAAAAATTCCAATATCCTCAATCATCATCACACAATCATATGGAAAATAGAATAACGTTCAGATCAAATTATTAGAAAGGGTAATCATTTTCCTTAAGAATTGAATGTCATTAGTGAGAAAATATGACCGTAATGGTTAGATAATGTAATTAAAGTACATTATAATAGCATATGCGAATTCATACCCATAAAAATTGACCATAAATAATTATATTTGGGAAGAAGTTCTAAAAAAAGTTAAGATTCATATCTGTAAAAAGTTACAAGGCATGTGAAAACAAATCCAATGCAAAGGATTCTTTAAAACTAAAAATAAATATGAAAACACTATGTAGATGTCTTGGAATATGAAACCATCATCATGAAATTTCATTAGTGGATAATTTACATTTCTCGTAAGTCTAACATATAATTAATTAACATCATCATCATCTAAGAAGATTAACTTTCCATCAGTTATCTCTATAAATTTTCCAATGCATTTGATGGATATAACAGATTTAATAGTCCTTGTATTATAATTCTACCACACGTCGTCTGTTTATAACCTAACCACCAATCCTTGGTTTATTAAATAAATAAATATAATTATTTTGTAATATATCTTCCCTTAAATGATCCAAATATATTTCAAAGTTCCATTTAATGTATACAACATTAAAAATATTCCACATTTCAATAAATCACCCTTGAAAACAACTACAATTAATTTTTATCTTTATTAAATAATAAAAAAAAGTTTCTATGATAATATTTTTTATAAATTTCCATGAACTGACTTTTAAAACAATTATATGATATAAAATAAATAAAATATAGATATCAACAATGGAAAATATCCCTACAAGATCACATAAAAATAGAAAATGAAAAATAAATAGATGAAAAATATTTTTAAAAGAACATTTAATACATTTTATTAATAATTATGAAAATAAAAATTTATTCTGATAATTATTTGAATACAATTTCATAAGTATTGAGGAAACTATTTTCATATAAAATTGAAATAGAAATATTTAATGAAAAATTCATTGAATATAATAGTTATGATGATGGGGAAGTCCATTTATTTTTTAAATTCAGAAAAATCTCTTACAAATTTCTTAAAAGCTAAAAAGTTCCCAGTTTTGTAAATGGAAGAATGATACCGTTCAAAACATTAGAGATTATATTAATTGTTTTTGAAAATAACATATAATTAATTTCATTATAAATTGAAATTTTTTGAGAACATGTTAAATATCAAGGATATATAGGAGACAAAATTCCCTAGAAAAGAAGATAAATAAGGTAAATTTTCCATAAAATTTTATTTTTATATGATTCTGATCCAAATTGAAAAAAATTAAAGTAAATATTTTTATACATAGATACTTATATAGTATAATTATAGAAATGAGGTTTAAAACATTAAACTATACAATTCCCCCAGAATAACATTGAACATAAATAGTCCCTGAATGAAATTTAATAGAAACATAAACTCTTTACCGACTTGGTTCTTTTCATGTCAAATGACATAAAAATAATGAAAGTTATATGAATATATATTACCCTTTAATTATTTTTTCAATTTTCAATCATGGGATAGTATCTAAACCATATAAAATAATTCATGGGGCATATCATGAATTATGTCTAAAAGAATTTAAATTGATAATAAAGAAAAAATTTGATTCCTTTATAGCAATTGAATAAATATCTCATCAAATAGATAACATAAAAGGAACATTAAATATGTTGGTAAAAGGGTCATTGATGATATGATATGTCAATATTTAGAATATACACCTTATAAAAGTATTTATATTCATAAAATGGGAGATGTCTCATAGAAATAACATTGAGAAGAATTGTCCTCATAATGATAAATTCACTAATGTAAAAATTAATCATTGGGTTGATTATATATAATAATATAAAAACCAAATAAAATATTTTTAATTAAAAATATTAGAATTATTGTTAATTTTGTACTTAATCATTGTATATTATAGTAATTGATATTTATCTATAGGTGAATGAATTAAAATTTAATTATGAAACCCCCTACCTCGAGTCCATACATACTGTTTATATCATTGAACTCTTATATAATAAACATATATGAATTATTAACATATTTAAGAAACCAATCGAGGTTTACTAAGTTTTTATTCATCTATTTATTTCAACTATTTCATTGACATGATTAATTATGTAATTAGTGAATTCCACATCGTGTGTTTAATGGATTTTTGATTCATGATTAAAAATTTCATTAGTTTGTTGATCATGGTAAAAGTGTTATTTAATTTAAATTATGTATAATAATAAACACGATATTATTAGAATTTTTATAAAATTATTTCAATTTAAATCTTATTTAGGAAAAATGGATTTCTAAAACAAAATTCATATGCTTGTGAGGTGTTAGTCTATCTGTACAGACAATAAATGTTTTTTTACTAATCAATGGATGGAAAAATAAAATAAAATAAAATATTAAATTTATAGAATCAATATCAAGTTATATTAATAAAATAAAATCATTATATCCATCAACATGACTATCCATGAATTTTATTCTCTAAAAAATGATGTACATAACTATGGGGTGATGGTAGTATTAGGAACACAAATGTGAATTTATCATTATTAGTTATTGGAATAGCATGAAGTAGAATGACATATTATATTTAAAGAATAATAAATATGTCATGAATTATATATATATATTAATATCAAAATTATTACTATCTATGAAAAACAATGATGAAAAGAAATCCATTAGTTTGCAAGAAGGTAGTTCATAGCTACGCACGAACGATGGTTATGTATCCCATATATTGGAAAAAAGGAGGTGAATAATTTTATTACAATAATATAATAAGATTTATATATATGGTAGATAATTTTTTTAATATATTTTAATGGATATGAAATATTAAAGTAGGCCTAAGAATGTATAAAATCAAAATGCTTGGTTGAGATGATTACCTCCACTTTGATGAATGTCATTGGGATCTCTGCTTTAGGACCCTAGGGATGATATATTCTAAATACCACAATTTCTATATTGTTTCTATATATCTAATTAAGTAATATTTTTCATATTTTTCTTGATATAATTGTGTCATGAAATGTGAGGAATATAGGAGGGGTGATGACCATAGAAAATATAGGTGAGGGGAACCATTGAAATTACTAAAATTATTAAATTGATATAAATTTATTTTCAAGGTCATGTGGAATAAAACTGATATATTCACAATATAGGGTGATGAAAATTATAAATATTATCATCAAATACAATTTTGATAAGTTTAGCTGATGTTTTATGTGATTTATATTAGTTTTATCCACTCGTAGACCCTTTTGATGATTACCTTGATATTAATGGTTTTCTATAATTTAGGATTCATGAAGGTTACTATAAAAAGAGAAGTGGACCATAAGTTGAAAATGGTTTATTTCATTGAACATATCGAATTTATTAGAACACATATTTTTTTTAAAATATTTAATTTTTTTAACAATATTTTATTTGACATAGGATATAAGTAATGTCATTTTTAGAACTACTGACATAGTTGACATTATAAAATATCAAGACAATAATTTAGTAAAAATATAAAATTTTAATCCAATACTAATCCATTATGTGAATCTAAATAATTTCTCAAAAAATATAACCCACCTCAAAATAATTCCATTCTATGTTTTCAATATCATTTACATAATTTTTCTAACGCCTGCACATGAATTGTGTTAGTTTGGCAGAAGAATTTAAGGTAATTAATTCCTTAGTAAAAAAATAAATGTCCATATTAAATATGAAAGTTTATAATACATAATGAATTATTTGTATCCTTTTAAAATCATATTTTATATATATTAAATCAAGAATTTGTTATTTTGGAATTTCCCTTCACATAAAATAATATAATGGTTTTTATAAAAGAATAATGTAACCATAATGCCGTAGTTTTGATGTTTGGAATGAGTTATTAGAATTAAATTCACCAAGTCAATTATAAAAACGTATATTGATGAATTTTAATCCGCATTAAATTTTTAAACATGTTATACAAGTATTATACTTACTATGGTGACAACATTTTTATAAGGATACTATTTTTATTTACCAAAGAAAAGTTGAACTATATAAAAAATATTTTCATTTTTTTTAAAATATATAATTCATTTTATAAATTTCAATTTTTATATGTGGAATAAATTAAATTTAAAATAATGATAGAAAACCTGATGAAATAAAATTTTCAAGATAATGTATTTATCAGTATAAGAATGTTTCAGTGAAAAATTAATCATAAAATTAATCTAAATTATATTAATTAGATTATGTATAATCAAGAGTAACTAATTATTTATTTAAACCAATTTAAAGAAAATTGGATCATTGAAAAAACTTGAAATGAAATGATAGTCTTCTATAAAATCATTATTTTTCACTAATCACATAAAAATCAATATATTCTGAAAAATTCCAAAAACATTAAGTAGTATAATTTTTTTATATTTGATTTATAAAATATTTAATTAGTATTAAATAAAATATATTATTTTGGTATAAATTAATTATGAATTTTCCTAACATAATGAATTACAAATAAATTTAAGAAAAATTATTTTTGAAGCACAAATTGTCTTTTCCAAAAATTGAGTTATTATTTTCAAATAATAAATCAAAATATTTTTATTTATTTTTAAAAATATAAAAATATTTTATAATAAGGTTAAATCTATTCATATTTACGAATTCAACAGGTATGTTATAATAGTCATATCTGTATAAAAAAATTTCTCAGTTCTTTAATATTTATGTTGAATAATTAGTATTGTATAAAACTTATTATTCATTTAAATCATGAGGTATTTCAACATACCCCACATAAATACATTATCTACACACAATTTTATCTTGCTATTTTTAATTCAAGGATTTAATTCTTTAAAATCCATTTATTGAAAACCAACATCGTATAAAGGCCTACTAAAACATCCTTTTGAAAAGAGGGATAGGAATATATAATGTTCATGTATAACAATACATAATAGGGTTTTAAAAGATGATAAAATATGGGGGATGTTAAAATTCTCACGACCCACTCCTTGGGGCCCATTCCCTTACTACACCAAGCCAGCCTTCCATTGGCGAGGGGCTGGTGACTAGCACCAGAAAATCATATCCAAGAATCAAAAGGCAATAAATTTAAAATTTTACACACATAGACATGGCATACTACACAATGAAAACTACTATGGAAATAAAAATATTACAACCACCAAAAAGTGCCACCATTGAGAGTAACATGTGTAAACTGAAAGTAAAGGGGCCAGAAAACAAGACCAACTAAAAGAAATGTACAAAAAATGAATTATAAGATTCATAGGTCATTCGTCAAGGATCCTAACTAGGATGTAGGTACAGCTCTCTATCAGATGTCAGCACAGCACAACACATATATTGATCCACTTCTGAGCACCACCTAGCCATGGCTCCAAAATGTCCGAGTCAAAGATTTCCATCATCTGCACAAAACAGAGTAGGTGCAGGTGAATCCAATGTAGTGGTGACTATAACAATACTCAGTAGGGACCCGAGACCCCTTAGGGTATCTCATTAATCAAAAAAGGAAAATAACACAAAGTAAAATGCCAAATAGGTAATACCCCAAAGAATGATCTCAATCACATAGAACAAAGTAAAATACAAATCTTAAACCTGGTAAAAATTAAGTATATAAGTAATGATGATTAGTCTTAAATCTAGATCATCTTATTATGTTGATAGGATCTACTTTTGATCCAAATAGGATCACTATATGTTTATCTACACAGGGTCTCTTGGTGTTGCACCACAAAAGGACTCTAGGTTATGATCCACTTGGGGTCTCTAGGTAATGAGCCACATAGGGTCGCTTGGTGCTGACCCATAAAGTTTTTCTATGTGATGACCCTCACAAGATCGATATGTGATAACCCACATAGGTTGGCAAGGTGATGAAACAAACAGGATAGCGAGGTGAGGATCCAAATAGAATCTCTAGGTGTTGACCCCCAAAAGATTGTTAGGTGCTTCACGTCACTGCCAGCCACTAGATTCCAGTGCTCTACATGATTGATTTCTAGAGGATCTTCTCCTCATGACATCAGTCATACCTCAACCACCACAAAGTCCCATAGAGAGTAACCCAATAGACTGTCACGTTGAAAGGGTCCCAATGCAATAGACAGCACATCGAACAGATTGCCGGTCTTTAAGATATGAGAATTTGTGTGAAAAGGTCCGGGTTGGATTGGATTCCAATCAAACCTAGATATACGCCAAACTCTACCAAATCTCATGTAGAGTATATCATAAGGACTGCCTTATCATAGGCATTCCAATTCCATTGAAAATTCATCAATCACATCCCTGGTTAGAGAGATATGGGTGTTTTTGTGATATGGGGTTGGTCGGGTCTGTGTCTGGGAAGACCGACCCAACCCAACCCCTTAGTTGTGGTTCGACTGGGTCCCAACCCAGCCCAACAGTGGGGGGAGACCTTATGGGGAATCCCTCACCCTACCCAATCCGTCGAGGGTAGACCAGTTTGTCTTCCTGGACAGGATGCTACAGGATACCGTGTCCGCCCCCCCTGCTACCCCACAGGTTGTCGTGGGGCCTCCATTCCACCGTGGTTGAGAGACCGTTGCATGATACAAGCCGTGCTACATGCGACCTCCGACACGGCCGTGCATCTGTGTCATTCCATTTCACTAGAAGTCTGAGTCCACAGGTTGACATGGTCAATGTGGCACCAGTATGACATCGTGGGTCTCCCAGGCCGTGTCTGCGGTGGCCGTGACATCCGCCATTTGCCCGAGCAGCCCGACGGGGCTGCCACCTCAATGCAATGCTAGTCAGCGCTGTACCTTCACACTCTTTCTGATAGCTAGACACATAACTCTTCTCCCATATTGCATTGATGGGAATTCCGCCTTCCTCCACCCACAACGGCACACGCTGTCGCCAGCGCATTAGCGGTTTCTTCTGGGGCCAACCGGTGTTCCTCCGATGGTAAATTTCTAAAGTTGTCTGCCCCTATAGAATATCGAGGCTTCCAAATTCAATGTGATAGCCTATAAAATTCTTTTACACCTTTTTTAGAATTCTCCAATGAATAATTCACATACAGATGGTCTTAGGCCTTGTTCGTGTTGGAACGTGACCTCCGCATTAGATGTTTAAAAAAATGGGGAGGTCTGAAGATTGTTGGTCAATCAATACAAGTGATAATTCAGTCCTAGATAGATAAGTCCTAAAATAAGTAACCCACCCACAATAATTCATGACTCAAAGTATAACCTATTAGTGGGTTAATCCTCATTAATCTTTTAAAAAAGAATGGTTAAAATTTAAATAGTTCAAAACTCTACCTCATTTAATGTTCTTTGAAAAAGGGTCATGTCCTCAAGGGTTCAACAGGTCGACGTCTTTCTTCCCATATCTGCTTCATTATTCTATTTACATCATAGTCGATGATATTCTTCTAATGTTCTTCATTCTTCATTGTTGAATAATCTCATTGGAGGTTCATCAGAGATTTTCTTGTGGTTTAATTACTATCTCTCTAATGCGTTCATTTAATAAAAAAACACTTCATAACATTTATGTAATGTTGTGATGGTGCATCGTTTTTAAATTTAAATTCTAAAAAATCAAAGCGGTTACACTTTCACAACAATCCATTAAGGATCCCCATTTATTGTGCCTTTTCATTGCCTCATCGCCGCACTGTGGTGCCACTGTCTTCTAAAAAACATTGAGAAAATAAAATAAAATAACATATAAAGCTATTTTAATATTTTCCAAAAATTATAAAAAATAAATTTTTTGTTCGACCCTTTCTGGTTGAAGTGAAGTAGTTTTTAGGCATAACTCAGCATTTCGAGTTCAATGGTTCCCTCATATTTTTTATTCAAGAACCTGTTAAAAAGTTAAGAAATCACACTCACACGTTTACTGAACGTACCATAAAAAGGTCAAAATGCATTGGAGGCTAACTGGGACTCTAAATCACATTCCATAAAAGATTTCAGTATTAAAGTAATTCCATATAATATTAATAAAATTACACGGAAATTTTGGGACATTACATTCTCCCTACCATAGGGATTTACGACTCAAAAATCCAAAATAAGGATAATCAAACAAATGGGGGTACTGAGCATGAATTTGAGCCTCCCTCTCCCATGTGTTCTCCTGAAGGTTTCTGTGCTACCATTGAACATGCACCAGAGGTATCCATGAAGGGCATGATTCTGTTCATCCTTTATATCCACTAGGAACTCTCAAAACGTCACCCCATCGTCAATGTCTAGCATTCCTTAGTCGATGAGATGTGATTGATCATGCACGTACCTCCTCAGCTGAAACAGGTGAAAAACATCTTGCACTCAGTACATCTGTGGGGGAAGAGCTAATAAGTACACCACCATGCCAACTCTACTGAGAATCTGGAAAGGTTCGATGAACATTGGAGATAAATTTCTACCTCAGCCAAATATCGACAATCCTCGATGTGGATATAGCCTAAGGAAAACATGGTCTACCTACTTGAACTATAAGGGTCACTATATCCAGTCATCATAAGACTTTTTTCTACTCTATGTAGTCCTCATCTGCTCCTAGATGATCTGAACCTTCATAGTGATAGCATGTACTAACTCTAGACCCATGAGTGCTGACTCCCTTGGGTCCTTCCAGTATAGTGGTGATCTACACGGCCACCTGTACAAGGCCTCAATTGGTTCCATACCAATGGTGGAGTGATAGATATTTTTGTATGTGGACTCAACCATTCGTAGGTGGTTCTCTTAAATATAACCCAAATCTAGGACACAAGCAGGAGACGTGTCCTATGGTTTCTATATGGTCTGCACCACCTAACTGTCCATCAGGGGGTGAAATGCTATGCTCAAGAGCAACTGAGTCCCAAACGACTCCTCCAAACCCTTCCATAATCGAGATGTAAATCATGCATCACAATCTGAGACTATCATCAAAGGAACCCAGTGTAGTCGTACAATCGTCTGGACGTAGAGCCACCCCAAGCCCTCTACTGATCCTTTCTCCCAAATGGTTAGAAAATGTGCCGATTTGGTGAGTCGGTTGAAGATCACCCAGATAACAGCATGGCCCCTAGATGTGCACTGTGACCCCATCAAAAAGATGATAGAGACACCACCCACACCCATTCTGGTACTTCAAGTGGATGTTCCTAGCCTTTTGGGACCTGATGCTAGGTCTTCACTTGCTAACCATTGAGGCATCATGAGTGAACTATGCCACTACTTTCTCCATCGTTGACCACTAGTACAGAGGTCAGAAGTCTTGGTACATCTTCACCACACCAGGATGTACTACTAAAAGGGATGTTTGGAACTCCCTCAACACCTTCTTCGACATCATCACGTGTACTATGTTTCATCCTCTAATAAGTATGATGTGTTACCCACCTATCAAATATCCATCATGATCATGTCTTTAGAATAGTTAAGCATGGCGGGCCTCGCAATATACATCCATATGTTGTGCCTCCCTAAGTCTCTGTTAGAGTGGAGAAATGAAATCCATATACTGGAGGTAAGCTTCTCCATCCCTAACCATTAATGATATCTGCATCGCAGCTAGCGCCTCCTTCGCCTCACTTAGCATCTACAAACCGGACGTCCTACTGAGCACGTTAGCGACCACATTCTCTTTCCCAGGAGTATAGACTATCTCAAAGTTATAGTTCTGGTCGAACTCCAACCATCACCACTATATCTGGTTTCAGTCCTTCTATGAGAAGATATAATTGAGACTCTTGTTGTTAGAGTAGACAATAAAATGTTCACCCATCAAGTAGTGTTTCCACATCTTCATGGAAAATACCACCACTACTAACATTAGGTCATAGATCATGTAGTTATGCAAATGTTTCTTCAATTACCTTGAGCTGTATGTGATCACTTCTCATTCCTACATCAGGACACAACCCAGTCCAGTACTTGATAATCACAGTATACCATATAGTTGATGACCCCCTCTGGAAACCTCGATATGGGAGCTCTTTTCAATCTCCACATAAGAAGATGGAAGCTATGATGTCATTTCATTATCCACATAAATGTTTTTCCCTTTTTCATAAAATCTTCCATATTTGTTGCTACTCCAGAGAATTCTGGTATGAACCTTCAGTAGTATCTGACCAACCCGAAGAAACTCTGTACCTCATTCATTCTTCTTGGTGGATCCCAAGAAAGAAATGCCTCTATCCTTTCCAGATCCACTGTAACTCTATCCTCTGAGATGATGTGTAAAAGATTGTGGACCACCTGAATCTAGAACTGGAACTTCAATAACAGAACAAAAATCTGGTGCTCTTAGAGTGCATCTAGGACTATCCATAGGTGTGTAGTGTGCTCATAATTTAATGTTGAGTACACCAAGATGTCATCAATTAATACTACCATAAAATGATCATTTTAAGGCTCGATGGTCCTGGGCTTGAATCCCATTAAAACTGTGGGGGTATTGGCCATGCTGAAAGGCATAACCAAAAACTCATTGTGGTTGTACTGACATCTAATGGTTTTCATTGATACATACTCAAATCATAACCGAAGTTGATGATAGCCTGATATGAGGTTGATTTTCGAGAACTACCTCAGTCCCTTCAACTAATCAAAGTGTTCATCAATCCATGGCAGTGGTTACTTGTTATTCATGGTCACCTGGTTCAGGAACCGAATGATCATCAGTAGTCTCAATATCCCTTATGTATTCTTAGAAAACAAAATCAGGGCTACCCAAATAGAAACACTATGTCTAACAAACCCCTTACTCTGCATGTCCTCCAGCTATACCCTCAACTCACGAAGCTTTGCGGGAGCCATCCAATATTCCGGTGTAGAAATCAGTGTCGTCTCTAGGTACTAGTCAATGCAGCTGTCTATTTCTCTATGAATATATAGTCCCAAAACATCCATAGTAAATTCATCCTTATATTCATCCTCCAATACAAGAAAACTAAGAATCCTCTTGTCCCCCACCCTGAGAGTGTGTCAAAACAACTGGTGGGTGATCTGTTGTACCCTCCTCCATGAAAGTCCACCATCTTATACAAAGGTTCCCTTCTCAACGGTGTTGGAAAAAATGGTCCCATTCTCATGGACATGCTAAAATTTTATCCTAAAAAATTCAATCTGATCATGGACTATAGATAAAAAAGTTCATACATAAGATGACGTTGTAAGGCCTCGATGAAGATACTATGAGATCCCAGCCAATGATCTCACAAATTAGAGTAATCTCACATTACTGGAACTAGTGTGTATCATTGAATCCTCTCCCATAGGAGTCTCTAATTGTAATGATCGATCCAATGGCTCCACTAGAATCTTTGAGCCTCCAAAGAGGACTATGGAAAGGAAAGAGTGAATGTCACCTATGTCTATAATAACTGTAACTATGGTAGAGTAGAAACATATCGTACCTTTAATCATCTCTATAGCACCGTGGGGGTAGGAATCTATCTCTTGAAGATGGCCCCGCCCTTATCCACCTACTTTTAGTGCTTGTGGTGCACATCCTTGGGGTCATGATGGTAGTACCTCAAACCATATTCAACCGCTTGTCACTCAGCCTCCTCCTCTGCGACATACGCCACCCTATAGAACTCCTCTCTCAAACTTGTGTCGTTGTCTTAGTAGTCCTTCAACAGTCTAATGATCAACCTTGTGGGCAGTTATACAGTCGTGATCCATGTTTCCCTCAACAAAACAAGACTAAAAATTCTATCCCATGGATGACATCATCTGCCTCATGAGCTCTGCACCATCGAACCTGTATCCTGGGGTCATCCTCTGGAAGTAGTGGCCCACTTGGGCCTTCGTGTCTTCTTCCTACTAACTATAGTATATTACTAGGCAATTTGTTGTCTGATGGTGGAACTCACCATCAAAACCTACTCAGCTAGGAATCTATTCACCAGTAGATCTCACTCTAGCACTTCATCCCATGTCGGGATGCTGATAGAATTCATCGACATCACGATCTCCCATCGGAGTCCCTGTTAAATGGTCTCTTCCCTGAAAAAAGGGTTACATACTATGTCTGGGGAGTAGTATGATAGGTATGTAAACCTCATCATGTAATGGTCCACAGTTTGTCTACCATGATGTAGGTTTAGTAGCTCCCGGATAAGCACATAGCATAGTGCTGTTGGTAAGAACTCATCCCTAAAAAGGATCTCAATGTCCATCTAGGAAAGGGTCTCCTCCTCATGTGTCTTGGGTATCAATCCCCACTATATCCCAACTACTCCCTAGAAAATCCTAGCAGCTAAGACCACCATATAGTATGTAGGTGTCTCTATGAGGAGAGAAACTTGAGTAACTACCTTTAGCCAATCCTCACCTGGTTGAGGATTTTTCTCGCCTCGAAGCTTCAAGAGCCTCTGTATCTAGAACTCATGTTGCATGCTTAGTCAGCATGCATTGTCCCCGGATAGGGCTGGTGGCAACTCCTACTCTCAGACTCGTGGTGCTGTTGGTACACCACCCAATGGATCAATCATTGTATGTGGTCCTTACACCAATGAATCATCTCTAGGATGGTCATCGTCATGATCTATCACTGGAATCCTCCCTGGTTATCTTTGTGGAGGCATCCTGTAGAGAAACAGATGCCCCACACTCAATATGTTATACCTAGTGATCTAACTCAAAAGATATTAATAGAAAAAAATTTCCAAAACACATTCAAATAGTATTATTGTGTACCTAGTCAATAAATAGAATTTAGTGTACTGGTGTATGGATATGTCAGCCCTTACACCAACAATGGACACCCCAAACTAAAAGCTAAACTCAAGACACACAAAACAATATCTCCCATTGAAAATAAAGACACATAATTTTTCTGGAAAACCGACCACCCTCTGATACAACATTTTCATTACCCATCCCCAGGGATCATGTCGTGACAACAACAAGCCCTCCATCCACAGGCCAGGGGATGGTGACTAGCACCAGAAATTCATTTCCCAAAAATGGGAGGCATTTCCTTTAAACCTATGCACACACAGATATTGCATACTATACAAAGAAAACCAAAAAGGAAATAAAAATAGTCCCACCACCAGAATGTACCACCAATTAGAGTAAAGTATCTAAATTGAAAGTAAAGTGGATATAAAACAAGTTCAAATGAAAGGAAAGTATAAAAATGAAAGTACAATATTTTAATTTAATCCATCAAAGATCATACCAGAATGGTAGGTACAGCTCTCTGTCAGATGTCACTGCATCACACCTTGTCTATCAATTACACTCCGAGCACCATTTATCCCTGGCTCCCCAATGTCCCAATCAATAATGGAAATCATCTACATAAGAAACAACTTGATCATGTGAATCTTGTGCAGTGGTTATTATAAAAATACTTATTAGGGAACCTGATACCCCTGAAGGTCTCTCATTAATACACAATGGAAAACACCACAATGAAAAATACCTCTTAAGTAATACTACCAAGCAAGATCTCAAACAAAAAAAACAAAGTAAAAAACACAGCTCACACCAGGTAAAATATATGTAAAGAAGAAAATATGATTACTTGTAAAGTTATATCATATTATTATGTTGAGAGGGTCTACTGCTAATCTAAATACGGTCTTTGGGTGTTGATCCACATAGTGTCACTGGGTGCTGATCCAGATAGGGTTGTTCGGTGCAGATCCAATCATGGTTACTTGGTTCTGACCCAAACATGATCACTATTTGTTGACGCACATAGGATCACTATGTTCTGACCCACAAATTCTCTCTACGTGCTGACCCACATAGGATTTCTAGGTGCTGACCCATGTAGGATCGCTAAGTGATTCAAGTCAAGACCAACCACTAAATTCCTGTTCTTAACACGCTTTATTTCCAAAAGGATCTTCTCCTCAAGCCATCAGTCACACATTAATAGCTACAAAGTCCCCCATAGAGCATCCCAAAGGACGGCTTGGTCTCAAGGGTCCCAGTGCAACAGACGGTGCATCAAGAAAACTCTCGATCTATATGATATGGGAAATTTATTAATAAATGGTCATAGTTGGATTTGAGTTTGATCCAACCCAATCGTATGCCTAACTCCGACAAAAAACACATTGATAATCATAGAATGACCACCTGATCATAGTGGTTCCAATTCCACTAATGTCACGTTAATCAAACAAATGATTTTAAGAGATATGGGGGTTTTAGTGAGACGAGGGATAGTCAGGTCCGGGTCCGGTCGAACTGGGTCAGAAAAACCCTGTCCAGGTCCACCGATCCAAATCCAGAACTGGTTCGGCTTGGAAAAAACCTAGAATAATGTGTCTGGCGCACTAGGGTTGGTCCAACTTGAAGGGGCTGCCATCACCCTACCTGATCCGGCAATGGAATAATGGTTTGTCTGCCATGACAGGATGCGTTCAAGTTCCACATACAGCTCCCCTGAGACCCCATGGGTTGCCATGGGGCCTCCCTTCTACCAACCACCACATGCCACACTGCATACATCCTCCATTTCTTCTAATAGACTGTGTATTTCCACATCACAAATGGAACAAGTCTATGGGTTGTCTTGATCAACATGGTGTTAGTGAGGTGTCACGGGTCTCCAACGCTGCGGACGAGACCTCCCCCGTTCACCCTGGAGGCCCATAAGTAATCCACTACTCCACATGAAGCTAGTCGGTGCCACACCTCCATGCCTCCGCGACACAAAAATGGGCACACCACCTCCCTTCGCCCGCCTCCACAACTGCGGGCCACCTCCATTGCTGGTTGTTTCTTCTGAGGGGCACTAGAGTTACCCGGATGGTCCGTTTCTTGATCCATCTCTGCCAACATGATCATGAGGCTGTCACCTTCACTACAATAACCTCTATTTCACCTATCCTCCTTTTTCTATGATTTACCCATGTTGAATGCACATACGGAGGGGATTATGCATTATTCATATTGTCCAGTTCCCTCAGCGTTAGAATTTTAAAAACATGGGAAGGTCCATGGATTGTATTTAAATAAATACAAGTGATAATTCAATACTAGAATTTGAAATTCCCAAATAAGTCACCCTCCCACAAGAACACACTATATGTGGATTAACCTATTCATGGGTTAATTCACATTCATCGTTTTAAAAAAATGACCTGTTAATATTTAAATAGTTCAATCCCATACCTCATATGGCATTCGTTGACGTTGAGTCCCACCCTATAGGATTCAAAAGATCAAAATCATTCATGTATTCCTAGTTTCTTTCATCGAGGAATGTCGAAGTCAATGATGTTCCACAGATATTATTCATTCTTCATTTGAGAGGAATCCCAAGGGTGGTTCATCAGATATTTTCTCAGTGGATTAATTTCCATATCCCCAATGAGTTTAATTATTTAAATGAAACACATCACAACATTTCTATTATTCTATGAAGTTGTATCATTACGCTTTTTAATTTATGAAACAACATAGTAGTTACGCTTTCACAACAATCTATTAAAGATAATTATTTACTATTCCTTTTCATCGCCTCTTCGCCACATCGCATGGCCATTTTCTGCCGCTCAATGGAGAGAAAATAAAATATAATAACTTTTTAAGATATTTAATTATTTTTATAAGAGAATGAAACATAAATTTACCGTCCAACCCATGCCCTTCGAAGTTAACTCTCTTTTTTAGGTGAATCGCAGTGTTCTGATTTCAATAGTGACCTCATATTTTCGATCTCAGAAGCGGTTCAACAGTTAAAAAAATCCTATTAACATCTTTACTAAATACACCTTAAAAAAAGTTCAAAATGTTTTTCTGGGATCCATGCACCTCAGAATCATGTGCCGTCATAAAATGACATCTCTAAATAATTCCACAAAATTTAAAATAAATCGTATCGAAATTCCAGGTCATTACAAAAATATTTATAAGTATGATAAAAGTAACATCTAAATAATGATGGAGACATGTAGATAAAATTGATCGTAAAAGAGTTAATGATCAATAAAATTTGAAAAACCACAAAACCATACACATGTGAGGTGTGAAAAAGAATATCAATACATCAAAAGTGATTGTATGAAATAAAAAAAATCATTTTCAAGAAAGGTTATCTAAGGTGATGTATTAATGAATCTTTATGGTTGAGAACATGAGAAGATAAACACACTTGATTTATTTAAATCCATTACTACAATTTAATCCTTTGGTTACATGTTCTAAAAAGATTCCACCTCAACCTTATCCCTTAACACAAGTGATAAGTATCTGATATAAATCATTATAATGAAAAATCATCGATATTTAATAGATCAGATGATCCATAAAATGATGGAAATTAATTTTTATTGAATTTACAATGTTGAAAAATTAATATTTTTTGGAATATTTATAGTTCAATGTAATATTAATTTATGTAAATGATTATTCATTATGGTTATAATTAGTCATGTTGAATTAATAATTGAGAAAATTATCCATTTGAACTCATTGTAAACATTAATGAACTGTGTGGGTATCTTGAAACACTAAAAATTAACTATATAATAATATAAAAATATAATTCTAATAAAAAATAGGAGGAACATATAACTTTTAATTTTTTTCATCCCATAAATCTATCTAATAACATGTTAGCTTATCCACTTTACCTGATTCAGTGGATGGTTATAATAGACACAAACATCCTTGGTTAATAGCATATTCACCCATCATTGGCTTATTTTTTAACCACCCTTACTTTTTTTTATAAAAAAATTTATCTATAGATTAAAATTGAACCACTAATTAATCATCTATATATATTTCTATATATCATTGAATAAACCAAAAATTTTCAATCCTTGTCTTTTGAACATTAAACCCTTTAAAACAACCATCATTCAATTTTATATTGACTATCCTATGTACATGAAACTAGTTATATGAAAATATATTTAATATAATCATAGTACATTCATAAAATGTCAATGATGGTATCATTATAACATATCCCTAACACAGGATAGAGAAATATATTATATTTCCATGAATGGGAAAAAAATTTAAACTAGTATTTAGTAAATTTCTTTGAATACTATGAAAATATCTTTTTCTTTTCAAATTTTCTTAAAAATTCTAATAACAATGATAAAAAAATTATTTTAATTTTTTTAAATCTTCTAAAGGAAAAATCAAGTAGAAGATGTTTTTTACAGTGGTAAAATGTATTCAATTGTTAAATGTTAAAACAACGATCACATTCACACTTAGTATAAAACCCAAAGGTAATAGTTTTGAAAAAAAAATCCTCTTAAAATTTTGATAATAAAGTCAAATGTAGTTTAGGATGACTTTTAAGAATTATAAATTATGAGTGGAGTAAATTCATGAAGTCATTTTAAGGATCATGGATGTAGAAGAGAAAATATAACTGAAAAGAAATAGAAATAAGGTTGGATTTTCATAAAAAAATCATTTGATCTTATTAAAATCCAAATAAATAAAAATTAAAGGAAACAATGTATAATTAAGAAATAAAACTAGGTTAAGAATATAGATGATGTCAATATTTTCTTATCATAAATTTCCCCAAATAAAACCATGAACAAAAACAATCCTAAAAGGAAATGTGGATGTAACAAAAAAAATTAGTACATTGCAAACTTTGAAATAAAATTATATCAAAACAATATTGTAAATTAGATTTATACATCCCATAAATAACAAGATATAATATGTCAGTATTTATTCATGAGTTTGTAAGTATACTATATAAAGTAAAACATGGTTCTGAAAATGAGTTATGTATCAACGAATTTGAACTAATACCACGAAACCCCTTGCTACTTTTATATCATTTGGTTCAACATTTCATGGAAGAGACACATTAAAGGAAATGTTGTTCTTACTATTGAATTTTATTTTTTACATTGGATCAATGCATTTTTTGGTGGTGTAAAAATTTATTATTAGTTCATTTTTATTGATTAAGGATAAATAATTGATACCATTCTTGAGAAAGAATCCATTTAATTCAAAATGAGGTTTGATCTGTGGTCATGTTTTTTAGATATGTAATCATGTGGGTACAAATTGAAGAACCTGAGAATATAAGTATAAATAAATTCGTAAATATAATTTTGTTATGACTGATAAGATGATTATTAATGTAAAAATATGTGTTGGTGTATATTGTATCACAAGCTATGTTAATTAATTGGTGTTAATGTGGTTGAGATGGGATGAAAGTTGGTTAAAGAGGATCTTTGTTAATTTTAGAGATTCATGGATTTTTTCATATAAAATTAATCTATTTCACATATCCAAATGGTTCACATAGATTAACATGTATTGTGTACATCCTTGTATCTGAATCACATAGGTGAGTATGATTTACATGCAATTTTTATTAAATCATGTGTCCAAAGTGAGGGTCACAGACAATTGATACATATATGTTGAGAGACGCATAACCAATTGGGAAATATATGATATGAACCACGTATCTCATTGTGAAACAACTAATTTCATTGATATAGATAATTGTATGAGGTAATAGTTCACATTGGTGATTTTTACGAAGTGAGATTTAATGAATTTACAGATTAATTAATGAGATCATGAATATGTATATATTGAGTGAATGAAGTATTAAAATATTCACCATACAAATATTTCAATAAATATTTAATGATAATTAAATGGATTTTAAATTGGTAATAATCTATGAATTTGATGAATGATTTCAATGATATTTTCTTGCATTAAATTATAATGATATTTATATAATTTAGATATGGAAACATCAACTATAATATTTATAAAATAATAATTAGGGTTTCTTTCTAAAAATAAATATGTGGTAAAAGAATATAGGAATGTTTTATAATAATTTAGAACTTATTTGCACATCAAAAAATCACCTTGGAGATTAATATATCCATTATGAAAGATAATAGAAGTTAAACCAATTCCAGAAGATATACCTGGTTATTCCCCAAATTTGAGAGAATCCATATTACAACATATTCGGAAGAGGTCTAGAGGAAAAAATACTAATGATGTTATTGGGGATATTTTTGAGAACGTATGATCACACAGTGTAATATTCCATATTTTTTAAAAATAAATACTTTGTTTGATAGCATACATGATACACTATACGGAGCATAAATAAAAAACTAAATTTTATTATTTAAATGTTACTGTTGTAACCTTTCCATTAGAGTGGCGGGAATAAAAAGTATTAACTGAATTATAATTACATGGTTTACACAAGTTTATATAATGATTATTTTTTTGATAGAAAAATAATTAGGAATGAAAATATAATCCAATTTAATATAATATATGTTGTTTTGAAAAACAATTCATGTGCAATGAAATTGTGTTTATAAATTAATTAAATAACTATTATTGGATTATATTAATGAAATATAAATTAATTTTGATGTTTAAAATTTATCTTCTATGTTTTCTATAACTTATATAAGATTAAATTCAATTTTATGTGTCACGACCCATCCTAGAGGGTCCCATTCCATAACTAACTCAAGACAGCATCTGATAGGCTAGGGGCTGGTGACTAGCATCGAGCATTCATATTGCACAAATGAGAGGCATTACCATATATACCTAAACAAATTCCCCAATATCAAAGCCCAAAATGCTTAAAAGTAAAATCACAATGTATATGATGCATGGATACTCGAAGATACCAACCATAGGGAACGATAGTAGAAAAACTAAAATGTAAACCTGGTAGGAAGACAAGACCACCAAAAGAAGTGCCTTGCAATGTGAGTGAAAAGGTTCTTGAAACTCATTCATATAAAACCCTACTTGAAGGTTAGTTGCATAAAATATGTGTAAAGCTATATAATAACACCTCATCTGCCTGATCACTCTAATAAACAGCTATTCTAGGTCCACCTTGAACTTTTTCAAAGCATTGATCATCTGCACAAGACAAAACACATAAGGGAAAATACCATGCAGGGGTCAGTATAAAAATTCTCAGTATGACACCCTGAAACCACAATGAAATACCACTAAGAAACAAATAAAGTATACCAAAAATAAATAAATGAAGTACAATCTTCTCACACTGTATATGTCTGAAGAATAATGATAATGATTTTAAATTGTAGTCCATAGATCCCATAGATTCTATGACACATAGAGTGTCGATGGCGCATGAAGAATCGATGGCACAAAGAGCGTCAATGGTGCACAAAGAATTAATCGTGCATGGGGTATTGATGGATAATGGAGAGTCGATCATGAAATGATTATCTATGGGACATGGAGTGTCAATGGGGCAAAGAGTGTTGATGGTACATGGAGTTTCATTGGAACATAGATTATCAATGGGTCATGCAACCCTTATGTCTCATAGTCACCAAGTCATAACCAACCTCATGATTATGCTCATAGCGTGCTTGTTCTAGGAGAACATACTCTTTATTCCATTACGTCATAAACCAATATAAAAAAAAATTAAATAGAGTATCTAAATAGACCAGTCTCATTGAAATGGTCCCAACACCGCAATCATCTCATCAGAAGGACTCACAATTTTAACGTTACGGTTTTTTGTAAATAAATCAACCTCGGTTGGGCCGGATCTGACCAAAGCTGGTCCGACAGACTTGATACTACCTTTTCCATTATGACATGGACCTCAACGACCAAGCCCAATAGGTCTATCCAACTAGGCTGATGGAGTATCTTGATCTCCTTATTCTAGCCCGTGCTGTGTCCCGGTTTACTCCATCAGATACAACCTGCCCTAGCTGCACCCCCTGGTCTTTATAGTCAACCTTGACCATTTGGCTCCCCCCATGTTGCCAAGCCAATGCAGCGATGTAACACATTTCACATGGTTGGCCCATATCTTTTATATTCTCCACGACTTAATGTCATGGGTTCCTCAGACATGGCTTCGAGCCGCATCCCAGCACACCACCGTAACCTCCTACCATGGCCATTGATAATCACCTAAGACATATGTCGATGTTGGCTCCACGCAGTCTGGCATCACGACCTACATGGTCCGGCCTAGCCATCTACAAAGTCTTCATGAATGGACGAACCACCGTTAAACCTATTTATAGATTGGTCCATATTCATCATTTAAATATAATAAGGGAAAGGAAATCACCAAGAGATAAAACACCCTACCTCATGGTTGGATCAGTCATTGATCAAGAACAAAGGACACTGTTAGCATTGATCCTCAATCAACTGGTGTTCATAGTTGAGAGAGTTTTTTTCCATGCCTCAGATGAATTCCACGGTTATGGTGATAACCCATAATTCATGAAAATGATTTCATTAATACGAAATGCACTATAGGATTGAATAAAATATTTTTATTCAAATATTTTAATGATGGTTACGTCCAAATTCTAAAATTTTCTGTCGATTCACACCATTCGGTGTTAAGTCTCACCTAAAGTGAATCCACTTCTCTGAACACAACAATTCCCTTATAATTATGGTCTTGGAACCCGTATATATGTTATTACCATTTTAATGAAGTAAAACACTTACTATTTAGTAAAAACATAAAATTTTTCATCGTATTTATATGGGAACACCGGGACATAAAATCTCAAGACATCTTTGTTCCTAGTCTCAAAATTTTCCCAATTAATTTATTAAACAACCGGAGAAAATCAGAGTCCTTACATTCTCCCAAATATATGGATTTACATCCTTGAAATCTAAAACAATGTATACAAAACAAAAATATTTAGATACTGAGCATGAATCTAACCCTTCCACTCCCAACTGCTCCCCTAGAGAATCTCACGCTGCAACCGAACACGTACCAGAGGAATTGACCACTCGTGATGTATCTTCTCTTATCGACTCTCAATCTCCAATGGGTACTCTAAAAAATTATCCCCATCATCAATGTCCATCTCATCCCACTTGATGATGTCTGATGGATCATTCATGTACCTCCTCTGCTGTGACATGTGCAAGACATCCTGAACCCGACAAAAGTACAGGGGTAGATCTAGGTGGTACACCACCTCGTCAACTCTACTCAGAATCTAAATAGGCACTATGTATCTCAGATATTGCCTGCCACCCCAACCAAATATATGAAATCCCCATCATGGGGATACCCGACAGAATATATTGGTTTCCTCCTCAAACTCTAATGGCCTTCATCTTCTATCATCATTTGGATTTTTCCTGCTTTGTGCAGTCCTCATCCACTCATGGATGATCTACATCTTATTAGTGGCAGTCTTCACAAACTCTGGACCCATGAGTGGATAATCTCCGGGTTCAGTCCAGAAAAGTGGTGACCTTCATGGTCACCCATTCAGGGCCTCAGACAGTTGCATACCAATGGTAGAGTGGTTGTTTTTTCTATATGAAAACTCCACCCGAGGTAGATGATCTCCCATCTTTGACCAAAGTCTAGGCTACAAGCACATATCATATCCTTAAGAACATGAATGGGCCTCTCCATATTGGAATCCATCAGTGGATGAAACAACATTCTCAAGGGGAATTGAGTTCCAAATGTCTCATGTAGTCCCTTCCTTGTTTCGGATGGGAAAATATCATCACAGTCTAAAAGGATCACGGATGAAACTCCATAAAGCCAAAATATCTCTTGCATGGAAAGGCATGTCAAGATCTCTGCTGAACTCTTCTCTTGGATATGTAGGAAGTGGGATTACATAGCGATTCGATCAATGATAACCTAGATGGTATTGTGTCACATATACATGTGTGGTAAACACGTCCCAAATTCCATCAATATCCCATCTCTCTTCCTCACTGAAACCTAAGATGGTTTGTTCAAACCCACTAGAACCTGGTGCTCAGACTTCACTTGCTAAAATGTGAGGCATTGAGAAATGAACGCTTCTCCAATCTTATTCATCCATGGCCACTATAACTGATATTGGAGGTTCGGGTACATCTTCTCCGCACCTGGATGTACCTTCAAAGGGGATGTGTGGAACTCCCTTAGAACCTCCTCCCACAACATCACTCATATGAGCTTCATTCTCCCCTCAAATTGAATATCCATCAGGGGCATGCCCCATGGAATGTTGAGCATGTCGGGTCTTGAAGTCAATATCCCCGTGTTGAGCCTACCTGACTCACTATAATAGTGGAGGGGTGACAACCATCGACAAGAGGTAATCTACTCCTTCTCTATCCACAAAGGACATCTACAACATAGATAAATGCTCTGATGCCTCACTATTAAAATAAAATATCTACCTATTACTGAAATAATCATTCACATTGTTCCCCATCCTAGAGGTTTATGAAATCTCAAACTCATTGTCATGAGTTATCTCTAACAGTCGTCTCTATCTCAATTATGATTATTTTTTAGAGAATATATACTTTAGACTCTTGCTATTAGAGTTGAAGGTACACCTCTTTCCCATAGGGTAGCCTTTCCACATATTCAATGTGAAGACTACCAATGCTAGCTTCAAATCATGGGTCTCATAGATTTTATCATGATGCCTCCACTGGCACAAACTATGGGCAATCATTTTCCCCCACAACATGACACATGAAAGTCTTGTCCCTGATAAATTGTATAACACTACATACCTAATTCCCCCCTCTGGTATTATCATGATGGGGGAGTTCATTACCCTCTGACATAGCTCATAAAATCACCGGTGGCACTTATCTGTCTATACAGAAGGCTTACCCTTCCTTCAAAATGTTGTATAGGTTTCTCCTACTCTAGGAAAGTTGTGTACAAACATCTTATTGTTTCAAGACAATCCTTGGAAACACTTCACCTCAGTATCACTATTGGGTGGCTCCCAAGAAACCACCGCCTCCATCTTCGTCGAATCCACTGAAACTCTTGCCATTGAAATGACGTGTCATAAAATGTGGACCACCCAAATCTAGAACATACACTTCCATATCTTCCCATAAATTTGGGGCTCTCAGAGTGTATTGAGGACTATCCTCAAGTGTATCCTTTTCTCATTTTTGGATTCCATGTACACCCTGAAGTCATCAATAAAGACCATGATGAACATGTCTAGGTAAGGCTGGATGATTCTATTCATGAGTCCCATGACGACTACCGATGTGTTCTTAATTACAAATGGAATCACAAACTACTTATATTGGTTGTACCAAATTCCAAAGTCTATCATAAAAATGTCTGAACCCCATACAATAAGATAGTGATATCCAGACATGGGGGCAATCTTTGAGAACCACCATGATCCCTTCAGATGATCAAAGAGTTCATCGATCCACGGTAGTGGATACTTTTTCTTCACGATCACCTAATTTAGCTTCTAGAAGTAAACAAAAACCCTCAAGATCTGATATTCCTTCATTGAAAAGACAGTGTGGGCTGCATATGGTGAAACAATGGGTCACACCATTCCCTTCCCCTATATATTCTCCAGCTTTACCCTCAACTCACGAAGCTCCGTCAGAGCCATCAGTTATGAACGTGTAGATATCAGTGATATACTATAGAATAGGTAAATGCAATTTCTACCTCACTATAGAGAGGTATTCAAGGGACATCCTCATGAAAGACTCCTGCATAATCCACCACCACTGTAAGAAACTGTGGACTCCTCTCATCCATCTTACCGAGGGTAAGGATAGAAAACTGGTGAGTAATCAGTTAAACCCTCCTATCAGTAATCCCATATTGTGTTTCATGTATTTACTTTTTACCAAAAAAATTATAGTCCCATATCCACAGAACACTGCACTATGTGCCTAAAATAGTCAATTTTGGCATGAACTACAAATAACCAGTCCATACCAAGAATTACATCTTAAGGTTCCAATGCTTTCACTAAGAGATGCATACCAAAATTCTCTCCCCATATAGTAAGGGATCATCTTCAGCACAATTTTGTGACTGTAGAATACCCCCATGTATGAGTCTCTAGGAATAGGGATCATTTTAATGGTTCTAATGGAATATATAAGTCTCAAACATGGGTCATGGTGAGAAAATATTTATTGGAACATTTTTCTATCAAAACTATAGCTAAGGTGGAAAAGAGACAGATCATTCCTATAATCATCTCTAGAGAAATAGGGTCATAAGACTCCATTTCCTAATGAAAACCTCATCCTTATCCACTAGCTACTTAAGATATGGGGACCACCAAAGGGGGGTGGTGGTAGTACTTCCAACATCTTCCCACTACCTACTACTCTACATGGTTTTCTACCAAACCCACTGAACTAATGAACCCTTCTCCTTGCACATCCTATACCCCAGTGGTCCCTCGACGATCTTCTAATCATCCTTAAGGTGAGTCAAGAAAAAATCTTACCAGATGTCCCCAACCACTACTCGTGTAACACAACCTATCCTTCTACTGACCCACTCTTCCCTGGGGGCCCCGCACTAATAATCTCAGGCCCTGAGGTTGTCCCCTAGAGTTCATGACTTGTTTGGGTCCTTGCATCTATTGTTGGCTACCCACTACCACATACTCATCCACCTTGTAACACCCCAAGCTTCTACGGTAGGCTTCTCTTTGAATAATGCAATAGTGTGTGTTGTACGCAACATCGAGTTCTAACACACACCATAACCGATCAAACTAGCCGTTATGATTAGTAATACATACCTTTTAAAATTTTAGAGATTTTATCTCTCAAAATGGACTTAATTTTTGTATTCGGAGTATCGAATTTAGCCTAAGGTGAAATTTTGGTACTTTTCAGATAACTTTAATATTTTGATGAATAGTGAAAATTACTAAATTTTAATTAAAAACAACTTTGTTAATCAAAATAATTAATAGTGATAAATTATGAATATGAGTGGTTTTAAAGTATATTTAGAATATATTTTTATCATTTAACACAATGTTGGTCATTGTACATAATTTCACAAGTAAACCAAACATAAACAAGTATCAATCTTTTGATAGTTATTATATCTTAAAAACACGCATTTTGTTTTGACAACGGGAATTAATTTTAAATTAATTTCTACCACCTCTGTGTTTTGAATTTGGAAAAATGGATTCAATATTTGGAATCAGGATGTTCAAATTGTGCAAATAGGTAACTTTTATTTTTAGACATTTTGAATAATTACTTCGGTAAATATTTATTTACCATGGTTAAAGGGTAAATCCGGTAAATAAGGGTTAAAAAATAATATTATAATAATAACACATTACCCTAAAAAGTGTCCTAACCTTATTTGACGATACATTTCCGACCATGGGCATCTTTGGGTCGATATAGGGACCCCATGGTGCGACTTGTAAGTGATAGGTACACTTTATTTTAATTATGTCAAAATGAATACAAAAATGACACAAGCATATATATTTTAGAAAAATAATTTTTACATAGGGTTATATATGTTGGATGTTCAAAATTAAATATTCATTAGAAATCTAAGAAGTATTCCTACATAATGGTATTTTATTTATAATATTTAGACATTAAATAATGTAATTTATTTATGACACAATGGTGATGCAGTAATTACCATAATAGTGAAACATTAAAATGTTTGATATTGTAGATACCCAAATCAATTTAATATGAGACTTTTTATGAATTAAACTAATTTTATAGGTTAATATGACATGTAAGTAATTCTTTAATTAACTTTTTTAGAAGTAATATTTCTGTTATGGTTTTTACAAAAATAAATTATTGAATAGTGTCAAAATTGACGTAAAAGAGTTTTTAAAACAAATATTATATTATTAATTGATATTAAATTCCTAAAAATTTAAAGTTTGGCCAAGAATCTTATATCACGATAGGTGTATCATTAATGGACCACTTGGGGGTCTCTTGGATGTATATAGTAAGTTTATTAACCATATAATATATAAATATAAAGTGACATCGTAAAAGTGAAACTAATTAACTAAGAGTTAATACTTAATGAGAAGGTTAATATAGTAACCCAAACCTATCTAAATTATATTGGTTGAGTGGTTCTCAACCCATCCCTACCTTAACCATTAAATAATTCACTTTGGAGACATTAGAAAACTAATTGTAATTTATTATAAAATAATATTTCTAGCTTTTCCAAAGGTACCCCTCACCCATCTTATATAAGGGAACTCCCCCTTATCATTAATTCACACCTTCAAAGACTTTTGGATCGGCCAAACTCTGCCCAAATACTCTCTAAACTTCACTCACTTCATCCTAGAGGCCTTACATTAGTCATAAAGCCAACCTAGGAGCCCTTTTGATCAAATCAAAATGAAGAACCCGAAGAAGTGGTAATGATTTCACCACCCTTTTCCAAGTTCCTTTCTTCTTCCACTTCTTTCTTCTTTGTTATTACCATTATAAAATAATAACTCCAGTATCATATATATACTATGATGTTATTATAATTACTGTACAACCATATTCATTATTCTATTCATCCTTTAAATTACATGTCACCACACATGCGTACGTACGGCTTACCGTCTCCACGTCATGGTGTAATTGTTATTCAATAAATTATTATTTGGATGGGTATAATAATGATGTGTAACTCATGTAAATAATAAATATAATATGATAATGATTCTGTAAATTTGATATACTATCCAATTATATATTATTTTAATATCAAAAGAATGATATTGTCGCTCGTGCGTACGTACGGACTACCGTCTCCACGAACGTGATAAGATTCATTCTCCATCATATCCATTCAATTATAATTATCATTTGATGATTAATAATAGTATATAAGGACTTGATATCATTCTGGATATGATTAAGATACAACCTATCCATGAAAAACACATCTTACATAACAAAACATATTGAAGAAAATGAGTAAGTTAACACCCAGAACAGCGATAACACTAAGATATTATTAACAAATCAATGTTAAAAGATCTTATATGATATCATATTAATGTATATGTATATTGTATAATTTAATAACAATTATTTCACCATTATACAGGAGGTTAACCTACCCCAACCAAGGAAAATTACAAGGGAATGGTTTATTTCACAATCTTTTCATTATCCGAGGTTGTTTATACGTAATAATCTACTGGGATCTCTTTATCATCCACATCCATGTTTCTTAAAAAATGTATTTAAAAACATTTTTACTATTTACAAGAATATGGGTTAAAGTCATTTATA
The DNA here is from genome assembly GCA_963277665.1 of Viscum album. Classification (NCBI taxonomy): domain Eukaryota; kingdom Viridiplantae; phylum Streptophyta; class Magnoliopsida; order Santalales; family Viscaceae; genus Viscum; species Viscum album. The sequence continues at coordinate 135,237,880 of OY728141.1, forward strand.
CCCTTTTTTTGACTTTTTATAAGTGTTTTATAAAGGAATCATTCCGTCGTTTTCCAAACAAGGTGCTTTTTAACCTTTTTGACAGAATTAAGGTAAGAATGTTTTTTTAACATATACGGTGGGTGCAGCTATTTTCTGCCGTTATAAAATCATCGAAGCTTCCCTTACATGCTTATAAGAATATTTTCAAAGAAAATATTTTATTTTATAAATATATTACTCTTAAATGATATCAAAATAGAAAGATATATTTCTCTAAAAAGAGTTTTTATTTCATCTATGTCAACATCCTTTGATGGATTTTACACTTATTTGAAGTTGATTTATTATGATACAAAACTTCTATATTGTATTGAAGGTTTTGTGATATGTTTGACTTTGGATGTTTTATTTTTATACCATTCATAGTTTATGGATGAATTATTTACATTTCGTATTCTAATTTTAATACGAATGTTTATAATATGTTTAAACATTTTCATATGGGAATGCATTGGACTTAATATGTGACGGGTGGAGCCCGCTATAGCTCATAGATGCATCGGTAGGTCTCATGAGACAAACTAGTGTCTTGTCATAAGGCCTTGGAAAAATATTATTTGTAGTATTGACACGAGGCCTTGACTATGTGGTTATGATAGTCTGGCATTATGCATTCCATCATTATGAAAGTGGTTATTGATATTGCATGTGATTATTCGATTAGTAGAATATACATGTAAATAATTAAATGGAATTATTTTATTTTTTCCATACAATTTTGAAGTTCACGTTTAAAAGGCTTTTGTTTTAGTTATACATTGCCTTAAAGGTTTATTCTTATTTATGAAAGTTTACGCTATAATGTTATCCATACTGGGCATTTGAGCTCACCTCTTTCAATGTTTTATTTCTCCCAGGATATGAAGAAGTAATTTATGAATGACCTGCGGGGATAGTATGTGGGGATATGAGTGTGTACTATGAAGAAAATATGTTGTTGTAGTTTTCATTTTTATGATCTAATGTAAGACTTATGAATATATATAGTGTTTCCAAGGCTACTAAACTAATCGGTCTTTCGATATTTGATCTTTCTTGAGATCATGCCAATGTTATGTAATAATGAACCAATTCTAGGTAACTAGGGTCGGGGCGTTACAGTTGGTATCAGAAGGAGGTTTAGTACAAACCTTGGAAGTTAGATTTAGATAAAATCTGATTAGAGCACATAGACCTAAGATGGAATTTGAGGATTAGTATAGAAGAACTTCCTAAAATTTTGTTATTGTAGAGATTTTGTGAGTTTTCTGAGCAATACATCCTTGTCTGGATATGAGCAGGTAGAGGTGGCTCTGGCCTAGATGTACCTATGGGTAAAACCCAAAAACACCGCTTTGAGCTAGACTCGAACGGGAACTGGTGCACGACAACAGGCCTTGCTGCACTCTTGGTTATGACACTCTCGGGGGATATTCTTAGAATAAGTCTCATTTTCTTTACAAATCATTATGAAGGGTTTATGAGTATATACTTCCTCAAGGAAAACATTTTTATGATTATGGATTATATCCATAAATAGTTCAATTTATGTTAAGTGTTTTATAAGTATGGAATTATGTATTTTGATTATAAAGTGATCTAGTTTATGCCATTGTTTAGAAATGGTTTCTAGTGGATGAAATGGAAACTGTATCAATGCACGCAATCCATGTAGGGATTGCCCTTCTGCTCAAGATAATTATAGTGGAGCTGGTGATGCAACTGGTGCCAATCAGCTAATCACCAGACTGGGACAACTCACTCAGGTTATGAATAATAACCTTACCCGTATGGAGCACCCTGATCCACAACGTGGAGGATCAATGTTAGATCGATTCATGAGGAAACAACCACCAACGTTCAATGGGAGTAAAATCCCTTAGTAGATGAGCAATGGATAAATTCCCTAGAGAAAATATTTCAGGTTTTGGGGAGTAGTGAAAGGGAAAACGTTATCATGGCAGTTTACCGCCTCACTGGAGATGGTGATCAATGGTGGTCATTGATTCAAAACACGAAGGAAGATGATGAAGTATCAAATACGGAATGGAGGGAGTTCGAAGATCTATTTTTAGAAAAATACTTTCCTCGTGACCATCAAGCAGATATGGAAAGGAACTTTATGAGTCTGAGTCAAAAGGAGGATGAGAATGTCGCAAAGTATGAGGCTAACTTTACAAGGATAGCAAGGTATGCTGGAGATTATATACATAACCCAAGAAGTAAGATTGATCATTTCTTTGATGGGTTAAAACCATTTCTCCGTCGAGCATTAGTCTCACAATCCTTCCCATCGTACGAAGACATTGTCTCATGTGCTATCAAGACAAAAAAGGAATTCTCTAAGTCATATGACTTTAAAGCAAAGCAAGAGAAGAAAAGATCTGCTGATCAATCTGGGAATGGAAATAAGGGGAAGAAGGAAAAGGTTGAATATCCATCCTATGGTAAAAGTGGGAAGAAACACCCCGGTACTTTCTTGAAGGGAATGGGTGTCTGTTACAAGTGTGGTGAAAAAGGCCACCATGCTCTTGATTAAAAAGGGAATAAGGAAGCTACCAATGTTCAGTGCTACAATTGTAGGGAGATGGGACATTATGCAAATGAATGTCCTAATCGTCAGGGGAAATTACCTCAAAAAAGGCCAAGGGATCAGGGCCATGCTTTTGCTATCACTATTGCTGAGGTAGAAAATCCAAAATATGTGGTGGCGGTTAATTTAATGGTTTCCTCATGTTTAGTAAATGCATTATTTGATTCTGGATCATTGCATTGTTTCATATCTTCCTAGTTTGATAATAAAATTAGATATTTCCAATTTGATTTAACAAGGGATTTGTCAGTTAAAACTCCTAAGAGAAGTACCATTGCAACAATGTTTTGTGAATCAGTTCCCTTTAGAGCACATAAATGTTATTTATCTGCTTATCTCATCGTCATACCTATGATTGAGTTTCATATAATCCTTGGTATGGATTGGATTTCGGACTATGATGCGAAGATTTATTGTAAGAAGAAGGAGGTTATGATTTATGATGATGATGATACGGAACACCTTATCTTTAGAGAAGAATCGTCACCACCTAATTCTTATCTAGATCCACCCCCAGTATCTCAACTAAATTTAATTATTGGGGAGGAAGAGAATGAAATGATAGTGGGTGAGGAATGGAATGTTCAAACAAAGGATGTACCTATTGTGAAATAATATGTAGATGTATTTCTGGAAGATTTACCTGGACATCCTCCAGAACGAGAAGTTGAGTTTTCCATTGATTTAATTCCTGGTTCAAGGCCTATATCGAAGAACCCTTATAGAATGGCCACTGTAGGATTAGTTGAACTAAAGAAACAACTATGGGAATTGAGTAATAAAGGATTTATTCACCCTAGTGTTTTTCCATGGGGATCCCCTGTTCTTTTTGTTAAAAAGAAAGATGGATCTATGAGGTTATGTATTGACTATAGGGAGATCAATGCTATAACAATAAAAAATAGTATCCCCTACCTCGCATTGATGATTTATTTGACCAACTTCATGGAGCTCAATACTTTTCAAAGATTTACCTTTGATCTGGATACCATCAGTTGTGTGTAAAGAAGGAAGACATTCCGAAGACATCATTTCGAACCAGGTATGGGCATTACGAGTTTACTGTAATGCCTTTTGGATTGACTAATGCACCCTATGTATTCATGGATATGATGAATAGAGTTTTCATGGAATATCTCGATGAATTTGTGGTGGTATTTATTGATGATATCTTCGTATACTCTAAAAGCTACGAAGATCATGAAAGTCACTTGCGCATTATCCTGAAGACTATGAGAAAAAAATGATTTATATGGGAAGTTTAGAAAGTGTGAATTCTGGCTTCAGGAGATTTCTTTTCTTGGCCATATTGTCTCTAAACATGGAATCTCTATTGATCCTTCTAAGACCAAGGAAATCCAAGAATGTCCAGCACCTACGAGTATAACTCTGGTAAGCAGTTTTATTGGTTTGGCAGGTTAATATCGACGTTTTGTCCAGAATTTTGCCCGATTGGATAACCCATTAATAAAGCTCACAGGTAAGAGGGTTAAATTTGTTTGGAAAAAAGAGTGTGAAGAATGTTTCGAAGAACTGAAGAGAAGATTATTCAATGCTCCTATATTGAATCTACCATCGGGAAATGATGGGTTCATTATTTATAGTGATGCATCGAAGAAAGGACTTGGTTGTGTCCTTATGCAGAATGATAGGGTTATTTCCTATGCATCACGATAGTTGAAAATTCAAGAGCAAAACTATTCTACTCATGATCTAGAGTTATCAGCTGTGAAATTTTCTTTGAAGATATGTAGGCACTACCTCTATGGTGAAAAATGTGAGATTTATACTGATCACAAGAGTTTGAAGTATATTTTCTCACAAAATGAACTCAACATGAGGAAAAGGAGATGACTTGAATTTCTCAAGGATTATGATTGCACGATACACTACCACCTAGGGAAGGAAAACAAGGTGGAAGATGCTTTGAGAAGAAAATACCATGGAGTTTTGAACAATATGAGAATTGAAAGGGATCCAATTTTCATGGATCTAGTGAAGATGGACATGGGAATAACAAGGGAAGGTGAAACATCAATTCTTTTTCAAATGGTTGTTAAACAATATTTACTAGAAAGGATTAAGAGTTCACCGACCAATGATGAAGAATTTCAAAAGAAGATTAAAGCTGTGAATGATGGGAGATTGAGAGACATTGTGTATGAATATGGAATTTTGAAATTCAGGAAGAGACTTTGTGTTCCCGATATACCTGATCTAAAAAGAGAATTGCTGGATGATGCTCATAGTTCCAATTTCTCTATACACCATGGGAGAACATAAATGTATATAGATTTGAAGGAACATTTTTGGTGGGAAAACATGAATAGGGAGATTGCTGATTTTGTGTCAAGATGTATGGTTTGTTAACAAGTGAAAGCTGGAAGGCAACAGCCTGGAGGAGTCATGCAACCTCTTCCCATACCGGAGTGGAAATGGGACAATATTACGATGGACTTTGTGATGGGGCTACCAAAGACTCCTAGAAGGAACGATGCAATATGGTTCATTGTTGATTTTCTTACCAAGTCAACACATTTTATTTCTATAAGAGATTATCTACCACTGGAACATCTAGCAAGACTATATATTAATGAATTTGTTAGGCTTCATGGAGTACCCCTATCAATTGTTTCTGATCGTGATCCCCATTTTACTTCAAGATTCTGGAAAATTCTTCAGAAATCCTTGGATACTGATCTTCATTTGAGCACTTCCTACCACCCTCAAACAGATGGACAATCAGAACGAACTATTCAAACTTTAGCAGACATGTTGAGATCCTGGTCACTTGACTTTCAGGGTATGTGGGATCAATATTTACCTCTGGTAGAATTTTCCTATAACAATAGCTTCCATTCGAGTACTCAGATGGCACCATATAAAGCGTTATAAGGGAAGAGATTTCGTACACCAACCTGTTGGGATGACGTTGGTGAAAGAAAACTTGTAGGCCCAGAACTGGTGGAGGAAATAATGGAAAAGGTGAAGGTAATCCAAAATCACATCAAAGTAGCTCAAAGTAGGCAGAAGAGCTATGCTGATAATCGAAAGAAGGATATGTAATTTCAAGTCGGTGATCATGTTTTCCTGAAGGTATCTCCATGGAAGGGAGACATAAGTTTTGGTAAGAAATGTAAATTGAGTCCCAGTTACATCAGACCTTTCGAAATTCTAGAACGAATTGGGGCTGTAGCTTACCGATTGGAAATGCCGCCAAGTCTCTCCAAAGTTCACGATGTGTTCCACGTATCTATGTTGAGGAAATACATGCCCGACACAACGCATGTACTCACCTATGAGGAATTATAACTGGAACATGATCTGTCTTATTGCAAAAAACCCGTCAATATTATTGATATGAGAGAACAAGTACTGAGAAACCGGACAACACATCTGGTAAATGTTTTATGGAGAAACCACAAGATGGAAGAGGAAACATGGGAACCCGAGGAAAATATGATGAAGAACCACCCGATTCTTTTCATGCGGTAGTATTCTGGAAATTTCGAGGATGAAATTATTTGAATGAGGGAAGAATGTAACACTCCAAGCTTCTACGGTAGGCTTCTCTTTGAATAATGCAATAGAGTGTGTTGTACGCAACATCGAGTTCTAACACACACCACAACCGATCAAACTAGCTGTTATGAATAGTAATACATAATTTTTAAAATTTTAGATATTTTATCTCTCAAAATGGACTTCATTTTTGGATTCGGAGTATCGAATTTAGCCTAAGGTGAAATTTTGGTACTTCGGATAACTTTAATATTTTGCTGAATAGTGAAAATTATTAAATTTTAATTAAAAACAACTTTTTTAATCAAAATAATTAATAGTGATAAATTATGAATTTGAGTGGTTTTAAAGTATATTTAGAATTTATTTCTACCATTTAATACAATGTTGGTCGTTGGACATAATTCCACAAGTAAACCGAACATAAACAAGTATCAATCTTTTGATAGTTATTATATCTTAAAAACACGCTTTTTGTTTTGACAGTAGGAATTAATTTTAAATTAATTTCAGCCACCTCTGTGTTTTGAATTTTTAAAAATGGATTCCATATTTGGAATCATAACTTTCAAACTGTTTAAATAGGTATCTTTTATTTTTAGACAATTTGAATAATTACTTCGGTAAATATTTTATTTACCATGGTTAAATGGTAAATTCGGTAAATAAGGATTAACAAATAATATTATAATAATAAAAAATTACCCTAAAACGTGTCCTAAACTTATTTATTGATACATGTCCGACCATGGGCATCTTTGAGTGGATTTTGGGACCCCATGGTGCCACTTGTAAGTGATAGGGACACTTTATTTTAATTAAGATAAAACAAATACAAAAATGACACAAGCATATATCTTATAGAAAAACAATTTTTATATAGGGTTATATATGTTGGATGTTCAACTATAAATATTAATTAGTAATATAAAAGTATTTCCTACATAATGGTATTTTATTTATAATTTTTAGAGATTAAATAATTTAATTTATTTATAACACAATGGTGATGCATTAATTACCATAATAGTGAAAAATTAAAATGATTGATATTGTAGATACCAAAATAAATATAATTTGAGACTTTTTATGAATTAAACTAATTTTATAGGTTAATATGACATGTTAGGAATGGTTTAATTAACTTATTTCGAAGTAATAATTCTGTTATAATTTTTACAAAAATCAATTATTGAATAGTATCAAAATTTACGTAAAAGAGTTTTTAAAACAAATATTATATTATTAATTGATATTAAATTCCCAAAAATCAATGGTTAGGCCAAGAGACTTATATAATAATAGGTGTATCATTAATGGACCACTTGGAGATCGCTTGGATGTATATCATACGTTTATTAACCATATAATATAAAAATACAAAGAGACATTGTAAAAGTGAAACTAATTAACTAAGAGTTAATACTTAATGATAAGGTTAATATAGTAACCCAAACCTGTGTAAATTATATTGGTTGAGAGGTTTTAGACCCATCCCCACCTTAACCTTTAAATAATCTACTTTGGAGCCATTAGAAACCAAATATTAATTTATTATAAAATAATATTTCTGGCTTTTCCAAAGGTGCCCCTCACCCCTCTTATAAAAGGGCACTCTCCCTTCTCATTAATTCACACCTTCAAAGCCTTTTGGCTAGGCCAAAATCTGCCCAAATGGTCTCTAAAATTCCCTCACGTCATCCTAGAGGCCTTACTTTAGTCATAAATCCAACCTAAGAGCCCTTTTTATCAAATCAAAAGGAAGAACCCGAAGAAGAGGTAATGATTTCACACCACCCTTTTCCAAGTTCCTTTATTCTTCCACTTCTTCCTTCTTTGTTATTACCATTCTAAAATAATAACCATAGTATCTTATATATACTTTGATTTTATTATAAATACGGTACAACCATATTCAATATTCTATCCATCCTTTGAATAACATGTCACCATAGGTGCGTACGTACGGCTTACCGTCTCCACGTCGTGGTGTAATTGTTATTCAATAAATTATTATTTGGATGGGTATAATAATGATTTGTAACTAATGTAAATAATAAATATAAAATTATAATGATTCTGTATATATGATATACCAACCAATTATATATTATTTTAATATCAAAAGAATGATATTGTCGCTCGTGCGTACGTACGGACTACCGTATCCACGAACGTGATAAGATTCATATTCCATCGTATCAATTCAATTATAATTCTCATTTGATGATTAATAATAGTGTCTGAGGACTTTATATCATTCTGGATATGATTAAGATACAACCTATCCATGAAAAACACAGCTTACGTAACAAAATATATAAAATAAAATGAGTAAGTTAACACCTGAAACAACGATAATACTAAGATATTATTAACAAATCGATGTTAAAAGATCATATATGATATCATATTAATGTATATGATTCTTGTATAATTTAATAATAATTATTTCACCATTATACATGAGGTTAACCTACCCCAACCAAGGAAAAGTACAAGGTACGGGTTTATTTCACAATCCCTTCATTATATGAGGTTGTTTATACGTAATAATCTACTGAGATCTCTTTATCATCCACATCCATGTTTCTTAAAAATATATTTAAAAACATTTTTACTATTTACAAGAATATTGGTTAATGTCATTTATACCATTTTTTGACATTTTATAAGAGTTTTATAAAAGAATATTTCCGTCATTTTCCAAACAAGGTGCTTTTTAACTTTTTCGACAGAATTAAGGTAAGAATGTTTTTTTAACTTATACGGCGGGTGCGACTATTTTCGCCGTTATAAAATTGTCGAAGCTTCCTTTACTAGATTATTAGAGTATTTTCAAAGAAAATGTTTTATTTTATAAATATATGACTCTTAAATGATTTCAAAATAAAAAGATATATTTCTCTAAAAAGAGTTTTTATTTCATCTATGTAAACATCCTTTGATGGATTTTACGCTTATTTGAAGTTGATTTATTATGATACAAAACTTCTGTATTGTATTGAAGGTTTTGTGATATGTTTTACTATTGATGTGTTCTATTTATACCATTCATTGTTTATGGATGAAGTATTTACATTTCGTATGCTAATTTTAATAAGAAATGTTTATGTCATGTTTAAACCTTTTCATATGGGAATACATAGAACTTAATATGTGACGGGTGGAGCCCGCTATAGCTCCTAGATGCATAGGTAGGTATCATGGGACAAACTAGCGTCTTGGAACAAGGCCTTGGAAAAATCTTATTTGTAGTCTTGGCACGAGGCCTTGGTTATGTGGTTATGATAATCTGGCATTACGCATTCCATCATTATGAAAGTGGTTATTGATATTACATGTGATTATTCGATTAGTAGAATATACATGTGAATAAGTAAATGGAATAATTTTATTTTTTCCATACTATGTTGAAGTTCAAGTTTAAAAGGCTTTTTTTAGTTATACATTTCCTTAAATGTTTATTCTTATTTCTGAAAGTTTCCTCTATATTGTTATCCTTACTGGGCATTTGAGCTCACCCCTTTCAATGTTTTATTTTTCCCAGGATGTGAAAAGTAATTTATGAATGACCTGCAGGGATAGTATGTGGGGATATGAGTGTGGACTATGAAGAAAAGTTATTATTGTAGTTTTCATTTTTATGATGTAATGTAATACTTATGAATATAACAAGTGTTTCCAAGGCTACTAAACTAATCGGTCTTTTGATATTTGATCTTTCTTGTGATCATGTCAATGTTATGTAATAATGCACCGACTCTAGGTAACTGGGGTCGGGGCGTTACATACCTAGATCCTAATGGTAGCTCCCACAACTGGCACCTGCTCTGCTATAATGCTCTCCATGAGCAAAAATCTCTCAAATAACCTAGCATATGTATGGATGAGAAGAGATATCATGGATGCGCTGATCTCCTGGTGTCTTCCCTAATTCAAGTTCTGATTCCTACAAAAAGGGTCTCACACCATTTTCTTGGAGTAGTGAGAAAGATCAGTAAACCTTATCATGTACTCCACCACATTCAAACAACCTTGTTAGAGATTCAAGAGATCCTATATGCACACAAAGAATAATGTCGCTGGAATGAAATCCTCTTTGAAGAGTCAATCATTGTTTTCCCAAGATAGAGTCACCTCATCATGCATCTAGATCACTAATCTCAACAATCTCCCCACTGAGCCATAATGAAGGATCACGACTAGAAATGCTATCTATTCGGAATGCATCCCCACATGGCAGAAGAAACATGTAACCACCTCCATCCAATCCTCATATATCTGGGGGTCTAGCTCACCACTAAAAAATGGGAGGTATTTGCCTCTAGAACACATGAAACACACTAAACATGCGTTCACCCACAACCAGTAGTGCTGGAAGTAGCTACTGCTTGATAGGTGGTGGTATCACTAGTAAGCCACCCAAAGCTGTAATCTCCAGTGTAGGGAGTATATATGGAACATAACCCTATACCGGCATGTTATCTCTACGAGGATAATCCTTGTGATCACACAACATAATCATGGCTAGCTATCTTTGTAGAGGCATCGGGATATAAATCAAGAGGTTCTACCTTTAATAGAGTATACTGGGTGAGACGGCAAATGATGGAAATGAGAACACGCCCAAAGTCATATATAATGCATGTTCCATCTATTCCCAAAAAACTATTGTTTTCATGTTCCAAGTAGAAATGTAGGAGTCCAATGTCCTAGTGTATGAATAAGTAAGCTTCCATAAAGACACTAGATTCCCTGGCCTAATAGATGAAGCTGAAACCCTTAACATGGTTTCCCCAAACCAACTTCACAGACTCTCGGTCCTTAGGTATATCCAAACCCTCTAATACCACTCTATAATGATCATTCACAGAGGGTCATGTGCTGTGAATTCCCCAAGGCTGCCTCCGATAGGACATGGGTAGGAAACTTCCACCAGGTAGGCATATCTAACAGATGGAAGGTATTGGCCTATGTAATTGTACACATGCACACATCTCCAAGACCAAAATGATGAAAATTAAAAACAATATGTAACTGATTCATGAATGAACTATGATACAAATCATAGATTATGAATGTAAAAAAATTGAAAAGTAAACAGGACCACAATAGAAGCCCACAGAAAGGAGAGTCTGCCAACGTGAATGTACAATTTCATGAATGTGATCCCAAGAAACCCCTACTCCAAGGGTAGGTGTAATAGATGTCTGAAGCTATTGAAGCACACCTCATCTACCAGATCACTCAAAGAACCAAGTGTTACTTATCCACCTAGAACTCAATAATATTATCAATTATATTTTCAAGACACAACTTGTGTGTGCAATGCTCGGGTAGGTGTGAGTAAATATATAAATAGTAGGAAACATTGAAACAAAAAAGAAATAACACTAAGAAACACATGGAGTATACCACAAAGAAATACATGAAGTACATTCAGATCAGAGAATTATAATTCTAAATCATAAAGAGAATCATTGTTAGTTGTAGTCCACACATCATCCAATTTCCAGGACACACAGTATGTCGATGATGCACATAGTATCAATGGTGCACATTGTGTCGATTTCCCAAAGAGTGTCTGTGGTGCATATAGTGTTGATGGTGCATGGAGAAACGATGGAGCATGGAGAATTGATGGATAATAAAACATCAGTATATCATAGATCATCGGTGTTTCATGCATCCCCAAAGTCACATGGTCAACATGTCACATCGAGCCATAGGATTCTTCTCGTAGCGTGCTTGTTTTAGGAGGACCTACTCCTCAAGCCATTAGGTTGTAAGAAAAATTCTAAAAAATCACATTTAGAGTATTTAAAAAGGAAAATCTCATTGTAAATGTCCCAATTACACATATAGATCATTAAATAGACACACATATTGGATGTCACAGTTGTTTGGTAAAAAGGATGACCCGGTCCGACCGAGCCAACCCGGCCCAGCCTGGTCTCGTCTGGTAGGACCCGGCACGCTAGGCCATTGGGTCCAGCCTACAGGGCCACTAGAGAAGCCCAACCACCCTTTTCCACCTCGTAATGTGAGTTGGTTTACTCAGTCAGATGTGGGCTGCCCTGGTCGTGCCCCCTAGTCCATACTGTCTACCCTAACCACATGGCTCCCCCTATGTCTCCTAGTCAATGTGGTGTTGCGTTTCATTTCATGTGGTTGACCCACCTCCTCCGCATGACTTGTGGCTTGACTATGTAGGTTCCCTTGATGTGGCTTTGATCCATGTCCAATTTATCCATCATGGACTCCTTTTATGGACCCTAGTCACCACCCGTAGCATCTGCCGCCATAGGAAGGATGTTTTCTAGCCGTGCGCCAGCGTAGTCTAGCTGTTGCCACATGATCTCACGGTTTCCATCAAGGGAAACCTTTATCCTTCCCTAAACCAAAACATTACCGCTGTCACATGCATCAAGGCGTGTCATGAACTGCCGACGACACCATCCCCCGGTGACCCTGGTTTCTTAGGCCACACCCTTTGATCAAGTACTCCATTTTTTGAAACATATCCACAACGGTGGTCCTCGTGTCTCGACCTTCGCATCTATGGTCTTTGATCCATCTTCATATGTCTTTAGGTGAATGATCGCAGTCGAATCCTCCATGAAAATTCGCGTTGTGACCATAAGGGTCCAACAATGATGAATTCAAAAAACAAAGATATCAAGAACACATAGAATGCCCAATGAATGGTTCTTATCCTTGTACGTGTTGGCCTTGATCAATTAATGTTTTGATGTTTAAAAAAAGAACAAGAATAGACAATAATAAAGATCTATCTACCTTCATAAACATATTTACAATTTATCCAAACTACAAGAATGGAGGAACCGTGGATCAACCCGTTTGTGGGTTGGTCGATGTTCGTCATTTAAATCTAATTAATGAAAGGAATGAACCATGAGATCAAACACCCTAACACATGGTTCGATCAGTCATTGAAGAATAATGTTGGTATGTGCAATTGTTGATCCTCCATCCACTTGCATTTTTCATTAATAGAATTTCCTTCTATACATAATAGGAATTGTATGGTTTTAGTGATTACCCTGAATTTGTTACAAAGGTTTCATTAAAAAAGAAAAGTCTACTATGTCAAATAAAATATTTTTATTAAAATATTTTAGCGAAGGTTACGTCCAAATTATAACATTAAGATTTTACTCACACCATTCGATGTTTGGAACCTCCTAGGGTAATGTCACTTCTCTAAACCCAATATTACGCTCAGATTTCTTATTGGGGAAACAATTCAGAGGTTATTTCTATTTTGAGGAAAACTCACCATGAGCTTTATTAAAAACATAAACTTCTTCATCATATTATTCCAGGAACACCAGACATAAGATTCTCATGCCGCCTCTGTGCTTGGTATCATAATATTTACAATTAATTTATAAATAAATGGAGAATATCTGAGTCATTACATTATGTATAAAATGATTATTTTTCTAAAAATGTATTTTTATCGCATTTTGATGGAGTACCCATTTTAAATCTAGTTTTTGTTACTTTTATAAGTCCTATTTGACAATGTAAACATCATATTTATAATCAAGGCATCAAAATCTACACTAGTTAATTTTGTGGAATTTTTCTGATAGGATCCATTTTTAATGAATATTGAAAATATTGTATTTTATTTCAGAAATGCTTTTCTTTCCAATGTATTTATATTATTATAAAATCCTTTAAATTGGGTATAAAGTGTGAATAGATTAATTTTTTTTTCATTTAATATTATGTAGGTCATTGGAAATATATTTGTATTAAAATTAAATATAATCACTTATTAAAATTTTAAACGTCTCTTTTACCAGCCTTTGAACGACATCTACAGGATTAGCACAAACATAATTTTACCACATATGTGAATTTATTTTTTGTAAAAAGAACATACATGGTTCTAGTAAGTATGAAATATGTGGTCCAAATGGATCCAAATAAGTTTTTTGAATAGTATATTTAGTGTTTTATTTACAACGGTTAAAGGTGAATATGGTAATGAAATGTAAAAAAAATCCATAATAACATAAAATTATAAAAAAATTCCTAATTTAATTGGGTCAGAGGTGTTTGACCAAAATAATCTTTATTTTGAACTTATAACATTTTTGAGCTGCATGGGTATGAATATGAAATTTATTATATCTAATTAAATTATATGTTAATAATGTTATAATCATATTTTTAATAAGTATATTATTTTTAATAGGGGATTATATATGGGATATATGTGAGTAAAATTTGTATTTATAAAAAGAAAATATGACATACATAATGTTAATTTATATATTATTTTTGGAACATAATTAATTAAATGTAGTTATGACACGATGGTGAGGCAATAATAGATTTATTAACAGAAGAATCAAATAAATGATATTAATTATATTAAAATAAGTATAATTTGAACTGTTTTATGTTATCCAAGAATTTTATGAATTACATTAACATTATAGGGATGTGTTGAAGTAATATATTAAAAATAATCAAGTTGTAATGATGTTTTGAAAAGTCATTTAATGAATAGTGTCAAAATTTGCATAATTCAGAACTTAAAATATAAAATATTCAATTAAATGATATATAATTTTTTAAAATAAAAAATTTATAAAAATAGTTTATATAAGTTCAAAATATCATTAATGACTAATTAATTTTTCTTTTTTCATGTTGTGGACATTATTTCGACTCTCTGATTGTAAATTACTTAATAAAAATTTACGAGTTAAAATGGGTTAAAACCAAAAGATAAGTGTTAAAAAATATTCAAAACATGCATTAGTTTAATTGGATGATGGGGATTAGAACAATAATAATTAAATATTAGAAATTAATTATTTTGGGACCATTTTGAATCTAAAATTAATTTATAATATTTTAATATTTTAAGGGTTTTTAATAGTGTCTCTCTCCTCTCCTATAAATGGGAACCCATTCATATCTAATCCTTACACCTAAAAAACAATTTGGTTCAGACAAAATTGGACCAAAACCCTTCTTATATTACATCAACACATTCTAGAGGCCATATTTTATTCCTAAAACAATCCTTAAATGTGTTATGGTGTTAACAGTGGTGATCATTTGAAGAAAAGATAACGTTTTTAATTACATATTTCAATTTTATTCCTTCATCATATTCCATAGAATTTTCTCAACAATAATGATATAATAAATATAGTATCACTAATAGGATTAGATCTTATTTGGTTAATATCATCACCTAAATGAATCTCAACTTCTATCAAATGGGAATAAAAATAATCATTCATGCATATGTGTGAACTATCACCACCACGAATCAATATAATTCGTTTTCCATAACTGTATCTTTTGACTGGATATAATAATGGAATTATTATTCATATGTTATATTATTGAAATATTAATCATTAAAAGATAATAATATATCAATTAAATTCTTACATTCCAAGCTCATTAAAATTATATCATTGTTTGTGCGTACATGTTAACTATCACCTCCATGAAGTGATGTGATTCATTTTTTTCACCACATTACTTGTATTCTATACATAAGTATATTTAAGTTATTACTATGATATTAATGCTTTTATAATAATTATAGAACTGTAAAATAATACATATCTTCTTTTCATAATGATAAATGAAAAATAGAAATCATTCCTAATGTGTACGAATGACCTACCATCTCCATGATTATAACATTTTTCATTTTTATTTATCATAATTATTGTTTTTATTTAAAATTATAATGGATGTATAAAAGTAATACTTATTTCATGAAT
This sequence comes from Viscum album, assembly GCA_963277665.1. Classification (NCBI taxonomy): domain Eukaryota; kingdom Viridiplantae; phylum Streptophyta; class Magnoliopsida; order Santalales; family Viscaceae; genus Viscum; species Viscum album. Next base: position 135,253,807 of record OY728141.1, read on the forward strand.
GTTAATATAGGGATTATGGACTTATGACTACATGGACTATTTAAGTTATACCAAGTTCATTTTCAAATCATGTACCAAATATTGACAAAACATTCGATATCAAATTAAATAATTATGTATATATTATAACATGGTAATAAGAGAAATAAAAAAATAAAAAATAGTAAAAAAGTTCTCACGAAATTATAAATGAACCTTATTTTATTATTTTGGAATATAAACAATGTATGAGATGAGTCGGACTCAAGGTAAGGGACTTCATGTCAATCTCTAATCATTGAGGCATATTTTGATACTATACAACACATTATTTTATACGGTGTAAAATAAATCCATTTTACATTAAATTTAATTCAGTGTTCTTCAAAAGACTATTTTTATTTAATATTTTTTACAAAATTAATAAATGAATGTTTTAAGCGTATACAGCAACAAAATATTCCTTGCCCCCATGAGAGTTATTTGATATTTGGATTCTTCTACAATCCTTAGTGTTTTTAAATGAAAAAGAAAGAACATATTACGTTTTTGGGGTATTTTGATATTGAATATGATTCATATAAAGGATTGAATATATCAATATTTTAAAATGATTTCTTCTTATTTTAGATGAAATTTTCTGAGTGAAATGTTTATAATTGATATATTTTATGTGTTATGATTACGTAATGGTACTTGGAAATTTGACGGGTGGATACATGAGAAAACAAAGATGGGTTGTTCCGTCATAAACCAATGAAGGTTTGTTACATTATAACATATAATAAATTTGGTATAGATGTCATCTATATGGATATTCTATTTTTAAGAGTGGTATGTATCGAAGTCGACTGTATGCTTATTCCATTTTATTACAATTACATCCCATGTTACTTTTATATGTTATATATGATTTCTTTGGGTTTACAGAAAAATCATGGTTATAAAAAAGGTATGAAATGGTCATATGTTTAAGAAATGATTTTACTACTCCTTAAAGGGGAAATGTATTATATTATGATAACGTATTCAAAAGATTACATGCTTTCAAAAGACTAACAGTTTCCCTTCTTTGTGTATCCCATAATGAGTTGTTTATACTCATTTTAAGTGTTGAAGTTTTTTTAATAGTAATTAAAGGAGAAAAGAGTCAAATTTGGGATCACTAAATAGTTATGATGCTTAAACATGAAATGAAACCATGATTATTTTAAAAATAGTTTTTTAATGGACAGTGAGTTGGATTGTCAACATTGTAACATTAGGCCTGTTACATATGAATTATGGAAAAATTAACTAAAGCTCTAAATTTGATAATATCCACGATGTGAATTAAAGTAAAATTCTTGAATAAACCCATGATTATGTGTTGTTTAAGGATGAGGCCTTATAGTTGGTATCATCGGAAAGGTTTAGACAACATTATAGAATATTTTGTTTTAAAATAATTAAGGATATCATCATGAGATTATAATGTTATGTTTTATTATAAGTTCAATGTCATACTATTCCTTTTTTGGAAATATGATATGAACTCTTAAGGTGAATAACGGTATTTTTGAGGACATTAATTTTTGAGGTAATTATGGGTTATTAAAATATAGGATGCAAAATGAAAGACATGAGATAAAATTTGAGGTCAAAATATGATATGGTTATTTCTGAGTATTTTATCTCATTTTAAAATGTTATAAGAAATATATTTATTTTGAAAAAGGACAACCCACAGACCGTGTGACAAACCGTCATGTCAGAAAAGGCAACAGGGATCGAACCCATAACAGAAGTGTAATAAGGGTGGATTTCCTACCACTAGCCTACGTGAAGTCCATAGTTTGTATGACTTATTATTTTTAGTTAAATTATTTTATGATTTAAGAACAAGTTGATTTTTGGAAATAATGGTTTAAAAAATAGATATCATTTGTATTGGAAAATGATTTTGGGGATTAAGTGATTAATGTTCATTTGGAAGACAATCACTATTTCGGAATCCTATATGATCAAGGTAAATAGAATACTATAGGTTTTTTTTGAAAATGTTGAATTTTATTTTGGAAGAAACTAATATTTAATTGTGTAATTATGGATATTAGGGTTATTTAGGTAAATAATTATCATATCTTAGTGTTTATTTTATTTAATTTTTGGTATGAGACATTAAGAGTGATTGATCTTATTTGGATACAAAAGTTAAAATTTCTCTTGGAAGAATATATTATCAATTCATTTCATGGTTTCAATCATAGTTTACAATATTTTGAAGTAATTTGTAGGATAATTATTTTTTGAATGGTCAATATTGAAAATTAGGTGTCAATGTTGAATTTTGGATATTAAATGTAGGTTTTCTTTATCTAATGGTTTATTTTTTTATAATTGTTTTATTTTATCCTAACAGTTATTGTTTTTCTTAATGTTTCAAGATAGGATGAATTGATGTTTAATCTATATGGATTGTGTGATTCTCTATAATTTGATTAAGGTGCGAAACAATAATCTTGAATGATAATTTTTAGGTAAAAGAGATGAGTTTGTGGTGGAATGTTTTTAATGGTTAAAACATTACTTTTCAAATATGTTTATTTCTTTTTTGTTCTTAGTCTATGAATTAAATGAATTCCTCAACATTATCGAAAGGATCTTAAAGAGAAAATGTTTTGTATTTAATTTTTGTACTATGAAATCAAAGACCGTTTAATCCATCTCAAATTTAAGGTTTTGTGTTTGTTAACTTTCCCCTGTCAATGTTTTATATCACTATCCATCAAAAATTAATTCTTAGTTTTAACTTCTATATCCATGATTTACTGCATGAAACCTTAGTATGTGTTATCATTGGTGACCTTCATGATTTCCATTCTTTATTTTAATGTGAAATTGTTTTTAATTTTTTTTTCTAATTTAGTATAACAATAAAGCTATTTTGAAAATTCATACATTCGTTACCAACACGAAATTCAGAATTTTGGGTACTGAATTTCCCAAGGGGGTGGAGAGAATATAACAACCTGATTTTTTTGACAGAAATTATATGTTTAATAGTATACATGATACTCCATATCTCGCTTAAACAAGAAACTAAATATTATTATTTAAATTTTAACATTATTACATAGACATTATAATGGTACGATTGAATAGTATTAAATGAATTATGAAAATAGGGTTTACACATGTTTATATATTTATGATTCTTTGGTATGAAAATTAATTATAAATGAAAATAGAAACCAATTGGATATAAAGTATGTGTTTTTATGAAAAACTATTTAATTTACAATAATTATTTTTATAAATTAATCCAATAAAAGTTTTGGGTTATATTAATGTAATTTAAATTGAAACAGATGTTTAATATTTATCTTCTATGTCTTCTAAACATGATAAATGATCAAAATTAATTTTATGCATTAAAGGAGTAACTTTAAAAAAATGAATTTTACATCCTTTTGGTTGAGAACCCATTTTAAGTATAGATTTTACCCCTTTTATAAGTTCTATTTAAAAAATTAAAATTATTATTTGGAACAGGAACATAAAAAGTTAAATTGGTTAATTTTTTTATTTCATTTTTCTGATAAGATTCAGTTTTTATTGAATAGGGAATAATAAAGCATTTTAATTCAAAAATTATTTTCTGTCAAATTTATTTATTTTTTAGAATATTAATTTAATGGGGTTTAAAGTATAATTTTAAAAATTTATTATTATTTAACCCAAATATATGTTATTGGAATTATTATTGTATTAAATTTTTATATAATCACTTATTGAAATTTAGAACGTCACTTTTACCTGTCTTCTAACCACATCTGCAGGATTAGCATTAAACATAATTTCACTGTATCTATGGATTGAATATAAAAAAAATGAAATACATGGTTGTAATTAGTATGAATAATTTGGTTTAATTGGATCAAAATAATTTTTTGTTATTATTTACTTTATTATTTTATTTACCATAGTGAAAGGTCAATAGGGTACTTAATGGTAAAAATAATATCATAAAAATATAAAATTCCAATAATAGCTGTCATAATTTTCTTTTAGGAGTGTGTTTCAACCAAAATAAACTTTATGTAGAAATTATCACCTTTTTATGCCACATGGTTTGGAAAATCACATTTATTATATTTTATTTTTGGATAAGATATTGTTTTCATACTCATATTTTAAATAAAGAAATCATTTTACATAAAAAAAATTAAAAGGGATGTCTACAACTATAAAATTATCATATAAAAAACTACCTACATCATGGTAATTTACTTATAATTTTTTGATATTATATAATTTTATTTAATTATGATGCAATGGTGATGGAGTAATATATTTATTGAAGGATGAATCAAATAAATGATATTAATAATATTAAAATAAATATACTATGAACTTTTTATGCCATAAAGGAATTTTATAGATGAATTTGACATTTTATGTATGTTTCAATGTTGTTTTTTTAATGAATCAAGTTGTCATGTTTTTTGAAAAATCCATCTAATGAATAGTGTCCAAATTGAAATATTTCATATCATAAAATATATAATATATAATTAAATGTTATAATTTTTTTTATATCATTATGAGACAAAATATTTTATTTATGTCTCCAAATTTCATTAATGAGTCGTTAATTTTCCTTTTGGCAGGGTACGGTAATTATTTTAACTCTCAAAATGTAAATGAAATGATAAAAGGGTAAGAGTTACAATGGGTAAAAACAAAATGATAAATATTGAAAAATATTTAAAACATTTATAATATTAAATATATCATGGTTATTAGAACCAAAATGATCATATAATATAAATAAATCTATTTTGGACCATTTGTATTTGAAAATTAATTTATATAATTTTATTATTTTAAGGGTTTCCAAAAGTGCATATCCCATCTCCTATAAAAGGGATCCCATTCATATTTAATATTTACACTTAAAATAAATTTTTTAACAGAAAATATATAATCACACCCCTTCCTATATTCCCTCACCTCATTAGAGGGGCATTAGTTTAGGCATGACACCCTCATTCGTGGTCTTAATGTGTTAATAAAGGTGATCATTGGAAAGAAATGTAACATTTCAATAAGTTATTTCTATTTTGTTTCTTCTCCATATTACATAAAATCATATACAACCATGAAGATATAATAATTCCAATATTCTCAATATTTTTAGATGTTATTGATTTATTATAATATTCTAAATCCATTTCCATTTCCATTAAATGGGAAAGGAATTAATGGTTCATGTGTACTTGTGAACTATCACATCCATGAAACAATATAATTTGTTTTTCATAAATATATCTCATGACATGAAATAATTAATAAATTAATTTTAATATGTGATATTCATGATATATTTATTCTTATGATATATTAATATATAAATTACATTATTCCTTTCCATGCACACAAAAGATGATTATGACGTTCGTCCGTACCTGTGATCTATCACCTCCATGAGGCGATGTGATTAGATTGTATTCATGAAATAACTTGTATGATATATATATATGAGTATATTTAAATTACTAATATTATATTAATTTTCTTATGGTCACTCTGTATAGTTAAAATAACATTTACTTTCATTCCATAATGATCAATGAAAAAATCAAAATTGATAGTCATGCGTACATACAACCTACCGTCTCCTAGATGATAACATTGTTAATTTTTCATATCCATAATTAATTTGATTATGTAAAAGTATAATGGTTGTGTAAAAGATATATATATGTAATTATTGATGCTCCTTTTTCATCACATTGTCTATACTAATGGAAATGAAAATGACTTAGCACAAATTGATTCATCCTTTGAAGAAAACATAAAAAATCGACAAAGGCATGAACAAGGCTTCAAAAACACATGTGCGGCGCATTTTCCATCACTATCGAGCAAGTTCACTTGCACGACGCCTAATGGTCACGCAAGTGACTTGTACTCCCTAAAGGATTACCACCGGGGTCTTCTTCAGCCTATATATAGACCCTGTTGGCCCCCCATTCGGGAGGAGGAATTTTTCCAGAAACTCCGATTTGAGCTCCCGGTGCCCTAGTCTCTTCTCAAATCTTCTGAAACACTTCTAAGGTAATTTATTACCTAGATCACAATATCTAAAGGGGGAGAGGAAGACCTAAGTGTTGAAACTCATCAACACTTGTGTGCCTGAGTGGCCAACCATTAAGGGAAATGGCCACACTTGCGCGCCGCCTTACTCCTTCATTAGAACTTGCATGCTCCTCTTCTAAAAGAACCTCAAGATGATTCTAAAGGCTTTAACCAATAATCGCTCAAGTATTACCCTACTGGTTAACTGTCGCGCAAGTACCCATGTGTCGCGCAGGTATACCTGCATGACCAGAACATGTGCGCCCACGCAGTACCTGCGCGCCTACCGGGACTTGAGCGCCGCTACCTTTTTGGGTGCCCTTCTTGCCCATTTTCCACTCCTAAGACATTCCACCTCTCCTATTCAAGATTCAGTCTTCAAGACACCCTTCAAATCCATTTATCGCATGATTTATTGATTTGACGTCTTTATCTGAAAGGAACTCTGTGGAATATCTCTCAAAACCTAGTGATTTACACATCTTTATGTCACTAAAGATTGATATTTCATTCATTCAACCTAATCCTGTAAGATTAGAGAACTCATTAAACTGGGCCTCCCTTTCAAGAATAAGACCAAGTCATAATTCTCAAATCTGGGCCTCCTTTTCAGGAATAAGCCCCAGTCATAATCATTAACCTGATCCTCATTTTCTAGAGTAATCCCCAGTCATAATTTCCAAATATTGGAATACTCCTTAGGAGTGAGCCCCAAGTCCTCATTAAGTTGGGCATCCTTCTCAAGAATAAGCCCCAACCATTATTTCTTTAACAAGGTGCACCTTTTCAAGAGTAAGACCCAGACCCTTAATTTTTCAAGTCTCTTAACCTGGGCCTCCTTTTCAGGAGTAAGCCCCAGTCTTAATTCTTCTTAACCAGTCCTAATTTACCTTTGATCCGGGATTACTTCTCAGGAGTAAAAACCCAATCATAAGTCCTTTCCTAATTTAGGCCTCATTTTCAGGAGTAAGCCCCAAGTTAGAGTATTGAAATCTCTGTGAAGCACATATACCTTTATGGACCCTGTTCGTAGATTTCATCGATGAATTAAATCAAAATATTCATTTATCTGGGAAATCATACATACATAGGTCCCACCTTCTTTCTTATGATTGCATCTTTCATGGCACAATTGTCTGATTTTTACCAATACCTCTTGTTTCTCACACCGATCATGACTCACGTGAGCTTAGAGTGTAAAAGTAATTATGAAATCCTTCTTTGAGCCATCAATCATAAACATCATACTCCCTTACTCGAACTACGTGGGTTTTGATTCGTTTTCTAAACAAAGGATACGTAGGTAGCCCATCTGCGGGTTCGATCCCAACTCTGAAATAATCCATGTCCTTCTAAATGACAATAAACTTCAAGTGCCCCACTGAGTGGCTTTAAAACCAGCATGGTCATCATAATGACCAAGAGACTTTTACGTATCAAAGGATACCATTGACTAATAGTCTCTAACAAATACAGATGATTCTCTATAAATTAATAACCTCGAATACATATAAAAGATTCCCTAAATTTCCTAAATGTCGATCATTGATTTTCAGATCTATAGGAAATATCATTTTATACATGGTAATGTAATATGGATTCATGAACATAACTTAAATATATAAAGAGAGTCCTGGAGTAGACAGTAATTCCCCACAAAAAGGTGTGATAAGTCCAACCTCCCATCCTCTCGACCAATGAAAATTCCTAAGTCTCATTATTCCACAAACTAATGAGTGACTACCTCTGGAATGTAGGTCCAAATGGATGTGGAATCATGAGATGTTTTCGGTTCTACGAACAAACTCGTTAGAAACCGATCAAAATGTTTGAAACTCCCTTCAAAGGAGGTCATCCCCAAATTCCGAGGGAACCAAAAATGGTGAACCCGACGTGAATCCTTAACCAAGTTAAAATGATGTTTTACCTATTTGTTAGGCCCCTATTTAAAACTCAATGAGAGGACCAACAAAAATAATCATACAAAATATGTGCTCATCCAAAATATGTAGTGGCTGAATTTATCTTGATTACACAAGTTATATCAAATAGGCACTTTTTTCCAAGATCTACTGCATTTCCAGAATGGCTGCTCTCATGTTCACACCTGTGAATACTGCTGCTACAAATGCCACTACTGCTACTCCTGCTAGATCGTTATCCGCTCTGAGGATGAAATCACCTACTCAGCATCTTCAATGCCAGGTATCAAATGCGCTGGTTAAGGAGTACCGTCAACACGGTACCATCCCAACTCCGGAGGCTACCCGACAAGACCTCCAAGTGAACAACTCACACTGGTCATCCGGACAACGATGGCCATTAATCAAGAAGCAGGTGGTGCTGACTACCATCTCCAACCGTTTCGGGTCGTTATCCCCAGAACGCAATCACAATTCACTCCCTTATTCTGGGGAAGTGAATGTGCAGGTCCATCATGGCCTTAATTCAAGAAGACATGAGTACTTCCCAAGGGCTCCCACGAACAATCGCCATCAGACTTGTGCGGCATTGCACCCTCAACATGATGAGGGTACCGACTCTAGACATTTGGCTCAGGTTCCTCGAAACCGAGTAGGAAAGACGAACTGCTAGAGGTGGAACCCGGTCAACAGTGAGCAGGTTCTCATCTCTGCCATCTCTGGAGAAGTCCACCAACCTATCTTGGTGGCAAGCATAGAGCAGGCACACACACCTGCCCATTTTAATTCTATTGTCTAGAAGACTCATCTGGCAGCATCACGCCAATCCCGTCAGGAAATTCTGGTGGAGTACTGTTGGCAGGAACATACACCTGTATATACATCATTAGCTAGTTATCAGGCTCGTCTGACTACATATGAGAGATCTCGTCAACCATGTTCGGCGAAGTGCAATCAGCAGGCACATACAGCTTCTAGTATTGATCAAGCCTACCAACAGTCTCACTTTGTACCATTTAGAGAAGTTATTAAGAAAGCCCTGAAAACAAACAAGAGGCAGACTCAACTCTCTGCCCCCACACTTGAGTACTGTCGGGATTCACTGACAGGAAAAGGAGGACATGAGCAGGCACATACACCTACTCCAATCCCAGAATGGACATATATCCCAGTTTTGGCAGCTTAATTCACCAAGCATATTTTATCAATGGTGAAAGAGCAGAAGAAAATCGATGCTCATATTTTGGACGCTTGTCAGGATATTATATCAAATTCAGCGGCATCTCAGGGAAATAAACATAAATATATCCCTACCAGTGGAGTGACACATCAACAATTCTCTCCCGAACAGACACACACATCTGTTCTAGTCCAATAGGGTTATGGGGCATACTCCCCCATATCATGCAGACAACCAAGTCAGGAATATACACCTGATTTGAGTGGAGATCATCAGCCTTACCTGGCCATCTTTCTTGAACAGGCACATACACCTACTCAAAGTAGCCACATTCGTCAACAAGTGGTTTCCAAGGTGAGTAAAAAGGCGTCTACGAAAAAGACCCACCCAGCATAGTCAGGAGATCAAGAGCCAATCTGTAACAAGGCATTGTTCGATGCTAGTGTTCTTGAAGCCCTCAGACAGTTATCTGATGGAATTCAAGATTCTACTCCCTCATTTCCCAATAGTGGGAATATTAATTCTGATGGTCTTCAGCAGACACTTCCTCATGAAGGCTTTATTCATGACAATTCGGTCGATCTTGATGTTTCATCTTCAGATGAGAGCCACAGGAACCCTCTGTGTGGTCAGATGACCAAGGAGCAAGAGATCTCAAATTTTTCTATAACCACCATGGTTTTCCTCCCCATGATGATGAATTTCGCTGCGAATGTCCTCTCTGCAGTAGTGATGCACATTGCCCAAAAAATTCTCTAGTGGACAATGTAGTACTGAGAAAGCCCTCTTATCTTGAGGAAATTGAAAATTTGAAACCAGTCATGTCTGATGCTTCATCGCTAGTAGGTGAAATACTTTTTCAATCAGAAGATAGCCCAGGTTGTAGGTCATTATCTGAACCACCCCTAAGTCATGCATCTTCTAGTTTGATCAATGATTTCTCTACCAATATTGTTGAATCCGATGAAGCAACAAGGAAACACCAACTCTGGTCAAATCAGGTAGAAGAATCTTCATCAGATGATAAAGAGGAAATGCTGAACATGAGAAAACAACTGGCGAAAGGTGAGGTGCCAGTCATGTTTTGGCCTCTGGCTGACTCTCAGTATGACATTCCAGAATTTTTGATGGAAGATGGAATTCATGATATTCGTCTCAACATATGGAAAACTCTTTGTCAGTTGAAAAAGAAAGTATTATCTTATGATGAATATGAAAATCATCTTAAGATAATAGAATGGTTACAACGTCAGATTGATTTGGCATCTATATCAGTCTCTCGATATCCGAAGGCTGAAAAGCATTAGAGAGCCCTTCAACGTTCATGCCTTGGCGGGCTTAGAAGATTGCGTCAGTTAATTTCCAATACCCCATCTGGTATTCATGTCAGAGGATGGGGTGTTCATGGAGTACTACATTTCACTGTGCTCTCCAGTCAGCATAGCCCGCTGAAAATGGTCTCATGCAATGTTATTTCCCATGGCCAGCCACAAATACCAAGCTTCGTTTGTTATAAAAAGTTTTCACAGGAACATGCCTCAACTAGTTCCTCTCAAAATCAATATTACAAATAACAAGTTGTTGAATTACTCCTAAATCAAGCAAACGAGAATATTGAAGAGGCCTCTCGTATGGAGCAAGAACATCATCAAGTGATAAAAGTGTCGGAAATTATCAAACATTCTTTTGAACCAAGTTATAAAAGTTGATACAGATTAATGCATCCAGCTAACTTCCGGACTAAGGTTCACAAGATCAAGAGATATTTTAAGAATGTCTCAGACATAGCATGTCAAGAGCCACCCCAGCTCACCAGACTGGGGACTCTTTTAAACCAACCCTCAGAATCAACAAATAGGATTCGAGGAGTTGAGCGGGAATAGGAGGAACAGCCCTAGTCCACCGGACTAGGGACTTTTTCAAATCATCAATCCCTTCCTCAGAGAAAGTCGGTCTTTTCTCGATTGGGGAAGAATCCTCAAGAGGAACAAAGAGCCAAATTATCAGAAGATTCTCTCCAAATTGCGGTTTGTCAAGAAGTTCCTGAGGGATCGAATCAACAAAAGGAAATGTCTCATCAAAGACATGGAAGAAGACAATATCACACAAATGATGATAGAAGGGATGCGATGTGTTATGCATCAATCAATGTCATCAATGTCATTGTTGCTGATCCACCAGATGAGGCTCACTCAGGGGACTCTGATGAAGAGGTTCCTGCTCAAGAAGATGTACACACCGACACAAATGAAGAAGTTGTGCGTACACGAAATCAAATGGTTACTCATAACCTAGGTAATCCTTCGAGTAACCCACTTCCCCCTCTCTGAAAAGGATCAATCAAAGGGAGGGGAAAGAATCTGGTTACATATCTTTCCTTTGGAGAAGGACAATCACTCTCATTAGAGAAAATTTTTGCACAACAGGAGGAAGAAATGAAGGAATTAAGAAGGTTGAATGCAGAACTACTTCAGAGTAGTCTTCTTCTTAATCATGCAGGAGTCCGTCAGACAAAGGAATTTGTTGCAGCTACTGAGATGGATCAAGAATATCCTCCTCTATTAGAACACCCTCATAGGTCTAATACTATGAGTCAAGTGCAACAACAGTTGGCAGTGCTACCATCAATTGCAACACCAACTACCACATCTGTCCAAGCTCCAGTCATTGCACCTACCCAAGTCCATGTTCAACCGGATGTTTCTCAAAAGTTAATAACTACTATTGAGTCATTAACATCTCGGTTAGAAACTATGGAAAGGAAACGTATGCAGGTTCAAACAGAAAAGAAAGTTTACCCTGAATGGGTAGATTCAATCTCTCCTCCATCCTGTTTTGGAAACCCTGTATTCCCCATTTTCAATGGATCAGGAGACCCTGAACCGCATTTGATGCATTATGTGTCTTGTTGTGATACTAGGATGGGATCTCCGGAGCAGCAAGAAGCAGTGAAACTCAGATGCTTCATGTGAACCTTGCAAGGACCAGCCTTTGTCTAGTATACAAGCTTGCAATCTCGGTTAATTATTAGATGGGAAGATCTCTGTCAACGATTTCTTCTTCAATTCAGTTCAACTTTTCCAAAGACAACAATTTTTTATCATACAAACTATAAGCAAAGGGATAATGAAAGAGTCTCTGATTTCATTGCTCACTGGAAGGGATTAATATATTCCCTAAGATTACCACTCCCTCAAGAAGAATTGTTTCCAATCTGTGTGTCAAATCTACGTGATGAATTACGCACGCCATTGATCCCTGTGAAATACACAGGAGGGTTTCGAGACCTTACTTCAATCACTCACCAGATTGAAGACTCCCTTATATAGGCTAAGGATAAATCTCGTGTAATTCCATCAGCTCCAGGAAAGAGAATAGGTAAAGTAGAAACTGCTAGAGTTATGCTTAAACAAGCATCTGTACCTATTTCTACTTCAAATCCTTCATCTTCTCGAAGGGATCCACCTCTTGAGCGCCAACAACAATGGTCGTTTCGTCCAGATGATCAAAGAGATCAAAGACAAAATCAATTTGAGGATTTGAAGAGAAAAACATACTTTTTCCAAAATGAACAAGTTCATGGTTACTTCATTTCGGCTCTGGAAAATAATCTAGTTCAATTTCCAATGCCCAAGAGGCCAAACAATAAAGGAGATGAAGATAGTCCCAATTATTTCCCCTTTCATAAAATGTTAGGGCATCCCATCCAAGAGTGTTTTGTCTTCAAATACCTCCTGCAAAAGATGGTCGACTCGGGACATTTCATACTGAAATGTTCTTCAGCTCATGTTGAATGTGTTACTGCTACAGTTCCAGAGGAGGAAGGTGAATGGCAAGAAGTAAAAAGAAAAAATGCACAGAAGTATGATGATTGGATGGTCAGAAAGACAATCAACCGAACTCATTCTATTTTGCGAACAAAATTAAGGAAACCGATTGTGTCTTCTGCCATTAATGTTGCGGCAAAACACTCTTCGTTAGAGGGAAAGTCCTCAATGAAACGGCATGATTCAATGAAAGAAAAAGAATCAGAAGAATATGAGTATGTGTCAAAGCCTAAATTGTCTTTGAATCTGGAAGACTTAATGCCATCTACTTCAAAGCCACAGGCACCACCCCACCAAATGTCATAGCCTAAACAGGCTAATTAGGCCGAGTCTTCATCAGACAAAGAGTTGATATTCGATTCTGTTAATATGATTCAATTAATAGATCCATATTCCAGTCGCAGTTTCGATTTAAATGAGCCTAAATTCCCTGTATCAAACAAGGGAATCAGAGGAAGTTCCAGAGGCTTAGGATACAGGGGGAGACATGGATCTTTCAGAAGCCACTATTCCAATTCTACCCCTTCTAGAACTGTGTACGCAGCAGAAACTCATGGTAGAACCCTTCATCGAGCTCAGTAAGAACAAGCATGTTCTTATACCAATAGCAAATTCAGTCCTGGCATAGTTATTTTGGAAGACCGGTTGAAGGTTCCATCTTCTTCCTCTCAGAAAGTAAATGGATCTAATCCATCTAATCTTCCAAAACCAGGGATATTACCAACTCCTATCCTGATACAAGATGCATCAACTTCCAAAGAATCTGCTTCCAAGCCATGTTATCAATTTTGGATGCACTGAATCTGTCAAAAGATCTTCGGGAAGCACTCATCGGGGCTTTGTCATGTCCTCAGGAGTTTGGAACTGAAATTGCTGCAGCTGAAGTCTATCACATAGAAAATAATCCTGCACAATTCCATGCAATAATATATTTTACTGATGAAGTTGAAGATGATGTTTTGCATGGACATATTAGACCTTTGTACTTATCTGGAAAGGTCAACAACATAGACGTCTGAAGATCTTTCATTGAAAATGGTTCAGGAGTCAAACTCATGCATATTCGTACACTTCATCGATTGGGCATCACGGAATCTGATTTATCTCCTTCTACCATGATGTTACAAGAATATGATAAAAATGAACAAGAACCACTGGTTGAAGTTACACTCAGAACTCAGTTTGGAGATCTGGTATCCAATTCAGATTTCATGGTTGTTGATCAAGAATCGGCCTTCAACACCTTGCTTGGAAGACCCTGGCTACATCAACATGTAGCTATCCCTTCATCATACCATCAATGTCTCAAATATTGTTTTGATGGTAAAGTTGGGACATTGTATGGTGATAAGGACCCATTCAAGACATGTGAGTCTCAATAAATTGAGGCGGAATTCTTTCACATGAAGGGAAGGGAGAAATCCAAAACAAAGGAGATTACCAAAGTTAATTCTCCATATGGTTTGGAGAAGATTACAATAAATCCATTTACACATGTGAGTACAGATTATGTGTTTCCAATTAATCAAATTGACAAGATAGACCCAAATCAAAATACTCTTATGGAATGATCCATATTATCAATTATGGCAATCGAGCTAGACAACACGGGAGAAATTGGTAACCCACCAAGTAGTGATGAAATCACAAATGGTGACGTCTTCATTTCATCTGCTGAAATCCAAAATGTCTATACTTCACAAATTAGTCCAGAATAAGTTATAGCAACATCGGAGGTGAACAATGATGTCGATTATCAATCCATCATCCCCTCTTTATTACCCAAAGAAGACCCTTCATCATCAATTGGGTCGGAAATGGAAGCTTCTTCTTCAAGATATGAAAATTTGGACATCTATTCGGATCATGAAAATTATGCTTTATCATCTACTATGCAAGTAGAAACGGACGAAATAATACACAATGAAGAAGAAGAGGAAGATCTCAGAGATGCTCCTCCAGCATTTGAAGAGGGTATCTCTACCACTGTGGATGAACTCAGAGAAATAAATCTGGGTACAAAAGAAGATCCACGCCCCACTTTAATCAGTGCGGCCATGACTCTTGAAGAGCAAGAGATGTATATTTCTTTTCTAAAGCAAAATAGAGATATATTTACTTGGAACTATACAGAGATGCCCGGGCTTGATCTTGATGTTGCTACTCATCATTTGGGTTTACCAGAAGAACATCGAGGATTTAAGCAAGCCGCGAGAAGAACACACCGAACTTATGCTTCCAAAATTGAGGATGAAGTGGATAAGCTTATCAATGCTAACTTTGTCAGAGAAGTTCAGTATCCCAAGCGGTTGGATAATATTTTCCCTTTAAAGAAGAAGGACAGACAAATTAGATCTTGCATCGATTTCAGAGATCTTAATCGGCATTGTCATAAGGATGACTTCCCAGTTCCAATTACAGAACTTTTAATGATGCAACAGCTCTCTATGAAGCACTTTCCTTCATGGATGGATATTCAGAATATAATCAGATCCCAATGGCCCTAGATGATGATGAATCTACAGCCTTCAGAGCCCCTAAGGGTGTGTTTTGCTACCGGGTAATGCCCTTTGGCTTAAAGAATGTAGGTGCAACATATCAGCGTGCCATGCATCGTATCTTCAAACCCTTCTTAGGGAAGTTTTTTGAATGCTATGTAGACGATTTGTTGGTTTAATCCAAACAACTTTCTAATCACTTGGCTGATTTGGAAGTCATATTCCGCAAGCATCGACAACATAATTTGATGATGAACCCCTTAAAATGTGCTTTTGGGGTAACCATAGGAAACTTTCTCAGCTTTGTTGTACTCCATCGTGGTATTGAAGTCGATCTTGAGAAGACCAAGTCATTCCTTGGTATTTCACCTCCTAGAAATTTGAATGAATTAAGAGGACTTCAAGGACACTTATCTTATATTCGGCATTTCAGTGCCAATTTAGCAGGAAAAAGTTTACCCTTCATCAAATTAATGAAGAAGGGAGTCACTTACCAGTGGAGTGAATAATGTCAAGAAGAATTCTATATTCTCAAGAAATAACTCTTGATTCCACCGGTACTCATGCCACATATTGAAGGAAGACCAATTTTCCCCTACGTAACAGCTCTAGAGCGATCATTGGGTACCTTTCTTTCTCAAAAGAGTGATGTTGGGAATAAAAACATCCTCTATTATCTGAGTCGAACTATGCTTGAAGTAGAAACACGGTATTGATGTATTGAGAAGTGCTGCCTGGCATTAATCTCTGCAGTTCAGTAGTTGAGACACTACCTGCAACATCACGAGGTCCAATTCGTATCTCGCAATAACTCGCTCAAATTCATCCTTAGTCGTCCAATGCTTACAGGACATCTGGCAAGGTGGGCAGTTATTTTTTAGCAAATCGACATTCAGTATATGTCTCAAAAGGCGATAAAGGGCCAATCTCTAGCTGATTTCCTAGCTGAACACCCTTCAGTGGAAGACACATCTTCAGATATTGAACTCCCTGATGAAGAAGTCTTCTCTATTCAAGAAAGTCCTCAGGCATGGGAAATTTATTTTGATGGTGCTTCCAGAAGTCCAACAGGGAGGAAAATGGAAAATCCTAAATTCAACAAATATGGCTTAGGAATTGTGCTCATTTCTTCAGAAAATGCAGTGTTACCTTATCCATTCTTATTGGGGAAAGGTGGTACCAATAATGAAGCTGAATACCAAGATCTCATCACAGGCTTGGAATTAGCGCTTCAGGCACAAGTGAATCACTTAAAGGTGAAAGGTGATTCAGACCTAGTAATTAAACAAGTCAATGGGGATTATGCCATCAGAAAAGAAGATCTAATCCCTTTGTATGATTATGTTAGAGAGTTAATGGAGGAATTACCTTTGGAACTGACAATTTCTTATGTCCCATGATCACAAAATTCTCAAGCTGTTTCACTAGCTAATATAGCCACAGCTCTGGTAGATCCAAATCGGGACAAGACAACCATCAGTATTGCTCACCATCGTGCAATTTCACCTTATGTTTGAATCAGAACAAGGGAAATTAATGAAATTAGTCTCATTCCTAAATTGTATGGTCATACTACAGGATGGATGTCACCTATCAGGTAATACCTTAAAAATGGAAAACTTCCACCTGATAGAGCTTATAAAGAACAAATTTGTCGACGTGTGGTCAATTTTACGCTTTTTGATAGCCCATTTCATCTAGAAAAAATTCTCTACAAACTTGGTTTTGATGGAGTTCTCTTCAGATGCATTAATGGTGAAGAGACAATGGCTGTGATGAAAGAAGTGCATGCAGGAGTCTGTGGTGCCCACTAGTCTAGAAATAGACTGTCTGATCATATTCGAAGGCTTGGATACTTTTGGCCTTCAATGATACAAGATTGTGTCGATTTCACAAAGAAGTTTCATTCATTCCAGGTACATTCCAACTTCATTCATCAACCTCCATAGTTTCTTGATACAGCTAAATACTCATGGCCATTTCCCACATGGGGAATGGATGTGGTGGGACCTTTCCCTTTGGCTATGGCCAAGTAGTTTAAGTATATTCTTACTACTACTGACTTATTTTCCCAATGGGCAGACGCAATTCCTCTCAGAGAAGTCAGTTCTCAATGCATTTTTAGCTTCATCAAGTCTAAATTCATTACCATATTTAGTGTCCCTCATACCATATTGACGGACAACGACACCAACTTCTGTTCATCCGAGGTGAAGAATTTGTATGAAGAATACAACATCAAATCCAACCATTCATCTCGGTATCATGCAGCGGCCAATGGCCATATAGAAGCTTTCAACAAGACTCAGTCAAATATACTGCAAAATATGGTGGATAAAGATAAAAAGTCATGTCCTGAAAAACTCTTTCATGCATTATGGGCTTATCGTACTACCACCAAAACTGCAACTCTGTCAACTCCATATGCATTGGTATATGGAACAGAAGCAGACTTTCCAATAGAAATTCAACTACCCTCACTCAGAGTAGCCATTTGTGATCATTCATTTATAGATGAACAATCTCAAAAGCGATTGAATGAATTATAACGGTTATATGAGAAAAGATTGTGGGTTGTGCACCACTTGGAAGTCTATCAGAATCGAATAGTACAAGCTTTTAACAAAGAAGTTCATCTTCGTTCATTCACTCAGGGAGAATTTGTATTAGTTCTCAAGAACTCCAATGATACAAGGAAAGAAACCTCCCATGCTTGATCCAAAATGGGAAGGACCTTGATCAATACATAGGGTCTACTCTAATGGAGCTTATTAATTAATCTCAATGGATGGAGAACTCATCACTACCCCAACCAATGCCAGATTTTGGAAGACGTATTTTGTATAAACACAAAATACATCACCAATGGTCCAGTATGACCTTAAACTGCACAACCATCCAGCAAGATGTTAAACTGCATAACCAATGGTCTGGTATGACCTTAAACTACACAACCGTCCAGCAAGATGTTAAACTGCATAACCAATGGTCTGGTATGACCTTAAACTGCACAACCATCCAACAAGATGTTAAAATGCAAAACCAATTGTCCAGTATGACCTTAATCTATTTGTAATTTCGTCCCACACGACGTTAAACTATGAAAAAGTTCCCTAAATGGTCCAATATTACCTTAAACTACAACTAGGTCTAGTATGACCTTAAAACGCATCATCAACGGTCCATGAATATGGCCCTAAACTATTTGCAAGTCCCTTACGTCCAGCAAAACATTAAACTGTGACGTCCTAACTACATGACGTTAAACTATATAAAAGTCCCTTACATTCGGAAAGAAGTTAAACTACATAATCATAAATGGTCTTTTATTACCTTAAACTACACCACCATCCAACACGACATTAAACTGCACCATCCACAGTCCATGCATATGACCTTAAACTATTCGCACTTTTGACCAACATGACGCTAAACTGTATCATCCCTTTTTCGTCCAACATTACATTAAACTATGAAAAAGTCCCTAATACATCCAACATGATGTTAAATAGTGTACACTTTTGTCCTCACTACATGACATTAAACTGCACAGTTCCACTTTTTGTCCAACATGACGTTAATCTATATTTTCCCCATCATCCTAACTACATGACGCTAAACTGCAAAGAATGACCTTGATACGTCCTACATGAAATTAAAATTTACTGTGTCCCTGCTACATGACATTAAGCTGTGCAGCACCAATAGTCCTAAGTACAAGACCTTAAACTACATAGTCCCTTTATATGTCCTACATGACATTAAACTGTGCATCGTTAAGGTTGTTGTTACCTCTTGTTTCTCACACCAAGTATGACTCACGTGAGCTTAGAGTAAACCTCAACCATAACACTATCTATGGGCTACTAACCCTGTGTAAGTCCCAAAATCATTTTTAGGTTGTAGTCCCCAAGAACAACTTGATCATTAATTCATTCTTTAATTGAACTACAGGGACTTTGATCCTTGCCTTCCAGCTTGGGTACGTAGGCAACCTCTCAAGGTTCAACCCCGAAATTTATCTCTTCACATCGGATCACCTCCATATCATTCGATGATGATTCGTGAAACCGCCCCTTGAATCAATATCTTTACATTGGTTCACTTTCTTCCTTGTTATACGACGTTAAACTATACAACACTTTTGTCCAGTATGATAATAAACTACAATATTCTTTGATACCCTCACTTGAGAGGGAATCATTATTTACATTGATATTCAATCATGTTTCATTTCAAAGACTACGTGCATACATGGAAATGCCTAAACCTTTTATATTGGGTTAAGCCATCATTGTACTAAAGTCCCCTTTCATCCTTCACATGTATGAACCAAATTTGTACAGAGGGTATTTCTAGAACTACGTGGGCTTGATTCCCATCCTTATGGGATACGTAGGAACGTTCGAGTGTCCCTCGAATCCAGCCCCAAGTCTTTGGGCCTAACCCCAAATTCCACTTTCAGTCCCTTCGCCGAAAAGTCCCCATGAAAAAACACACACTGTGTATTTCTTACACGGTCCAAGATCTATGACCCTAAACTAAGATATCTAATCCTCTTTGTCCCACAAGACGTTAAAATGTAGTTTAAGAACTACGTATGGCTTGATTCTCATCCTTATGGGATACGTAGTGAAGTCCAACATTTCAATTCAGGACCCAGCCACAACATGATTATGGTTAGCATTGAACTATGTATCTTTGTATACATTGGACAACACCAATATTTATGTGTCATAATCCTAACCATAAATATTTTCAGATCTTCATAAACCTTTTCTTGACTTCTAATAACAAAAATGTCAAACTTCTGAGAGTTCTTTTTCCTGACTATGCAGCACATTCCCATAGGCGGCCTTGCCTAAACAGTCTACATAACATATTTGTCAGCCAAAAGATACTATTGTTTGACTATGCATCCAATGCCCTTAGGTGGCCCTGCATAATTCAACCCCCTAATGGGTTTGCTAAATAATGGTAACTTCATTCTCGGGAATAATGCCTCTTTTTTCCTTATTTGTATTAAATGACAGTATGTAGGGATCCTCAAAAGAAGCCATCCTTAACATATTTGTCCCATATCCTTTTTCATGATCTGAAAGTATTCAAGTATATGGTTTATATTCTCCTTCCCTACATTTGGGTCGGACCTTTGTAGGAGTAATATCTATCCAGTTCTTCGATAATATTGTTTGGAAATATCTTCTCCATATTCAAGTAACTCTTTCTATATAGAAAACTCTATACTTTGGAAAATTTGAATCTCCATAAACTTTCACTGGCTTTTAGCACTAGGAAAGTAAATTTCTGAGAGTTCTTTTTCCTGGATATGTAGCACGTGCCCATAGGCAGCCTTGCATAACAGTCTACATAACAGACTTGTTAGCCAAAAGATACTATTTATTTGACTTTGCAGCCAATGCCCTTAGGTGGCCCTGCATAATTCAACCCCCTAACGGGTTTGTTAAATAATAGTAACTTCATTCTTGAAAACTAGTTCTTCTTATGACTTTTAGCTCTTTTTCATATCATTCCTCAGATTCAAATATTCTTAAGTCATAGTTTACATATTTTCCCCCATAACTTGAGTATGGTACTATGTTTTCAGATGAATTGTCAAGGAATTGAGTCAATTCAAATTCATTCGGTCAATTTTATTTCGACCTTAAACATTATCCTCTTTATGTCCGACGTGCATGACTTTAAACTGCCCACAAAAGACAAGGGAACTCTAAATAAAAGTCAAGTTCCCAGCTCACAAAACATATATTTTGTATGATTTAGGTAACATTGAGCAATTAAAAGGTTCAAAATTTGTAGGGTTATTTACATTAATCCTAGTAAAAATAAAACTATGCTTACTAGGCCCGTTGTCTTAGGTAAAATATAAAGAAGATAGAAAAAAAGAATGCATGTACAAATGATTGAAGGTGAAAGTGTTTCTAAATGATGCACAAGAGTTAGAAGGACATCCATAGATTGAAGTCTCTTCTCTTTTCCAAGGAATTACAAAAGACTTTCAATGTAACTCTTCATTTGATTTACGGAATCCCGAGATTCATTAGCAGTCACCTAGAATTCATTCATTAAACTGGATACCATAAGAGATACAGTGATACCAACTCTTCTTGGAACCATTGTAAAAGAATGTTCTTGAGTGCAGTTTGAGAAAATTTTCTGCTGATCAAATAGTGACTCTGTTTCTGTCCAAGAAACTTAGAAGATGGATACATGGATTTGAGAATGAAGCATTGGAAGTAAAGAGCCATTTGGAGAGAGTACCCTTTTCAGATATTTCTTTAATGCCATGTTTGTCTTCTCTCCACCAACCTGTAGCGGAAAACATTTCAGCCCATGGGTTTTCCATTTTCATATTTGCAAGGAAATGACATGGAGGAAGAATTTCAAAGTTCACACCATTTTTGTTGCTCTTAATGCACAACATAACCGAAATAGAGTAGTAGTGCAGCTGCATCTCGGGCATATAATTCTTTGCATCTGGAACATTGACTCCTTGCAGATGACCCTGACCATATAGAAGCAAGTAGATGCTCTGTGGGAAATCAAGATGATATTTCTTCAAGTACTTAGCCAAAACTGGGAGAGTGTTGTCACAGATATCATAGTAATCATAGCCGACAATGTTCATCATGTCATCAATCTGCTTGCTAGCCAGTCCATCAGCAGTTCCGATTCTCATGGGAGCCATTAAATCTGCACAAGAGTTGAATAAATTAACTCTTAAATGGATTTATTTTTCATAAACATTGTGAAGAAATTTGAAAAATGTAAAAGGAATTTAGGCGCTCAAGTCTAAATTTTTACAAGCATGTATAGATGAGCCGTGCATGTTTTTGACGTGCAAGTATCACCGCGCAAGTTCAAATTACTACACATCATCACGACAACAAAGAAACATCGGAAAAAAGAGCAACCTGCGCGGCTATGGTGACCTGCGCTGGGAGAGCTCGAAGGTTTTAAATCTAGAAATCCATATGCTTTGTACAAAAGTGAGGCCTTCTATTTATAGACGTGGACAGAACCCTCGTACCATACCCCTAAGCTCCAGCCCTCCGCAACTCGAACCTGCCTGCCAAGTGTTACGCATTGAACACTTGCGCACCACCTTTCCTTGAGTTTGCTTCTTTTCCTCAGAGTCAAATCCTCTATTTCTCTCCAGATCCAACTTTGAGGGGGACTTTTGTTGATGCTACTTTTTCGTCACATTGTCTAAAAGAATGGAATGGAAAATAAATTAGCACAAATTGATTCATCCTTTGAAGAAAACATCAAAAACCGACAGAGGCATGAACAAGGCTTCAAAAGCACATGTTCCGTGCAAGTTCCATCACTGTCGTGCAAGTCCACTTGCGCGATGCCTAATGGTCACACAAGTGACTTGCGCGCCCTAATGGATTACCACCCAGGACTTCTTTAGCCTATATATAGACCCTATGGGCCCCCCATTTGGGAGGATGAATTTTTCCAGAAACTCAAATTTCAGCTCCCGGCATCCTAGTCTCTTCTCAAATCTTTCGAAACACTTCTAAGGTAATTTTTTACCTAGAACACAAGATCTGAAGAGGTAGAGGAAGGCCTAAGTGTTGAAACTCATCAACACTTGTGTGCCTGAGTGACTGGCCCTTAAGGGAAATGGCTACACTTGCGCGCTGCCTTACTCCTTCAATAGAACTAGCGCGCCCCTCTTCTGGAAGAAACTCAAGATGATTCTAAAGGCTTTAACCAAGAATCTCTCAAGTATTACCCTTCTGGTTAACCATCGCGCAAGTACCCATGTGTCACGCGGGAATAACTACGTGACCAGAACTTGCGCGCCCACGCAGTACTTGCACCCCTGCCAGGACTTGCACGCCCCAGCCGTTTTGGGTGCCCTTGTTGCCCATTTTACCCCTCTTAAGCCATTCCACCTCTCCTATTCAAGATTCAGTCTTCAAGACACTCTTCAAAGCCATTTATGGAATGATTTCTTGATTTTACATCCTTAACTGAAAGGAACTATGTGGATTATCTCTCAAAACCTAGTGATTTACACATCTTTATGTCACTAAAGATTGAGATTTCATTCATTCAACATAATTCTTTAAGATGAGAGAACTCATTAAACAGGTCCTCCTTTTCAGGAATAATCCCCAGTCATAATTCTCAAATTTGGGCCTCCTTTTCAGGAATATGCCCCAGTCATAATCAATAACCTGGGCCTCCTTTTCAAGAGTAAGCCCCAGCCATAATTTCCAAATATGGGCATCGTCCTTAGGAGTAAGCCTCAAGTCCTCATTAAGTTGGGCATAATCCTCAAGAATAACCCCCAACCATAATTTCATTAACCTAGGCCTCTTTTTTAGGAGTAAGCCCCAGTCCCTTAATTTTTCAAGTCTCTTAACCTGGGCCTTTTTTTCAGGAGTAAGCCCTAGTCTTAATTCCTCTTAACGAGTCTTAATTTACCTTTGATATGTGATTCCTTATCAGGAGTAAAAACCCAAGCATAAGTCCTTTCCTAATTTAGGCCTCCTGTTCAGAAGTAAGCCCCACGTTAGAGTATTCAAATTACTATGAAGCATTGTACCTTTATGGAACCTTTTCCTGGATTTCTTCCATTAAGTAAATCCAAATCTTCATTTATCTGGGCAGTCATACATACATAAGTCCCACCTTATTTCTTATGATTGCATCTTTCATGGCACAATTGTCTAATTTTTTCCAATACCTCTTGTTTCTCACACCTAGAAAGACTCACGTGAGCTAAGAGTGTAAAATTAATTATGACATCCTTCTTTGAGCCATCAATCATAAACATCATACTCCCTTACTTGAACTACGTGGGTTCTGATTTATTTTCTAAACAAAGGATACGTAGGTATACCATCGGTGGGTTCAATCCCAACTCTGAAATAATCCATGTCCTTCTGAATGACAATAAACTTCACGTGCCCCATTGAGTGGCTTTAAAACTAGAATTGTCATCATAATGACCAAGAGACTTTTACGTATCAAAGGATACCATTGACTAAGAATCTCTAACAAATACAGATGATTCTCTATCAATGAAGAACCTCGAATACGTAAAAAATATTCTCTAAATTTCCTATATATTGATCATTGATTGTCAAATCTAAAGGAAAGCTCATTTTATACTTGGTAATGTAATAGGGATTCACGAACACAACATAAATCAATAAATAAAGTCCCGGAGTAGACAATAATTCCCCTAAAAATGGTGTGATGAGTCCAACCTCCCATCCTCTCGACCAATGCAAATTCCTAAGCCTCATCAGTCCACAAACTAATGAGTGCCTACCTTTGGAAATTTGGTCCAAATGGATGTGGAATCATTGGATGTTTCCGGTTCTACGAACAAACCTATTAGAAACCGATCAGAATGTTTGAACCTCCCATCAAAGGAGGTCATCCCCGAATTCTGAGGGAAATACTAATGAATATTATTCTGGAGATGATGGGCTTATGAAGACATGTACTATTGACATCATACCTAGTTCATTTTCGACTAATGTACCGAAAATTGACAAAACATCCGATTTGAACTTAAATAACTACATAATTTTTATAACATGGTAATAAGTTATATAAAAGAAAAAATAAAACTTAAAAAGGTTCTCAAGAAATTATAACATTATTTTTTTTATTTTTCAGGAATATAAGGAACGTACGAGATGAGTTAGACTTGAGGTAAGGGACATCTTCTCAATATCCTTTCATTGAGGAATATTTTAAAGTTATGCACCACATTATTTTAAAAGGTGTAAAATAAAACCCCATGACATTAAATTTTATTAAATGTTATTAAAAATGAATATTTTTATTTTAAAGGATTTATACATCTACAAAAGTAATGTTTTTAATTATACAAAAACAAAAACTTCCCCACTAGCTTAACTGTTATTTGATTTTTGGATTCCTCTACAAGATTTATTATTTTTAAATGAAAAAGAAATAACTTATTCCCTTTTTTGGGTATTTTGATATTGAAAATTCTTCTGATAAAGGATTGATTATTTCAATATCTTTAAATTATTTCTTCTGATTGAAAATGAATATTTATGGGTGAAATGTTTATAATTGAAATATTTTATGTGTCATTATTATGTAATGGTACGTAGACATTTGATCGGTGGTTACCTGATAAGAAAAAGATGGGCTATTTAATGATAAACCAAGTGAGGTTGGTTGTGATATAACTACTATTGTGTTTGTTGTGGATGTTTTTCAAATGCCTATTCCATTTGTAAGAGTGATATGTATGAAATTCGATCGTATGATTATTCCATTTAAGTAATATTACATCCCAAGTTACCATTATATGTTATATATGTTATCTATGGGGTTAATGTTAATATCATGATTATAGATAAGAGAATCAATGATCATATATTCATGGAATGTATTTATCACTTAATAATGGTGAAATTTATTACATTATGATAAATTATTCACTAGTTTACATGTTTTCACAAGAATAACATTTTACCTTCTTTTAGTATCCATTACTGAGATTTTTATACTCATACCATGTTTTGAAATATTATTCAAATGAAATAAAGTATAATATATTCAATGATGGGATTAAGGAAATTTTGTGTTGATTAATCAAAAAATAAATCCATGTTTCTTTTTAAAGGGTTTTTTTGTAAAAAATCGATAGTAAGTAGATGTGTGTACATTGTAACATTTGAGTTTTTATATATGAATTATGGCCAAATTATCTAATGATATATAGTTTAAAAGATCCTCGATGTGAATTGAAGTTAAATTCTAAGCTTAACTAAATATTATGTAATTATTATGTCTAGGTCCTTAAATACAAGCTCTTGGAGAAATATAATTCCAATGAGAATGATGAGATTATTTTACAAGATCATACATTGAAAACAACTGGAAGCCTCCAATGGGACATTAGAGAAAGGTAAGACACTTTGGGACACTTTTAATTTCTTTTACAGGTGGAACTTGTGATATCTACTAGAACCCTATAGCAGTAACACTATGAGACTCAGTTTGGGATGGAATGGGACATTCCTGGGCTATAACCACCTATATAAGGTAAATAACCTATAACCATGAGAAATAAATAATTGTATTTAGGATTATCACTTTCTGTAAATCCATGTAAATACCATGTGTTATGCTCACTCAAATTATTTATTCATATTATATGCAGTTGAGATAAATATTTTATTAGACCATGAAAATTATAAAGTTCCATAGGATGAATTAATATAATGTAATTCATAACATTATACCACTAACTAACCCCCTAGAGTTACATCCATCCTGGAACACTTTCAGTGGTATATAAGGCAAGGTTTCATCCAAAGATCCAATGTTTCCACTAATTTTAGTTTCAACTTTATGAAAATTATATTTCCATAAGAATTTGAGGTTTTGTAGAAGAAGATAATGATAGTTAAAACTACAGAAAATATTTGGATATTTCTTCAAAGAATAATAAAAAATTAAAATAGTTCTATAAGTCACGACCTGACCTAATTAGGCTTAATCCAGGACCACCCCATACCTATCTCTAATAGAACATGGGATAGAGTCTAGAAAGGAATTGTAATATCAAAAAAATGGGAGGAATTATTTAAAGGTACCTATAATCACACACCCAGAAGAATATTCATACAATAGTGTAGACATAATATAAATTGAAAATATCTGCATGTGTACATCAATAAGATAAACAGAGTAAAAAAGAAGTACTTAAAGAATAAAATGTGAAATAATAAATGCCCATAAATACACTTAATGTTTCCAAACTCTAGGAAGGATGGGATTAATTTTAAATGAAACTTCCTAAAAGTTCATCAAACAAGATCTAGTAAACACCTTGGTCGGTCTGGTCAAGCATGCTCTGCCTACTCTGGGTACTTCATGGAATACATTTATTTCCATATGGTCCACACAAGACAACATGTGCAATAAAACCCATGTAGGGGTGATTATAAAAGAACATAGTAGGATACCAACAACATAAAAGAAAAGGGATCAAATGAAAGTAAACAAACTACATGACCATGTTAACAGGAAACCAAAGGATATAGAAGCTCCATATCAATCCATCATTGGATATACATGAATATTCAACTCATTCCACATGGGGTGTCAATAAAGACTTTTTAAAACATCCCAAGGACTAAAAGAATCACCCAGATATAATTTTAGTATACTCCAAGTATCATGACATTATTACCTCATAACCAATGAAAATATTCAACCTAAGTCTTGAAGGTAACCCACACTTGGGATAACCCAGTTCATGGGATTCACTATCCCAGATGGGATTCATTTTATTAAACAATATTTGAGAAAAAATCTACCATTCCAGATGATATGCGTGATAGAACACACAACATCAGGAACATCTCTCTAGGTCCATCTATATTTAACAACACAAGAATTCCTTTCACAAGACTCTTTTACCCTAAACATGCTCGTATGAACCCATGTAAACAGTCCTAACCCTGAAAAATACATACAATTATGGTTCAATACTCGAAAACATTCTCTATGTGCATCATCTATCATGATATATTGATAAAGAGAGATAAGGGAACCTCACCATGAAATTTCCCCACAAAGGTGGGACTGATAGCTTCTAAAAATCTTCTGAAACTATCAAATTACCAATAGGGAGAGGAAAACACCTCACTAAGTCGAGGGAGCACTATCTCATCACCATGTATCATGCATAACAATTTTTGGGTATCACTTCTCATAAATTTTCTCCTCAGCTGAGGGATCTCTTACTCCATTAGAGGACCGACTCCCCATCTCTACACAAATATGGGGGAGTGAAACTACCTAGATAGAGTACCTATATCTTAAAATGGAATGGGAGTAAAAATCCACATATGAGGAACACAACCTGGTTTGATAGTGGAGTAATACTCAATAGATAGAGGACCCTCACAACATAATGATAGGGGAGTGCCACTCTATGGATGAAGAACCTACAACTTGATACTATAGAAGATTACCACTCAACAAGTACGATCACTATAGGGGAACCTTATCCTAACCATGATAGGATTGTACTAACCCCAGGCTAGAGGACCCACACCCTGGTAAAAAAGTGGAGTACCACTCTTTGGAAACATCAAGTATTGAGTACATGCACACTCAGACGACAATAATGTTATGAAACTAATGGATAATGAACCCAATATATCTATAAATCATATATGTATTACCCACTCCATATCACGATAGGAGAGTACTGAATCCTTGTATAGAATAACCACACACTAGAATATCACACACATTTACATAAAAATATCCTTTGGCAACACAATTTGGGGTCACCACCTGGTGTGTAACCTCGGTACCTAAAATGTAGTCCCCTAAATTATATTACACGAATTTCAAGAACAAAAAACATGTTCCACTGAACTATACACCGTGTAACCGATACTTATGATGTGAATTTCCATATGAGATTCCAGAATAAACCAAATATTCCCTTAAACCCATAGATCGATCATCCCTAAATCTCTATTAGTCTTGTAAGGGATCCAAATCCTTGAAATAAGACATAAAATTGTAGATTATGACATTATACTCAAATAAAACTATCTCATAGAGAAATTTAGAGTCTCTGTTTGAAAATATATTCTTTGAAGCCACTGATGCATGATCTAGAATTTTTCATCATTATGGTATCTCGAATTTTTATTTCATAAATTTTCATTACCTTTTAAAATTAGAGGATCTTGAATGTCTAGTGTCTTGGAAATCAAGAACAAAATACACGAATTCATAAAAATTTATTCTAATTCAATTATAACCGTTAATAATATGTTCATCCTAAGTAAAATTACTGCCTCTCATAACCTGGAGACATAAATAAAAAAAGGGTGAGATGAAATCCCAGTATGGAAAACATGTGAATCATTTTACATGTGATCTTGAGCGATATCAATAAGAACATGATGAAAAACATAAAGACCTGAGAAATTGATGTATAGGGATATCATAACTAACAGAACATTTATCATAACTTGAATACGTGATTAAAACATTTAATTGAGACATTCATGAACATATCACCAAGGTCCATCCCCATGGTGTCGTAATAATTACCAAGGCTATTCACCAAGGTATTGTGAAACTAGTAATCGCTAGAGATTAAATTATTTAGCCAATGCATTAGAGTGCTATCGAGGCACACCCTTAATATGTATTTATTTTTATATGAGCTACATAGATCAAAATCATCAATTTCATAAATAACCAAAAAAGAATAAAATAATTGGGTTTCATTAAAAATCAGGACGTTTTAAGAGTGCTTAAAAACATAATCGTTATGTCAAGATATAACCCATGGAGAGGGTGTGAGAGTTATATATGTATATCAATTAAAGAATAGAATATATCATTTTTATGTATTTATTAATACCTTTATAAAGGAAATTGGTTTGGGTATTCACAAAAATAAAATATGATAATTTCTTGAGAAAAAGATAGAGATTTTGTGACAAACATTTTGCAGCGTAACAGCAATACAACATGGATTAATAAAATATTGAAAAGATATGGAACAAAGGTCACCCAATGAAAACTAACTCAAAATAAAATATGGGTATTAAATTTAAAGAATACCAGAACAGGGTATGGATATTTGAATAACCTACCACATGAAAAGATTACTTGAAAAAAATTGAAAGGATGCTATTTCATTTACAAAAAATTTCCTTAGCCTAACAGTGTTGCTTAAAATTTAAAAAATTAAGTTGATGAGAGAAGAAAGGGTTACTCATAAATTGATCATGAAATTAATTTTAGTAGGGATATAGGAGAACAATCCCCCACCTAATAAAGTAAACTCGGAGACATAACAAAAAGGATGTCATGACTTAAAAGAGGAGGGTAAAAGGTTCCCTTACCTTGAAGAGTAACCTTGAATGCCTGAAGGATGGTACCTTAGGAGGCATGAGAAAAAATTGGGAGGACTCCTTGGGAGGTAAAAATACCAATTCTTTGTTGAGGAGGAATTTGGAATGAAATTAATGGAGGAATGGGTTGGTATTTATAGCAAAAGTGAGGGAATAATTTATTAATTTCCAAGGGACACCTCATCGGTGGTATTTGAAAAACCATGGGCCTGCCCGTGGTACTTTCCCATGGTATTAGCCATGTGGGACACCTCATAACATATATTACTATACACAAGTCGACCAGAATTATTACATCATGATTACATCTTTAATGATGTCATTAATTACACCGAAAAACAAAACAATAGTTTTTCTATTTTGTAAAGAAATATTTTTTTTATAAAAATATCATAAATTTACCCTAACATCATATCAGTGCTCTGAATTCAAAAATTAACACCATTTTATGGAAATAATTTTCAAATTATGAGATAATTAATTTATAAGTAAAAACATTATTTACCTGAAAAATACTAATACATAACTAATAATTTTTTAAATATTTATCTACTAATGCTATAATATCACATTATCAAACAAGATGTCTATATTATTTTTATAATTTCTTAAGTGATGTTACTATTCCATAGGTCACATTGCTATTCATAAGGGTAATATTACTATTAATAATTTACTATTAACCAAAAATTATTTTGATCTTATTGAACCACATTATTCACCATGATTACAACCATGTATGTACGATTTTCAAAAATCATTTCACAAAAAAAGGTATTTAATAAAATGTTTTTACACTATTAAAAAAACACTATTCATAAAATACAATTCACTGAAAACAGTATTCCTAAAACGCTATTCATCAAATTGAATCTTCTTAAAATGTTTCTAAAAAGTCATCCAAGGTTAATTTTGACATTTGGAATTAGAAAATGATGTTAATTTTACCATAATAATTCTATTTTTATGAGAAATATTTGAGAAGTAAAATTTTTCCTTCTAAAATCAATATATAAAATTTTTCTTAATTAGACATATCCTTTTTAAGGAACGCTATTCCAAAAACAGAAATGATGAAATAACAATTTTATTTATACAAAGGGATTACAAAAATTATCTAAGACCTTGATTCATAGCCCCTTTTAACACTTGTGTAGGACCCAATTATAAGGTGTGATATGGTGATAGAATATTAGGGTGGTTCAGACAATATTGCTCGAGTGGTGATTTCAATCAGCTTGATCTTATCCTGTAGAAGATTCTGTTCAAGAACCACATTTTGAAGTTTGGCATGGGCTTGGTCTAGAACAAAGCCCAATGATGCTACCTCATTCCCATGCTCTAATAGATGGTCTTCGTACGGTCTGCATCTACAAGATGAGGCCATCAAATCTTCTTTCTTTATTAACCATTGTCAAATGTATTTATTCAAAATAATCATAATGTTAAGAGTTTTGTTTATAACTATAATATTGACCTACGATCATATAACAGATGAAACCCATCAGTCTTATTAAATTATACTCACTTCATTAATTAAAGAACATAGTTTTTTTTAGTATAAAATAAAATAATACACAAATTCAAGGAAAAAATATCATTCAAAAGTTTGGGGTGATACTATCATCATGATCTGAGATTGATAGTGCCTCTTCTCTATGGATTTTCCTCAGTTCCTCAATTTGATTCAATAGGGGATTAGAGAAGTGCCTCCAAACCATTTTTAAAGAGATTTATTTACTTGTATTTTTATTCAACCAATTAACATCCTTTTAACAAACCACTACCAACTCACCAACAACCTGACACTTGCTGCGGAAATATTTTATGTCACGCCTTGGGTAAACATGATGTTTTGAAGGGATAATGATGTACGGTGCGGTTGTGATTATGGTGGTTGGCAGCGAGGCTGCAGGGATGGGTTGAATATGAATGGACTATGAGTTGTGAATAATAAATAAAAAGTGAAAGAGTTAATGAATGGAAGGTCATGGTAATGGAACGAGATTAATAATCATTGGGTTGGTTGGTTGATAAAAAGGACTTGGTTGTGTTGCTTGTGTTTTCCTAACTTGATTTTTGGATGGCAGGGATATGTTTTACGAACGATTGATGTGGTTGGTTGTGGATAGTTTCCCAGTAGTTAAGGAACTAATTATACTAATTCTGCTAAAACGTGAAAACCTAAATGGGGTTGGGGTTGTTTGTTGTATGCATGCTTCGTAGTAGCAGTGTCGAGTCACGTGCTCAGTTCTCTATTTAGAAGCCATAAGTTGGGATGTGTGTTTGGTATATATATATAAATCTATATCTTTTGTGTTTTATCGTACCCCACCCATGTTGAGCACTTAGTGCTGAACACTCCCATTTCATGGGAGAGGGTGTTTTTCCCTTAGTTACTAGCTCCTTCCTTCTCTTTCTCCCCTAGGATATGATGGCTAGAGGAGACCTTACACCTAAGACTACTCAGGTAGGTTTTGATTGGGGTGGTTTTTTCTCAAGACTCTTCGGCCAGGTTCTATTGTTTCCCAAGAATCATCGGGATGAGGCCTCGGTGTGTGTGGGCGGGATACGTGGTTGTGAGGCCCATGTGTGTGCGGGCGGGGATATGTGGTTGTGAGGCCCAGGTGAGTGCGGGTGGGGATACATGGTTGTGAGGCCCAGGTGAGTGCGGGCGGGGATACCTGGTTGTGAGGTACAGGTGTGTGCGAGTGGGATACGTGGTTGTGGGGCCCATGTGTC
The DNA here is from genome assembly GCA_963277665.1 of Viscum album. NCBI lineage: Eukaryota > Viridiplantae > Streptophyta > Magnoliopsida > Santalales > Viscaceae > Viscum > Viscum album. The sequence goes on from OY728141.1 coordinate 135,287,008, forward strand.
TGCGGGCGGGGATACGTGGTTGTGCGGCCCAGGTGTGTGTGGGCGGGGATACGTGGTTGTGAGGCCCAGGTGTCTGCGGGCGGGATACATGATGGTGAGGCCCAGGTGTGTTCGGGGGAGGAGAGTGTGGCAGTGTCAGGACGTTTGCCATTAGGAAGAGCAGAAAACTAATGGGAAATGGTGTGGGGTACCCAATACTCTTGTTCTTATATACTACTACCTGTTGTGATTGTGTTTTTGGTGAGTGTGGCTAGTGAGGTTGGGTGGATAGAATTCCTTGCTAGGTTTCTTCTGTTGTTCTCACGGGACATTATGATGTCTCCCCCACTTTTGCACGAGAACTTTAGGTTTCCCTACTGAGTATACTTGTATGCTCACCCTACGTTTACTTTCAGGTTTCCAGGAGGACTAACAGGGCCGTGCGGGGCCCTACTAGTCGGACAGTTGGAGTTTTTGCAGTTGCTATACACTTGTTTCTTTTGGTATTTTACTTTGAGCTTTGTTGTACTTTCACCTTATTATAAAATTGTTTAAACATGCATATGAGCATGGTTTGGTTTTATTTCTATACACTTGTTCTTTTCCTTTTTGGTGGTTGACTTGTCCTATTTCCCGATCCTAAATAATAAAAAGGGTAATGCCTCCCATATTTGTGAAAACCCATACCCTTGGTGCTAGTCTCCTCCTCGGGGCCTACTGGAGGCGGGACTCAGGGGTCATTATCTCCCTTCACCATTTCCATCTCAGGAGGGGCAACTTTGATGAGAGTGGGTCGTGATATAATGGTATCAGAGCTAATGGTTGGGAGATAGGATGTAGTCTAGAGTTGGGAACAATGATGATTGGATGGAATGGTAGGGAAACATTGTTAGTTAATCTTGGTGCGTAACATAGGTCAGGGAATACCGGCCAGGACACATGATTTTAGGGCCCCCTGTGATCCGATGGAAGGACTCTGAGCCTACCGAACGACCAAGTGAGACTACATTGATTATAGGGTAGAGAATCTAGGGAAGGTACATGCGTCATCATGATTGTGTTTTACTTGATTTGGGTGTTCTGGAAAGGAAATTGAAATAAAATGATAAAATGAAACCCTGAGAAATTTCCTTACTACTTGGGCTTAGGCGATCATTATTTACCATATAGCTATGGCACCTGGACGTCATCCCCGGGTGGCTCAGACAGCCGAGGCCCAGCAGTTTCATATGGTTGATCAGTTGAGGATTGACCAAGAGGAGGAAGATAACCAGTGGTAGAAGACTCTCTGTTCTATTCAGCGGTAGACCCTCAATAAGTTTGAGGGTAGTACATCGGACACGGAGACGGAAGGGTGTCTTGAAGAGATATGGATCACTTTTACCTTGATTTTTGCTCTGAGGGAGTACTAGGTTCCCCTAGAAGTCAGTCAGCTGAGAGGCACAGCACGATAGTGGTGGATGCTCTACCTAGGAGAGAGGATAGAGGCAGAGGTTCCATGGGATGACTTTGAGAAGGAATTCCAAGAGGAATTCCTTTCTTCCATGATCAAGGTGGAGAAGCGTCAGGAGTTACTCTCCCTTCAGCAAAGGAGTATGTCGGTATGAGAACTGGGGATCATGTTCAAGTATCTCTTGTGATTTTCTCTGGATCTCTTTCTGGATGAGGAGTCTCAGGCGAGACGTTTGGAGGAGGCGCTTCGTCCTTATCTCCAGTATGTTGTCACCCCATTCACCCTTCTGATGTACTTGGCGGTATAGAAGAAGGCATAGGTTGTAGAGAGGATGAACTCACTGGGAGGTGCACCATGAGAGGGGATCCAGCCGGGCTCATCGAAGGGGAAGGCAGTCAGCAGCATGTCTCATACAACGGGACCTTCCAGGTTCAGGCCAGTGGGGAGCAGGCCCCACCAGTTCTAGTTCAGAGCATCGGGTCCTCGTCCCTTTTTCAGGATCCCAAGACCGAGGTGTTTTTCTTGTGGAGGTTACAGGAATGTTCAGATTTAGTGACTGACCCGAGCTCAGTACGGTGGAGGTGGGCAGGTTCAGCGCCCACCTTAGCAGCACCAGTTGTCGGCGAGGCCCTTCCAGCAGTAGCAGGACCATGCTCCTCCGAGGGCAGACCTTGCGGGAGGAGTCCGACCACAGGGTGCTCCTCAGGGACCTCAACCAGGGCGTGGTTGGGGAGGTGGACGACATTAGAGTGGCAGAGGAGCTGGACGTGGACAGTTGCATGCAACAGAGTTGACAGCTCCAGCAGGACCAGAGGTGGTTCAAGGTAAGATTTGTTTGTTCAACACTCTTGTTTCTTCTTTGTTCTATTCGGGAGCTTCACACTCCTTTGTTGCACCTGGTCTAGCCCATGCTTTGGGACTAGATGTAGAGATAATTTCCATACCACTGGTGCTGAGTACACCAGTTGAAGGCCAGACCAGCGTATCTTGTGTTTTCCGGGGATGTGGGATGACGTTGGGACCACATAGATCTAGTGGGGACCTTATTCTTTTACAGATGCAGCCATACGATGTCATCCTAGGCATCGAATGGTTGTTTTCTGTTAGCGTCGTTATCGACTGCTTCCAGAGAAGAGTCATGTTCTCCGACGTGGATGAGCAGCGCATATCTTTTGTTGGAGATATGAGCTATCAGGTGGTAAGCCATCATGTGAAGCCTCTCCTTTCCTTGTTAGGCGGGTTATCATTGGTTCTAGCTGATACAGAGATGATGGATGTCTTCGAGGTTGTTGGGGAGTTCCTCGATGTTTTTCCTAAGGAGGTTGTGCCTCTACCCCCCCCCCCCCCCGAAGTGACGTTGTGTTCGGGATAGACATACAACCTGGTGCCCGTTCGATTTCTATGGACCCTTATCGGATGGCACCATCGGAGTTGCGGGAGTTGAGGATTCAGATTGATGATCTGATGGAGAAGGGTTTTGTTCGACCCAGCGTATTGCCATGGTGTGCTCCAGTTTTTTTCGTGAAGAAGGCAGATGGTGGTCTTAGGATATGCATAGACGACTGAAGGTTGAACCAGGTAACTGTCAAGAACCGCTATCCCCTCCCAAGGATAGATGATCTCTTCGACCAACTGAGGGAAGCATGTTGGTTTTCCAAGATTGATCTACGATCGGGATATCATTAGTTGAGGGTAAAAGACAGTGACATCTCGAAGACGGAATTCAGGTGTAGGTATGGGCCCTTCGAGTTTGTGGTGATACCGTTTGGACTTACGAATGCACCGACTATGTTCATGGGACTTATGAACTTTGTCTTCCGGGAGTTTCTGGACCGGTTCATCGTTGTGTTTATCGATGACATCCTGATCTACTCAAGGTCAGAGGAGGAGCACGTTGAGCATCTCAGGGCAGTCTTGGGAGTCCTTAGACACCACCAGATTTACGAGAAATTGTCGAAGTGTAAGTTCTTGACACAAGAAGTGCACTTCCTTGGGAACGTGGTGTCTCAGCATGGAGTGTTAGTGGACCTGTCGAAGTTGGAGGCAGTTGTTTCTTGGGCAGCACCCAAGAGCATTGCGGAAGTTCGTAGTTCCCTGGGGTTAGCAGGTTACTATCGGAGGTTCGTTTCTGACTTCTCTCGAGTTGCTAATCCATTGACAACTTTGACGAGGAATAACCAGGTCTTCCTATGGAGTGAGCAGTGCCCGAAATATTTTGACTACCTGAAGGAGAAGATGGTCAGTGCTCCCATACTCAGGTTTTTAGAGGAAGGGTTTTTGTATGAGGTGTTTTGTGATGCTTCTGGCCTTGGTCTGGGGTGGGTGCTGATGCAGAAGAAGGGAGTGATCTTTTATGGGTCTAGGCAGTTACGCCCTCATGAGCATAACTATGAAACCCATGACCTAGAGCTTGCAGCATTAGTGTTCGCACTGAAGTTTTGGTGACATTACCTCTTTGGAGAGCGCTTTTTGGTCTTCACAGATCACAGGATCATGCGTTATATCTTCTCCCAGAGTGACCTGAACTTATGGAAACAGAGATGGGTCGAGTTTTTCCAAGACTATGACTTTGAGATCTCTTACACTGAAGGTAAGGGAAATGTTGTGCCTGATTCCCTGAGCAGGAAGTTGCATCGAGAAGTAGTTTGGGAATCCACTGATGCTTGGAAGGCGATGGGAGAGTTGGTTGCCTTGCACTTGGATGCCAGGGTAGAAGGTGTTAGAGGTTGTTTGTTTCAGATGATGGTGCAGTTCTCCTTGTTGCAGCAGGTGGAAGATTCTCAGTTGGGGGACTTCGAGGCGGTAGTGATACGGGATCGTGTAGATCAGGGGAACGCTTCAGAAGGATAGTCAGAGGACAGCCGACATCTGATGCTTTTTCATGGAAGGTTGTTTGTCCCGGAGACAATGCATGAGGGAGTTCGCCGTGAGTTCTATAACATATCATTGGCGGTACATCCAAGAGTTTCAAAGTTGTTCCAAGTCTTGAGGGAACAGTTTTGGTTGCTCGGGGTGAAACGGGCAGTGGCAGAGTTTGTGCTATATGCCTAGTGTGTCAGAAAGTGAAGGTTGAACACCGAGTTCCAAGTGGTTTGTTGCATCCTTTAGATGTCCCCGAGTGAAAGTGGGATGACATCTAAATGGTATTCATCACAATACTACCCAGATCTCAGGGTGGTTATGATGCTATCTGGGTAGTGGTGGATCGACTGACGAAATCAGCTCACTTCTTAGAAATTAAGGAGTCAGGCCCAGTGAGTACCTTAGCACAGAGGTACGTAGACGAGGTTGTGTGGTTGCATGGAGTCCTGAAGACTATTGTCTCAAATAAAAGAACTTGGTTTACCTCACGAGTCTGGAGGGGGTTACAACATGATTTTGGCACCCAACTATGCCTTAGCACTGCTTTCCACCCCCATACCTAATGGGCAGACAGAGCGGACTATCCAGACATTAGAGGACATGCGGCGAGCATGGCGTTCTGGATTTCGGAGGATCATGGGTACGACACTTGCCTTTAGTAGAGTTTTCCTACAATAAAAGCTTCCACTATACTATTCTCATGGAACCATTTGAGGCTTTTAATGTAAGACCATGTCGTTCACCCATTTGCTGGGCAGAGGATGGTGAGACAGGTGCTCTTGGGCCAGAGGTAGTGCAGAGCACCACAGAGAAAGTCCAACTTGTACGTGAGAGGATAAAAGCGGCTCAGGACCGAAAAAAGTATTATGCTGATCGTCGGAGGAGGCCCTTGGAGTTCGAGGTGGGAGATCATGTTTTCTTGAAGGTTTCCCCTCGACGGGGGCAGCAGAGGTTTGGGAAACGGAGCAAGCTCTCACCTAGGTTCATCGGACCTTTTGAGGTGCTTAGGCGAGTCGGTGAGGTGGCATATCAGCTGGCCCTGCCACCTCAGTTGGAGATGGTTCATGACGCCTTCCACGTCTCCCAGCTTCACAGGTACTTACACGACGACTCCCATGTTATTGACTGGGGAGAGTTAGATATGGGAGACGACGCAACCTTTGAGGAACGACCAGTCATAATTGAGGATCATAAAGAGAAGGTGCTTCATGGACGAACCATTCTGTTGGTTTGTGTGTTGTGGAGGCATGTCGGACTCAAGGAGAGCACTTGGGAGTGGGAGACCCAGATGCACGCTCAGTACCCGGAGTTGTTTTGACTTGTGTTTTCCCTTGTTCTTTTGAGTATTGTGTTGATGTTGTACTATGTACCTTTGATATATGGAATGCTTGGATTGTCATTTGTGAGATCTTTTTCCCTGTTCCCTGGTAATGTGTAACATGCCCGGATGTGTGAAGAAAGGGAAAAACCTGATCCTTAATTGAGACACATTAATGCGGATGTGATTGAACCCGTACGGGTGAGTCAGTGTCACCTAAAGAGGATAATATCTCAACATAAGAGAAGGAATTTCCCCAAACCACATGATTGGACGGTGTGTTGGTTGTGTGGTGTTGGGGGCAGTGTAAGTAGGAAAAATCCTAACATATGAAAGTGGGAAGACCCAATTCTTAATCGAGACACATTAATGAAGATGCGATTAGACCCGTGTAGGCAAGTCAGTGCCGCCTAAAGCGGATAATATCTCTACATAGGAGTAGGAATTCATAACACATATGATTAGGGTTTTTGGTTGGGTTCCTGTTATAACGAGAACCCTAAGAGGTATCTTGTTGGGTTTCCTATGGGTTGGTTTTTGAATTCTCGGGGACGAGAATGTTTTAAGATGTATCTGATGTAATGGCCTAGACCTCTCCAGCCCATTCCTCTGTCAAAAAGAAGGTCAATAAGTTTTCTGGAGGGTAAAATGGACTTTTCCCACGCTTTCCAGAATTTTGAAAGTACACACTGTGTAGTTTGAGTACATGCCGTATACCCCCTTTCCGGGTATACCCCGTGTCGCAGGCCGTGTCCTCACCATGTGAAGTAAATGAGTACACGCCGTGTAGTGTAAATACATGTCGTGTACCACCTTGCCGGGTATACCCCGTGTTGAAGGTCGTGTCCTTGTTGTGTGGAATAATGGGTGCACGCCGTGTGTCCAATACTACACGCCGTGTAGTCCTTCCCTGCGTACGTGTTACCAGTCAACGGACTTGTGTCATGTTGGAGCCGTGTCCTTGCCGTGTGAAATAAATGGTTACACGCCGTTTTTCCAAACTACACGCCGTGTAGTCCCTCCCCGCGTATGCGTTACCCTCAAACCGTGTGTTGACCAGTCAACGGCCGCGGAGCCGTGTTGGAAGCCGTGTGGAGACCGTGTGAAATAACCGAGTACACGCCATGTACCATAAAGTACACGCTGTGTACTTTTTCTTTTCTCACCTATAAAAGGAGGGGTCCTCTCCTCCTTTTCAACTCACCCCTCTCCTCCCCTTTCCTCTGAGTAGAGTTCTCCCATGAGACTCGAAGGCTCTTTCTTCAATAACTTCTTCGTCCGACCTTTGATTTACGATCCGTCAGTGGCCACGGGATCGTAACGACGAGGTGGAACTTCCGAGATTGGATATGTTGTCTTTCCTTTGGCCTTTCCTTTCCGAATTCCACCCGAGGAGGTTTTTCCGGGTCCAGACAAAAGTGATGGACACCGATAGACATCTTCTAAGGTTAATCCAGGGGATCTTTGCGATCAGAACCTGTTGAATTAGGGATCTTACCTTAGTCTCTCTAATTTTTGAATCATGCGGGGTGGGTATCGTCTTGTTTTCATGAGAAATAGTTGAACCATTAAATAAAGATAATAACTGGTTAAAGAACGGGGACGGGGAATTTGTTATGTTTATCTTTGTTTATCCTATTGATATGTTGTGAATTTAATAGGCTTTTTACTACTGAAAATCAGGGTCGTTGGGGGCCTTTGCTAGCGCAAATAAATGTTTCCCTATCTTTCTAGACCATTATTTTGGATGGAAACTTTATGGAATGTGGAAATTGGTCAATCACGTAATGTTGGCTGTTTAAAATCTGGAACCCTTGTGTGATTACCCCGGTTGAACAAAACGGAATAATGAACATGTGGGTGTTGTCTTGGTTACATGGAATGTGATGGAGATGTTTTGTGGGTTGTTGTGGATAGGGTGAGCAGCGGGGCTACAGTTGGCTTGGTTGTGGGTTGGTGTAAATGTTATGTTGGTAACGGGTAGTGGGGCTGTGATAAATGGCAATAAAGGGATAATGATGTACGGTGCGATTGTAGTTATGGTGGTTGGAAGCGGGGCTACAGATATGGGTTGAATGTGAACGGACTATGGGTTTTTAATAATAAATAAAAAGTGGAAGAGTTAATGAATGGTGGGTCATGGTAATGGAATGAGATTAATAATCATTGGGTTGGTTGGTTGATAAGAAGGACTTGGTTGTGTTGCTTGTGATTTCTTAACTAGATTTGTGGATGGCGGGGATATGTTTTATGAACTATTGATGTGGTTGGTTGTGGATAGTTTCCCAGTAGTTAAGGAACTAATTAATCTAATTCTGCTGAAACGTGAAAACCTAAATGGGGTTGGGGTTGTTTGTTGTATGCATGCTTCGTAGTAGCAGTGCCGAGGCACGTGCTCAATTCTCTGTTTAGAAGCCATAGGTTGGGATGTGTGTTTGGTATACATATATATATCTGTATCTTTTTTGTTTTATTGCACCCTACCCATGTTGAGCACTTAGTGCCAAACACTCCCATTTCATGGGAGAAGGTGTTTTTTCCTTAGTTACTAGATCCTTCCTGCTCCTTATCCCCTAGGATATGATGGCTTGAGGTGACCTTACACCTAAGACTCTTCGGGTAGGTTCCGATTGGGGTTCTTTTATCCCAAGACTCTTTGGGGAGGTTCTACTGTTTCCCAAGAATCTTTGGGATGAGGCCCAGGTTTGTGCGGGCGGGATACATGGTTGTGAGGCCCAGGTTTGTGCGGGCGAGGATGCGTGGTTGTGAGGCCGAGGAGTGTGCGGGCGGGGATACGTGGTTGTGAGGCCCAGGTGTGTGTGGGCGGGAAACGTGGTTGTGAGGCCCAGGTGTGTGTGGACAGGGAGACGTGGTTGTGAGGCCCAGGTGTGTGTGGGCGGGGATACGTGGTTGTGAGGCCTAGGTGTGTGCGGGCGAGATAAGTGCTGGTGAGGCCCAGGTGTGTGCGGCCGGGGAGAGTGTGGCAACGTCAGGACGTTTTCCATTAGGAAGAGTAGCTAACTAAAGGGAAATGGTGCAGGGTACCCAATACTCTTGTTCTTATATACTACTACCTGTTGTGATTGTGTTTTTGGTGAGTGTGGCTGGTGAGGTTGGGTGGATAGAATTCCTTGCTAGGTTTCTTCTGTTGTTCTCACGGGATATTAGGATGTCTCCACCACTTATGCAAGAGAGCTTTAGGTTTCCCTACTGAGTATACTTGTATACTCAACCTATGTTTAATTTTAGGTTTCGAGGAGGACTACCAGGGCCTGCGGGACCCTACTAGTCGGACAGTTGGAGTTGTTGCAGTTGTTGTACACTTGTTTCTTTTGGTATTGAACTTTGAGATTTCTTTTACTTGAACCTTGTTATAAAATTGTTTAAACATGCATATGGGCTTGGTTTGGGTTTATTTCTATACACTCGTTCTTTTGTTTTTTGGTGGTTGACTTGTCCTATTTCCCGATCCTAAATAATAAAAAGGGTAATGCCTCCCATATTTGTGAAAAGTCATACCCTTGGTGCTAGTCGCCACACCGGGGCCTACTGCAGGCGGGACTCAGGGGTCATTATCTCCCTTTCACCACTGTAAGCTCAGGAGGGGCATATTTGGTGGGAGGGGGTCATGACACCATGTCTCCAAATAAACTACTTGTACATGATAAAATATATTTTATATATTTAATAGCACCACGGTGAGGCTATATGAGTACTATAATTCCAGGCCAACTCATCTCCCTAATTTAGATATATTCCCATTAATATAAAAAAGTATTACATATCAATATAGAAGTCACAACATGTAATGGCACTAACCTCTTTGTTTCATCCCTTTAATAAAATCTGGTGTGTGAGGTGTTCTGAGTGGTCAATGTGACTCATCCCCAACACATCTAAATTCTTATTTTAGTGAACATTGTTACCAGTTTTATAAAAATTTTCATAGTGTTAGAGAAACAGTGTCATAGTAATGGTGTCACAGTCAAGGTGCCACAGTCATGGTGCCATAGTAATAGTGTCAGTGAAACGGTGTCACAGAAATGGTGTCATAGAAACAATGTCATAGAAAGAGTGTCACATTCATAATGTAACAGTCATAGTGTCACTGCCACAATGTCATAGTCACGGTGTCACAGAAATGGTGTCACAGATACGGTGTCAGGGAAACACTGTCGTAGACACGGTTTAACAGAAATGGTTTCACCATCATGGTGTTATAGTCATATTGTCACAGAAATGGTGTCATATTCATGGTTTCATAGTCATGGTGTCACAGAAATACTTTCATAGTCACAGTCTCACAAAAATAATGTCACAAAAACGGTGTCGCCAAAATGGTGTCACAAAAACGGTGTCACGGAAACGGTGTCACCAAAACGATGTAACCATCACGTTGTCAAAATCATGGTGTCATAGAAATGGAGTCATAGAAACAGTGTCACAAAAATGGTGTCACATCTCATGAAAAGTCTTTCTATAACTGTTTCTTATTTCCTTTTCCAAATTTCTAGATTTTCCCAGTTTCAACAATTTAATGTTTTCTTTGATCAAAAAAGAATTAAAAGAATTTTTTTGAAGGATTTAAGGCTGATTCAAATCCCATGACTCCTATATGAATTTTCCTAAGGCTCGGGATTCCTTTACATGGTCATACCGTGTGATTTAATGCGATCCACTTTTAATGGAAAACCCACCGTATCTTAAACCGTTGCTTCATTAAATCTTCTAAAGGGACAAGATATATTCTTCCCTTGTTATTACTCTTTGATCTATAGTGTGAGATGCTCAAAATTTTCATTCCTTCCCATAGGATTCATTCGATAAAAATATCCCTCATGGATTTGTTTCCCTCGATGTTTTTCTGGCAGTAAGTGCACCACAGGTTTTGGTGAAACCATGCAGTATCCTTCAATTTTCATTATATTTTATGATATATTGTCATTATTTGGGCTTCACCTTCTCTTGTTTCACCTTTATATAATATTTCAAGTTATCTTCATGCTTCCAATGATGTTTTTTGGGTTTCTGTTGGTGCGGTCGTGCTGCGATATTCTCGAGTGGATGCAGTTGTCACCAGAGGTGGCGATCCTGATTCATTGTGTGGATCATTATCGTATAAAGAATGTGATGAAACTTTTGAGAAGGGGATTAGTTTCTTCTTAATTCATTTACCTGAAAATTTAGTGTTATCATGCTTTAGCCCATTGGATGAAAATGTACATGAAATATTAAATATTTGAACCAGATGAATAAATTGATATCGATCATATGATATTAACTCTTTTTTTGCTAGATAGTGTGACATCTATGTTTTCTTTTTTTTAGATTTTCATTCTTGATGGAAATTTGTAATTAACTTAAAGCTGGAAAGTAATTGATAATTGTTTGACTAAAGATAAAGGGCCATGTAAATGAATCCAGTTGTTGTCGTTGTAATTTTGTTTTAATAAAATTGATACAGTAAGCATGTTTAATTAATTATGATAGTATACTATTTAGTTTTCTCATAGTAGGAACATGCAAATAATAAATCAGTAAACTCAATATGGATTCAAGAACTTGGTGTTTGAAAAAAATACAATTCTTTATAGGGTTCTATGTTATCCTCTTGCTTGTTTAAGGAACAACAACCCAATTGATATGAAGTTTTTTTCCTACTAATTATGTTTTAATGTGATCTTGGAAGACTATTATGATATGTGGGGGCATGGAGGCCTATTGGTGGTGGTATTGGTTGATGTCTAGAGTGGAGAGACACATAATTTTATGCATTTTAGTGTCGGGGAGGACACCAGAGATGATAGAATGGGTTAGATGTTAATGTTTGGATGCTTGTAGTTTCATGTTGGTTTTTTATCTTACTTAATTTCCCTATTGACCATGGTAGTTTGTTTGATTACCAAATTTCCAAAATTTTAGAAGATGCGTGGGGTATGCCACATGCTTTCCGTGTTTAGCTTTCTCTAGGAGTATGGGTCTATGTTATTCTTATAGGTGGAAAAGACTCAAAGGGTAGTTCATATACTCACAGTGTTGAGCCCCATTGTGTTTAGTAGCTTAGATTTTTTGTAACGCCCTGACCCCAGTTACCCAGAGTCGGTTCATTATTACATAACATTGGCATGATCACAAGAAAGATCAAATCTCGAAAGACCGATTGGTTTAGTAGCCTTGGAAACACTAGATATATTCATAAGTTTTACATTACATCATAAAATGAAAAACTACTACAACAACATAATGTTTCCACAGTCCACACTATAATCCCTTCATAATATCCCTGAAGGTCATTCATAACTTACATCTTCACATCCTGGGAAAAATAAAACATAGAAAAGGGGTGAGCTCAAATGCCCAGTAAGGATAACAATATAGCGGAACATTCAAAAATAAGCATAAACATTTAAGGCAATGAATTACTAAAACAAAAGCCTTTTAAACTTGATCTTCAACATAGTATGGCAAAATTAAAATGAAATAATGCCATTTACTTATTCACATGGATATTCTACTAATCGAATAATCACATGCAAAAATTAATAACCACTTTCATAATGTTGGAATGCATAATGCCAGACTATCATAACCACATAGTCAAGGCCTCGTGCCAAGACTACAAATAAGATTTTGCCAAGGCCTTGTGCCAAGACACTAGTTTGTCTCATGAGACCTACCGATGCATCGAGGAGCTATAGCTGGCTCCACCCGTCACTTACTAAGTCCAATGCATTCCCATATGAAAAGGTTTAAACATAACATAAACATTCGTATTAAAACTAGCATACGAAATGTCAATAATTTCACCATAAACTATGAATGGTATAAAAATAGCACATCCACAGTCAAACATATCACAAAACCTTCAATACAATATAGAAGTTTTGTATCATAATAAATCAACTTCAAATAATCTTAAAATCCATCAAAGGATGTTGACATAGATGAAATCAAAATTCTTTTTAAAGAAATATCTCCTTTTATTGTGAAATCATTTAAGATCCATATAAAATAAAACATTTTCTTTGGAAATATTCTTATAAGCTTGTAAGGGAAGCTTTGAAGATTTTATAACGGCGGAAAATAGCCGCACCCGCCGTATAAGTTAAAAAACATTCTTAACTTAATTCTATCGAAAAGGTTAAAAAGGACCTTGTTTTGAAAATGACCGAAAGATTCCTTTATAAACCACTTATAAAAGTCAAAAAGGGTATAAATGACTTTAACTCATATTCTAGTAAATATGAAAAATGTTTTGAAATACATTTTTAAGAAACATGGATGTGGATGATAAAGAGATCCCAGTAGATTATTATGTATAAACAACCTCGGATAATGAAGAGATTGTAAAATAACCCTTACCTTGTACTTTTCCTTGGTTGGGGTAGGTTAACCTCCTGTATAATGGTGAAATAATTGTTACTAAATTATACAAGAATCATATACATTAATATGATATCATATATGATCTTTTAATATCGATTTATAATAATATCTTAGTATTATCGTTGTTTCGGGTGTTAACTTACTTGTTTTCTTTTATATGTTTTGTCACGTAAGACATTTTTGTAAAGGATAGGTTGTATATTATTCATATCCAGAATGATATCAAGTCCTTAACATCATTTTTAAATCATCAAATGATAATTATACTTGAATGGATACGCTGGAGAATGAATCTCATCGCGTTCGTGGAGACGGTAGTCCGTACGTACGCACGAGCGACAATATCATTCTTTTGATATTAAAATAATATATAAATGGTTGTTATATCATATATACAGAATCATTATCATGTTTTATTTATTATTTACTTGAGTTACATATCATTATTATACCCATCCAAATAATAATATATTGAATAACAATTACACCACGACGTGGAGACGGTAAGCCGTACGTACGCACGTATGGTGACATGTTATTCAAAGGGTGGATAGAATACTTAATATGGTAGTACCATATTTATAATAACATCACAGTATATATATGATACTGAAGTTATTATTTTATAATGGTAACAACAAAGGAAGAAGAAGTGGAAGAAGAAATGAACTTGGAAAAGGGTGGTGAAATCATTACCTCTTCTTCGGGTTCTTCCTTTTGATTTGATCAAAAGGGCTCCTTAGGTTGGCTTTCTGATCAAACTAAGGACTCTAGGTTGTAGTGAGGGATGTTGGGAGAGTATTTGGGCAGTGTTTGGCCGAACCAAAAGGCTTTGAAGGTGTGAAGAAATGAGAAGGAGGAGTTCCCTTTTATAAGAGGGGTGAGGGGAACCTTTGGAAAAGCTAGAAATATTAATTTATAATAAATTCATATTCGGTTTCTAATGGCTCCAAAGTTGACTATTAAAAGGTTAAGGTGGGGATGGGTCGAAAACAACTCAACCAATATAATTTAGATAGGTTTGGGTACTTATATTAACCTTATCTTTAAGTATTAACTCTAAGTTAATTAGTTTCACTTTTACAATGTCTCTTTGTATTTTTATATAATATGGTTAATAAACTTACTATATACATCTAAGAGACCCCCAAGTGGTACATTAATGATGAACCTATCATGATATAAGTCTCTTGTCCGAACCTTATATTTTTAGGAATTTAATATCAATTAATAATATAATATTTTTTTTAAGAACTCTTTTATGTCAATTTTGACACTATTCAATAGTTGATTTTTGTGAAACTCATAACAGATTTATTACTTATTACAAAGTCAATTAAATCAATCCTAATATATCATATTATCCTATAAAATTAGTTTAATTCATTAAAAGTTTCATATTATATTTATTTCGGTATTTGTAATATCAATTATTTTAATTTTTTACTATTATATTAATTGCTGCATCATCATTGTGTCATAAATAAAATAAATTATTTAATGTCTAAAAATTATAAATAAAATATAATTATGTAGGAAATCGTTTTATATTTATAATTAATATTTATAATCTAAAATATAACATATATAACCCTATGTAACAATTGTTTTTCTAAAAGATATATGCTTGTGTCATTTTTGTATTCATTTTAACTTAATTAAAATAAAGTGTCATTATCACTTACAAGTGGATCCATGGGGTCCCAAAATTGACCCAAAGATTCCCATGGTCGACCATGTATCAAACAATAGGGTTAAGACACGTTTTAGGGTAATTTAGTATTATTATAATATTATTTTTTAACCCTTATTTACCGGATTTACCCTTAACCATGGTAAATAAAATATTTACCGCAGTAATTATTCAAAATGTATAAAAATAAAAGTTATCTATTTACACAATTTGAACATCCTGATTCCAAATATGGAATCCATTTTCCTAAATTCAAAACACAGAAGTGGCATAAATTAATTTAAAATTAATTCCCGCTGTCAAAACAAATAGCGTGTTTTTAAGAGATAAAAACTATCAAAAGATTGACACTTGTTTATGTTCGGTTTAATTGTAAAATTATGTCCAATGACCAAAATTATATTAAATGGTAAAAATATATTCTAAATATACTTTAAAACTACTAAAATTCATAATTTATCACTATTAATTATTTTGATTAAAAAAGTTGTTTTTAATTAAATTTTAGTAATTTTCACTATTCATCAAAATATGAAAGTTATCCGAAAAGTACCAAAATTTCACCTTAGGCTAATTTCAATATTCCGAATGCAAAAATGAAGTCCATTTTGAAATATAAAATATATATGATTTCAAAAAGTAGGTATTACTATTCACAACGGCTAGTTTAATTAGTTGTGGTGTGTGTTAGAACTCGAGGTTGCGTACAACACACGCTACTGTATTATTCAAAGAAAGCGTACCGTGGAAGATTGGGATGTTTCATTTTAAATTTTTGATGTCCCCATTTAGTCAAAAAGTTTTAAATATTGTATTTAAAAAGAGTTCACTATTAAAAGTTGATAAAAGTGAAATACTGAAAATGAATTTGTTCTTGCATTATATCTAAGAAACTCATAATATGGATTCTAAAATTATAAGGATTATATAATGTTTAAAATTTAGATAATACTATTCATAACCTCTTTTGAATGGCTTTTTTTTGTAAGTCATGGTGTGATTGAACTCGGTGTTGCGTGTAGTGCAAGTTATTTAATTATTTTGAAGAAATAACACACTATGAAATCTTGGGGTGTTACATTCTCCCCTCCTTAAATAAATTGCGTCCTCGCAATTTGAAATTGTTCTTCTAAAATAAATGGTTGAAAATAGAAAATATATTTGTGGGAAAACACACATCAAAAATGGGTTACTAAAATTTAGTCTTAATATTAGGAAAAGATAAATGAAAGGGTCACCACCAAATTATGATCTCGATTAGGAGAACATTGGTGGCAATTAGAGACATATAATTGGAGGAAAAACGTAAATATTTATAGGTAGTGATTGAGGTCATCAATCACAAACAAGTATAAAATTGAGGTCCTTAAATTCATCAATCTATGATGATTTGAAATACCATCGGTTCAACAAAACATAGGGTATTAGGATAACACATTTTTGACATTTCAAAATATCTTAGTTGAAATCCCACATCGAAAAATGAATTAACGAGGCCTCTATTTAAAATAAAGAGTCGAAAGTATGAAGTTTACCGAAAATAACACATACTAGGGTTCCATGTAGGAAAATATGGATATGGAAGAAAAATCTAACCATCAATTATCTGATGGAGAGTGGTAGAGAACATGGCTATGAAAAGGCCAACAATCCCAAAGCCATAAATTAGTGATGATTTAAGGTACCATCTAGGAAAAAATTTTTGTTCTAAGTTGCTTTTCTTAATATTGAGGAATTTATTTATGAGATTGGATAAGATCATAGGGAGATATACTTACTTTATAATTAGAGTTTTATCCATTAATAAATTTCTACCACAAACTCATCTTTCACTCTAAAAGATAATAGAATGTAAAAAAATTCTATTTACACTATTCGTATAGGGATCCAAAATAATAGAATTTATAATTCATCTACAAGATCTTTTAATAAAAACTACATTATTTAATCCAGGACATCTCGTGGGCCAGTGGTAGGTGATACACCCTTGTCGCCCTTCGGTTGCAGGTTCAATTCTCGCGGCCTTGCCGGTCGCGAAGGGTTGCCGCACGACCTCCGGGTTGTCCTTTTATGGCAATCCAAAATAATCCAAACTAGAACTATCCAAAATACTTCGGTACAAACTCACATTCCAACATTTATAAGGAAGGTAAACATAATTTAGATCCTTTTTACCCCGTAATAGCATATGAATACCTTCATCATGTATTCTTTTAATACACTGAAATATCCTGAATTACCATATTCTTTATTGATTACATTCATGCTCCCTTATTCCATATAGAATGATGGATATACTTCATCAGTCCAAAAATGTTTTAAACCCCAACAATGATGGAATATACAAATCATTAATCAGTTCCAAGGTAGTCAAGAATATCCAATATAATTTTTCCAAAATAATCATGTATTATTCGAAAATCACTACCTCGGTATCAGAACTATATTATGGTTTATCATTCTCTCAACCATATATTTTCGAAAAATTTATCCTGCTATTGAGTCACTTTTCTTTGTTCCACACAATCTCAAGTCCTTAATGAAATAGTACTGTAGTACAATCCTTATATACTCCATAATTATTATAACAAGTACATTGTTGATACAACACTCAATTGACATAATCAACATAAGAACTCTAATCATTCCTCTTCATCTGTGGTAGTATCATAACTTGATTATTATCCAATAACATCATTTGCGGCATAGTCTGATGACTGGGACATAGGTTCGTGTAGTGTCCAAACTCCTTGCAAACGAATCATTGTACATTTAAAACCATTTTCTTACCCTTGCAGTCATGTACTTTGTGCCCTTTTCCTCCACACTTATAACAAACTCCCATTCCTTTCAGGCAAGTCCCAGGGTGTTTCTTTCCACAGTTACCACATAATGGAAAATTCTTATTTTCCCTCTTCCCTTTATCCATCTTTCTCTCTTCCATCCTTTTCTTCTCTTGCTTCCCTTCAAAGCCATAGGTCCCAGTAAACTCTTTACTTATCTTATCAACACATGATATTATTTCTTCATATGATTATAATACATGGGAGACTATTTCTCTTATAAATTCTAGCTTAAGACCATGAAAGATATTATCCTTCCTTCTCTTTGGATCATGTGCATTTCTTGGAGTTCTCATTCCTTCTACTGGGCTCCATTTCTAAACAATGGCATACACTAGATCAGTTTATGAATCAAAACACATAATCCCATACTTATAAAACACTTAACATAAATTGAACTATTTATGGATATAATCCATAATCATAAAAAATGTTTTCTTTGAGGAAGTATATACTCATAAACCCTTCATAATGATTTGTAAAGATAATGAGAGTTATCCTAAGCATATCCCCCGGGAGTGTCGTAACCAAGAGTGCAGCAAGGCCCGTTGTCGTGCACCAGTTCCCATTCGAGTCTAGATCAAAGCGGTGTTTTCGGGTTTTACCCCTAGGTACATCTGTGCCAGAGCCGCCTCTACCTGCTCGTATCCAGACAGGGATGTATTGCTCGGAAAACTCACAAAATCTCTACAATACCAAAATTCTAGGAAGTTCTTCTATACTAATCCTCAAAGTTCATCTTAGGTCTACGTGCTCTAATCAGAGTTTATCTAAATCAAGCTTCCAAGGTTTGTACTAAACTTCCTCTGATACCAACTGTAACGCCCCGACCCCAGTTACCCAGAGTCAGTGCATTATTACATAACATTGGCTTGATCACAAGAAAGATCAAATCTCGAAAGACCGATTGGTTTAGTGGCCTTGGAAACACTAGATATATTCATAAGTTTTACATTACATCATAAAATGAAAAACTACTACAACAACATAATGTTTCCACAGTCCACACTATAATCCCCTCATAATATCCCTGAAGGTCATTCATAACTTACATATTCACATCCTGGGAAAAATAAAACATAGAAAAGGGGTGAGCTCAAATGCCCAGTAAGGATAACAATATAGCGGAACATTCAAAAATAATAATAAACATTTAAGGCAATGAATTACTAAAACAAAAGCCTTTTAAACTTGAACTTCAACATAGTATGGAAAAAGTAAAATGAAATAATGACATTTACTTATTCACATTGATATTCTACTAATCGAATAATCACATGCAAAAATCAATAACCACTTTCATAATGTTGGAATGCATAATGCCAGACTATCATAACCACATAGTCAAGGCCTCGTTCCAAGACTACAAATAAGATTTTGCCAAGGCCTTGTGCCAAGACACTAGTTTGTCTCATGAGACCTACCGATGCATCGAGGAGCTATAGCAGGCTCCACCCGTCACTTACTAAGTCCAATGCATTCCCATATGAAAAGGTTTAAACATAACATAAACATTCGTATTAAAACTAGCATACGAAATGTCAATAATTTTCCCATAAACTATGAATGGTATAAAAATAGCACATCCACAGTCAAACATATCACAAAACCTTCAATACAATATAGAAGTTTTGTATCATAATAAATCAACTTCAAATAATCTTAAAATCCATCAAAGGATCTTGACATAGATGAAATCAAAATTCTTTTTAAAGAAATATCTCCTTTTATTGTGAAATCATTTAAGATCCATATAAAATAAAAAATTTTCTTTGAAAATATTCTTATAAGCTTGTAAGGGAAGCTTTGAAGATTTTATAACGGCGGAAAATAGCCGCACCCGCCGTATAAGTTAAAAAAAACATTCTTACCTTAATTCTGTCGAAAAGGTTAAAAAGGACCTTGTTTTGAAAACGACCGAAAGATTCATTTATAAACCACTTATAAAAGTCAAAAAGGGTATAAATGACTTTGAATCATATTCTAGTACATAGGAAATTTTTTTTGAAATACATTTTTAAGAAACATGGATGTGGATGATAAAGAGATCCCAGTAGATTATTACGTATAAACAACCTCGGATAATGAAGAGACTGTGAAATAACCCTTACCTTGTACTTTTCCTTGGTTGGGGTAGGTTAACCTCCCGTATAATGGTGAAATAATTGTTACTAAATTATACAAGAATCATATACATTAATATGATATCATATATGATCTTTTAATATCGATTTATAATAATATCTTAGTATTATCGTTGTTTCGGGTGTTAACTTACTTGTTTTCTTTTATATGTTATGTCACGTAAGACATTTTTGTAAAGGATAGGTTGTATATTATTCATATCCAAAATGATATCAAGTCCTTAACATCATTTTTAAATCATCAAATGATAATTATACTTGAATGGATACGATGGAGAATGAATCTCATCGCGTTCGTGGAGACGGTAGTCCGTACGTACGCACGAGTGACAATATCATTCTTTTGATATTAAAATAATATATAAATGGTTGTTATATCATATATACAGAATCATTATCATGTTTTATTTATTATTTACATGAGTTACATATCATTATTATACCCATCCAAATAATAATATATTGAATAACAATTAAACCACGACGTGGAGACGGTAAGCCGTACGTACGCACGTATGGTGACATGTTATTCAAAGGGTGGATAGAATACATAATATGGTTGTACCATATTTATAATAAAATAAAAGTATATATATGATACTGAATTTATTATTTTATAATGGTAACAACAAAGGAAGAAGAAGTGGAAGAAGAAATGAACTTGGAAAAGGGTGGTGAAATCATTACCTCTTCTTCGGGTTCATCCTTTTGATTTGATGAAAAGGGCTCCTTAGGTTGGCTTTCTGATCAAACTAAGGCCTCTAGGTTGTAGTGAGGGATGTTGGGAGAGTATTTGGGCAGAGTTTGGCCGAACCAAAAGGCTTTGAAGGTGTGAAGAAATGAGTGGGAGGAGTGCCCTTTTATAAGAGGGGTGAGGGGCACCTTTGGAAAAGCTAGAAATATTAATTTATAATAAATTCATATTCGGTTTCTAATGGCTCCAAAGTTGACTATTCAAAGGTTAAGGTGTGGATGGGTCGAAAAAAACTCAACCAATATAATTTAGACAGGTTTGGGTACTTATATTAACCTTATCTTTAAGTATTAACTCTAAGTTAATTATTTACACTTTTACAATGTCTCTTTGTATTTTTATTTAATATGGTTAATAAACTTACTATATACATCCAAGCGACCCCCAAGTGGTCCATTAATGATAAACCTATCATGATATAAGTCTCTTGTCTGAACCTTAGATTTTTAGGAATTTAATATCAAATAATAATATAATATTTGTTTTAAGAACTCTTTTATGTCAATTTTGACACTATTCAATAGTTGATTTTTGTGAAACTCATAACAGATTGATTACTTCGTAAAAAGTCAATTAAATAAATCCTAATATATCATATTATCCTATAAAATTAGTTTAATTCATTAAAAGTTTCATATTATATTTATTTGGATATTTTTAATATCAATTATTTTAATTTTTTACTATTATAGTAATTACTGCATCATCATTGTGTCATAAATAAAATAAATTATTTAATGTCTAAAAATTATAAATAAAATATAATTATGTAGGAAATCTTTTTATATTTCTAATTAATATTTATAATCTAAAATATAACATATATAACCCTATGTAACAATTGTTTTTCTAAAAGATATATGCTTGTGTCATTTTTGTATTCATTTTAACTTAATTAAAATAAAGTGTCATTATCACTTACAAGTGGATCCATGGGGTCCCAAAATTGACCCAAAGATGCCCATGGTCGACCATGTATCAAAAAATAGGGTTAAGACACGTTTTAGGGTAATTTAGTATTATTATAATATTATTTTTTAACCCTTATTTACCGGATTTAACCTTAACCGTGGTAAATAAAATATTTACCGCAATAATTATTCAAAATGTCTAAAAATAAAAGTTACCTATTTACACAATTTGAACATCCTGATTCCAAATATGGAATCCATTTTCCTAAATTCAAAACACAGAAGTGGCAGAAATTAATTTAAAATTAATTCCCGCTGTCAAAACAAAAAGCGTGTTTTTAAGAGATAATAACTATCAAAAGATTGACACTTGTTTATGTTCGGTTTAATTGTAAAATTATGTCCAATGACCAACATTATATTAAATGGTAAAAATATATTATAAATATACTTTAAAACTACTAAAATTCATAATTTATCACTATTAATTATTTTGATTAAAAAAGCTGTTTTTAATTAAATTTTAGTAATTTTCACTATTCATCAAAATATGAAAGTTATCCGAAAAGTACCAAAATTTCACCTTAGGCTAATTTCAATATTCCGAATCCAAAAATGAAGTCCATTTTGAAATATAAAATATATATGATTTCAAAAAGTAGGTATTAATATTCACAACGGCTAGTTTAATTAGTTGTGGTGTGTGTTAGAACTCGAGGTTGCGTACAACACACGCTACTGTATTATTCAAAGAAAGCGTACCGTGGAAGCTTGGGATGTTTCATTTTAAATTTTTTATGTCCCCATTTAGTCAAAAAGTTTAAAATATTTTATTTAAAAAGGGTTCACTATTAAAAGTTGATAAAAGTGTAATACTGAAAATGAATTTGTTCTTGCATTATATCTAAGAAACTCATAATATGGATTCTAAAATTATAAGGATTATATAAAGTTTAAAATTTAGATAATATTATTCATAACCTCTTTTGAATGGCTTTTTTTTGTAAGTCATGGTGTGATTGAACTCGGTGTTGCGTGTAGTGCAAGTTATTGAATTATTTTGAAAAAATAACACACTATGAAATCTTGGGGTGTTACATTTTTTTTTTCTAAAATGATTATGAATATGAAAAAATAATAATTTTGTTGATAAACGATTTAATAACTGATGTTAACCCATGGGGTTGGAGCTTTCCAAGATGCAATGTTGAGGTTTCAATGAAAAGGAACAATGGACTTTGGGTGTGATGCTAATAAAATTTAATGTGGAAGTTGTTAATAGTTAATTAATGTTTAAATAATTAATGAACGTAATGTGAAACTTATAAAAATTTAATGAAGGAATGTAATAAAGCTCTTTAAATGGTTGTGTGCTTATAGGATACCTGGTCTTAAAAGTAGTAGCCAGGAGTTCGAGAGACGTTAGCTGCAGTTGAGTATAAGAATAGGTTATGCACATAGTTTGGTTGGAAGATATAATATATTATGTACTTTTTTGTGATTCTACATGCTAATCCACCCTTTCTATTAGGGAAACTAGCACCCCAGGGATTATGAGCCCCTAGGGGGGTGTTTTTTCCAACATTCTGTTGGGAGAATGGATGACAGAGTACCCCCTTTGGCCGCACTCTCTTCTCTTGGTAGTTACTAGTGCTAGTATAAAAAATGCCTAGTTATCCCCATATATGTGTGTAGATGGATGTAATGGCTTGAGGTTATTCACACATAAATATTCTGGATATAGTTTCTTAGGGACTACTATATGTGTAACGTGTAAAGTATGTGATGGCTTGAGGATCCGTACTCGGTTTGTGGGATGTAATGGCTTGAGGTAAAATTCCTGACACATGATACTTGTTATGCGAGCTGTGGTGGCTCCTAGAAACTACTTGGTTACCTTTCTTATGTTGACGTGGTCTTTTTATTCACGAATTTCATGTTGAGGTGCTTGACCCAGGTGTCTGTGGGGAATACATTTTAGAGAAATATGCTTATGACGTGATACATTGGGGAAAAGAGGAAAGCCAGCGGGGAAGTGGTATTGGGGTACCCTTGATATTCATTATTATTTAGTATACTATTTTATTTGATAGATGTCGAGAGTATCCATGGTGATGTTGGGAATATAGTATACCTATTTAGGTGACATGGTAGTTTCATGTTCTGTTCCCTATGCATTAGCAATATTTCTTTACTTTTGCACAAGAGGCACTAGGGAGGATCATACTGAGTATATTATTATACTCACCCTATATATATATAAACTATTTTCAGGTCATATGGTACATGATGAAGATCAAGATACTTTACACTATATTGGTGCTGCATATGATGTTTGGGCTTTGTGGTTGTGGCATTTTTTACATTCTTTTGGGAATTTTTAGTTTTCCCCTTTTAGTTATAGTAGTTTTTCATGACATTACATATGTGTACTTAGGATTTATTGTATATTTCTATCTGTGTTGGAGTTGGTTGGTTTCTATCATACATATATCTTTTTGTTGTGTTATCTTAGAGGGTAATTCCTCCCATTGGTGTGTTTAATATACCCTCTATGAAAGTAGCCAACATATGGCCTACCTTAGGAGGGACTCAGGGGTAATTATATCCCTTCTCACATTTCTTGCCTCTGAATGGTACACATTGTGTGGAGGGGGTTGTAACATAGTGTTATCAGAGGTATGGATGAGGGATATGATGGAGTTTTGTGTTAGGCACATGTGAGGTTACATGGGTTGGTAGGGAGACATTTTCAGTCAAGTTTTGAAAGTGTTGTATACACTAGAGACCAGATAAGACATAGGCATTTAGGGCCCCCTATGATCTGATGCACGAACCATTATGTTATAAATGGATACTAAAAGAGGTGGCACTAGTTACAAGGTAGAGAAATAGTGAAGGATCATGCATCGTTCATCTCTATTCTTGTGTTTTAATTGGTATACCTTGGGATAGGTAAACCTAGAATTAATAAAAGAATAAAAAATTTAATGCAGAGTCGTGCATATTCCAAGTTTAGGATCTCTAACAATTTGTTAATTTTCATGTATATATCCAGGTCGACATCTTAATCAGGTTTACGCATAATATGTCCAACATGTTGTGCTATTATATCATCATAGGGTGGTGGTTGACAAAAATGATATTTAGAGGAGGACACTCTGAGAGTTTTAGTCGCATAGTCTACAAAAGTATGGGGGATCCACTTCAGATGCATGCACAAAAGACTGGTTGGGGGAGGTAGAGATATGATTTAGTGCGATCCATGATTGATAGGAGCACTAGATGTCTATGGATGTGATGATGATGCTTTTAATAGTGAGGCAGAGTTGGTTTTTGTTCCTCAGGGATCACGAGAAGTTGACGATCTCAGGGGAGGAGTTATGAGACATGTTTAGAGTCGAGTTTATTTTTTCGACCATGAATGAGTCTAGTCTCCAGAATATTATGACCCTTCGACATGTGTCCTCTAGTGTGCGAGAGTTTGGAATCCAATTTAAGAACTATTTATGATATTCTTTGGACTTATTGATAGAGGAGGAGGCTAGGGAGAGTCATTTTGAGGTGTCTTTGCATCTAGAGATCCAGTGCCAAGTCACCCCATTAATGTTGAAAACATATCTTGAGGTAATGGAAAGTGAATAGGTCATCGAGATTACATTTTCTAGAATTGTATCTTCCTGATAGTGGAGTATTCATGATTCTTCATGAAGAAGATTTGTGATCTGGGGTTCCCGATTTTCAAGGAATTGTTTTTTTTGTTCTGACGGGGGTAGGTTCCCACCCTCCACATCTAATTTCTCTAGAGGCAGCTTCTCTCAGGCCTATACAAAGGGATCAAGAAAATGTTTTTATTTTGGTTGTTGTGGTCATCAGTAGTGAGAGTGACCAACCTTTCAGAGGAGTCATCGTGGACCAGATGTTCTTCTCCAGGTTCCACCGTTGAGGTAGTTC
This sequence comes from Viscum album, assembly GCA_963277665.1. Lineage (NCBI taxonomy): Eukaryota > Viridiplantae > Streptophyta > Magnoliopsida > Santalales > Viscaceae > Viscum > Viscum album. Next base: position 135,312,305 of record OY728141.1, read on the forward strand.
CAGCCTAGGAAGCAACTACAGGTTGTACGAACATTGTATGTGTAGAGGGTATAGGGGACCAGAAGAGGAAAACCCTATTATTCTTTCCATCCATAAAGAGTAGAGCGATACCATGGTGTGTTCTTCATCAGGTTAAGAGAGGTCATAGAGAAGGTCATGGCCAGCTTCATGCTTTAGAATTACAATATCTAGGCGAGCCAGACATCGTTTGAGGTACCATTTTATGGTTTATTACATTGTTGTATGCCTTTTTTGATTTAGTAGTCACATAAACCTTCATATCACATACCCTTTTCCATGCTTTTGGACTTGAGGTAGAGAGGCTTCCAATTCCCTTGGCATTGACTATGCCTGTCGCAGGTCGAGCTGACTTGTTTGAAGTTTGTAGAGACTGTAAGTTAGTGATGGGTTAGAACCACTCTTGGGGAGATTTCCTATATTTATGGATACATCTATATTATTTCATCCTTAGAATGGATTGGTTGTATTCGGTGCAGGCTATCGGGGATTACATCTGGAGACTGGTTTTGTTCTTCAATGAGGATGGAAAACCAGTGGTGTTTGTTGGAGAGTGAGACACTCAGATGTGTCAGAGGTGTGTTCCATTCTTATCATACATTATGGCTGATTTTTTGTATAGTGCTTCATAGGTTCATCATTTGGCGTTACCTTGGGTCCTAGATGAGTACCCTATTGTCTTATGGAAGAGGTTTTAGCATTACCCCCTCGATGAGAGATTGAGTTTGGGATCGACCTATAACCAAGAGCAACTCTTATCTCTATGTCTTCATATATGATGGATCCTTATGAGTTGTGAAATCCATGTATATAGGTTGATGATATGTTATAGTGATGTTTTTTTGGCAGATTGTGTCACTGTGGGGTGCCCCGGTTTTGTTCGTGAAGAAGGATGAAATCAGTTTGAGGTTGTGTATCAATTATCGTCGCTTAAACAAAGTGACAATAAAAAAGAGCTATCCTCTTCCATGGATTGATGATTTATTCGATCCACTAAAGGGTTCATGTATGTTCTTAGATATCGACTTACAGTCAGGAATAAATGAAATGGTTTGAATAAAAAATAAATAAAACAATAATTAATAGTAATTTCTTTTGTGAAATTAACTCTAAAGGAATATCTTATGGGATCCCTATGATTATAATTTTTTAAAGGATTCATGGATATATAAAAATATATAGTATTATCCTGATGGTTTTATATAATATTTTCAAATCCAATTTTACAAATTAAATAAACTATACTTTGATACCAACTATCATTACCCTACTTTCACATATATGACTACAACATCATTTTTAATATAAACGACATGATAGCTTTACAAAACCGGGATCCATTGTTTTTTTATCTTGGTAAACTTTTTACTACGCACAAATTATATGTAATGAAAAATATATATTTATTTTAAAACAACATTTTTATCCTTCTAAATATCAATTTCTCCATAGTACATGTAGTTACCTGAATATATACACTGAATAAAGGGGTGAGCTAAAATCATAGTAAGAGGAATAATAGGTTGAATGAAAAAATATAACACGACTAAAAATAATAATAATAATAATTGTAAAATAAAAATGTTATAATTATCATCATAATTAGGGAATCATTTAAAAAATTCCTGGAATTTTGAAGTGCATAAAAATGAAATATTGTGTCAAAATTGTAAAATACCACACCAAGTTGTAAACAAAGCTAGAATCATGTTCACACATAACATATTCAAATAATAATAACATCATCATTGGAAAAAATTATATCTTCATGTTAATTCATAATACATATTATCACAATTAATATATCGGATTACCTAATGCATTAGGGGGATATAGAATTTTTTCCCACCTATCACATCATAATATTTACATTATCTTGCATTCCTAAAAAATATATATTAAAAAAGTAATGAAGAAACCCTTGGGAAGGAATGGGCATCATAAAGATATTATAAATCATGAATAATATTTTCATTTCCTAAATTAAAAAGGAATAAAACTTGGTTTTTATATGTGTAATCATTCCCGAGGGAAGGAAAAAACTGAAGAGGAGTAAAATTGTGTTCTGGAAATAAGAGTTCTTTTGGTAAATCATTATATTTCTCATAAAATAATATTTGAAAAATTTATATCCCTAAAAATAAAAGGTATGAAAAATTAAATTTTATTTTAGGAATATTAAAATAATAGCCACATTAAATATTGAAATGAATAATGAATAAACCAAAGAAGGGGAGATGTATTTGAGAATACCTATACCTTATGTCTGAATGTGTTCTGTACCCACACAAAATAAATTGAAAAATAAAAAATTATTCAATAACGATTTATTCATAACCCATTATACATGTATTTTACTGATTATAATTTTGGTGTGTCTATTTATGGTAATATTTAATATTTATATTATTAAATTTCATCATTTTAGAAGAATATTTTTTCATGGTTTCATTGTAAATATTCATATATATAATTATGGAAGTTTTTTAAAATGTGAATAATCATATAGAAGTGTAATTATGTGTTATTAATGAAATGAAATATTTCATTCTTTTATATATCTTTATTTGTTTTCCAATATGAGGATGTTTTATTTAATAAAACATTAATGATAAAATTTTACATTATTTTCTCTCTTTTTCTGTCCATCAAGGAATAATTTATTTTAATTAAATATTATATTTATAAAAAATTTCATGAATATTAAAAATTAAAATATTAATTTTTAAATATTTTTTTAACATAATATTTATATTATGACTATCCTTGAATATGCTAATGGAAAATGAAAACTCGTCATCCACGAAGGTGGTGAATGAACACATCATGGAAATGTTTACTTTTTTTAGAATAAAAGGAGGAGAAAAGATATATGATGATAAATATTTCATTAAAACAATAATATTATAATATATACATGATACTATATATATCATTCCACATTACATGGGGGATTTTAAGAGAGAATAAGAAGCGGAAAAAATTAATAGAGAAAGAATGAAAAATTTACCTTATGAATATATCCTCCATGAGAACCACATTATGGAACTTGGAATTGCTATTTTTTGGGACTAAATTCTCTTGGAAATGTTTTATTTTCTTTGTAATTAAATAAGGAACAATTTAAAGAAGATATTTTTTTCTTAAAATGTGTGAAGAGAATAGGTAGTGAGGGCATATTTTAAGGGGAGGAGAGGGGTGTTGTTTTGTTATTATATTAAATATTTTATTATTTTAGATCATTAATATAAATAGTTTTGATTCCCAGTAATTAATACTGTAATTATTAAAATATAGTTCAATATAATGGTTCTTAAATTACTTATACAACATCCATGACACAAAAACTCAAGTATCTAGCCTATATTGTAAATTTCCATATTTCACTACTCATAAAAAGTATATCTATTTTTAAAAAACCTGAAATATTATTAAAATTTTAATTTCAATATGTAGACGTGGGAAATGAAATCCATTTTATAAAAATTATACTCTAAATATAAGAAATTTAATTTTTACATAAAACCATCATTTATTCCTAACAATATTGAATTTAATTTTGTAATTAGTTTTATGACAGTATTAAAAATTAATTTAGGTCTCATAAAATTACCTTATATTTATAATAAAAATATATTAATCTATGTCTATATTTTATGAAAATACATTTTATTTTAAATCATTATATTAATTTTCAAATTATAAATAAAAATTTACATTATCGAAAAATATTAGTAATTATTATCCCATTTTTAAAATTATTATTTTCTGATACTATGATATGATTATATCTTATTTTCATTTCTAAGATGCATAAAATTTGTTAATAATTTCATAAGAGAGTTTAATAATCTATTGTTTTTATTACTATTCTTAATGGTAGTATTACTATTCGAACATTTAGGTTATTATTCCATCATTATGGGGTTTTTAACTTCTAAAAATACCACTAAATTCATTTTGATTTATGGGAATGATGTTTTTATTGGGTTCTATCTATAAAGTATGTGTTTTATATTACATAAAAATTATTATAAAGAAAATTCTATTGGAAAACCTCTGTGTCATTATAATTATGATCTTAACAAATACCTTATCCATAATGAAATTATAATTATTTAGAGTTTTAAAAAGAAAACCAATATTCTCTTGATCATAATTTTCACTCATGGAATAATAATATGATGAACTATCCCATCTCTATACACACTAGGTGTCTCATATTGTCAGAATTTTTATACTCTTAAGACTTCATAACATCCTAAAATTCATCTAAGAATTTATACCCTTCTTATCTATTCACATAATCTTGAAAAACTATTGTTTTATATGATATGATTTAATAAAAAATTACAAATAAATTTAGATGATTCATTTTTTCATTTTTTTTCTTAAAAATAATCCAGTACCACTATCAAATCATTCAACATAAAATTTTGCATCCTTTGGGAATGATTTTATAACTCATTCTATGACTGTTCAAATGAACTACTATATTTTTTAAAATGAAAATTATTTTTCATTTATGGATTTGTAAATTTATTGGTTAAAGGAGTTTTAATTTTAATAATTTATATATTAGTAAAGGGAAATAATTAATTAGTCTTATTTTTATTCTTTTTATATTTATTCCATATTCCATAACATTGAATGATACTACCAAACAGATATTCCATGGAAAATTAGTTGTCCAACTAGTATCATCTAGATCTGATATTTTTGACTCCTACAATTTACGTATAACATCAATGACCCTTTCAATTAAAATTTCATCATTTATATCAATTTCACCAATTTTTTTATTATTTTCGGTATTTTGATAACTATCCAATCTATATTAGTAAAAGATTAACTCGGAAAAACAATAAAAACAATGAGAATTTGACCATATCATAGCCCTTCTAGTCTCAATCACTATAGAAGTTACAAAGTGAGAAACTTCCAGCTTTTCTATTTATGATTTATAGATTCACAATATAATATTTGATTATATATATTATTTATAATGGAATTCACAAGATTATTTCTCACATCATAATTTATTTTATATTCAATATTCACTTGATTGATAAATGTATAAAATTCATTCTATTGAATTTTAGAATGTCTGGTCATGATGTCATTGTTATCAACTCCATGGTTAATGAAAGAGGTCTCTATTGTATTTTTCTTATATTCATTGTCAACATCCTAAAATTATGTGGTGTTTTATGATTTAAAATATAAAGTGTATGATCATTATGACCTGAAATATTATTAACAAAATTAATTCTACAAAATAATTTTTTTTGTAATAACATTTTATCAAATTAAGTAAATTTGAAAACAAGGTTGATATAATGAAAGTAAAAACTATACAAATATAAGTGGTGAAACCTAATTTTAAACGAAATTTGGGATGAAATATTATATCAATGGCTTATAATATTTATATGAGTGTGATTTTAATGTTATGTAAATTAAAAGTAAGAAATTAAAATCTTAATTTGATTTACCAGACATAGAGATAATATAATCATCAATGATCGGTATTCATAAACACAATGAAATAAGAATTTAGTAATGATACATAAATTAATACATTCTAATCAAATAAATAGAATAAATAATAAAATTTTACAGATAATAAAAGTTAATATTTATAAACAATGTAATAAAAATACCTATAGATGTTTCATAACAATGAAAAATTATTTATACATAAATGATAATAAAATAAATAACCATTAATTTAAGTATCCATAATTTTAACAAAAAATTAATGGAATCAATCATTTTAAAAATAAGTCCCTTTTTCAAGATTGATTACAATCTATACTATTCTATCTATATAAGACCTCGATCAGCCTAATTAGACTCATGAGTATTCCTATCCCCGAAATCGCTCGATCGTGGCACAAGTCATACATAATGAGTAAAAATGAAATTGGTTTTTAATGAATTTAAAATCCTTACTCAGATTCCGTAGAACTAAAAAACATTAACAACATATAATTCATATGTAACATGATGTTATAGATGAGTGACCATTAGATTGGTTGATTTGTAAAAGTAAAATCTCAATCCTCTATGGATGCACTTATATTGATAGGAAAATATAAAAGGGTTATAAGTCATGACTATTAGCATTGGTTTGATCAAAATTAGATGATATCTATATTGAAATATTAAAATGTTCGATACATATTCATTTAATAATGTTTTTTAGCAACATCATATTTCTGAAAAATATCATTCATTTTATAAAAATAATTTTAATCATAGGATTTTAAAAATAAATCATTTGATGAATTTTTTTTTTCTAATGGATTAAAAAAACATTATTCCAATTATAAATACATCTTAGGTGTTATTGGATAACATAAGTCACTCTGATGGACTAAACATGATAAGACAAATAGACTAAACATATTCAATCTGATTGACAATATTTGTTAAATCTCATATTCTAGACTCAATTAGTCTAATGGTGTAAATATTTTATTTACATAAAAATATAAATTTCTTATAAGTCCAATTATAAATGGTATATAGGTCTTTTAGAACATAATATTTTATTGAAAAATAATATTATTTCCTGTGATATATAATGTTTTTAATACATGATATTTATGAAAGTGTGTTATGATTTCAAAACTAAGGATTAAAAGTGTAGAAATTATAACATTCATCCCAAAAAATATGATATCATAAAGGTTATGGTAATATCATAAAATACTGTAAATAGTTTATGTAATATTATGGTCACAGATTCATTTATTATTTTTCCGCAACATACGACATGACATCTTATACATTAGTCAAGGGATACTCCCAAGACTATCTTCAAATAGTTGAAATTGTTCGATGGTGTATTTGGATCACTATATAATCTCATATATAATATATATATTTAGATATAATGTGTTAAGAAGTGAATTTGGGGGAAACATAATTCAACGACAACCTATCACATTATAAAAATCTTATATATGCATGTCACACAATAAAAATAAACCATTTCTAAATCATAATCATGAACATTCCCATGACAATGATGTGGGTTTCATAATTTTTATTCACAGAATAACTAAAGGATTAATTATAAGTATTAACAAATATGGGGGAATTAAATTTCCTCAAAAATTTGTAGCAGAATAATGGGAATAAGTATAAATCAAGACAATTTTATAAAAAAATCATGAAACTTACCTGTGGAAGAATGAATAGAATGAACCACATGTGTTATAATTTATTAAATAAATATGAGAAAAATTTATGGTTGAAAATAGATTATTTTTTAGATGAAATGTATTATTAATCCAAATGTGTTGAAAATAATATTATTATATTTTTTAAAATCTTTTTAGTATTTGAAAATTTTATTGGAATGATTCATTACATGAGTCAAACAAAAGGAAAGCTCACATAAATGAAATTTATTTTAAATTGGGTATTTAAATGGATAAAAAATATTTTATTACTGAATATCAAATCAATAATTTACTAGGCATATATGTATGTATATATTATACACAAATAGAAGATGTCCAGGTGATAATTATTTAATAAAAGGGTGTAAAATTAAATGAATTTGTAATCAAACAGTAATAATGGTGGCATATAATATCCCATAACTCATTTGATATTGTATTCCATAGATGAACATAAAATCATTAAGAATTTAATTATAATCCTAAAATATATACATATTATCATTATTAATCAAATTTTGATTTCTTATGTTCCATTTATAATCATTTTTGTTAAATTTTAATATATTTTCCATGTATTTCATTTACACCTGTTTTTTTGTTAACTTCTTCACAACACATTAGGTTTTAGAAATATTTCCTATAGAATTATAAAAAAACATCATAAACTCAGTACATTTGTAGGTTTCTTTCCTTTATTATTCAATTATAAAAATAATTCTATATTTTTAATAGTTATCCAAAAAATTAGTACCAAATTAAGAGAATGATTCTATGATATGTTCAGTTAATGTAGTTAATGTTATAGCTTCTATTTAATGTAATAAATTAGTATATAGAAATTTAATTTATCTATACAAAACATTAACAGTTTTAAAAATAAATATTTTATGAAATTAATTAATTTTTAAAATCATTCATATTCATTGGGCATGAAAAACTGATTATATTGTTATATATAAGTAGTAGAAAATACATTAACCTGATTTTTTGTCATTTTCTCAATGATTATAGAATAAGATAAAAAATATATATTGCATTATTATAAAAAAAGTCATTATAAAAATGATTTTGTGTTCATAGTTTCATGAATAGAGGGGACATGAGTGTTGTATAAGAAGAAAAGAACTATAAATGTTGGTTTGAGATTTTAACCTTCTCATTTGATGTTCTCTCCAGGGTATCTCTTAATAGTTCTATAGAATGTTCTTTTTGTGATACTGAGGATTCAAGGAAATGGGTATTGTGTTGAGAAGATGTCGGTATAGTGTTTTTAATTAGCAAAATATTTAGTATGGCAGAGAAATGGTGAAGATGTAATCGCCTTTTGTAAGTAATGATTGTGGACTTTTTATAAATAATCTTTACCATTAAATCATATAATTCCATTATTAAATTAAAAATTCTCAATAAATAGACAATAATGGTGTGTGAAATTTTTTAATTTAAGGCCTCCCTCCACAATACAAAACAATATAAAAATTTATATTTTCAAATTTTTTCACATTTTTAAACAACTTTAACACAAATTTACCCTTACCACGATAACTCCACCTTCAATCATGATAAATAATTTTAATTGAAATTATTAAAAGTGGTTATATTTACTTATTATTACTTTTTTATTTTAATTATTTAAATAATTTTATAAAATATTTTTTATACAATTTTTAGAAATTATGTTTAGTATTATAATATATAATACATGTAAATTGTTTCTTAGAGAGAATAACTTTGAAGGATAAAATTAATTTATGGTATACGATATTCATTTTCATTGATTTTTAGGAAATATATTAGATTATATAAAATAATATTTACATATGTGCCTTTTAATTCAACCAAAAAAAATGAATTTTCCCAAAATAATGTTAATTTTATAAAAAGACCAAAAATAGTTTTTTCTTAGAAATAAAATATTACCATTATTTTATAAGTTAAATAATAGTATTTATAAATTCCAAAATTGTAAGAATTTAATGATTAAAATTAATAATTAAATAAATATATTATCAAATAGAAAAATTTATAAAGGTCTATGACTAACATATATAATGATAAAGTATTAAAATTCACATTATTTGAAAAGAAATATTTTTCATAATTCATATAAATATAATTTTTATCATATAATTACTAAATATTAATTGAAATACAATTTTTATATGATGAATGAATTTTTTTTATTAATTTCATTTTAATAATCTTATATAGATTTATATATATTTATATCAGATTTATGTTCTTAAATTGTTTAGATTTTTTTTAGAATATGCATTTTAAAGAATGAATGATATCAATATAATTAATGTAATAAATTATCATGTTTTACCCCAAATTAAATATTATAATTTCCTTCCAAATTAAAGATAAAGTGAAATTACTACCTAACATCTATTGTTCCTTTTATATTACTAATATATATTAATAAGTGATATTTATATATAAATCTTTTGGTTTGTTACATTGGTCAAAATATTACGTATAAAAGGAAAGGGTTAGATAAATATATAGTTTATGATGATTTGAATGAGAGAATATTTGGAGTTTAACATACCATTATCATTTAATAGTTATAATGATTGTTATATTTTTAATGTCATAGATACCCCTTTTATGGTTTTATGTGATTGGAGATTAAAATGAATGATAACATTTTGGGAGAAATTTATGGGAACACAACCCTTGGGTTCATTATATGTTTTGGTGAAAAGATCATTTTATGAATAATTATTTATTTTTTATTATATATAATTTTAAAGGTATTATTATCCTTTAGGTTAATACATTATAAAATGTTGAATCCATTATAGTTAATGGTAAAAAATGGTTAACACATTTTTAATGAAATGGTTTCATCATATAGGTCACTACGATTTGAAAATTCATTTAGCGGCTCAATGACTAATGTCATTAAATATGAATTTTATAAATCTGGGGATATTATATAATTAATGTAATAAAAAATATTATTTTCTAATATAGAACCTTATTTTAGGAATAATGGATAAATAATATTTTGAAAAAATAAATGATTTAATTATGTATTTATAATGATTCATGATATTTATGGAAATGATTAACATAATTTAGTGATTATTTGAATTGGAAATATATATATTTTATATGTTAATTTAGGTGTGATTGATGTTATATATAGATAAATTTATACTTTAACTCTGTTGAATTTTAAATATAATGATTCTAAAATTTCTGATTCAGGTTTGGTCTAATATTTTAGAATATCTTCATGTTTAGTTATTTATAGAATAACTTAACTCAAACATTGTATTCTATTTGATGATACTTTATTGATTAATTAAAAATATTATAAAAATGAGTGTTATCATATTTTATGATAACCATCATTTTTTTTGTCAATTGGATAGATAAATAAGAAATAAATAGTCATTATTTGGTTGATCCTATGATACATTAATTGTTAATTTTAGTTCTTCAAGAATGACAAATTTTCCATAGCAATTTATCAGTTAAATGTTGAGATGAATTAGAGGATAAAGACTACTCAAAACAAAACTGAACGAAAAAATCATGCTTATGATATGAAATGAAATCATGAATTTACATTATCTCTTATTTTCTACATTTATGGTAAATTAATACTTCAAACCATGTATGTAGAATATAAATATATTGAAAATGTGATGAAAAATAAAACATTTTATTTCTAAACGTCATTTCCATTTTTAATGAAAAAATTAATTAGTAATCAATGTAGTTATATAAAACACATGAAATAATTTGGTAATTTTTCACTATTATATATTCTAGTAATAATGATAGAAAATATCTGTATGAATCACAAATGAATAGAATATTTACATTGAATTTTGGTAATTAAGAGTAATTTATTAAGCATTATGATGAAGTTCAATTGAAAAAAGAAGAAGAAGAGATTGCCTCTACCTATGTGATCATACCTTATGAAGAAGATTTTTCATTTCTTCCCAGGGATATTTAATCCTTGATATTTTCACATGAACAACACCGACATGAGATTAAAAAATTAAAGAATGCATGAAACCATTTACTAGATATGTTTATGTATATCTAGATCACATTCGAAAAAATGATCCCCAAACAACTATTGTAATGCAACACCATTGTACACCATACAATTACCATTGATGTTGGTGTACAAAGAGAATATTTATCTAAACCGTTGGTATACAAATATGTATATTATCATTTTAATAAAATAATGGTGACATTATTTCTTTTTTATTATTACTTTATAATGGATAATATAATAATATTGATCAAAATAGATTTTAATGTAATGAAATAAAAATTTTATTTTTATGAAATATAGTATCTTAACTAAAATACTCATTTGATAAATTCATGAAATTGGAACTCAGATTTATTTTAATAACATATATTTATTAAATAATATTAATTTAAATATAAATGAAAATTTAATATGATGATGTCCAATTTAATTTTTATAACGGTTCGATTGTTTATTGTGTTATAAATAATAGTATTTTCCTATAAATTAGAATTCACAATTAAAACATAAATTTCATATATTTAGAAAATAAGTTTTTTAAAATAATTATTAATTGTAAATTCGGAAAAAAAAGATTATCCATTTCTAAATTATTCAATATTATCTAATATATCAGTGTTTAAAAAAAATTAATACATTATTGGGAAGTATCACTTATTAAGACATTATTATAGACAAAAATTGATGTAATAAATTCTATTATGTGAATCCATGAAACAGATAGTGATTTATAGTTTAAAATAATTTGTTTAAAAGTTATTTTGTTACTTTTTTAAAACCTTAGTGAATACACCAATAAATATATTATAAATTATGTTTTTAAAATAAATTCTCTATGAGAATAAATCAATTCTACATAACCAATGGTATTATAATAATGTGCTCATCTCCACACCTAATAAAATTTTAAAAACTATTCTGGATTTTTTTGAATATTTTGGGAGAAACCATGGTAAGGTCAGTGGTTTTGGTTATTTTATCAATTAGAGTATGTATCCGAGGTTAGAAATTAATAAATAACCCCACTATATATTAATATAATGTACAACCCTACCACTCACACCACTTCAAACAAAACCCATTGATAAAACAGTTCATCCTCCTCTAATTCTATAAATCCATACTAAGGTGTTTAAAAGACATAAATATGTCCCTTATAATATTTTAGAAACACCCTCTCAATGTAATGGATTATCTCCTCCTTAATATTCAAGAACATTTATTATATTATGACCTTTTTTCCTATTGTTTATTTGGAAATAATTTGTTACACATACCTTTTCTATCAATCTGATTTCTATGAAATGAGGGACAAAATTACAGTCTCATTAAACCCTCCAAGGAACCTTGACACACACCTATAATTCTGCTGAAATATTCCTGAAATTTTTTCATGTTAGAATTTTTTTTGAATACTCAATTGTATTTCTAGTGAAGGTTAATCAAAAAATATGAATATTAATAATTGATTTGTGAAATAAATGTATGTAACCCAAAATCCTTAATTACTGAATTAAAATTTATTAATGATGTTTTTACGTTTTATTGACTATGTGGTACACAAGTGCATGAACGTGATAAGAATATTATTGATTTTCCTAGAATTATAAATCTAAAAAATAGATTGTGTAATCTTTTTAACTCATGAGATACCGTTTATTGTAAATAGTAGGATATCCAATGAACATTATTTTATTATGTCTTATATTTTATCATGGAAATTTGATTACTAAGTCATTTTTTATTTTGGTTCAACATTCCAATAGTTCCATATTGTTATTATTATATGTCTTCCATCGGTGATCATGTTTATGGTTCTTACCACTACCATGTAACTTGGATATGTCTATTGAAGAGAAGGTACTACTTTCATCATGTTTTCTGTGAGTAGTACCTTGTATAGAATTACATCTATCCACATTCATATGTAAATCTGCTGATAATATGATGCAATTATTTATGAACAATTGAATTCAATAGAATGTTATTGTATTTTTTAATGATATTTTATATACCAATTTCATGTTATGGTTATATATATATATAATTAACCACTGAAACTATTCCTTTAATTATTTATGTATTTCCTTATGTGCCTAATTATTTAGTAAAACCTGAATTATTTTCTATTTAATAAAAAGGTTATCATAGCTGATATAAATTCAAGGTATAGTTATTTTATGGGACTATGATTAGAAACCCACAAATAATTAATCGAGGAAAAGGAATAACATTTGAAAACAACAATTAAATTTGGTAATGTTTTGAGTTAATATTACCATGAAATTAAATACTTGTATAGATATTATAAGTAGATGTGTCTCTATCATAGTTTTAAATAGTAGCAATGACCCCAAAAATGGCACATTGGTTATTAAAAAAATTCCAACCTAGTATATAAAATCTTCCCTAGGTAAAAAAATGGTTTGACACCCACCCATGGATGTTCTTTTATAAATTCAAAATATTATTAAGAACCATCACGAAGGGATAAATGGAAGAGGTAATTTATATTAGGGAAAATTTCATAGATAACATAGACTGAAACATCAAAATTTATATTTTTAGTAATATATATCATTTATGAGTTATCCCATCAATTTTTATTGTTTCACATTCATTTTTTAGTAAAATATTATTTTATATCCATATTAATTCAATTAAAATAGTTAAGGAAAATAAATAAGAAAATATATGGCCAAAACTATTTTGATGGGAGATTTAATGAAAAACCATATGAGATTATCTACTATAGAGGAGAATTATTCATTATAATCAAGAAAAAATTACCCAATTGGCTGATTTATTGATCATAAACACGAACCATGGTAAAAAAACCACATCCTCTTAGGAAAGGGAATGATTCAATTGGGAATTTTATACAATATAGGCATATACGTTTAGGTGATATAATTATCATTGAATCATGGTATAATGGATGAACTTCGTGGAAAATATCATCTCTATCCTTTAATTATATAATATTGAGAGTTTTGTGTTGGCTATTTTTTGTATGGAATGATAAGCTTGAAATTGTTGGCCATTGATAAAGAAATATGGATCTTGAGGTGGATATCAATGTAATTTACTTGAAATAATTCCAAATTTTTTTCCATAAATATTATCCTCACACTCTATAACATGAAATATAGATGAATTTCTTTAGCCTAATAGAAAACGACATAATATCCAAAAGGATATATGTCGGAAATATCTCATGACTTTTAAGATACACAACCAACATTTTCATTAACCTTGAAATTAAAATTGATCACATATTTAATGCGATAAAAACATTTATATAAAAATCTGTGGAGATTTGATACATCAACAACATTGAGGAATTTTCATGATGTTTCTGCAATGTCAAAATAAAGATCAATTAATCTCAAGGATATCATGGGTCATGAGATAGGATGTAGAGAATGTGTTTCAATTTTTAAATTCCATGGAGATATATATTTATTCAAATGAAGTCGAATTTCATAGTTGTAAAATATTCAGTGATAATAATCCAAAAAATTTAATGAAGGAGATATGGAAATAAATTTGGTGTGGAATAGAATGGACCAGAGATACCCAATGTATATGGAATAAACCATCCATTACGGTTGAAAAAGGTAATGATGAAATGAACCCCAATATGATTTCCAATGTTTTAACTAAAAAGAATAAGTATTTTATGAAAATCAATTCACATAGATAAAGTTTTTTAATAATAAATAACAAAAAAAGCTCCAATTCCATGAGGGAAAGGGATAGAATATTCTTTCACAAATATCTGGGTGGATCATGAAAATAAAATGGTTAAAGGTACAATATTTATTCATTCACAATTTTAAAATTGAATATTTTTATTTTGTTCTACCAAGCCATTAATATCATTGTATATTTGTAGAACAATTCATAAACAAACTAAATACCTTGAAGTGGAGTAATCGTTAAAAATTTAAATTTTGGAAATTATTGTATCCGAAGAATATAAATTCCCGCCAATCAATTTTTTTTGGATGAATTTCCCAAAAAATCATTTCCTAAACCCTTTAGTGAATGTGGATGATACTCTTGTTACTGATTGTATTTCTATATACAGAGGAAAAAATAATTTATGGCAGAATGATACCATCCTCAATATCATGAATTTTTATGTAATTCCATACAAGGTAATTTATTAGGATGAATTTCATTAGTAATATCCATATCAAGAATGGATTTTATAGAATTATTATCATTATTATCTAGATAAAATTATTGAGACTATGGAAAATATCATCCTTGATGATATTCACAATGTAATGGAATATAATGATGTGTTTGTTAAGGAACATTCTTGTATTCTTTCATTCCTTGAGGTTGAGTTCCCAATTATGATTATACAAAAATATTTTCCCATAACCCTGAATCTATATATAATGGCCCCTATTGAAATTTAGTTTCTATTAAAACATCTATAAGGGAATATTGATGAAGGGTTTATACGTACATGTGCATCACCATGGGGTGTTCCATTCATTTTTATCATGAATAAGGCTAGGTTAATGGTAATCTACATTTTTTTTTAAATTATGAGATATTGTTAGGATAATAAAAATTTATCATCTAAAATATACTTATGAATATTTCAATCATCTATGTGAATCATAGTAGAAAATTAATGTGGATCTTCAGTAAGAATATTATCAAGTAAAAGTGAATAAAGAGGATATCACCATGACTAAATTTCATATAAGGTTCAAGCACAATGTGTTCATAATTATTCAATTTAGACTCACTATTACTCTATCTATATTCATGGACATAATGAAATGAGTCATTATATGTAAAATTTATAAATTTTTCGTTGCTTTTATATACTATATTCTTAAATAATAGAAAATAAGTGAGGAATATAAAGATCATTTTAATGCCATAAGTATGACCCTGAAATTGGAAAAGTAATATGAGATCTATAGTAAATGTGAGCTTTATATGGAGTAAGTAACATGAAAGGGGAATTTTATCAACTAAAAATTCATATATGGGGATACATAAAATATAGATTCAATTGAAGGATATGCTAGGGAAACATCTGTTATGTGGATTCATAGTTTTCATTAAATTATCCCAGTACTATCTCCGATTTTTGAGAATCATCTATTGATTCTAAATAGAAAAATCCAGGTTAACATGGAAGTGATTTAACATTATATATACTAATGTATGTTATAATAACAATAAATATTTTTTAAATATACTAATCACTACACATGTGCTTAAATTACCCACCAGTGCATAATGATTTATGATATATAATGACACATTCAAAAATGTTTTGGCTTGTGCCCTCATGAATGATGATGATTGGATATTCAATACCATCCCCCAATTAAAATATATTAAAATAACTAATTAATCCCTAATAGGGATTTTTCCACATTGATTTCATCATTAATTATTTGGAGATATTATATCTGTTGGGAAACATGTTACATACATATAGATACCAAATTCTATATTATTATATTCACATAAACATATTTCAATATTTTCCAAAGTATTTGGTAAGATATGATCAAGGATTAGGATTTTTCAGTCGATTACCATCACGAGATGGAAAAAAATATGGGATTTGGTCTGATTATAAATGATACATGAACCCTATCTATGAGGAGGATTGAGAGGGATACAATCATCATGAATATGAAAATGATGAAAATTGGAATAATAATAGGATATTCATCCTAACATTATAATATAAGTACACAACCAACCATTCTTTATTGGATCAATGAGCCTCAAAAAAGAAATTTAGATCTAAAATGTGAAATGAATATTCCATTTTTTATATTTTTATATTGATGGAGTTAGAAGGTTTGGATCCCATATATGTGTCCCATAAAATCTATAATTAAATTGGGAGAATTTGGATGATGTTCATAACTCATCTATATCTTTTCATCCATGAATCTATAAAATTCATAAAGGTAAAAAGACATATATAAGTATTAGATGAATACAAAAATTCATTAATTTTTAAATATGAATTATTAGAATGCAAAAATATCAATTAAATACAATTGACATATAATTGAATGACTCATTCACTTTATATACCTTTATTAACATGGGAATAAGAGCCTTTTATTTCATTATCAGACTCCCATATACATCTAAAAGAATTAATATCTTACAGGTAGTAGACGATATTCATAAGATTTCATTGAATTTTATAACTATAATGGAATATTTGACTCTTTTCAAAATCACTATGTTTTTTAAAATGGTATTTTGAAGACAAAATGGATGGCCACTCTCCATTGTATCTGATCAAAATATTAGGATTATCTCTCGGTTTTAGAGAATCTTTCAACAAGGGATGGATATAAAGATGACATTTGACAATTTTTTTCAATGTCAAATTGATTCATTGTAAAAAATAAACATTACAACAAAAGAGAATATGGTGAGATATAATTCCGTAGATTTATAAGCATATTTTAATTACCACCTCTCCTAGGTAGAGTTTAGATGTAACAATATTTTACATTATATTATTCTAATGTTCATATTATGGGATCTATATGAGAATCTGTTTTAAATATAATAATTCTAGGAGGGAGTCGTAAAGTGGAATATCAAAGGACATAATATTATCCAAGATATTACAACAAATATTCAAACGATTATATTTTATATGAAATATATACAAAGATAATATAAATGTTATGTAGAAAATCATGAATGACCCCAAGAGATTGAGGTTAGAGATAAGGTTATCCTATATATATCACCATGGAATAATTCTATGAGGGTTAGGGAAAATGTAATGCTTATTCCAATATACATTATCCCTCTTGATATCTTTGATCACATTTGAGTTGTGGAATATCGAATAGAGCTTCATCCTAACCAGTCCCAATTACATGATGTATTTCATGAATTCATCCTGATAAAGTACATACTAAAACCATAACATCAATTAAATATATATCTGTAACACATAGATAATGTTCATTCATTTAGGGATCTTGTAGTGAATATTTTAGATCATATTGAAAATGTCCTACAAAACAATACGACTCACTTAGTTATTGTGTTATGTAATAACCCCATGTTTGAGGAAGCATAATAGGAAAATAATTATGGGATGATAAAAAATACCACTATTTATTTCACATTATGAAATATAATTTTGAGCAAGAAATTTCTGAAGGGATAAGGATGTAAAAACCAAGACTTTCGTAGCTAATGTTTTCTCATTGAATGAATAAATGCCAAAATATGTAATTTAGTTATGAAACCCGCATGAACTACCTAAGTTATTTTCGTGAATTATAAATTATATAATTTAAAATTTAAAATACCATTATGAATCATGACTATCAAAAAAATTTTATTGAACTAAAATTGTTATTATTTATATATTAAGAGTTAAAAAAATTCATATTCACACAAATGGATGATGTAATGGAGTTGAACAATAGGATTTTGCTTATTAATGCCCATTTATTAGAGCATATAATGAATTTTAAATAACATGGATTTTCACATAATCAATCCAAATACTAAATTCTATAACTATTGAAAAAATAAGTTCTTTTATTCTAGATTTTTATGTATATAAATATCAGGATACAAACATTCCTCGATAAATCACTCCAAGAAAAAACCACCAATTTACACCATAAAAATATGGTGTATGATAGTGTAATAAGGGGTAATGTATATATACTCCTGTAATATTTTTTTATTTAAAATTTAATAATACTCTGATTATACATATTTCTTTTTGTTATAACATTAAAATAGATATTATAAAATGTCTCATAAAAATTAGTGTTTGATATGATGAAAAGAAATTGTATTTTTATGAAATATATAATTTTACATAATATAATGTTTTAATAAATTGATGAATTTTTTAATTAAATATTATTTAAAAAAATAACATTGAAAAAAATTATTTAATAATGAATGATAATAACACTTAATGAAGTCCAACGTATATTTAATATGGGTAAAAAAGATGTTTATGTTTTTATACATGTATTTAATAGTAAATGAGAATTTTTATATAAAATTTAAACTGATCGTATTTATTAAATTATTTTTAAAAAGTAAATATTATTTTTGAGTCATCACATCAAAATTAGAAAATTTTGAATTTTTTACAATTTACTATGAAAATCACAATTTTTAAAAAAATTAAATAAAAAAATATATATGGAATATATTATTAATCTTAATTGATAAAAATATATAATAAATTATATAAATTAAATCCAATACCAAATATTTATTTCTTAATTTATATAATAAATTGATTAAATTTATTTATTTATTTTTTAAAAACCATAATTAATCTTCCATAACATATGATATATATATTTCAATTAGATGTAATTCATTTATATCATGAATCACTTCACATCGACACTATTATTAATTTAATATATTCATTATATTTTATTTATTAAATATTGAAAATAATTCAACAGGATAGAAACCATGTGGAAAACCATGGTAAGGTTTGTGGTTCTGATTATTTTATCATATATAGTTCAAAAAAATGATTAGAAACAAATAAATAACTCGTCTATATTTTTTAATAAAACTCCACCGAAACTACTACTATTATAAATAATAAAACATATTTAACATGAATTTAATCTCAATAAAATTTCTTAAATCCCTCTCAATATTTCAAACTCTTCAAAAAATCACCTCTCAAACATTAGACGTTCCCTATCAAGGTTAGGTATTCTCTCCTCCTCATCATTATTCACATATTTTATTTTTATTATGCCCATTATATTTCTATTTTTCATGTTGGATGATTTCTATACATATCCATTTACATTACATGTGATTTCAGAAATTTTATACCATATTTCACTGCAATTACACACTTCAATGAATATTTACACGCATCTACTATGCAGATGATATTATCCTGTGACTTTTCCATGTACAAAATTTATGATTTGAATACTCATACCCATTTCCACAAAAGGGTGTTTTCATAGTTATACCTACTATAATTTATTTTTGAATTTAATATATAGAACCCAAAATCATTAATAATTTTATTACAACTGATGAAATGAATTCGTTGTTGAGTCAAATGTTTCTTTATGTCATTTCTATTTATTTTTCTTTTGAAAATAAATATTGTGGTCTGTATTTTAATGAAATGGGATATTATTTATTAAATGGGGTTACAAACATATAATATAAGAGAATATGATCGTTATATAGGTTCTTATCCTAAGGGAGAGTTAGTAGTATTCATAATTATATTCAGATGAGTTATGAACTTTGGGGGAGATAATTATTAATTTTTTGTTCTAAATATTATATTTTTGAAAAGAATAATGGGATTTATTTTTTCAATGTTTTTATCTCTTTAGGTGTTGTGTTTTGTGATTTCCATAAAGGGGTGATTTTTTAGTCAATATATTCCGTATGAATTTCTATTAAATTTTTTTTAGAAATCATAAACTCTTTTCTAAATACATAAAATGTAACTATATAATGTCCAAAAAAATTTAAAAACTATTTTTGTGGAAATCATATATGTTCTACAAGACTCTAAATTAGATTAAAATTAATCAATAATATAAACTAATATTAATCATTATAATTATCATAATGAGCATAGATCTGATAATGATCAGATTCACCTTATCAAATAATTTTAAATTCTTTCTGTTTTGTATTTGTATTGAAAAAATCATTATTCAGATTTAACATCGAAATTGATAACATAAAATTCATACTCATACTGAAAATCGTATTGAAATCCTATAAGTAAATCAATCAGATTTACCTATGTTTAAATTTTTGATATGTAAAATTATATTTTATTGTAATGGAATACATTTACAATGAAAATGGTGTATATCAAAATGGCATTGTATTTGAACTGTGAATTTCTAATTGTTTAAGTCATCATGAAAAAAATGAATAAATATTACCATTGGTTGATAAATATGACCATTGGGGATTTAACTATAAATACTCGGCCATTATATGATTTTAAAGTAATGTGATGATCATTTTTATTTGCAAAAAAAAATAGTGTGTGAGAGATCTAAAGCTTACTATACTAAAATACTTGTTCATCGAACTTATAACAACTTTTATTCCAAATTTTATTTGTTTTTTATGATTGCGAATATGATTGAGGGTTCATGGGGATATCAATATAGGAAAACAAATATTTTTATCAAGGGTTTCTAAGGATAGAAAGATATAGAAGCTAATCATTATATCAAGGCTCATAGCAAGAGTGACACTGATCGATCATCATATCATGAAATTTCTATAGTAAGAGAAAGACACATATTATTATTAGTATAAAACAAGAGAAATCTATCATAGGTTATTGTATAACCGACTCTTTGGGTTAAAATAATTATATTCATTTGTATCACTTTTTTTATTACAAGTAATTTTCCACTGCAATTTTTATGGAATGTGAATCGTTTTATATTAATCTTTCAATTTGTTTCTTGTTTATAGTAGTAATATTTAATTATGATAAAATTTTTGAACTCTATATAACACTATGAATACATAATTACTTTGATTAAAATTTTATATGATTTAAGATAGAATCACTAATTTTTTTAATACTCTTATTTAACGTAACTATTGTGATTATGATTACATTTATGCTTACATTGATTATATCATTTCACATATGAATATGATTAAAAATTTAATACATTAACACTCCATTCTAAATAACATTCAACATTTTATTAATATTGAATCCCATTAGATCCTCTGGAATAAATATCGAAATATACTTGATTATGATTCATTGCTCATTAGACCAAAGGGCCAAGTCAGATTACAATTAAAATACCTAAGTGGTCTTGTGGATAAAATTTAGTTTAAACTTTTTAAACTATGTTTTTATTAAGGATAAAAATAATGTTTTTAATATAAAATTAACCCATCTTGTATTTGAAAGTCTAAATATACATTTCGATCAATCAAATTGTATTTGAGCCATGTCAATCTATTATTTATACTTACATTCTTATATTTTATGTTACATGTGGCACACAAATACATTCATACGATATGGATGTGACGGAATGGGCCAAATTTATATATCCCATTTATTTTTTGGGTACAATTTTTATCTCATGGGATAAAAATTATGATTCATATAAGTTTATCATATGAAAATCCTTTTTTGAGATCTATGTATTAATCCATAACTTATTCTTATGAAACTGTGTTTTATGTTGTTTTTTCATTTCTATGATTCCTTCATGTTATGATATTACATTATGTGTCGATATTCATGTTTATGATAAAAAACCTTTTTACATTACATTGATTTGTATTTTGAATAAAAATAATTAAATTCATCATGGTATTCTTGGATTATTCCCGAAGCAAGATTTTATGCTCACCGCTTTTTAGCTAAGTCCCCTACTTACCATGTTATGTATTTAAAAATCAATAGAAATCAAGGGAAAGATATTTTTTTTCTTGTATAACGTATCTATATCCATAATTCAATTTTATGTGTTATGTATCTAATTAATTAATTAAAATATTATATTTTATTTTTTCGGATTCTATAATCTTTTTTTTCTTATGAAATATGTCTTCATTAAATGTTTATTTAACATTTGAGATGTATTAAAACATATTTCTCAGATATTAAGGTATGATTTATGAAACCCAATATATTTATCTAGTATAATTATTATAAATAAATATGTGATAGAATAATTCCTAAATGGTAAAATTAAATGAATACAAATATATAATAATGTTGTTTTAAAATTGAAATTTTATTAATGTGAATTAAGTGTTATTTTTTTAATATATATAATTATTCATATTTTACCATTGCGAATTGATTCTGCAAATTATATAAATCATTTTTGTTAGAAAATAAATAATATTATAAGAGAAATATTTCATTAAAGGTGTAGAATTTAACAACCCAACATTTGAGTTTAAAAATAATTCACTTTTCGATTGTGTTCTCCCCAAGAAAAATTAGCATAAAATGATCTACAATATACTAGCAAAATTGTATTTATTAAATCAAACAGTTATAACATAGCCTTAAGGATGAAGAACATGAACATGATTAACCACATTAAAAATATTCGTAGACAAGTTATCATTCAACATTTTTTTATTAATTCATATTAAATAAAAAATCAATTTTAAATAATATATCATAATATAAAAATAGAAATTTTTATTAAAATTTATATAAGGTCAATGTATTTTAATCAATGTTTAAAAATATAATTAAACTAGATGAATTATTTTAATAATATTTATAGATCATAAATTTAGGAAGAAAATAAATATAACCCTAATGATATTTATTATATAATAAAGGAATAAAAATTTATTTTTTTACATTGAAATTATATTTAATAAAAATGTGTTTTATTCCATTATTTTCTTATATATTATTATAATTTTTTTTACAAATTTTTAAATTTTAATTAAAAACATTTAAATAATTTTATATATTATCCTTTTAAAGTTAATTTTCAAAAATTAATATTGATTTTTCTAAAAATTATAATTATTTCTTGCACTTTGAAAACTATAGATTTTGTAAAACCTGCAATATATTTCCATTTAGTAAAATAAATAACAATTATTGTTATTATATTAGAAATAATTTCAATTTACCTAAGGTATATTATATAAAAAATTATCCAATTTCTTAGGTAGGAATCAATATAATACCTACTTTTGGTGTAAACAAATTTTATTCAAAAATGTTTTTTTCAAACTACAATTTTTCATTGCTTTTTGGGAACATATATTAAAATAAATTTCATATAATTATTGAAGTAGAATCTATTAAAATTGATTTAAATCTTGAAATTATTTTTTAAAATTATATTATACGTTTTATTACTTTTATTTCATGATTAATTGTAACCATTGTAAAAGCTTATTCCTATAGAAAAGGATAAAATTGGTTAAATGCGGGTATAACTAATGGATAAGGACTCAAAATCCATAAAATCATTCCTAATATTTATTTATATGAGTTTACTTTGGTAGTAACCATTCCATGTTTGAAAATACTTCATTTTTCTTACCCAATCCATTGATTACATCTATTATATTATTATATGTTAAGAGTAATTTCAAGACGTCATTCTCTAAGTCATATTATGTTTTCAAGAAATAAATATAGAAAAAAATATTTATAATAATATATATGATAAATTTGATGGATGTTGAAAAATATTAATTATATTAATTGATTTATAATTTTTTATGGTATAATTATATTGAACGTTTATACGATGATGAATCATTTCATATCCAAGTTGAAAAAAATCATGTAACTGATTTCAAAAACATTAAAATTAATATTATTATGATAATAAATAAATTTATATCAATTTCATAATTTATTATTAATGATAACTGATTATTTAGTTCAATTAATTCGAATTCATTTTTTTTCATGACACTTTTAATGTATTTTATGGAATTATTCTAAAAATCTCTATAAATATTATTTATCATTCCAAATATTTTAAAGTAATTAAAAAAAATTTAAATAAGGAATTGGAATGAAATTTTGCAAAAATATCATAAATTGTTATTATATGTGATAGTTTCCTTTTTTAAAATTACATTTTTCCCTTGATGATTGAAATATTTAAAAAATTCCATAAATAGTTTCATATAAAAAGGTAATCACATCGACCATTTAATAACATAAATAATGTTATGGATGGACTAAAATATATTCCTCATACCAATCTAAATATATTTTCCAAAATCCCC
This sequence comes from Viscum album, assembly GCA_963277665.1. Classification (NCBI taxonomy): domain Eukaryota; kingdom Viridiplantae; phylum Streptophyta; class Magnoliopsida; order Santalales; family Viscaceae; genus Viscum; species Viscum album. Next base: position 135,337,334 of record OY728141.1, read on the forward strand.
AATACCATTTAGTGATAATAATTCTCTACTTAAAATTCCTTAAGCTCAGTCTAAAGTGGGATATCAGAAAAATGAGGTATAATTCTTAACTAATCACGTATAAGATTATTTCTTCTTTTAACATCATCAAATGTATCATAAAAATTATTTTTTTATACTAATAAAATATAATATATAATGAAATATTATTATGTTAATAGTGAATGCATATTCTGTTACCTTTTCCATGAAATTCAAAATCAAAACATCGCTCATGCTTATATGTGAACTATCACCTCCAAAAAGATAAGTCCTTTTTTCATCATCACCCAATCATATGGATGGTTAAAATGATAGATCAAATAAATATATATGGTATTTATGATATATATTAATAAATTAAAAATTAAAATTCTATCTAATTTATTTCTTTTCAACCTATTATAAAAATAAAAACTTTGTTAATCCATGCATATGAACTACCATCTTAATGGACTCATGGGAATCATTTTTCATGAAAAAAATTAATGAAATGATCTAAAATTACATATTATATATAGGAATTATAATTTGAACATTCTTATGATTCTATAAAATATTAAATAAATAACCCATATACCATAGTCTATGCACTGATGTTTTTATGAGGTTAAGAACAAAACGTCTAAAAAATTTCTGACCTAAAATTAAATATTTTTTAACTAAATAAGCAATTATGATAAATAAAAAAACTAAATAATAATAATGTAATGACCCTGATAATATTATTTTGAATTTATGAAACTAATTTAATATTATCAATCTCATGTAAGGGAAATTTTTAAATTAGCCTGTACTCTTGGTAAGTTGTTTCAGATATCTATTTTATTTCATTAATTTTTACTCCATTTTCACGAAATTTTATATTTTATATGTTTTTTAAATATTCAAAATTATTTCTTTTATCATTTTTTCAAAAAAAAATCATGTTTTTTGAAATATTTATTAATTTTTTAGTAATTAATTTTCATTTGATCTATAAGATACAAATATAGTAAGGTGATTCACATTAATGTGTCAATTTAATTATTTTATACTTATTTCTCATAATATCTGTCTTCTATTATATGTTTCAAAAAATATATAATGTAAATTTAAAATTTCATGAATCATTATTTGGAAAATAGTTTTATGTCTTTATGGTTTTTAAAATTAAACCCTTCTAAAAATTCATTACATGTCATGTTTTACATTCATGGAAGAATTTAAAAACTATGTTTTTGACATATATTTAATAATGTTATTTCTATAAATTCAACCCCTTTCATCATTATCATGATTAATATATATTCTTTATGAATTTATGAAGAATTTATCTTCCACATTATTCAGAAGTGTTTTAAATTTTATCTTTTTTCCTAAGAAAATTTTATTTTTCCGATTATTATTAGATTAATAAAAGATACTTTTCTTTTGTGTTGAAATTAAAGTAATATGTTGTCATGAATAAATTTAAATATATGAAATAGCTTTAAATCTTGGTATTATGAAATGTGAATATTATTAATTGTTAAGATTTGAAAAAATTACACCATGGAATTATTAATGTAACTAAGTATAGAGGGTGAGATGAAACCCCTATCAAACTATATATATTATGTGATCCATTTTCCTATAAATTAATCACGTTAATTCTGAAAAGAAATAGAATAAACTAATGGTTGTTAATCCCATGAAAATGTAAACAATGATAATTACTCCTAAAATGTGATATAAGTAACTGATGATATGTACACTTAAGATAATTTTGGAATTATAAATTTAGGTTATTCTTTAATAAAAATATAATTCCCTAATATTAGTGTATGATTTTTTTTATTCTTCATAATTTTTATTAATTTAAATATTTTAATTTCAATATGTAAAAATTATGTATATTGTTGAAAAAAAATGTTTTTGACCATCTAATGTATGATAGTTTCTTTTTAGGGTAACGATTTTATGATTTTTGGTTTGACCTTTATCCTTTTTTCAAAATTATTTCTTTAAAACTTAAGGTTTGAAGTTTATTTCTAAAATTTTTAAATAATTTTATAAATAAAATTTACTTATGAAAAAATGGAAGACATATATATGGGTCATTATAATATTTAAATAGATAAATGAGTTTCCAATATATTTATATCGATTATTGAGATTTTTATCTCTCATCCCATGTTTCCAAATATTTTTATAAATAATATGGATTTTTTTATTCTTTATGTTTTATTGTGAAAAATATTTAATGAATAATAAGCCTTAAAAATGAAACATTATTGTAAACATTATAAGATGTTTTTTTTTGTGTGAAAACAATTAACATTTAGTTGAGTTGTATACATTTTATTGAAAGGGTATGATATATAAATGGTTTTATTAATTCCATAAAATTATGCACGAAAATAAAAATGAAATATAATAATGGGAAAACACTATTAAAATTAATGTAAATGTGGTTTATTTAAGGAATGAGACCTTACAGTTTATTGGATTAATGAGTTAACCTAAAACTAAATGTGACTATATTTACAATAATTTAATGTATTCTAAGTACAAACACCTAAGTGACTTTGTCTAATGTGTTTATTGAGAGAGGAAGTGAACTAAATCCCCGATAGGGCACTATCAGTTTTTTCTTCAGAATGGGGGCCATCCCCAAACCCCTAAGAGACTCTGTTAACTATTTTTTATAGAATGGTTTTTGATCCAAATATAGTATTAGAGTCTGTCAAATATATAATTACAGTCTTATTAGTGATAATTGAAACAAGAATTGGATTTATACACTTATTTATATAAAATTTTCTTATTCCATAACTCTAGGTTATATAACATTAACATGTTTTGTATTCAGGGATGAAGATTATAGAGTCATGCTTCAAAACCACTATGTTAAATTACTTATTTTATTCAAGAATACATATTCTTGGACTAATGATTTATTATATATATTTTATTAGTGGTTAATTTCTTATGTTATGATCATGAACCATGATTAATTTTTTATATGGATATTTTTTTGTGGCACTAGCTTTTTAGATTAGTTTGTTATCACTTATTACCTTATTAAATTTATGTGAAAATAATTTTCTTATTTTTATAATAACCATTAAATAAGTAAGAGTATTAATTTTGTTTTATATTAAAGGATATCATATTTAGAAAATATTAGGTAAAATGTCTACTATTTTTTGTAAAATTGGAAGATCATGTAGCTTATCTACAAACTCACTGGATTAATAGGTATTGTGCATGATTTCATATGATATATAATGAATATACATATTAAATGGTGTAATATGTATGTATGGAATTTTTGGGTTGTGTGAGATTGTATTGGATAGGGTATTAGTTATTTTTTATTAGTGGGTGATGAATAATAATTTGATAGAACATAAAAAACCTATATTGTATAAAATGGATTTTGGAGGCTCATTAACTGTCAAATAAAGAACTGAGAGTAGAATAATTTATATCATATTTGGATTTATTTTCAATAATACATGAATATCTACAAAGGATGTTATTTTTAAACACTTGTGTTAACCATTTACGTTATATTGTTCGACTGGAGAGAGAAAAGTTAAATTATGGTGTTGATAGGTATAAAATCCATTGAAACATAATATTTTACCCTAGTTATCTAAAATCCTTAATATTTTGAAATTTTTTCAAAACTATTAATTCCTAACCACAATGTCTAGATATTAAATAATCATTGAAAACTCCAAATGGGGAGTTGATTGCATCACATGTAAAAAACTTTAATATGATAAATTTTAGTATAGTTTTCTTTCAGAAAATGTTAATTTTCTCCCACTATTAAAATTTGATGAAATTTTAGGAATATGATTTTTTTACTTATATTTTCCTCATATTAATTATTATGATGCATATGTGACATTTAGAACCATATATAATCCTATTATCATATATCCATTAAAAGAAGCCAATGAACTTTCAATTGATATTACTTTCCCCATACCAATCATAATACCCAGTCTTGATGGGTATTTAATTGAAATTGTTAAATATAAGATGAATATTGAATATGTTTATAATTTATGATATTTCTATGATGATTTTTAAAATGGTATTGTAGTATTCTTTAAGACTATGAGGTTTCTTTTTATATTTAACAAAGTTTCTATTTCAAATATAAATGACTCATAATTGAATATCCCATCATGATGTGGAGGAAATGAAGAATAATTTCTATTATAATTTTTAGAAGGGGTTTATACAGAAAAGTTTTTTTCCATATGGTGAATCATGAGAAAGATGATATTCCCTGTAGCCCCAAAATCCAATTTATATATGATGTAAATATGAAAATTTTATTTTACTAGTAATGGAAATAGTAATGTATTATATGGATGATATGTATAATATATAATTTTATTTAATTAAAGGGAAATAATATTTCCTATTTTATGGAAACCATAACACTTACTTGAAATAAATTATCACATAGTATTTTTCCCCCATAATAGGGGTTATATTCAAAATAATCATATTGTGTTATTAGTAAATACAAACTTCAATATAAGAGAGTCGTTGATAACTGTAATATTAAGAGAAACTCATCCAATAAAATTTTCATTAATAAGAGTTATTGTATGCATTTTGACATGGGAGTGGTGTTTCATTCGTTCCTATGAATCATAAAACAACTATGGAATTAACTAATGTGTTATAATAAATTTTTGAATTCATTCACCACCAATGAAAATTGTTGGTATATTGATAAGTCAATTATCATATAATGACAAGGTCGGTGAATCATAGATGATACTCAACACTTTCACCATACGACTATAGCTCTCTATTCATATTACCTTTTACTACATAGGTAGTACCATATTTTTTTGAATGAAGAACATGTGCTTATAATTTTTTATTCAGTTAACTTATATATACCCCATAGATAGTAGGATTATGTCGACCACTCTTGTGACTGTAGTCAAATATATTTTATTGTGTATAAATATGTCAAAGTAGCTTTTACCATGAAAGTTATGTCATAAAAATGTTTTTCATTTCCAATTTTTTAATTTTTAGATTGAGATGCATATTGATCATGGAATTATTGATTTATAGGTTTTTATGACATTAAATTAAATATCAATCTTTGTATAATATTCCTCCTTATGTATTAGATCCCAATTCTGGGTAAATTATTCCACAAAATATTTGATAAAATTAAAAAGTTAGAGCATGTTTCATATCTATTTATATACATAAAATATAGGAAGATGTGCTATACTATAATTTTTGTATCATGGAAAACAACATAGGATATATTAAGCTAAAAATTGATTTAAACCCTTAGATTTCCTCTAGTCATATTAAATGAAAGATTCTCTTCGAATGATATAATTTCATTATCAATTTTTTAACAAATATAATTATATATTTAATAAAATTTAACTCATATTGTTAAAAATTATTGTAGTTAACTATGAGTATATACTTATTTATGATATATTAATTTTTTAAAGTAAAATTGATATTAAATATAAGAGATGTAGTATATAGTAGCTGGTAATAATATGGTAAACAATAGATTATGGTTATTAAAAAATTCATGCGGAAGCCTATAAATCATACTCAATAATATAAATTGAATTGTATAATATAATCCAAGAATAATTGTTTTATTATTTTTCATAATTATTATAAATTTAATTGATTATTTATAAATTTTTTAAGAGTAATGAAAATGTATATAATGGGAATATTTATAAAATTTTAAGGAGTTTATAAATTTAATAATTATAATGAGTTAATAAATATGTAAAAACGTTTTTTACAATAATATCTCATAGGGTCTATGGTACTCCAGGAGAATGTAAATGATATTATTTAAGTTGTATGAGTTATGTGTCTTATCATTCATAGTATTATGTGAAAAATGTTATTTCAATAAATACCTGATTTTGATACTAAAAAAATTATTGATGTATTCATTTTTATTGATATAGTAGATAATATTTGAAAATGGTTTTTTCCATGGTATAGTTTCAAATAAGATTTTATATTAGAAAATATGGTATTATATATTGATTTAATGCCTTATTTATGTTATATGAAATTTTTTTAATTTCATATAGGTGAAATGAACTTCTTATAGTATTTTGTTCATGGTTGTGGTTTATGAATTATTGAGGGATCCTACATAATATTACAGTGTAGAAAAATAATTTTTTTTTGAACAGGGATGGATGGGAGTCCCACATAAGTATTGGGATAATGGAATTATTATTGTGATAAATAATATTTTTTTAGAATATAAGAAAATTATAAAGGTATATTTTGTAAGATAATTATTAAATTTGGTGTGATATTCCTATTTGATATAGTATAGTCAAAACAATAACTCAAGATATAAGTGTCAATATTTAACTAAAATAATTAAAATAAAATTTGTAGTGTTACATAATTTTTTTCTTATTTGTTATGGATTTTATTATATATTTGTATTTATAGTTATATATGAATTTATTTATACATATTTACATGGAATATTTATGTCAATATGAAATGTAAATCAATTATATAGATTTCATATGGATGGTGAGAACAAGATGTTTTTGTGGAAATACATCTGAGTTGTTATAAATTCCCTTGTCATGTGTTTCATGATGCATATAAAAATGATGTTTTACATGTGTTAATTTTTATGGGGATAATTTGTTATATTTTTAAGGTGTAGTGTCGATTATATATTATAGAAAAGTGGAGTTTTTATAGTTAGTTTCACATGGTGATTTTGGAGCTATTGTTGTATTTTTTGTTATGAAGTATATTATAATTATATATTATGAGTGATTGTTTGAATTTATTTAAATGGTTCCTCCATGTATCATGTTTTTCATGTATGTTGTTACATATGTGAAATGTTATTAAATAGTTATCCATGGTATAATGTAGGTTTATTTTTTTAATTACAAATATGTGAGTAGTTTGGGGGTTGTACCATGGTTCATGTATTATTTTGAATTGTATCAATATTGGGTTTCAGTGACCCTAATGGGTTAGGTTGTTACACTCATTATAGAACCAGCCTTTAATGACCCAATATAAAAAACAAAAATTCATTTGACATGATGGTAAAACTAAAAAAATTCTCACCCTCGAAGGGAAATCTACTAAAAAATATATATCAGAATAATTATATCCAAATAACCAAAAAAAATATTTCATATGACAAAAATGAGTAAAAACCTTTCTTTAACTGCACTAAAAAATTATTGTACATTTAAATCATGGGGTAACATAACATAAATTCCATTTAATATATAATTATATCTATATTTTAGCACAAAAATTCAAACAACCCACAATTTTGGAATATATTTTGTAAATAAATTTTATTATAAAACATATTTTCACACAAGAAAAATCTAAAAAAATCATGTACATTTTTTATGTATTAAATGTGACCTTCATAATTTAGTAATATAATTTTTCAGTATAAATTGAAGTGATCACATTATAAAATACATAACAGTGGAATCAAGTGGTATAAGTATTCTATATGATGATGATTTTTAAAGCCAATAAAAGAGGTTTAGTCACTAAAATATCCTTATAAAAAACCAAATATAAACTTCAATAAGCACGACTTCGGTGGAATCTTCTATAAAAGAAGTTAAAGCTCTTAGAAATCACTATGAGATTGATGCTACAAGAATCATCACCAGTGACTTCCACCAATTTCTAAATTACACATCAATATTATAAGAATGTCATGATTGTTTTGTAGTAGATGTTATTATGATATAAACATGTAATTATTAACATAAAAAATTTTTATTTTGTTTATTCATTATTTTCATTCATTTCATAATAAATGAATTATTTTTTAAAATTATATCTATCCTTTTTTATACTTCTATTAAAATAATATTATATTTATTAATGAAATGAAATTTTTAAAAAATGATCTTCAATTTAGAAATATTTATTTCAAAATATGATTTTTCTAAAACCATGGGAGTTTATGAAAAAATTTATTTTCTTGTGAATAGTGAAAATATAGTTTTATTTTCGTATTCCATAATTTTTATATATCTATTGTGAAGTAATCATGACTATAAAATATATTAAGGCTTTTCCTCAAAAAAAATTATTTAATGGATAAAATAAATAATTTAGAAATTATAGGTTGAATTTTGAATTCTATGCATGCCTTTTTAAACCCAATGTTATTTTTATTATTATAAATAATTATTTTGATCCCTTTCCTATAATTTTTTAGTGACAATGATAAATTTTTTTAAAAAAATTACAAGAATTTCTCCAATATCAAAATTTTTAATAATAAAAAATTACATAATCTTAATCAGTATGATTGATAAATTTGGTGCAATTTCGAATTTTAGTATTAAAATAGGGAATTTCTCTAGATTTATTTTTTATTACATTAAGCATAAGATTAAAAGATATTTTACCACAAAAAAATTGAATCATTTAAAATTTCTTTTAATTTTAAAATAATTATTTCCATGTTATATTATATGCATCATTTTATTTGTGGTTATAAATGAAAGTTAACATTTTAAATGATTATCACATATATAAAGATTAAATATGATAAAATGGTTAAAATAAATGACATGGTTGTTAAATATCCTAAACCATTTCATTAATTTTTGTTTTGGTGTATTTATAAGCATCTCCATATTTTTTATCTTTTTATGTATTTGATCCACTTTTTTGGAAGAAGAAAATATTTTTTATATATTGAAATAGATATGAAGTCAAATTGTTAGTCCTCTCACTTGTAAACAGAGCCACTGTAAACCCATTAAAATACAAAAAAATATTGAATATAAATATTTTTTCCTTAATTTATTCCCTATTAACACATCCCATTTTAGTGAGAATTTTTCGGATAAGAAGTTCCAAACATCTCATTTCTAATATTTCATTCAAGAGGAGAATCGAACTCTCAACATAAGTCACATTTTTTAATAGAGTATTCATCTATATATCCATCAAATATCTAATTTTGAATATCTTTTATCCCATTAAAATAATTTCATGGAAATTTTTGAAGAACCATATATCATCAGTATAAAATAAAATTCTTTAACTCCTTTAATTATTTTAACGTGTTCTTGTTTATTTATTTTTATCATTAATGTGAATATTATTAAAATGGTACATGAATGATTAAAAAATTTAATTTCTATAAATAATTTATAATAATTTAGATCATAACATATTTTCAAAGTTCTTCATTTTATATACTAAAAATAAAATTTATTAATCAAATAAATTCTTTAGTTAATTCAATAATCCCGGAAAAAGAGAATTTTTTTATATACCATATAGGATGAAAAAAACATCCATTAAATTGATATGCATCTTCTATAAAATAGAAAAAAAATTATTACTATATAATTTTTAATCATGATGTGAGTTTTCCATGAAATACACTAAAGGATAAATAGTACTAAACTACTAAATGTAAGAGAATTATAGCAACTAACAATCAAATGATAATTTATAAAAACATTTTATATTTATGTAATAATGAATTATTAATTGATTCTATAATTTAAAATAGAAGAGAATATGGTTTAGATTAAGTCGAATAATAAATAAAAATTTATTATATAGTGATGTTATGTTGTGTCCAATAAGAAAAAGAACAAGGTAAAGGATGTTTTATATCAATTTTACATCAATTAGAATTGTTACATATTATGATCCTATTTTCATTTTTATTATGTATATAATAACTCAATGATGTATTATTTTAACACTCATCTTGTACTCATGCTACTTTAAATTTTTCTTCATGGTATTTCATTCAAATGGGTGTGATTTTAAAGTTTTAATGAGGTATATTTAAATAATTGCAGTAATATATTAATGTATTTTCTAAAAATAATTCTCTTATATTACAATATTTATTCTACTATTTAAGTTATATTATATTTAGAATTTAAATAATTTCCATTTTATCAATTATCATTGAGTTTATTCTAATTTTTTTAAAAATTTATTATTTCAATAATTATCTATATAGGTAAATTTGAATTTATTTATAAAGGTGTGAGAAGAGTGTTATTTTTATTTTATCTCATTATCTCCATTAATCAACATTATATACAATATTCAAAATCATACATACATTCCATTACCCAATGTATTATCAATGAAATTATTTTTCACATTTCCATGTGAATTTCACATTTCACTAAAAGTTACGAATGAATATAATATTTATTATGGTTATTTCTCAAAAACAGTACTTATGATTTTATAAAAAATATTTTATTCAAGGAAAGTATAAATTAATAATTTTTATAAGTTACATAGGATAATATTTAAGGATTTAATTCACCTTCTTTCATTGGATGGATTTGGATGGTGAGGTGAGGAAATTCAAAGGAATCCCATTTATTTTCAATGGTTGAATTATTTTTTTAATTAATGATTAATCATCATATTCTCTACTAGATTAATTTTTATGCCTTATAATTATGTGATTTGAATGGTCCTATATAACCCTCAAATAAAGAGGTTAAATATAAGTAACTAATGTGATAATTATAATTCATGGAAATGATTAATTTTGATAAAAACTCAATGCTTAGGAATGATCGGGTTTTGTCGCACTATAATGTATGGACATTACTAGTTTTGTTCAAAATATCATGTTATGGAGTTTTTTTGATTTGTTACATTGATAGGATTACATATGATTTTTTTTATTCCACAATAATGTGTTTTATATGTTATAATTTCATGATTCAATAGATTGAGATTATTTTCAAATGATTTAAATCTATGATATATGTTGTTTTGTTCTACGATGGTCCTTTCATTATCCTCTAATATCATTCAATTATCAATGAAATTTCTTCAATTATTATGATTTTATCTAATTAATATATAGTAATTTTAAACAAATATTTATTCAAGAATAAATTCTATCTTAAATTATTATAAACTAATCCATTATGAATAATTAGTAAGTATTCAATTGTTAATCCATTGAGATCATACATTTATTTATTTAACAATTTTTATTGAAATTATATAATTGACTATTTGTGAAATAAATTTTTAAATAGACATGTTTTTTAGATAGTCCAAATAAATAATTTTTAATATAATTTTTCTGTAGCTAGTATCCATCGATCCTAAACCACTATGTTTTTAGGTTGTGAGATTATTTATGATATGTAATTATTAATATACTAAAAGGATGTTAAATATATACATGTTTATTCCTAGGATTATATAGATGGTATCAGAGATTTTATTTGTTTTTTAAGTATTAAGATAATAATTATATTAGAACCAAACATTTTTGAACAAAGAATTATATAATTTATTTTTGATAAAACATATCTATATTGATATTATATTTTAATAATAATATAGTTTTATATCTTGATACATTTATATGAAATATTAATGAAATTTAAATTTTTTTTCACCCATATTCACTAATGATTAAATTGTTGATTAGTAGTGATATAATATGATTGATATAGTAAATGGATATAACTTATAGGAGAAAATATAAAAATGGGTTTGAAGGATAATTTAGTGATGTTGCTCATGAGAAACTAAATGGGATGTTAGATAGGGAAATATTTCCTCAGGAAATTCTATGTCAACTATCTCATGTGATTAATACTGACATGAATCATGTTGGCTTATAAAATATAAAAATAAGGGAAATTTTTTTATAGTCCAATTAATGCATAAATTCTCAATATCTAGTTGTGTGGATTCTAACCCACTATTCTATTTGTAATATATTAACTTAATATAGAATAAAATTTTCATTATCCATGGATCAAACAATGAGAAAAACATTTTAGCCTTCTATTACATGCAAGGATAGGCTGGATAGTTGTGTGTTATAATTAAAAATATTTTTCAAAAGTAAAAACATGAAAATATTTAATCCAAAGATTTATAAAAATATTCTTCACTAAACAACACACCATTACTCATTCATCAAAAATGGTGTGAAACCAAATGGTATTAATGTAGTTTTATAAATTACTATGAAATTATGATCAAGTGATTTTTATAAAATAAAGAGATATATAAAAATGATATTTATTATAAGAAACTTTACTATCAATGAAAAAATATTTTTTATGTGGACATAAGGTAGAAATGTAAACTTGGTAAATTCATTATTTATGATTATTTCTAGATAACATATAGAAAACAAACTATCAGGAAAAAATTTATGACAAATGACATGGATGAATGAATGTTCAACCGCTTATATAGAAAAGAACATGGATGTACCCTAGAAATTTCATAATGGTAATAAAAATTTATTGAAATGTGGAAATGTGTTCCACTAAGAGAAAAACTATTGAATAAATTAAATGAGGAAAATTAACAAAATGGATGAAAATAAAGGCCAAAATAATTCACAGAATAGAATTTAATTCATAAAATTCATGTAAATTGAGAATTATCTAGATATACTACCCAATATGTGGATAATGAGGATAATAAAAAGATATAACCTCATAAATAAATTGATCATGTAAGAACATATGAAATTATTACTCCTTAATGGATCATCATAATTTATTGTGAACGGTATACTTATTTACCACTAAACACCAAAAAATGTCTAATTAATTATATATTTACTCATTCCTGTATATCATACATATTTCATATGATTATACATTACCAATACATATATTGGTAAAGGAGTACTGGTGAAGAAACCATGTATTGAATTAATTTCATCCAAAGTATTCAACTCTTTTCAAATATAATTTGTTCCGAAGATACTTCAACCAAATCTCATTTATCTTCCATTAGGGGAATTAGAAGTAATATATTTCATTGATTTCAACCTATGATATAGAGATCATGTAAAGTATCTAGATAAAAAATCCCATATTAAATTTTTATATCTTCTATTATTAGATATAAATCAAAGGATGATTATGAAATCCACTTGGATGTAACTGTTGTAATATTTTTAATGATACTCGATAATTGGAATATGATCTCAAAAGGTTTTGTAAGAAAATAAAATTAATGAAATTCGCATTTTATGGGAGTATGATGAGGTATTCCCCAATGAACTGATTATTCTTCCCTCTGATCATGATGTTGTGTTTTTAATTGAACTCATAATTGGATCTATGTCTATATTTTAGATTCTTTATCTCATAGTCATTGTAGACTAGAATAAATTGAAGAAGTAAAGTCCGAAGAATCTATATTATGGATTTATACTCCTTATTTTTTCCACATATAGTGAACTAACCCTCTCTAACACAAAGAAATACTGTTAAATAATATTTTAATTTATAATCATTATCTAATGAAAATCATGAACAATAAAAACTATCATATAAAAAAATATTAATGAAATATTTTATAATATATCAGTGGATTAGTAATTCTAAAAAATTTACCTTTAATGTGGATATCATCAATATGGTGTTCAAATGGAGAATATATCCGTGAAAACCATTGATACATATAATAGGCACTATGAATTCATATTTTTGGATTAAATACTTAAAAATTACTATTAAATCTCATAGATATAATGAATAATGTATATCAAAACTACCTTGATAATTTTTATCAGTCCTTGTTGATTGTATTGCTATATGTTATAATAAAATTTAAGTCTATGATGTTCATTTGTGGATTGTGGTGAAGACCTTGATAAAGGAGAAACTATATGAAATAATCAGTAAGATTAAATATTTATTTCTAAAATTGTCATTTATTGCACATGTAATCATAAGATTGTGAAAATAGACAGATACATGATTGATATATGGTATTGAAAAATGTCCTAGAGTGATAATTATAAGAATATCCCTTACATTGTTGGGGTTTTTTATACTATTAATGCTTTTTGGGAAATTCCTCACATATTTAGCATCCACTTACTATGTTATCGAGTAAGTGATTAGAATCAATCTTTCAAGAATATTTGGGAAAAAACATCAAGAATCTTAAAATGAGATCTTCACTACACTAGTAATTATGTTACCCAATAGTGGGATTGTTTTTCTAGATTATAGTGATTCTTAAAATAAGGTATTGATATGAATACACACAAAAAATGGTAAGGTAATATTTTTTTCCATATATAAATTAGAGAACCATCAGAAAAATCCCCCAATGAATGATGTGAATATGGTTATCAATATCATTTCCTTAAATATTTAAAAAAATATATGATTTAACATTTTATAAATATATTGATGATAATTATTTAATGTTTACATTCAGAAAGAACAAATTCAACATGTGCCACTGAAAAATTGGAAAATTGATTAATGATTACAATTTATCAATAAATTGACATCTAGGGAAACAATGTGTAGGGTTATAATATTTTTGAGGACATGTCATGAGCTAGTTTTCATGTATTCCTTTTCCATGATTTTTGTATATATTAATTTTCTTCTATATTTGGTGTGTTTGAAATTTCAATGTTATTGGAAGGGTTCTCATCTTTGATGATCAAAACATGGTTTTTCCATGTTGTGATCTCTATCCCACAAAAAAAATTCAACCCTATAGAGAGAGGGATTACATTGTTTGGGCATCCATTTTGGTAAACCGTGTGCACAAATCCAGGAAACTGCGTACTTGGGTTTAATTAATTCAAAAATTGGTTTAAAAATTCATGATCTGTATGGACTTCACCTTAAGTTGATCCAACTCAATCTTAATTCATTCATCTCCATTTTCGAGGATTCTAGAGAAATTATTATCATTAATAAATAATATTCATTACAAATCAAAGGCTAGATAGACTGATATAAACCTATCATGTTATATTTTCCTCCCTATCGGATCTATCTATATCCCATACATATTTCTTTATAAAAACATTTGTGGTATTCGTCATTTTTTGATGGATTTATATATATTATTAATGGATTGATATTCTTTGGATATTGGATAAGGGTTTTGGATCTAGATTTCATTCTTTACGATGATCTCAGTTGTTCTGATTCAATTAGGGATTTTTTTTGGAAATCATTCATCAACGATATTGATGTTGGTGGTCAAATTCCAATTCTCATAGTCCTGAATTCTAATTGAATGTATGTATTGTGGAAATTGTATTTTAACATTTTTTAATTGAATCTTGAATTTAATAAATTAATTGTTTTATAAATTTATTGATTCATGTTATTTATTAATTTAGAGTCCATGTGAATAAAATATGATTTTAAATTGTATGAATTGATTTTGGAAATTGTGATTATAATATTTGTGAAATTTTATTAATTAATTGGTTGATATATTAATATACTGTTGTGATTTTTGAATTGATGATAAATTGAGATTTTTTAATTGAAAAGGTAATGAAATTATTAATTAATTGATAATGGGGATTATGAGATTGTTTTCTTGACCTTAATGGGTTAATGGGTTATATGGTTTGAATATTTCAAAATGATTTAATGGTGAATTTCATATATTATACCATGTGATAAATGTGTTCAACCATGGTTAATTTGGATAGTTTAAATGGTATATTAATTGATGTGAATTTTGATAAGTGGGTTGAAGTTTATTAACATTTATTTATGAAATATATGTGATGTATGTTTGGTTGACTGATAAACAATCATGAGACAATGAGTAAGGATCCAAATAAACCTATGTGATAAACTATTTTGCCATAGGGAAAGAGGATCTAAATATCAATATGTGACATTAAGGTTCATGATAAGGATATAAGATCATGTTGAGTAAAAAATAATCATTATGAAATTTCCATTACCTTACTTTTGGAAATCACAACCTCTTTCTTAAATACTCAATTACCACCTCTTGATTGTCTTAAGTACATTAAGAGTGTTTTTTTAGAAAAAATATATTTTGTACCATACAATGAAATAGATTTAAAGTATTTGAGAATATAAAATTAATTTATTCAATACAATTATTGTATTGATCATTGATTCGACAACAATCAGATTCACCTTTATCAAATCGAATTTAAAAGATATTCAATCTTACAATCCTAATTAAAAAGAATTTATAATCACATTTCACATCAGATCTTATTGTATGATAATCATACTAATATAGAATAAAGTAATGACATCCTAAAAGGAAATACATAGGATTTACAAATATTTTATTTTTGAATATAGAAAACCATATTCAATTGTAATGGAATATCTTTTTCACTGTAAATTGGTACAAAAAAAATGATGTTGTTAATTCTATTATAATATAACTATGGCAGTACAAGGTGTCCATGTTCTTGAGAGAATATTGTTGAGAATATTTTTTTTTGAGGATCGAGATGACAGTTTGATGTTTCCTATAATTACTAGGTCATTTTAAGAGTTCATTGGTAGTTTTAGTCTCAGGTAGAAAAAATCATCTAATTTTTCAACTGTGCAAACAATCTAAAACATACAATAGTGAACTGCTTGTTCCTTGAACCTGTAATCTTTTTAGTTCTTTATTTCAATTGAGCTGTGTTTAGAATTTTTTGAATCCAATTTTGGGATTCCACGTATATGAATATTGATATATGATCTTCATGATTGAGGTATTTTAGGGATATAATGATAGAAACTTATCATCATATGGAGGGATGTAGGGGATAGACAGCCACAAAGACGGTCATCATATCAAGGTATTTCATGGATAATAATACATACCAATCATTGCATCAATGTATTTACCTGGTAAGGGGAATCTATAATTAATTATATGTACAAAATAATTAACATTTATCCTATGTAATTGGATACCTTTATCTTTGGGTCAAAATATTTGCAATCATTTTCTTATTTTATTAAAGAATTTTATTTCCACTAAAATTGTCATAGAATATGAGTCCTTTTGTATTAATATTTCTATTTTTATCTTGTTTATCATAATAGATTTAATTTTTATACACTTTTTTACACTTTATTTCTTTGTTAAAACATTATTTATCTGAATATGCTTCTATATGATTTATCATAAAATTATTACTTTTGTAAAACTCTGATTTATCATAACTATTGGGATTACCAGTTTTATTTCCCTTACTCTGAATAAATATTTTTTTATTTTGAATGTGATTAAACATTGATTACATCCTTTGGAATACATATTGGAATCTGTTTGCTTATGATACATTGTTTATTAGACCCAAGGGTCGAGTCATATCACTATTTTAATTCTTAAGAGGTTTTTAGAATATTATTTGTTTAATCATGTTAATCAAAATATACTTTATGGTAAAAAAATTAATCTTACAATTAAATCCTTCTATTTATACATCTTCACATACATTTCGATCCAATATATCCAAATACTAATATGTGATAAAAAGTGTGGGAAACAGACTGAGGATGTAAATACCCAAGTGACATTGAGGTGTGGGATAGAGATAAAGGCTCCAAATACACATGGGGTGATAGACATGACATTCTACACACATGAGATTAGATTTTGAAAATGGTTCAAAGATACTATCATATAGACTATTATGAAATGGAATATAAAATTCCATGGGTTATAATAAATCATGAATTGAATATGTGATAGGGTTCAAACTCCAATATAGGATGGAGTAAGTATTGATAGTATTGGTGTCCTTGGGAATGAGTGGGGATTTATGTATTGAATTTTGCAATAATGTAATTTGACAACTATTTACATTATGAATTGTATATTATTTTTTTACAAAATGTAATTCACCGTTATTGAATGGATAATTTTTTAGAATCTAAGGTTTTGGACTACAGAGTTTTACTAACACCCTAAATAGGTTTCTTGGTTAGTACCTGAATAAAAAAATGTTTTTTGACATGATTTTTTATATATTCTGTTTTTTGATGTCTAATTTAGATGGATCATGGATTAAAAGACCAAAAATGGTGTTTGAAAACTTGTAGATTTTCTAGTTTGTCCTTATTTTTGTTTTTTATTATATACTTTACACTAATTAGGGCATAAAATTTCTACTTTTTTTGTTTTAACATTGTATATAGTTTTGGTTATCTTGTGATATTTATTTTATTTTGGTTATAGGTAGTTTTTTTGGATATTTTTTATTTACATACACTATTTCTTAATATTGAATAAGAGGTTACAGACTCACCATGACAAATTATTAGACCCCATCCATTAGTCTGTAACATCCGACATATTGGGGAGCTGCACCCGAGGTCCTCTGACAAACCAGCTCGGCGAACTAGTGTGTGACGCTTAGTTGGGGATGTAAAGTAGTTGTATTAATGTATGTTATCACCTCTAGTATTTTTTTCAGTTTCATTGATGTAGATATGAGAATATGATGAGCCAAACCATGGGAATGAGATCTTGAATGGGGGTAGCTAAGCCGTGTTTGAGGGATAACCCTTTTTCCTAGGGTGGGTTTATTATTGATGTCAATTATTAGAGATAAATGTTATTTCACCTGGAGTGATGCAATTATTGGGTACTGTTATTTGTTTCTATGATTTTATGATATTTTACTCATGGCTATATGTAATGATAAATTATTATTCCTTATTTATAATAAATAGTCTTGAATTATTTTTAAATGAATCATTTTAGGCGCACATGGGAAAATTTTCCTTTCAAATGAGTTGTTTATATGAAATTGATATTCATTGATGTAATTAATTGAACATAAAATGGGTCCTTTTAATGAATTTAATGTATTAAAATGAATAAAATTTTTATAATGGGTTTCTAATGAGAATCATGAGTTGTGAATGTGTGTTTCCCTATGTGAACCATGACCTAAATGTAGGATGGATAAAGGAAGCGATACTACCTCGATTTTGACCATGCGGTGGAATAGTGAGAAAGTATTATATTGTATTATTGTTAATCACAGTTTTTATTTGTGTTAATGTTTTGTAATTTTTACTTAAGTTGAGAAGTTAGAATTGTAGGGATATTCCCTTATGAAGATGTGTTTTTATAGGATGACATGGCGATGTGGCCAAAAAATATCCCCTATATATGGAACATGAGGAATTGTATGTTATAGGTGAATGACACAATGTAATGTTCCATGGGAACAATTCTAGCCTCATGAAGATTATATATAGATAACCTAAGTGGGTAGTGAAAATATTTTCTTACCTAAGGTGGGAATTTTCATTACAATACCCTCTAAATTTCACTAGAGAAGTTGGACCGAAGGCAATAGAGTTATTGATTGATTCCATCTACACTATATGTGGTAATTTAAAGACTACTTCTTAGAAGAAGGTCGTGATGAGTGCTAATTTGTTATGAGGATCATCAAAGTTCTAGTGGGATGTCCAAGCTCCAATTGGGAAGGTAGATTGTATGTTATGGAAGGACTTCTATGATAAGTTAGAAAAGAACTTTTACCAAGATACGGTGAGACAATATAGAAAATATGAGTTCATATAATTTAACCAATGGAGTGTCTCCGTGTTAGACTATGGCATCCACTTCACTAACATGTAGTTATTTTCCATAGACATGGATGTGGATGATACAATAAGGAAGAAGAGTTTCCAAAAAAGGTGTAAATGCTATATTGTGTCTGAGGTTAACATATTTTCATTAAATATGTTTTTTGAGGTGGTGGATTGGGCTATTATGTCCAAGGGGTACCAGAAGGAGGCTTGCAATGGAAGTCTTGTTTTTTAGGGATGGTCTGGGGGTACGTCCTTTGTTACAAATCATAATTGCTATGAATGTTTTGACCAGATATTAGAAATGATTGCTTTCTAGGGGGAAATATCATTTACATAAAATAATTCCTAAGATCCTTTCCACTAGTGCAGTAGACTTGGACACATTCAGAGACATTTTTTTTTACCAGTGGTATAATGTTGAGCTTTACGAATGATAGTAATTCTATATTTGGTTAGTAAGATTCCATCAATAAAGATAATTGAAAGAGCCACTAGGTAGAATTATTGTGTTTGAATGGGTTCATCTGTACTATATTAGTTTGGAAAATGGATTCCCATCTGGCTTGGTTGTAGAGGTTGTAGATGTGGTGCTGCTGGTAAAGAGAATATGCATCAGTGGAGTTGTCTAGTTTAGGTGCCTCAGATTTTTTCACAAGGAAGAGGGGTATTATAATTTCATGTCATTCAGTCTACACTAATGGATAGAGTGTATTGACCTATAATGTTTAGATTTATTATTATTCTGGATTCTATGCTAGAAAGAACCTTATTTTGTATTAGTGTCACTAATTCTTTTTATATTTTCATTGATTTTAAAAGGGATAATTCTAGAAGTGGAGGTTGTGATCTGGATTATGATGATTGATACACCATTAGGATTATGTTCAAGGACATATTTTTATAAAAATGTTTTTTCATAATTTTTAGGGAGTATTTTTTCCATTGGGATATTTATAATTTTTATATGATACGACTTGTCTTTATTATGGGTATGGACTTCTTGGTGGAATACCAAGACCACAATGATTTTTACTGTGAGAGAGTTAAATTTATATCTCATAGGGTGAAAAATATATTCATTGTAGAGAGTCAGATATCAATGTTGGATGATATAGTCTAATTCATCTGCAGATTGGGGAGGTGACCACCTAGGTTGTAGGTATTTTAGAATGATGGGGATTAAAAGAAATATTTCTTCCAACTCATAGTGGATATGATCCATGGTGTGTTTCATAAGGAATTCTCAAGGATTCCACTTAAGAGTAGTGTAGATTTTAAAAATTATTTTAAGACTTGAGCTAAAAAAATTTCTATTCCACCATACAGAATGAAACAAATATATCTTCATGAACTTGATACACACCTATAATAGTTGATGGATAAAGGGTTTATCTTTCCATTTAGGTTTCCACGGGGTTCTCTAGAAATAAAAACTATGAAGGATGAAATATATTGTTTCTTATGTGTTGACTAAAAGAAGATAAAGTAGATGACTACAATGAACTAGTATTCTTTTTCGTGTATCAAAGATATATTTGATCTATTTCCGGTAGCTTCTATTTTCTATAATAACGATGTGAGATTTGGCTACCATCGGTTGAGATTCCGAACTTCTAAAATATTTATTTCATAATTAATAATTAGGTATGGATTTTATGTGTTTGTTGTGATGTTCTTCAAGTTTAAAATAAAACTATCTCTGCTTATGGGATTTGTGAAAAAAAATATTCCACCCATACCTGGATCAATTTTTGTTTGTGTTTGTGGATGAAATCTTAGTTTTCCCTAAGACTCATGAAGATCATTCCAAACATCTTAACAATTTCCTATATATTGTAAAATATAATTAGTTATACACCAATATATACAATCATGATTATTACATTTATTAGGTAAATTTATTGGGTAACATCATCTTTGAGTAAGGTGTGTCAGTGGGCCCAAAAAAAATTTAGGAAGAAATTTAATTGGACTATTATAAGATTGTCTTTGATATTCATAGAATTATGTGGTTAGAATGATATTATTGGAGGTTCATCCCTGACTTCTCCAATTCTTTAACACCTCTTTTGGGATCTACGAATAATGGGATAATTTTTTAATGATATAAAGAATGTGAGAATTATTTCGAAGAGATTAAATTGTTTTTTACTATTACACAAATCAAGATCCTACAAAATCATGGTGAGGAGTATAAAATGTTTTGTTATTCATTGGGGATAGGCCTTAAAGTACTATTGATGCAGGGAGGTCACATTGTCAAATATGTGTCTTTGTAGTTGATTCTAGATTAATGAAACTACCCTACATGTGATCTCGAGTTAGTAGTAGTTTTTTATGAATCAAAATGATAGTGAAATATGTATTGGGTGAAATGTTTACTGTGTATATAGATGAAAAGATATTAAATTATATAATTTTTCATAGAGACTTGAATATATGATAGTAAATATGGGTTGAGTAGATTAATTCATTTTACATTTATCTAGAATATATATACATGAATGGAAATAGTTTGTCATATGATTTATGTAGGAAAATAGAGACTCAGGATGTTCTAGAGTCTAATGCAGTGTGGAAAATTAAGACATTACTAGATGAGATGCATGTTGTTGTTCAGGAGGGTTAGAAGAAGATGAATCTCTTCTCAGATGAAGTGGAGTCTACACTTTTTTGATAGATCAGGTAAATAATGTATTAGATTATGAAATGTTTTCCTTCAGTGAAAGACATGAAGGTTGGGATCAACCTTCATAATTGACCAAAGCTTAGAAACATATCATAAATGGGATGAATTGGTTTTTTTTCCTATGAACTTTTTAGAGGAGCTAATACATTAATTTCATTAATCCATGTGGTTGGTACATCTAGGATTAACCAATATTTATGTGACCTACATCAACATTGTTTCTGTATAGGTAAGAAAAACAAGATTGCGGGGTTCATAACATGATGATACAGATTCAATAGGTCAAGGTCGAGAATCAACGACCAGATTTTTTACTATATCCTTTTCCCATTATGGAATGGATGTGGGATGAATCAATTATAGAAATTTTTTCCAGTTCCTAAGGACACCTTGTAAGAATGACACAATTTGGTTTAATGTGGAACGTTTAAATATGTTATCAAATTTTTTACTATATAGGAAAAATCATTAGTAGATAATTTTGTTCATATGTAAATTCATAATATTTTCCATTTTCATGGGCTTCTAGTGAGTATAGTTTTAAACCATGAGTCATGTTTTACTTTTCATTCTAGCTAGGTTTTAATGAGGAACTTGGTAGATTGGTTTTGCTAAGTACATTATTCCACACAAAATTAGATTTTATGATAGAACATATTATAAAATCGCTTAAGGGTATGATTCGGGAGTGTTTCCATGAAATTCGTAGGTATTGGGAAAAAATAGATTTCGGGGAGTTCTCCTATTAAAATAGTTTTCATGAAACTATACAGAAGTCACTATGTAAGGCACATTCTTATAGGCCATAAAGACCACCTATAAATTGGATGGATGTAGGTTCATCTATGTTCTTAGGACCGAGTCTCTTGTAGGAGATTTCAGATCAAGTTTATCTTATTTGGAAAAATATGTCTTTGTCTAAGAGTATATAGAAGTTATATTTTTATAGACATTGATGTCCCCTAGAGTTTACACAAGGTGATTTTTTCCTCTTTTAGGTGTCTCCTAGGATGGTCACCATAGGATTTTGATATAGGGAAGTTTGTACTAAGTGTTTTAGACCTTTTGAGGTTATGTAGATAATTGGGCTAGTGCAATATAAATAATCCCTTACACAGAGGGATAATTCAATGAATGATTTCATTCATGTGCCACAGCTTTGATGTTATCACCTTGTCCCATATCATGTGATCTATATATATGATGTTGAGTTTGAGACTGATTCTTCCTCTGTAGAGCATCTAATGTGTGTTTTATATTTTAGTGATAATATTTCTATTCGAAATGACTTTGTAGATAGTTCATGAATTTTTGATTGATGGATGTGTTCAGGAGGAAAATTGGAAGGAGAAATGGATATGTGGGATTAGTGGAACAATTTTTTGACTTAGAATCTTAGAGTTTCTTATTTTTAAAGCTCATGGATGATGTTTTATAAGGTGAGTATATTTTCATATCATGAAATTTTTTTATTGATCTCTCGAGTACGTTTTTAGTTATGAATTTTTCTTTTTTTGAGTATATATTGTTTCGGGATTTATACTAGCTAGTTTTGGGAGAAATTTGTAATTTTAAAGAGTTTTTTTGGGAAGTGTACGTTTTGTGCATAGTTTTTCTAAATCGTGAACCCTACCAAATTAATCCATGTAACCATAGACAGAGAGCGGCCTCATGGTTTGTGCATGGTCGCTAAATCATTCATCCTATTATGAGTAACCATTTTTAACCCCCATTTTCAATAAGAATGAATTTAAATATTCTTTTTAATAATTTAAATTGATTGGGTGATGTTTGGGAGGTTTTGGAAGAATTTTGGAATGTTTCTGGACCTTTTATAAAGGTGAACTATTTGAGGAATCATAGGGAAGACCAATAAAATCCATCCTAATAGCATGAAAGATGAAATAAGGGATTCTGTGTAGGTGCTTGGTTCATTAAAACCATGTGAACACATATTGGAAACTTTGAAATGTTGTACAACTAGATTTTACATAGTTGGAACATGGGTTTTCTACTTGTATAAGTCAAATTTGTGGGGTTCTCAATGAGGAAAATGCTAGAACACGATTAG
Organism: Viscum album; assembly: GCA_963277665.1. Lineage (NCBI taxonomy): Eukaryota > Viridiplantae > Streptophyta > Magnoliopsida > Santalales > Viscaceae > Viscum > Viscum album. Next base: position 135,361,500 of record OY728141.1, read on the forward strand.
CGTACAATTGGCCTAATTATGTGACTAACCATACACAATTTAAAAGTGAGATCCTAAAAAATTAGATCTCACTCATTTGACTTATAATGATTTTTTTCACTATTTTATCCCAAACTATGGATTTATTCTACCCATAGGAAATGGAGGATTTCCCCACTGAACTAATATTGATCTGAAGGAAATTCATGGTGGCCTGATGCCGAATTACCTTGTTAAGTCTTTTTTGGAAGTTTTTCAGTATTTTATTTCATCTACTCTGTTCATCACTCAAATTAATAAATCTAGACCACTATAAATAGATCTATGGTGTTTGATTCTAATCATGAAGATATATTCATATAGTGATCATATGGAATTAAATCTAAGGATTATTTTTGGTGATTCAACCCATTTTTGTTGGAGTTTTCATGTGGTTCATCGTTTTCACCATAATTCCCAAGGAAGGTCGATCTACTCTCCACAACTATTATTAGAACATAATAGATCAATTTTAATTGTGTTAAATTACATTAATTTTATAGTGAAATGTATGTGAAAATCATTGTATAAACCTTCTTTACTGATGTTTTTTGGATTAGTTTATTTTTCGAAATATGTTACACAAAGTTCTTTGTTTTCATGATTTTAAAATTATGGTATTTAAATAAAGACATGTTGGATATATGGAAATTCATTATTTTAATAGATTTAAATAAAATTACAGTTTTATTGAAATTTATTAAAATGATTTAAAATGTTTTTGGGATATATGGTTTTGTGTGTTTTCTTGTTTTTATGTAACACTAAACAAGGGGCATGCACCATTGGGGTACAAAGGAATTTGACTTTCAATAAGGGGAGTGATTCACTATGTAATGAGGATATCATAAACATTGTGATGACCTAATATATAGATGTAAACACACTCTTGAGAATGGAACTGTAATAAGAGAATGCATGTGTGGGTGTGATTGTGAATCAGGGAATGGGTATGCCAAAATGTAATATGGAATTATTTAGAGATTTTTTTGGTTCTTTTCCATGAAATATATTTTTATATGGACATTATTTTATATAATTATGTAAAATAATACTATTTGTTTAACATAAATGTGTTATCATGTTCTATCCTAGTGGCATGATTTAGTAATTAATTTGGGGAAAACCTAATAAGTTTCTCTACACACCCATTCTATGGAATTATTGTGCTTTTGTAGATTTCATCATTGAGCATTAGGTAAAAGTAAAGTATAATATTTATTTAGTAATTTTTTTGTGATACATGGGCTGTATTGTATATTTGGATCATGGAGCATGTTTGGATATGAGACTTATGTTTGGATTCATTATGTTTGTTTGTTTTGACTTCTATTGTGTACTTTTCTGTTAGTTGTCTTCCACTGGGGTACTATATTTTATATTGATTTTAATCTTTAGGGTATTACATTTAATTGTATTACATTGTTATCATGAATCATATAGTGCTTTATTGGTATGGAATTTTTGGATGGTTTTTTTATTTCTTAAATAAAATAATCACACAACTATATTGAATTCTTGGAATTTATTTCCAACCATTGGAGCCTTGGGGATGTAAATTAAATCCATGTAGTACTTCCACATAAACCCAGGCCAATGAGTTTTGGATGGATGTCACTAGTGGTATCATCTTGTTCTATCATCAACTTTTAAGATGTATAAATCATGGTGGGTATTTGATTTGGTAATCATTTTCTCATTCAAGGATTTGAAATTATTATTGATCTGTTCCCTATGTTGGGTTGGTTGAATGTACTAGGATTTTGGGTGCCTTAAATGAAGATCATAAAAATATTTATCCAGCCTTTTTTATGAGGAACATTAGGTTACACTAGAGTTAGGTACATAAGTGTTTTGAAAACACTTATTGGAATTGTAATATCATTATCATGGGTTTATCCAATTACATGATCATAACATGCATTTTATAGACAACATATGACTATAAGTGAATATTCATTTTTACTATTGATATATAATTTATTTTAAAAGAGATGATTTTTGAAAAGTGTTGAAATTTTTTTCAAAGGTGAGAATTTGAAAAAAATAATGATATTGGTATTTTGAAAATGGATTGATTTTAAAAAGTATTATGTAATTTTAAAAAAATTATAGAATGTTGAAGTTTTCAAATTATAAAAATAAAAGTTGTGATATATGGTGTGGTTGAATTTGAAATTTTTAATCCTTATCATATTAGATAATGTTGATAGAAAATGGATTTCAGTAGGAGTCGTAGAAGCAAACCATATGAATCTACTAAGAATGTAGTTGTAACAAAGAAATAGGTGACCCATTATATGGTTCATAGAATAGTCTATGATTTACATGAAATGGATAGAGGTAATAAGAGGGACAAACAAAGGAAAGTGGATAATTTTATCCATCTTAAGAAGAATAATCCACCCATCCTTCGAGGTGATAAGAAACTGGATAAGGTAGAGGTGTGGATGAACAGACAGATTCATATATTTGATTTCTACGGGACACTAGAAGAGTTGAAAGTCATGTTGGTGACATATATGATAGAGGATATTTTAATACCTTGGTGGGATTTTGTAGTTGAGGCTAACTTGGTACATGTAATGGAATGAGACTATTTTTATGAATTAAAAAAACAATTCTACCCTCATATATTAAATATTGTAAAAAACATACTTTTCATCTTGAACCTAGATATCCTTGCAGTGACTGTGTATACTACTAAATTAATGATTTTTTCATATATTTTCCCGAATTTGTTTCTGGTTTGTCTATGAAGGAACACATTTTTGAATCAGGGATTAGATAAGATGTTCACACATATATTGTAGTTCTCTGTATAAATTATTCAATGGAGATGTTTAATAGAATAACATTGGAAAAAAGGGACATGCTAGGAGAAATAGGTGAAGTAATCATTTTTATGCCTTTTGGAAATGGTGCAAACTCTAATTTTGGGATCTAGAGGATGAGAGAAATTATTTCTAAGGTTGTGGAATGGCTCAGAATAAAACATATTAATTAGTAAATCTTTTTCCAAGACCCAAAATCCAAGATTCATGTCTTGAATTTAGTTCATTTGACCATATGAAGCGAGAGTCTATGACACCACCTAAATCATGCCACAATTGCAACAAAATTGGGAATATTCAGTGCAATTGTCATAGTGCCCTACGGTCCAGTGTTTGGTACACTTCTTAAGTGTCATATACATCATATCTTTTGATGGGAAAAGGGAAGAAGAATCTATCTTATCATCCCAATTAAGCTATCTATGGTGATTCTAGGAATACCATGACTCAACATCAATGGAAATATAAACAAGAAAAATAAAGAACAATGTGCCACAACAACGCGATTGTAGGGAGATGAGTAAGTTATTTTGGATGATCAGTATGTACCATTGATGATGAGAGGTAAGATAATTTTGAATTATTTGTTTATGAATTAATTTTTTGACACAATGGAATCACATATGTATACTTCTTCCCATTTTTTGATTTTATAGATTTATATTTTGAGATGATTCATATTACATTAAACATCAAAATAATCTTGGTCAATAAGAATATTGATCCTTTATTTGCATAGCATGATTTATAACTGTTTGTGGAGTTGAGTTGATTTTTTTTTTGGAATGAGATGGATATATATGATGTAATTATTTTGTGTATTAGTTGAATACTTTTAAGGATCACATCAACTGTGATACCTAATGGGTTAGTATTACAACTACTGATAGAATCATGAATCTCTTTAGTGGAGGCTATAATGTGAGGGACGGTGAAATATGCATGTTTTCAATAGTAGTGTGAATAATATCATACTAGCTGGTAGTGTTGACTTTGAAATCGAAGTAAATATCAAGAATATCATTTTTATGGTGGTATTTGATCAGTTTTAAAGTGTGTTTTTTCAAATATTTCTCTATGTTTTCACCCACAAGAGAAGTGGAGTTTATGATTAATCTATTTATAAGAATCATTTAAATGCACCATATTTTTTATTGGATATAACCAATAGTATAATAGTAATTAAATGTGTTGTTTGAAGATTCTGAAAGAAAATGGTTCATTCATCTTAGAATGTCCCCGTGGAAAGCATTGGCCGTCTTTGTCAAAAGGGCAGATGAAACTGTATTTTATGTGTGGATTATCGAAATAATAATCATTTTTTGATAAAGAATATATATCAACCTCCATCCATTAATGTTATATTAGATAAATTGAGGGGTTTTCAATGGTTCTCTGAGATTTAATTGTAATTAGGATATCAACAATTGATGTTTTGGAAAGATGATATTCTAAAGACGTATTTTAGGAGTAGATATGGCCATTATGAGTACATGGTTATGAAATTTAGTATTACAAATACACGATTAGTATTTATGGAATTTATCAATTATAAATCTTTGTGATAACTAAATTTATATTTGGTGGTGAATGTAGATAACATATTGTTGTATTGAAGGACAAGGTCAGAGTATGAGCAACACTTGGTGACTGTATTGCTGGTATTGAGTGATGATTGTTTGAATTAAAAATTCAAAAAGTGTTATTTTTTTGATACAAGAGGTATTTCTTATTGGACATGTATTATATAAAATATTTTTTTGTGGATCCTAAAAAGATAGAGTCCTTTATATCTTGGAAACCTCCAAAGAATTTTTTAATATATATAGTTTCCTTTACAGGTAGTTATCCATGTTTTTTTCATGACTTATCATGAATATAATTATCTATGATCAACTTAAAAATGAATAATGTTACCTTATGATGAAATGATGAAATTCATAAGTCTTTTAGAGGTCATATCATTTTCCTTACATGAGAACAAATCTTGGTATTTCCGGAATAAAGAAAAGCTTACATGGTGTATTATGATGCTTCAGGATATTGGTTGGGATGTGTTATCTTACAGAAAGAGCATATAATTGCATACAGATTATGGTAGTTAATATTTGATGAGGTGAAGTTCCCAACACAAGAATTGGAGTTAGCTTCCATATTCTATACATGGAACACTTATCATAAATACCTCTTTAATGAGAAATTTACAATGATTATAAACCATAATAGCTTGAAACTTATTTTCTAAAAAAGGTATTTTAATATGAGATAAAGAATATGGATGGGATATCTAGAAATGTTCAACTTTGACATGATGTATACATCGGGTAATGGTAATTTGGTGTAAGATTCATTAATCATAATGTTTTCTAGTCATTTTAAAAAATAAGCTTCTGATGGGAGGTAGTTGATGTTGGTCCTAACCCACAAGAACACGAAATGTTAATATTGATGTGTAGATATAGAATTGTTATAATTTCAATAATTATGGTTAGGTTGATAAATGTTTTTAGGAATATGAAAATTATTCACAATCTATTACTATGTTGTTAAAACTAAATCTGGGGGAGAACATTAAGGGATGGAAGCGAGATGAGAGTTCAGTTTTTCTTGATATCATATGTTCAAATATATAGATTTATTTGAACAAATCATTCATGAATACCACCATTTGAAATGGTATTTTCATCATAGAATACAGAATATGTATACGGTATTGAAATTACAGTTTGAGGGGTTGGTTTGAAAAGTATAGTAGTTGATTTTATTTCATATAATTAATTTTTCATTAGGTTATTGTATAGAATTATTGACCAGAATGAATGTTTCAGTATATACCAATTACTATTTGAAAATGTGATCAGATATCCATTTATTTTGTGATATTTCTCCCTTGAATGGTTGAGAAACAACATTCAATTTTTGTAAAAGTGTATCATCTCAGAATGTAAGAACATTTCATCCCTATACATGAATCTCATTTTGTTGATGAAATGTCAAAAATATATGTGTAAATTTGTAAAGAGGCATGGCATACAGGTTTAAATTGTTTCAAATTGACACCCAATGTTTATGTCTTATTAATGTAAATACTTATAATAATCTATTGTTATGTAGTTGAAAATGACTATGGAATATCATCTTTAGATAGATAGAAAATCCAAAATGATGATACAAACATTGGAATATGTGTTTTAGATTTTCTGCATTGGATTTTAGTTTCTAATTAGAGGATAAATAACTGCTAAAAGTGTTTTCATATAAAAACTATTTTCAAGCCCCGATACATATGGATCATTACGATTCACTGTATTTGTGTAATTTTTTTACTCCACTTGGTTAGGTGAAAATTTGAGAGACTTAACTTGTTGTATGAAGGATTTTCCAATAGAAAAAAAATGAGATTAAGTTGATAAGGAAATTTATGGAGATGAATTAGAGTTATTAGAAATATTATGATTATCATAATAGATGGTTGTTTTTATTTGTGTGAGTGATCTTTTATTTGTGAAGATCAACCTAAACCATGAAAATCAACATTATAGAAAGTATGTAATGTTAAATTCTTAATAATTTTTACCTTCTCTGATAATTGGAAGGGTTTGTGAGGTGGAATATCAGTTTTTTTTTCTACCATGGTGTAAGGAAATTCATAATGTTTTTCATTCATCTCATTCGAAAAATATTCATCCAGATCTTGACTATGTCATGCAATGTGATCACATTGACCTAGTTCTAGATGCTTCAGTGGTGTATGTTCCAGTAAGGATTGTGGATATGAAAGAAAAATTCATCAAAGGTAAAGGCATAAATCTAGTGTGGGTTTTGTGGAAACATGGTTGGATTTATGAATAGACATGGGAATGGGGGAAGAAGATGGTAGAAAAATGGCTTAAACTATTTCATGGAACTCTTGGTTTTCTACTTTTCAAGGATGGAATTGAAAATGTTATGGAGAATTTAACACCCATAGATTTAATTAGGTAATCCATTATATTTTATTTATGTTAAGTGTTTTGGGGATGTTTTTAAGGGTTTGCAGAACATTTGGAATGTTTTTTCATTACTAAAGGTGCACAGTTTGAGAACAGTTAGTGATAATAATGAAAATCATACAAGAATCCATGCATGGTGAAACATGGGATTCTTGGTAGGTGTCACGTTAGACACACAATTTGTTCTATCTAGGATTCCACCAAAGGGAATCCATGAAAAGTTGGATAGAGGGATTTGGCATGTTTGGCACATGGTTGGTCTGACCATGCTGGACATCCATGTGAGGTTCTCTATAAGGTAGTGATTGGTTCATGTTTAGTGAAAAATTTTAGTAACAGTATGAAGAACCTTTCATGGTTTTAAATTTGAGATAAAAAAGTGGATATCAGACATTTTCACCTATAAGGCCTTCATTTTTGCTCTATTGCAACCATATCATGATATTTCATCCTCCCAAAGGAAGTGGAGGCTTTTCTATTAATCCAGAAGTGATTCTACGACTGTTATTGGTGCATTAAATCTTGATTCCCATGATAAGTATACATTTTGGTAGTATTTCATTGGATTTCATAAATATTTTCTCTGCAATCTTTAAAATTCATAGATCTAGTCTGATGTTGATAAATATATGTGTTTTGATTACAACCATGAATAGATATATGGATGTGTTTATTTTAGGGAATGATATCTATGGAGGGTTTTTTGAGAATAAAACTAGTTATGTGTGTGTTTTCATGAAATTATTTGTATTCTCCATAATTATATATTTATAAGGATTTTCTCTCAACTCCACTTATTGGAACTGGATGGATTAGTTAAAAATGGTTAAATTGCTTGAATATAATTGGTAAATTTATTTCAAAATCATAGTAGAAACCATTTTTATTGATGGTTTGTGGATATGTTGAAATTTATTATACAAAGATCTTTGTTTTTTATCTTAAAATGTTTTTTATACTTTGGGTTTTATGTATTTATGGAAATGGTTATTTGAATGGTTTTTAATAAAAGTGAAATTTTATTTAAATGAATTAATATGGTTTGACACGATTTTGGAAAACATTGGATTGTGTGAGTACATGTATTCGACATGACCATAGATAAGGGGTCTGTTCCACAGTGGTACCAAGGGATGATACCAAGGATAAGGGGTATGCGTTATTGGAGAATAAGGACATTGGTCACATTTTGATGACTTAGTGGATGTTTAAAAAATAACTCGTGAGTATGGAACTGTAATTGGATCATGCATGAATGGTTGTGTTTTCTAATCAAGGAATGGAAATTATATGAAAGAACATAATTTTTTTTTATTAAATTATTTGTTTTTATTCCACTAAAACTATATTGATATGGACTTTTTTTATATTTTTATGTAAATTGATTCAAATTAGATTATGTAATTATGTTAACCTATTATATCCCAATGGTGTGAGTTGAGAAGTCATTTGGGGAAAACAAACTGTGTTTCATTACTCACCCCTTCTTAGGAAATTTGGTGATTTTGATTTTTTTTTATCATGAAACATTTAACTAAAAGTTATCTCATTTATTTATTATGTATTCATGATACATGGGATCCATTGTGGAGTTAGAGAATGTATCATTTTAGGATTTTTTAGTTATGTTTGTAGTCATTGACTTTGTTGGTTTTTTCTTCCATTATTTACTTTTATGTTGTTTGTAATCCACTTTGGTACTTTCTCGGTTGTTTTATTTTAATAGCGATGGTATTACATTTAGTTTTATTAATTTGTTATCATGAATTATATAGTTTTTTATGTAATGTTTGGATGGGTTGCTTTTTTTCATAATGTAAAATTGTCAACCTATTGTATTGAAGCCCATGGAATTTAGTGTCATCCTTTGGTGCCTTGATGATGTCATTTAAAGATAAGTATAACATTATCATCACCTCAATCCAATGAGGAGGGGTGGGATATTTCAAACCATTCACCCCTATTGGATATATTCACAATTAGGGGGCACGGATTGGAAAACCATGCCCCCATTCCTTAGAAAATGCACACATGAGTATCATTATTCTGAAAAATAGTTTCAAAATTTCCCAACCTCATAGAATTCATCCTAAGTCAAACCAAATTTACCCCCACTAGTTTATCTCATCTTTTAAGACTTCTGGGAGAATTACTAGGGATCTCAAACTCCATTCATGATGAATCAAAATATAGATCCACATATCTACACCTCTCTAGGTGAGTGATTTCATCATGACTATATATATCTCTCTCTCACCCCACATTCAGGATAAAAATTATTGGTTTTTCTCTATTTGTTATTGTTCTTAATATAAGTTTTTTTGGATATTGATTTAATTTATCTTTTATCTAGTTTTTGAATATAAATCTCATTATTCATCATGAACTCTTCTATTTTGATTAATTAGGGGATTTCAGTTAGCGAGCCTTTATAAATGAGATTTTTGTAGTTTGTGACAAATAAAATAACACATTCATGAATTCAAATTTTGTTTATATAGTGTGTAATTTAAAATTTATTGTTTGAAACTAGAATCTTGAATTGAATAATTTGATTTGTTAATTAATATACAGAATCATAGAAATGACTAAATGTGTTTCCATGTGAATATGAGATATTTTGATCATATTAAAATATAATATAGAAATTATGATTATTCCCATGGTGAAATTGTAATTTTCTATAGGTTAATTAATCATGAAAATATTTTGATTCTTGAATTGATGTGAAAAGGGGAATATATTATTGTTCAATTAATGTGACTATAATTTAATGGAAAATGGGTATCATGAGATGGTTTCCATGACCATTAATGGTTAATGGGATATATGGGTTAAATATTTCAATATTCTATAATGGTGAATTGATCATATTATTCATTTTCATTAATTAATTGAACAATGGTTTTTTTTATAGTTGAAATGTTATATTAAATGATGTGAAATGTGATAGGAGGGTTAATATTGAATAACTTTTATTGATGTGATAAATGATATATATGTGTGATAGATTTATATATGAGTGTGGGACACAAACTAATGATCCAAATACACATATGTGATAAAAGAGTTTTAGGTGGGGACTCTGGCTTCAAATTCCCACAAGTGTTAGTAAGTGTGAGATCGTGTGTGAGGCTCCACATACCTATGTGGTAGTCAGGTGTGGGAATGGTATAGAGGATCCAAATACCCATGGTGTGTTAGAAATGATAATGTACCCCCATGATATTGGCATTGGAATATGGTTCATGATGTTCATGCAACTAACAATTATGAAATTGATAATAAAATCTCATGTGTTATAATCGTTTATGAATTTAATATGTGATAGGGTTAAGAATCTGGAATGGTATGAAGAAAGTATTAGCAGTATGGGTTTCCTCGAGAATCAAGGGGATTTTTGTGGTTAGTTAAATAATAATGAAATCTTATATTTATTTAATTTATGAAAAGTACATAATTTTTTATATTAACGAATACATAATTAATGATTTGAATTTGATTTAGACTCTTTTGGTGGTTCCCTGCTATGTTATACTCACACCATACTCACTATATATATTTGGTACCTAATAGACTTCATGTTTTCAGGATAGTATAAGGTAAATAGCCCTATGATAGATGGAGGAGTTGGACTTTGCATGTATGAGGGAACCAAACATGGTGTTAGGACATGCTTAGAGTTTACAGGGTATCATTTTTTATTTTTTATTAGAAAATTGACACATATAATGGAATAAATATCTAATTTGTTGATTGAATATTGTATTCATTATTTTCCATCTTCTAATAATGTAATTATTTGGGTTATTTTTATTATATTTCGGCAATTGTTTATTTAAATCCATTTTTATTTTGATTTGATGAAGAGGTTATAGTCACCCCTTGATATATATTTGACCCTCACTTTTTTTTTCTGTAGACACTGGAGTATAAGAATGTCTATCTGAGGTCATGTGAACAAAAACCTCGGTGAAATGGTGAGTGGAACTCGGGTCAGCACATCACACCAAAAGGGTGGTGATTCTCTAAATAGAATGTGTTATACTAACCAATAAAATATATATATTTAAATAGAATTATTTATTAATCATATATTGTGGATAATTATAGGAATTATAATGGATGGGTCAAAATCCTACCAAGAATGAATGATAGATTATCTATAAATTTTGATAAATATTATGGAATCCCAGAATGGTGGAATTGTGCTACGGAAGAAGGATAAAAATATTATACTATTTAAACATGATAAAAAACTAAATTTTGTGTTTGGAACTCACATATAAGACCTATAAAAACCAAATTTAATATAGAAATTTTGTATGATGAACATAAATCATCCTTCTCAAATAAATCTTGAATCATAATTATTTAAGGAAATATTATGAAACAAATATAGTGGGAGAACATTAATGGGGATATAATATATTATGTATCATGATATTTGATATGTCAATAAGTGAAGGATTTATGATTTATATATGAGGAGATGATGAAACAATTTCTTATTCTAGAATATAAGTTGTATAATTTTACCATATATATTATCACATACCTCCCGATGAATCATAAAGAAAACAATTACATATGTACAATAGACGATTGACACACAAAATTCACCCACATCATTTGTATTTGAAAGGAGTTCTCACTGTCTCAACATTTCATCATATATAAAAATGATCTAGTGAAGCTATATAGAGTAAAAAATTAAATAAATATGATCTAGTTCTATGGTACACATAAAAATTATCGAAGATTATATACTAATTATTATATATATATAATATTTATCATGACACATCACACTAAAACTGATGGTGAATTTCAAATGGATATTCAGAAATAAATGGAGTTTTTTAGATCATGCTCAATTGCCATCAATTGAATTTAGCAGTAATATAATCCTATAGTGATGTTTTTTTATTATAATTGTTCCCACTATGACATAAAAATGGATCCATATGCATTTTAAAATTTTTGAGCATAAAAACCTTTGTCATACTAGGTTGAATTTTGGGCGATGAAGATTTTATGACATGTACTTTTCAATGGAATGATGACGATGGATAAAAAATAGAGTCATAATAATTCATAACAATGTAATCATCATGTCAATGTTTTTAATAATCATCATGTCAATTTAAACATTTTATCTATTATTTGTTGTTATTTAGTAGAATTATGATTTATTATAATTAGATTTATAATCTCTAAAATTTTATGGTATTTTTTATTCATCCTTTAAAATTGCACTCTTTGTAAAACAATGTTATTTTTATGAAAATGAATAGTATGTATTTAATTGTTATAAAAATTTACATTTATACAAATGCCAAATTTTTTTAGAATTCTATAATATATAAAAAAGTTATAAAAATATAAAAAACTATTTTATTTACTAGATATTTTATTTTCTATTAGATAATGAATTTAAAAATAATATGTCAAATTTGCAGATCAATACTATTCATTTTTAAACCTATGTAACATTATATTATAATAAAAACATTTATTTCACCTTTTCAATGCATTAGTATTAACAATTATTAATTATAGCTCTATTTTTCATATTTGACAAAAATATTCTATATTTAAACATAAATTTTAAAATACCATTGGAATCTACATTATACAAGATTTTGGGATAAGTTATTTTTTTATTCCTAATGTGGTATTTTTTCAAAAATAATTTGGTTTCATGAAATGTACTTTTATTAATGAAATTTTTTTCCACCACTTAAAATGAATCCTATAAAATTATCTTAAATTTGTAATCATTAAGTTGGGATTAGCTGACATGTTACATTTTAAATGTGTTTAAAAAAATTAATATAGTACATAATATATTTTATATTATTAAGGATAAAACATGGTAAAATACATAAATTAAGTGGTCATGTTTCATAATTTATGAAAACGATATACATTAATGGATTTATATAGGCTTTGTAACATCACTTTTACACATTTCCAATTATTATCCATTTTTTTCAATCATTACATGAGTATTATTTCATTATTTATATTTTGAAGAAATTATATAAAAAATGACACTCCGAAAACTTATTAATGGATCCCTCCGCCAACCTATAAAATAAACTCCAAAAAATACAATACATCGAAATAATCTATGATATTTCATTTGGAATTTATCTCTTCCGTAATTCACATGGTTTCGTCCTAAGAATATTTTACAATCCTCTCATTTCTAAGAGGTCCTTCTAGAGAATATTCTAGCTATCAATTTATGGAATATCATCTTCATTATTATTCATCAGTATATTATTTTACAATAAATTATTAAATATAATTTATCAAATTCAAAAAAATGATTTTTCAACCAATTAAATTTTATAATTTTCATATTATAACTACAAAATATAATGTTCTTACAGACTAAATCGTTTTTAAAATTTTCTAGTGATGGCTGATTTGGCCAACTAAATGACCATTGATGTGATTTTAACCTCATGAATGGTTAAAAACATAAATAATTTTAATGATATATATTAATTTTTAGTTAAATATTTTTTAATAATTTGTGTGTGATCATATTCTAAATTATATATTCCAATAAATTAAATTCATTTGTTAATTCATTAATAACATATAAATGGGTCTTATTGAACATTCCATGGTAGATATAATCATATTATCCATGTAATGGATCTATCAATGGATATATATAAATTATTTATTATAGTTGACATATTATTTTAGAGGTTATTAATCCATGAAAGAGACTCATGAAAAAAAACTATAAAACTGAATTGTTTAAGGGAAAATGATTTATTACAACACAAACATTAATTTTACCAAATAATAAATAACATTAGTTTAAAAATAAATTATAAAATGATTTATTAATGTTAAATATATATTGATATGGTTATTATTCCTTCAAATAATAAAAAATCAATTACTATAGAGTGATTCTATTGTTTTTCTAATAAAAGTATGTATCATGTAAGGGTTTTTTATTTTAATTTCATTTTATTGAGACATGTTTCAATTTATATACCTAATTTATTTTATATATTTTATATATTACCTCATAGAAATAATATATAATAAATATATTTATTACTCATGGTTTTTTATATTCAAATTATTTTTCATTATTTAATTGGGGTTTTGATTTTAGAGGTTTTGAAGGGTTTTATATAAATAATTAATTTAAAAGTTGTATGGAATTTCAGAATAATATTTCTCTTAAATGATCATATTATATATAAAATTTTATGATTTTAAATAAATAAATAAATGTATATATTTAATTTATTTTATGAACATTTTCAACAAACATTGAATTCCATTAAAAGGGATTAAAATGCAACTTTTAATTTTTTTCCCATTCCGTAATTTTGAAAAAACTTTTTAAATTTGTTGAATGATTGTTTTTTAACAGTTAACCATTTTTTCATTTTCCCAATATATTTTTTTCTTCATTATTAATATTTTTCCCCATTTCCATGATTTTTGGAGGAAACTCTCAATCCCATTTCTCTGTTAATTTTTTCTCTGTCTAAATGTTATCCCAATAAACAAAATATTTTTTCAATTTTTTATAATTTTATTTATAATTATCATAGGAAAGTATTTTTTCAAATTTCTCAATATTCTTTTATGATGTTCATAATTTAGTGGGGATTAAATATAATGATATTATACACTTTTTTCCCAATATGTATTATGATGTTGTTTTGAGGAAATATTCATGAAACACATTTATATCCCAAAGGTAAATTAGTCTATGATAGAATGAAATCTCTTACATTATTGGTTGATAAATGTAATGTTTTTATAATTATGTGATGGCTTAAGTCAAATATATCACTAAAAATAGATTTTTCTTTATTTATATCTCATTCAAAAATTATAATTCATTGATATTATTGGATTTGTTAACAAAAAAGTGAGATGTTATAATTTAGTTTTCACTCATCAAAAATCATGAACATTAATGTGTTTTAAAAAACCAAATATACGATTTTGATTGGATTTTATAACGATTTAATGATTACATATGATTATTATTATAACATAATAAATTTTATTATTTTCTAATTTTTTTATATGGTTTATTATTATTTTCAAATGTTTCCAAAAAATGGTATATGTTTTATGCTTCTATGATTTTCCTTTTAAGATCCTTTAAATAAAATTTCATGTTAATAATGTTCTAGAAATTTTTAATGAATATATATTTTGATTACTGAGAAATTTTAATTATTTATTCCTTCCATAATTCACGATATCTCACATACTTATTATTAGACCTCTTATAGCCCATTGATATGTTTTTTCTTACTAAGAATTTGATCCCATTACTTTATTATCTCATTATTATAAGAGAATTATATGTGGTATTCTGTGTAAAATAATGTTTCATGTTGTTATATTTTTGGGAGATATTTATGAAACAATGTGTATATTTTTTAATATACATAATCTCCAAAGACACCAAACCATTGGGTTATGCATTTTCTAGATTATTTTTTATATTTAATGTTATTTTTTTGTAAATGATGTAATATATATTATTTTTTATTTTTGGGTATCCTATGAAAACTCTATCATTAGATTACATATTATATTGCATTGTAATACACTTCATTTTCTTCCATTTTAAATATTATAGTGCCCAAACAATAACCCAGTTTCAAAATTCATTTTAATTTGAAGATGGACTCTTATTTTCAACTTCTCTCAAGTCATTAAATATATATATGGGATTTATAAGAATTTAAAATAATATTCATATTGAATTATAGAAGATAAAATAATTTTTAAGGGGATAATTATATCTAAATCATGGGAAAATATCTATAGAGTATTTAATAGAATATATGTGGGAATGGTTTTAAATATACAATCTCTTAGGTTGTACACACATTGATGAATGATCCACATGATAAATGATTTGAAAATTCATGGTCTCAATGGACTTAAATCCAATATTATATGTTCCCATATATATGAGTGTAGATTAAAAACATAGAGTTATATTGTCTCCCAATAAGAAAACTAGGTACAAATATCTCAATAACGAATTATGAAATTTTACCAATGTATTATTTAATATCCAATTTATCTAATTATACCATTAATATCCAATATATTGTTTGTATAACAATTATATACACAAATGTTATGATTTATAACCATTTATAATAATTACATATGGGATTATAATGTTATACCTTCAAAAGAATAAATTTTGATAATCAATTTAACCAAAATAGAATACTTAAATAATAATATAAATAAATATCAACAAATTCCAATAAAACAAAGAATTTTATGGTCACCTATAACCAATTTTGAATGATCTAAGAATCCATTATCAAATTATATTCAAAATAGAAAAAATTATACACATTTTCCAAAAAAACTAAATTATTTCTATAAAACACAAAAAATATAATGTAATTAATTTAACTCCTAAAAAACAATTTATCAAAAAAATTACATTTTCTTACTCCTTATAAACCAATATCCATATAAATACTGACAAAATAATTCTAAATTCAACTCATCACAATCCATACTATAAATTAATATGTAATTAGATGAATAAAATAGAAACAATAAACATTTAACATTAATTCAAATAAACCATGGATAATTAATTTAAATAAACTTTATTTCAAGAAAAAAATTTATACCCATAAAAAATAGTATAAAATAAAATTATATTCAATAAATTAATGAAACATAAAAAATCCACTTTTTCAGTCTTTTAAAAAAATTCCATGTATGAAAAATAATTACATCAAGATAAATAAATAATTCATAATCATAGAGATTAACTTTATTTAAAAAAATATTAATTTCACCTTTCAATAAAACCATTAATTTACGTGATAAAACCAAGTAATACATTTCAAACACAATTTTACTTAGAAAATTGTTTTAAAAATTACAAGATAGTATTTTTGAAAAAATCAACATGGTTTTAGTCAACTTAATTATAAATTTAATTTTAAGTATTAATAAAGAAATTTTACGTAAGACCTTGATTTTTTGAAAAAATATAGAATTGATATAATCTTTATGACTATGTGGAATAACTCTAAAATAAAAGTATACAATCACTACAAGACACCTAAAATTCATTTTTCTACCTAAATAATCATAATATACCTAAATAAAATATCAATACCATAAATGATCCTATAAATTATCCAACTTCAATAATATTTTTTATTATTGAAGAACTATATATAAACAATCATTACATTCTATATATTGAATAAAAGATTTTTATATATTCTAATGGGTTTTGTTAAATAAATAGATGTTTGTATATTTCATTGTACTCTATTATTGAACACCCAAAACAACCCTTTTCCAATGTATAAAAATAAGATTCATTACCTTGTTATTTATATAAATCATATATTTTTATAAAAAGGGATGAAAATTTTCAGGACTATTACAATAATAACAATACAGTAACATTAATTTTAATACAAAAATTCAATATATAATTAACAAATGACCCTAAAAACCCTTCTAAAAATTATTTATAATACCAAAAGAAATTTTTCTAGAGAATCTATAAAAAATAAATGGAATACAATCAATGTGCCATAATATATCGTAAATTATTATATTAATTATAGTGCCAAATTTAAAACAACATTTTTGAATACTAGTGCATAAAATTTAAATTTTACAAGAATAATCCCTTATAAATTTTATTTAATCAATTTAACATGGTGTAAAATTTAACAAATACAAAGTATAATTAATATGAAAAGAAAATTTAAAATATAATTACATTTATATTAATAAATACATATTGTTATAGGATATTGAAAACCCAAAAATCACTCTTAAAATATATTTACTTTTAAATAATCCATTAAAAAAAATTAATCAATAGAAAAACTGTAGTATTTTTATGAAAACAATAGAAAAAATTTCTTCATTGAATATTATGATTTCAATAATAAAAAGATTATAATATTATGTAAATGAATCCCTTAAAATATTTCATTATAACATGAGAATGCATAAAATCATTAAACATAATATTATACTCTATAGAAAATTTTAACGGTATATTTCAAAATTATATAAAAATATTCAAAATTCAACTCAACTTTTTTTATGAATTAATCCATAATTTATCTAATACAAAAAAACGAAAATAAATTTATTCAAAAAAATGGATTGTCTAATTAAAAAAATCAAAATAAAAGAATTATTTTTCTAATATTTAACGTTAAAATAAAAAAAGGTTTATGATTTTGATATAACTATATTTACATTCAACTAATTCAAAATAATATTCATTCAACCAGTAAGAAAAATTAAATTGTACTTTAATTATACACTAATAACTTTATAAATTGTTCCACCCATATATTAAATCATTTAGCTAATGTTATGTTGTTATTAAATGAATTTAAAATATTAATATTGGTGTCCATATGATAGTCACCCTTTTCATTTAGAGTTTCATTTAAATTTTAATCCTATTGATTGAAATTTTCAATGTATTTCCTCTCACATTTTTGTTCGTCATTTTCATTGGTGATCCTCATTTATGATTATTCCTTAGGATATATTCCCTATAATTTTGGATTGATAGTTTAAAGGATCATGCTATCAATCGAATGAGTGATGTATTTACCCATTTAATTGTAAGTTACCTTACAGTATACCCCCTTTCCCATAATGGTTCTCTCTCTATATATTTTTTGTTTTCATTATAATGTGGTTTCATTGGGTATTCAAATTATATTCCACCTATTTTTATGATAACATCTTGGACAACACTCCATTTTTTCTATAATTTTTCTCATATAAATACCATATATCATGGGTAATTTTTAATAATGGATTGTTTAAAAATATATTCTTAGTAAAAAATTCTTGTGTGTTTGACTATGATTATTTCCCAATTTCATTGAATTTTGTTGATGTGGGGGGCTGAATGAGAGGTTAAGAGTTGATTTTTACAAACTGAGTCATAATTAATCTCAATAGCCTTATTGTACTAATTTAAGGGTATTATATATGTAGGGTATTTATATATTCAATAAAATTTCAATCATTTTTGTGTCCACCTTTGTTTTCATTAGTTCAGGGGTTGAGTTGATACAATATTAAATTATTTGACATATTTATAATATTTATTTTCCACCCCAAACCCATTCTGAGTAACTCGATTGATTTAAGAGAATGGGATAAGTGTTTTTTGAGACATTATTCTAATAATGTGTATGTTTTAGGTAATGAAACATTTACTTATTTTGATTAATTATATTTTTATTGGAAATGAAGGTGTTAGTTTGGTTATTTATCCATGATTTGGGGAATTATGGTGATGGGATGAACCAAATATATTTGGAGGATATAAAATGTTGTAATATCTAATGACCAATGCTTTTAGTTATTTTATAATACTTAATTTAAAATTATGAATGATTCTATTTGTCTGACAAGTGATATTTTTGGTTAATGATGGTGTAAGGTGATAGAAAGGGGGAAGAATTAATTAATGAAAGATATAGTTTATGGATACTTATTTGGAACTAGAGTATTTATGATTTAATATGTTATTAATTTTTTATAATGTTTTTTAACTATTATTTAATTAAATTATCTAATATTTATCTTCTATTTTAATACACTCAAAAATAGTTGTGGGTGGGGTTGATCAGTAGACATGATGGACATCAACTAATTCTCAATAGTGGTGTACCTTGATCCGAATAAGGATTACCAATGGTTGACTTTCAAATTATATGGTATTTATAGATCAAATTATTTTTAGTTTGAATAACCAAGTACTCAAATCCTCAAAGGGTAAACAAATCATTACATGGAACAATGAACAAACGATCAATGATATTTTTTTCTTGATATTCAGACACTCAATATATTGGGTTTTTATTTTAATTTAATAATTTCTATTTGGTTGTCAGGATATTTGACATTTTTTAGCATGGTACAATTTTAATCCTCATTAAATAGTTTGAGGACATGGTTTTGGATCATTTAATAGGAATAATCCATTAAATTTATGAGTACTACTACCTCCTATAGTTTATTTAATAATATTAAAAAAATATACTTGAGAAAAATAATGTTTATTTTCAGTACTGAAAGATAAAATTTTATAGATCCTTGATAAAAAATTAAATAAATATTTATGAAATAAATATAAAATTTCAATTAATAATCTATAGGACATGAATAACCTTTTTCATTTTGGGTGAGGATATGGTATAATTTCATTCTTGATATTTCATTAATTTATTAGATAAAATATCATACAATAAAAAAAATATGTTTAAGTTATACCATGATTTCATAGATGATTCCTATAAAATAGAATAATTATATTTTTTCCATAATGGTTTTACACACCTCAAAATTGGAAGAAATAAAGGAAAATGAAAGATGTGTCACATCTCATGTTTACATTATAACTCAACCAACTAGATTCCCCTTGTAACATATGTCTTATCATTAATTTTTTTCATACACATTTAATAATATTCTACCCTACTCTCAAAACTCATATCTCTACAACTAATAATGTTTCAAAAATCAAAATTCAATAATAAAACCACTTATAAAATTTTATAATAAATTAACATGAACTGTATCCTACTAAACAATAACTATAGGTACAATCCATATATCAACAAATTTTGTCAATATGTTCCCTGAAAATAAACATACACCACGTGGGATTGGTTTTCTAGGGGTACCAATAATCAATAAGATAAAATTCATTTAAAATTAAAAAATTAAAAAAAAATCACAGTTTTAGTTTTTTACATCACAATAATGAATGAATGGAATAATAAATGAGTAATTATATAAAATATATAATTAAGTTATATAAAATATATATGTAAATTATATCCAAGTATCAATTCAATATAGGTGAAAAATTTAAACTAAAACATAGGAATGGTGTATGAAATCCACCATGAATCCATATGTATACTATTCCAATTATGATTTCGTGCCACAAATTATCATCCCAAAAAGTGATACATGATTGCACATAAAAATAACAATTGGAAAACATATCTTTGTTTTAACCAAAGTACACAACAATTAGGTGACATTATACAAAAACATGGTAGAAAATATCTAATTGGTGTATATTAAAAAAACATCTATTCATGAAACATATTAAAAAAATTTATAATAGTGATACATGTTATACAAAATGATATTAAAATTTTAAAATTTATTTATTTACAAATCACACATAACATTATTTTTAACATAAATTTTAAAGGGGTTCAAATTACGAAATATTAGAATCTATATAATTAATTTTGTTACACTTACACCCTATAAAAAAACTTTAACCATATAATAGACCACTTGGTTCTAATTGATGAATCATTGAAATTGACAAGATATAATTAGTCTAGAAGAATAAATATAATGGTATAGTATTTCTTACTCGATTAGAGCCTTATTGATTTCTACTAACAACTCAGAGTGAATAATTACATCGGGCATCAAATAGATAATGTGAATAAATAATTTTATTAGTCCTGGAAATATCACTATTAGAGAAAAAATGTCACAAGAAGTTCCCAAATAGATAAAAATAGCTTCTAAAAAGCATTCAATCTATGGAAACCACAGAATAATTTAACAATAACGTGACTCTATCAAAAATCATGTAATTATATGTTTCTATAATAAAAATGATTAATAATTATTCTAAATAATAATATAAAACTATTATCAATTTCATTAAATATTACTAAAAAATGGGGTGTATCATGCTGATATAATTAAATTTATCTCAATTACAACCTAAAAAATATGGAATTATCTTATAAAAATAACTTTCAAATCATATTTAACAAAATTTTAAACTTCTTCAAACATGGCCTGAGATTTTTTAGAATGTCTAAACATTAAAAATATATTTTTTCCCAATAGAAAATATATGACAAAATATAATAAATCTTTAAACACTAAATATTGAATATTTAATCAAAATAATATTATAATAGCCGAAATATAGAACAATAATATATGTTACCATCAATAAAATATAGTTTATGGAATCTAAAATACTATTTTATATCCATAGAGTATTAAAAAATAATTTGGAAATGTTATATCACTCCAATGGATATATAAATTGAAGAAAAGAACATAATTTTTCACAAATCAATAAAAAACTAAGAATCTATACCATTGATCCAGTCAATGAAATTAAATAATTTAAAATAATTAATTCGTAATTTAATTAGAAATGATTTTTTTTCAATCCCTACGAGTCAAATTACTCAAATGAAACCAAATAGTGATGATAATACTTCAATTGTGTTTCTTAGGGTATGGATTGAGGATATATATCTAAATTATGGAAAAAATCTAAAAAATTAATAGTCTATTTCATCTCATGTAAAAACACCAAAGAAAATATTATATTCAAATTAAAATTCTATATCAAGGGAAATTATGTAATGTAAGTGATTTTAATGAAGTATAATAAAAAATAAAATGATTTATCATATATTTTATTATCCTTCTTCCCCCTATGAAGTTGAATAAGAAAGGTGTGAAGCTAGAGGATAGAATCTCTCCCATATCAACCCTAAAAATAATGTGATGGAAAAATATGAAAGAGATAATCTATCACATTTAAAAACCTTATTTATGTAATAATAACAATAATAACAATAATATCCAATGAAAATAATAGTAATCAATAACTCAATCCAAGGGGAAGACCCATTGACTTATTTAATAAATGATAAAAAATTATAAATAACTTATTATAATAATTTTATATTTCTATCATTCAAACATATCATGAAAATACATTGGAATGAAATCAATCCAAACCATTGAGTTAGAAAACAAAACAAGTCAAGTAGGGATATAAACTACATAATTAGTTTCCTATAAATTTTTATTTGTGAGACGTTATTTATTTAATTAAGAAATATCATTCTCAATTTTTGTAAAATGTTTTCTTTAATATTTCAGGGTATCTATGAGGTTACAATTATTTTTTTGTATCCTATTGAGCCCAATGTTTATGGAGAATCCCAATTTTATTCACTATTCTAATTATGTATTCGCCATAAAAAATCATATTTGAAAATGGAATAGAATATCTTTATTTATGGAAGGAATGGTATTCTTGATCAAGTATTTGATTTTCTCCCTGTATTATTTCTATTTCATGGTTTAAAAATGACCAACCATCATGTTCAAGAGACTTACAAATATTTTCAATAAAATATTCTATAGTGGTAGGATTTATTAGAGGAACCATGTCACTATCTCTAGGAATTAATTTTATAGGTTAGAAAATATGAGGGTAAGTTAATTATAAATCATAACTTCTTTTTTAGGTGTCTTTATTTTAACATTATATGAAGTAATCTCAATGAAAAATATAAAAACCAAGGTCTTTCTTGTAATCCAACTACTTATATGGTGTAATGTTTAAAAATTTCACTATATGGATTCCTCAATCAAGGAATATATAACAGAGGAATAAACTTGAATTATTCTCTACTCTAAGTATCATTTTACAAGGGAATATATTATTATATTTAAAAAATTAAAATTTTATAGACATCCATATTAATATTCTGGTTGTGTATATTCAATATATTAATGAAATTATTTTATGAAAGTGGATCATCCTTTTGGAATATATAAAATAAAATTGAATAAATATACATCATAAAAATAAGAAATATTATTTTATGCAAATATAGGATTCCATAGTTTAGAATATAGTTCATGTTGTTGTTCTTAATAGACTGTCCAAATTTTATTTATAATTTAATGGAATCACCTATAATGAGTTTGGTCAACAAAATAATCACAAGAAATGGATTACATGATCTTGATATTTCATCTTATAGTCGATCATTATATTGGAATACCATGTTATGAAATGATTAAATTATAATTATTTTAATATTTTTTAATATTTATGTAGGTCACCCATTAATGAAGAAGAGAATCTCTATTGCATTGTAATTTAATTAGAAATATTTTGAACACAAATTTTGAACTATTAGTATTGACAGATCAACTTGAATATATAATATAGGTGAAAATAAGATATCATAGAACTATAATAACTTTTTTATACATTCTGAACCTATTTCACACTATTTGATCCAACACATGAATGTGCATCTTGATCTACTGAAATATGATGATTCACAATATCCCAGACACCTCAATAATTTATGTAATGTTGAATCTATTATGAATCATCACGAATAAAACATAGAAATAAAAATACCATGAAGGAAACTCTATTAGGGACCTCACTATTTAAATAAATCATTGAGTTCAAGTGATTTATAAAAAAGCAATTTAAACCATAATAACAGTGTAGAAAATAAATATATGGGGATGCGTAAAGCTCATAAAAATAGAGCACTGAAATATAATTTTGGAGAGATTGGATTCTATGGTATTTTATGGAAACATTTTTGGGGGATTATTGGATACATATATGATTACTTAAGATGTGTTATAATGAATTAAATAGATAATTATAGTGTTATTAAAGCATTCCATATGTCCTTGAAGAATTAATGGAGGAATAAATTTATTGGATGCACCTGAACTATTTTTATTCATGTAATTAAATAAATCAACCTTAATATTTCCTTGGAATTATTTCCAAAAAAGGAATAATGGAAATCATGAAAATAATAATAATAATCTAACAAATCATGAAACATATATAAATATAAAAAGGATAAAATCCATTCAAAAGATCCATAATAATCACTAACCACTATAATAATTATTATTATAATGATAAAAGATATATTGGCATATATTTTTGAATAATGTTTTGATAAGATTTTTTTAGTTCAATTAGTATTCCACTACATTATATAATAATAATCCAAAACACAATATTAATAAAATTATCTATATAATAATAATTCATAAGTAAATTTTTTTCATGATCAAAATAGAAGGTTTTGTAGTATTTTTTAATTTATTTCCCAATCAAGTTTCCTGATCTATTAATTATGAAACTAAATTTCAATTTATCATTAGGTTCTAAAATTACTTTTATAGTCATTATAATTGATTTGGTGGATCATTCTCATAACCATGAAACACCAAATGTTTATAAAATATCAAAAATTTATTACATTTACACTTAAAATACATTAAATAATTTAATTATAAATAATAGGTTGTAAAAATGTGTTTCTAATAAATAGTCATAATTTTTAATTTGTGCAATACTTATTTCCATAAACTTTTAATATTACATAATTTAAAAAATCTACCAGAGGTTGATCCCTAATTCGCGATATTTCTTAAAAAAGATACATTAGTGAATCTACACAATTAATTTTTTAAATTACTTTTATAAGGTATTATACGAATATAATTACCTTTAATATAATATAAAAATATCATTTTAAAGAATAAGGTTCATTTTTTTACTTTTATACTGCTAAAATACTTACAGAACACACAATATTTGACACTGAATGTTTCATTAATATGAGACTTATAAAAATACTTATACATTATTTTAGATATGAATTATATTAATCATCTATATATCTTATTTACATAACTAATAAGATTATAAATATAATATCACTCTTCTATACTATAAATCAATAAATAATATTAATCCTCTTTTTTTAAATATAGTAAATTTTTCACATTGTGTAACATGAAAACCAAAAATATCTTTAGATCATCAATTATGGTAATCATAGAAGTATTAATTAATCAATTGGAATATTATTTGTAAAAAAAAATTAATTTAAATATTACATATTCTACGTATAAAAAAGAAATTATAGAATTTATATAACCCTATTTATAAATATATTTTCTATCGCATTTCCTTTATTGAATTTTATATTATTCAAATATGTGTAAAACATGGAATATGAAATTTCCATACATTGATAATAATTATGGAATATTATGTTAATTAACATATCACTTTTCATTAAATTGTTCCCAAATATGGGTTTTGAATAAGATTATTTTCAGTGGATATGTGTCGGGGTGTCGAAGGAGGAATTATTGAGGCAAGGATTGGCCTTATGGTGGATGCATTGAATACATGGGTGAGTTGGTGTGGTTCGAGTTCATCCATTATCTACATCAGACAACGACATATTAACCAGTGTATGAGGAATAATGCATGACCTTCTACCATGAACACCAACCACCATATAGTTCCATTATCCATCCAATTATGCACACTATTCTAGAAGTTTTCCAAGTTTGATGGTGGAAATAATTAACCAAATGGGGATTAATGGAACACAATTTTCCACCTACATGAAAACCCAAACACAACCCCCAAGATCCTAGACCAACTATGAGACCACACATTTTCCATTAAATACCCAACAGATATGATTTTGTATCTCAAACCATTGACCTATCCATGAACCATGAATGCTTATTTTTCTATCTTTATCCATGGAAACACTTGGTCAACAAAGAACATAATATTTTGGATCAATATTTTTAAGAATAATAAAAGAGAAATTCATTTTTTATTCAATGATATTTGGTTGATCATGAATTTTAACATTGCTTAATTATTAAATAAGGATATAACTTTGGAAAAAACATTCTTCATCAATCAGAAGTGAAACTGAATTATCATCAATGACCAATTATCACTAGATCTCGTATCTGTTGGAATAGTGGATTTTTATTTTTTGAATTTCTAGAATGATTATTTTTAGAAATTCTCCAATATGAATTTATTTTAGTATAATGGATTATTTATGGATATGTGATATTATCCTAGATATGATGACCTCTTTTATAATAACCAAACAAGTAAGACTAGAAGAAAATCATCCAACCATTTGTTAAAAAAGAATGAAAAAGTATTAAAGGAAATAGGTTGGGTGAAATAAAAGAACATTCCAACACTATTAGTGAAAATTGTTAAAGATCATAAGATGAGATTTCATTTTCATATTTAGAGTCTTCAGTGGTTTCCCACTCAGATTGAGACTTACCTCATTTGAGGATCTTTTTGATTTGGATATTAAAATTCATTGACAACTTCAAAGAAGATCTGGTAGACATAGTTTGTGGTATGATAGAATAGTCCTTAGGTGTCCTTCTATTCAATGTAAAATAAATTAAACTCTCATTTTCAACCACATGTTCCTTACTAATTATTATTAAATCCATAAAAGATTCATAACCATTGTTTCCTAGTGCCCTTAGGGGAGTACTTCCATTCACCCCTTAGTCATTATAAAAAGTACTCCACTTTTCAGAGATCTGGGATGTGTTGAATATTTTATAGATCTCCTAATGAAATTCAACATGATTTTTAACACCAGTTAAATTGAAACAATAATTATGTGGATCTGAACGAATAAATCCACCAACTTCATGGATACATTCCCCAAATGAGGTTGTGTATAGATGCCCTATAAAAATCCTGATGGGCTAAAATATCAGCCTAAAATTTAATCTCCTACTACATACCATCACCACCATGTCAAGAGGAAGATACATCAACATACACATCTCATCCGAGATATGACTAATACTTGTCTGTTTAACCATCCTAACATGAAGTGAGGTTACATCATGACTAACCTTCATGACAAAGTTTGGAATTCCCATGATAATATATGACATAATAATAGGCCTCGTCCACAATGAAGTGGCATGTACCTTCAAAGAATCAATGATAGCCTTAGACCCAAGATTCTTTATAGGTTCATGAATGCTAAAAATAGGATCCTACACATTCCACCTCTTGAATTTATTCATATAGCATGTCTCACGATTCACTTTTAGAGATAAATCTATCAAACATAGCCTCGTTATTAATGAGGACATGAGAAATGTATCGTTTATTCCCAATATAATCAGAAATATCATAAATTTTATTTGTAAAATTTCTTCTTCTAGATTCATTTTCAACTTTCTCAAATAAATATTTACTCATAGTAGGATTAATATTAATAGATAAATTAGCATAATATTGACTTTGCCCTCCCGCTAATGTTGTCACGCTATTTTACTAAATCCCATTGGCCTCATCTAGCACATACACTATTATAGAGTCTCAATAATCACTAAAAACATCCACATCCTCTATAGACCAATGAAATAAATTCATGTCCATCACTATTGATACAGTACGCCACAAATCCATTAACACAAGAATTGGTGAAGATCTACATTCACTATTTTCTTCTTCCATCTTCGTTGTACTCCACTAAGATCCATTTAAGTCATCCTCATTAGTTTCATATTGAAAAATGTCTCTCTTATCTATCTCTGCAACTATATTTCTACGCTCTCCATTCATGACGATCCACATGCTTCTCAAATAACCATCTGCAACCGATGCAAGATCAAGAGATCTGGTGGCCACAAACGTTATATTCGCCCTTGGATGAGATCCTCATATTCCAACATCATCTAATCGAGGGCCACCTTTTATGATCCCACATCAATTTAGAATAATGGATCCATGAAATGGTAGCACCACCATCTGTGATCAGAACTATGCTTCTAGGATGTTATATATTCCATCTTTCATGAGCTCCCAAACCCGCATGCAGGCCTCCATCATTGAACTATTTTATAATAAACAATTATTTCACAATACATTCATAAATTTATGACATGATCAGTGAATTGACACTAATTATCTTGAAACAACATTTATTTAACATCCTTTCAAATAAACTAACTATTATTGATTCCCAAAAAACATCCAAAACATTTAATTCTATTGATTCTTCATTCTAACAATTTTATGGATGAAATGGAACCCATGTTAAGAACAATTATTTTGTAGGATTCATGTCTACAGTGTTCAATATGGATTATTCTTCCATCCATGATGAACATGGGTTCTACATAAAAAAAACATGAGGTACGAATTTCTTTACAATTATTGTGCTCTAATTTTAGATTTTATCACTCATATAAATCATTCATTAGAAAACCTTATGATCCCTGTAGATTATGATCTCATGGGGATTTCTGCATATCCTGTGTGACCCATACATGAAAAATGTCTCCATAAGTAGCTTGTATATTTTTCTATTTTTTGTTCATCAAATTTTTTATATATTGATAAACATTCCCATTTTGACGTTATATCCTTTATTGTATGATCTACCCCATATCCATTCTTTTGGAGGTATTGATCATGGTGAATAACGTAGGTGGACCATCATGAAAATTTTCATCAATACATGGTGTTTGTGTATGACTATAGAAGATAAAAATAGTTGAAATTAGAATATATTCATTACAAAATTATTCCTCATGGATATCATGTTATTATTTCATTTTCAAGATTATTTTGTGCATCATTTTTATTGATACATAGTGGATATTGAGTAGCCCAATCACTGGATTCATATTGGATGTCAAGAAAATGAATAACATGAATCCGAGTGGATTAAATTTTGTACGAGAACATGTTTCCAAGATACATATATATGATTCGAATGATACATTATTTGTATAACCCCATGATTTTATGAAAGAAATAGTATCGTCGATTGTTTGCATGATATGCCACATCTATATTAAAGATAAAACTAAGAATTATTATTTAAATGATACCATTATAACCTAGCATTTAAAATAGAAGGACTACAAATTGTTAATGTAATTATGTAAAAATGGTTTATATTTGTATATATAATTAATTATTTTATGAAAAAGTAAATATAAATTTAAGTAAAACAAATTTAAAATAAGAGTAAATGTTTTTTGAAAGAAAGTGTAACACTTTAAAATGAAACCAAGGGGATGTGTTAGAATCATAAAACATGACATAATAATATTTAAATGATAGCCACTAAGATATGTTCCCATTTTGGTTAGTGTCCCATCATGGATTAGTATCACTCCCTAACCCTATACAAAAACTTCACAAGAGACAATAATATTACCCAATGCATTAGATTACTAAACAGGTACACACATCAAAAAATTTACAGGATTTTGTTTTTCACATTGATATTCATTCATAATTTATAAATTTAAGTATTAACCATGTAGAGAAATGTGTTGAATAATATTCCCTCATACCATAATCAAGGGATATTTCAAAATGAAGGAATTTGAGAAATGGATGTAATGCATGTACTAACATGTTAAAAGAAGGGAGAATACGGTTGGAATTTATGGAAAGAAATATATATATATATATATATATAATTTGAACCATTACAAAACATTAATGATAGAGAGAGAAAATTATTTAGTTTTAGAATGGCAAATACCCAAAGAAAAATGGTGGTTTAGATATATCCCTTACAATATATCCAAGAATCATTTTAAAATCATCTTAATTTACTATATAAAAAAATTAAAATAAATAAATAAATAATTCATAGAATTTTATATTTATAATTGATTTATATTAATTAAATAGGTAATTTTATGAAATTTCAATGATAATAGTGTAATTTCATTATTCAGATGGTATCCCTTTAATTGTTTCAAGAGAAGATAACATTTGGATAATAAACGAACCATTTAAAAAATGACACTAAATATCAATATTTAAAATGAAATTTTATTCATATACTTTCTAAAAAACAAAAGAAATAAATCATTTTCCCAAAACATGGTAGATTTTTTAGTAAAAGTTTTAAAATTAATCAATTAGTTCATTTAATAGAATTTACCAACCATCATGTACTAAATTAATTTATTTAATTATTTTATAATTAAAAAAAATCATCACATGAAAAAGGTTATATTATAATTGTTAATATAAATTTTTACGATAATAAATTTATTCCTACATTTCTATATAGAGGTGGAGGAAAATGGAATGTGTTTTTTATTGAGTTAGGGAACCAACCATATTATGATGAATATGTTAGTTTTAGAATATAAATAAGGGAGTGGAAAATATATATATTCCATAGACTAAATAAAATTAAATTTTATTTATAAAATATTTTTAATTATTTCATATTTGACGAAGGATGTGAGGTGAAGGTAGATTAATAATAGAATTTATAAGTGGAAAATTTAGCATATTACCTCTTCAGTTTCATCTACTTGAGGAACATATCAAGACATATGAAAATGGTCTTTTAAAGGGAATAATAACTATAAGATGTCGGGGGAGAGAATTCTGATGTGAATTTTGTAGATATTTTAAAATATTCTTGTCCTTGTTGTTGTTAGGATAATGGGTTGTAAGGGGTGGTATTTATAAGAGGGATAAGGGTGTTTTTTATAAATATAATCATTTGAATATTATTTTGGATCAATTCAATTAATACTATTGATTATTGAGACTATATAGTGTTATGTTTTCAATTATGTTCGGTCAAATTAGTACATACAACAACCATGTGTCAAAAATTATTCTATTTAGTTTATAATGTCAAATATAATATTTTATTGTATTTGACTATTCACGAAAAAAATCAACAATTTTTTAAAATTTCAGACATTCACTATAATGATTTCAAAAAAATGTAGATTCATATAATGAATTTATTTTATGATAATAATTTCAAAAATATCAAGAATTTAATTTTTTAAATTAAATAATAATTTATTTGAAAATTTCCAATTTTAATATCTTGATAATTTTTGAGACCCATTGAAAAATTACTTATTGTCTCATAAAATTACCTTACCATTATAAAAATACAAAATATTATTTTATAAACCCTTTTTATTAAGAAATTATTATATACATTATTATATTTACTATAAAACTCTAATTACTACATTATTTATTTATAAAAATGGTAACTTATAATTTATTATTTTATTTCAATGTATCTACTAAGATAAATATATTTAAAAAATATTTAACATTTCCAATAGAGATTATAGTTCTATAATGATTATATTACATTTCCAAATGGATAGATTACTCTCCCAATGTTTTGGTAATTATAACAATGGTATGACTACAATTCCAATGGTCAAATTTTTAATAGTCATACGGGTTCCGTACATCCTATATATAACCCATATTTAATTCATAATTAATTCACTTATATTTTGTGTAATGTTTTTATAATTTCTAAAATATTATTTCATTATTAATTTTTAGTTTCACTCTATTGTGTGGTTTATAAGTGTAGTTTTTTTTGTTGAATGAGAAGATCCAAATTTTCTTTATATAGATATCTTTTATTCTATATTTATACATGTGAAATATTATCACTCCTTATGGAAATTTATATTTCATAAATTTTATATGTATGTATATATATTAATTTATTTAAATCCACTTGGATTTATGTTGTCATGGATATGAATTATATAATTTTATATTAATTAGTATGACACAAAAATATACTCAGAGGGATTTTTAAATAATAAAACTATGAGTTGTTAAATTATTCTATTTATGAAATTTCGCACATGAAATATCATTTGATATATTAAGGTTAAAATTGATGATGGTATATCTACTTCAACGATTCTTCTTGTTCCGTAGTGGCATCATCAAGATTTTTAATATGCTATTTAAAATTACTAGATATGTTTTATTTCTGATAAGAAAAAAATAAATAGTATACGATCATCACCTGTGGATAATCACAAGAGATATAATTATACATATATATTATGAATGAATTTATGAAATACTACAAATCTAGTATATACTTCAGTATCAGGGATATGTGGATTAATTCTTGTATATGAGAAAATAATGGCGGGAGTGATTTTTGACAGTCTACAACTCTGATGAGTAATAGAATCTGAAAGGGGGAGGTATACCTGCGAAATTCTATTCCATTTTTCATAAATCACATAACTCTCTAACATATGTATTTATATACAACTGATTAATTTATATTAAAGATCAATATATAGGTCTTGTAAATGATTGATATCATAGATATTCTGGGTATTCAAAGAATCGTTGATGTGTTGTTGAATGTTTTACAAATTTTCTACCGTGTCATTAGTCATTTTAATTCCCCATAGATTATGGTAACCACCTTAATCCCAACAAGTAGGTGTTCTATATTATTCACCATAATTTTATTCATATGAATCCATTTGTATGGTTTATTAAAAGTTTTTAATGTATGATTATTAAACTATAGAAAATGTGGATCAAATCCTCACTTTATCACCATAGATCTTAATCTCAACATTTTTTGGAATTTATTTGTAGTCATCTTAGATTAGATATACGATTCAAGGTGATAATTTATACTGATGTTCAACTTATGTTTTAGAGTATATCAGATACACCTCTACAACAAGGAGGTAAATATCAAATTTCGGTCATATAACCTAGATAGTTGTGTAAAATACATCTTCACAGCTTCCCTAATATATATCGGTAAATTTTATAATGTGATAAGTCATACCAACTATAATAAAAATATATTTCATTGTTATATGGTACACCATAACACATTTAACGTTATTTATTCTTGATTTCATATGACTATTGAAAAATTATATTGTGATGTTTCCTATTTCAAGATCGGTATTGCTAATGTTTACATCTTCCACTTGAAAATTTTACATTCATCATTCACATATAGACATACCCTGAAATTTTAAGAGTACTACAAGATCTTTGACATCATATTTTCCACCAATACTTTTCTAAAAGATCTCAATGCATCATTATGCTCTCGGGGTAGATGGAAATGGTCAACATATTTGAAAAATTAAAAAAAATTATATCTCATGATTGTATGGTAAAAATTCTCATAGAAAAAATAACATACCTCTATTGTAATACAAATATACATTATAAATTATTATTTTGAATTATATTTAATTTCGTTGACAGGGTTCAGGATACGATACATCGCACCTAAAAGAACCATGAATTATTTTCATTTAAATATCAATTTCATAAAATTCCCATTAAATTGGTTGTATGAATAGGATTGAATATATAAAAAAAATATTCCTACTAAATATAAATTTATTAGTAAATTATCAATAAAAAATCACTCAATTATTTTTAGGTATATTAATTTATTAAAAATACAATTTCATAAAAAAAAATTTATAATGATTTTGTGAAATAATATTATTTAATGGTATAATTATAATTATATTAGTTAAAAAGGATAATATTTTAAAAATAATTATGAAAAAGATATTTTAAGGTTATTTTTTATGAATTTCTATAACATTATATTCCTCAATAAATAGTAAAAAATAAAAAAAAATTATTGAATATTATATATTCATTTCATTTATCTAAAATGTTCAATTTTGTTATAAAACTATTTAAATTAAAATTTAGTTTTATTTTTATCTATATAATCTTATTATGTTAATTAGAATCAATTTAATGGTTTATTTGTATACAAAAATAGTTCTTTGTGTAAAAGAAATTTTTTTGAAAAACTTTCTTTTATGAACTCAATGTATTCACATTTTAATAAATGAAATTTATCAGTATTTAAGAATGATTTTAATGAAATTTTAAAAATATATATTTAGTCAAATATTTTAATATTAATTTTAAATTTATCTATTATTGGATAATAATAAACCAAATTTTATCCATTGAAAACCAATTTTTTTAGAAAATGGGTTTCGTCATGTATTACATGATTATTTTTAAATATAATTTATTAAAATTACAGTTACTGAGTTTTAAAATTTTGATTTTATATTAGGAATCAAGAAGATAAAATTTGTTATATAGGCTCCTTTTTGTCAACGTAAATAGTTACAGTGGTAAAATTTATCACAATTGTAAAGAGTAAAATATGCTAATCTAGGATAAATCAATATGTTAAGGTTATAATTCTCCCACCTATTTCTTATTTGGGGATTATAATTCACACATTATCACATTAGGTTTGATATTTATTTTTTTAAATGGAAGCATTTATAGGAAAATGACATGTAGATATTAAAATCAAACAAAGTTACACAATGTCACTTTATTTGTTTTAAATATCTATTCTATTTTAACAAAAGGACAAAATAAAATTATGAATAAATCCTAATCATAATTATTTGAGTAATAAAATCATATTTTTTTAATTTTTTTATAATGTTCAGTTATTAAATATATACCATAATTTTTTGGGCAATGGAAATATAATACATATTCTATAAACATGAGAAAATAGTTTTTAAAATATCAAAACTAATATTATTTTAATGATTTAATATATCCCATGATTTTTATTAGCCGATATTACTTATTATGTAGGTGTGAAATAATTATATTCTAATTCATCAATTATCATAATGTATTTAAGTTCATATTAAAGTAATAATATTAAAAATAACATTAACAGTATTTTATAAAATATAATATTTCATTAATTGATATAAAATTAATAATAATTTATATTTTTTCAGATGAATGGGAAATTGTCATAAATATAAAAAAATCTGATTTTTGTGTCATTATTCATTTAATAGTATCATTATTAACTCTAAATTCTTATAAGACATTATTATTATGGTAAATGTCAAAAGGGTTAGTCATGATGTAAATTAAATGATAAGGGTGAAAATATACAGAATATTAGTCCAAATTTTATAGGATTATAGGGTATTAACTAATCCTCAACATATATTATAATTATATTAATTTAGAGATATTTTGGAATTAAAAACAATTTATATTAATTAAATATTATATGAAATTTCAATAATTCCAACCCAACAAATAAAAAAAGAACACATATCTATTCTTTTATTCATGGCTTGTTGAGTCTTATATATCATTCATACCAACTAAAATACTTTTTCTACTTCCCCAGACACATTATATATGTTTTCGTATTCCAAAAATTCTAAACCTATGGTCATTAAGAGGAGATTTAAATGAGATCTTTTAAAGGAGTGGTAATTACCTTAACCGATAAATTAATTCTTAATTCATATTTTACATAATATAAATATGCTATATGAATAAAAAAATTAATTATTTTAGTATATAAAATATTCTGAAATGTTATCATTATTATGAAAGAACCTTTATTCACAATCTTTCCATAAAATGGGAATCGAATGTATCACTTTTTCATTTACATACCATACCTTCTCCACATAACGATACAAATAAATTATCATCACAATATTTTATGGGTGGGTATTTTAATTTTCTTAAATTTTATGTATGTTACTTATGAATGAATTTTAATTATTTAATGATAATATTATATCTAAATTAATATCATTCATTCCATTTTAAAATTATAAAGTCATTTTTGCTTATGTATGGACTACCAACTCCACGAAGTGATGTGATTTTATTTTCATTTATAATATAATTGGATTTTAATAATGATGTTTTTAATGAATATAAATGATATATATGATATAATAATGATTCTTTTAATTTTATTTAAGATTTAATCTTCAATTATTCTATACATCAAGATATAAAAACATAATTCAATCATTCTCATAACCTACCGTCTATATGAATGATGTC
This sequence comes from Viscum album, assembly GCA_963277665.1. Taxonomy (NCBI): domain Eukaryota; kingdom Viridiplantae; phylum Streptophyta; class Magnoliopsida; order Santalales; family Viscaceae; genus Viscum; species Viscum album. The sequence goes on from OY728141.1 coordinate 135,397,757, forward strand.
ATTTAATTTTATAATTTTATCTTTATAGAAGACTCTAAATATTTATATATATAATATATACGATATTTATATCCATTTTTAAAATATATATACGATGTCTCTATGAGCAATGTACATCAAACAAAACTACAATACCAAAACATAAATGAGAAATGGACAGATATATTGTGCAATAATTATTTTAATAGAGAAGTGTTACCCAAAGGGTGATAAAAGGTTATATGTAAATCCTATATTGTAAAATATACATAATTATGGTTCAATAATAAATTTATAATTAATAAATATTTATATTAGGTTATGTTCCATAAAATATAAAACTAGTTTAACCTAAGGAACAATATTTTCATCTAACATTCTTTTATGTGGGACAGAAGTCTTATACACCAATTGATTATTATGGGTCCTGTATATACTTTCCAAGAAGGTATATTATGATTCATCTCATGAAATTTATGAGATATATAAATCCATGTATGGTTATTTATTTATTGGGGATTATGATTCAAAACTTTACAAAGTGGTAAGAGTTTTATGTTAAAATCTCATTATTTATAAAGATTAATTATGATTAGGTTTCCCATGATGAAATATTATGATCCATTAATTCTGATACTAATTAATTTTGTTCATATATATTTATATAATGTGAATTATTGTTTTTATATAATGTTCCTCTTCTTATGTACTCATGATAAATAATTTCTTTTAATAAAAATTGACATTATATCTTGTGGTTGGAAAAAAATTTACTTTATATCGATGATTAAAAATAAATTATTTTAAAATGGTTTTTAATAGTAAATTATGATTTTATAAATAAATTTTTATCCATGTTTAGTTTTTAAAAATACATTATAAATAATATCAATTTTTGATGAAGAAGAATATTTTTCCTTTATAAATAATAGTGTGAATGAAATGTTTTATTTTAATATAAATTCCATGAATTGAATTTAACTATTCAATTATTGATCAATTTTAATGATTTACTACACGTTTTCCATATTATTTTCAATGATAATTATTTCATAATAATGGGGAAATCATAATATTAAAAAAATTATTTCAATATCAAATGGAAGAATTTATAAATAAATTAATGTTGTGATTATTCAAAAAAAGTATCCCTCAATTATGTCATCATTGATGTTCATTATGATATACTAGGGACATTATACAGTGATACCATTATTTTTCATTCTATGGATTCATAATTTTTATATCAATGTGTTGTTTATAAAACACTTTTACTTTCCATGAGGTATGTTGAATTGTAGAAATGCATATAAAAAGATTTTCTTTTAATGGATTATGATGTAAGGATATAAAGAATGACTAATTATCTTCTAGAAAAAAATTGCATTGTATTCATTATGTGATGATAGACATGTTATAACCAAGAACTACTGTTATATTATTAAAAGGGAATGTGGTTATGTTATACCTAAGGACCGTGATTACATTAAATGCCACGATGGTGGTCACATTATATCAAAGGATAGTTAAGATATATATATCTCTCAATTGAATTAGGTTATGATTGATAACTGATGATATAAACATGACTATAATATGGAGTGAACCTAGCACGACAAGGTACATTTTCCACTAATATTCTAGGGAGTGAACCTTGATTGTTACATTTGTTTGAGGAGAGATCTCATTCCTCGATAATATTATTGTATATTATCCTTGAATACTATGGAAAAGAAAATTTTATGCATCCCTATACGACATAAAAATTTGTAATATTCCAATTTTTTCTCACACGAGTCGTGTTATTTCATTCAGTCATGATTCATGTCTTATGTAATGATAAGATTTATTCCATGTTTCATGATTAGGATCCTTGATATGAATTTTATGATTTTAATGATTTATTATAATCTTATAACACCCTTTTTTTCTAATTATGATCATGTGCTCATTGATTCACTCTGTTTTACTCTTACTAAGATTATGATATCACCATTTCTTATATTTCAATTCCCCATGTTATGAATAATGGTAATATTTATGATATGTTTTTTGAATGGAAAATTTATGTTGAATTTAGTGTAAGACGATTTAGATCCTTTATGAACTAGTTTTTTTGTTACCGTGCTTCAAAATGAACTGAAAATATAAAATTCTATCGTGGTTAATTAGGTTATGTAAATAATATTCATATATTAATATGTGACCTATACATATTAAAAGTATGATTATTGGTTTTAAAGCAAGGTTTTCGTATCCTTTAGAAACTAGGATGATTAAACATTAGTGAGAACTATAGGGATATGTATAAGTATGAAATTGCATCATATAATTTTCGTAGTTATGAAAGATATTATTGGTTACACCTAAGGTGTAAGATATTGAAAATGAGGATTCATGGTGTATACATACAATAAATGAACTATCATGATTCTAACTATGACTAATATTGATGAAAATAAGGTTCTTGGTTTCAGTAAATGATTTAAACCACAAGGATTAATGTTATTCATTAAAATAAATGGAATTATTGTCCACATGAGAAGAAAATGAAATTGGTGACTTAATGAGAAACCATGTAAATATAACTAACATGTCAACATGATATATAAATAATAACTTTAACTATAAGTAACTCCCAGAAACACTATATTTGAATAGTATAGAGTTCACAAAGATCATGGATATTGAAGATAATACCAAAACAATATTGATCCTTATATATGTAGATAATAATGGAAGATAACTCGAGTTAAATTATCATATGGAAGAGAAGATGTTTTTTATGGGTGAATGAAGGGAATTATCCATATAATTGAAGAGTTATATAGGGGAAAATGAATATCATTTTAATAAACCATGTATGATTGAATGTCTTATTTGTCAGGATTATCGATATTTTCTTAGACAATTCTATACACCAATGGTTAAATCCAAGACCAATGAATGAAATATTCTACACAAATTATTTTAGAAAAACAATTAATGTGTTTATAAATTGTTATTTAAGAATTATATAAATGATATTTCTACTATAGTAATCAGGAAACATCTAAGTATTTTTACACATTATTTTTTGTTATGTATTTCAAAAAATATTTTGAATGGAATTGATAACCATGAGAAGAGATTATGTGATAAAGAAATAATTTTTTTGGTTGGAAAAAGTGATTAATGAAATTAATGGGATTATATTACAGACTAATATGGAGGGTATTAGTATGATTAAAAAGTTATTTATGTCATCTTTAATATTGTTTATAATTTTTTTTGGATTTATGTAATATATATAATGGTCTATGATATTATTTGATGAATATGGAATTTTTTAATTTTTGGAAGTATATATTTTATTATGTGAGGTTAAATTAAATTCTAGGGGTAAAATTGTGTTATTTAATTTTATGGTTGGTTAAAAGTTCGAATAAATCATCACTTAAATTTTAATGTTTTACATTATTGAATTATGAAGTGATTTGAATATTTCTATAATAATTAAGAAGAATACTCTATTTAGGGTAAGATATATTATTTTTTATTTTACATTATTCTATGTTATGTCAATTTTTATCTACTTGATTTTGTGATAGAGATAATCATGATTATTGAAAACATATTGAATAAAAATGTGATATTTTCATAAATATTTATGGTCAAGTTAAATATTTCATTTCAGGTTAGTATATAAGTATTTTTCCTGATATTTTGGTGATGTTCACTAAATTAAAATATTATATCTTAATTTATCATGAAAATTAATGATATTTGAGAAATTTTTGATTAGTTTTAGGTATATGTAACACTTTTTATAATACCAATTAACATGAATGTTTTTTTGGAATAAGAAAATAAAAATATTAATGTCTTTAGATTAAAGGTATGATATATCATTTAATTAAATCATTCATTAATTTTGAGGATATTGAGCTATGTCTTTAGCGAATATTATCATAGTTATCATATTTTGATTCATTAATTTTGATAAATATCATTAGATAAATATTTTTTGTTTTGGTTAATTTCATATGATCATATAAAAATTAGGATAAATGTTTTTTTATCTTTTAGAATATAATTTTAGTGATTTATATATGAAAAATTCATATCAAATACTCATATTTTTTAGAAACAGATTAAAATGTGGTGGAAGTTTATTAAAGGATGAAATTGTACATTTCACTTAAACACAATTCCTTACATTATTAGTTCGGATGGTAATTGATTACCTAAATCATAGAAGAAGAATCTTAATAAAAAATTTTGTCTTATAACCTTTAATTACAATTAATTGATGGTATTTAATCCCTTGCATAATTCGTGTTTTTTTTGGTTTTAAACATTATCCTACCATCTTCCCTATCACTCTCTACTAGTCCAATGGAATTAGTTTTCTCTCCCATGTGCATATTTTCATTTCTCATAGATTTTCTCTTATTGGGAAACCAATTTTATTAGAGACCTTCATAATTCCCTATCCATATTTCTATGTGTATGTTTTGATAAACACTTTTATGATAAGTTATCTAAATAATGGAATTTCAAAATATTAAACCTATGATTATTTATTAGATATTAAAATTGTGATGATTCAATTAATTAATGGATGAGATTTAGTAGCACTTGATTTTATGATACTCTTTTTTTTAATTCCATTTTTTCCCTGATATAGTATTTGATAAGAACGAAAGATCCTAGAAAAATCATGATATATTATTTCAGAATCATTTTCTGTAAGAAAAGAGCCAACTGAACATTAAAAATAATTTTTTTATCAAATATGACTTATCTGATGTTAATTATTATTTACATGTGATTTAATTAAGTGGTACCATCCTTACACTCTTTGTGTATTGTTAATTATTATTTTGAATATAATTCTATTAAACTATTTATTTTCACTATGAGATGGTCTATTAATGAAATGTTTATGAAATCAATTTTCTTAGCACATGGTATGATGTGATGATATGTTAAATGTTTTACTATATTTTCAGACACACATGAATGGTTTTCATTATTTGAATGTGTGTATGTTATAAAAATTCAATGTCAATATGTTATAACCAATGATGGTAGTCATGATATAACCATGGACTCATGGGACCTATATCTTTATCCACTGCACTGAGTAAAGATTGATATTTCATGAGATAAATAAGGTGGGAATGGGGAGTGAAGCTGATTCCATAATGGACATTTTTAAACTATGATAATTCAGTGAGTGAATGTTAACTATTACTATATTCTTTTTTAGTTATACCATTCCAATATGACTGTTTTGATAATGATCCTTGACTACTATGTAAATGATATTATTTATTTATTTTTATGTAACAATGTTGTTTTATATGCTAATGTTTTGATGCCATGGGTAATGTTCTTTTATTCATTTGTGAATAATTCCTTAAGAACTATGAAGATTTGTTCTAAAAATAAATATTAAAATAAATGATATATATGGTATTGTTTTCTTATATTATACTCATGGTCTCATGGGTTCATTTTTAGGATATGATCATGTTATCCTTGATATTTCTCATAATTATCTTAACTGAGAATCTATGATGAACCATTCTTATGTTTCCATCCCATATGCTATAAATAATGGTACTACGAATGATATTCCCAAGATGGGTTTCAGTTAGGAAGAACATAGATGTAGAGACCTGGTTTTTTCATTGAATGTATTTGAAATACTTCTATATATATTTCCAGAGATATACACTGAGACGACTTATGATTTTGAGGCCCAGTGTTCCAAAAAATAATTTTATAAAAATATTAAGTATATTTTATATAGTGGGCCAATTATTAATTAAATAATATGTGATAAATCTTAACCAATTGACCTGATCAAGAAATCCAAGACTGTGGTTGGGTCCCAAATGAATATTTTTTCTAAGGAACGACATAAAATGAGTTTGTGCGGGATTATCACAAACTTTTTTCATTGGTGATGCATTAAAATAATTTAATTAATTAATTATTTAGTTAATTAAATCCCCATTTAACATAATTTTGTTTATATGTATATTGCTATGGGAATTTGGCCAGGGTTGGCTCATTGTTATATCTTATGGAGAAAGTCTATTCCACTTTCTTGGAAAAACAAAAATGAATATTTGACAGATCATGACAATGTTTAAAATATGAGAAAATTAGACCATGAAAAACATGATGATCCTTGGAGATCATTTTCATCGATGACGATCATATTAAAAACCTATGTGGTACTTTTCTCATTAAATTTCACAACCCTGATTGAATTTTCATGGAATATGAAATATATTCATTTGTAAGTTTTGATGTCCATGAAAATCAGCATTGTTAGACAAACTAACATGGTCATCAATAATTCTACATTCAGATTCCATATTTTCTCCTCTTCCTCCATTATTCATGAAATCATGGTCAATTTCATTTTTTGATGTGTCAAAATGAATACCAATCATCGAGTGAGGCATGGATCATGGTAGATCCAGGTTGATGGATCACAAATTTATGATATTTTCATTGTTTGGGTTGGATCGAAGGTATGGTAGACAACCTAAGATGGTGGAAGTCTGTGTGGGGTGTGCGATGTTGTTGGGACAATATTCTCGTGGGTGGCCCTAGGTGGAAGCAGCATGTGCTTGATTTCTAGTACAAAACCTGGTGAGGCTGCTGGAGGTGCAGGCTGCCGAGGTGGAGGCAGCGACTACTAGTCTTGCTGGTCGAGAACATAGGTCAAGGGGGTGAGGTATTCAGAGGAGTAATTGGTCGAGGCGAAGGCAGCAGCTCCCGAGCATGGCGACGACGACATGAGAGGATGACGACTCTCGAGAGTGGTGGAAGATATGGAAGTGGTGGATGTGAGGTGGCAAAGTATATCATCGTGGAGGGGGGGGGTTAGGGAAGTATAATAAAAAACACATATCATAAAAATATAAATAATAAAAATAATTTTACTATTAAAATATTTTAACCCCTATGAATTCCAGATGGGGAGTCTCATTCATGCATTATCGCGGTGGCATGACCCCATTAATGATACTGTCATTTTTATATTTTTCTATATAATTTTCCACAACATGAGACTTGGTCCCCAAAAATACCCATGAAGTCATAGATTTAATAATATTATTAAATCTTTGACCATTCAAAATTCCGATATGGGGAGTCCAAACGATGTGCCATCAGTAACTACATGACACTAAATTATAGATGGTCTATGTAAGATTTTTTTCATGTTGGGACAATATTTAGAGTCCATGTGGTTCCTCTTTAATAATAATAGTATTATTATTATTACTATTATTATTTCAAAACATATATATGACATATCTTTTATATATAAATTCCTATCTACGTCATTGTTCCACTAATGAGGTGGATGTATTGTCTAGACTACCATTTGGTATTTTTTTGGTTTTGTGGGTGGGGCCCATGAAGCATCCCCTTATTCATTTATTGGGAAATTTATCATTCACTCCAGTTGAACAATTTGGGAACGTGAATATCATATCTAGTTGGTTTTTTCATATATGATATGATGGATCCCTCAATGTTTCTTTCAAGATACAACGTGAGGTGTTACAATAATGGTGCTTATTCAAGAAGAGTTTGATGATAATAATGATTAATAAATAATAATAAAGATTTTTGGGTGGCCCTCTCCAGTCAGTCTAGAAATGGGTCTTAAACGTCAGTTACAACCTCCAGATTGTGTGTAATAATGACGAAGCATGATTTTATGACGTTTTGATCTCATAAGGATGAGGGAATCCTTTCCCAATTAGATGCGTTCTTGTGATGTGACAGAAAACTGTGTAGGTGAGTCAGTGTTTCTCAAAGAATATAGTGTCATGGTGTGGTGATTGAGTCCCTTTGACTTCCATATATTGGGAAGACACAAGTGATATTTTTCATCGTTGAAGGATTCTCTTATAAATATTTCCAATTATTATTCTTACAATTAGCTATGAGATGTATATCCCCTTACTATATGGTTTGGGTTTCTATGTCTGTGAATATACATATATACTATTTCAGTACACACTCCTTGGGTTTTGGTTACTCCCCTTCAAGGATAGGTGATGAATCATGAGGAACACCACCTGTTTCTTGTGTCTAGCTTCCCATGGTTGGACGAGTATACTATCTTACTATAGGTAGAAAAGGCCTGATGATATGTTCATATTTTCACTGTTTTGACAAAATTGTGATTGTATGAGTTTACGTTCACTCTCTTTTTGGGTAGATCTATTCCATTTTAACATACATGGTTCCATCTACTCATTTACCATTATTTTTTATCTCGTAATTCTCCCACATTCCAATTTTTTGTGGAGTTCTACACTCACCCCTACATGTGCTTTTCCCAACACATGTCATGTCTTTTGCAGATGACAGATAGGTTGATCATGACTTCATAGGAGCTTAGTGATATAGGGTGGATATATAGTGTATGGTGGTCATATCTTCGGATTCAGGGACTATTTTCATGTAGTTATTTTACTATTATAGTTTTCTATTAGGTTGGTACACATTTCTAGTTGTACATGTATTTTTACCCTTTAATTTCAGTTTACACTACATTACTTCATTCGGTTTAGTGTTCCATGAGTTTTGGTATATTTATAGCAGTGTCGTATCTTTTATTCCATTCCCTATTTACTTTTTCATTGAGTTGGAAGTTTTTGTGAAAAATTATTTATGAAAATGCCACCCCAAGTTTAGTGTTCCTTATGTTATTTTCGCCACCTCGGGCCCATAGAGGTGGGCATGGGGTAGTTGTGGATCAATTCCAAGCTTGTCTCGAGTCATGTGAATTTGGTATGAGAGTTGTTTTGTACATTGTGATATTATTTAGGAAGTTCCATAAAAAGGATTTAATTGGGATTACAGAAACATTGTCAAATTGTATCAAGTACTTCTCTAAGTCTACGGAGTCCAATGATGGTATGTGTGGCTGACATATCCATTCACCAGAGCCATGACTACCTACATATCAACTAGGAATGTTGTGAGATTTGTTGCATTAATTAATAGTAATTTCATTATTTAGGATTGAGTCCGTGACATTACTTCTTGATTCAGCTCTACATTCTAATTATTGATATATATATATATATGCATATATTCTCATCCAATTATGATTGTCCTTGAATAATTTTAGGATGTCACTATGGTGTCAGTTGTCCAGGATACCATATCTGGTTCATGACAATGACCATATGTGAAATGAATACTTATTTTAGGGTCTATCATGTGATCCCCATCATCCAGGTTGGAAAGTTGACACACATAAACCTTTTGAGAAGTAGATCATCCCAGCAAAGAATGATGACGATGTGCGTAGGATGATCACACTCTGTGTGTTCCAATGAAAGAGGTTGTTGAGGTTCTGTGGTGATCCAAATCTCTACATAGAAGAGGATTGTCTAGGGCCAATGGTATGAATATATGTGCTTGTTTGGACCCTAACAGATCAAGTCGTGGCTTTGGAATCTATTTTTCTTTCCATGGAATATCTATGAAATGGTGGTCCCTATTACTTAGACATATGGTGATTTTATTCTCTCCTGTGATGAATTCCAAAAGCTACTTCGTGAGGTGTACTACCCATCCTGCATACACATCATTTAGATTAAAGAGCTACTAGTGCTTCAGATGGGATGAATGATAGTTCCATATATTGTTGAAAGGTTCACGTACCTTATGTGATACTCTCCCGACATTATACATGATGGATACCTCTGAACATGGAAGATTGAGTATGGAATTTGTAGAGGGATGCATTCCATCATAGTACCCTTATGCATCCCCGCATATTCTAGGGTGATAGAGTTGGCACTATAATAGATATCTATCTATCCAAGGGAAGTCGTAATGTTGGAACTAGAAGTGGATGATACAGAGTTGATATATCTGCCGTAACTTGTGGACATTAGCCGAGAGGGCCTCAATGTTGGAGATCGTCCCATGATCAGACTCAGTTAGGTAGTAAGGTAGCACAAAGACCTCAAATGAGAGCATGACTGCCTAGAGAGGGGAAATGCTACATATGTGACAAGTGAGGTCAGATGGTGCATCATTTCCAGACATGACGTGTTGAGGATCACATTAAAATAGATGATGGATCTCCATGGTATAGAAAACACTATGAACAAGGATCTCCTAAGAAATGAAAAGGTTGTCTCTAGGAAGGTGAAGTTATAAGTGGGACAGGAGGAGTAGAGGGTGGTGGACGACTATATGAGATCCTTCCACCACCATCACGAGGTAGCCCTTGTTAAGATCCGGGTGCTGGTAGTCAAGGCCGTAGACAACTGCATGATTTGGAGGCTAATTACCACACAACGAACGAAATGTTAATAGGTATGCTATATTTTCTTGGTTCCTTATTCATTATAAATTTATAGGAATGGTTGTGAGGTATTATTTTTTGATGATTCTTTATCGAGTTTTATGTTAGGGTGACGTAGGGAATAAGTGTAACCCTGTGTTATTATTTCTTGATGTAGCTTTGAATGCATGGGGAAGAGGGGGTTTCCCCCATCAAGACATTCCATTAATGCAAGAAAAACCATGAGGGTGAGTTAGTGCTACCCAAGGTGGATATTATAATGGGGTGGTGGATGAATCCCATTGACTTGTGCATTCATGGGGAGGTTTTGCCATGGAGTGACGAATATGGTTCTGAGATTGCAAATAGATTTTTTATGTGTGACCCTTTTTCCATGATATTCAATTGTGGGCGTGTTGGTGTTTATATTTCGGGTTTAGTCTCTTTCAAAGAGAGGCAATGATGTGCAATGTATGGCACATTATTTCTGTATCTTGATTCTCGTGGTTGGAAGAGTTTACTAACATGGCTGGTTCAATGGAACTCTTAAATTCTTGACATCAACCTTGATATAGTGACAAAAAGTTATCAAATCTAAGTTGAGGTAGTTGAGACCCCATTAACAGAACAATGGAACTCTCAAAATAGAGTTGGAAGCGGTTGTGTTATCCATAAAAATTTAGAGACAAAACCATGTGGGATAGTTCTTTTTGGTTTACTCAAACAACGAGAGTATCAGGTACATATTCTCTTCAAGAGAAATGAACTAAAAGAAGAAATTATAGTTGGTGTTATTACCAGAATATGACTTCTAGATATTCTATACTCTAGAAATGGAAACATAGTATAAAATTCACTTAATAGAAAGTCTCTGCCTCCCCTAGAGTAGGAATATTTGTAGCGGTAAGCTTCCTTGTAGTTGACCATGATGGAGCCGGAGGGTATATTTTTTCTAAATTCGATGGTATTGACTCCATGGTCCTTGTTAATTTGAAAGAGTCCTGTCTAGGATACTTTGACTAAGAAATTATACGTGACTATATATCCATAGGTGACGTACCAAGATAGATATTATGAAAAATGTAATAATGAGATCATGTTCTAGGGGAGAGTAGTGGTTCTAGTTGCGATGTGGGAGGTGGTAATGTGGTAGTTACCCACTTCTCCAATATCTATACATCCTAGTCTATGGAAGATGTACATAATGTTAAGGGGAAGTTTTGGTGGTCTAGCATGAGAAAAAGTGAGGCTGAGTTTATCTCATGATGCTCTACCTATCAGCAGGTGAATGTTGAGCACTAGGTTAGGGAAAGTCTGTTACATCATATTTATATTACAAATTTGAAATAGGACTTCATATACATGGACTTAATAACAAGGATTATGTGCATATTGAAGGCACATGATGCCATCTGGTTGATAGTAGATAGACTCATGAAGTCACTACACTTCCTTTCTATCATGGATCATAGTTTAGGGGAATGTTTGGAGTAGTTTCATGTACGTGAGATCATCCTTCTTCCTGGAGTTACCTTGAAAATTGTATCTGATCATGAATCATGGTTTACATCGGGATTTTGGAGAGGTAGGAAGGATAAATTCCGTACTAATCTATGGATGAGTATAGCCTTTCACCCCCATATCGATGTGATGATTGAGCACACTATCCGGGTGAATAAGGATATGAAAAAGGATTGAGTGTTGTATTTCGACTAGATATGGGAGGATCCACCACCTTTGGTAAAGTTTTCATACAACAATAGATACAACTGTACCGTCCTCCTGGATGATCTTGAGACCCTATACGAGAGACCCTAAAATTTACAATAATTATGAATAGAGGTGGGAGAGTCATCCATCGTGGAACTAGAGTTGATATTAGTGATGGTGGAGAATGTTCAGGTCATCCATGAACTGATGAAGATGGCCTAGAGATGACATGAATCATACATAGATCAACATCATAGTCCCTTGTCTTCTGACTAAGGATACCATGTATTCTTGAGATTATTTCCATTATGAATAATGTGGAGGTTCATATGGGAAGGAAAGTTTTCCATAAGGTTCATCGGGCCTTTCAAGATCAAGAAAAGGGTTGGAGAGGTTTCTTACTCCCTATCCCTACCCCCACATCTAGAGTAGGTGAACAGAATCATACATGTGTCACAAATGAGAATATATGTGTATGATCATATACACATCATCAATTGGGGTGATTTAGACATTAAATATAGAGACACCTTTGTAAAGAACTCAATGAGGATTGAGGATCAACAAGAGTAGACCATATATGGATGTACCATCCCTTTGGTTTGCAATATATGGGAATATAGAAACATGTAGTAGTGTTCCTGGGAGTAAGAGATCCATGAGAGGGGTCACTATCAAAATATTTTTTAAAAGGTTTTCTTTTTGGGGATAAAAATCATGAAAGGGGGAATGATGTGGAGACTAGGTTTTTTCCTTGTAAGACATTGAAATATTTCTATATGTATGTTCTGAGGTAGGAATTTTGATGTACTGTTATTCTCAGATCCGGTGTGCCCAAAAATATTTCCATAAAAATATAATTTATATTTTATGTTTTGAACATAATTAATAAAATAAAATGGAATATCACTTAAAAAGATGATTAGTTCAAAATTTTGAGACCATAGTTGGGTCTAGAAATTAGACATTGTAGTTAGTGATACATAAAATGAGTTGGCATGGGAAGTTACAACCACTCGCTCATTTGTAGTGTGTTTAAATGATTTAAATAATTAATTAATTAATTAAATCCAATTTTAATCTAATTCTGGTTATATGTATGTCTATAAGAAAATTTCACTATGGTGGTTTCATTTTTCTCTCCCACTAGCGAAGCACTATTAACCTGCCCATTTTTGAACCAACGATAAACATTTGTCAAATCACGATGACATTTCATATCTGTGAATATTAGAGCAAGGTAAACACAACGATCATTGGTGGGCATTTTTATCAATGATGAATAGATCAAAAATCCATGTTGGACATTTCTCTTTGAATTTGTTAAACTCGGTTGATTTTTCAGGGAATATTAGCGTTATTTGTTGGTAAATTTCTTCATCATTGAACCCTAATGTTGGTGGCCAAACTAACATGACCATCGTTTCATCTAAGCATGGATTCTATATTTTCTCCTCTTCACCCATTCTTCGCACAATCTTCATCAATTTCATTTTTGGTCACATTGAAATGACAGTAAATAATTGAGAAGGCAAGGATTAGGATCCTAGAATCCTCTATCTATGGTCGTTTCTTTCTTTATAGATGGATTTGAGGTGTGGCGGCAAGCAGAAGGTGACATCAGTCCATATAGGGCATGTGAGGTGGCCAGGATAACAGTCTATTGGGAAAAGTTCGGTGGAATTAGTTTGTGGATGTGTCTCTTAGGATTGGTGTTCGATCATGACATTCTAAGGCATCGAGGCAGTCGATAGAAAAGGTAGCTAAGGCGGAGGTAGTTGAGGCGGAGGCGGCAGCGGCGGCTCCGGAGCACAACTACAGTTGATGCTAGGCAGATTTGATTGTGGTAGATATAGGGTAGCAATGGTTCATATAAGGGGGAAGGGAATGTGGAAAGGGAATAAGAAAAAGAATTTTTTTAACAAAACAACATAAATAATAATAATAATAATAATATTTTTATTTTTTATTCTTACTAATATATTTAAACCCCTATAACTCCCACTTGGGGAGTCCGATTAATGCAGAGTCTATGGTGGTAGGACCCATTTTGTAATATGGTCATTTAAAAACAAATTGGATAATTTCCATAAACCCACAACCCAGGTCCACAAAACCTTCATGAAGTAATATATTTGATAATATTATTAATTTTTTGAGCTGTCATAACTCCCATACAGGAAGTCTAAATGACGCGTCGTTACTGACTGTGAGACCCTAAATTAGAGATATAAAATTTAAGATTTTATTTATTTATTAATCCCTTGGTTCGGGTCCACAGAGAAACCAATTTATAATTATTATTATTATTATTATTTCTGAACACGTACGTGACATATACCTTATATACGGCGTCCAAAAGATGTGTTGTCTATGGAATTGTGCCCCTAATTATGTGCTGTAATTTTTGGGACTAGTGTCAAGTATTTTGTTCAGATTCATGGGTGGGGACCATGAATCACCCCTAAGGGATTTTATGATGAATGGTCACATTCACACTAGTTGACCAATTTGGGCATGTAAATAGCCTAAACAATGTGTTTTTTCACATATGATATGATGGTTACATCTGGTGTGTCTTTTGAGATATAATGGTATGTTTGTAAAGAATGACTCTTATTCAGGTGATTTTCAGTGACAACACGGGTCAAGATGACATAATAGAGAGTTTTAAGTGGCACCCTCCTGTTGGTCTAGGCATGGGTCCTCGACGACACTTCCGTAGCCCTCGCAAGCTAGGCTAGGAATGGGTCCTCAACCTATTCTGAGTGGCACCCTCCAACCAATATGTGCATTGGTCCTCAAAATATTTCGAGTGGCACCCTCCTGTTGGGTTGGCCAAGGTTCATCAATGACACTAGAGTGGAACCCTCCAAGCGGTCTGGGAATGTGTCCTCAACCTCGAGAAACAAAACTCATGACTATTCCACATAATTAAGATACATGCTTTGATGCTGGTTTATTATCATAAGAAAGATGGATGCTTTCCCCATCAAGATGTGTTCTTTTGATGTGATGTATTACTATTTTGGTGAGTAGGAGGAACTCAATGAAGAAATTATAAATGTATACTGATTGAGACACTTTGACTTGCGTTTTTAGGGAAGAGCTGTGGGATTCTGGTCATCATTGATGGTTTATATTGTAACTATTGGATACTCTTCTTCTTAGACTGAGTTGTGAGATGGAGATCCCCTTGTTATCATGTTTTGGTTTATTTGATGACCCATATACATATATCCTATTTTAGTATGCACCACTTGGGTTTTTGTGACACTGCTTCCATGAGATGTGAAGATGCACTGGGTATGCCACATACTTTCTATGTATAGTTTATTATGGTTGGACGAGTCTACTATTATAAAATAGGTAGTGAAGCCATGACATGAATTTAATCTTCTCCCAGTCTCAACCACCTTGTGTTTGGATGATTTTAATTTCACTCTCACATATGGTTGATCTATACTCTTTTACTTTACTTGGTTTCATCTGCTGGTTTTTTCTCCAGTTGTATCTCTTAGTGCTCCCCCATAAATCATTTTAGTGTGTTCGACTAGGTATGTATATACTCATCCCTATATAGGATTCTCATAACATGTTTCATTTCATTTATTGAAAATTGACTGGTTTATAATTATATTATAGGATCTTAGGGATATGGTCTTCTTGGACATTGTACATTGTTCGTAGCTTCATATTTAGGAGTTGGGATCTATCAACTATATTAATTTTCTATTTTTCTACCAGGTTAGTAAAAATTTATGCTCGAACATGTATTTATCCCCATTAAATATTACATTATTCTACCATACATTATTCTATTTAGAGGTCCACGCATTTTCGTATATTTATAGAATTGTTGCATCTTTAATTTGATTCTCATTTAAATTTTTCATTGATTTGGATACATGAATGTGTGTAGGTATTTACGAAAATGACTCCTTGAGTTTAGTGTGCTTTCAACACTTTTATCCACCCATGAACTATGGAGGAGGGCTTTTTGTAACACCCCGAGATTTTATATTCTTTTAATTTCATTAATGTCTTGTGTTGTATGCTACACCAAGATTACCTTGTGCTATACGCAACACCGTATTAGCTTGCAGTATACGCAACACTATTTGTGGATCGTGTTTTACACAATTTTGATAATAGTTATTCTACGCAACATTGAGTATATATATATATATATATATTCAACATATAAATGAAATATGGTTGGATTCTGTTATACTAAACAACGAAGGATTCTTTCACAACACGCAACCCTGACTCGGCTTTCATTACACGCAATAACGACTTTCCTCGATAGCTTGTGTTGTACGCAATACCGGGTTTCACTAAACAACGAAATATTATTATAATATTATTATTAACTAGCCATTATGAATAGTATTAACTAAATTTTTTATTTTATAACATTATTATTGATCTTACACATTTTCTAGAATATGGTATAAGAACAAAATAAAATTTCCAGGTAAAATAAGTATTTTTCAAAAAATGCAGTTTTGCCACCTTTTGATGGCGCACCCACTTTAAATCGAGTTTTTGACATGTTTATAAGTTAAATTTGACAAAATAACATTCTTCTTTGGATTCAAGAAATAAAAATTTACTTTGGATAAATTTTTCATATTATTCTGGTAACTTTCATACTTTAATGAATAGTAAAAATATGCCATATTTTAATTAAAAACAACTTTTTTCATCACAATAATTTATATGGTTAAATTATAATATTGAATATTTATAAAGTATAAATAGAATATATTTTTACCATTTAATATAATTTATGTCATTAGCATTGATTTTACCTTTAATTCGTAAGTTAAATCAATTCAATCTTTTGAAATGTTTTAAACAAAACCCGTTTTCTTTCGACAATGAGATTAATTTGAATTAAATTTCTGCAACTTCTGTGTATAGAGTTTGGAAAAATGGATTCCATATTTGGAATTAGTCGGTCCAAATTATATTAATAGACTACTTTCTATTTTTGGGCATTATGAATAGTAACTACGGTAAATTTTATTTACCATAGTTAATGGTAAATCAGGTAATTAAGGGTAAATATAAGATTATAAAATTACCATAACATCTGCCAACATCTTATTGGATGAATACAGGTAGACCCATATCACCTAAGGGTCATATTAGAATAATTTAATGGACTTTTGTCCATGAAAATAACTTAATTATTATTAAAACCAAAGAAAGTGACAACATGTCACTCTCTTAAATCTTATAAGTATATTAATTTTAATTTAGTGATAAAATTCATGAAACTTAGAACATGAATAGTATCCAGAAATCTAATAAATGTATCTACATCATGATAATTTATTTATAATTTTTAGGGATTAAATAATTGTCATTAATGGTGATACATTAATGATGCATAAATTATTTATTAAGTGAAAAATCAGTAATATAGTTTTTATTGAAATACTAATACCCATTAAAAGTTCCTGAAACCTGACCAAAACTTATTGGTAGTATATATATACACCATAAGCATCCAATGACTTAATATATAACCGTTTGGAGTCTTATAATAGTGATTATGACACTTATTATATTTTATTTTAAATGATTCCAAAGTTGTCACCTTCATAATTTAATACCTATAGAAATTTAAATATTGTGATTTTAAGATGATATATTCGAGTAAAAGTATTATTGTGAAAGGAAATAGATTTATCCTTATCAGAGGATTTTATTTTTAATTTTTATGCAACAAATATGTATATTAAATAATTATACGAAAATGTTGTTGTAATTATTTTATTAAGAGATAAACCAAATAAATGGTTTTAAAAATAATAAAATAAATATTATATGAACTATTTAATGTTCTCCACTAATTTTCTAGATACATATGACCTTTTATGAATCCATTAATGCTTTTATTTTGAACATATATTCTGTATGAATTTTATTTAAATTCAAATAAATGAATAGTGTCAAAATTAACAATATTGTTATTTTATAAAAATAAAATATTTTAAAATTGTTTAAAAATCACAAAAATATATAAAAATTATAAATTTAAATTTATATGGTCTATAATGTTATAAATTATCCAATTATGGGAAATTCACAACAAATAATTAATTATTTTTTATAATTTAAAATTTAGAATTTTATTACCACAAATAAAATTAAATTGATTAAGTAAGGATAAATCAAGTTGATATTATTTTAAATAATTTCCTAACATTTATAAATTTTATTTTATGATGATATTACAACCATATATCATCTTATATTTGAATATGAGTAATTTTTTGAGGTTTTTAAGTGGGGTTAGATTTATTATAAATTAATATTTTTATGATTTCCAAAGGTTCCCCTCTCCTCCCTTATAAAAGGGCACCTCCTCCCTCTCCTCCTCACACCAATTTGAGCCTTCAAGATCGCAAAATACCTGACCATTTCCCTTCTAAATTTCCCTAGTAACATCCTAGAGTTCCTGGTCTTCTTCAAAGACCAATTTTAGTACCCTAAGAGGAGGATTCAAAGAGGCGTGTCAAAGAAGAGGTAATATTTATTACTGATTCTTTCAATTTTATTTCTTCTTCAAATTCTTCTTATTTAGTTGTTTCATTATGAAGTAATAACATCATTATCAATCATATACTAATATGTTAGTATAATTATGAAACAACCATATTTCACCATCTATCCATCCTATGGAAAATGAAATCACCGCGGGTGCGTACGTACGAAATACCGTCTCCACGCTGTGGTGTAATCTATTTTACACCACTACCTTACTTGGATGGGTATAATGGTGTAAATAATAACTATATATTATTATTTTAAAGTGATATTGATTCTGAAATGGTATACATACACTCCAATACAATTCCACGATCATGAGAACGATATCATCGCTCGTGAGTACGTACGGACTACCGTCTCCACAACGCGATGTGATTCATTCTCCACGTTAACCATTCATGAATGATTATAAAGTATATATAATAAGTAATCACGAAATATATTACATAATAATGATACTTGATTTATGTGTATATATGTGTATGTCATCTACTTAATTTCATTCAACTCAATAAGAAAACGAAAACAGCGTTCATGCGTATGTACGACCTACCGTCTCCATGAACGGTGTATTTATTTCAATCTACTAATCTATTATATATATGTATATTCTGAATATATATTATATATAAATCATGTTTGATATTCTGGAATTAAGTAATCATGATATACATAATCTTATGAATAATTACAAGTCAAAACACGGACGACAAATGAAACGATTTTACGCAAAACGCTCTTTAACATGGAATTTACAAAAGAATGGGTAATATAAAGTCATAAGTGAACCATATATTATATCATAACAATGAGTATGATTCTGGAATAAGTCAATGACATTATTTAAATCATTATACAAGAGTTTCAGACACTTACTAAGCTAATCAGACCTAAGGTAAGGGAAATATCACAATCTCATTTTTATCCGAGATTGTTTATACTTTGGTATTTACTGGGTTGTATTTTATCATCCACATCCATGTTTCCTCAATATGTAATATTATTTCCATCCACCTATAATTTTTTAAATCCATTTTTACCCTTTGGTGAGTTTATAGTAAAATATATGAAAGGAATCTTTTGTCGTTTTTCGTATGAGGTACTTTTTGACTATTCCGACAAAAGTATGAGAAGAATGTTTTTTAACATATATGACATGAATGGATTTTTAAAACATTATATCCAAGAAGATTCCTTTACCAGTTTTCAATTTTATTTTTAATCAACTTCTTTTAGTTTAAAATTGTATGACATGTTATGAAAGAAAAATGTTTTTGAAGTATAAGGGATATTTTCCTCAAGAATGGAGTTTAAGTGTTTTATCAAAATTATTTTCCATCTAAGATAATATAGGGTTTTGTTTCTATCCCTATTATTACATTGATTTGATTATGTTGTGATTGAATTATTTTTAGGAATTCCTTTTTCTTATATGAATTGGTTTATGATGTCATGTTATTTAAGAATCCCATTTTTATTACATGGGTTATGCAATGATGTATGATTTATGATTTTGTGGAAGACATATGAATGGTGTCATTATGAGATGTGTGGGACCTATATCACCCTCCAATGCATTGGGTAAAGATTTTATATCTCATGAGATAGACATGGCTGGAACGGCAGGTTAAACAGGTTCAATGAAAGAGCACTGAAATTAGGAATGAACTCGGTTCAGAAATGGACTTTGTCCACTAAGATAGTATTGGTAATGAGTCTTGACTAATAAGAAATAATTATCTATGATTATTTGTGTATGCCAAAAAGTTTCATGTTTTATGTTATGATTATTTGGATTACATTTCACTATTATGATTTATCCCATGTTATGATATTATGATCTGTTTTGCAGGTTAGGATTTCCAAAATGTTTTGTTCTTATGAATATGATGTGAATGATATTTCTTTTGTTTACCCTTCCTGAGCATTTGAGCTCACCCTTTTATGTTTTCCTTTCCCCAGGATATAAAAAAAGGTTTTAGGTAAAAAAAGGAAGATCTTTATGGGATATGTTGAAGTTCTTTCACCACGATTAGAATATTATATTCCGAGTTTCCAAAGACACTAAACTATTAAGGTCCTTGTGTGTATGTTTTTTGTTATGTACTAAGTATTCCACAAAAGTAATGTAATGACCATGTACGTTAAGTTTCTGGTCTCTACAGTTGGTATCAGAGGAATGGTTTAGTCAACCTTTGGAAACTAGGATGAGAGATCTTTAGTGAGATCCCTAGAGATATTTCTACGGTATGTCTAGGGATGTCCCTAAGGTTAAGTATACATATAGGATATAGTCCTAGAACTACGATAAAAATCTTAGAATTTAACCTAAGATGTTAGATATTGAGGGTTCTCCCCCTTTACTATGTTTTTTTCCCTAGCATGATTTTTTCCTCTGACACTATTCTTATTGGGTTTTAGAAAATGGCTGGAAACAGGAAGATTCATGATAATGGAGGATATGACGGAAAATGGAATGATATTCTTCATGAGAAACCAAATGAAATGGGATTTGGAAGTCCAAACTTCATTATTATTCCTAATCAGCAATCTCATAATATGATCAATAATCTCAACTTTGGTAAGTTTCCCGACTCAGAAAATAGGAGAAAGATGGAGTTTCATGATGATCATAGAGGAAAGAAAGTTCAATTTCCCTCATTTAAATCATGTGGGAAGAGGCATCGGGGAGATTGTTTCAAGGTAACTGGAAGATGCTTTGGGTGTGGAAAAGAAGGACACAAATCCAGTAAGTGCAAAAGAAAAGGTTCAGTTAACACCATGGATGAGGATAATGGTATTTCTACGACATCAACAATGGTTAAATTTTTTAAATGTGGAATGTACGGGCATTATGCAAACCAATGACCTAAGGGAAAGTCTCATGAATAGAATCAGTACGGTCGTATGGGTAGTATTTTTGTTGTTGATGATGAAGAGACTACAAATGATATGTGAGATGAAAGAATTGTTGAAGCTCGGTCAATGGTTTAAGATGGTAGTGGAATGATTACATGTTTATCAAGTGTAATGTTTTATAAGTTATATCATGGTACTATGAAATAGAGATACATCTAAGGATTGTTACACTATTGTCTTTAAATGAGTTTTGAAAGTGTATTATTAATGGTACCAGTATCCATGAAAGGTTATTCAGATATTTTTGGAATATAGATGATATGCGCATAATGAAGAGATAAAGAGAAAATTAAATGTTTGATAGTATTCATGAGCTCATGACTGATATAAGGAGATGGTTATATCATGGTTTGAGTATATAGAATTTTTCTATTTTGGTATGTTGAAGGAGTTAACTTTTGACAGCATTCATGTTTTCACTAAGATTTAATGGGTATTCATTTTTCAAGAGAATACATCATTAAGGTATTCACATGATTAGAATGTGGCCAACAAGATATATGGGGGATAAATGATGGTATTCACATGCTTGGTTGATGACATTTCAAGTAATAGTTTTCCTTATACTATGAGCTTGGACTGAAGTATTTTAGATAGGACTAAAGATTGTAATGGATTACGTTGGACATAAGTTAGTATTGTTTAAGGATAGAACTTTTATTTGATATTATCAATGGGATGTTATAGTAATGTAGTTTTAGAAAAAGGAAAACCTGCTAGACGGGCGACAACCCATCGCGTCGGACAAGGCTGTGGGAATCGAACCCACAACCAAAGTCCGACTGGCCTTTATCGCTTACCACTGGCCTACATGAAGTCCCTATTTAGTAGAAACAAGTTTTATTATATTAAGAAGTATGATATATGAAGTATAAGTCTATTTTAGGAACCATATATGATTAATCTCAATATAGATGGACTTATGTATTTTTTCTGATAACTTTTCTAACCATTTGTTTAAGACAGATAGAATGACCCATCATTCTATCACATGATCTGATAACACTTCAAAAATGACAAATTCAACTTCATTTCTTTAAGAGATGAAGTGGAAATTGTCCAAAAAACGACTAATGGTGAGACTGTACCAAAATCACGAAAGTATTTATTCTAATTCCAATTTCAACATCTTTAGGGAAATGATCTTGAAAACCAAAAATATTGTCCTAGTGCCCTTATATTCGATGAATCTGATGGTACCTTAGATCGTCACAAATCTATGGCTTTGTGATTGATGGATTTTTGATAGCCATGTTCTCTACCACTCTCCATCAGAACATTACAGTTATATTTCTCTTCCATATCCATATTTTCACCTATGTGGAAACCCAGTAATTAGTATATTTGGGTAACTGTTATGTTTCATACATTTGTTTTTAAATACTGGTTTTGGTATTCATTTTTACGATGTGGGTTTCTATTAAAGAAACTTTCGAGTAGTAAACCATTTATAACCCCGACGAATTTCAAGGGCGAACTTAATTTTAAGGGGGGTAGAATGTAACACCCCGAGATTTTATATTCTTTTAATTTCATTAATGTCTTGTGTTGTATGCTACACCAAGATTACCTTGCACTATACACAACACCGTATTACCTTGCAGTATACGCAACACTATTCTTGGATCGTGTTACACACAATTTTGATAATAGTTATTCTACAAAACATTGAGTATATATATATATATTCAATTTATAAATGAAATATGGTTGGATTATGTTATACGAAACAATGACAGATTTTTGCACAACACACAACCTTGACTTGGCTTGCATTACATGCAATCGCGACCTTCCTCGATAGTGTGTGTTGTACGCAATACCGGGTTTTACTAAAAAATGATATATTATTATAATATTATAATGAACTAGCCGTTATGAATAGTATTAACAAAAATTGGAATTTTATTACATTATTATTCAGCTTACATATTTTCTAAAACATGGTATAATAACAAAATAATTTTTTTGGGTAAAATAAGTATTTTTAAAAAAATGCAGTTTTCCACCTTTTGATGGTGCACCCACATTAAATCTAGGCTTTGGCATGTTTATAAGTTCAATTTGACAAAATAAAATTCTTCTTTGGAATCAAGAAATATAAATTTACTTTGGATAAATTTTCATATTATTCTGGTAACTTTCATACTTTGATGAATTGTAAAAACACGCTATATTTTAATTAAAAACAACTTTTTGCATCACAATAATTTATATGGTAAAATTATAATATTGAATGGTTTTAAAGTATAAATAGAATATATTTTTACAATTTAATATAATTTATGTCATTAGCATTGATTTTACCTTTAATTCATAGGTTAAATCAATTCAATATTTTGAAATGTTTTAAACAAAAACCCATTTTCTTTCGACAAGAAGATTAATTTTAATTTATATTATGAAACTTCTGTGTATAGAATTTGGAAAAATGGATTCCATATTTAGAATCATTGGGTTCAAATTATATTAATAAACTACTTTTTATTTTTGGGCATTATGAATAGTAACTACGGTAAATTTTATTTACCATAGTTAAAGGTAAATCAGGTAATTAAGGGTAAATATAAGATTATAAAATTACCCTAAAATCTGCCAAAATCCTATTGGATGACTAAAAGTAGACTCATATCACCTATGGGTAATATTAGAATCATTTAATGGACTTTTATCCATGAAAATAACTTAATTATTATTAAAACCAAAGAAAGTGACAACATGTCACTCTCTTAAATCTTATAAGTATTTTAATTTTAATTTAGTGATAAACTTCATGAAACTTCGAACATGAATAGTCTACAAAAATATGAAAAATATATCTACTTCATGATAATTTATTTATAATTGTTAGGGATTAAATAATTTTCATTAATGGAGATACAATAATGATGCAGGAATTATTTATTAATTGAAAAATCAGTAATATAGTTTATATTGAAATAATAATACTCATTAAAAGTTCCACAAACCTGACCAAATATTATTGGTAGAATATATATATACCATAAGAATCCAATTACCTAATATATAACCGTTTTGAGTCTTATAATAGTGATTATGATACTTATATTATTTTATTTTAAATGATGCCATAGTTGTCACCTTCATAATTTAATAAATATAACAATTTAAATATTGTGATTTTAAGATGATAAATTCGAGTAAAAGTATAATTGTGAAAGTTAATAGATTTATATTCATCATAGGATTTTATTTTTAATTTTTAAGCAACAAATAAGTATGTTAAATAATTATAAAAAAATGTTGTTGTAATTATTTTATTAAGAGATAAACCAAATAAATGGTTTTAAAAATAATAAAATAAATATTATATTAATTATTAAATGTTCTAAACTAATTTTATAGATACATATGACCTTTTATGAATCTATTAAAGCTTTTATTTCTAACATATCTTCTGTATGTATTTTATTTAAATTCAAATAAATGAATAGTGGTAAAATTGACAATATTGTTATTTTATAAAAATAACATATTTTAAAATTTATTAAAAATCACAAAAATATATAAAAATTATAAATTAAAATTTATATGGTCTATAATGTTATAAGTTATCCAATTATGTACAATTCACAACAAATAAGTAATTATTTGTTATAATTTAAAATTTAGAATATTATTACCACAAATAAAATTAAATTGATTAAGTAAGGATAAATAAAGTTGATAATGTTTAAACTAATTTCCTAACATGTCTAAATTATATGGGGTGATGATATTACAACCATATATAATCCTATATTCGAATATGAGTCATTTTTGGAGTTTTATAAGTGGGGTTTGATTTAATATAAATTAATATTTTTAAGATTTCCAAATGTTCCCCTCTCCTCCCTTATAAAAGGGAACCTCCTCCCTCTCCTCCTCACACCACTTTGAGCCTTCAATATCGGCCAATACATGCCCATTTCCCTTATCAATTTCCCTAGAAACATCCTAGAAGTCCTGGTCTTCTTCGAAGACCATTTTTAGTACCCTAAGAGGAGGATTCAAAGAGGCGTGTCAAAGAAGAGGTAATATTCGTTACCGATTCTTTCAATTTTCTTTCTTCTTCAAATTCTTCTTATTTAGTTGTTTCATTATTAAGTAATAACATCAGTATCACTCATATGCTGATATTTTATTATAAGTATGAAATAACCATATTTCACCATATATCCATCCTATGGAAAATGAAATCACCGCGCGTGCGTAAGTACGGAATATCGTCTCCACGCCGTGGTGTAATCTATTTTCCACCACCACCTTAGTTGGATGGGTATAATGGTGTAAATAATAACTATATCTGATTATTGTGAAGATATATTGATTCTTAAATAGTATACATACACTCCAATACAATTCCACGATAATGAGAACGATATCATCGCTCGTGCGTAGGTACGGACTATCGTCTCCACGACACGATGAGATTCATTCTCCACGTTAACCATTCATGAATTATTATAAAGTATATATATATAAGTAATCATGAAATATATTACACAACAATGATACTGGATTTATGGGTATATATATGTATGTCATCTACTTAATTCCATTCTACTCAATAGGAAAACGAAAACAGCGTTCATGCGTACGTACGGCCTATCGTCTCCATGAATGGTGTATTTTTCTTTCCATATACTAATATATTATATATATGTATATTCTGAATATATATTATTTATAAATCATGTTTTATATTCTGTAATTAAGTAATCATGATCTATGTAATCATATGAATAATTACAAGTCAAAACACGGATGACAAATGAAACGATTTTACCCAAAACGCTCTTTAACATGGAATTTAAAAAAGAACGGGTAATATAAAGTCATAAGTGAACCATATATGATATCATAAAAATTAGTATGATTCTGTAATAAGTCAATGAAATTATTTAAATCATTATACAGGAGGTTCAGACACTTACGAAGCAAATCAGACCTAAGGTAAGGGAAATTTCACAATCTCATTTTTATCCGAGATTTTTTATACTTTGGTATTTACTAGGGTGTATTTTATCATCTAAATCCATGTTTCCTCAATATGTAATATTATTTCCATCCACCTAAAATTTTTTAAATCCATTTTTACCCTTTGGTGAGTTTATAGTAAAAGATATGAAAGGAATCTTTTGTCGTTTTTCGTACAAGGTACTTTTTGACTTTTTCGACAAAAGTACGAGAAGAAGGTTTTTTTAACTTATATGGAATGAATGGATTTTTAAAACATTATTTCCAAGAATCTTCATTTACTAGTTTTAAATTTTATTTTTAATCAACTTCTATTAGTTTAAAAGTGTATGACATGTTAAGAAAGGAAAATGTTTTTGAAGTAGAAAGGATATTTTCCTCAAGAATGGAGTTCAAGTGTTTTATCAAAATTAATTTCCATATAAGATAATATAGGGTTCTGTTTCTATCCATATTTTTACATTTATTTGATTATGTTGTGATGGAATTATTTTTATGAATTCCTTTATCTTATACGAATTGTTTTATGATGTCATGTTGTTTAAGAATCCCTATTTTATTACATGGGTTATGCAATGAGGTATGATTTATGATTTTGTGGCACACATATGAATGGTGTAATTATGAGATGGGTGGGACCTATATCTACCTCCAATGAATTGGGTAAATATTTTATATCTCATGATATAGACATGGTTGGAACGGAAGGTTAAACCGGTCCAGTGAAAGAGGACTGAAATGAGGAATGAACTCGGTTCAGAAATGGACTTTGTCCACTAAGATAGTCTTGGCAATGAGTCTTGACTAATAAGAAATGATTATCTATGATTATGTGTGTATTCCACAAAGTTTCTTGTTTTATGTTATGATTATTTGGATTACATTTCACTACTATGATTTATCCCATGTTATGATATTATGATCTCTTTTGTAGGTTAAGATTTCCAAAATGTTATGTTCTTATGAATATTATGTGATTGATATTTCTTTTGTTTACCCTTACTGATCATTTGAGCTCACCCTTTTATGTTTTCTTTTCCCCAGGATATAAAGAAAGGTTTTAGTTAAAAAAAGGAAGATCTTTATGGGAGATGTTTAAGATCTTTCACCACGATTAGAAGATTATATTCTGAGTTTCCAAAGACACTAAACTATTACGGTCTATGTGTGTGTGTTTGTTTGTTATGTACTAAGTATTACGCAAAAGTAATGTAATGTCCATGTACGTTAATCTTTGGGTCTCTACACTTGTGGTAGTTTCACCTTGAGCCCTAATTTGGGTCGGGTCATGAAAAAGGTGGGAAAATAAGTAGATCTTCTATGAACCAATTATTTATGTGTATATGTTTCTAAATTCACTAGTTCTATATGATTCAATCGTAGTTTTTAATTTTTTGTAACGAATTTTCTTCTATTAAGAGGAAGAATCTACATATAGAATATTTAGTTCGTTGTATCCTTTTATTATTTTGAACATCAAGAGTTCCAATTTTCGTATAGATTTCACATTCTAGTGTATTTTCATATCTTCTCATTAAGAATCCACTTCCTTCCCAAGAAGTGATTGTTTAAAATTCATTTGATATATTATTGGTGGTGTTCAATCCATTATGACTCCCAAATATATCATTTGAATGTCCAATAAAATTACATCATTCTCAATTCTAATCAATGGTAAGGTTCCAAAATCCTTCTTACTTAGAGCATTTACAAAATTATTTTCATTTCTAGGATTTCATGTGTATGATGATTCATAGTTCATGATCATCATTATCCATATTCTTATTCCTATATGAGTTCCACAAATTTTAATATATATTTTATGCACTCATGATACATATATGTTTATGAATTCTCCCAATAGAGATAATTTTTAATTATTATCAACATGATTAATACTGTATCAATCTTATAATCAGGTGTTGTATACTTCTCCAAATGTCCATTAAATTCAATTCTAGTATAGCCTATCATAAAATCATTCTATATTAGTATTAAAACCATGATCTATTTTTTTGCAATGATATATACCATTAATTTCTATCCATATGGGGGAACAATGAGCGTTTCTCTAGTGATAAGCTACTTCTTCAAATCTGTGATGATAAATTAACAATTATTGGTCATGAAAAATGTAACTTCGTTCAAAGAATGTTTGGTTAGTGTTTTCGAAAATCAAGATATGATTCTAAAAAATCATCCATAATACCAAGATAGTCGATTGAAACTATGGATCTTCATAATAGATTCTACTCTTGGACACTCCCCTATATCAATTTTTATATAAGTTTCCACATATATCCCTTTGAAAGAGTTATCATTCCCAATGAATGGTAATTCCCCAATACATAACTCGTATTTAGTAATCTTTTCATATAACTTCACCATTTTTAATTTTATTAATACAATTGAAAAATTCTCATCATTATCTTCCTTTTATTATAAGTATTTAAAAATATCACATATAAGAACTAAAAAAACATATTCATGGAAATCTATAAATAGGATTTTAATTAATTTCATATTGATTAATGATTATTATTGATTCTAAAAAAATAAATTATGAGCATATAGTGTCTATAAATTATTTAAAAAACTTTATTGGGAATATTTTCCCTTTTCACTGTTAATTAGTGCTATCGTAGCCCAAGGTCCACCTAATAGAAATATAAGTAAACATATAGTTGATAAAATAAAGAATCTATATTTTTCTTAAAAACTTAATCTTTATTATGAATTTCTCTAGTTTATGATAATAAAGATAGAATCACATTGCACCATACTTATTCTTGTTGAAGAAAAATGGGACATCCCGTGGTGAAGACCATGATTTTATAAAACCATTTTGATGATTATTTTTTCCTACGTATCAAATTTGATTAATTTAAGTTGATTCCACTTCAAAGGGAGCCTTTGATATGTGCTGGTATCTAATTATATTTTCAATTTGAAAATCATTCTCTCAGAAAAGAGGATGACTGGGAAAATTTTTAGGGAATATTATATTATAATCCCACATAACAGACATGTCTTTGGCAATGATTTTATCCTATTTGTCATTTATATGGGATATATATTTATTCTCAAAGGGAAATAATATCATTTCTTGAGAAAATAATTATAAAGTACATTTAATCTACTTTTTTAGTAGTATAAAATCAGAGAAAGACTCGAGATGTGAAGAGTGGTCCTCTCACCCTCCTAGAGATAATGTCATTATATATGGAAAACTGTTCCACTCCTAAAATAGATTCTTAAACTTCTATGGAAGTTAGGAAAATATTATATTGGAGGTCGAATACAATACCATTTAGCAAGGATATATTATATATAAGAGATGAAATAATTTTTATACTTTTTTATCATGGATAACTAAACCCCATAGTGTTAGGCAGTGTATGATTATTTCTTATAATAGTTCATGATAATAAACAATTAATAGAACTAGGATCAGATAATATGTCTAGTATTCATGGTTGAATAACTAGAATACCTATAAGTAAAATGTTGTTGTTATCCACCTTAGTTAGAGTGAAATATTTTTACCTACCGTTCTATAAAGGAATTAGTTTTTATACCATTTATTGTATTTTAAAACACTTACCGTATGGAATAGGTTCACATAATTCATGTGTTTTATGTTCTTGAGACACTATACCATATGATGACTATTGATCTGAACCCTTATTTTCTTCATTCTAATTATTGGATTCAACATACCCATTCAACATTTATTGGTGTAATTAGCCTATTTTCCACACATGAATCATCTCATGGGTCTATTTATACTGTTTCTAGGATGATAATTTTAACTATTTTGACATATGGGATGTTGATTTTTCATTCTACCGTGATGTTTATCTATTGATCATCTATGTTAAAATCCATATTTTGAAACTTATATCATGGGCCTCAAGAGCACTGACAGACCCCATAATCCATATTAACATTGAGGGAACAATATAAAATATTTTAATAACTATCAATGTCTCAATTTAATCACATATTTTTTGAATTCATTTTATACCGCTATATAAAAATACCACAATAGATTCAGTGTTATTGAAAATAGATTAGGTGTATAGTAGAAAAATTTTTTAGTTTTCTTCATATAACCAAAAAGAATAAAATTAATTTTTCAACAGTCTTAAGAACCACCTCACTATTTTTAGATGGATAGTGTAGAAAAATATTTATTGAATTTTTTTTCCTTGATTAATTATCATTCTATGAAATAAATTTACAATTTATACATCATTTTATAGTGTAGTTTCAAATATTTATTGACTTTCACATTAAGATTATAGATTTCTTACAGGACCTTATATTTTTAGATAATTTAATTATAGATATCGTATCCTCAATTCAATTAATCCATTGATTTATGATGAGGGGATTAGAGGATCCAACAATGGTATATGAAATTTTTTTTAAAAATATCCATGATACGAAATTTTACGTACTTAGGTAGAGGAGGGATTTTTACATGATTCTAGTTATTATTCCATGAATCATTTGATTGAATATGTATTTTCTGGGTTTTTTATCTCAAACACCAATAAGGTTATACATATCATTTGTGTTTAGTCAAATTTCATATCAAATTAGTTATTGGCACAGTAACTCTGGTGTCCCTCTAGTAGCAACAATTTAAAATAGGGAGAGAATATTCAAAATAAAAAGAAGAAAATAAGGATAAAATTAATATAAAGGAAAAAATATAAATTAAATGTATAAATTAACTTATTAGTCTGTAGGTTTCAATCTAGGGTATCTAAGATAATTTTCTTATTATGTTATTTAAATACAACAATTATCTATGTACATCATAATGGTTCATATAACATTTTTAAATTCTCTAAAGCATATCCCTTAGAAGTGTCAAACAAATTAAGAAGTAAAGAATTTTTGAATTTTACCATGTGATGATAGATTTGATACCCAATGATCTAATTTTAGTGTTATCATCCATAAATAATACTATTATATAACCATATCATCATGTTATCACTAGATAGTGATGTAATTTTTTGGATTCCACTCACTCTATATTTCACTAAAAAAAGTGTGATATTTTTTTATATATAGACTTATATTTAGCATTCTTAGTAAATTATTAAAGTCATAATAATTAAAAATAGATAAACCATAAATTTATTCCAACTATATTGACCCAAAAAATTTAACAAAATTATTACCATATTTTTAGCATAACTGTCCAATCAGAACACAAAAAGGATTGAGAGGCCTGGGGTCTTTGTAAGAATAGGTAAAAAAAATATCAGCACGAAATAAGGATAAAATCGATCACTTTCAACCCTAATAATGATCTACGTAATCTATTTTGTCTTCAAAAACCTCATAGAATATCTAAGGGAATATTTAAAATAATGGTGTGGGATATTAAACCGAGTAAGTGAATAAACATGGTAATGTAGAATATTAAATGAGTACAAAGGAATAACATGATAAATTAAATCACAATGCTCATGTACAATAATATGGAGGAATAAAATCAATAACATTAATCCACTAGACCAACAAAACATTAAAATATTACAAAACATAAATACTGATATATGCATCATTAGAGGATAATCCTTAAATAACATCACATGGTTGACAAATTCCCATCATGTATTTGGTTCCCTCCCTTATCCCAAAAAAAATTCTCATTAGAAAAAACATTACATAATGAACTGGATTGAAATATACATTAAATAATTAAAAAATGTATGCACTTATGGGTTTCAAAATGGAAATAAATAAAAATTCATATATATATTTGAATTAGACACATAATGAAATGGGTTTCATTATATTTCCTCTCATCCAAATCATATGAGATTTTATAAGGAATGGATTTGAGAAATTAACACCATTCCTTAATTACCAAATAAAATTATGGTTTAAAAGGATTCTTATATATTTGAGATAAATATATAGAAAATA
This sequence comes from Viscum album, assembly GCA_963277665.1. Classification (NCBI taxonomy): domain Eukaryota; kingdom Viridiplantae; phylum Streptophyta; class Magnoliopsida; order Santalales; family Viscaceae; genus Viscum; species Viscum album. Next base: position 135,430,191 of record OY728141.1, read on the forward strand.
TAAAACTACTATATATCATTAAATATTGATGGAAATAGAAATTTAATTAGCCATAAAATTTCATAACCTATGAAAAATTGTGGTCCAGAAGGGCATCATTATTTTTATTCCAAAATCATTTTGTACTTTCACATAAATTCCTAGAAAAACAAATTAATGTACTAAATTTCTAAATTAATAATCTTTTACATTAATGTTTTAATTACTATAATTTTATTAAATGTTTTTATAACCTTTTAAATGAGTTATAATAGTTTATTTCCTTGTTCCTATGGTTTTAGTTTCTTGTTTTTGAAGTCATGAAAATTGTCTATATTTGTAAAATTTCAATTCAAATTAGAAAACAGCAAAAAAGTGAAATAATACGGTAATCATATACTTTAAATAATTAAAATGGTCCTAGGTTACCATTATTTATTTGACATATTTTTTATTTTTATGTCTATATACATTAAATGTGACATGTGAGTTCAATATATATAATGTTTCCATAAATGATCCATGACTCAATAATGTATCTAATTACCTAACAATGATAAATGAAATATTTATCAATATTTCACTATTAGCATAAAAATAATCTATATTAAAAAATACTGAAAATTCAACCTATCTCTTTTGTATGTGTAAATTACGTAAAATATATTTTGTTATATGAATATATATTTCTATAAATGTAGTTTATTTAAATTAAAATAATTATTTACTTGATTTAGAAGACATTAATTATTACGTTTAATTTTTTGATCCATTAAAAAATTACATATAGGTTCATAAAATTATCTTGTCATTTTTGGTAAAATTATATTAATTTATGATTCCATTTTACAAATTTAAACATTCTTTTAAATAATTATATTAATTGAAAAAGTAAATTAAATCATTTTTTATTACCAAATCATACACTTGATTTATCATTTTTGAAATTTTTATTTACCATTAACATCTATTTTAAATTTTATTTTACATTAATATAGTTTTAGAAATTGTTCTAATGGTCTAGATACTATTCTTAATAGTGTAATTATTATTCCAACGATCTTGTTACTAATTAAAATGTTATATTACACTTCTGATGGTAATATTTGGAATGGTTATATGAGTTTCCTACATCCTATATAGATACACCAAATTAAATTCATTCTTAATTAAATTATATCTTCTCTAATTTTTATTACTATTAATGATGAATATTTGATTACAGATATTATTTAACATGTCTATTATGATTTTCATGTGTGCAGTTATTCTTGTGGATCTGGTATTTCTAAATATTTGAATATTGTTATCTTATTTTTAGTTTTTAATCCCATTAGAATATTTTCTATCCTTGTGGATATTTTGATTCTCAAAATTAAATTTATAATTAATATAATACAATATAGTTGGTTTTATCATGTGTTACATGTACATTATATAGTATTATAGTAAAAAATATGACATAAATATATAATCTAAGAGAGAATTATATTGAAGACATAATATGTAATAACAAACACCATCCCATAGTAATGTTTTTATGTTATATCTATTTCTATAATAGCATTAAAATAAAACTGAATGAGGCTGAATATGTTAAAGGGTTTCAAAATCATCCATTCTGAGATGATGTTTAAGTGTGTAAGCTTATGATAACTAATCTTGTCCAATAGATGAAGGAAAATGTTCCATCCATTTAGCATCATATGAAATTTTAAAAAAAATTAAAAAAAATTAAAATGAAAAAAGTCATCAGGGAGACATGGTGTTAGACATTAAAGAAAAATGGTCATTCATATATCACCATATAAGAAAGTTAGGAGGTTTTCAAAGAAGGGATATGTGAGTCCTTGATAAATCATCCTATTTTAGATCATTGATCTCATTAGATCTGTTGGTAATTTATAATAAATATCAGAAAAACCATCTCATGTATATGATGTCTTCTATATATCCCTCTTATTGAATTTCCAGCCTCATAACATGTACTATATCATGAGGTGGTACCATTGGAGAGTGATTTTTCAAATGTGGAGTGGCTGGTGTATATCTAATATCATAAAGATACTTCTCTATGATATAATGACACTAAACTTGATAAAATATAGTGGTGGAATCACATAATCAATGAGTCAATGTGGAAACTAGAAAATTTAATGAAATAGACGTACACTCTTCTATGTTAGTGTAAAAATGATATTTCAATGGTATCATTTTTGAAATGGGTATGAATGTAATGAACCCAAATTTTAGAAATGAAATTCCAATATCAATGAATAATTTCATTAATATGTAATGATGTTATAGATTCCAGATACACTATATTTCATTTGTTATTTTTTACCATTATAAATAATATTCATAATTTTTGGTTGAATATAAAATACTAAAAATAATCACAATCATTTTTGATATAGCCATTGTAGAGTCACCATTACTATTTGAATCTATTATGGGTATTCATAGTTTTTACATGACATGAAAGGAATAAGTGATAAACTCAACCAAAAAGATGAAACCTATAAGGCCCCAGCCTTAAACCTTACTTAATCTTGAGTTATTACAAGATTACACATTGAGAATCTTTTCGGGTTTAGAGTTTTAGAGAATTAGATCATAAAACTTGAATTACATTACACATATAAACAAAGTGGTTACATAAAAACAGTATTCTTCTTCTCCATCAATGGAAACATATTTAAAATAAAACATAGATTCTTTCTTGACACTTCCTTGACACTATCATCATATCATGTACCTTTCCCTTGACCTGTGAAAAACATTTAAAAAAACTTGGGATGAGCATAAAAATCTCAGTAAGGGATATAAAAATACGGAAAAGAAACATGGGTACATATATACATAAGAATGAAATCATACTTTACCCATAAAACATAAGCACTTTAACATACCTCATCAAATAATAGAAATCATAAGACATAAAGGTAACTTGAGGCATTCATAAAATTCTTACGTAGGGAGTAACCCTCTTGGTTACATTTGGAATACCCATCACAGTATAATCCATAAATCTCTTCAGAGAAACCTTAACGTTAAACTCCTTCGCGTTACCCAATGCATTGGAGAGCTATATCGGGCTCACCCGCCCTTAGTTTATCACAGAACCACCCGTCTTCATAATAGTTCCCAAGAACCTCAACATAATCGTATCGTATAAAACATGCATAAAGGAAACATAACATTTCCACCATTCAATCACAAGATATCAATACAACACGTTGATATAAAAACATTATGAAAACCATTTTCAATACCAAAATAAAAGAAAAGTAAAACATGGTATTTATTTTTCTTTTAAAAAGAAGGTATGGCTTGTAGAGGAAGTCGAAACTCAAATAATGGTCACAGCGGCGGAGAAGTCGTTGTCGCCGCATACGTACGACCAAAAACATTCCCTTTTTTCGTTTAGAAAACTCTTCGTATAAAAAAGATTCCTTTTGGATAAACATAAAATTCAAAGGGGTTTATACACCATATAAAAGAAGGTTGTGTATAAAACAAAATATGCCTCAATGAAAGGAGATTGAGACGAAGTCCCATACTTCGGGTCCGACTTGAATCGAACTTTCTTTAATGTCTTGAATAATAAAATTGAGTTAATTTATACTTGCTTAAGAACCTTTATCAAGCTCATTATTCCTTTTATATCAATTTTTCCATGTCCTGAACACTATGTAATTATTTAAGTTAATAACGGTCGTTTTAACGATCATTGGTACTTGAGTCAAAAATAAACCCTTTATAATTATGAGTTGTTCATGTATCCATTATATCCAGAATTATAATCATGATTTATATATCATTTATATCCATTATATACATGCATTTATAATATTACATAATCATTTAGAGGTAAGAAATGAAATGCACCGTTCATGGAGACGGTAAGTCGTACGTACGCATGAACGCTACTTTAATTTCTATTTCATATTTTATAGAATGGAATCATAATGATATAAAGGTATATTATAATTCCATTATAATATCATATATAATATCATAGTTCAATCCTTTATACATCCCACATATGGTATTTAATGAATCAAATAACTTTGAGGGGGCGATAGTCTGCACTTCCTTAAATGAAGATATCGCGTTTACCCATAATGGAAACCATAATGGTATGCCCAAAATGAAAAATACAGAAGATTAAGGAAAACATAAACATATTATATATCATATATAAATATAGTGACATCTAAATGGGCACCTTTTAAGGTGTTAAAAGAATGTTGAACAATCATCGTTTCGGGAGGCATAAATTCACCATCCACAGAAACAGTATATCCTTTAACCATTAGATTTTGGTTTTTGTAAGTGTAGATCTAATAATTATTATAACAAAATCATAGTATATTGAAGATACTATAGTTGTTAAGAAATAAATGAGTAAAAAGAGTTTAGGGTGTTGGAGAAGCTAAATAAAACAAAAGGACTCAAGTGAAGACATTACCTTAAAATCGGGTAACTCCCTTTGGTTAGAGCTCAAAGGCTTCCTTGGGAAGACTTCTGCCGAATGGGAGGCATCAAGGAGTAATAGAGGGATTTGGAGAGACAAAATGGGCAGGGGTTGGCCGAGCCAAAGGCTTTGGGAGTGTGGGTAAGGAGGTAGAGGTGGGGGCCTTTTATAAGAGGAGAGGAGGGGCACTCTTGGAAGGTAAAGAAAAGTCACTTTATTTTAAAATGGTATTCTCATTTAAGAGGTCCCACATTGATGAGTTTCTATGATAAGGTGATAAGGGTTCGAAATACACCCATAAAATAGGTTTTGGCCATGTGTAGGTCTTAGATTTTACATTATCATTCCATTTTATTTAAATCGTTAAATAATGAGGTCATCGCTTCATCATCATGATGTCATAAATAATTTAATTTATTTAAAGTCTAAAAATTATAAAAAAACTACTATGATGTAGGAAATATTTTTAGATTTCCAATGTCTATTTATAATCAAAAATATGATCTTTATAACCCCATGTAAAAATTGTTTTAGAAAAACATCTCATGTTTGTGTCATTTTTACTTTTACATTAAATAAAACGTTATTTATGTCATTTCCCAACCAAAGTGGCTCTATGGGGTCCCCTTGTTGACCCGTGGATTTTATTGGTCGGACATGACACATCCAATGAAGGTAGGACATGTGTAAATCTCATATCATTTTATTAAATCATTATTTTTACCTTAAACTACACTAATTACCTCTAATCGCGATTAAAAATTTAAGAGTTACTACTCACCAAAAAAATATTGTAATCTCATTGAACCACATTTTACTTCTTAATGACAACCATGTATGTCGGATTTTTGAAATTAAAAACACAGAAGTGTTAAAATTTCGTTTAAACGAAAAATCAGTATTTATAATTACCACTTAGTGGTTTCACTATTCATCAAAAATTGATGTTTTTCAGAAAAATACCAAAAATTAACCCTAAGATATATTTGATATTATGAATTAAAAAATGAAGTATATTTTACAAAATTCATAAACATATAAGTCACATTAATTAATTTAATAATTAATTCCTGTTGTCGTGACAAATAGCGTGTTTTTATGAAACAATAAGTATCAAAAGATTGACACCAGTTTCAGTCCAATTTCAAAGTGAAATTTATTCCAATGACCACTATTGGATTAAATGGTAAAAATATATTCTAATTTCACTTCAAAACCAATTCAAAAGATAATCTAATCATATAAATAAATTAGATTAAAAAGCAGTTTTGATGTAAAATGCAGTATTTTTTACAATTCATTAAAAAATGAACATTGTCTGAAAAATACAAAAAATTCACACAAAGTAAATTTTGATGTCCCAATAATAAAGAATAAGTTTATTTTGACAAACATAGCTTATAAAATTGTCAAAAGATAGATTTAAAAATGGTTTTCCATCAAAAGGCAGTAAAACAATCTTTTAAAAATATTAGTGTATTCCATGCTTAAGATTGGATTTATTTTCATTTTAAGCCTCTAAAACACTATCTAATTCATTAATAGACATAGATAAAAATATCTAGTATTCATTACTTACTTGGGATGTTACATCCTTCCCCCCTTTATAAAATTGTGTCCCCGTAATTTATTTACTTATCGAATAAATGGGGGTACTTATCCCTCATTGCATTTTCAGATTCCCATGTTGCCTCTTCCATCATGTGGTTTTTTCACAAAACCTTTACCTGATTAATCACCTTATTCTGTAACACTTTCTACCTGTGGTCAAGAATCTGGATTAGTTGTTCCTCATAAGATAGGTTCTCTTCCAGCTGAACTACCTCTGGACTCCAAACATGAGATGGATCTGGCATATTCTTTTTCAACATCGAAACGTTAAAAACGTTGTGTACCTGAGATAAACTCGGATGTAAAGCCACTCGGTAAGCAACGGATCCAACTCTCTCCCGAATTTCATATGGTCCAATGAACCTTGGACTCAGCTTTCATTTCTTACCAAATCGCGTCACACTTTTCCATGGTGATACTTTGAGAAAAACATGATCATCTACCTCAAAAGATAGATCCTTCCTCAGGTTATCTGCATAACTCTTATGCCTGCTCTGAGCTATTCTCATGTGTTTCTAAATCATCTGAACTTTTTCTGCAATGTCTTCTACCAATTATGGTCCCATCATCTTCCTTTCACCCACTTCATCCCAGAAAGCTGGAGTTCGACACAGCTTCCCATATAATGCCTGAAATGGTGCCATCTATATACTAGAATGAAAACTGTTATTATATGAAAATTCAACCAAAGAAAGATGTTGGTCCCAACTTCCCTGATAATCTATAGAGTAAGAACGTAGCATATCCTCCAATGTCTAAATTGTTCGTTCTGACTGACAATCTGATTGAGGATGAAAAGCTGTACTAAAATTTAATTCAGTACCCAACAACTTCTGAAGGCCTTTCCAAAAGATAGAAGTCAACATGGGATCACGATCAGATACAATGGAGAGGGGAACTCCATGTAACCTGAAAATCTCTTTAAGATACAAACGGGAAAGTTGATCTAGGGAAAAAGTATCTTGTATAGTAAGGAAATGAGCATATTTAGTCAAGTGATCAACAATAACCCAGATTTCATTATTACCTCGAGATGTCTTCGGTAATACCACAACAAAGTCCATGGATATATTCTCCCATTTCCACTCTAGCACTGGTAAAGGATGAAGTATCCCTTTCGGTAACTGCCGCTCTGATTTAACCTGTTGACATGTCAAATACTTCACAGTAAAATCAGCAATATCTTTTTTCATTCTATCCCACCAGTAATACTCCCGCAAATCTCTGTACATCTTAGTACTTCCGGGATGAACTGAAAATGGAGAACTATGAGCTTCACATAACAACTCTCTCTACTACTGTGAATCACAACACACACACAATATCTTCCCAAAATCTCAAAACGCAATCATTATCAATGTTGAATTCATGCAACTTACCTTTCTGAACCAGCTCTACCTTTTTCTGCAACTCATTGTCTTTCTTCTGTGCTTGCTTGATTCTATCTGATAGAGATGATCTCACTGATACCTGAAACAAAATAGAAGAACTTCCAGCACCAACAACTTCTATTAAAAATTTTATCAAATCCTTAACCAAAGGATCACGTTCCAAACACAACATCGATAATGAAGCATTACTTTTTCGACTCAAAGCATCAGCCAATTTATTTTCTTTTCACGGATGATAATGAATTGTACAATCATAATCCTTGATTAATTCCAGCCATCTCCTTTGTCTCATGTTTAACTATTTCTGAGTGAATATATACTTTAAACTTTTGTGATCAGTATATATTTTACACTTTACTCCATACAAATGATGCCTCCAAATTTTTAAAGCGAAAACAACAGCAGCTAATTCCTAATCATGTGTAGGGCAATTTACCTCATGAGTTTTCAACTGTCGTGAAGCATAAGCAATTACCTGATCATTCAGCATTAGGACACAACCAAGTCCTTTCAATGAAGCATCACTGTATATAACAAACTCACCATTCCTGGAAGGTAGTGCCAAAACTGGAGCATTCACCAATCTTCTTTTCAATTCCTGAAAACAATCATCACATTCTTTTGTCCAGATAATCTTAACACCCTTCCGAGTTAGCTTAGTCATTGGACTAGATAACTGTGAAAAATTTCTAACAAACCTTCGATAATAGCCTTCCAAACCAAGGAAGCTACGAATCTCAGTTACATTTTTGGGTCTTGGCCATTCTTCAACAACCTTTGTTTTTGGAGGATCAACAGTTATCCCATCTTTAGAAACAATATGACCAAGGAAAGAAATTTGTTGCAACCAAAACTCACACTTGCAGAATTTTCCATATAGTTTCTTTTCTTTTAAGGTTTACAAGATAACCCTTAAAAGTATTTCATTCTCCTCTTTACTTTTAGAAAACACCAAAATATCATCAATGAAAACCACCACAAACTTATCCAAGAACTCATGGAAAAATCTATTCATTAAGTCCATGAATATATCAGGTGCATTGGTTATCCCAAAAGGCATTACTAAAAATTCATAATGGCCATATCTTGTACGGAACACGGTCTTCGGAACATCTTCTTCCTTTACCTTCAGCTGATGGTACCCCGATCTCAAGTCAATCTTTTAAAAATTCTGATCTCCCTGGAGCTGATCAAACAAATCATCGATATGAGGCAAATGATATTTGTTCTTAACAGTGATGTTATTCAAGGCTCTATAATCAATGAAAATTCTCATTGAACCATCTTTCTTTTTAACAAATAAAACAGGAGCACCCCATGGTGATGTGCTAGGTCGAATGAAACCTTTATCTAATAAATATTTCAATTGCTCCTTCAACTCTAAAAGTTCAATTTGAGCCATTCGATAAGGGGGTTTTGAAATTGGCTTAGCATTAGGAACTAAGTCAATAGTAAAGTCAACTTCCCGATCTGGTATTATTCCAGGCAACTCATCAGGAAAAACATCAGGATACTCATTTACCACTGGCACATCATTAATCTGGATAGTTCCTTTATTTTCAACGATGTGTGCAAGGTAACATTCATTTCCATCTTTTACAAGTTTCTCGGCCTCTTGATAAGTTATCAACAGTAAGGGTTCATTCTTGTACACAAACTGAAAGTCTTTCTAAAAATAAACTTCTTTAGCTCTACAGACAATCTTAGCATGGTAAATAGAGAGCCAATCCATACCCAGGATAACATCAAACTCTACTAGAGGTAGAACAATAAAGTTTGCAAGTAGTTTCTTTCCACAGATAAGGATAGGAAGATTCTTATAAATTCTTTTTGCGTCAAAATTTCCCCCAGGTGTTTTTACCAAAAGTTCAGGAGTCATTTCTTGAGATGGTATTCCCATTTTACTAGAAAAGTTTTCAGAGATGAAAGAATGTGTAGACCCCGAATCAAACAACACACCGGCATAATCTAAAAAAACAAAGAAAGTACCTGATACAACTTCATTTGATGGCCCGACATCTACTGAAGTAGTTGCAAAGGATTTCACCACCCATTTCTTCTTGTAGTCTAACTGATTCCCATCACTCAAGCTCTTTGTCGGACACTTGTTTGCATAGTGACCCATCTCATTGCACTTATAACATTTCACTAACTGTAAATAAAATTTGGTCTTACCATCACCCTGATTCTTTTCAGTGCACTCACAAGCCTTATGTCCCATCTTACCACATTGGTAGCACTTTCCAAAATTCAGAAGGCATTTCCCAGTAGGCCTTTTGCCACATTTATCACAAACTGGAAACATAGATTTCTTACCATCAAACTTTTTTGAAGAATTCTTCCCTTTCTTTTGCCACCTTGGTCTCTTCTTCTGCTGGTTGTTATAGAACACTTGATCTTCAAAAAACTCCATTTCCACCTTCTCAGCACATTGAATAAGCTTTTCATAACATTTAAACTCACTAGAAGCCAATGCCCTTCAATATTTTGGGTTTAATCTTGAGTAAAAACGACTGGTTTTACTATCAAGGTCTCAGATAAAATTTGGAGCATACCTTGCCAATCGAGTGAACCTTTCTTCATAGGCAGCCACTGAGTCTTCCTCTTGCCTCAATTCGAAGAATTGATTTTCCATCCTAAGTCGAACAGCCTTAGGAAAATACTTCTCAAGAAACATACCTTTGAATTCATCCCAGTCGAGAGCATCAATCTCATTAGTGTCCCTGATATTTTTAACCATCGACCACCACTGATCTGTTTCACCCTCCAAACGATATATAGGAAGACTAACCTTTTGATTGTCCGAACACCCCATGACATCAAAAATATTCTCCAGTGCTTTAATCCACCCTTCAGCTAGAACATGGTCTGATGATCCTCTGAATGATGGGGGATATTGCCTCATGAAATGTTCCACCACTGACATGTTCCTCTACGGTTGATCTGTCTGATCTCGTGCATGGATACCACCACCATTTATCGCTTGAGTCAACTGTGCCATTACTGCAAAAAACTGTTCAGTTCCAATTCTGACCATCTCAGGATGCTGATTCGGAAGGTTATTTCCTTCTGTACGCCTTCCTAGCACTGCTTCCCTGTTTCCTCTACAGAAAACCATTCTAAACAAACATGTCTTAGATGAAGCAACATGGTAATCTTTAAATACTATATCACTTCAATTTGACCATAAAAAATATTTTTGGATAATCATTTAATATAATTCTAACTCCTAAATTTATCTAAACTGACCTTTGATACCAACTATAAGGCCCCAGCCTTAAACTTTACTTAATCTTGAGTAATTACAAGATTACACATTGAGGAACTTTTTGGGTTTAGAGTTTTAGAGAAATAGATCATAAAACCTGCATTAAATTCTACATATAAACAAAGTGGTTACATAAAGATAGTATTCTTATTCCCCATCAATGGAAACATAGTTAAAATAAAACATTGATTCTTTCTTGACACTTCCTTGACACTATCATCATATAATGTACCTTTCCCTTGACCTGTGAAAAAAATTTCAATAAATTTGGGATTAGCATAAAAAGCTCAGTAAGGGATACAAAAATATGGAAAGGAAACATGGGTACATATATATATATATCTAAGAATGAAATCATACTTTACCCATAAAACATAATCACTTTAACATACCTCATCAAATCATGAATAAATCATATAAATCATAAGACATAAAGGTAACTTGAGGCATTCATAACATTCTTACGTAGGGAGTAACCCTCTTGGTTACGTTTGGAATACCCATCACAGTATATTCCCTAAATCTCTTCAGAGAAACCTTAACGTTACACTCCTTCGTGTTACCCAATGCATTGGAGAGCTATATCGGGCTCACCCGCCCTTAGTTTATCACGAAACCACCCGTCTTCATAATAATTCCCAAGAAACTCAACATAATCGTATCGCATAAAACATGTATAAAGGAAACATAACATTTCCACATTTCATTCACAAGATATCAACACAACACATTGATATAAAAACATTATGAAAACCATTTTCAATACCAAAATAAAATAAAAGTAAAACATGGTATTTATTTTTCTTTTAAAAAGAAGGTATGGCTTGTAGAGGAAGCCGAAACTCAAATAATGGTCACGGCGGCGGAGAAGTCGTTGTCGCCGCATACGTACGACCAAAATCATTCCCTTTTTTCATTTAGTAAACGCTTCGTATAAAAAAGATTCCTTTTGGATAAACGTAAAATTCAAAGGGGTTTATACACCATATAAAATAAGGTTGTGTATAAAACATAATATTCCTCAATGAAAGGAGATTGAGACGAAGTCCCATACCTCGGGCCCGACCTGACTCGATCGTTCTTTAATGTCCTAAATAATAAAATTGAGTTAATTTCTACTTGCTTAAGAACCTTTTTCATGTTCATTATTCCTTTTATATCACTTATTTCCATGTCATGAACACTATGTAATTATTTAAGTTAATAACGGTTGTTTTAACGATCATTAGTACTTGAGTAAAAAATAAACCCTTTATAATTACGAGTTGTTCATGTATCCATTATATCCAGAATTATAATAATGATGTATATATCATATATATCCAGTATATACATACATTTATAATATTACATAATCATTTAGAGGTAAGAAATGAAATGCACCGTTCATGGAGACGGTAAGCCGTACGTACGCATGAACGCTACTTTCATTTATATTTCTTATTTTATAGAATGGAATCATAATGATATAAAGGTAAATTATAATTCCAGTATAATATCATATATAATATCTTAGTTCAATCCTTTATACGTCCCACATATGGTATTTAACGAATCAAATCACTTTGAGGGGGCGGTAGTCCGCACTTCCTTAAATGAAGATATCACAGTTACCCATAATGGAAACCATAAAGGTATGCCCAAAATGAAAAATACAGAAGATTAAGGAAAACATAAACATATTATATATCATATATAAATATAGTTACATCTTAATGGACACCTTTGAAGGTGTTAAAAGATTGTTGAACAATCATCATTTCGGGAGGCATAAATTCACCATCCACGGAAACAGTATGTCCTTTAACTATTAGATGTAGGTGTGTGTAAGTGTAGCTCAAATACTTCTTATAAAAAATCCTAGTATATTTAATATACTGTAGTTGTTAAAAAAGAAATGAATAAAAAGATTTTAGGGGGTTGGAGAAGCAAAATAAAACAAAAGGACTCAAGTGAAGACATTACCTTAAAATCGGGTAACTCCCTTTGGTTTGAGCTCAAAGGCTTCCTTGGGAAGACTTCTGCCCAAAGTGAGTCTTCAAGGAGTAATAGAGGGATGTGGAGAGACAAAATGGGCAGGGGTTGTCCGAGCCAAAGGCTTTGGGAGTGTGGGTAAGGAGGTAGAGGTGGGAGCCTTTTATAAGAGGAGAGGAGGGGCACTCTTGGAAAGTAAAGAAAAGTCACTTTATTTTAAAATGGTACTAAGATTTAAGAGGTCCCACATTGATTTGTTTCAAGGAAAAGGTGATAAGGGTTAGAAAGAAACCCATCCAATAGGTTTTGGCCATGTTAAGGTCTTATATTTTACATTATCATTCCATTTTATTTAAATCGTTGAATAATGAGGTCATTGCGGCATCATCGTGATGCCATAAATAATTTTATATATATAAAGTCTAAAAATTATAAAAAAAACTACTATGATGTATGAAATCATTTTATATTTCCAATGACTATTTATAATAAAAAATATGATCTTTATAACCCCATGTAAAAATTGTTTTAGTAAAACATTTCATGTTTGTGTCATTTTTACTTTTACATTAAATAAAAAGTTATTTATGTCATTTCCCAACCAAAGTGGCTCCATGGGGTCCCCAAGTTGACCCATGGATTTTCTTGTTCGGCCATGACATATCCAATGAGGGTAGGACATGTGTCAAGCTCATCTCATTTTATTAAAGCATTATTTTTACCTTAAACTACACTAATTACCTCTAATCGCGATTAAGAACTTAAGAGTTACTATTCACCAAAAAATTATTTTAATCTCATTGAACCACATTTTACTTCTTAATGACAACCATGTATGTCGGATTTTTGAAATTCAAAACACAGAAGTGGTAATATTTCATTTAAACGAAAAATCAGTTTTTATAAGTACCACATAGTGGTTTCACTATTCATCAAAAATTGAAGTTTTTCAGAAAAATACCAAAAATTCACCCTAAGCTATATTTGATATTCCGAATTCAAAAATGAATTCTATTTTACAAAATTCAAAACACATAAGTCACATTAATTAATTTAATAATTAATTCCCGCTGTCGTGACAAATAGCGTGTTTTTATGAAACAATAAGTATCAAAAGATTGACACCAGTTTAAGTCCAATTTCAAAGTGAAATTGATTCCAATGACCACCATTGGATTAAATGGTAAAAATATATTCTAATTTCACTTCAAAATAAATTCAAAAGATAATCTAATCATATAAATAAATTAGATTAAAAAGCAGTTTTGATGTAAAATGCAGTATTTTTCACTATTCATTAAAAAATGAACATTGTCTGAAAAATACCAAAAATTCACACAAAGTAAATTTTGATGTCCCAATCATAAAGAATAAGTTTATTTTGACAAACATGTCTTATAAAATTGTCAAAAGATATATTTAAAAATGGTTTTCCATCAAAAGGCAGTAAAACAATCTTTCAAAAATATGAGTGTATTCCATGCTTAAGATTGGATTTATTTTCATTTTAAGCCCCTAAAACACTATCTAATTCATTAATATACATAGATAAAAATATCTATTATTCATTACCTACTTGGGATATTACAAAAATATATGAAGAAAATTTATCGAAGCTTTCATAAGAGATTTTATAAATGTGATTTTTCCTTGACCAAGGCCATGTCAAAATTCGAGAACCGAAAAATGAAGAAAATTGTTTATAGAAATAGTTTAAAATTATTAACATCATGACCCAAAACCCATCCACCTAAATAAAGTACCACCATCGTAGATAATGCCATTCTGTAATACACTCATGTAATATAGGGTTTTATATCTAGACACTCGTAGAATGGATTTTTATATTATATTTTTATTAATAGAAATATGATATTTTCCCCGATATTGTTTAATATATATAAGAATATATATTGAGTTTTTAAAAATTCTATATTTATACATAGAATATAAACTATATTTATATTAAATATTTATTTCAAATTAATAAATAATTAACATATTTATGTATTTTAAATTTAAGTTATTTTGGTTAAATAAAATTATTAAAAAATTATATATTTAAATATAAATTATAATATTATTTAATGAAATCATGTGTACTTTTTATATGGTCCAGGAAGTTGTTAGCGTCTTACAAATTAGTATTTCCTAGTGGAATGAGATTTTAATCTATTATTATAAATAATATCATATATAAAATTAGTTTATTGTGATAAATATTATTTTTGAAATAATATCATTGAAATTATATTCTAATTATTATTTAGAAATTTTTTAAAGAAATATTTTTTTGGTAATAATTAAATAAATTATAAATATAGTATATCTATTTTGACTTAATAATATAAAAAATGTGATGTAATAAATACTATATTTGGACTCGAAAACATAAAATATAATTATACTACAAAATATTTTTTTAATGATATTTGATTAATTTAAGAAAACTACAACGAATCCTCTAAATCCTGATTTAAATATTTGGATTTTAAAACAATTATCTATAAACAAGTCAAACCTCAAAATAATAAATTATTTAAATTTTGGGAGTTTAGACCAAAGAAAAATAAAATATTGAAAACACCCATCTTGTAAAAACCATTGCAAAAAACTAAGGCATGGTTTTTTCTATTATTCTATTATATGGATTCAAAAACCAATGTTTACAAATTAATAAAGAATAACTATCTAATTTTCAATAAACTGCATCCCATTATCCCATTACCCTTCAATCAAAACTCATTAAGACTTAATTTACTATTCCTCTCCTTCTATATAGCCCACGCAAGGTTTCCCGATATCTTATGAATTACATCACATGATCTTTAATTGACCTCTCATATATATATTAACATTAAAGTATTTGTATTCAAATAATTTGATCATATTAAATATTTTTATTTCCAATTTTTTATATTGTAATTTTTTTCCACATCCTTTATGATTCCCAATTAATGGGACACCACCTTAAAATATCATTAAACCCTTCTGGGAACCATTAATTGCACATTTTATGATTCCAAAAATAGCTTATGATTTTCCATAAACAAAATTTTTATTGAAAATAACCATCCCCATAAAAACATAGGGTAATTTACCTAGATATACATGAACAACATTGACTGGGTATATACATGAATGTAACCCACACTTCATAATTTGTGGATTAAATGAAATGAACAATGTTTATAATTTTTATGATCTATATGGTACAAAAATACATGTACATGATATGAATTTGACTGGTGGGCCACACATTAGATAGCCCTTTAATTTATTTGGTAATGATTTAACTAATAAAGATACAAAAAATAGTAGACAAGGAGTTTTCATAATAACACAATATTAGGATGTCTCATTGATTAACATTGAAATATTCTTATGATTTCATGTCTTCTATTGTTTTAAAATTCCTATGTTTCTTTGATGTTATAAAATAATATCTTGAATTCATGTTCATTTTTTTCCACATCCTTTTATTGAACCTATATTTTCATTTTATCTCAATTTATTTACATTCATACTATTATGATTTTATGATTACCAGAAATATATTTGTAGCAACCACATTTATTATATATATTCAAATGCTAATCCAGGTAGTATTATAAGATTAATAGAATATAAGGCAATTTTTGGTGTTTTTAAATAAAATCATTTCCCAAATGATTCAAGTTATTATGTCATATATTTAATTTATAAAATATAGTATTCCTTCATATATTTTGGGATTATATTAATTATATATTTAAGAATTAAATAATAAATTAATGTGTTAATATTACATGGGTTTTTATAAGTTTTTTAGAATGCATCACATGCAAATAATTAGGATGGTTTACTTCACCTATTTTGGGTATCTAATGAAATAAAATGACTCTAATTGTATAAAGACCAATATGGTATGTAGGTATCAAAAAGTAAAATTATCTATAGATTAATATGTATATTTCACCATAGACCACTAGCAGGAATTGGGATGGATTTTAGTCGAGGGACTTATAAGTTGTGGAGCAAGAACCCACATTGTTGATGAAGGACCTCCAATATTTTGATGAACAATTATTAATACGTTACAAATAGAAACATCTTTATTTTAATTCAATTTATCTTCCTCATTTATATAATCCCATAAAATATATTTATTAAATACTTTATTTGAATATCTATCATATATTATTGATATAACTACACCAATTGGGAAGAAGATGGAGAAACTATTTCATCATAGAATTAGTTTTTGGATCTCATTTCCACCACTGTGTATGTGAAAAGATATAAAATTTTAACCAATGGAAAAAAAAATTTGTTATATGTCCATGTGGTATAAAAAAATGAATTTATGTGGATTCTATAATAATGGATGTTTTTCTCTTGGGATAAAATAAAGAATTTATTTGATATACAATGTTTCTTGTTTTTGAAGTCCTATAAAAAATTATTTATCAGATATTTCTCCATGATTTCATTATTTATGACAACACTCACATAAAAATGGTTGTATAATCAGTATGAAGTATCATTTATACCTATATATAATTTTGATTTTATATAAGACAACTAATGGATATATTATTTATTGCGATGAAGTGGGAATAGGATGGAGTTATGTGCTTATGTTGGGTGACCAAATGGTTGTATATTATTCCAACACCATTATAATTTAAAAGGTTAATATTCAAACCAAAATCTAGAATTTTAAATGAATACCTATGTGCTCAAGTGTTAGTGAAACCACAACTTTTTGGGAAAATTTCATTGTGTATATACACTATAAAAAATTGAGTAAAATATTATTTCATAAGGGTTTCATTCATTGAAAATTGAGGTGTAAAAGTTCAGTAAGTATTCATTTTTGATCTCTCTAATAACATAAGGACTGGGAATATCATCATTATTTTCTATTAAATGGTTCCCATTTATTTCAAGGAATGAGGGAGTTTAGTGGCGAGTGGGTCTTAATGAGACTCATCACGAACATAATATTAGAAGAAAATAAAGGGATGGTTGACATGATTCATTTATGTGTCCAATTGAAATCATTTATCTTTTATCTTATTCACCATTAGTAGTTAATGACTAATGAGATTCATCATATCATGAAAAATATTATAGGTAAATGCCACCAAAGATTATTTATTTTCTCTTAGGGGGATATTAATTTTATAGAATATCTTTGTTGTTTGTCGATTCATGACATAAAAAAAAGGTTAACAATTTCCATCACTCCAATTTGACAGTCCATCGATGACACAAAATTATTTAATATGATATAAAGAAACATTATTCATGGAAAAATATGTGTTGGGTAATAGAATATTTCATATCAAGATTCTAAATATGTCAATAGATTAACATTTTCCATCAGAATTTATTTGTGTTGATTCATTATTTTAACATGCCAACTAGAAATTGAGATTTCATATCCACAGACTCATTATTAGGATAACTTAAATCACTCGACAGACAGACACTATATTGATTCTGATTGATTAGTTAATTAAGTCATCTCACATTATCTAAATCTTGTACAACACATTTTTGGTGGATCCTAGGATGTTATTCATGAATGATATTTTGAACTTGAATGGAATTACATCAGCCATTATTTTTCATTGCATTCATAGTTTAATATTATGTTTTATAGTTGTTTTTTATGTGGTAGTGAGATCCAAAGTAAAAAAAAACAAGAATATTTTCCAATGAATATATACTTCTACGCACAATATAATGATATGTGGATCTAGTTAACTTTATATCCATAGTCTAATATCGAATTTGGACATAGTTCATATCATGTTGGTGAAGGAAAATAGTATACATGGGCTATGGTGACAGTTAGATGTGTAAAACCCCCTATGATGTAGTAAATACCCATTAAGGGAATATGAATGACCTAGATTCATGGTAAACATCAAATTTATCAATATGTGAGAATAATTTCAAAGGTATAGATAAAATGTTCCTATTAGTTTCTAATAAAACACCTAATGAAAAGGTCAATGTGAATATTCGTGGAAAGTGGAACTAATGGATAAGGATTATCCTGACCATGGTCATATGTGTTTCTCGAAATTTCTACAACCAAAGTCAACATAGATCATTGAACCTGGTTTATCATTATGTGATGGTCACAGTTGACCATCATTATAAGAATATCAACAGAACCCTATGATGATAGTTCAGCTAGACCATGGTAATTTCTATTGTCTAAAGTCAAAATCCATGTAGATTATATAATTATTCCCCATATTATTTGTTTTATTTTTATAAACGTTATGTTTATATTATATATATATGTGTGTGTGTGTGTTTATACATTTAACACATCTGAGCATTGTGGGAATAGATTTTGTGAAATATAGAAGAGGTGGAGGTACTAAACCACATCAAAGCATTTATTTTTTCATATGTTATGGACATGGTCGTAGAGCATGGTTTCTGATTTATTGAATGGACTCAATCCAATTTGTTTTGGTTTCCACTATTATTTTCATAAGTTTTAGAATTAGAAAAAATATGATGAGGTCTTATAACAACATTCAAAACTATGGATGTAGCACATTCTATATACCAACATCAATTGGGATTCCATACAACATAGAACATGACCCTAGGTTTTTTATATATACTTTGGACCTTTATCCACTATTTCCACTAATGGAAATATGACTATTTTCATTTAATTAATATAAATCATGACAAACCATCTATTAGTGGGTAGAAATTTAACATGAGTGATCCAAATTGTGGAATAAATTATTTATGGTTATGTATTAGACTTTGGGGTGGGGGGTAATGGGAAAAAAATATAGCATTGAATGATTTTCTATTAAATAATAGATAACAATCAACAATCATGGTTGATCCTTTTGAATATTTTTATGGAAAATCATGCTGGTATCACCTTGTGGGATTGAGGTGTGATAAATTGCATTAATTGGATGAAGCATAATTATGGGGATGACTAAAATGATCCAACTTATGAAAAAAATAGTATGTGGGGTCTCATATACTTCTTAAATATTATTCATTTTTATACATGTGATATTTGTTTTCAAAATTAATTCATGTATATTTATATTTTTTTACCTACTTTGTGTCATTAGAGGATTAGTATACAAGTGATGTTAAATCTGTATTATGTGTTTTCCTTGAAAATCAGTGAAATTATCATGATCTTATTATAACATTTTCCATTATCTCTATTAATGAAATCCATTCAAAGGGTTTTCCATTTAACTCAAAAGTATGATTCACAACCTGACTAATATAATTTGTTACACTAGAATCATTTATATCTAAAATAAGTTGTTTTTATGCTTGAGAACCCAAATAAAATCACACTTATTTTAAATAGGGTCCACAACGGAAATCCTTTACATTATATTGGGTCTTAGGGATGAACGAGAAGGATTCCCATGAGAAATAAGGAAGAGAATCGCTCTCATAGGTTAAATAACAACTCATATTCTCTAATGAACTAATATAATGAAAACATAACAACGAGGGGTTACAAAGTGATATGGTTTTGATAATATTTACACCCAAATATTATTTTTCAGATAGTAAATATGTTGTTTAAATAGTTTTATCTTATTTCAAAATTATAGTTTGAATCAATTTATAATATGGAAATGGGGGAGGTAATGTAATTATTGGTTGAAACACAATCTGAACATAGTTATATTTTTCCAGGATAACCGGATGTATGGATACATTGTAGTAATGGGGGATTTATAGTTAGAACATGGTTAGGAGTAACTATTACTCATAATATAATTTAGGAATGTGGATCCCTATGGGACCAAAGCTCAATCACATAACCATTTACGTGGTTGGTGAACAATTTTTCTAACCATGCAATCAACATATTCAATCATAAAAATATTATAATGTCTAATCAATTATTTTATTCTAAAAATTATAATATTCTTATGGACCCATATCCCTTCAATTCATAAATTAGGGTTCTTAATCATTCACCCCCATTCCACTCTCCCTATTGTTTTGATTTATTATAGTTTTTTCATCAATTCAATCATGATTCACCATGTGATTCTGTTCCCAATATTTCTTATCTTTTAAAATATTTCGATGAATTTATTACTCCCCTAAGCCTATAGTATCATATTATTTTTGGTGTAATTTATTTTATTATGGGTTCTTTAGAAACATCTGAAGTTTCAAATTCATTAATCTTCTCGAAATAATTTTAATTTAATCTATACATTTATAATATAATTAATTAAAGGTTTTTTTGTATCATTGTTACATTTGACTCAATAATTTCATCAAATTTATTGTTTAAAATTATTTTTTAGATGGTTTTAAGGTTCATTTTCGGCAAAAATTTATGACAAAAATTACATGAAAATAAGATATCTAATAGTTTATTTTCATATTGGTAATAAATGTTGTCTCAAAAGATTGTTTTGAGAGTAAATAACATGATATCCCCTAAATGTTTCTTTAATAAAACTAACTAAAATTTGAATTAAGAAATTTTGTATTTTTTCCCATAAATTATTGATTTAATTTAATCGGTTCTAAAGGGTAATTCAAAAAACTGGATTCATGGAATGTAATGATTCATAATGTGAAAATAATTATGTTGAAAAATATAATCCTCATATAATAGTTATGTTTTATTGTTATTTTAGGTTCATAGGTTGAGAACCTTGTATAAGAACAACAGTAGGTATACATTTTTATAACATTAATAACCATTATATTAAATCACTATTAAAGGTTTCTACGATAGTTAATGATTTATTTCTCTATATTAGGGGTTCATTTTTCATAGTGGGTTCATTATTGTTTGAAATATATCAATTTAAAATATATTTTTATACGTATTTTAGGTAGCATTGAATTTTTTTACTCAAGTGATTGACCCACGATCCATTATTAAAAACATATATTTATCTAGATCATTAAATTTAATTTTAAATTATTATAATTTATTTTTCATTCCATGCTCAAAGTTACTATGCTATAAATATTAAATTTTTATCGATAATTTTATAATATCAAACTTCCATGTATGCCTAATAGATTTTTTCTCATAGAATACTTTTTGGGATCCCGCTTGGTTATTTATAATCATACTCTATATACACCATTAAAAGTAATAAATACATTATTCTTAGTTTTTCATGTAAATTAATGTATCTATGTGGAAAATTCATGAGATTAATGATATAATTAAACCATTTTTTCTATGAAAGTATTTTAAATATTCTTATGAATACGCTAGAATAATGTTGTTGGGCCGAAGAGGAATTCTGGTGCCTAAAGACAACAGTGTGGTTATATTAAAAACATTACAAATATTATATCATCATCATGATTTTTTTAAATGATAGAATAACTCATTCAAATATTTATATAACTGAATTATAATCATCCCATTAAATCCAAGAAAACTTGTTTTACCATAAAAATCACATAACATTTTTCAGTTGCGGTTGTTCGATTATTAATTATTCATGTGCAGTTCATTAAATTAAGTAAATAATTTATTTATTTATTTTTTGTCACCTAGCTCAACCCACTATTTAAAATATATTATGTGAAAACTATTATGTTATCCACATAACCTTATTATTTTGTAGAGGACCCTTGAAAGAGAGTTTCAGGCAAACAATGGTACAAGTACAAACAATGCATTACAACCAGGACCATTAACACCATTTTGGTAAGTGGATATTTCTAAGTAATATAATGAATGACCATTACATGTTAGTGAACTATTCAAACCCATAGTAGGAGGTTTTTCTGTGTATTATAGCCTTGTTATATTTTTCCCATGTTGTTCGTGAATAATCCCATAAAATAAGATTGATTCACTTAACGATGGATTATTTATGGGTACCATTGTATCCTTTTAATAAATAGAAGTTGATGATATTTTATTTTTTCTATCAATTATTCATTGTTAAGTAAATTATTCAAATCCAACCATAAAATAGTGTAGTTTCAGTCCCCATGTTCATTTTTTCTACATTTCTCCCATAGTCCTTTATATATTCACTGTAATAAGAAAATTTGGCTGTTATTTTGATGAATACCCAGAATGAAATAATTTTACAGCTAGTCATTAGTGTAACTTTTCATTTGAATGGGTTTGGATTTATGATTTATGGCATGATCAATATGAATTTTAGTGTGATGGGTGAATAAGATTATAGATCAGATGAGGTTTGTCATTTTTTTTGGTCTTCAATTGTATTGTGCAATGGTGGATGCCTGTTGGTAGATTGGGTGGTAGAATACGGCCCCCAACAAGTGATCGAGAACCCCCAGTCCATGATCCACAATACATGGGTGTTATTGATGGTAGATCTACTAGTGATGGATTTGTTAGTGGATAAAACCTGAAAAAATATATATTCATAAAAAATCCATGTTACATGACATTTAGATTGAATAAAATGGACATTATAGTCCCTTTGCAGAGCTGACTAGTGTTCCTATAGAGATATAAGTATCACAAGCTCTATGGTGGATCCAAATATCATGAAACACATTGAAATCCATATTGTAATGTACATGGATTACATATCTAGGAATCCATATGGTGGTAAACACCATGTTTTCCAAGACACATGTCGTGTATCCCTTTTCTAATGGATCATTCAACATTATAATTATAAACCATAGAGTATATGTGGCCCCATATTCCATTCATGTTGGGGATCATGATGTGTTCTTCAGAGTGTGTATGAGCCATGTCAGATTGTACATGTTGAGTGATAAACATGACCCTATATACCGTGTTTATCCAAAAACATGTTGTGCACATCCAAATATAGTCAGGTATGACTAGTGTACACATGAATACCTATAGTAAATAGGAGAAGGATATTTTACACAAGATGTGATAGATGGTATTGTGACTTCCAAAAAAAATTTACACATCTTTTACCATGTCGTTGGGAACAACATGTATCTAGAGGAGGATATTCCTTCTCAAACAGAAAGACATGTGTAATTCCAATTTCAAAGAGAAACATTGTGTAACTCATGGTACATGAAATATACCTTTTAATTTAATGTTCGATCCCTTTATATTCTATCATCAATTTCTACATCATCATGACTAGTATTTGGACACAAGAGCATCCAATAATGAGTTCTTTTCGACATCAATCGTGACGGTGGATATTATTGTTGTATTCATGGAATGTTGTGATTCTTTTCAAGAGTGGATCTTATTGGGAAATACATGACCAATGGAAGTGATTGAAAAGTATCATGATAGATATTTTGGGTTTGGTACTCCCCAATCATCATATGGAGATAGTCCCCCATTCTCTTTACACATGTAGAGGTAGTACTACCCCATACTTCTGTAGGGAACTGAGACTCAATTTATGGAGTGGTATTCCCCTATTATCAAACTCTTGTATATAGTGGGTCCTCCATAATATTTTTTTATACATCATGTATGGAATTAATTATAATGTATGGGGAAAAACTAATTAGATTTTGGTGAGGTAATGTGAGATGATGGAGTTTGGAAACCCTTATCATAGTAGGGTGTTGGTCCCCCCATAAACTTAATTGATGTGGAGTAGAACCCCACATGCGATAGAGGTCTTAGATCTTTTATCTTTGAGTACAACTCTCTGAAATACATGGGAATGGTTACACCAATGGTAATTTTACTTCCTCTATAGTGGAGTTCATTATCTATGTGTGGTTCTAACACAAGGAATATTTTGTGATAAAATGTGATAGTGGGAATAGGTTATAGATTCATAGTGACACTGGTTGAATCATTGTCCATAGCAAGGATGTAGAGATGGGGATCCCCTATCTCTCTACAATTGGTCTTATTATTGATCATATATATTTTTTGGTTGAGTTGACTATTTAATGATTCAATTGATCACTTTGTGTTTGGTGATCTTGGGGTGTCATAATAGGAAAGTTTATAATAACACTACATGAAAATTTCCCGCACATGTCATACATTATAAAATGATAGACAAATCAATGTGGAATTCATTGTATCATAGGTGTACATGGGTATATTGACCACATTCAGTGGTCAAACATGGAGATCTGAAGTGGGATTGGTTTTTTTCAATTATTTTAAGCTTTTTCATCTTTTGACATCACATTTGGATGATCATGTAATTTACTCATTTATACATTGGATTTATATTTTTTGTACTCTAATGTATCACCTTGAGGTTATTGAAACCATGTTTTTAATTTGGATGTTACAACCTATTATTATTCTTACACAATTTTTCAATGATATGGTTCTGTGTGTTTATAGAGGTATATTATTCTATGGAAAACTTTTCAATTTATTCCTTCTCAGTACTATTTATATGCCCCTAACCAATTAATGATGGGATTGGGGTGTCATACTAAAACTACTTCCTTGAAGATGGGCCCCGGTGGGTTACATCGAGAAAGAGTCCTATCAATGGTGTTTCTCCGTTGAATTAATTTAGAGATAGAACCATGTTGAATATTTTTTTAGATCTTAGGTATATAGTTTTGGGGAGTCTTGATTATAGATTTTTGGATAGGGATCCTAGTGTTGGTGTGAAAAAAACAAGACCATACACTAAGACTCTTATTACCTACCTTTCAATTCGACATACTAAGACATCATTTGAAAGGAAAAAATGGCACATGAATCATTTATGTTTGAGTCATTTGATTGTCCTTATTCAGTCATCTCATTAAATATTAAAATTAAACACGGTATATCAAGATATGTTTCAGGATTAATCCATGATGATAACCATCTTGGATTTCAATAGTGTTTTCTGATGATTACTAGCTAATCAATGAGGCCCTGGTTTAGTGATCCATTCATGAATTGTTTCCTCTTGGAGGGGACTGAGATGTTTTACAGCTTATTGAGTAGTGCAAAAACCCACTTCTAGTGTTTCATATGGATGATTATATACATGTAGAGTAGTTGCTGACTCTTGTAGTATAGGACGATGGTATATAAACGTGTCATGATTTTTTATGAATCAATGGAAAGAATCTATGGTATCCAAGGATATCTGATCTTAGGGTATATGAGGACTAGATTAGAGTATATTATCTGGTTTTCTAGTGTCCATACTATTATATCATATGGTTGTTATAATCCCAGTAATCCTTATGGAACAACTTTTTTATCTGGGGGAATCAAAAGATGATGAACCTATGTTGATAATGCATCATTGGTTCAATAGATGGATACCATCTACATTTCATGGTGATATAACCCCCCTTTTTAATATGTAGAATAATTTCATGATAATGTGGTGTGAAATTACGTCTTGAATATGACCCCTATTGATGTTTGTTTTGGTGGTGAAAGTTTTTCTTTATGAATCATGGAATTGGTAGATCCTTATATATTTTATCTATGACATATATTTAGACACATTGTTAGGAGGGATAATTCCACACCCAATTAATTTCCTTACATCCAACGGCCTGAAGGCCTTCAAATATTTTTTTATTATTGATAATTCCCCATTTTAATGGAAGAAGGGGAAAACCCAAAAGACTCCATAGACATAGGACAATCACACCTGAAGGAAAAAAAATAATGATAACAAAAATGATAACCAGATAAACCCCTCCCCGGCATAAAATCTTGTTGAATCACTCCAACGATGCAAGGAAAATCAGAAATACAATGTCTTGTTACAAGAACATGCCCTATACGATGAAAAACAGCATACTCTCTCAAACAAATGAGTCCTAAAAGCACTAAGAAGAAGAACAATCATCTCTAGATACTCTTACGAGCTTGATCTGAGTGATCGAGTATGGATGCACAAAATTCACACCTGAAAAAAAACACATAGAAGGAAACCCAACGCCCCCCCCCTCTGAGGCAATGTAGGTCAGACACAGAGCACATTGGAATCCTGCCGAAGCCCTCACTTGAACTCGCTAGACAAACCTCGAAGTCGGAGCCTCTCAGTGGACGCCAAAAATACCACCAGAGGAAACATGTAAGCGATGGATAGTCGATCAGAGAAACTGATGATTCCAGAATGATGGGATGTTGTGCCACCAATGCGGAATTTCTCCAGGCCATGTCATCTCTAAGCATGGCGATCTGATATACTAGAGCGGAACATCATCGCCATGACTGGAAATGACACTGAACTCCACCAAATCTCAAAAAACCACACCAGATAAAGGTTCTAGCCTAGAGCAGATGAAGAAATCGTGGCCGATCTAGGCTGGAGGGGGAAGGAAAAAGGAATGAGGGGAAACCCTAGCCACCTCAGGAGAGAGAGTGGACACCGCTCAAAGTCCTCCCCCCAATTAATGTGATTAAGATGATATAAAAACTCATACATGTGATTTATTACCATCAAAATATGATCATTGTGAGGTATAGTGGATGAGATTATTTAACATGTATGTTTGGGGATGTTTTATATTTTATAGTGTTAAATGAAACCTTGGTTGTGTAGAACATATTTATAGAGTGAAGGATAACATTGTATAGTAGGAAATTATGACCTGAAGTCTCTAGATGTGTTGTGATGTATAAAGATTGTATTATCTTCCCCAAATGCATATTTGGTACAAAGATGTAAGCCTAATACCCTATAATCTAACCCATTTCTGACAAATGGTGGTTCCATTTATGGATATTTATTTTATAACCTTATTCATGGAGGCTCCAACAATGGATAATAGGTCATCACAAACATCTACTAATAGTGTTACCTGACATTGGGAGGAGATATATCCACGTATGTAATATTATTGTAGCATGAGGTGTGGACATATAAGGTCTTCCTTGGTGTGGACCAGTTTCTTCTTGTTTATTCCCATCATCATTTTAATTAGTGGGATTTAAATTTTTCCCAATGCAGTTTTATGTGGTTCCATTCATATATGTTGACCCCACCAATTTTTAGTATGAGTTCATTATAAAGAGGATACATCTGATTTATTATAAGTTGGATACTATAAAACATTGAGTAGTGGATTTTATGAGCATTCAGATTTCTATAATGATGGAGAGGGTATATTTGGATTTTATGCATTGGTTACAATTGAAAAAATTATTCATCCCCACAAATTTGGAATGAAAAGTGGGGAATTTAGGATCCACTATACATTAATTAGGTTTTCATGTTGTCTTTATTCCATTATTGATAAGGTCATCTATAATCAATGGAGTTTTTGAATCAATGTAGTTACCACTCCACCTATAACATCCCAGGTAAATAATGTATAAAAAAATTTCATATTTATTAATATTTACGAATTAAATATTAATTTTACTTTAAAAGGGTTGCAATGTTCGATAGTGTACCAGATACGCAACAAATAGTTTCATTGAAATCTTTCGTTGCACACTAGTAATAAAATAATATTATTTTAAATGGTAGTTAACACATAGCCGTTGTGTTGGAGGGAATGGATAGAAATAACTAAAATATGATTATATATGTTTTTTAAATGTTTTTACTTTTATCTAATAAACGATAAATGCTTAAAATACGGAAAGATTTCAATTTTAGGCGTATATGCCCTAGTTTTCACTAAAGGTTCACTTATCGCCTTTTGATGGCGAACCATCATTAAATATATTTTTTTTCACTCTTATACATTCTATTGGACCAAATAAAACTATCCTTTAGAATCAGGACATCAAAATTTACTTTGTGTAAATTTTTGGTATTTTTCGGATAAAGTTCATTTTTTAATGAATAATGTAAAATGTTGTATTTTAATTCAAAACCAATTTTTAATATAATTTATTTATATGATGAGATTATATTTGTAATTGGTTTTAAAGTGAAATTAGAATATATTTTTACCATTAAATCCAATAGTGGTCGTTGGAATTAATTTCACTTTGAAATCGGACTTAAACTAGTGTCAATCTTTTGATACTTATTGTTTCATTAAAACACGCTATTTGCTCTGACAATGGGAATTAATTATTAAACTAATTAATGAAACATATATGTTTGGAATTTTGTTAAATGGACTTCATTTTTGAATTCATAATATCAAATATATCTTAGGGTGAAGTTTTGGTATTTTTCTGAAAAACTTCAATTTTTGATGAACAGTGAAACCACTAAGTGGTACTTATAAAAACTGATTTTCCGTTTAAATGTAATTTTGTCATCTCTGTGTTTGGAATTTCAAAAATCCGACATACATGGTTGTCATTAATAAGTAAAATTTGGTTCAATGGGATTAAAATAATTTTTTAGTGAATACAAACTTATTATGTTTTTAATCGTGATTAGAGGTAATTAGTGTAGTTTAAGGTAAAAATAAGGTTTTAATAATTTGAGATGAGCATTAAACATGTCCTTCCCTAATTGGATGTGTCATGGCCGACCAAGAAAATCCATGGGTCAACTTGGGGACCCCCTGGAGCCATTTTGTTTTGGAAAGGACATAAATAACTTTTTATTTAATGTTAAAGTAAAAATAACACAAACATGAGATGTTTCACTAAAACAATTTTTACATGGGGTTATACAAGTCATATTTTTTACTATAAATATTAATTAGAAATATAAAAAGATTTCCTACGTCATGATATTTTTTTATAATTTTTAGACATTATATATATTAAATTATTTATGACATCATGATGATGCAGCGATTACCTCATTAATAATGGATTTGAAAAAAATGAAAAGATAATGTAAAATATATGACCTAAACATGTCCAAAACCTATTTTATGGGTATATTTAGAACCCTTATCACCTTACCCTCGAATTATTTCAATGTGGGTCGTTTTCAATCAGAAAATCATTTTAAAATAAAGTAACATTTCTTTACTTTCAAGAGTGACCCTCCTCTCCTCTTATAAAAGGCCCCCACCTCTACCACCTTACCCACACTTAAAAAGCCTTTGTCTCGGCCAACCCCTGACCATTTTGTCTCTAAACATCCCTATCTTACTCCTTGAAGCCTCTCTTTTGGCAGAAGTCTTCCCAAGGAAGCCTTTGAGCACAAATCTAAGAGATTTACCCGATTTCAAGGTAATGTCTTCACTTGTGTTCTTTTTTTTATTTTTCTTCTGCAACCCCCTAAACTATATTTATTCATTTATTTTGTAACAAATACAGTATCTTCAATATACTAGGATGTTTTTATAAGAATATTTAGAACTTCACTTACACACATCTACATCTAATGGTTAAGGAACATATTGTTTCTGTGGTTGGCGAATTTCTGCCTCACGAAACGATTATTGTTCAATATTCTTTTAAACACCTTTAATGGTGGCCATTAAGATTTCACTCTATTTATATATGATATATATTATGTTTATGTTTTCCTTATGCTTCTTTATTTTTCATTTTTGGTATACCTTTATGGTTTCCATTGTGGGTAAACATGATAATTTCATTTTAGGAAGTGCGGACTACCGCCCCCTCAAAGTGATGTGATTCGTTAATGCCATATGTGGGGTGTATAAAGGATGGATTTTAAGTTATTATATATGATGTTATACTGGAATTATAATATACCTCTATATCATTACTATTTCATTCCATTAAAGAATGATATAGAAATCAAAGTAGCGTTCATGCGTACATACGGCTTACCATCTCCATGAACGGTGCATTTCATTTCTTATCCCCAAATGTAATGTATTATTATAAGTACATATATATAATGGATATATATGATGAATGATACATCTAAATGATGAATATAATTCTTGAATTTAAATATACATATCTCTCATTTAGTTTTAATTCCATTAACATGACATAGAAATGAATGTAGCATTCATGCGTACGTACAGCTTACCGTCTCCATGAACGGTGCATTTCATTTCTTACCTCTAAATGATTATGTAATATTATAAATACATGTATATGCTGGATATATATGATATATATGATATCCAAATAAGGAATGTCATTCTGGATATAAAGAACCTTTGACCACACGAACAACATGTAATTGTAAGTAGTCCACTTTCGACTTAAGAACCAAATATCGACAAAACAAACATTATTAACATAAATGATTACATAATGTTTCTAACATGGAAATAAGTTATATAAAAGGAATAATGAACTTGAAAAAGGTTCTTAATAAAATAGAAATTAACTCACGTTTATTATTCAGGACGTTAAAGAACGATCGAGTCAAGTCGGACCTGAGGTAAGGGACTTCGTCTCAATCTCCTTTCATTGAGGCATATTTCGTTTTATACACAACTTTCTTTTATACGGTGTATAAAACCCTTTGACTTTTACATTTATAAAAAAGGAATCTTTTTCTACGAAGCATTTTACAAAACGAAAAAAAGGAATGTTTCTTATAATGTACGCGGTGATGACGACCTTTTCCGCCGCCGCAAGTTTTATTTGGTCTTTGGCTTCCTGAATAAGCCGTAATATTTTTTTAAAATGAAATAAATACCATATACTCTTTTATGTATTTTGGTATTGAAAATGGTTTTTATAATGGATTTGTTATGTCAATATATTTAAGTGATATACTGTGATGAAAGTGTGGAAATGTTGTCTTTCCATTATATTTGTTTTATGTCTTATGATTTTTATAATGGTACTTGGACATTTGACGGGTGGTTACGTGATAAACCATATGACGGGTGGTTCCGGGAATACCAGGATGGGTGGTTACGTTATAACCTCCAATTCATTGGGTATGGAAGTCAGCCGTATGGCAATTCCATTAAGTATGTATGGATGTTGGCCGAATGGCTATTCCATTAAGTGATATGTGTGGATGTCGACCGTATGGTAATTCCACTTAAGTATGTTTATGTCCCAAGTTACCTTTATATGGTATGTGTTCTTTATATGGGTTTTATGTTAATCCTTTGGTTACAAAAGGGTAATTAATGATATTTTATTCAGTGAAGAGTTTTTACTATTTCATGAAGGTGAAGGTATTATATTGATAAAGTATACATGGTTTACTTGTTGTTTTGATAAACTAACAGTTTTCATTCTTTGTGTATCCCTTACTGAGCTTTTTATGCTCACCCAAGTTTTTTTGAAATGTTTTTCACAGGACTTAATGTGGAATAGGGTCAAGGATGGGATCAAGGGAAAGTCATGCTATATAAAACATGGAACTAGACATGTTTCTTTTTAAGAGTTTTTTTATTCTATGGAAACTTAGTAGAAGTTTCTACTTTGTAATCTTTTGAGATGTAATAGTTATGTTCTAACTCTCTAAAACTCTAAACCTGAAAAGATCCTCAATGTGAATTATTCATTTAATTCAATTTTATGTAAGGTTTAAGGCCAGGTCCTTATAACACCGTTTATGATGTGATGTTTTAGGTCAGGTTAGTGAGACCTTGTGGGCCACCACTATAATAGTCTAAGAATATGAATGACAAAACATATGTCCATAGATTTTTTCCTATAGACAATTTCCAATGGTTTAGTTTATCAAGAGGCCTATGTGTACATACAAGAGATATTGGAAAAAAAATTAATAAGAATAGATTAATATAATGTTCTGAAAGGATATCATGTATTTTAAGAGTTCTCACATCATCCCGGATTATGGGGAGATGGTAAATATGATAGAATATCTTTTTAGATTACATGAATTTTTCTAGTAATCTATATTGCTTAGCAAGGTGGTGTATCAATTGTCACCATGGACATAGTAATAATAAGATATTGGTGTTTTTCCACGTGTCATACAATTGTAGGAATGTTTAAAAATCATTTCATTATGTATACTAGTATGATATGGATGTTGTGTTGAGGGTACCTATTTTTGTAGTTTGAGGATCCTTTTACTGTTTGAGAACCGAGAAGAGAATACCCTTTATGGGAACGTCACATACAATGCTTTATGTTTTTTTTGACATCATTTGAAACCATCTAGAGAACTCATGGGAGGGAGAAACACAACTGTGTGCTTCGTATCCGAAATTATCGAAGTATTTTTTTGCCTTTTGGGGTGAAGATTCATCATGGTGGGGATACTGTAAAAATTTATTTTTTCCATGTAAGACGATGGAATTTTTAAGGAATGTTTCAAATTCTAAACACATAGTGGGCATAGAATTTTTGGGCTTGGAGAGACATGGTGTAGTGATATGAAAAATATCATATATAAAATATCACACAATTGTAGTTTTTTAGAAATAATGGATGGATGAGTAACTAAAAAATAATTAATATTTTAACTATTTTATATAACGTTTCTCCACTCCCTATGTAAAAATAGTAATTGTAAAATAATAGTCTTGTCTATAATATTTTATAGAGTTGAGAAGGATCTATAGAAGAGAGATTCGAGGAGACAACATATCATGGACCAATGGATATGTGTTACTAGAATTGTCAATTTTAATGTGGATAGTTCATCTTTCTAATTACTATGTCAGCTGACCTATTTTTTAAAAAATTAAGAAAAACTCGAGGTATGTTTTTTGTTGATTTTATCCCATGTCTAATGCAATAAAATCACTATAACAGGTATGATTCATGAATCGATGGTTGATTTATGGGTAATATTTTATCTTCTTATATATATAAATTGGTCATATTAGATTAATATTTTAAATTAATTATTCTAATTGAAATTAATTGTGTCCAAGATGAATAAAGCCATATTTTTGTTCCCCATGTTCATGTTTTTGGATTTCTCCCACAATTATCCACACATTCTTCACCAACATTTCTATGGATCATCAAATTAAAGAAAAAATGGAAATGAATTATTGAGAAGATGCTCATTGGATCGATGGATCATTTCCATATTTCTATATTTGGGAATGGGAGAATTATATAGGTGTGTTTTTGTGAGAGAGTTGATTTGGGTAATGGATCATATGAGGTCATTCATATGTTTTTGATTTAAGTGGTACTGCTCCATGGATTATTTATCGGGGTAGATCGGGTGGCCGAAATTTGGACACTAGCATTTGATAGGGAATGATCATCCCAATATAAACACTCAATGGGTGTGATTGATGGTGAAACATAAGTCTATAGTGTTCATTTAGAATATGTTTGTATACCTAAGGATTCTAGGAAAATCCAAACCTCATGTTATGTATTCCAAAGAACATATATCACGTAGTACCCTCTATGTAGTGGTGAGGGTTTCAATAGGGAGATTAGTATCACATGCAATGTGGTGGGTCCACACTCCATGTACACCTTTGTTAGCCAATATGGAATGAACCAGGAGAAAATGGATTAGAATCCATGTGGGGTTATATGTTGTGTGTTCCAAGTCACATGTTGTGTAACCCTTGGCTGATGATTATGCCTATATAAGGGTAGAAACCCAACAACCCTTGTGGCCCAAATGCCATGTATATTCGGAAAAATGTTGTTTAATTTAGAGAGTACATGTTATGGGGAATAAGTCAGATGAAGAGTACTGTCTTGGCCCCAAAAATTCTTGTGTATTGAGGAACATTCCATGTACATTAAAAAATAATTGGGAAATACCAGTATACATTAAAAATACTTGAGTACATAAGAACGAGATGGGCCAGATGGAACAAAAAGAAAAATAATTTCCTTTATATTTTAGGTTTCTCCCTAATAGACATGATATGTATCAAGAGGATGATATTCTCTATCAAATGGTAATACAAATGTTGTTATAATATTAGTGATACACATTGTGTACCTCTTAGTACACTTTGTGCTACCCTTTAGAACATGTTGGATACCTTGATCTTCTACCCTCCATATCTCTTTCTTTGGGACTCGGTTTTGGGAATGAAGGTATCCTATCCTTGTTGGAATACTATATATATCATGATTTGGGACTTTTTCATTCTTATAAGGTATTATGTGAGGTGTTTTAATCATAATTATTCTTTAGGTTACACATTATTGATTGTAGTGATTAAGTAGGATCATTATAAGGATGATAGGTTTTTCTAATCCCCTATAACTTCAAGGAGTTGGTCCTCGATACACATTAAATACGTAGGCATCGTACCCAATACTAAAATTGGTTATGTTTTGTCTATAAATAGAGTGAAACTCTTCTATAACCACGCTTCAAAAGGGAGAGGGTCCTTTATAGTATTTGGTTCCCTATAGGTTACAGATCATTGTAATGACGTGTGGTCCCGAATTAATTTCAAATGAGACTTTTGAAGATTCTAGGGTTGGAACCCCCTTTTTATAAAAGGATTTGGGTCCCCATAATCTTCACTCTAGTGGGGTTGTATCACCCCCATTTTATAAGGCATGAGTACTCACTTAATGAGTTCTTCCCTAGACATAAATAGGCATGGGTACTCTAATTGAGATTTTCCCAATGCATTAAGAGCCTAGTGGTGAGGTGAATGTCCTATGTATGGATTATTGTATAGATACATATGATTCTAGGCATCAGAGACAGACCTATGGAGCTACATGAAGACTAATCACTCATATATGATTATTGGAGATAGAGATACAATTTCACTATTAGTTTTAGTTTTTGTTAAACATATAGTTGTATTACGTTGAGATGACTATTATATAAATAAACATATCCATATATATTTAGTGATGTCATGGTATCCTACAAGGTATGTTTATACTCACCCCTCTATGGGATTTTCTTACAGATTCCATAACATATGAATGTGATATATAGATCAATTATGACTTCAGTGGATCAAAGAGGTAAATGGGTCTATTGACTACATTTGGGGATCAAAAAATATATCATGAGTATATCACTCTTATTTCTCAATTTTTTCCAGTTTTTTTAGACATTAACATCATTTATAGTTGTATATAAATATTTTTACATTAATATATTGTCATCATATTTTCATATTTTGATGTATTCCAAATAGGTTATTGCATGCATGGTTATACATCAGATGATGTAGTTTAATATTTTTTTGTACATTTTGGTGGATATTATTGCTTGGGTATGTGTGTGTGTGTTTTTATATGTATATTAGGTTACAGTCTCCCTTTTCAATTTATTCCTTCTCATTATTTTTCACATGACTCTAGCCTACTTGAGGTAGGAATTCCATAGGGAAAACATCATTCCACAAGCTAGTCTCAACCTGATTAATCATTTTATAAAAATTTATGCATAAGATATATATATATAACATTATTTTAAATTGATATTTATTCAATATTGTAATAAATAACACCCCAAATATTATATATTTTGTTTCATTAGATATTATTTACATATATATTTTATTTCATAATATGATTAAATCACTTTCCATGAAATAATCCACACAAGATATCATTCTAAACATATTAAAAAGATAATAATTTGCCTTACTTTGGGAAATGAATCATAAAAAAGGTGTCTTTTAGATTCTATATGGGAATAAATATAATAGATAAAAATAGAATATCAAATGTGTGAATGATATGAACATATGGGGTTGAGAAAGTATTGTACGTATATGTAAATTTGAAAAGGATACTAGACCCAATAATATATGTATCATAAATTATTGATCATAACATATAACTTTTTTTCATAACATAAAAAATTTGTATTAGGATTGTAGAAACATGTGTTAATATTCATGTGAAAGGAATAATAACATAGAAACATGGAATAACATTGAAATTAAATTAATTAACTCAGAAATCATTGAAAATAATGTATTATATCAAGTCTCACTATTAAAACCATACTCATATAGAATATATAATCCCCTAAAATAGTAGATTGGGTTTATTCCCCATTTCCCTAAAAATAATGGATGGTGTTAAATCCCAGTATATTATATGTTACTATATGAGATTCATTTATTTAACCAATTTATTATAGGGATATATAATTACAATAACAACACACATATATGGAAATGAGGAACATATTTTTTCCACGTGAAAATAGAATCATTCATAATTCCATAATATCTTAAGTAAACCCTTAGAAGGAATTATGTTTCCTAAAAAAATCCAGAAAAATTATTATAATCCATCCCAAGATTGTAGTTGGATGATATTGTAAGTGATGATCCTCAATGTAAAATAATAAGTGTTAAAATATGTTCACATTAAAATAAACACTATTGATGAGGATTAGAAAACAATTTGGAAAATGAAGAGAAACATCTATTATATTTATTATAAAAATTGCATTAAAATAATAACTCCAAAATAAATTGTTTTTTAATATTGATTATAATGTTACTAAATATTAGGTTAAACAAGGAATAAAAAATGGAATGGATGCTTCGTAAAAATAATTGATGAATATCATTGGAGAAAGTGGTCATATAAAAAATGTAAAAAATTGATTCATTAAAAATTTTGTAAAGAATGTCAACATCAATAAACAATTACCTTATTAAATCATATAATTAAGTATTTTTAAATCCATATAATCATATAAATTACTTTTTTATGGAATAAAATGATACCTGGTTGAAAATAAGAGATATTGTTTTATCAACAAACATTTATCCTTACAATTGAATAATGATATAAAAGGTGGTGAAATGGTATGGAGGCATATAAAACCTAGTGATGGCAATAAAATAAAAACATAATTTTTTTATGAAATGTAGTAAAAATATTTTTACATAATTGGAATAGATAAATAGATATTACCAATTATAAAGTGAACATGGAAAAAAGTAAAATACCATTAAACCTAAAATCCAAAAAATCAATTTATTTTCCTATATCATAACTATAAACTTATTAATTATTTAAATTAGATACATATATATATTATATTTAATATAATGAAAATATAAACATTTACTATAGATATATTTTTATTTTTAGTTATTTTTCATCCATAAATGCGACTAATTTGATTGTTTCATGCATGTTTCATATCATTGGTGTCAGTACTTATTCTTCAATTAAATGTACATAATTATTGCATTAGTTATGTTTGGGGAATAATTGTATTGAAATTATTTATATAGTTCCATATTCAGTTGATTGAAGGTGTGGATATGGCTCACATAAATAGTATCCATTATGAGCATGTTTTATATAATTTTACTGATAATAGTAGGTTACATTATAATGATAATTAATTAATGGGAATACCTTTATAGAAAATTTGTCATAACAAGAAATACTCCTCAATATAGTATATTACAATTATTTATTCCATTTTACTCATTTAATTTTGAGATAATTATCATTTTGTAACATCATTCATGTAGTTGGTCCAACTAACCTGAGAAAGAACATGTTTTTACAAAGTATGGAGTAATATTAGAGTAATAATATAGTAATAACATTTTTAAAAAAGAATAATGATTTTTATACATCAAAAATACTTTGTTTAATTATATTTATAATGTTTAGGGATGATAAGGTAATTAAAAGAGGATTGTAAGGAAAAATATACTCCTATTGACGAATTCACAACACAAAATGGGATGATTTTAGTGATGAATTTTGGCCTCATCTTCGGACAAGAGGAAACTATGAATGTAATAAAACATTATAAGATGAGTATTCGGTAGGGATTTAAGATATAAATAAATAAAATGTGTATATCTAATTGACAAGTTTATGGGTTTAATTATAAATGAACTTAGGGGTCATTTTTAGAAAAATGATTCCATGAAACCAATGGAATATATATTATTATTGAAATTAAATGAATATTGAAATACTAATAGTTATTAATTAAAGGTATATTAAAATATAAGATTTAAAGGTAATTTAAGAGATATTATTGGTACTAACCTCTTAAATTATCCCCTTTTACAACACATTATCATTACAATTGAAAATAATTTTATATTGGCATAAAATATTTTTCTACAAAACAATGAAATTGATTCATTTTCCATTTTATGTTATAAAATTACAAAAACAAAATTTAATTTAATAAATTTATTTTTAAATAGTGATTGAAATTAGTTTTATATAAGAACTTCAAGTCATATAAAAATAATTTCTTGAGAATAATATTTTAGGTATAAAGGTAAACTTATTAATATTCATTTACATATAATATTGATTTAATAACTATTAATTTATTTCATAGAATATATTAAATAGAGTCCCTTAAATTTTATATTGATAATATTTGAAATTTATCTTTTGAATAATAACATGAAATATATAATAAATGATTTTAAAAAAAATACATTTTTGTGAACCATGAGTAATTAATTATTTTTCTTCATAACTTAATTTAATTTTATATTATTAACATATTCTAAAAACAATTGGATGAATTCCGTCAATCCATTTTATATAAATTTATTTATTTTAGTAGTAAATTGATAATAATATAAATTATCTAAAAACTGATTTCTTGAAAATAATATTTACTTTCAAAAATTAATTACTTAAATTACTTATTATTGAAAAAAATACTAATTAAATATAAAATATATTTAGACAAAACAATATTTATTTCAAATTATAAAATATTCATTATAATAGTGGGATACAATTATAACCAATGACCACAAATCCAAAGACTATATATCTAATAACCATATATATAAGAACAATATATCCAATATCTATGTAAATGATAGATATTTAGAATTACTATATATATCATTACATACATAAGAAAAATTTAGTCACCTAATTCATTTACATTTTATATAAATTTATATTATATTTCAAAATATTATTATTATTTAAATAGTAATAAATGATGTTATGATCTATATGGAAAATCACGAGATTAAAAATTTTATGTTCACATTGTTTTAATTTACTAATGGATTTGATCCTTTTATAATTTTAATTATAATATTTCATAAATTATTCACAATATATAATATTTTTAATCATGTAATGTGATATTTTTTTCTCAATAATATATATATTGTTCTGTTTATATTCATTATTTCTATAGAAATAATATGTTGAGTATATTAAATGAATTAAAATGTGGGATGTTACACTGTATTTTTTCAAAAATATTCACCAACTTAAAAATTATTTTATGAACAAGAAAATTGGTTATGGTAATTTTTTCTCATGACATCTGTAGGTTCCCATATCATTAAATTAAACTTATCACTTCCCTATAAAATATAATATAGGTTAGCGGTCTTGTTTTCTATTATTTTATCTTTATAAACCAAAATATGAAAAAATTATTCTTCATAAGTGAGTAAATGCACTTATATTCAACCAATCATGTTACTATATGCGATGGATTATTTGTATAATATATTAAATTTAATTATCGAACACATCATTAACCTTTTGTTTTTAAAGGAAACCCATGTTGATAACTTATATTCCCTGCATGGTTAATGATTTCAAAGGGTCCAATATACATATGGAAAAATTTCTCTTATCTGTGATTCCCATCACCCTATTTCCAAGTAATATTCAATTGAATACCTAGTATCATACATTAGATTATTTATCTTTTGAAGGATTGTAACAGGATCCTTTCCATTGGCTATTCGGTTCTTTGATATATGTTTTAGTGGTTTAAATCTTCTCTAACATTTCAAAAGGATGATTTGGCCGCAATAGCTTCCACTCTCTATCTATATTACAAAACAATAAGGTTATGAAAATTTTATTATATATATCCCTGATGTGAACCCAATATGGAAAATTTTTTATAGATTATTTCAATGATATAATTTATGCATAATTTTAAAAATTAGCATTATCTAATATGTTTTTTCCGTATCATTATAAGATGGTATTGTTATTATTTATATTTTCAGTTGAAATGATTTTATTATTTATATAATCAGTAAATTTCTATTATTATGAATTTCATATAACCATGAAATAATTATTTTTCATCAAAATTAATATATATATATGGTCCTTGGTTTTATTTTTAATATCCATTATTGGAATTTTTATTATTATTTTAAAACTATTGAATATATTCATTTAAATTTAGCTTTAATTTTAGTTTTCATTCCATCCTCAATTTTTTTAAACTTATTATATTTTCATGATACATGTTATTAGAATTTAGAAAATTCATCATTTAATGATATTTATTAAAATTAATTATTGTGTTTTTTATGAGTGGAATGAATATTTAGTTATAATGTTTTATTGCCCTAAAACGAGTGGTCATCAACATAATAAGAGTCATTAAAATGTGTTCTAATATATTGTATATGAGTTATATAAGAATCATTATATGTGTATTGAAAAACTCAATGTATCAGTCATCCTTGATGTATCATGAAACTCACAGGGATATTATTGTATGATTATGGTAGGTTTTACATTTGAATAAAATCCAACAAGTTAGGCATGCAGTTGAATTAAAAATGATTCCTTATGTACAATGTCAAATTTCAAATAATTATTAATATATATAAAAACAATTATGATTGAATAAAATACCCCTTCACGATCAATTGAGGGTCACCACCAAGGATTGATCACCATTTTATTGTTAGAAAAAGAAATCATATAGAATTATATAGATTAATTGAAAAAAGCCTCACGTGATGAAAACCTATGATTTAACTGAGAAAGAATACATATAGATTCAAAATTTTTGAAGGTTGATTTAGATATACACTAATTTAAATGAGGATGAACCACCATTTTAAGGAAATAAAATTCATAATTTAAATATATATATATTTGAACAATGTTGACATTCATTTACTAAGCTTCATTTTTTCTCTAAATATTCATGACAGAAGGTCCTTTATACTTCCAAAAGTGTGGTTGTGAGCTCAAATCATTACACAAAACAATTTCACGATGTAATTCTAGTGATAAACTGAAGTCCCTAGAACTTGGATAAAACCATGTGGCTTTTTAATACATATCACATTTTTTGAAAAATTGTTTCTTAGGTTGGTTGATAAGTTGTACATAGCCATTGAGATCAATGTGAATTTAGATGGTTAAATATACATGAAGATGTTTCTTGAGCCCATATTACGATATATAGTGAATAAGCCAACCAAATGATCTTACTATTATAATTAATGTATCCATATGTTTTCTAATTCTATATGAATAAATATTTTTTATGTTTATATAACTTCATATTGGATTATAAGAAAAAGGTGATCATTTTTCTCATTTTACGAAATTGTGAATATAGTAGGTTTAGAGATTTAAATTTGATGGTACATACTCTACAATTATAGTTTTTTGTGTGGTATTAATCAAAATAGAAAGGAATATGTTTAATATGATCTATCTCATTGAGATGTAGAAGCTACTTTTGGATGATGATTATAATGAATGGGTTGACTAGTCATCTAAATTGTTGAAATATCATTAATGTGGTGTAGAATCAATAGATAAAAGTATAATGATTTAATTTCAACATCAAAGTAATGTTGAAATATTTATAAACGAATATAATCCCATTATAAAATTTCTAAATAAAACTTAATGTTTATCCAAATGAGTTCTCTAATTTGTCATGTCGATGAATCTAAAAATATTAATAAAAATCCATATGAATAAAGACATATATATAGTATCATTACACCATTTACCTAATAATAATGAGCAATAGTAACCCAAAACATGTTCATTATAGTGACTAATCAATGGGTGATGACTACGACTAGGTATAATGGGAGAAATCACACAAATTAAATAAAAAAGTGGAGAAAAATCTCAATTAATTGAGGTGATTCATTCATTGTTTGTGAGATTGGTAGAGAACAGGATTTTGAGACTCAATTGCTACATGATATTTTACTAGATCCCATCAATAGAGGAAAATTATCATCTTCTTTCTTTTTTATCATTGGGTTTTTGTAAAATAATTCTTTTATATTATAAAATCATGAAATATTGTTTGCTAAACATGTTAGGGAAAATAATTGTGATTTTCATCATAATTTTTATTTTATATTTAACCCTTTATCTTGTTGTTATTATTAAATCATAATAAATCTGGAAATTATCATGTTAAATCCAAAAATATATCCATCTTGGTTAGGTAACTCAGATTTTGATAGAACAATAATTTCACTCGGATAAAAAAAAGATCATTATTATAACTAGTGATATCCACTAAATCTACTAAAGTTGGGTGCCTCCATGCTGATTTATCACTTCCACATTAACCCACCTCACCAATACTGCACTTCATTTCATGAAAATACCCCCCACCATCGCGCGCTACATCCTCAATCAGAATTTTGCTCAGGTGAGCTAGGGTTTCCCCATTACTCCATGAGGTTGTGATCCCTCTCCTACTAGAATACCATCTCCAGCTGA
This sequence comes from Viscum album, assembly GCA_963277665.1. Classification (NCBI taxonomy): domain Eukaryota; kingdom Viridiplantae; phylum Streptophyta; class Magnoliopsida; order Santalales; family Viscaceae; genus Viscum; species Viscum album. Next base: position 135,473,009 of record OY728141.1, read on the forward strand.
AATCTCCTCCACCGTGTGCTCCGCCTCCGCTTGCTCCACCACCACGTGCTCCAACTCCACGTGCTTTGCCTCCGCATCACCCGCATGGGCGTGCTCCATCTCTTCCTTCTCCAACTCCGCGTCCTCCATCTCTTCCGCTTCTTCCTGCTCCGCCTCCTTGTGCTCCACCTCCGCATGCTCCGCCTCCCAGTGCTTTGTCTCCATGTCCTCCGCCTCCACATCCTTCAAAACCGGCAACTACACCTTTGTCTCTTCCAGGTATAGGTCCTCTACTCCCCACTGCCTATTTTATTATCAGTTGTTCAAATAGATCCTTCAATTTTTTTCATCTACATAGATTCCATTCCACATGCCACAATTTCTACGCATGTTATATTTTTGTGTGGATTGATATCTCTATTAAATTGTCTTGAAACCTTTTATAGGAATCCCTCATTCGATTTGGGTTTTCATTGAGTGATTTTAGACAATAAGTTCATGTTTTTAGAAATTTTCCAAAGAAGATGAAGTGGGAATTGACGTTCCCTAATGGCTATGTGCTCCTCAATATTTGTGATGCTGAACCACTCTATCTGTTCTCATGATTTTAGGTGAATATGAATCATCATTTTATTTTACTAATCATGTTTCAATGTTGGAATTTCAGTGGATAAAGGGGTATTTTGGAGATCCCAGGTAAACCACGTACCCCTATAGTTTTTCTTAATAAGTTCGTGCATTGAATTTCTCATGCATCCTAACATCAATGTGGAGCCCATTTGTATATCCTTCATAATTCCAGTAATATTATATTAAAATGGAAAAATTTTCCCCTCAAATATCAAGAGGTTTATTTGTCTCCAAATATGATGACTGTTATAAATAATATTGTGAATAGAAGTGGTTTTTAACTTGATGGAAACCCACTATATTTTTAAGGCAGAAAGAGCAGATAGATTCAAGCACTAAGCCTCCCAGCTGCAGCTAATCATCCGTGGTGAGTCATGAACTATTTAGATGAAAGTGGTAAGAGTCCCAGAGCATGATATTTGTTGATGTTTATGTACCATCCCAGTATTTGAAAATCACCCAACATTCATTCCTAAAGAAATCAGGTAACATACATACTTTCTGGAAGTACGCACCGTTATAACAATTGTTTTTTGCTTTTTTATTTTTCTTGTTTTTTTGATTGTCTTCTCCTTCGATTCATCATTACCAATCCCTTTTCAATATATTTGACTATTTGTAGGTTATCAAAAAGTAATGAAGCATTCATACTAATTTTTCCTATTTCAATAATTCAAGTACACATGTTTAATCTACCCAGCCTTTATTTATTGACCATTGACTATTAGTCATGTGTACATTCAATTCATCATAGTATGTAATTGTAACTAGTAGCATTCAGACATACAATTCTAGCAGTGATGTTTCTTATGATTTAATAGAGATTACATTACAATCAGCACAATATTCAGCGATTACATTCTCATTATAATGATTGACTATCTTTAGAATATATATTATCTACACTCTGATCATAGTACTGAAATCCATGGTTCTATTCTATTCATTTACGATTAAATGAATATATTTATAATGAAAACATGAACTTCCTGCCGAGATCTAGAGATGAAAGATTTCAAAGAAGACTACCACGACAATAACTTCAAACATGTTATATTATTTCTATTCCATTCTTGATATTGTCCCACTATTTATCAATCAAAGGATTATATATTTACTATAATCTCAATTATATAGGCCGAACATCTCTTGAAAACATCGATGCACCTGAAGCTATTACAACAAAAGCAAGAACTCAATTAAGAACAAGTATGGATTTTTCATCTCTACCCAGTAATGGTAAGTTCAATTTAAAAAGACCATTACTTTTTCATTGGATACCATATTGAAAACCGAAATATCATAACTCTATAATATATTAGCTTCCAACATGACAATGATTATTTTTACTTTACTGACACTTTTACGATAATAATAACTATTTGAAAATATTGTAAAGGTGAAGTGGTCACACCAGCTAATAGCATAGAATGACATTGATGCATTCCATTAGAGCCTATATCCACTAATGGTTAGTTTCTTTTACAATCTAAAATTTAATTACTTTGATTTTATACTAAAAAATAGATAACCATGTCTTGCTAAAATTTATCATCTCCCTGTTTCACTATCCCATAACACAGTTTGAATTTTTCAATAATATCTGCTCGATCAAACAGTGGAAGAAAATTAATGAATACAATTATACAACACGGTCTTTCATTCTATGAGCATATTTTCATTCAAATTTTTTACCAATATGGTTTATATGATACGCATATATTTAATGACTACCTATTCTATTATTATTCTTAAAAGGTATTAATAAAAATTCTCAAACATTTAATGAGTCAGTCGTTGCCTCGCAAAAACTAGTCCACTGAAAAATTTCTTCTTTGTCAGTGCAATATAGATTCTTAGGCATGTAACTACTATGATCAATAGTTCTCCTAATAATCTTATTGGAAACTACATCCATTTTTCATCCAAGTTATGTTATACTGTCCAAAAATCATATCATGTTTCTCTTATATATATCTCTTTATATATACACAATTTATAATATTTAACAACATTGATAACTATGATGTTATTCTAATGAGGGAGTAATAAGCATGCATGTTCTACCAAACCGCCCGAGGAACAACATTAAATAGATCATACCTTGATGGAAACTACTCCTATAATAAACTCGGACATAGATCCTCCATCCAACTTCATAGGTCTATTAACGTGGACATTATATTTTCAACATTGAACTGTTCTACTTATTATTTTTTATTACAAAACAAATAAAACAATAACACATAACTTGAAGTTGAATGCTGCAGATAAGTCACTACAAATTGAAACAACTAAACATACTGATTATTTGTATTTACTAAACTATTATATTACAACATTGACTATGCATACAAATATTTGTGACTATTATTAATTTCCAAAATAACATCAAATATATTCTTCCTTTGTTTAGACTTGGAGCCCTTATTTACCATAATTATTTTTTGATGTTGTTTTCAATATTAATATTAGAAGATGATGTCATTGAATCATGTATGATGTTATCCTCCATAGTTCATCTCATATATGGATTTTTTATGCTTCTATTGAATATATTATATGATACACTAATCAGTTTTCAGATTTTAAAATGCTATTTTAATTTGATTTAAATTTTTTATGGCTAAAACTTATATCTAATTTTATAATTCTTGTAATTATTTATGATATTCAATACATAAATACTAACTTAAATGTGCCCTAGTGAAGCATATCAACATTAATTTTTCTTCACCATAGGTTCTTGATATTACCCTGCTCAATTTTTCTGGTATAACAAAGGTTCGGGATTGTGATCTAGCTTGTGAAATAGAACATAGATTAGAACAATGTTTATGTGATAAGTTAATTTCATTGAATAATTTATGAATTCGTCCTCCAGATTTCATCTAATATAGATATTTTTTATGATTCTATTCTATCTTGGAACTCTTTCAGTATGTTGTTTGCAAATACCAAAATAGTATTGTAATTTAAATTAAATTTTTAGTAGCCATATCCTATGCTTATTATTATAATTCATGCATATCTTGTCCTCCCCCTTATATAAATTGATATAAACTCCACCAAATTCCTTCTGGAAGAACCAGTATGCAGTCTGAAGTGAACATGAAGTTTTCATTTTCATCTCCTTCAGGATACATTCAGATAAACCACTCCTGAATTTATTCTCAACCTGAAGTGAATGTATAAACATCCAAGGTATTTTATACACTCCAGAAATCATATCATTTTTCTCTTCTATATATATTTATATATATATACACTTTATAATATTTAACAACATTGATAACTATGATGTTATTCTAATGGGGGAGTAATAAGCATGTAGGTTCTACCCAACCGCCCGAGGAACAACATTCAATAGATCATACCTCGACAGAAACTACTCCTACATAAAACTCGGAAATAGATCCTCCATCAAACTTCAGAGGTTTGTTAATGTGGACATTATATTTTCAATATTGAACTGTTTTACTTTTTATTTTGTATTACATAAAAAAAATACAACAATAACACATAACGTGAAGTTGAATGTTGTAGAAAAGGCACTGTAACTTGAAACAACTGAACATACAGGTTCTTTGTATTTACTAAACTGTTATATTATTACATTGACTATGCATACAAATTTTTGTGACTATTATTTATTTCCAAAATAACATCAAATGCATCCTTTAATTGGACTTAGATTCCTTATTTATCATAAATATTATTTGATGTTGTTTTCAATCATAATATTAGAAGATGATGTCATAGAATCATGTCTGATGTCAACCTCCATAGTTCATCTTATATAGGGATTTTGTATGCTTCTATTGAATATAGTATATGATGCACTAATCAGTTTTTAGATTATAAAATTCTATTTTAATTTGATTTAATTTTTTTATGTCTAGAATGTCTATCTATCATTATAATTCATGTAAGTATTTATGATACTAAATACATAATTACTAACATAAAGGTGTTATAGGGAATCATATCAACTTTAATTTTTCTTCACCATAGGTTCTTGATATTACCCTATTCAATTTTTCATGTATAACAAAGGTTCAGGTTTGTGACCTGCCTTGGGAAATCGAACATTGATTAGAAAAATGTTTATGTTATAACATAATTTTATTGAATCATGTCTGAATTCGACCTCCGGATTTTATCAAATATAGATATTTTGTATGATACTATTCTATCTTGGTACTCTTATAGTAAGCTATTTGCAAATACTAAAATAGTATTTTAATTTGAATTAAATTTGTAGTGGCCAGATCCTCTGCTAATTATTATAATTCATGCAGCTCTTGTCTTCCCCCTTATCTAAATTGATATGAACTCCACCAAGTTCTTGTTGGCACAACCAATATACACTCTGAAGTGAACATGAAGTTTTCATTTTCAACTGCTCGAGGATACAGTTAGAAAAACCACTCCCAGTAATGATTCTCAACCTGAAGTGAATGCATAAACATCCAAACACCTCACAAGAAATCCAGTGATTGTTCAAGTAAACATATTTTATATTTATTTCGTTCCATTAATCATAAACGTATGATCCCTCCCCATATTAAGAAAACATTGCAGTATCCCTTCTTGAAGCTGCATATCTCTTATGAATCACTTGATTTGCATCAGTATAAATCATTCATGTTCAATCTGTTGCAAAATATCTAATTTCATAATGTGGGTTTTTCTTTAGGAACATTGAAGTGCATTATCAAGTTAATTGAATCAGCAATTAGTTTAAAAAATAACTTGGTCTTCACTTAAAATTCCCCCTTAATCTTGGAAAATTAAAGGTCGTTATCAAGAACAATAATCTTGTAGTTATGCTTGCTCTGGACCATCCTGTTTGCAACATGATAATTAATGAAGCCATATAATCTAGTTATGATGAGGTTTTTTGGTGTGTATGCAGAAAATTCACAATATTCCACGTAAAATCGATTCAATCATATCTTCTGCTCACCCGCATTGCATGTCTTCTATTCAAAGTATGTTTTTATTCCTAATTTTGGATGCAAGTTTGTTAAAACATTCTATTGTTTTTTACATGCATGATTTTTTTCTTTGTATAGAATCAAGTTATGTTGTTCATTATTTGATATCACAAGCATATGATTTCCATTTTTTTCTTCAATTTTTTAATTTCATGGATGTGTATTTTTTAATTAGATTAAAACAATTTGTTTGTTTTTGTAAAAATTGATATAAATTTCTAAATTATTTTTATTGTGTCTCTACTATGATATGATACATTTTTATGTAGTGAAATTAATATGATTAGTTTTTTGTATTGATTTTTTTTCTTTATTAAATTGTATTTTTTTGTTTATATCAATCATTAAGAGAAACTGAGTGAATGTTCTGATTGGTAATATCAATGGAAGGAAATTAACAGTTTCTATTGCAGGTCGGTGTGACTTATGATTTGTTCATAAGCGAGAACAGCTGTGTACAACCCACAGTCAAGGGGCATAATGCATTCATGGTAATGACAGAGAAGAAATATGATGATAAATATTTATTCATGTTACAGTTGTTGGGTATGCTAACTTTCATCTCTCAACCCAGAAGTCGGCCTACCTCTGCATCCTCCTTAACAACACCATGGCTGCCACCTTCCCCTTCAACCACACACTCGCCCTCCAACTCCCGGGCCTCTGAAACACTTCGGCCAAAATCCACACCTGTTATGGTACTTTTCTACATTTTGGTGATATGTACTTGATAACAAGCCATTAATCTTTCTATGGGTTTTATATGAGTAGGAATTTCAGTTTCTCCACCTGGTGCTGCACCTAATTCTCAGGCTCCCGAAGCCATGAGTACCGGTTCATGGTCACCTGCTGGTATGGATTCATCTCATCAGCATGAAATACAGGTACACGAACAAACTGATTGTTTTTTACTATTAATTTCATTTTTGGAAATTTCAGCTCCCCACTTGGGTTAGGCTGCTCCAGGACACAGCACCATGGGACTATAGTTTGGCAGGAGCTCTGGTAGAGGTTTAATGAAGGATGGTAAACCGGGAGTGGCAGTGATAGTAGCTTATCTTTTCATATCAATATTGTAATGAAACATTATTTCATATTTCATCGGGATGGTGCTTCAATTATTCATTGGTTATAACCCACCAGAAGTTGGGTTTGCTGATTTATGAAACCAAAAGAATGATGTAATTGCATGGTAATTGATAATCAAGCATTATTCAATTATTTTCAACACTGTTTCTTAATGTTCCTTTCCTCTATAGTCTATATTGTTAATAGATTATGGATATATTCTTAACATGTTTTATTCAAAAAATTTATGAAATTATTGCTCCATTCAATTAATTATTTCCACTTAATTTAGGTGACTAATTACTAGCCATTGTATAGTTAATAACTTTCCCAGTTTCATTTATTTTTCGAAAATATTTTATTACGTCTATAAAATCAATGAACCATATCGTCATGAGAACACAGGAACTATAAATTCTGTTTTATCAAGGTGAAAATGCATGGGTGAGTAGTAGTTTTTGTAAATTTGAAACATTTTTTTATTACTTTTGGGGAAAAGAATATCAATTCAAATAAAGGGTAACCCTAAGTTCCCTATATTCTATTATCATGGGGAATATTATACAGGATTTTTCCTCTGATAAATCATTAACTATTTTAAATTTAACCATCTAACCAAAAAAAATTTATTATCAACATAACATTAAACTTCTATATTTATTCACCCATGTGTATTTCTTATTTTCATTCTTTATTATGATTTGATAGTTCTTTTTTGTTCCAAAAATCATCCCTGTGTTTTCGACCACTATTTTTATATTTTCTAGTGTTTATTTTAGATGAATAAAAAATGGAATAATATGAAAATACATTAATAATAGAGATAATGTGAATGTAAACAGAATAAATGAGGTTAACGAATAGATAAATTCTTATTTTCACCGCTCATTGTTATTTAAAAAGTAATCATGATGTTTGAAATAGTCATTGGATATCCCAAACTATAATTTTATATGAAAATAGTAGTAACTTGTTTATATAACTATTTCTTTTGGAAAAAAATAGATAAACATGATTAAATTGAATAACATAATGACATTATAAATTTGAAATTATATAAATGTCAAATGAAAATGATAATGAATAATTAGTATTAAAATAACGAATATGAATTGGTGAGGTTTCTTTAATTTTGAATATTATCTTCCTAAAAATACTATTCTTATATAAAATTGACAAAAATATTCAAGATCATAGAGTAATCAAGATTCTTCTGTAGTTTATGAAGCTTTTCATTAGTTTACAACCCATTCAATCATTGGTTCAAATCCCATAAATAATGAAAATGTTAAATAAGGTATGTAAAAAAATGAACACGAAAGGGTTTCCTATATACAACATGATAGAAGAGATTAATGTTTTTGTTCAAGATATGATACATTTTAATCAGAAGGGTCCAATTAATTTAACCAGTCAATGTGCCCTAGAAAAAATTGAATAATAAAATTTCCATTTTCACCATAGTGTGAGAATAAACTTTATCCCTTACTTTATATCATTACATAATTTATTTAGAGACGTACTACACCCCATAGTGGTCTTACTATTGGAATAAAAATATATCACACATCCTATAGGAATTGTGGATCACTTCATTATTTGGGAATGGGGGCTATTTTTCTATTTGAATTCAATTACATGGATATAAAATGATATAAATATTTCTTTATAATATTAGGTTGACCAATAATATATAGTAAATATTATATCATTTAATTATCAGTGGGCAAATTATTGTTAAATATATATGTTCAAAAGGAATAACATAATGTATGGAAAAAATTCGAAATAACCAAAACATGGAAAAATCACTAAATGGATGAACATTTGAAATTTCTAGAACCTTTTGAAAATGAAGAAGAATGTATTTAATATTGACTAGAGAGATTAATAAAATTACTACTAAGGATGAAACATTTATGGAAACTAGTTTATGTTATGAAAATGATCAATTTTATATGTCTTATAATGAAAATATAGAAGAAAATGAACAGTTTTTTTAAAAAAAAACAATGAACCCAGATCGGGTATTCGTGTATGATAAACATTTATGTTAAAAAACATCTAAAAATAGGCTTTCTATAGCACTTATTTAGTTTTTAAGATACACATTAAATACCATGGGCCCCTATGGATAATAAATCTATCATATCAAAAATAAGATCCCCAATTAGATATTATTTAATTGATATATCACCTTGGAAAATCATTCTTAGATGATAATTACACACGTCCATTCATCATATCTATTGAGATAGGAAAAAGTATAGAAAAAAACAATTTATTAATTTTTAATATTAAAAAATATAATAGTTTTAAAATGTTTCAATTATAATGGTTTTATCAACCCATTATTAATGATTATAATTACAATGGTTCTTATATGAATATAAGAGTTAAGGATCTGGGGAGGATCCATATAGACAGTAATGATGTTTTTAAGGAATATGTTAAAAAATTTAAAGGTGTTAGGATTATGTGTCCCATATCTTATAGACTTTACCCCATAATAGACAAATTTATTCTTAAAATTATTATATTCAATGTAATATACATTTAAAATAATGAAAAATTCACACTAGTACAACAACATGGTCGAGATATTGGAATGAATAATGTAAAAATTTTGAAACAACCAGAAATGATACTTTTTCTACACCATTATTTTATGGAATTATAGAGAGGATAATTAAGAAATATTTTTTTATTTAATTTCTTGATGATTATATTGGATGTATACAAAATCCCATAGACATATATATTTTGGAGAAAACTAAATTAATAAAACCCTTTAAGATATTTTATTACAAGTGAATTCCCATTGAAATATATGGTTCAAATATATATTTCTTGGTTGTATGTTGGATACATTTTTACACATTATATAATGTATTATTAATGTATTTATCGATGTATTTTCAAATTATATGAACACATTTGAGAGTTTTCTTTAGAAATTTGAACAAGATTTAAAAATATGTGATGAGATCAACCCTTTACAAAATTGACGGAAATGAAAATGCATTGTAAGAGAGGGATTTGTGTCTTATCGTACGTTCTAAATTAGGGGGATATATGTAAATAATTATAAAGTAAATTTACTTCAAAAAATCCATCTTCTGAATATTTTATTGTAATTTAATGCTTTTTACAATTCATGGGTTTTAACAAGAGGTTATTAGTGATTTTTTTCAAAGGAAAAATGGACCATTTTCTCTCTATTGTCGATGGAAATAACAATTTTTTATTATAAAATATATTTTTATTCATTAAAACTATTCAAATGGAAATATAAATAAACACATATCATTATAGAACCAGACAAAAAACTACCTTTTGAATTAATGTGTTATTCCATTAAGATGATTGTAAGGGATATTTTGGGTAAATTTCTATATAAGATATAAAGTATGGTGAATAATGTTAGTAGATTCCTACATGATTAATAAATTAATTACTAAAAAAATGAGAAGGAATTATGAGAATTTTTTCCTATTGAGAAGTATATAAACTAATTTGTTAGACCAAAAGTAATTGTTTTTATTGAAAATGTTTACTTAAAGTACCTACTCGCCATGAAATAATATAAAATACTACTCTTTATATGTATCCCATTACTTCATCAATTTTAGTTATATATTAGTGAATATAATGGATAGGTAAATGTAGTAGGTAGACAACTATTTATGTTGTCCATCACACAAATGGACGACCCTAGAGTGTTAAATTCATTATTTCTATTTGAAAATATATGAAAAGTCCCATTGAAATAGACATCATAGTATGAAAATCCATATAGTTTTATTTCAATGGGAGTCACTCTTAGTGGTAATACAAATAATCATAGAATAAGATTCATTGATGACATAAATTATTACTAATAGAATAAAAAATTAATATTTATATTGTTTATAGACGGAATCCATATGTGGTGTGTTCCGGATGAGTCCATACATCCCATTCATGAGGGATTCAAATAAAAAAAATATTTTAATATACCTAAATTAAATATATATTACATAAAAATAGTTAATAAAATTTTAGAAGATCATTAGGCCTAGTGTATTTGATAAATTAGGTACACTTCATAATAACATGATCATTGATACATTGATATTATCTAAAGCATCATAACATTATCTTAAATTAAAATTGATGTTATAAAATTTCATGGGGTCACCAGGGGATATACATAAGAATTGTGGGATATGTAAATCCTACTATTTGAATAATCAAAACATGACATGATGAAGTTAATATATTTTCTTCAAGAGGTATATCATGGTGGCATAAAACATATGTGAATAAAATACATGAATATCAAACATTGATATAGGACATTGACATTAAGGAATCATTGAAATGTTGACAAAAACATGACATCATTAGAAAGAGTAATGGATAACAACCAATCCATTAAAATATAATGATATTAGGATAACCTTATTAGAACCATACCTGTAATATAATTAGATAAGAACATTACAAAATTCATTTAATAGAAAAATGAATCATGATCTACAAATCAAATTCATTTAATTAAATTTCATTTTTGTACTATAAGGATCTCATACAATAAGAACATCATTCATGAAATTTAATCCCATAATCAAGGGGTTTGAGATACATACATGACTATTCCAATGTAAATATATATAGGTACATCTATGTGAATACAATTTAGTGCAAATGGAGATCAGTATTCACTACAAAAATGTTTGTTATAGATAATAATATTATATTCTTGGAAGTATAATGGTTGTACATAATGTTTCATAGAATGGTTTTGTCAAAGAGGAAATGAAAATATAATTACATATAACACATAATTGATATATAATAAATGTGAAGAAACATATTACAAAAAAAATTTAAATCAAAATCACATAGTAAAAATAAGTTCTTTGAAATAAAATTAAATGAAGTGGACCCCTTACCACAATAGTAAACTTTTAAAATCATCAGTGTATCTTGATAAGAAAATTGTAAGAATAAGGTAGTGATCTTGAGAGGGATATACAATGTAAATTCTCGGACAATGGTGTTTTTATGTGGAATTAGAGTTTCGACGTGTTTCTATAGAAAATAGTGGTAAATTCATTATTAATTCTGAAATGTGTTTTTGTATTTATATGATAAATTAATAAAAAATCCATCCTATTTTTTTATCTGATATGGTTTTTTTCAAAATAATAGTTTATTAATATATTTTATTACTATTTAAAAATTAATCATTCAAAAAATAGAATTTGTGATGTGAATGTGTGTAATGTATGTATAGAAATACATATAAAACAAAATTGTTTAATTTAGGTTATGTAGGATTTATTTAGTGTTTATATATTCAATAACATAACTACAAGAAAATTATTATCTTAATGCGGAAATGTAATTTTTGTCATGGATACTCTTTTTAGTTGTTATTAAATCACTATTGGTCTTTTATTCTATGATAAATACTATATATTTATATCATAATTAATTAATTTTAAAAATTCCCCTAACATAGAAAATTATTTAAAAAATCATTTGGAAATGTTTTATGTTTTAATTTCAAAAATTAAATGTCTTTATCATTATATTTAAATAAATATGTTACTTTACAAATTTAAATAAAAAATCCATATTTATTTTAAAATAATGGGTTGTTGAACGAATATAATTTTTCATACCCTTATAAAGAGTATATTGGAAATAATTAAATAATATTACCATTTATATTCAAATATAAATAATTAAATAAGAATATTTTATCTATGTAAATTGTTTTTCAAAAATTAGTCAATTTCTCAAAAATTATTACTTGATTTAAACTATATATATTTCACAAAAATATGAATATTTTATTTATTGTTATCAAAATATAAATTTTATCAAAATCATATATAAATTTTATAAATATAATAATTATTTTTTGACAAATAAATATATAAAATCATACAGATAATGTTTATATACCTAACCTCTTATTGAACTATCATATGTTTTATGGGTATGTTTTGTAATGTTGGATCATTATTAGGGTGGTTCAAGGAATATTTTTTGGGATGTGATCCTGATAATCTTGATCTTCCACCATAATGAATTTCTCTCAAGGATTAATTATAGAGTCTTAGCTTGGGAATGGTAAATTTCAAATCCCATAAAATATATCTCCATAAAAAGCTCTAATAAATGGTTTAGAATGGTTTGATCCTACTATTAAAGGATATATGTTTATTCATCTTTAACAATTGGATTTTATCATCACCCTTATTATATACGAATTCTAATAGTCACTATAAAATTACTAAATAATCTATGGTTAATATGGTTAATAATCATTCAAAATGGATGGAATATAACCTATAAAATCCTAAATTAATCAATATAGAGCATGTATTTTGTCACTTCATAAAATAATAATATATTTACTCATTTAAAATGGTGATTCATTTATAAAATGGAAGGTCGTTAAATTATTATCCCGTTTTAAAATTTTACCCATGAAATTTCATACCATTCATTAAAATAGAGAAGGAACATTCTCTTTCTCGTATTCCTTTTATTCATTTGTTGATTCCTCAATCAAGGGGGTTCCTCAATAGTAAATTAACTACATGAGTTTTCATGTTAAGTAAAAATTTTTATCTACAGTCTAAAAAATCACCATCTAATCCATGTAGGAAATATCTTTCTCAATGGAAACCAAATTTTGATTTAGTGAATGCAGTGAATCTTGTATTTACTTCTTCACGATGGGTATGTGGAACACACTACAAACATTATATAGGTTATGTGGTAGTGGATGTTGGTAAGATACATAGCTGATGTGATGAATGATCTCAAATGGGCTGATTTATCTTGGGATATTTTCTCCATGTTTACCAAACCACCTGACATTCATTTGCAGTGATATATGAAGTATCAATTAATCACTAACATCAAAATATAATTCGTAAAGATGATTGTATTAATTTATTTTATATATAATTTTTATTTATCTTCTATTTAACTTGTATTTAATTTATATGGGGATGAATTATTTGACACTTATCTATCTAAACATTGAAAATATTAATTCCAAGAAGATTTTCTATCAACATGATTTGAACATGATAGTGTCTATCATATCTACCATTAAATATAAAATTATGGTGACATTTAAAATATAAAATTTAACCTTTTTATATGTTACATCTACTAGGCGAATTATTTTGTCCCAATAACCTTATGAATATTTTTTACAAGATCTCAAAATATACTCAAATGTTTGGATGGTTATATTAAACTAGTTATCCACATTATGGTGCTAATTATTACAAAAACTCATCTCTATATAAAATTATAACTGAAGGGTTTACCATATCCTCAATTGTAATGCCCCGACCCTAGAAGACCATAGTAGGTGCATTATTATGTATCATTGTCATGATCATAAAAGATAAAGTCTCAAATGACCTATTAGTTTAGTAGCCCTGGAAGTACAAGATAAATTCATAAGGTCTAAATTATATCATAAAATGAAAAACTAGAACAACATTGTTTCCATAGACAACACTGATATCTCAAAGACCATCCTTACCAGTCAGTCATAATTTACTTCTTCATATCAAGGGAAAAATATAACATATAAAGGGGTGAGCTCATATGCTCAGTAAGGATAACAAGATAGTAGAAACTTTCATAAATAAGCACAAACATTTAAGGCAATATATAAGGTTGAATCGAAATCCATTTAAAGATGAACATCAGAATAATATGGCAAATATAAAATAAAGATAATTCCATTTTATTACATGGATATTCTACTAATATAATAATCACATGCAATATCAATAGCCACTTTCATAATGATGGAATTCCTAATGCCATAATTTCATAACCACATAGTCAAGGCCTTATGCCAAGACTACAAATAATATTTTTTCAATACCTTTTTCTAAGACACTATTTTGTCTCATGAGACCTAACGATGCATCGAGGAGCTATATCAGGCTCCACCCATCACTTACTAAGTCCAATGCATTCCTCATATGAAAAGGGTTAAACATAACATAAACATTCATATTAAAACAATCATATGAAATATCAATACTTTATTTTTACACCATGAATGGTATGAAATAACACATCCATAGTCAAACATATCACAAAACTTTCAATACATTATTGATGTTTTGTATCATCATAAATCAACTTCAAACAAACTTAAAATCCATTGAAGGATGTTGACATAGATGAAATCAAAACCTTTTTAAGGAAGTATTTTTTAATCTATTTTGAAATCATTTTAAAGTAATTAAATTATAAAAGATAACATTTATATTTGAAAATATTCTTATAAGCTTTTAAGGGAAGCTTTGATGTTGTTATAATGTCATAATATAGCTGCACCCATCGTATAAGTTAAAAAAATTCTTTCCTTATTTTTATTGAAAATGTCAAAAGGTACCTTGTTTAGAAAACGACGGAAAGATTCCGTTCAAATAATTTTATAAAAAGTCGAACAAGGGAATAAATTACATTATCATAGTCTAGTAAATATTAAAAAAAAGTTGGAATACATTTTTATGAAACTTGGATGTGGATGATAATGAGGTCTTAGTAGATACTTACGTAAAAACAACCATAGATAGTAAATAGATTGTGAAATTAACCCTTACCTTATACTCATCCTTAGACGATGGTATTTTAACCACATTTAAAAGTGTGAAATAGTTTATATTAAATTATACAAGAATCATATACACTAATATGATATCGTATATGATATTTTAATATTCCTTTGTTCATAATATATTATTATTATTGTTGTTTCAAGTGTAACTGATTTATTTTACATTGTATTCTTTGTTAGGTAAGTAATGTTTGTTATGGATAGGTTCTATCTTATGAATATTCATAATGATATTAAGTATTTAAAAATTATTTTTAATCATCTAATTAAAAATAATCATGAATGGATACGATGGGGAATGAATCTTATCGCGTTCGTGGAGACTGTAATCCGTACGTACGCACGAGCAACAATATCATTCTTTTGATATTAAAATAATAGATAATTGGACGGTATATCATATATATAGAATAATTATAATGTTATATTTATTATTTACATCAATTACACATCATTAGTTTACCCATCCAAATAATAATGTATTGAATAACAATTACACCATGACGTGGAGATAGTAAACCGTATATACACATGTATAGTGACATGTATTTAAGAGGATGGATAGAATAATGAATATGGTTTTACCATACTTATAATAACATCATAGTATATAGAAGATAATAGATTTATGATTTTATAATGGAAATAAAAAATATAGAAGAAGTGGAAGAAGAAATGAACTTGATAGATGTGATGAAATATTTACATCTTCTTTGGGTTCTTCATTTTGATTTGATCAAAATGAATCCTTAGAATGGCTTTATGACTAAAGTAAGGCATCTAGTATTAAGGTAGGATAGTTTATATGGTATTTGGGCTGGGTTTTTCTGAGCCAAAAGGCTTTGAAGGTGTGAATTAGAGTGAAGGGGGAGTGCCCTTTTATAAGAGGGGTGAGGGGCACCTTAGGAAAAGAAAGAAATATTATCTTATAATAAAATAATTTTCGGTATCTATTGGCTCATAAATTAATTATTTAAAGGATAATGTGGGGATTCATTGAAAACCACCCAACAAATTGGTTTTATACTGGCCTGGGTCACTATATTAACTTTATATTTTAGATTTAACTCTAAGTTAAATAGTTTGACATTTACCATGTGTCTTTGTATTTTTATATTATATGGTTAATAAACATTCTATACACTTCCAAAAGAACCACCAGTGGTTAATTAATGATACACCTATCATTATATCATTTTTTCTTTCTGAAACTAATATTTTTAGCAATATAATATTTTTTATAAAATCTATTTTATGTCAATTTTGACAGTATTTGGTATTTTGTTTTTACTAAATTCATAACAACATTATTACTGAAAAAAATTCATCTAACCAACCCTAAAATTTCATATTAACCAATAAAATTAGTGTAATTAATAATAAGTCTCAAATTACATTTATTTGGATATTTATAATATCAATTATTTTAATATTTCTTTAATTATGTAATTACTGCATCATCATTGTGTCATAAATAAATATATTTATTTTATGTCTAAAAATTAAAAAAAAATCCTGAGGTAGTAAATATATTTATCCTTTTAATGAGTATTTATATTCTAATATATCAATTATATAACCTCATATAATAATTGTTTTACTAAAGATATTTACTTTTGTTATTTTTGTCACTACTTTAAATTATTTAATATATAATGTCATTATCACTTACAAGTGTCTCCATGGGGTCCCAAAATCTTCCCAAGGATGCCCATGGTCGGTAATGTATCATTACATAGGATTAGAACACATGTTATGGTAATTTAATATTATTATAATATTATTTTTAACCTTAATTACTCGATTTATCTTTTTAACCACGGTAAATAAAATATTTACTGAAGTAAATATTCCTAATGAATAAAAATAAAAGTTACCTATTTACAAAATTTAAGCCTACTGATTTTAAATATAGAATCCATTATTCAAAATTCAAAACACATAAGTGGGAAAAATTAATTTACAATTAATTCTCGTTTTCAAAACAAAAAGTGTGTTTTTAAGAAATAATAACTATCAAAAGATTGACACTTTCTTATGTCCAGTTTAAATGTGAAATTATATACAATGACTATCATTGGATTGAATGGTAAAAATATAATATAATGATATTTAAAAACCACTCAATATGATAATTTATCACTATAAAATATTTTTATTAAAAAAGCTGTTGTTAATTGATATTTAGTATTTTTCACTATTCATAAAAAACAGACTGATTTCAGAAAAAATACAAAAATTCAACCTAAGCTAATATCGATATTCCAAACCCAAAAATGAAGTCCATTTTGAAATATAAAATTTATAAATATTCAAGAACATGGTATTAAAATTCATAATGGCTGGTTTGATTGGTCCCGGTGTGTTAGAATCTTGAAGTTGCGTACAATGCATGCTTTTGAATTATTTAACGGGAAACATACCTCCGAAGATTGGGGTGTTACATTATCCCCTCCTTAAAATAATTTCTTCCTCAGAATTTCTAAAATATAACTGCATAAAAAGATTCAGGTGGTTCTTCATCCTAAGTTCCCCGGGTTCCCAGGTTGTCTTCCATCTTACGGTTCCTACGTAAAACATTTACCAGACGAGTCATCTAGTTTCTCAGCACTTGTTCTCCTTTATAAAGAACCTTGACAGGCTCATTGTAATAAGACAAATCAGGTTCCTGCTCTAATTCCTCCTAGGTGAGTACTTGCATTGGGTCAGGCATGTATTTTCTCAGTAGTGATACATGGAACACATCTTGAACATTGGAGAGACTTGGCGGCATTGTCAACTGATAAGATACATCCCCAATTAGTTCTAGAATTTCAAAAGGTCCGATTTAACTGGGACATAATTTTCCCTTATTACCGAAATGTATAACACCCTTCCATGGAGATACCTTCAAGAAAATATGTTCTCCTACCTGAAATTCCAAATCGTTACTTCGGTTATCGGCATACATTTTCTGCCTACTTTGAGCTCCTTTGATGTGGGTTTGGATTACAATCACCTTTTCCATTGTTTCCTCCACATGTTCTGGGCCTACAAGTTTTCATTCACTAACATCATCCCAACAAGTTGGTGTGAAACATATCTTTCTGTATAAATCTACATATGGTTCCATATGAATACTTGAATGGAAGCTATTATTGTAGGAAAATTCTACCAGAGATAAATATTGATCCCACATACCTTGAAAGTCAAGAGAGAATGATCTAAACATGTCTTATAACGTTTGAATAGTCTGTTCTGATTGTCCGTCAATTTGGGGGTGGTAGGAAATGCTCAAAGGATGTTTAGTATCTACAGATTTCTGAATGCTGTTTTGGAATCTTGATGTAAAAAGTGGATCACGATTAGAAACAATCGATAGGGGTACTCCATGAAGTCTCATAACTTCATTAATATATAGTTTTTCTAGAAGTTCAAGTGGTAAATCTTCTCTTATAGCAATAAATTGTGCTGAATTGGTAAGAAGATCAACAATGACCCATATTGCATCACTCCTTCTAGTAGTCTTTGGGAGTCCCAAGACAATGTCTATCGTAATATTTTACCATTTCCACACATGTATTGGAAGAGGTTACAAGATTCCTCCAAGTTGTTGCCTTCCAACATTCAATTGTTGACAAACCATATATCTTGACACAAAACCAGAAATCTCCCTCTTTATATTGTCCCACCAAAAATGTTCCCTCAAATCTCTATACATTTTGGTCTTACCAAATTGTATAGAAAAATTGGAGCTGTGAGCATCATCTAACAATTACCTTTTCAGATCAGGTATAACGAGAACACAAAGGCTCTTCCCAAATTTCAAAATTCCATCTTCATATACGAAGTCACTCAATATCTAATCATTTACAACATTAATCTTCTTTTTAACCCCCTCCTCATCAACCTGAGAATATATTACCCTTTCTAGTAAAGATGGTTTGGAAACCATTTGAAAAATCATTGATGTTTTACCTTTCATGGTTATTCCCATATCAATCATTACTAGATCTATGAAAATAGGATCCCTTTAAACTCTCATCTTATTCAGAACTCCATGACCTTTTCTGATCAAGGAATCTACCACTTTATTTTCCTTCCCCTGGTTATAGTGTATCGTGCATCCGTAATCCCTGAGTAGTTCAAGCCATCTACTTTCCCTCATGTTGAGTTATTTCTTTGAGAAAATACACTTCAAACTCTTGTGATCGGTATATATCAAACATTTTCACTATAGTAATAATGTCTCCATATATTCAAAGAAAAGAATACATCTTCTAACTCAAGATCATGAGTAGTATAGTCTTTATCATGAATTTTTAGTTGTCGTGACGCGTAGGCAATAACCCTATCATTCTACATAAGTACACAACCAAGTCCTTTAATTGATGCATCATTATAAATAACAAACCCATAATTCCCCGATGGTAGAGTCAATATAGAAGAATTGACTAATATTCTCTTCAATGCTTCAAAACATTCTTCACACTCTTTTTTCCATTCATATTTAACCCCATTATGGGTGAGCTTGGTTAATGGGTTAGCCAATCGGGCAAAATTTTGGACAAAACGCCGATAATAACCTGCTAAACCAATAAAACTGTGTACCTCGGTTAAACTCATTGGTTATGACCATTATTTAATTTCCTTTCTCTAAGAAGGATCAATAGAGATTCCTTCTTTAGAGACAATATGGCCATCAAAATATGTCTCATGATGCTGAAATTCACACATGCTAAACTTCCCATATAATTCGTGTCTTCAAAGAGTATTCAGGATAATGCGAATGTGATTTTCATAATCTAAGTAGATTTTAGATTATATCAATATATGATCAATAAATACCACTATAAAGTAATCAATATATTCCTTGAAAACTCTATTCATTACATAAATAAAGATAGAGGGTGCATTGGTCAATCCAAAAGGCATTACTGTAAACTCATATTGCCCGTACCTAGTTCGAAATGTTGTTTTCGGAATTTCAACATTCTTCAAACACAATTTATGATATCTAGATCGAAGGTCAATCATTGAAAAGTATTGAGATTCATGAAGTTGGTTAAATAAATCATCAATGTGAGGTAGGGGATACATGTTATTTATTGTTATAGCATTGATCTCCCTGTAGTCAATGCACAACCTCATAGATCCATATTTCATATTATCAAATAGGACAGGGGATCCCCATGGGGAAACATTATGGAGAATAAATCCATTATTACTCAATTCCTCTAGTTGTTTATTTAGTTCTACTAATTCTACAGTGTCCATTCTGTAAGGTGTCTTCATTATGGGCCTTTATCCATGAATTAAGTCAATGGAAAACTCAATTTCTCATTCTGGAGGATGTCAAGGTAAATCCTCTAGAAACACATCAACATATTCTTTCACAATAGGTATATCCTCTATTTGAAAATTCAATTCCTCACCCACATTTATTTCATTTTCTTCTTCCCCAATAATTGAATTTAGTTGAGCTACTGGGGGTGGATCTAGATAAGAAGTAGGTGGTGATGATTTTTCTCTAAAGATAAGGTGTCATTTATCATCGTCGTCAAAAATAGTTACCTCCTTCTTCATACAATGAATTTTTGCATCATGCTCCGAAAGACGTTCTATAATGAGGATTATATCAAATTTAATCATGGGTATGAAGATGAGATCAACAGATAAAGAACATTTATATTCTCTAATGGGGACTGATTCAAAAAACGTTGTTTTCTATGATACATCCCTTAAGAGTTTTGACTGACAACTCCCTTGTTAAATCAAAATGAAAATATCTAATTTTCTTAGAAAACTGGGATGATATGAAATATTGAGTTCATCCAGAATCAAATAAAGAATTTTATAAACCTGAGGAAACCATTAAATTATATGCCACTGCGTCTTTCGGAGGTTAAACCTCAGTAGTAGTGAAAGCATAATCTTGGCCTTGATCCCTTAGCCTTATCTAAGGTATGTTACCCTGATTTTCAAGAAATTCATTCGGATAATGACCCCCTTTTTTACAATTGTAGCATTCAACATCGATAGCCTTTTTCTTCCCCTTGCAATCAAGATCTTGGTGGCCTTTTTCACCACACTTGAAACAGACTCCCATTCCCTTTAGGAAAGTACCAGTGTGTATCTCCCCACATTTATTGTAGGATGGATATTCAACTTTCCCCTTCTTCCCCTTATTTCTATTTCGAGAGTGTTCAATAGATCTCTTCTTTTCTTTCTTTGACTTAATGTCGTAAGACATAGAGAATTATTTTTTGGTCTTCATAGCACATGAGATAATATCTTCGTATGAAGAGAATGATTGTCAGAATAATTCTCGATGGAGAAATATTTTTAACCCATCAAAGAATTGATCAATCTTACTTCTTGGGTTACGTATATAATCTACAGCATGCCTCACTAACCTCGTAAATTTATTTTCATACATTGAGACATTATCATCCTCCTTTTCCCTTAGAATTAGAAATTTTCTTTCCATATGCACTCTATGGTAATGCGGAAAGTATTTTTCTAAGAAAATTTCTTTAAAATACCTACATTCCATGTTTCATACTTCATCATCTTCCTTTATGTTTTGAATCAATGACCACCATTGATCAGCATCTCTAGTGAGGCGGTAAACTTTCATGACAACTTTTTCCATTTCACTACTCCACAAGGCGTGGAATATTTTCTCTAAGGAATGTATCCATTGATAAGCTACTAGTGGATGTGTACCCCCATTTAATCTTGGCGGTTTTTGCCTCATGAAGAGATCTAAAATTGTTCCTCCATGCTACGGATTATTGTGCTCCTTATGGGAATGATTATTATTCATAACTTCAGTGTGTTTTCACAATATAGTGATAAGATGATCAGCACATGTTGAATCACCAACTCTACAATAATTATCATGAGCAGGTGGGAAATACCTATATGTAGTGTGTGCATTGATATAGTTTCCATTCATTAAACTAGGCACCATTTCTAAACAATGGCATAAACTATATTAGTTTATGAATCCCTATACATAAATCCAAACTTGTAAAAAAAATTATATAAATTGAACCGTTCATGGATATAATCCATAGTAATGAAAATGTTTTCATTGAGGATGTTTATACTAAAAAACCATTCATAATTGATTGTAAAGAAAATGAGAATTATCCTAAACAAATCCCACGGGAGTGTCGTAACCAAGAGTCCAGCAAGGTATGTTGTCGTGAAACAGTTCCCGTTCAAGTCTAGCAGAAATAGGTGTTTTCGGTTTTTACCACTAGGTACATCTGTGCCAGAGCCACCTCTACCTTCTCATATCTATAAAGTTATGTATTTCTTGGAAAACTCACAGAGTCTCTAAAATACCAAAATTCTAGGACGTTCTTCTATAATAATCTTCAAATTCTATCTTAGGGCTATGTGATCTAATCAAATTTTATCTAAATCTAGATTACATGGTTTGTACTAAACTTAAACTGATACAAACTGTAACGCCCCAACCCCAGAATCCCAGAGTCGGTGCATTATTACATGTCATTGGAATGATCACAAAATAGAAGTTCTCAAAGGAATGATTAATTTTGTATCCATGGAAGTACTAGATACATTCATAAGGTTTACATTACATCATAAAATGGAAAACTATAAAAAACATTGTTTCAAAATACAAACTGATATCCCATAGAATATCTCTGTAGTTCGGTCATAATATAATTCTTCACATCCTGGAAAAAATAAAACATAGAAAGGGGTGAGCTCAGATGCTCAGTAAGGATAACAATATAACAGAAACATTCATAAATAAGCATAAACATTTAAGGAAATGTACAAGACTGAAACAAAATCCTTTTAAACTTGAACATCAGTATAATATTACAAGATAAAACAAATATATCCCACTTACTTACTAACATGGATATTCTACTAGTAAAATAATCACATTCAATATCACTTGCCACTTTCATAATGATGGAATTCATAATGCCAAACTTTCATAA
Organism: Viscum album; assembly: GCA_963277665.1. NCBI lineage: Eukaryota > Viridiplantae > Streptophyta > Magnoliopsida > Santalales > Viscaceae > Viscum > Viscum album. The sequence continues at coordinate 135,496,312 of OY728141.1, forward strand.
CCACATAGTCACGACCTTGTTCCAAGACTACAAGTAATATTTTTTCATGGAAATGTTCCAAGAAAATAGTTTGTCTCATGAGACTTACCAATGTATCATAAAGATATAGTGGGATCCACCCATCACTTACTAATTCCAATGCATTCATCGTATAAAAAGAGTTAAACATAACATAAACATTCATATTAAAAATGTAATATGAAATTTCAATACTATATCCATACATCAAGAATGGTATTAAATAACACATCCACAATCAAACATATCACAAAACATTAAATGCAATATTGAAGTTTTGTATCATAATAAATCAACTTTAAACAAACTTAAAATCCATCAAATGATGTTTACATAGATGAAATCTAAACCTTTTTAGAGAAGTATATTTTTCTATTTTGAAATCATTTAAAATTCACGTAATTATAAAAGAAAACATTTATATTTGAAAATATTCTTATAATATTGTAATGGAAACATTGAAATTGCTATAATGGCATAATATAGCTGCACCCAACATATAAGTTAAAAAAACATTCATAACTTAATATTGTTGAAAAGCTCATAAATTACCCTGTTTAGAAAATAACGGAAATATTCCCTACATATAACATTATAAAAAGTCAAACAAGGGTGTAAATGACTATAACCCATAGTCTAGTAAATATTAATAATGTTTTGGAATACATTTTAAAGAAACATGGATGTGGACGACAAAGAGGTCCCAATAGATACTTACCTCAAAACAACCTCGAATAATAAAGAGATTGTGAAATTAAACCTTACCTTGTACTTTTCCTTGGTCGAAGGTAGGTTAAACTCATTTATAAAGGTGAAATAATTGTTATTAAATTTTACAAGAATCATATACATTTATATGATATCATATATGATCTTTTAACATTTCTTTGTTAATAATATCTTAGTATTATCGTCGTTTCGGGTGTTAATTGATTCATTTCCTTCGTATGCTTTGTTACATAAGTAATGTTTTTTACGGATAGGATGTATCTTATTAATATTAAAAATGATGTTATGTCTTTAAAAATTATTTTTAATCATCTAATGAAAATTATTCTTGAATGGATACAATGGGGAATGAATCTCATTGCATTCGTGGAGACTGTAATCTATACGTACGCACGAGCGATAATATCATTATTTTGATATTAAAATAATATATAATTTGATGGTATATCATATATACAGAATAATTATCATGTTATATTTATTATTTAAATCAATTACACATCATTATTATACCCATCCAAATATTAGTGTATTTAATAACAATTACACCACGATGTGGAGACAATAAGCCATACGTACACACGTATGGTGACATGTCATTCAAAGGATTGATATAATAATGAATATAGTTGTTACATACTTAAAATAACATCAAATTATATAGAATATGCTACAGTTATTAATTTATAATGTAATTAACAAGAATGATGAAGTGGAAGAAGAAACGAACTTGAATGAGGTGATTAAATATTTACAATTTCTTCGGGTTCTTCCTTTTTATTTGATCAAAAGGGCTCCATAGGTTGGATTTATGACTAAAGTAATGGATCTAGGATGAAGGGAGGATAGTTTAGAGGTTATTTGGGCAGGTTTTTGCCGATCCAAAAGTCTTTTAAGGTGTGAATTAGAGAGAAGGTGGAGTGCCATTTTATAAGAGGGGTGAGGGGCACCTTAGGAAAAACTAGAAATATTATTTTATAACAAAATAATTTTCGGTTTCTAATGGATCAAAAAAGAATTATTTAAAGAATAAGGTTGTAATGGGTCAAAAAACACAAATCCAATATGTTTTAGATATGTGTTGGTCACTATATAAACCTTATCGTTTAGATTTAACTCTTAGTTAAATATGTTGACATTTACCATGTATCATTGTATTTTTATATTATATTTTTAATAAAATAACTATATAATTCCAAGAGAACCCATAGTGGGTCATTAATGATAAAACTATCATTATATAAGTATTTTTGCCGAAAAATATATTTTTAAGATTATAATAGTAATTAATAATATAATATTTGTTTTGAAAACTCTTTTATGTCAATTTTAACACCATTTGGTATTTAGTTTTTTCTAAATTTATAACAGAATTATTAATTCATAATAAATTTTTATAACCAACCCTAACATTTAATATTAACTTTTTAAATTAGTTTAATTCATAAAAAGTCTCAGATTACATTTATTTGGATGTTTATAATATCAATTATTTTAATATTTTATTAATTAGGTAATTACTGCATCATCATTATGTCAAAAATAAATATATTTATTTTTTGTCTAAAATTTATCAATAAAATATCCTAAGTTAGGAAATCTTTTTAGTTTTCTAATGACTATTTTTAGTCGAATATATAAATTATATAACCTCATATATGAATTGTTTTACTGAAGATATTTTCTTTTGTTATTTTTGTCTCTATGTTATATTATTTAATATATATTGTCATTATCACTTACAAGTGGCTCCATGGGGATCCTAAATAGACCCAAGGATGAAAATGGTCAAACATATATCAGAAAATAGCATTAAGACAAATTTTAGTGAAATTTAATATTAATATAATATTATTTTTTAACTTTATTTACTAGATTTACCCTTTTAACCACGACAAAAAAAATATTTACTGAATTAAATATTCCTAATGACTAAAAATATAAGTTAACTATTTAAAAAATTTGGGGCTCCTAATTACAAATACAGAATCCATTTTTATAAATTCAAATCACAGAAGTGGAATAATTTAATTTAAAATTAATTCCCATTTTCAAAACAAAAAGAATGTTTTTAATAAATAATAACTATCAAAAGATTGACACTTGCTTATGTCCGGTTTAAATGTGAAATTACGTCCAATGAACAAAATAGGATTAAATGGTTAAAATATAATCTAATTACACATAAAAACTACTCAATATTATAATTTATCACTATAAATTAATTTATTTAAAAATGATGTTTGTATTTAAAATTTAATATTTTTCACTATTCATCAAAAACTGACTGTTTTCAGAAAAATAACTAAAATTTACCCTATGATAATTTTGATATTCCGATCCCAAAAATGAAGTCCATTTTGAAATATAAAATTGATAAAATTTTAAAAAGTGGGTATTACTATTCATAACGGCTAGTTTGATTGGTCGCGATGTGTTAGAATATCGTAGTTGCGTACAACACAAGCTATTTCATTATTCAAAGGGAAACGTACCGTGGAATCTTGGAGTGTTAAATCAATGTTAACAATATATCTAAATAAGACATAATTAAGAGATTAACTATGTATATTATTTATACCTTTCTTATTTATATATTATAATTTTTTTCAAGAGGTAGATCTTCATTGATTGTAATGAAATGCACCGACATTATATGTCCATAAATTACCACCTAGATGGATTTGATTCTAATAATTTTCTTGGTGAGTCCAATGATAAAATACATGGATATTTTATCCAATTTTCATGTTTTTCTGGGAAATGGTGTCACCATACACAAATATTACTTTCATTCAGAATTGATTTGGTAGAATTATAAGTGTCAGGATAGAAATTTGTCATTCTTTATCTTCATGTTTTCCCACAATTTGTTTTTCATCCCATCCTTACACATCTTAATGATTCTAGGATGAATATATAAGGAATATTAATTCACATAATATAGATGATCCTTTTTAGATATGTTTTTTATGTGAATCATTTCGTAATTCCAAACCTTATATCTACATCATAAGAAATTTTGAACATTGGAATACTCTCTAACATTTTTTATTATTTCACATAATCTTTTAAGGCTCATAAATCCTCTAAAAATATGATTGATAATATTTTCGAGAAATAAAAAAATAATATCCACTTTTTATTCTTATTTACATTATTTTCTCATTAAAGAAGATCATACCCCTTCCAATTTACATCATGGATATGGTTTCATGATCCTTTCAACATAGTAGAGATACCCCATTTTATTACATTCTAGGATGACAATGTATTGAAAAAAAAATAATCCTTAATATAATGTAACAACCTTCATTGGAAGATATTGAGATCCTTTTTTATGACTATATTAATTAATATTTTCTTTTTTAGGTATATGTCACAATTATACTCATATAGAAAATTTTATGAAATCCTAAATGAAATGTCACATCAACCAAATAAAGATCATTTGTTGGGTATATCTATCCAAAAATATTAAATTTGTTCGAAGAATAGGCTATCACTATTAAGTCTTGTATTGTTAAAATTCCGAATTAATTTTTTTGGATGAACCACTACAGACCACAAATCCGTCCACACTAGGGGTTACAATTATCATGGGTGCATTGATTAACCACTTCTATAATTAAAAAATATCTCTTCTCATTCCTCGATATTTAAAAACAACACTCCCATAATATTTATCTAGGTTTGTGAAATTGAATATAAGTTTATGTTTCTCAAAAAAAAAATCAACGATAGTATTCATACAATATATGTTACCTATAGATTTTGTTTGAATATATTTTACTGAGTAATCCTTTAATTGAAACTATTTTTTAATGATCCACATAAATATATTTTTATTGATAATATTCCCCAGGTTTGTATCTTTTTCCATCCATAACTAATATTTCTTATTCTTTTCATGTAACATTTTATTTATCATGTTATTAATTAAGATATATAAGGATAATCATGTTACAAATTTCACTAGGATTAGGTAAAAATATCATCTATCTATACTTCCAAAATATTATCAAGGTAATCAATAAAAACCCTATTCAACATGACCATGATGATACATGTCAAATCGGTGAGTCCCTATAGAATCACTATGAACTCATAGTTCCAATACCCTTTATGAAAATAAGTGATGGGTATATTATCCTTCTCCACTTTAATATGATAATACCCTAGTAAAATATCATCCTTGGGGATGTTTTAGGATCAACATAGCTAGTTGTACAAGTCCTCAATCATTGGTATAGGATCCAACTTCTTCAATATGAAAGTTTTGATCTCATGATAAGAAATTTAGAACTTAATATAACATTATTTATTAATAAAAATGCAATTTCTCCCTTCAGTGATGAACATTGGCAATGAAACCCCTTTACAAAATTTAGATAGTGTTTATTCTTTAACTATTCATGTTCAAAAATTGATATTATAATGAATTATTGGATATTAGAAAAGATTGGAAAATTTGTTCTATTTATAAACCATCCACATGTTATAGAAGAAGACAAAAAAACCATTTGGGAAACATATAATAATGATCTTTTATAATGGTTATGTTATCATCGATAGTCTTTTCTTTAGTATAATTCATTGGAGATTGAGAATCATACGAAAAAAGAAATAATATCTATTCATGATATGATTATACAAAAATATATTCTTCCACCTCCTTACAATTTGCAATAAATTTGTGGGTTATTTATGATAAATAAGGTCATTTTTTCCTGTAAAAATTTTATATTGGATCTATAATTGGAAATAAAATCTACATGTAAAGCTAATTATAATTCCCCGAAATGTGGTATCATAAGGTTTTAAAGAATGATTTTAATGATAATATGTATATGGGAAGTTATATAATATTGGTGATCAAATTTCCCCATTTTCCATTTTCACTAATCTCTTTAAATTCATGTTTTGAGTTGGTGTTTGAATAGTATTCATAAACATATATGACATGAAAAAATTTATAGAGTTAGAATAAAAAAGTATAGTAAATTAATATAAATTAATTAGTAGATTACATGTAATGATGTAATTGTCATAATCCACCTCAATATGTTTTGTGTAATAATAACACACATAATCTCTAGGAATTTAATGTTGTTGGTGTCAGTTATCTTCTATGACCGTAGATTAATGTATTGATACACATGGTATAATGTTTCCCTATAGTAGAAGCATCAGAAATAAGTTGACAGTTTAGTGGGGAATTTAATTATTCCATTAAATTTGTGTGTTTATCATACAATTATTTTTTTGATAGATTCCCTTCCTTTAAGCATGTAAAAAATTCTTTATCCCCTTATGAAAAATTTCAGGATTTTTTTCATACACTATAATAATTTGTATTTTTTTACTTCCCCCCCCCCTATAATATTTATTTATCATATATCATGAATTACAATCCATTATCCAATTCTAATCTATAGAACCTTGATACTCTTGAGATGTGCTGAAATTTAATTCAACATTTATAAAATATATGAAAATTTTATCATTATTTTCAATGTCTCAAATCTATGATGAATTTTATATACTCAAATTTACCACTTAAAAATATTTATAATTTTTTTATGGGTATAAATTTTTTTAGGTGTATCATGAATGTATTATAATTTTTTCATAATATTAATTGATTGGTTTAGAATTCTTTACTATGAGGCTATGAAAATATCTACCCTTTTATGTTTCAAATTTAGAGGAATATATTTATAAAAAAAATTATGGAATTCATTACATTCTATTAAATTGAACTCCACATCATTTTTCATGTTTTATTATAAATTTCAATCATTGTACATTTTATCCTATATGATATAATTACAAAATGACCTTCTCATTCTCATAGTATTGAAGTCTGGAGAATTTCTTCCAATGGGATTTTACCAACTCTACTATGATAAAGGTACAAGAATATACACTAAAAATAGGTGGGTTTTTCACATTAAAGACATAATTTGAACCAGAAATTTCTCAAGGGGATTTTTCTTATATTATGTAATTCAGTATTTTTTTTGTAAAAATGAGTCAATTCAGAATTTATCATCATTAAATTAACAATATATGCCCCATAAGATTGGGAATGTAATTTGGAATTTCATCAAATTTCACCTAACATTGTTTGTTGACTCAATTTCTCCTATTTACATAAATTTACTAAAATAATGATAATATTATGGATGAAATTTTATAATATATTAAAAAAATTTAAATGGAAAGTGTGACAATTTAAGGGATAACTCATGAATGAGATGAATTCCCTAACTTATTAGTTTCTATGATTCAATCTATGTTATCAATATTCAATTTCCTAACATCACATTTTACGTGAATTGCTCCTCTCTTCATTGTGGTTTTTAAATATATTGTGAATTTCCCAAATCATATATTATATGACTGTCAAATGATGTTTGATAGAAGGTTTATTTGTCTTGTACTAGCTGATAATCCAGTTCAATTTCAATTCACCTTATTGTGATTATTACTAATAGATACAACTATTCTAGAGCCACAAAAAATTTTAGTATCAACAAAGGTATTTGATTCATAAAAACTAATTACAATATAAAAAATTATATTTTCAAGATGTTTTCCTATGGTTAGTATTATCACTATGTACTAATTGAGGATCAATACTCATAATCCCCAAATATAAATATACATGACTATGATACCAATGAAGAAAACCTATATTTTAGTACAACTTATTTCAGGATTTATTACATAGAAACACTTTGTACATGACCACATGATCATGATACCAAGTGTAATTTGGAAGTTAACTTTATACCATAATCACATGAACATGCATACAGAATCATTATTTAAATTTGGTTAACATGCTCTTAAATTTATTTTTTATTTTAAAAGTTCATGGGATATCATGGAGTTGTACATAAGAATGGTGTGATAAATACAGATAAGTAAAATAATAATCAATGTCTGACGTGATTAAATTAATAAATTTTTGTCAATAAGAATATATAGGTTAAATAAAAAAAATAAAATCATATTCATTAAAAAAATAATTATAAAATGTGATAAAATTAATATAACATCAAAATCTGTCTTAAAAAAATGTGGAATCGTATGAATATATCATTGGTAACCACCAATATATAATAAAAATGTGTATTTGTGATTACCTCATATGAACCATTCATATCATAACATGAGATAAAATCATTAACCAATTCCTTGGAGGGATATATAATTCAATTCCCAACTATAACATTCATATCACACACACACATATATATATATTTATATATTTGTTTTCCACATAGATAATACCACATAATAGAATAATGCATAAAATTTAAACCCACAATTAGGGATCATTGGTTTAGAAAATTGAATTAATTAACCAACGATGGATATGTACATATAGGTGAATTATTTTGAGTATAAATAGGGATGGGTATTCAATACACCAATATTTGGCATTGAAAATAGATTTATAATTTTATTAGTATAATGTATGTGCATAAATATTCATAAAAGTGTTTAAAAGGAGTTAAAGTGGCAATATAATTAAATGAAAATCATATGTTTTTTATAGTGAGGTATAATTGTACGTCAAAATATTGAAGTTTGGAAATGAGATGGGAAAAATAGAAAGAATGTTCTTCAAATAAAAAGAAAATGAGATGATCTATTACCTTGATATGGTGATTATAAATGATTAGTATTATATTATTATGGGAAAAATAACACATTCTAAGGAATATATATAGGAAAAGAAAAAATAAAATAATTCTCAAATGTTTTTATTGGAGAGGAATGGAAGGATAATACAATTTTTATGGAAAACTGAAATGGAATTAGTTATTAATTCCAAAACAATGTTTTTGGAATATATAAGATATAATATCCAAAAAAATGAATCTATTGTTTTTTAAATGTTATCAATAAAATTAGGACTGGTTTTCATTATTTTATAAGGACAAATACTGAAATAATTAAAATAATATTCTTTGTGATGTGTAATTATGTAATGTTCATAATGAAATAATTTAAAAACCATAAAAGGTAATATATGTTTCGGTGGATTCATTAAGGGCGTAAAAAATTAATAAAATAACATTAGAAATAAAATATATTAAAGGGGATTTTTTAAGATACACATTTTAATATTTATTACATAATTTATTATTTTATGATTTCAAAATACATATAATATATTTATTCCGTATTAAATTTTTACAAAAAAAATATACTGTTCTAGAAAATTATTTAAAAATTATTCATTGGATAATTTTTATGTGTTGATTTCAAAAGAAATATTTCATTTATCATGATTAATATTTAATTATGAGAATTTATATAGTTTAATAAAGAAATCTCTATTTATTGAAAAATAATAGTTTTTTTATGATAATAGTTTTCTAACCCTTATAATGTTTATATTGGTCTCCATTAAATAATATTACCCATTTAATACGAATATATATTATTTATTTAGAATATATTTTTAAATTTACATTTATTTCAAAATTTCAATAGTTTATACAAACAGGGATTTCAAATTTATAGTATATCTATATTTTCCCAGAAAATTAAAATTTAATTTTCCATGTATCAAATTTCATTTATATAATACATTAATAAAATTGTTAAATGTAATCATTATATTATTAAAAATAAATATAAAAATTAATAACGTTAGGTTCTATATAAATAATTACTTATTAACAACCATTTGCCCAATGGGTATAGTGTGATGTAGTGAAAAGTAATTTTTTCATTTTATGAACATGGTTTGGGCTATGATCTTGATAATCACTGACTTCTCCCTCAAATAGTTTTGATCTACCACCAGTTATGGAATATTACCTTAAGAATGGGCATGCGAAAATCTCAAAGACACTATCTAACTAGGATGTTTCAATAAGTGTGATTTATATTGTACAATCCATGTAGTTTTGGAAATAACCTATTTATTCTAGTTCAACTGGATCAAGTCATCACCCCTGATATATAATAATCACAATAGTCACTATACAATGGTTATATTATCAATGGTTATGATTCTTAATAGAATTTTTTATCTATCATGATATAACTTATAACGGTCCAAAATAAGAAAAATTGCATGTGTTTTATATATCATCATTAGATAATATAAAATTTATTCATTAGTAAATGAACTTTCATCTATAGAACTTTTGGACATTATAGTTTCCACTCATCCCTGAGTGGAGAACACTATGTGGAGGATAGAATTACTCAAAAATAATTTATGATACATTTTTTCCAACGATATTTTATGATTCCAAACGTTTAGTAGTGGGATATGGCACATTCCAAAGGCTATGAAGCAACAATAAAAAGTATGAGATTCATCTTATAGAAATTTGTGATGTTGAGATTTTTTATTTCTAGGTGTAGGATTTTGACGAGCATATATTATAAAATAATTTTAAATCAATAATCATTTCATTGTTAATATTTATCAAATGTTTTTAGGATGTTTCATCTCACAATAGATAAACTAACGGTGTTTTAAAATTTATTACAAATAAAATATTTTTGAGTTTTTAGGTTCTCGAATCCATCCACACAGAAAATTTTACCCATATTAAGAAAGTGTTTTTAATGCTTTTAGGAATCAAAATTGGCATGTTAATAAAGAAATTATATTATATTACATAATGTGTGGTGGAAAAATTACCTTTTAAAATGGGGAGTTTGTATAAATATTGGACGAAACTATGAACAGACCATTTAATGAATTCTCATTGTTGTTAGATGATTATTTTAGTTCATAGAGGACACCATTAAAAAATAGTTGAGGAATTTATCCACACATGTTACATTTTGATATTCCTTTCCATATCCCTATGATGTATTACCAAAATTCCATTTGGGATATTAATTCTCTAATTGTTTTTAATTATACCGAGGAGAGGAAAATACATGTATTGGGAGAAATATATGATATTTGAATAAAATATTATGAATAATCATGGATATAATAGGAAAACAATGGATTTTAATGAATTAATCTTTCATAATAGATAAAAAAATGTTGTTCTGATAGTTATTTGTTTCAATTATAGTCCCAATAATTCTTTAAAATTACATTAATACTATAATGAAACTATCCTAATCTCAAATTTCCTGGTTTATTTATTTTTAGATATCAAGAAGGAATATAATATTCCATTCATAATTAATGTGAAATGTGTTAATAATTAAAATTAATGGAATTAAAGGGGTTTGAGTAATATTATTTGTCTATAAAATTAACCCTTCAAAAAATTTATCTAAAAATATTATCCTCAGTTTTATATATGAGACAACCAATGATAGTGTTTTTTTGTTATTTCCATTTTTAAATTATAATAATTTACTTACTAAATATTTTATAAATAATCTAGTTCCCCATAATTTTATGGGAGATGAAACTATTTAGGATTATTATGGAGAATAATTCAATTTATTTCTAGTCATTATGTTGTATACTGGAGAAAGAATAACATTGCAATCTTAAATCACAAAATATTATTTTAATTTATTCTAATCTAAATCTATAGTAATATTATGATTTCCATTTTAAACTTGTAGCAACTAATGTATAATTAACTAAATGATATAAGGTTCATGAAAAGTGGGCTAATTTTATAGGTTGTAAAAATATTATGTAATCATTAGACTTATATAATTAAATTATAATCTTTAGTATTCTAAAATTTTTGTTTTTGAAACTATGTAGGATGAAATCATGAGAAATTATAGAATATATTATTCCTAGTTTTATTACATTGTTTTTTAGTTATATTTTTTTGGGTATTTTTACTTTTTTGAAAACCATATTGAGCCTTCAATAGTTGAGAACTAAATTTGTTTAATGGATTCTCAATTTTCATGGAAATGTTTTTTCAATAATAGTTTTTAAATACATATAAATGAAGTGATTTTTCTATGAATTTTACTATTTGGAAAATTTTATTGTCGAAATATTTTAAAATAGTTGAGCATACATTGGAACCGTTATGTAATGTAATAATTCTAAATATAAATGTTTTAAACGTTGTTGAAGCATAAATTTCAAGATTATGGATAATTTTTATTTTTAGTGGTGTTGTCCAATTTTTTTATAATCTAAATTTTATTCAGAAAAAATAAAAAATGAACCAAAATTTTATAAATTTTAAACTTTTCAGGATCTAATATTATTTATTATGGGTGGGAATTTTAATTTAATGTAGAGTTCATTTTGATATCTTGAGTGACTATTTCATTCTATTTTACCACATAATAATTTGAGTAACATGATTTATATTGCCTCCTGAAATGAACTTGTTTTGGTGGACACTAATATAAATTTTTATAGATTTAATTGTACTTGACCTTATTGGATTGATTCAAACTAATACTTTTTTCATTCTACAAGGATGAAAATTTATGACTAATATTAGGATGATCATTTTTATCATTAAGGAAAAACCATTGGATGGGTTATTTATTTACCCATTTTAATTATAAACTCTCTAAAGAACAATTTATTTATAATTATTCTATGTGAAAAATATGTGAATCTATTATTCATGGAGAAAATGAGATATTCTGTTGAACATTTGAATGAATGTAAATATTGACATGAATCTGTTAAAAATATTAAATTTAAATAACATTTATAAATCTATAAATGATATTTTTAGAAAACAACTTATTTTTTACAATACAGTGAGTTCATTTATTCATGGTAAATATCATGGGGAAAAGAATTACTAGTATTACATAATTATTATTAATTAAAATAATTCAACCTTATGATTATTTTCCTTCTACTTAATTTGTTGAATTTATTTTTTTGGGTAAAATATATGTAATCTGTAAGAGAATTTTATGTGGACATATTTTTAGTTACCCATCCTTTTACACATATCATTAAACGATTTTAAACATGGTGAAACTTAAAATTACATGCCATGGATCACAAATTCTAGAGTATTGGGAGACTTGGTACCTAAAACTTATAACAAGGGACTAAATAAAACATTTCATTATTTAATCATCAGAAATACCTCTTACGTTTTATTGTGCTTGATCATCATCATATGATAACTTATGGATAATATGAACAATGGTATGACCTAAAAATCCTTGTAATGGAAGAAACATAGGAATAAATATTTTCACATAGGTTAGAAGGCATGAAATAATGATATAAAAAGTTATGGAACATATATACACATAACATATAATCATGGGATCACATAAACATGGATTAATAGTAATGTGTCCTCAACATAAAGAATTAATTTAGCACGAGTGAAGGCTCATTGCACATAGAAAATCGTATGTCATGAATAACCATCATGACTATTGCACATAGTAGCACGACTCAAGGCTAACCGCCAAGACCATTGCACATAACATCTCATGAGACTGAACTTTACCAAAGAATTGGCACACTATATGGGAGCACCCATCATAACATGTTAATGAATATTCATTAAAAATAAAAAATATTACATATTCAAACAAACATAAAAATAAGGGCACCCATGGAAATAAATGTGTATCATAACTACGCCCTAAAGCATAATAAATGAGCATATCATAAAAGTGTCCATGGAAAAAAGGAATTAGAAAATTAATGGAAATTAATAAGGTAAAATATTCATATATAATGGGATGTTATTTAAATTAAAAGTGAAAATTGTTTTAATAGTATTTAATAAATTTAAACATCAAAGCATTTTGTTGTGGTTTTAAGGAAAATACTAAAGGGCATTTAAAAAAGTAATTGGAATAGGATTTTATTTAAAACAGAATTTAAACAAGAATTTTTTCATAATAGAAATACTAATTATATAAAAATTTATGGTTTCTTAAAATATATGATAGAGTTCACTTTAAAATGGCATAGAATTCGGGATGTTTCTTTAAAATAGGTTTGCTTTTCAGGAAGTATTGAGGAGGGGGGAATTAAAAAACATGTATATCCCCAAAAGATAGTGAAGAATGGTTTTTGACACATGATTTTTGGGAATATAAAAATCATTTATAATATTTTCATAAAAATAATAGATAACTTAATTTTGATAAGAAGAAAGATAGATAAATATGAATGAATAGTGGAGGTTCAGGTAGAATCCCTTACCATAAGTCTGAAGTTGTTATTCACTTGATCATATAGACATGAATTATGAAATTAGGTTCCTTAATTAAATATTATATAACCACTTATGCAAATAATTTATTTATTATAACCTTGTTAAGTTCATTCATGCTTTTCTTGATTGGTTAAGAGGTTCAACTTCAATGTTTGGGAACATTTGTTTCATGGGATTGCATGATAAGTTTACTTATATACTTGTATAGATAAAAATTTAAGATGAAAATGGTTATCCAAAGTTTATATTATTTTTTATTAGTGAAAATTATTAATATTAAATGTTTTTAAAATTCATTTTGTTATTTTGAGTGAATATGAATCATTATAGAAAACATTAATGATAACAGTTTTGGTTAATTATCGATTTTTTGTCATATCAAAAAATTTTCATTATAAATTAATATAAATGGATAAAAATATTAAAGGACTTTAAATAATATAAAATACATATATTATAGTCTATTTCAACAATATAAATGGATTACTGACCTGAATTTAAGAAGGTAAAAGAAATTGAAACCCCATCATACTTGAATGTGATAAATTAACACATCTCATATGGTGTTGTCCATTATAGTATAAAAGGAGGGGGTAAAGTAGTGATGGTGAAGAAGTATTCCATTATCATAAAAACATATATATTTATTTTATGTTACTATAGTTATAATAAAATTATTATGAATGGATGTGAGGAATGAAAAACAAATAAAGGAACATGAATAAAAATAAAATAAATAAAAAGGAGAAATTAACTATTGAATATATTCTCCTTGAGAGCCTCTCCAAGGTAAAGGTTTTGATATTTTGAAAAGAACAAGGGATCTTGGGTGTGGGGAGGATCTTGGGAGTATATTTAATTAGATTTTATACAAGTCACATCTTTTGATAAGAGTGAAAAGAATAGGTAAAGAGGTGTGGTATTTATAACGGAGGAGAGGAGGGGTTTCCTGTTATTTCAATAATTAGTTAAATATTTTTTTAAATATTATGAATAGTAATAATTAATGTTACCAAAAATAGTAATCAGAGCTTGGGAGTTTAAAACACGTGTTACTACATCATCCTTGAGGCTAGGAATAGTGTAATTAACTCATAATGTACATATATGTGGAAAATTACCATATATCACTATTCATAAAAAATCAAGTATTAAAAAATACCAAAATGTACCCCCAACCAATTTTCAACATGTATAATCCAAAAATGAATTCCATTTTATGAAAATAATTTTCTAAATTTTATAAATTTAATTTTTCATTAAAACCACAATTTACTTGAAATATACATATTTAAAAAATAAAACTTCTTTTCTAAGACTTTGAAAAATTACTTAAGATTTCAAAAAAGTATCTTATAATCATAAGTAATAAAAATAATTTTATATGAATACATTTTATGAAAATATTATTTTACATAGTTTATTAAAATAATCAGTAAATTGTTATTAAATTTACAGGACTTTCAAAACTATAAACACATTGTTAGTATTTTTTAAAATATCTATTTACGTATAGTACGATATAATTATGCCATATTGTCACTTATATGATGGATAAATTTTATTTATTATTTTATTGGTGAGGTTACAATTATATTAGCTGGTTAACTTTTCATAAGGGTTACATTACTATTATAAATGTCAATTTATAATTTTATTGGTATATTTTCTTTAACTTCAATAAATCCCCATTTATTTCACTAATTATTTATTTATAATGATGCTTAAATAATCTATATGTTATCGTATGTGAATATTCTATTAAAAATAATATATGAAGGGAATTTTGTTGATAAAACATTGTTTCATTACATTCTTAGCCCCTGATAAAATTTCTCCACTGAAATTTCGTTTTAAATTCTAATTGGTAATAGGCGTGGGTAAATTTCCAACATTTCTTCCTCCATTTACCATTTTTTTTTGTACTAATGGTTCTACCATAGTACATTAACTATGTGAGTATTCTTGTTACGTAGATCTTTATCTCTATGGTACAAGATCTTCACTCGCTTCTCCTCGTAAGAAAGATCATTCTCTAACTGTACCACCTCTAAAGATAGTACATGTGAAGAATATAGTATGTATATCCTTTAGAAGGATATATGGAATACATCATGTACTTTAGAGATGGTAGGTGGATGTTCTAGTTGATAGGTTATAGCTCTGACACTATCAAGAATCTATAAGGGGCTGATGTACATTGGAACTAGGTATCCTTTATTCCCAAATATCATGACCTTCTTCTATGGAAATAAGTAGGGGAATACTATGTGTCCAACATTAATCTCATGGAATTGTCTCTGATTGTGTCCATGACACTTTTCTCGACTTTGGGTTTCCTGGATGTTATATTGAATGTATATCGCATTATTCACCATCTCTTCGACTTTTTATGGTCCTAAGATCTAGCGTTCACTGAATTAATCACAAATCGTGGGTTTTCTACACCTTTTCCCATAAAAGGATTCATATTATTTCATTCAGATGTGGTAGAGGAAACTATTGTTGTAGGAAAATATGACCAGTGAAAGATGTTTGTCTGACCCTCCTTTTTAGTCCATTTAATACGCTCTCCACATATCATTCAATGTATGAAATGTTTTTTTAGATTAGACATTATTTTGAGGATGATAGGTCATATTGAAGTTCAGTTTAGTACATAAGGAATGCTAGTAACATTTCCAGAACACTAAGATGAATCTCATATCTCTATAGGATACAACAGAAAGTGGTACTCCATGAAATGTTACAATATATTTTATATATATTTTTGAAAGATGATCCAATGATAAGTCTTATTGAATTAAAATATAGTGAGTTGTATTTGTATGACGATCCAAAATTACCCATATATAATTGTTTCCTCTAGATGTCCATGGATGTCCAATGACAACGTCCATGACAATGTTCTCCCACATCCATGTTGGTATGGGTAGTCATTGAATAATCACCTTATAATTCTGTCAATCAACCATTACTTATTTATATACCATGCACTTTAATGTATTATCCTCAATCCACTTCATTATATTTACCCACCAATATTTCTATAAAATATCTCGATACATCTTCTTTCTCCCTTAGTGAATATAGATGGTTGAACTATGTTTGTTATTTCAAAGCTTGTTATTTATCTCTGGATTGGATGGTACACATAATTGTCACCCAAATATTATAACTTCTTCCACATTAGTCATGAACACAATGGATTTCCCATTTGTAATAGATTCCACCCTTTTTAGAATTTCCACATCTTTTAGTTCAACATCCATTATTTTCCCCATGAAGGATGGTTTAGAAACAATTTGAGAACATATTGATAATGTTTCAACATTAATTATTACCAAGTACATACTCTCTAAATCTAAAGAGACAAGATCATTTTAAATTATCATCAATGATATTGATGTGTGATCTATTCTACTTAAAGAATCTACCACATTATTTTCCATATTCATATGGTAGTGGATTGACTAGCCATAATCCTTAATGAGTTCTATCCATAATCAATAGCACATATTATTTTCCTTCTATGTGAATTAATATTTGAGACTCTTTTTATCATTATATATCCCAAAATTCTCCTCATAGAGAAAATATTGCCATATTTTCAAAGAAACGATCCTAACCGCTAAATCCAGATCACATGTGGAATAGTTTTTCTCATTTTTTTCAGGTTCCTTGAGGAATAAGTAATAAATTTATCATTTTACATCAGTACAAATCCGAATATTTTCTTTTATGCATCATTGTACACTACATTCAGTTCTCTACTTTTTTGGAGTGTTAGTATTGGTGAAGTGATAAGCCTCTTTTTTGAGATCCTTAATTATTTCCTCAAATTCATGAGTCCATAAATTCATCACCCCCCCCCCCCTTCTAGGGTGGCTTGGTCATTGGGTTTGAAAATTGTGAATAGTTCCCCAAAAATCATTTGTAATACCCAACTAGACTAAGGAATCTATGGATCTCTGTTACAGATGTTGTCCTCGGACATTTTTCGACTACCTTTGTCTTGGAAGGGTCTAAAAATATCATTTTTTTGGTGATAGCATTCCCAAATAATGAAAATTACTCTATCCAGAACACACATTTATTGTATATTGCATACAATTTTCCTGTTGCAAATTCATTATCATAGTATTCAAATACTCATCATGTTCCTCATTTCACTTGGAGTAAATCCAAATATCGTCAATAATGACTACAAAAAATTGGTCATGGTAATATCTAAAACCTATATTCATTAAATCCCTGAAAATGTAATGATTATTAATGTGTCCAAATGGAATAACTACGAACTTATAGTGGCCATACATCATTTGAAAGGATGTTTGGTGAATATCTTCTTTCCCCACATTTAATTGGTTATATCCTTACCAAAGGTCCACCTTAGAGAAATAAATAGCTCCACGAAGCTGATTGAACAAGACATATATCTGAGGTATGGGATACTGGTTCTTTATCATGATTTTATTGAGCTCATGATAATAAATGTAGAGGTTCATTGAACCATCCTTCTTCTTGATGACGAGGACTAGTTCTCCCCAAGGTGAAGCACTTGCCTTAGAAAACCCTTGTCTATATTCTCCAATAACTACTTCTTCAGCTCGTCTAGCTCAATGGGGTCTATTTTATATGGTGTCTTTGATATAGGTAGGTATCCATGAATAATATCAATTAGTAAATCAATCATCCAATCAGGAGGAAGACCATACAATTTTTTAGCAAATACATAGGTGTAGTCCCCTATAATTGGAATGTATTATCGAATGATGCTCTCCTTTTTCTTTATAATTTTAGATAAACATGATATCCCATATGGAAGTAATATCAAAACTTGTGACAATATTTCTAAAGGATTTCATCTTACACCTTATAGATGTTATGAATTGGAAGGTGCTTCGGGATGTGAAGAGTGATCTCCCTTTCCCGATAGTTGATGATGGATTTGGGTAAGGTAAAAAATCCATGCCCAATATAAAATCAAACTCCAATAATTGATATACAATGATATTTTATGGGAGGTTCAGTATACAAAGTATAACCAAGGATGACTTATATACATTGGATGCAGTAATTTCTTCATTTGAGGTTTTCAAAGATTTGTCAATATCCTAATAATGATGTGGTGTTTCAATAGTTATACTAAAAATTTATCATATGAAAGAATTTGTAGAAATATACTCAAATAATACCTTATCTATTAATGAATTAATTACTAGAGTACCTATCACCACATCATTGTATGTATCCACCTCAGTAGTCGTGATTGCATAAACTCTCTGTTTCCTTGGACCTTGTTATTGATTGCCTCTGACAAACCTTGGATTAGGGAAATTGTTCGCATAATTACAATTTTACATGAAGATATAATACTGAACTTCATGCAGAGTGTTGGTCTAAACCTTATTTTCTTCTTCCACATTAGTGTTATAATTTATATCCATTCAAAAGTTTTTATCTAAAGGTCTCATTCTACCAAATAAGAAGCAGTCCCTAGTTCTCATTAGACAGTTACCATGATTCTTTCTCCCCCAATTTTGACACATGGGATGTTCAATTTTCTTCCCATCATGGGATTTATTTTCTGATCCACCCATATTAGACTTCATTTTCTGCTTTTCTTCCCCAATCCCATACGACCATTGAGATTCTTTTTTCTATATTTCATCCTTGAGGTCACAACATACCATCTCCTCATAACTATCAAAGTTTATAATCACCAAAATTTTTCACAAGCTTGGATTTATCCTTCTATATAAAAGATCCACTGTTCCGTTAATGTTAATGACAAATCTAGATGTGTATTATGAAAGTATAGTGAGTTTTTCATGATATGGCCCGTTGGAATCATATTCTATCTTTTTAAGTCGCAATAACTTGCTTTCTATGTTGATATGGGGGGTTGGAGGAAAATATTTATTGGAAAACATTTTCCTTAATTACCCCCAATCCAAGGAGTCAATTTCCACTCATGAAATTCAATTCTTGATCAGTGTCCAACACTGATCAACTTAACCATCAAAACGATAGACCTCTAGTATCACTTTCACATTATCTGAGAACTGGAGGAAAAAAAATATCTTTTTAATGTATATACTCCACTGTTTTGTGAGGAGGGGATTGAGAGATTCACTAGACATGATAGGCATTTTACATATGAAGTATTCTATGGAAACTTTCCATTTCCTTGGTGGAGGATGAAATTCTACATGATTCTAGTTTTTATTCATAACATGATATTAATGAGAAAGTAATTTCATAATGTTTTCAGAACCCATTCCAATCATATCAGAAATTTCATTAGGTAAATCATCACATTTCCTATGATAATTATTTTTTGAACATGTTATTCTATTTCCCACAATTTATTAAGAATAGGAAAACATTCTATTAGAGGTATTCAATTAATAGATAATAAACATAAATAAGAAAATATTAAACAAAAAATAATAATCTCTTAAAAGAAATGTGTATCCTCACTTATGTTTTCCTAGGTTTAAATATAGGTTATCTTTCATATATTTATTAACATATATTCTTATGTGATGTTTATAGTTCCCGTAACAATGGTATGTACTAAGCTTAGAAATTTACCAAGTAATATCCCTCGAGAGTGTCAAACAAAGAGTGCATCAAGGCTCGTTGTCATGAAATAGTTCCTATTCAAGTCACGATCAATGAAGGGTTCGTTGGTTTTACCCTTGGATAAATCTCTTTCAAATCCACCTCCAACTATTCGTATCCAAATATGGATTTATTTTCTTGATAAACCATATACTCTATACTTACCAAATATTAGGTATGTTTTCTTATAATTAGAAATATTCCTAAGGTTCATGGTAAATTTCTCAATTCCTAATCTCTAAAAATAACTAAACCATCCTATGATACCAACTATGTTGACCCACCCTATTACACATTTCATTACATGATTTTAAGAATCATTAAAATTCAAATTAAAAACCAAGGATCATATGTTCTAGAGTCTTTTAAGACTGGGTACATAAAATTCATAACATCTGACTAAATACAACATTTATTTATTTAATCATAATGAATATCTTTTAAAACACATTGTGATCAAAAATATTCATAGGATAACCTATGAATAACATGGGAAAAGGGATGAGCTAAAAAAACTAGTAAGGGAATAAACATAAGAATAAATCATTAGAAATTGGTTAGAAGACATGATATAATGATATAAAAATGAATAGATCATATGTAATCATAATATATAATCATGGTATCACATAAACAAGGAGTCATAGTAATTGGTTAGAAATATAAAACATGACAATATCACGATTCATGGATTGTTAAACATAGAGAAGAACAAGTTGAGTTTAACCACCATGTCTATTTCACATGGCACCACGAGTCAAGGATAACCATCAAGACCATTTCACATAAACTCTCATGAGACTCAAATTTTCCAAATGCATTAGATCACTATCTGGGTGAAATCACAATATAATTTTTTGTAATTTTTTCCACTTACGTGATCATATATAATAAATCATATATAAACAAAAGGGTACCCATGTAACGAATTTAGTATAACAATCATGTAATACAGAAAAATAATTGGGTTTATTATACATGTGTCCATGGAAGAAAAATAATTAGATCATAAATGGACATTATTTCGAGAAAATATTAATTTATAATGGTAAGTGATTTCAAACAGAAGTGGAAACATATATGAATATTATTTAATATATGTTAACATTAAATAAATTTACATCGGTTTTAAAGTAAATACTAATATGAATTTTAAATTTAAAAAATAATAGTATTTTATATAAAACTATAAGTGAACCAAGAAGTTTTTCATACCATAATTATGGATTTTATAAATATAATTGGGGCTGAGAATAGTTGTTCGATTGCCCTTGAAATTGGGGTATAATTTGGGAAGATCTCTTAAAATGAGGTTTCCTTTCAAGAAGTATTAAAGAGGGAACCATTTAAAAAAATGTTTATCCCCAAAAGATATTGATGAATGTATATTGATAAATGTGTTTGGAAAATATACACATCATTTATAATATGTTCATAAATATAATAGATATCTTAATTTGGGTAAAAATAATTATATAGCATCCCAAATGAATAATGGGGGTTCATGTAGAATCCCATACCTTAGGTCTGAAGGTATTCTTCACTTTCTCTTATTGACATGAATAATCAAATAATTTTAAATAATTAATAATTACCTAACCTCTTATACATTTAATTATTTTATTATAACATTATAATTTTCATTCATCATTTTTTCGATGTGTTAATGGGCTCAATCTTTATTTTTGGGATTATTTGTTTCCTTGGTTTTCATGACTGATTTACTTATATAAATGTACTCATAAACATGTAAGATGAGAATGTTTGTCCATAATTTATGTTATGTGTAATTATTGAACATCCATAATAATACATGGTTTTAATATTCATTTAGTTATTTGGAGTGAAGATGAATCATTATATAAAACTTTGATGATAACTGTTTTGGTAAATCAGCGGTTTTTGATCACATCATACACATTTTTCATTATAAATTAATATCATGTCCAGAAATGATTAAAGAATCATAAATAAGATATAATAAATATATTATTTTATGTTTATATAATAAATTTGATTTCATGACCATATTTGAAGAGGTGAATAGAATTTGAAAATCTGTCATCCTTGAATGTGATATATTAAAACATCTCGGATGGAGTTTTCCTTTCTAGTATAAAAGGTTGTGGAAAGGAAAGAGGATAAAGAATTATTCAAATATAATAAAAAATTATAGTACATCAAAGGTACTTGAGTTATCATACAATTCAGAATAAAGAAGGGGAGGAATGAAAAAGAAAGAAATGAACTTGAATGAAATGAAAAGTGGAATTTACCATTTCAATATATCTTACCTGAGATCCGCTTTGGGTTTGAGGTTTTGGACATTTGAAGATACTGAAGAATGAAGGACGTGGGGAAGAGCTTGGGAGGATATTTAAGTATAATTTAGGCAATGAACAAGGCTTTAGAGGAGTAAAGATAAGAGGTAAAGAGGGGTGCAATTTACAGAGGAGGAGAGGATGGGTTTCCCATTATTTTATTCATTTGTTTAATTTTTTTTCTTTAGAATATGGATATTCATGATTCTTGTGACTAAAAGTAGATAAGAGAGAATTAGTGTTCAAAAAAAAGGGTGCTTGAATCAGAAATAATTCTTGTAATAGTGAATTTAAATCATAATGTATATAAATACAGTAAATTGAAATTTAACACTATTCATAAAAAATCATGCATTTTAGAAAAATATAAATAATTACCCCATAAATTATTTTATTTTTAGATTAAAAATATGAATTCCATTTTATGAAAACTATTTTCTAAATATTCAAAAGTTAATTTTTAATTAATTCACAATTTACATGAATCATACAAATTTTAAAAATTAAAAATGCTTTTTTAACACTTAATTTTTTTGTAATGTCTCAAAAAATTATCTTACAATCATAAGTCATCAAATTAATTATTTATGAATACATTTTATGTAACAAAAATTCTTTTATTTTATTAAATTAATCATAAAATCGAAATAAAATATACATGACTTAAAAAAATACCTACAGTTTTTTAATCATTTTTAAAATAACTATCTACATACATTATGATAAAACTATACCATATTTTCACATATAAGATGGATAAATTTTGATTAATATTTCATTTGTGAGGTTAATATTACATTGTATAGTGTACTATTCATAAGGTTCATATAGCTATTCTAAAGTTCAGTTACTATTTCATTTGTATATAATACGTAACTTGAAGGGAGCCCATTTTATTTCAAACATTCATTATTTATAAGTATATTATTGTGTTCTATATGTAATCATATGTGATTATGAAATAATAAATAATTATAATAAGTGTATTCCATTTATTATGTATTGGGTATTTACATTAATTAGGAAGTTATAAGAAAAAAATTATACGGTGTAAATGAATTATTAATAATATAATGATAATAAATTATTATGTATTTAATCCTTTTAATTCAGATTAGATACAAGGATCCATAAAATTCTTAAGTGAAAAAGATTTTATTGATCTAAAATGATTAATTTTTTTGAACACGTTTTTTATAACTCCATGATATGTTTTCTTTTCAGTTTTATTAATATTTCTATAATCCATGTTTTTATTATTATTCCACAAACCGAAAATCTATGATACGGTATAAGGATCACATACTCTACTAACTAATTTTGATGAAAAAAATAAATTGGTAGACATAACTATACCATAATTTCATGATATTATGATAATATTCAATTACATACATTTCAAATACCATTTAGATATATAGATTTAAATATTTAGTAAAAAATTTGAACAAATAAACCCTATAACTCTATCAGCAAATGGATTTCTTCCACAATATATTAAACTAATTAATCCATAATAATTCATTATCATCTGCCACAAATTCGTGTCCTGATAATTCCTTTTAGGAATATAATGTGTTATAATTTTTTTTTATCCATATGAATAGGGAACATAAGAAGTGGTGATGTTATACACTCAATAGAAAAAACATACAACTGATTTAATCAATGCATAATGATAGATTAAATATTATGGAAAGAATAAGTAAAGAAAAAGAATATATAGTCAAATGAAACAAATAGGTTATTATACCCACCACAATAACAAATTTGTTTATCAATAATATTGATTTCATATAGATAGAATGAATAATTTTAGACATAAAAATATAATTTTTAGGAAAATTTTCCATGAAAATATATATTAAAGGGAACTGGTATAAAGACAAAACCAATATATTTTTTATTATTAGAAATTTTTATTCCTTAATGTTCTATATTATTCTATTACCAACTAATAACTTGGTTATGTCAAATTCATTAACTATAATTGTTGAATATTTTTTTTGATTCCATTAAATAAGGAAACTATAACTCAATTAAAACATGAAAATCTGTATAATTTAGAACATAAGATATAAATAAATTATCATCCAATGATATATGTCAATACACAATAGAAACATCAATTCAATTATTCAGGTCAATGAATAGTAAAATGTAATCATATCACATTATAGAAAATAAGGTTGATGGTCATTAATACATATTCATATTTTCATCAACCTTTGTTATTGGGGTAAAAATATATAGTTTGCCCACAGATTTACCTATGTCATTAAAATAGATAACATGATCATAACTCAACCTAGGAAATAATTTGGATGGTCAAAATAATATAATGTTCTTTCTAATAATCATTTATATTACAATATAGGTATACACATGCCCATACTTTTCCATGATTCAATAAATGGGATAAAATGATCATTAATAATTCGGAAAAATAATTAGGATAAATGTAAAATGAGATAAACCATTTAAAATAATGAAAATAGATATGGGTTTCAACCTAATTTAAATAAATATTGTAAAAATTTCTTTGATAGAAACCAAAATAAAACGGATTAAGAATCAACATGTTAGATTCAATGAGTTCAATCCCCCAAATGATAACATTTATATGTATTATAGGAAAAACATTATATGTAAAACCCATTAGGGTAAATGATATTGATAATTATATTCTAAAGGGAAGAGAGTTCATAAATCATTTCATAGAAAAAATTATCTTTGACCAAACAAAATTTACATGCTTCATCACAGGTATCCTTTGAAGTGAAGATGTGATTTTTTTTAATCCCATTATATTTAAAGTGAATAAATATTAATAAATCATAAATAACACAAAAATAATATATTGTATAAAATAATATATAATGAATAAATATTTTAATGTGAAAGGAAACCCCATTTTCACTACATTGAGAATGCATTTTTTATCTCTAAAATTTTAAAAATAAGAACAAATTGTTTATTGTAAAAATTATATTATTATCTATAAGCATCGATAAATTTAAAAAATATAAAATACTAATCTTGGAAATGGCCTAAATCCAAATTAATTAAAACATGGTTAGAATCATGGATGCCTATTTAGGGGATTTTTGACATATGTGATGACACATAGAATCAGTTATGTAGGTGGTGATGTAAGGTGGTGGAATGAAAGTCAATATATAAGGGATTAAGATACTATTAATGGACATTTAGATGCTAGAAAATTAGTAAAATAATTATAATTATTTTTATATGTAATGATTCATCCCTTGGAGGGGATCTAGATTGTGCTTGTGGGACCACCATTGTGTGTGTTGTTTCTTTTTCTTGTATCATCAATGATATTCAATAATTAATAATTAAGAGAAAGGATATTTCAAATATGATTATTCCAAATGACAAATATAATATATGATGAATGGAATAATTAGTTTATGTTTTATGTAGTAGATATTTAATATATAATATAATACCATATAATACAATGATATAGGGATAATATATCCAACTTATATAATATAATTTCAACTGAATGGACATAACTCAATGAATGAAAATTATGTCTGAAACAATACTTATAACTAGGGTCACACTATCATCAAAAGAAATTTTGAGAAAATTATGTTTTTCAATTTTTTTAATGAATTAAAATTTATATAACATAGTTATCATTTTTATTTTGTTAAAAAAAATATAACTATATAAAAAATATTACACAATGCATAACATATAAAATGGCACAATGAAGCATGATTGATATTAAGAAATCCCTACTACTATAGTAACATTTTAATCCATAATATATGAATTTGTTGTCCTATAATTAAACATAAAATATTCTATTTTAATTTTTATTCATGATATGATAACTAAAATAAAAAATTTATACACCATATAAATCAAATTATGTTCAAAATGAACAAAATGACACAATGATAGTAATTTGAGATGAAAACCCACACCTCAGTTATGATTCGTTCTAAAATTACACCAATCATCCTAAATAAATAAATTATGTTCATTAAATACATTATTAAGAACCATATTTATAACAATAACCATTTATACTACTCATTTATAATAATTATATATATATATATTTGTTTGGTTTTAATTATCTTCAATCCCAGTTGTAAATAGTCATTATCAGTTTTAACTAGTTTCATATAAATTTTGTAGGTATATATTATAAAAAAATTATTTTAAATAAATCATTTTTAGTCATTCTATAATAGAGGTTACAATATAGTTTATTAATTAATAATACCTATTCATGGTAGTATTGGTTATGTAATATGAGTATGAAATCTGTGACGACTCTATATCATCATTTCATAAGGAATAAAGGATGATCTCTTAAAATATCACTTATATATTTATATCATGCTTCAAAAAAAATTACATAATATTATAAAATTATTATAGTAAATAATTTATTATTTTCATCCACGATAAAAACACATAGTATTAATTAAGTAGGTTTTTATACCGACATAAACGTAAACCCACCCGGATTAATATTATATCATATCATGGATTAGTGGTAATACATTTATTCTAGAAGAGTAGTTATGTAATGTGGTTCTTATTAATATAGTATATAAGAATTATAAATAATTTAATGAGAATATTATTTATATATTTCATTTTATATAAATAAAAATCATATCCCTTAGTTTTCTAGTTATAAATGATAGTAAAAACGATAATCATTTATTAATCACATCATTCAAAATTAAAAAAAATTAATTAAAAAACATTAAATTAGTCATCAAAAGATATTTTTCCATTAATACCATCTTCATATCCCGCCATGTCTATCATTTTTGAATTGAAAAATAAATAGATAGTTCTATAGAGCCAATAGTCCACACATACACATGTTTAATGTTTTGTTTTACATAGAATAGTTGAGAGGAGTATTATTGTTTATTATTTTAGAATAGAAATATGAAATAAATATGACATAAAATTAATTAAATTTCTCATTTATATTGTCTTTTATATAGGTAATGATAAAAAACATATTTTTTTATGTAGGATATTGTTCACACAACAAATGAATTACATTTTTTCTTTTTACCAATATAAAATTAGAAAAGTTATTAATTATTATTACCATATCATAGAGATATAAATTATATAACAAATACATATATCACCAAATAGTGATATTGAATTCATAATTTAAAAAAATAAATTCTGATATTTATGTTACGTAAAAATTATTAATTTGATTGAGTACATTGATATTTTCATTGATGATCTATTTGAAATGGATGGAACAAGCTATTTCATTTTGTCCAACAGATCATTAGAGTGAAATATAATTCTAGGAGAATGAATAATGGCATAATGTTTGGATAAAGTCAAATTTTTATTTTTTATGTGATGGTGTTGTGAGGGTAACCTTATATAAGTGCTGAAAATGGAATTTTTTTTAATAATTATTCCTAATATAAAGCATGAATATATTATACATGTCATATGGGAAAAAATAATAAAATTAGTGTGGAAGATATAAATTCAATGCATTCAACATCTATTCAATGTAAGATAGTTTAATATCGTTTTTCATGCCTTATAACCTTTTATTTTATATATTTGCATTTTTTGGTTTTATAGTGGTTCGTAGAACATAGCTATGGAAACATAATCCTTATTAATAATAATAAAAGGATACATTTTTTATAATTCAAATCCATTAATTATAATTTTTAAATTTGTTTCCTTTTATTCAATTTTTAATGGTGATAAAAATAAATCATAAAAAATAATATAAATTTCGTAAATATTTTTCGGAAAATTATACTAATGTTCTAAAATATCAAAAATTGGTTTGAAAAGTAGAAAAAATAAAACTAATAAATAAAATATTATATATATATATATATTATAAAAAATTGGATTCAAGAATTTCCAAATCATTCTTAAATACTAATTATGTCAATAAAGCCAGGTTATTTGTAAAAATGGTTTTTTTCATGATCCACCTCAACATCATTTGTTTTTAAATGTCTCAAAAAATTAGTCATGATTATATTATTATGATTTTCCTAAAATAATATACATTTTAGAATATTAAATTTCTATAATTTAAGAAAATATATTATATATAAACTAAAATTATATTAAAAAATATAAATATTCAGAAATATAAATTTAATATAATAATTGTTCATTTTTTATACCATATAAATTTCTAAATATATGAATAATAATATTTAATTTACATATTCAGTATATTATATTATTATATAATCTTAATATATAAAGTGCAATACCCTAGTTTTTTAAATGTATGTAACCTTTTAATTCCACTATGATTAGTTAGTTTTTTATTAATAGAAATTCACAATGATGGTATAGATGAAACGATGGTGTGCGGGACTTGTTCGATGAACAAAGACCCAACTTTTGGAGAAAAAATAGGACTCTTGGTGAGTTTTAACCATGCTACCCTATCTTTAAAAACAAGTGGGGTGTTCTAGGAATCTTTTAGGGGCTGCAAAACAAAGTGAAATTGTTCCTCCTAGGCCGCACAATCATGAAACTCTTATCCAACCTATTAAAGATAGGTTTTTCATGGGTATGAAATTATTTGTCTCAACTGTGATATTATAAATTCATGTGGAATTTGGGATCCACGTGGTTGGAACAAATATTGTATAACTATGATTTAAATCTATGAAACCCGGTTTTAGATGTTGAAATGTCAATTTTATAATTTCTTGTTTAAAAAAGAAAAAACTTATCCTATTTTACATTCCTCCAACATATAACCCCTGATGCTTTTGTTTGAACCTTCAACCATTGTTATAGGTAGTATTTGAGGAATATTATTTATCTAGTATCTTATTATATTTTTTTTGTCATGATAGATACCCATCAGAATGAGATTTAGTTAACCTTCATCCTACATTCATTTATAAATCCATCAATGACACTACTATGGCCCAAGATTATATGCCCTATTTTCAAGGTGATTATATATTTTGTAATTTTCTTCAGATCCAAAAAATGATAAATGAATATATTAAATGAGTGTTCCTCCAATGGGAAATGTTATTTGGTTTATATAATTTCAATTAAGGTATTAATGTTTATAAATATTACCATTATGTCAAGCATTTGTTTCACATAGTTTATCCCCTTACAATTAATCTCATTTGAAATGGTTTCCCGATTTAGAAACTGAAGACCGTTTTATATTACTGATAATATTGGAGTTCCTCTCCCTCAACATGAGACAACATTTGGATGATCCCTTGATATTCTTATTTGAACATTACGAGTTTATCACTAAAAAACACATCAATGTGTTTGTTTGGAATTCATAAATGTGATTTCATAAATGAAATTGGAAATTTCATATTGCACTATGATGGCTACAAAACATAAAAAGACATTATAAGTAATAAAAAATTTATTGTTGGAAATAGAAAATTATAATTATTATTACATAACAATTGTTTCACTCCCACCCATAAATTGTGTGTTTAATAAAAGAAGGGTAATTTAATAATTAAATGGAAGTATTAAATTGGCCTGATCAATACATGATCAATGTTACAGTTCATACTAATATACATGGTTCCTAATATTGTATTCCATAAACCTTGTAATCAATAATTTTAAGGTTATGATATTGATTAAATTGAAATTATAAATTTCTAGGATTATTACAGGGCCAAGGTAACACTTCATGTATTTATATTAGTGCCTTTAGAGTGAATTTTTCCTTCTATTGGACTGGTTAGACTAGAGATCAACATGGATTCCAAAGGAAGATACATAAAACTCATATTAATCCACCATGATTAAAAATGTTGCTCCCATATGATATTACCACCATATAATACAATCTTTGTCTTATTATATACGTTCTTTGGTGTTGTAGTAGAGATTCACGTGGCACATTTTCGAATATTAGAATTTCCTAGACACTCTCCTTGTAATAAACATGACATCTAGATATAATAAACCCCATGAATTAATCATATTGAGTTCATTTATGATTATGATATGATTTACTATGGATGAGATCCAAAGACTCAAGTAGACTCTTCTATAATAAAATTCCTTATGTATACCCCTTGGATCACACTCAGACCCTTATATCTAGATTGTATCAATCATTATTATAAGATGTATTATCCCTTGAGATCATGGATTCCTTGGTATCTCCTAAAATTAATTTTCTATACTTTACTTATTATGATTTTATTTTTTGATATCTGACACATGTGACATATTAATTCACTATGTTGACACTAGCATATAATTTATCTGTTCACATAAGAGAATTTGTAACTATTAAAATTATTTTCATAAAAAATATATATATACATGATGGAAGGGATACAAATACATATATGGAATAGTTCCATGTTGGTATGGTCATCATGGAATGTATTAGAATCCCAATCTGACATAGTTGTTTCTTTACACATTTTATATCAATGATCATTGTTATTATACATTCAAAATTTAAAATTTATATACATAAGTCGATTTTTTTGGAAACCATCGGTTGTATCTTAATGAGTATATCTCACACCCTTCTTGGGGTACTCAAATTCATGATTGATTGTTGCATGGGAACTAGGTAGCATATGACAAAGATATGGTTTTTATTCTTTCTTGAGATCATTTCTTTAATTATTTTTAGTTATTTTGATATAACTATATGTATGCATTCACAATTCCATGTTTTCATGTTCCTTTTGGGTCTAGATACATGATAATAGATCATATATATATGAAACATGATATTTATTTTTTTGACTTCTTATTTCATCTAGATGATTTATCTTCTATCGTTATATTTAATTATAAATCATCCAATATTTATCCTTTCATTACATTAGTATGATACTCTAATCACATGGTTATAGTATCATGTATATAATACCTTGGACCCTTGGTGCTAGTTAGTAGCTTATAGTATATAAGGAGCCACAAATATGGTTATATGAATGACTAAGTTAGGTTACATATGAGTTAACAAGGTTTGGTATGTTAAAAATTCATATCATTGGATTAATTTCATTTTGTTTTACTATTTGGGTTGTTACACAATGGATAGTATTTTTCAATATTTGGTAATAATCATGTTCTTGATAGTAGCAATCAAACATAAAAAATAAAATCCAAATTTTTTAGGATGGGATATGATATTCTTGATTATACTAGTTATAGTTGAACTAATTTTATCATGGGGTTACCGCATGAATAGTGGACTTCATTATTATTTTGGATTCTATTTTTATCCGTTTGGTGGTATGAACTAGAGCTAGTGTTTCATGAATAATAATATAAACATATGGGATCATATGTCATGCATTATATCTTTACATGATTACTTATTATGTTAATTGTTTATTTTTTATTCTCTAATCCTTGAGTGTTATACTGATATTGTCATAAAAATTCATGAGGAGATATAGAATTGGAATAATGAAAGGGTACACATACAAATAAATGGAATTATCCCCTATAGTTTGAAGATGGCACCGTAATAAGCCCATTATATAAGATTTGATCTTTGAACCATCAGATACACATGATGAAAAATTATTTTGTGGAAATTATATTTATGGATGTTGAAATTAAAATATTTTTGTTTCTCTTTAAATTGGGAATGTTAATCTATATGATTGAACAACCTGAATTTTATGGTTTTAGTTTTATCTAGTACCTAGAATTGTATAAAGTGAATCACTTTATACCATGGGAATGATAGAAGTGTTTAATTGGTACTATATATATATATGAAAATGAATATCATTTTTGATATACTAAGGGACTATTAGGTTCTAAATTTATATTGCAATGGTTGCCTTTAAATAGTGACTCAAATTTCAGTTTAAAGGGGGTTTCCCCAAAAACATACAGTTGAAACACTATATACTAGAAAAATGATATAAAACCAAGAACATGACAAAAAAATATCATTTGAAGTAGGAAGTAGGTAGTATCTATAAATTTTATTTTTTTAATTATTATGTCCTAGACCCGGATGGAACATAAAGGGTTCCCCATGCTCGGTGGGCGTCGTGGCCTCAAGAGCTTCTTCCCAAATGCCGAAGGTTGCCAACATGCAGCGAGGGACTATAGTGTGTCTGTGGGAAGACAATTCCTCCATTATTAGAGTGTAGTACATCGATAAGAATATAATGGAATAGTAAATAGTGGATTCATTATAAATTATAGAAATAAAAGAAGAAACTGGTGAAATAGATAAATGAGAGTAATAATAACTATATCATCTAAGACAGTAATGATGTAATTTCATGTCACTAGAAAACTAAAAATCATGGATAAAAGTCAACATTCCTATCAGGTTTCACAATTAAAGGAAAAAAAGACTACTCCAAGAATCCCATGATCCAACTCAGTCATCTACTATCAACATCCATCCAATCAGCACACAATCTAGTGTTGGAAGCAGAATTATTCCTTTTTATCAATAGCCACAACCATGTAATCTACATTGGGTACTAATCGATGCCCAAAGATGGTGTAAGATAAATCTCATTGGGCCGCCACCAATAGTGACTATATCATCTGGCCTGTGTAATGGAATATAGAAGTGTGAATGGACGGATATATAAGAAAAAAAAGCAATACAACATAACTAAATAACCCTGAACCTGATTCATCCCACTACTAGTGTCTAAACATGTAAAAAGTTCATTAATTATGCAATTAACATTTAATTTTAGTAGGTCACGCGAGGGATAACCAGCACTAACATCACCTCATGATAGTTTATATAGTGAATGTCCTAAGACATGACAAGGAAACAAGAAAATGATATCCAGTGAGGGAGTTATAGGGTAATAAAGAAGGTAATGTAAATCTCACAGACTCCGAACTCAATAGTATCACAGTCTAGCTAAAGGGGTAAGAGTGTAATCCAAGGAGAAAAATCCAAGAAATTCCACAATAAGGATCCTACCATACCCAAGGTGATCGACCAAGGTAAAACACGGCTAAGCAAAGACGAGGATTTATGGGCTTTCACCATGGCACGTACTAGTCAATGTTGGATCCAAGGAATGTATCCAAGGAATCCTATAATAATGAAAGGGACCCAATACTAAAATGTTGTGCATCCAATGAATAGACAAGAACTGGAGTCAAGGTGGGTATCATCCTAAGAAAACCAAACCCTTCCATTGAAATGGGGTCCCCAAGAATCTGGGTTTCCTTATATTTGAATCCAAGGCGATCTCGAGTTAGTCCATTCTTATTTGTTACTGTAATCATGTAATAATTCATTAGGTTCATGTCTTGCCATCCATTAGTGTATATAGGTCATGTAGAGTTTAAACCATTTATTTATTTGTCCAGGCCTTATCATCCATTAATGTGGATAGGCCAAGTAGTGTTTCAACCATTTAATCATGTATTAGTTATCCATTAAGGATTATTCAATTATTTAGGTTCACTCCACTAACTTCTATAAACATAGAATGGTGGGCTACATACATGTAACCTTTATTAAAATTATTTTTATTAAGTCCATGTTATATACATATTATACTTTCTATTTCACATTTTAGTTTTAATAAAAATTCAAAATAACTTACCATAGATGGGAAATGTGGTGAGAATTCAGGTTATATTCGATTATGAAATTCTAAATAAAAACAATCCATTTATGATAGGAAGTATTTTCATAAGGAAGGACAAGAAAGGTCACACTGGAACAGTGCCTAATACTTTTCAAAACACTAAAATCTTAATTATATAATAACCATCAACATGAGGTGGATTGAGTTGTGGGTGTAACCACTAACTACTAATACAATATTTGGAAATATCATAACCATACGATTCTAACATGTAAAATCACGGAATATAAATTTATGAAATAGTTTCCAAAAAAATAGTGGTCACTACACAAACATTCGAAAAACAATGATCTTTAGGGATGATTTATAGACCACCCACCCTAGGGTTGTACGACTCTCATACTTTGTTATTGGCCCTTGATTTTCCTCAGATTAGATTAGATCTAAAAGAAGGTAAAAAACACTCTCATGGCAATATCCATTTTGAGAGTGAAAGAGAAATAAAATTACTAAAGAGCACTTGAATACATACCGTTGCACATCCAACATGATGAAGGAAATCTCAATCAGAAGCCGGAAAAGAAGGTCTTTTAATCCCCATCTTTTCCTTCAAAAAAATCCTTATAGGTGAAAATGGAAGAAAATACCTCTAGTTCTCAGATTATGAGGAAGGGGGAGGATTAATATATCATTAAGGACATTTTGGACATTTTACACATGTTTCTAGTCGTGCATGGTTTGTCTGCATGGTTGGTAAAACAGTGTGCAAGCCATGCGAGACGATTCTACACGAAAAGTCTTCATCTATACTATTTGGTCAAACTGTGATGCATCCTTGAACAGTTTCTTAGTAAAAAGTTGTGTTCACATAGTTTGGATGCACGAACATGTGCTGACCATGTGAGGTTCCACTGTCTGAAAAACAGCCTTCAGATGGTTTTGAAAACCATACAGAAATCCCACACAGTTTACTCTAAACCATGCGACAAGTCTATTTTATACAAATTGATGGGTTCCAATCTCTGAACAATCCACAAACCCCCATGGAACATTTACTAACACATTAATAATCCACATTAGGTTCAAATTAATGATTTTGAAAAAAAATAAAGGATCCATATCTGAGTGAAAAACCGGGTCCTTAATGTCTTCCATCTTTATAAGAACTCCCACCCCCCTGCGTTCTCCTTCCAAGGGTAATGAAGTAATTTATAGAAAGAACATTGGAAACTAATAACATACATAAACAACCCTCTCCCAAGCCTCATCCTGTACTCGATGGTTCTTCCATGGAACCTCTATGAGAGGTACTGACTTACCTCAGAGAGCCTTTGTGTATTTGTCAATGATGCAGACTGGATATTCCTAAAAAATTAGCATCGATATCAAACTCAACCTATTCGGGATAAAAGTTATGAGATGGGTCAACATTGTATTGTTAAAGCTATGATACATGAAATATGTAATTCATGGAATGATACCTCTAGGGTAGTAGCAATTGATATGCTACCACCCTCACTCTCTCTAGAATCTCAAACGGCCCGACGCAATGAGGCAAAAGCTTTCCAATATTTTTTAACCGTCTATTCCCTAGACTCTGTGATAACCAATGAGTAAAATGATACCTATGATATAAATCAAGAGGTCATTGATGAGGATCTTCATAATATTTTGGTCTATACTGAGTAGTAACCATACACCTACTGAACAGCTGGACCTATTCTGAAGTCTCCTGAACACGATGAGGACCTAGCAGGGCTGCCTCACCTACCGTTATCTAGAAGAAGGTTGAACGACCTGGACTACCATATAAGGCCTAAAAAGGAACCATTTGTGTAACGCCCCGACCCCAGCTACCCAGAGTCTGTGCATTATTACATAACATTGGCATGATCACAAGAAAGATCAAATCCCGAAAGACAGATTGGTTTAGTAGCCTTGGAAACACTAGATATAATCATAAAGTTTTACATTACATTTCAAAGTGAAAAACTACTACAACAACAAAGTCTTCATATCCACACTATTAACCCCTCATAATATCCCTGCAAGTCATTCATAATTTACTTCTTCACTACCTGGGAAAAATAAAACATAGAAAAGGGGTGAGCTCAAATGCCCAGTAAGGATAACAATATAGCGGAACATTCAAAATAAGCATAAACATTTAAGGCAATGAATTACTAAAACAAAAGCCTTTTAAAATTGAACTTCAACATAGTATGGCAAAAGTAAAATGAAATAATTCCATTTACTTATTCACATGGATATTCTACTAATCGAATAATCACATGCAAAAATCAATAACCATTTTCATAATGTTGGAATGCATAATGCCAGACTGTCATAACCACATAGTCAAGGCCTCGTGCCAAGACTACAAATAAGATTTTGTCAAGGCCTTGTGCCAAGACACTAGTTTGTCTCATGAGACCTACCGATGCATCGAGGAGCTATAGCGGGCTCCACCCGTCACTTATTAAGTCCAATGCATTCCCATATGAAAAGGTTTAAACATAACATAAACATTCGTATTAGAACTAGCATACGAAATGTCAATAATTTCACCATAAACTATGAATGGTATAAAAATATCACATCCACAGTCAAACATATCACAAAACATTCAATACAATATAGAAGTTTTGTATCATAATAAATCAACTTCAAATAATCTTAAAATCCATCAAAGGATGTTGACATAGATGAAATCAAAATTCTTTTTAAAGAAGTATCTCCTTTTATTTTGAAATCATTTAAGATCCATATAAAATAAAACATTTTCTTTGAAAATATTCTTATAAGCTTGTATGGGAAGCTTCGACGATTTTATAACGGCGGAAAATAACCGCACCCGCCGTATAAGTTAAAAAAAACATTCTTACCTCAATTCTGTCGAAAAGGTTAAAAAGGACCTTGTTTTGAAAACGACGGAAATATTACTTTATAAACCTCTTATAAAAAGTCAAACAAGGGTATAAATGACTTTAACCCATATTCTTGTAAATAGTAAAAATGTTTTGAAATACATTTTGAAGAAACATGGATGTGGATGATAAAGAGATCCCAGTAGATTATTACGTATAATACAACCTCGGATAATGAAGAGATTGTGAAATAACCCTTACCTTGTACTTTTCCTTGGTTGGGGTAGGTTAACCTCCTGTATAATAGTGAAATAATTGTTACTAAATTATACAAGAATCATATACATTAATATGATATCATATATGATCTTTTAATATTGATTTGATAATAATATCTTAGTATTATCTCCGTTTCGGGTGTTAACTTACTCATTTTCTTTATATGTTTTGTTACATAAGTCATGTTTGTTGTATCCTATTCATATCCAGAATGATATCAAGTCCTTAAACATCATTTTTAAATCATTAAATGATAATTATACTTGAATGGATATGATGGAGAATGAATCTCATCGCGTTCGTGGAGACGGTAGTCCGTACGTACGCACGAACGCTACTTCCATTTAATTTTTATTTTAAAAGAATCGAATCCAAATGATACATAGGTATATTACTATTCCAGTATAATATAATATTTTATATATGTTACTTAAGTTCATTAACACCATCCTTTATACGTTCCATGTGTGGTATGAACGAGTCATATCATTTTAAGAGGGCGGTAGTCCGCACTTCCTCAAATGAAATTATCGTATGTATATACAACATGAAACGAATAATGGTATGAAAAAAAATGGAATTACAGAAGCTTATATATAAAATATATATCATTAATATTATATTTAATTACAGTTCCATCATAATGGCCACCATGAGAGGCGGTAAGATGTATTTGAACAATCATCGTTTCGTGAGGCGTTAGTTTGCCATCCACAGAAACATTATGTTCATCATCCATTAGATGGAGTTGTGTGTATGTGTAGTTTGAATCCTTCTTATAACAACATCCTAGTATATTGAGGATACTGGTGTTGTTACAAAAGAAAGGAAATAAAAAGAGTTTTGGGGTTGAAGAAGCAAAATAAATGAAAATAATTTAAAAGAAATCGTTACCTTTAATTTAGGTAACTCACTTTGGTTGGAACCAAAGGACTTTTTGAAATGCTTTCTGCCTAAGGGGAAGCTTCAAGGAGGAGGAGAGGGATGTGGGGAGCTTAGTTGGGCAGATTTTGGACGATCCAAGTGGCTTGAGAGGTGTGAGGAATGAGTAGAAGTGGTCTCCTTTTATAAGGGAGAGGAGGGGCTCTTTAGGAAAGAGTGAAAGTATTACTTTATAATATAATTATATTCGGTTTATAATGGTCCAAAAATCATTGAGGTCGAAGATAAGATGACTCATATTCTAAATAACATCAACCAATAAGAATTGGACAGGTTTTAGATAATATTTTAATCATTATAATATTATTTATTTCAATGATTTATTAATGAGGTAAACATTGCATCATTATTGTGTCATTAATAATTTAACTTATTTGATGTCTAAAAATTATAAATAAAATATAATCATGTAGGAAATATTTTTAGCTTTCTAATGAATATTTATAATAGAAAATCCAACATGTATAACCCTATGTAAAAATTGTTCTTCTAAAAGATGTAAGCTTATGCCATTTTTATTTTTATTTTAACTTTATTAATATAATGTGTCCCTACCACATACAAGTGGCTCCAAGGGGTCCCCAAATTGACCCAAGGATGCCCATGGTCGGGTATGTGTCCACCAATAAGGTTAGGACACGTTTTAGGGTAATTTGGTATTATTATAATATTATTTTTTAACCCTTATTTACCGGATTTACCCTTTAACCATGGTAAATAAAATATTTACCACAGTAACTATTCAAAATGTCTAAAAATAAAAGTTACCTATTTACACAATTTGAACATCCTGATTCCAAATATGGAATCCATTTTCCTAAATTCAAAACACATAAGTGGCAGAAATTAATTTAAAATTAATTCCCGCTGTCAAAACAAAAAGCGTGTTTTTAAGAGATAATAACTATAAAAAGATTGACACTTGTTTATGTTCGGTTTAATTGTAAAATTATGTCCAATGAACAACATTATATTAAATGGTAAAAATATATTCTAAATATACTTTAAAACCACTCAAATTCACAATTTATCACTATTAATTATTTTGATTAAAAAAAGTTGTTTTTAATTAAAATTTAGTAATTTTCACTATTCATCAAAATATAAAAGTTATCCGAAAAGTACCAAAATTTCACCCTAGGCTAATTTCAATATTCCGAATCCAAAAATGAAGTCCATTTTGAAATATAAAATATATATATGATTTCAAAAAGTAGGTATTACTATTCACAACGGCTAGTTTAATTAGTTGTGGTGTGTGTTAGAACTCGAGGTTGCGTACAACACACGCTATCGATTATTCGAAGGGAAACGTACCATGGAAGTTTGGGGTGTTACATTCTCCCCTCCTTCAAATAATTTCGTCCTCGCAATTTCTAGGGTATTACTGCATAAAAAGACTCGGGTGGTTCTTTATCATAAGTTCCTCGGGTTCCCACGTTGCCTCTTCCATCTTATGATTTCTCCACAAAACTTTTACCAGACGTGTCGTCCGGTTTCTCAGTACTTGTTCTCTTGTATCAAGAATCTTGACGGGCTCTTCACAATAAGACAGATCGGGTTCCAGTTCTAATTCCTCATAGGTGAGTACATGCGTTGGGTCAGGCATGTATTTTCTCAATAGAGATATGTGGAACACATCGTGAACTTTGGAGAGACTTGGCGGCATTGCCAATCGGTAAGCTACAGCCCCAATTCGTTCTAGGATTTCGAAAGGTCCGATGTACCTGGGACTCAATTTACCTTTCTTTCCAAAACGTATGACTCCCTTCCATGGAGATACCTTTAGGAAAACATGATTACCGACTTGAAATTCCAAATCCTTCCTTCGATTATCGGCATAGCTCTTCTGCCTACTTTGAGCTGCTTTGATGTGATTTTGGATTACTTTCACCTTTTCCACCGTTTCCTCCACCAGCTCTGGGCCTACAAGTTTTCTTTCACCAACGTCATCCCAACAGGTTGGTGTACGGCATCTCTTTCCGTATAACGCTTCATATGGTGCCATCTGTATACTCGAATGGAAGCTATTGTTATAGGAAAATTCTACCAGTGGTAAATATTGATCCCACATACCCTGAAAGTCAAGTGAGCAAGATCTCAACATGTCTTCTAAGGTTTGAATAGTTCGTTCTGATTGTCCGTCTGTCTGAGGGTGGTAAGCAGTGCTCAAATGAAGTTCAGTATCCAGGGATTTCTGAAGACTTTTCCAAAATCTTGAAGTAAAACGGGGATCACGATCAGAAACAATCGATAGAGGTACTCCATGAAGTCTCACAACTTCATTAATGTATAGTCTTGCTAGACGTTCCAGGGGTAGATCTTCTCTTATAGCAAGAAAATGTGCTGACTTGGTAAGACGATCAACAATAACCCATATTGCATCATTCCTTCTAGGAGTCTTTGGTAGCCCCATGACAAAGTCCATCGTAATATTGTCCCATTTCCACTCCGGTATGGGAAGAGGTTGCATGAATCCTCCAGGCTGTTGCCTTCCAGCTTTCACTTGTTGACAAACCATACATCTTGACACAAAATCAGCAATCTCCCTCTTCATGTTGTCCCACCAAAAATGTTCCTTCAAATCTCTATACATTTTGGTGCTCCCAGGGTGTATAGAGAAATTGGAACTATGAGCATCATCCAGCAATTCCCTTTTTAGATTAGGTATATTGGGAACACAAAGTCTCTTCCCGAATTTCAAAATTCCATCTTCATACACAAAGTATCTCAATCTCCCATCATTCACAGCTTTAATCTTCTTCTGAAATTCTTGATCATCGGTCTGAGAACTCTTAATCCTTTCTAGTAAAGATGGTTTGGCAACCATTTGAAAAAGCATTAATGTTTCACCTTCCCTGGTTATTCCCATGTCCATCTTCACTAGATCCATGAAAATTGGATCCCTTTCAATTCTCATATTGTTCAAAACTCCATGGTCTTTTCAACTCAAAGCATCTGCCACCTTGTTTTCCTTCCCCGGGTGGTAGTGTATCGTACAATCATAATCCTTGAGTAATTCAAGCCATCTCCTTTGCCTCATGTTGAGTTCTTTTTGTGAGAAAATATACTTCAAACTCTTGTGATCAGTATAAATCTCACATTTTTCACCATAGAGGTAGTGCCTGCATATCTTCAAAGCAAAGATCACAGCTGCTAACTCAAGATCATGAGTAGGATAGTTTTGTTCATGAATTTTCAACTGTCGTGATGCATAGGCAATAAATCTATCATTCTGCATAAGGACACAGCCAAGTCCTTTCTTCGATGCATCACTATAAATAACGAACCCATCATTCCCCGATGGTAGAGTCAATATAGGAGCATTGACTAATCTTCTCTTCAGTTCTTCGAAACATTCTTCACACTCTTTTGTCCAAACAAATTTAACCCCTTTACGAGTGAGCTTCGTTAATGGGTTAGCCAATCGGGCAAAATTCTGGACGAAACGTCGATAATAACCTGCCAAACCAATAAAACTGCGTACCTCAGTTATACTCGTAGGTGCTGGCCATTCTTGGATTGCCTTGGTCTTAAAAGAATCAACAGAGATTCCATCTTTTGAGACAATATGGCCAAGAAAAGAAATCTCCTGAAGCCAGAATTCACACTTGCTAAACTTCCCATATAATTCATGCCTCCTCAGAGTCTTCAAGATAATGCGCAAGTGATTTTCATGATCTTCGTAGGTTTTGGAGT
Organism: Viscum album; assembly: GCA_963277665.1. Taxonomy (NCBI): domain Eukaryota; kingdom Viridiplantae; phylum Streptophyta; class Magnoliopsida; order Santalales; family Viscaceae; genus Viscum; species Viscum album. Next base: position 135,538,515 of record OY728141.1, read on the forward strand.
ATGCCAAGATATCATCAATAAATACCACCACAAATTAATTGAGATACTCCTTGAAAACTCTATTCATTAGATCCATGAATACAGAGGGTGCATTAGTCAATCCAAACGGCATTACAGTAAACTCGTAATGCTCGTACCTGGTTCGAAATGCTGTTTTCGGAATGTCTTCCTTCTTCACACACAACTGATGGTATCCAGATCGAAGGTCAATCTTTGAAAAGTATTGAGCTCCATGCAGTTGGTCAAATAAATCATCAATACGAGGTAGGGAATACTTGTTCTTTATCGTTATAGCATTGATCTCCCTGTAGTCAATACATAACCTCATAGATCCATCTTTCTTTTTAACAAAAAGAACAGGGGCTCCCCATGGAGAAACACTAGGGAGAATAAATCCTTTATTACTCAATTCCTCTAGTTGTTTCTTTAATTCGACTAACTCTACAGTGGCCATTCTATAAGGGGTCTTCGATATAGGCCTTGATCCAGGAATCAAATCAATGGAAAACTCAACTTCTCGTTCTGGAGGATGTCCAGGTAAATCTTCCGGAAATACATCTACAAATTCTTTCACAACAGGTACATCCTCTATTTGAACATTCCTTTCCTCACCGACAGTTATTTCATTCTCTTCCTCCCCAATAATTGAATTAAGTTGAGCTACTGGGGGTGGATCTAAATAAGAATTAGGTGGTGACGATTCTGCTCTAAAAATAAGGTGCTCCTTATCATTATCATCAAGAATCGTAACCTCTTTCTTCTTACAATAAATCTTCGCATCATAGTCCGAAAGCTAGTCCATACCGAGGATTATATCAAACTCAATCATAGGTATGACGATGAAATCAGCAGATAAAGAAAATTTATGTGCTCTAATGGGGACTGATTCACAAAACTTTGTTGCAACGATACTTCCCTTAGGAGTTTTAACTGACAACTCCCTTATTAAATCAAATTGGAAATATCTAATTTTCATAGCAAATTGGGAAGATATGAAACAATGCGATGATCGAGAATCAAATAATGCATTTGCTAAACTTGAGGAAACCATTAAATTACCTGCCACCACGTCTTTCGGAGCTTCTACCTCAGTAGTAGTGATAGCATAAGCCTGGCCTTGATCCCTTGGCCTTTTCTGAGGTAAGTTCTCCTGACGCTTAGGACATGCATTTTCATAATGCCCCATCTCCCTGCAATTGTAGCACTAAACGTTGGTAGCTTCCTTCTTCCCCTTGCAATCATGAGCTTGGTGGCCTTTTTCACCACACTTGTCACAGACTCCCATTCCCTTCAAGCAAGTACCGGGGTGTTTCTTCCCGCATTTACCACAAGATGGATATTCAACCTTTCTTTTCTTCCCCTTATTTCCATTCCCAGATTGATCAGCAGGTCTCTTCTTCTCTTGCTTTGCTTTAAAGTCATAAGACTTAGAGAATTCCTTTTCAGTCTTGATAGCACATGAGACAATGTCTTCATACGATGAAAAGGATTGTGAGACTAATGCTCGACGGAGAAATGGTTTTAACCCATCAAAGAAACGATCAATCTTACTTCTTGGGTTGCGAATATAATCTCCAGCATACCTCGCTAACCTTGTAAAGTTAGCCTCATACTTTGTGACATTCTCATCCTCCTTTTGTCTCAGACTCAGAAATTGCCTTTCCATATCCGCTCGATGGTCGCGAGGGAAGTATTTTTCTAAAAACAGATCTTTGAATTCCCTCCATTCCATATTTGATACTTCATCATCTTCCTTCATGTTTTGAATCAATGACCACCATTGATCAGCATCTCCAGTGAGGCGGTAAACTGCCATGATAACTTTTTCCCTTTCACTACTCCCCAAAGCCTGAAATATTTTCTCTAGGGAAAATATCCATTGCTCAGCTACTAAGGGATTTGTATTCCCATTGAACGTTGGTGGTTGTTGCCTCATGAATCGATCTAACATTGATCCTCCACGCTGTGGATCAGGGTGCTCCATACGGGTAAGGTTATTATTCATAACCTGAGTAAGTTGTCCCAGTATGGTGATTAGCTGATCGGCACCAGTTGCATCACCAGCCCCACTATAATTATCTTGAGCAGGAGGGCAATCCCTACATGGAGTGCGTGCATTGATACAGTTTCCATTTCTTCCACTAGGCGCCATTTCTAAACAATGGCATAAACTAGATCAATTTATGAATCAAAATACATAATCTCATACTTATAAAACACTTAACATAAATTGAACTATTTATGGATATAATCCATAATCATAAAAATGTTTTCTTTGAAGAAGTATATACTCATAAACCCTTCATAATGATTTGTAAAGAAAATGAGAGTTATCCTAAGCATATCCCCCGGGAGTGTCGTAACCATGAGTGCAGCAAGGCCCGTTGTCGTGCACCAGTTCCCGTTCGAGTCTAGCTCAAAGCGGTGTTTTCGGGTTTTACCCCTAGGTACATCTGTGCCAGAGCCGCCTCTACCTGCTCATATCCAGACAGGGATGTATTGCTCGGAAAACTCACAAAATCTCTACAATACCAAAATTCTAGGAAGTTCTTCTATATTAATCCTCAAAGTTCATCTTAGGTCTACGTGCTCTAATCAGAGTTTATCTAAATCTAGATTCCAATGTTTTTACTAAACTTCCTCTGATACCAACTGTAACGCCCCGACCCCAGCTACCCAGAGTCGGTGCATTATTACATAACATTGGCATGATCACAAGAAAGATCAAATCCCGAAAGACCGATTGGTTTAGTAGCCTTGGAAACACTGGATATAATCATAAAGTTTTACATTACATTTCAAAGTGAAAAAATACTACAACAACAAAGTCTTCATATCCACACTATTAACCCCTCATAATATCCCTGCAAGTCATTCATAATTTACTTCTTCACTACCTGGGAAAAATAAAACATAGAAAAGGGGTGAGCTCAAATGCCCAGTAAGGATAACAATATAGCGGAACATTCAAAATAAGCATAAACATTTAAGGCAATGAATTACTAAAACAAAAGCCTTTTAAAATTGAACTTCAACATAGTATGGAAAAAGTAAAATGAAATAATGCCATTTACTTATTCACATGGATATTCTACTAATCGAATAATCACATGAAAAAATCAATAACCATTTTCATAATGTTGGAATGCATAATGCCAGACTGTCATAACCACATAGTCAAGGCCTCGTGCCAAGACTACAAATAAGATTTTGTCAAGGCCTTGTTCCAAGACACTAGTTTGTCTCATGAGACCTACCGATGCATCGAGGAGCTATAGCGGGCTCCACCCGTCACTTATTAAGTCCAATGCATTCCCATATGAAAAGGTTTAAACATAACATAAACATTCGTATTAGAACTAGCATACGAAATGTCAATAATTTCACCATAAACTGTGAATGGTATAAAAATAGCACATCCACAGTCAAACATATCACAAAACCTTCAATACAATATAGAAGTTTTGTATCATAATAAATCAACTTCAAATAATCTTAAAATCCATCAAAGGATGTTGACATAGATGAAATCAAAATTCTTTTTAAAGAAGTATCTCCTTTTATTTTGAAATCATTTAAGATCCATATAAAATAAAACATTTTCTTTGAAAATATTCTTATAAGCTTGTATGGGAAGCTTCGACGATTTTATAACGGCGGAAAATAACCGCACCCGCCGTATAAGTTAAAAAAAACATTTTTACCTCAATTCTGTCGAAAAGGTTAAAAAGGACCTTGTTTTGAAAACGACGGAAAGATTACTTTATAAACCTCTTATAAAAAGTCAAACAAGGGTATAAATGACTTTAACCCATATTCTTGTAAATAGTAAAAATGTTTTGAAATACATTTTGAAGAAACATGGATGTGGATGATAAAGAGATCCCAATAGATTATTACGTATAATACAACCTCGGATAATGAAGAGATTGTGAAATAACCCTTACCTTGTACTTTTCCTTGGTTGGGGTAGGTTAACCTCCTGTATAACAGTGAAATAATTGTTACTAAATTATACAAGAATCATATACATTAATATGATATCATATATGATCTTTTAATATTGATTTGATAATAATATCTTAGTATTATCGCCGTTTCGGGTGTTAACTTACTCATTTTCTTTATATGTTTTGTTACATAAGTCATGTTTGTTGTATCCTATTCATATCCAGAATGATATCAAGTCCTTAAACATCATTTTTAAATCATTAAATGATAATTATACTTGAATGGATATGATGGAGAATGAATCTCATCGCGTTCGTGGAGACGGTAGTCCGTACGTACGCACGAACGCTACTTCCATTTAATTTTTATTTTAAAAGAATCGAATCCAAATGATACATAGGTATATTACTATTCCAGTATAATATAATATTTTATATATGTTACTTAAGTTCATTAACACCATCCTTTATACGTTCCATGTGTGGTATGAACGAGTCATATCATTTTAAGGGGGCGGTAGTCCGCACTTCCCCAAATGAAATTATCGTATGTATATACAACATGAAACGAATAATGGTATGAAAAAAAATGGAATTACAGAAGCTTATATATAAAATATATATCATTAATATTATATTTAATTACAGTGCCATCATAATGGCCACCATGAGAGGCGGTAAGATGTATTTGAACAATCATCTATTCGTGAGGCGTTAGTTTGCCATCCACAGAAACATTATGTTCATCATCCATTAGATGGAGTTGTGTGTATGTGTAGTTTGAATCCTTCTTATAACAACATCCTAGTATATTGAGGATACTGGTGTTGTTACAAAAGAAAGGAAATAAAAAGAGTTTGGGGGTTGAAGAAGCAAAATAAATGAAAATAATTTAAAAGAAATCGTTACCTTTAATTTAAGTAACTCACTTTGGTTGGAACCAAAGGACTTGTTGAAATGCTTTCTGCCTAAGGGGAAGCTTCAAGGAGGAGGAGAGGGATGTGGGGAGCTTAGTTGGGCAGAGTTTGGACGAGCCAAGTGGCTTGAGAGGTGTGAGGAATGAGTAGAAGTGGTCTCCTTTTATAAGGGAGAGGAGGGGCTCTTTAGGAAAGAGTGAAAGTATTACTTTATAATATAATTATATTAGGTTTATAATGGTCCAAAAATCATTGAGGTCGAAGATAAGATGACTCATATTCTAAATAACATCAACCAACAAGAATTGGACAGGTTTTAGATAATATTTTAATCATTATAATATTATTTATTTCAATGATTTATTAATGAGGTAAACATTGCATCATTATTGTGTCATTAATAATTTAACTTATTTGATGTCTAAAAATTATAAATAAAATATCATCATGTAGGAAATCTTTTTAGCTTTCTAATGAATATTTATAATCTAAAATCCAACATGTATAACCCTATGTAAAAATTGTTCTTCTAAAAGATGTAAGCTTATGCCATTTTTATTTTTATTTTAACTTTATTAATATAATGTGTCCCTACCACATACAAGTGGCTCCAAGGGGTCCCCAAATTGACCCAAGGATGCCCATGGTCGGGTATGTGTCCACCAATAAGGTTAGGACACGTTTTAGGGTAATTTTGTATTATTATAATATTATTTTGTAACCCTTATTTACCGGATTTACCCTTTAACCATGGTAAATAAAATATTTACCACAGTAACTATTCAAAATGTCTAAAAATAAAAGTTACCTATTTACACAATTTGAACATCCTGATTCCAAATATGGAATCCATTTTCCTAAATTCAAAACACAGAAGTGGCAGAAATTAATTTAAAATTAATTCCCGCTGTCAAAACAAAAAGCGTGTTTTTAAGAGATAATAACTATAAAAAGATTGACACTTGTTTATGTTCGGTTTAATTGTAAAATTATGTCCAATGACCAAAATTATATTAAATGGTAAAAATATATTCTAAATATACTTTAAAACCACTCAAATTCACAATTTATCACTATTAATTATTTTGATTAAAAAAAGTTGTTTTTAATTAAAATTTAGTAATTTTCACTATTCATCAAAATATAAAAGTTATCCGAAAAGTACCAAAATTTCTCCCTAGGCTAATTTCAATATTCCGAATCCAAAAATGAAGTCCATTTTGAAATATAAAATATATATATGATTTCAAAAAGTAGGTATTACTATTCACAACGGCTAGTTTAATTAGTTGTGGTGTGTGTTAGAACTCGAGGTTGCGTACAACACATGCTATCGATTATTCGAAGGGAAACGTACCGTGGAAGTTTGGGGTGTTACAATTTGAATCGTCTCATGAAAAATTTTATTATAAGAGAAATCGACGAGAGGGATATGCTTCTCCCAAGAACCGTCAAAATGAAGGATGCATGCTCAGAGCATATCCTCTGAGACATGTATTGTTTGTTCTGATTTTCCTTCAGTCACAGGGTGAAATGTTGTGCTTAGTAGCACCTAAGTTATCGTAGCTTTCTACAAACCCTACTAGAAGCATGATGTGAAATGGGAATCCCTGTCTAAAAAATCTTATGAGGAACCTTGTACAGTCGTATGATCTCATGGACATACACAATTCCAAAATTATCTGCTGAGAGAGTCTCCCATATAATAATTAAGTGGGATGATTTAGATAACTGGACAATGAATATCCAAATTTCATCACTACACCTCGACGACCTAGGTAAGATGACTAACATATCTATATAAACATCAAACCACTTCCATTCTAAGACTAGAATTGGCTAAAAGAATCTTGTAGGTATCTGGTGCTCCACCTTCACCTATTGACAGGTTAAACACCTAGTGATGAAGCCCGAAATCTGATGTTTTATCCTAGGACACAAATACTAGCGTTTCATATCTCAATATGTCTTCGAGATTCTTGTATGAACATCCAAATATCAATCATGGGACTCTTTCATCAACTTCTCTCGTACATATACAAAAACCCAAATATTTCCACGTAGATGTAGGATGTCATCTTTTTCCACAAAACAATTCATAGGTGGGGTTTCTCTTGATATACTCTCACGGAGAACCAAATATTCTGGATCCAAAAATTTCATACTCTTCACCATCTCAAGGATGGAAGAGTTAACTGTTAAGGATGAAAAGTAATACTTCTCACGACTGTCATGAAACTTTAGATGAAGTTTAAAAAATTGGTCAATTAACATCCATCCATAACTGGATTCATGGATGACTAGTGTTTGAGTTTTCCGACTCAGTGCATCAGTGACCACATTACCCTTTCCAGGTGTATAGGAAAGATCAAAATCAACATACTGTAAATATTAGACTCATCTTCATTGCTGTAGTTTCATGTCATGCCTCCTCCAATGACCCAACGACCTTCATTTTTTAGTGATTTTTGATAATCCACATTTAAAGGGGTGAGGTGGAACCTTTACAAGGCCTGTATGACTATGTATCACATGGACCATTGGCCTTAGAGGAATTCATTACCCGTAGTCTTCAAACATTACATACAACCCATACTAACTACATGGAACTGCTCCTCCCCAGCATCTTCATCATGAAATCAGCTCTCCATCGTCGCATGGTTGTTCGGCTAGGCTCTCTCATGCATGCGTAGGCCTGTACCGACAGCAGGTGTCATACCCTCTCATTATTTCAATCTGTTTATCTTCTGATATGGTGAAATCTCATTGCTCCTCCTCCTTTTAAATCTTGTTACTTGTAGTTTGTCTGGTTTTCATCTGCAGTTAAGGTGGCCTGAAGGACTTGAGGTGGCCATAAGGCCTTACTAACTTGACGGTCTGGGTGGGCTGAATTCCTTAATGAAATCGGGGACCCAATCGGTGGCCCGAAAGCCCAAACAGGGAAATATTCTTGACTACTACAGTGGCAAACAATGCCTACTACTGTACCTTCTATAGTTCTACATAGTACCTTCTAAAGTACTGCTATAGTACCCCAGAAATTATCCTCCGCCAGGATTTTATCTCGAGTCTCCTGGTTGCACTTAAGGAGTCCTCACCAACATGGCTGAGGCTCATGTGCCAAGTCAATTTGAGAAAATATATACTTGAGGGTCTTTTGATCTGTTAACACTACAAAGCACTCACCCAACAGATAATGTCTCCAACAATGTAAGCCATGGACAATTGCAACTAGCTCGAGGTAATGTGTCAGATAATTTCTCTCATGATGCCTCAACTGCCGAGATCTAAATGTAACGACCTTTTCATCCTACATCAACACTACTCCTAGGCCAATTCATTATGCATTGCAGAAGTCAGTATAACCCTTAAATGATTATAGGAGAATCAGAATCGGTACCGAGACTATCCTCCCTTTCAACTCTTGTAAGGATTTCTATCATGCTTCTGGCCATGTCTACTTTACACCCTTCATTGCATGACCAGTAAGAGGTGCATGAAGATGAAATAAGTCTTGTATGAAATTCTTGTAATATCCAGCAAGCCTTAAGTAACTACTAATATCAAACAAATTATTATGCTACTCCAATGAAACTACAACACTAACCATTTTAGGGTAAAAATTAATCTTAAATCTAAAATAATATGACACGTGTAGTGGACCTCATTGATCTAAAAGTCACATATAGAAATCTGGGAATAAATATGATGCTCTTTAAGTGTACTTAGGACGATCTCAAGATGTTTGGCTTGGTTTTTACTAGTGTGTGAACACGCCAAGATGTCTTCCACAAAGAACACAAAAAAGAGCCCAAATAGGGATGGAAAACCCTATTCATCAAATACATGAAAACAAAAGGCACATTTGTAAGACCTAACAACATAAAAAGATACTCATTCTGACTATAACTACTAGATAAAGCTATAAGAGATATGTCTGACGGTCTAACTCTCACATAATTATAACCCGATTTCAGGTAGATCTTATAGAACACCATTTCTCCACGGATCTATTCAAAGAGATCATCAATTTGAGTAGGTGGATACCGGTTCTTGATGGTAAGCTAATTCAAATGTTTTTAATTCACACATAAACAAAGGTTTTCATCCATGTTGTTAGAAAAAATCAAATGTGAACCCCAAGAAGATTTACAAGGCAGTATAAAGCCTATGTCTTCTAAGTCCTCCATCTGTCGCTTAATCTCCTGAAGCATGGTAGGTTACAAAATATATAGGGGAATGGACACTTAATCTCCTCCGGGAATATGCTCAATTAAATCTACCTCTCTCATAGGAGGTAGGCCAGATAAGTCATCCGGAAATAATTCTATGAATCGATCAATTACTCGAGGGTCATTAAACTATAGTGATAATGTATCTCTATTCCGAGACTTTCCATGATTGATACAGAAAAAAAAGTTTGAAGAACCAATATCAATCAAAGAAGAGGCAATAATGGAGGCTTCTAGAATATTACCAAATACTAAAGATGGTCATATAGCCATATCCTCAGGTATTGACTGTGAAGCATGAAACAAGCCTAATCCACATCCATGTGCAACAGATGGACTACCATGATCATGAATTATCTACTAGATCTGCTAGTCATCAGGGATCCGATTTCAATATCCAAGACCTCCTCCTCAGCTATACCTCATGGTGCTACTCTAACTGCATGCTGATGCGGTGCAAAATAAATCGCTCTGGAAGGTTGAGCAGAAGCTTATCCCTTTCCACTCGAAGCTGGTTGAAAGGTCCTGCAAAATAAATTAAGATAACAAATAAAATTTTAAGCCAGATACTCCAAAGGTTCTCTATCATACATGGACTTCCTATACCATGGTTTTCCACACTAATGAAACACTGAAAAACTATCAATCTAGATACTCTGGCTGCCACTACCCTGACGAAAAACCACAAGGGAATGCTTCCTGCCACTAGAAGAACTAGTGGCATACCACAACAATGATTATTTAAACATGGTACCCCTGCCATCCCATTGTCTACATTGAGTGATAAGGGCCTATCCAACTATTGTAAATAAGGTATAATGTTGAATGAAATTCACCGGTATTCAGATGGCATACTGAATACCAACCTCCAAACTCTTAGAACATAAAAGATCATCACTAGTTAAAAGCCATGGAAAGTGATGTAAATAAGTGATATGTGATGAATATTCCATAACTGACATAGACACCTTCAAGAGATGCCTGAAATATCTGGATCTTTCATCCCTCAGTAAATAAATAATGAACTAATCATAGAAGGCAATATGGAAGTCGATCCATAACATGGCTTGATGACCACCATCCTGGGAAACGACAACCCACCAATGCTTGGACAGATCCTAAAGCATGTATGTAGCATTTTTTTCTCTCCTATAGGGAGGAATTTCCAAATTCTCAAAGATGGAAAGAATTTCCTATAGCAGAGACTCAATATCCTAAGAACCGTTATACTCTGCAAATGTAGTAGGATGCTGGTGCTGCATCTTGTGGGTAAGATCATCTATCATGGGGAGAACCAATGGAGAACCAATCCGGGAATGAATCCTTTGAAACAAACTATCACAGACATGAGAATCAAAGTCCGGTTTAGGTATATCTGGGGTGCCTCATGTTGTAGTACTGGTAGTATGGCTGGTGGCTTAGGGCCCTCCCTTTTAAAGAATGGTTATCACCACCATCCTGGAGAACGACCAGAGGATCTCATGGCAGCATTGGTATTCAAATGCCAAGTACACTCCTTAGAACAAACATATATGAAATTGATAGAAACACTAGAAGAATCTAATAATATGAAAACTCACTACCCAAAGAATATTACACAAAAAACCTTCTTAGATGACCAAGTATCGGTAAGTTCTCAAGTATATGTTTTATGTCATTTTTCAATTAATTTCCAGGTTCACACCATTACCTTTCATAAAAATGATAAGGTCAGATAAGGATGTCAAACCAATTAATTTTATATTTCAAGATTCAATTTATAGTGGATAGTCATTTATGATGAATCATTGGCCATACGCATATCACCAGAAATGACACCCATTTACTTATAGCATTATGGCTTGACTCGGTAAATTACTCCTCCCAATCAATGATGTCTCATACACCTCATTATTTGAGATAAGAAATCACTTAATCAAAACCAATTTTATACAAGTACAAGCAAATATTGTAGCATCAATCAACAATTACAAGCATATCAACCAATGAAATGCTGAAAAATGAACCTATATGGAATGGAAATATTCATGACTAGTGAATTATATATTCCAATAATGATGCATATAGAAATATTACTTTCCCACATATTATCAGGTTAAGGATGAAATAAATTATCAAAAGTGTAATAATCTACAACACCACAGAACATGTACATCACAAAATGGTGAAATAATATCAACTATAACATGAAAAAGGATAACAACAATTTCATTTTGGGTAACATTGATTTTACCCCGAACATGGGTTCGTGACACACAAGAACAACATATAAACATTTCCTAAGCATTCTTATTCTCCAATATGTTGTCTCAAAATTGAAATGTAAAAAAATAAACCACCTCCAATATAACATTGTGATGTCATGGACCTGTATGACACTTAACGAGTTCCCTGAGCCCGGTGGGCCACATGGCCTCACGTGCATCTTCCATAATGATAGATTCTACTGACTAGAAGTGACGGCTTAGGGTGTGTCCGTGGGAAGACTATTCCCTCATTAGCTCAGTATAACAGAGAAAAAGAAATATAATGGAATAATAAACAATAGAAGAAATATAAAAAATAGAAATTGTAGAATCTATTAATGAAATAGACAAACAAACATATTAATAACTATATCCACTAAGACAATAATGATGTGATTTCATGTCACTAGAAAACTCTAAATCATGGATACAAGACATCATGCATAAAATTTTACACAAGTAAAGGAAAAAAAGACATCTCCCAGCATCCTAAGATCCAAATCGGTTATCTTCTATGATGATCCATCCTATCTGCATGCAATTAAGTGTTGGAAGCTGAATGTTAACCTTTTTTAATACCTTTAACCATGTAATCTACTACAGGTTCCAATCGACGCCCAGAGATTGTGTGGGAAAAATCTCAATGGGCCACCACTAATGGTGTCTATAACATCAGGCCTGTGTAATGGAATATAGTAGATTGTAGTCATGTATATATAAGTTAAAGAAAGAATTAAAATAAAACTAAACAAACTAGTACCAACTTAAACCCTTGGCTATTGTCTGAAAAAATAACCAATTAATTAATTAATTTCCATTTATTGTTAATAGGTCATGTGACGCATAGCCAACACTAGAATCCCCTCATTATAGTATAAATACTGGAGGTCCCAAGAGATGACAAGGAAATATGAAAATTATATCTAGTGAGGGGGTTCTAGGGCAATAACCAAGGCAAAGTAATTCTCACAGATTGCGAACATAGTAGTATCTGTGTCTAGATAAAGGGGTAAGAGTTTTATCTAAGGAGTGTAATACAAAGAATTCCACAATAACGTGCCTATCGAGTCCATGGTGATCGACCAAGGTAAAGTGGGGCTAAGAAAAGACATGGCCTTATGGGTTTTCCCCATGGAACCTACGAGTCAATGTTAGATGAAAGGAGTGTATTTGAGGTATCCTATAATAATAAAAGGGACCCAATGATAGAATATCGAGAACCCAAGGAATAGATAAGAACCAGATTGTAGGTGGGTATGAACAAAATACAATCATACCCTTCAGTCGGAATGGGGTTCTCGAGACCCAAGGTATCCTCCTCTTAGAATCCAAGGTGAGGTCAAGTTAGTCCGTCACTATTTGATATTTTAATCATGTAATAATTATTTTGGTTCAATTCTTTCCTACCATTACTGTGGATAGATCTTGTAGAGTTGAAACCATTTATTTACTAGTCCAAGCCTTTTCATCCATTAGTGTGGATATGCCAAGTAGCTTTGCCACCATTTAATCATGTCATAATCATCCATTAATGCTTATTGTGTTTTTGAGATTCACTCTGCTCCCTTCCATCAACATGGAATGGGGTACTACAAATATGTAACCATTATTTTATATCTTATTATTAATTCCATGTTATATACTTAGTATACGTTCCATTTCAAATTTCACATTTCACTTTTAACAACCATTCAAAAGGAATTACCATAAACCAGTTGAGTGGTGAATATACATGGTACATGAAATTAAAAAATTCTCAGTATTAAGAATCCATTTATGATAGGAATGCTCATCTTAAGAAAGAGAATGCATGTGTACAACTGAAGAGTGGATCAACTGTGTCAAAACACTAAACATGCAATTATGGAATAACCTTCAACATGAGGCGGACTGAGTTGTGGGTGTAACCACTAACAACTAATTACATATTTAGAAATATCATAAAAGTATTATTGTACAAGTATAATAATGGCATGTACATTTAAAAGAAAGTTTCCAATGAATCCTGTGGACCCAACATGAACATTACAAAAACAACAAACTTTAACAAATTATTTATAGACCACCCACTCTATGTTTTTATGAATCTCCTCCTATAGTATCAACCCATGATTTTCCACATATTTTATTAGACCTAGTAAAATGTAAAAAATGATCACATGGTGGTATTCATATCGAGAGTTAAAGGGAATAAGAACTGATAAAAGGGGACTTAAGTACTTACTATTGTGCATCTAACATGATGAACAAAATATTGATAAGGTGCTGGATAAGGGAGGTCTCTTAATCCCTAACTTTGGCCCTCAAAAATCTATAAATGGGTAAAAATGGAGGAATGTACCATTGGTTCTTAGATTATTATAAAAATAAGGATTAATAGATCATTAAGTGTTTTTTCGACATTTTTCACCATATTTTAGCCTGTGTACGATTATTCTACATGATTTGTCAAACCGTTCACATACTGTGCGAGAAGGTTATTCCAAAAATGTTTTTTCCAAGTTGTTTGATCAAACTATGTGTCATTAATCCATGATTACCTAGGAAAAAGTGGAGTTCTCATGGTTTGGATGCACGGTCGTGCACCACCCGTGTGAGGTGCCACTTTCCTAAAAAAACACCATCAGCCTGGTTTTGGTAAACCGTGCATAAATCCTTCAAAATTTGGCAAACTGTGTGGATATTAGGAAAAGTTTCCTCTAGACCAGGGATCAAGTCTATTTTCTCTAAAAAGATGGTTTCTGATAAACGAAAAAGCCCCATTCAACCTTGAAACTTTACTGACTCATTAGGAGTGAATATTTGGTCTAATGTAAATATTTATACCACAAATAAAAGGATTGATGTGTGAAAACCCAATTTCTTATAGTAGTATACTATTCTTTTAACTGGAGTTATATGAAGGTAGAGAGTTGTGAATCTTATATTGGTAACGGTGTACCTATCTGAATCTTTTATAAGTTATGTTATCATTATAAAATTCTATTGGATATGCATTCCTTGTATTTATAGAGCTATCACACAACTATTTCTGAATGTTGGGTTCTATGAGGGTGGGGATCACCATGCCCCAAATGTTGGGGGAAGATAGCCACTATTGTTTTCTCCAAAAGTACATATGGTGGATCCTATATTATTAACTTGCATGGTCACTGATTCCATGTTTCAAGAGTGTATCTATCGACTTATGAATCCTATTCAGGGAGCTCCAGAACATTCCCTTACTATATTAAAGCAAGCATGGGATTTTCAATGGCTGCATCCACCAACATTTTTTGGGGACGACAGTCCAAAGGACAATGGAACATAAATAAAGGCCAAGATATCTATCATTCATAACCCGATGATTCTTCTAGATAAAAGGGTGAATCTATTTTCATATATAATTATTGGATCGTCTAAATACTGGTGGTATTTCATATCCCAGGTAGAAAAATATTGGAATTTGGGATAGAGATATTTTCAGACCTAATTTTTTGAAATTTTATTTCTAGAGATATTGATAGTAGATAGATCTTTAGAGTTCCAACATATAATGAGAGGATCCATGTCATTTTGGGATTATTCCTCTCACTTTACCAATCTGCTTCACATATCACCGTCTTTATAAACAGATGAGTTTTATAGAGTGTCATTTTTTGAGTATATTTTGATTTATACCATCTAGTAATATGAAAATGTTTTCTATTTAAATATTTTCTCAGGAATTGGGAACCAATCTCATTATAATATGCACAATTTGAAGGATTTAGACAGTTATGGGTGCAGTAGTTTATATCTATGACAAGGAAATAATTCTTCTAGTGATATGAATCATTTTCTATATGACTCTTTCCAGAACATTAAAACCAAAGTACCCATTTAGGTAGCTTAGTGATATGCCCTCAGTGTGGTAGGTGTAGTCATGTAAAACCTCAGTGCGATCACGGTCTGATCTATGGTATGATTCGACCTCTTTATTGATTCAACGAAAACATCCACTTAGTTTATTGAGGAAGAGGATATGGACTATATCCACCATCAGGAGAAATAATTGTAGCTTCATGCTAGGTGTGAATATGGATTACCGCTAGCCATACAAGAAGAGGAGGTAGATTTGATTGAGGTGGACAAACTCGTAACTATCAATGTATTTATAGTGGTCCCATATTAAGTAGTTAGGATTTAGTACATGGACATATATCAGGCCATGTCTATTTAGATAAGCCAATACCTAAGTAGTAGGGTTCCAAAAAATATACAATGAGAGTTATAATCTGGGTAGCCTCTACTCTAGTATCATCCCTATATTAAACGGGAACATAAAATAATTTTATCTTGGTAACTATAGTGTAGATATATGTGATTTATATTCTATAATTTTGTGGTGTGATTACACATGATAATATATCATGGATTTTATTGGTGAGTGTACACTATTGTATGGAATTCACATTCAAGGTAGGTGGTTATCATTTCTTTTAGGGATATATTCCTCATCGAAATGCTGGAATTATATGTCATTTGTTCCCTGACTTGTTAATCGCATAACATGATTATGAAGACTGATATCACTAAATGTTATCGTTGGCATCCCCAAAGGGTGATAGACATATTCACATGTGTCAATGGGATATCAATGAAATCAGAGTTTCACTAGAGCATCATGTGATGGGTGGAGTGACTGCAAAAATTAAAATTCATTATTTGGTGGATCATTGAAAATGTGAAGTTTATTTTCCACCAATAGTGGATCATTTTAGGGGTTTATTTCCATGTGAGTTTTCTAGGTATCCAACATAGAGATATGTGGAGTTCTCTATAGAACTTGTGAGAGGAGTTAGACTGGTATCCATTCCTTCTCATAGTATGGATACTACTCAGTTGTAGGATCACATGATATATCACGGTGAACAAGATGTTATGGGATATATATATCCTATTAAATTACCTGGAGGTTCACCTATCCATTTTTACAAAATAGTGGATTATACCCTCAGAAATTTTGGGGATTTTAATTAGTTTAAATAACATACCTTAAGAACCAATATCCACTTCCTCATATAGATGAAATCATTGATCATATCTAAGGAGAGTGGGTTTTTATCCATGATTGTTTAGAGGTCTGGTTTTCATTAGGTTTGAATTAAAAGATCAGACATGCCTTTTAAAACCATTCATTCTAATTAATGGTCTTTATTTGTATTATGTCATATTGTTTCTTATCAGGAATGCACCAGCTATTTTCATGGCCTGGATGAATTTGGGTTTCCATCATTATGTGGAATCATTTGTTGTGGTGGTTTAGTTTGATATCTTATTTTATTATCACAATAAAAAAACATGAAAAATATATTGAGATTTTATTTAATAAACTGATATATAAACATCTATATGATAAAATCAACAAATTCCACTTTTTGATCAATAAGTATTACTTATTGGGATATATCTCCATTTTCAAAGGAGTAACTCTTGACCCAGATAAAGTGAGTGTTTTATTTTCCTCCCACCAGCCTAAGAATGTCTTTAATATATGGAGTTTCATGGGACTATAAGGCTATAATAGGAGGATTACTCACAAATTATCATTCCTATAATCTTATGTTATGAACATGACTAAGAGGGGTGTATAATTTTTAGCGTTATAAGCCTACATGACTAAATTTTAGGAGTAGAAAGGGATATTGAATTCAATATAGATACAAATTCTTCCAGAGAATGAGAGAATCTATAAAATTCGATGTCAATCATTAAATGTTTGGCAAGGAGAGGTTGTAATGAAGGCATATTGAGTCATGGGGTATGATAACATCTTAGAGGAATTACCAAATGTATAATAGATAGTTGGAAGCTATAGTTCACAGATTGCATTTTTTGAGGAAATATATGAATGTAGAGAAATTTTTTGTGAGTATGGATAAAAAAATAATGAATTATATCATTTTATAGTGTGACAGAAATCATAAACAATGATGGTGGTTTGAATAAATACATTTTCATAACTATGAGCATACAAATACAACTGGTATAGGAAATATTGTAACATATTATATGAGCCAAAGGACTCTGACATAGGCAGTTTGAGAGGTTATTATCGAGTGGTGACTAAATGTGATATTATATGAGATGGATATGGATATTACAATGTATTTTGAGTAGCCTAACCTTAAATTTGTAGTAGTGAACTCTTCACTATATGAGAGAGTGAAGATGAGGTATTCATCATTTCCTTAGAGCCCAGTCCTAAGAGATAGTCTTATAGGTTATGACCCATGAACAAGATGGATTTTTGATGAGAATTAGATCCTGAAAATTCATAGAATCATCTTATTTTAGACAGATAATTGAAGATAATCAACGTGATAGTCACATGCTTCAACATAGGAATTACATACTTGTATTACAAAGATTTATCATGATTTATATCAACAATATTGGTGGTATGGAATTAAAAGGAAGATATCTAATTTTGATACTATGTATTACACTTTTCAGAAGGTGAAGGTGGATCACTAATGAGTAGAAGGTATTTTATAGTCATTCCCCATTTTTGAGTGGATATGGGATGATTTAACTATAGATTATGTTACTCTATTTCTGAGAACCCGTCAAGGTAATGATATATAATTGGTGATTGTAGATAGGATAATGAAGTTCATTCATATTTTTCCTATCAGAGCGACCATCATAGTGTAACTGATTAGGAGAATCTATGCCTTTGATATTTTACATTTACATGGGGACCATCATGCTAGAATTTCTGATTTGGACACTCATTTAACATCGAGGTTCTAAAAGTGGCTATAATAGGATTTAGATACACCAGTTGTGTTGAGAACATCCTTTTACTAGAATAATTATGGCCAATTAGAATGGACGATATAGGTCATAGTGGAGATTCTCTGAGAACAATTAAATGTTTTAATAGTTTATTGGAGAAACATATACCCTTATTTAATTATCTTATAATAACAAAATTCATGATATGATTAAAATGGATCCCTATTAGCCTCTATACAGGAGGATATTCTTTTCACCTTTTTTTGGTTAGAGGATGGTGAGGCAATTAAACATGGACCCTATATCATTCATCTGACTTTAGATAAGGTTCATCATATTCACAATTTAATGGAATCTTCTCAGTATAGGAAGAAATCATATGTCTACCTTTATCATTGACTATTATATTTCAAGGTTTTTTATTGGGTATTCATAGATGAATCAGCATTATTTGAGATTAAATGGATTAAGTTTGAAGGTAAACAAACACCTCAATTTGGTAGGCCATTTGTAGGAATTGGGAGAATTATATTAGTGTACAGTCTTATAGCACTCCCTACGAAATAAATTTCTATGAAATATTTCTTTCAAGTGTTCTAGTTATGTTGTCAATACTCAGAACCATCTCTTGTTTTCCATCCTAATGAGGTGGAAGAAAGATGTTGATACATCCTTTGAGGAGAAAAATATTCATATAATTGATCAGTGCATGAGGGTTCTATAATATAGTTATGTCACTCTAGTATTGTTTCTACTGCAATACAACCATGTACATGATTTGACATGGAAGAGTGATGTTAAATAATGTTCCCAGTGTCTAGAGTTAATATTAGATTATGATTTACCAACCTTGGAATGGATAATCAGGTCAAAATTTATTTAATGGGGGGATTATATAAGATCTAAAGTTTTTATTGAGGTTCGAAACCAATTAATTTCAGTTTTATCTCATAGTTTTATTATAATGGAAAATTATAATGATATAATAGTGGGATGAGTGTTTTCAACACTTTTTCCTAGACTATAGACACAACATATTAGAAGAAAAAAATGGATTTCAACGTCAATGTATTCCATGGATCATAGTGTGTAGGGTTTCAATATTCCATTTGGGGTGTTCTAGAGAACATACAGGGATAGAACAATTTGAAAAAAACTATTCCACCTATGTGGCATGGTCGTGACACTCTTATCATACTGATTGAATTAGTGTTTGGGTATCACACTATTTGAATGAACTATTCATGTGCTACCTTCTTGTGTACATTGGGTGTATTATGGATGGAAAATGGTTTTCCAATCATATGGCCGAACCACGTGACTCATTTTAAAAAAATTAATATTTATATTTTCCCTTCATTTATTAAAATACAAGCAACTAGTCCTTCATTTTCTCTAGAATTTGACCGTATCTCCCCCTGTTTGATGCTTCTCCATTAACTAATGCATGGATTTCAATATTATTCTCCATCTAACGTATGTTTTTAGTGTCTTTAGTCATGTTGTAACACTATATGTATGATATTTAGTATGTTTTATTCCTTATTCTGTTTATCTTCCCATATTTATTACTATTTTTTTGAAAGCTCATACACCCTATTTTAGGGGTTTTTAAAAAATTTCAATTTTTTTCAAATACAGACCAAACCAAAGTTCAATACTGTATGAGGGTTCCTCCATAGGTATAAGGTATGTGGTATAAAAATATTTCCTCTATGTCTTTATGTTTATACATGTTTCCATTTTTCTGCATGATGGTTTTACCGAATGTTCACCTTTTAAATTAAAATACCATGAAATTGATTCCTTATTTAGAACATAATGAATCTTTCAAATCCCTTATAACTTTTGAGGTAATAAAACTCTATATGATACATCCTATGGGTGTGCACTTTATAAACCCATTTGATCATTATGGTATTATCACTGAAACAACCATAACAGTTTTTTGACTTACTTACTAAATGTGATGTAATATGTGAAAATAGAACATTCATAGTAGTGTTGCATTGCTGAAAAACAAAAAATGATTTTATAATTAATAATAATATATATAAATTGATAGTAAAATGGAATGATTATTTAACTTTCAATATTACCCTCCCCTTCCTAAAGGTTTAGATTAATAAGTGAAAGGTTATGATAATAATAAAATAGAGGTAGTGATTTAGCATGATCATTAAATAACAAATTTTACAGTCAATATACACATACATTGTGCCTACTAAAATGGGCCTTAAAAATTTTATTAAATAAATAAAATCTAATGAAATGGATAAAATGGCAAGTAAAAATTATAACCACTATTACATGATGAATTTTAATCTTCATTTACATATATTGGTTCTATTACTATGGAGCATTTTTTTATTATAGAAGAGAACAATCATGAGATTGCCTTTGATTCCTGAGGAAATTTCTTGAGAACTCAAAGGATGAGACCCAAATTCATTTTGATGATTACTCTGGGAGATTCCCACCATGAAATTTTGTTCTTTTCTTATTACAATCATGACTTAGTGTTGTACTAAAAATTGACTTGAATATTTTCCAAATATTAAAATGTTTTGGTTATATTCCATGGATTCAGATTAATGTATACATAAAAAATCCCTATAGATTAACCCCTATGGGGATAGTTATTATTAGATGGTTATTTACTTTGGAAAAGCTACATTAAATCAGATACACTGCTTTATATTTATTTCCTTAGGATTACACATTATATTACACTAAGACATCTATAGCCTAACTAAATGCATCAAACATATGAGTTGGATTAACCCATGAGGTATTGGATTCCTATGTCTCACCTCAAATACTTTTTATTATAATTTTATTACTATGAATCTCTATTTTGTTATATAATAAAGAATAATTATTGATAAATTATGTAGACACATGGTCACTTAGCTATGGGTACATTGTAGAGCATTTATATATCCTCCTTTGATTGTCTTATTTGTGAATATATATTTATGATGGTAGGGGTACAATGAATTTTTGGCTGAGTCTAAATAATATATGGTCTTCATTGCATCCCATGAGGAGGAAAGAATGAAATGGTTATTATCCAATGAATTTTACACCACTATGGATTTTTATCATGAATACACACTATTACATTAATATTTACCAGTTGGATTTTATTGGACAACATTGGTAGTGGTCTACAATGCATATCTCACACCATATTTTGGAAGTTGATTGGTACCAGGATAGGACTTATATATGTAGGTAGGGACATGGGCTTGTTCCCGGTTGTTGATTATTGATTAATTGTAGAATGGGAACTGGGGGGTATCAAATTGATGAATGGATCATGATACTAAATGGAGATAGTTTATTTTGGTATTTTTGTTACTTTGGATATGACTATATGTATGCATTCTTAAATCCATGTTTCCCAGTTTAATTTTTTATGTACAATATATTACATTATTTGTATATTGAACTGGATATTGATTTTGATTACTATTTATTTTATCTAGATCATTTATCATTCTATTTACATTTTTATTACTCTGAATCTTTTCTGTATCCAATTATTACACCATTTTTTTACTCTTATCACGAGGGTATAATCTCCCCAATATACAACCTTGGACCCCTCATTTATAGTAAAAATACTCTAATGTTTGGGGAGCTATTCATGGGGTCATGTGAGTTATGGGGATTGGTTACATATGTGTTCACTAGGTCTAGGACGTTACACATTGTTTCATGAAACAAAAAAAAAGAATTTTGGGAAATAATACTTTTAATTATAATATGAATTTATAAGTTGTTTTAGATATACTTATTGAATTTAATTCATATTTAGGGTTTCCATTGATTTACTTATATAAATGTTTCATAATGTTGTGAATCATATTCATTCCCACTAATTCAATAGTTTTTTATTAATGGTCATACATAAATATTTATATTTTATCAAAATAGATTAAGGTTTTTTAGTTAGATATTTTTTCTACAGAAAACTATAAAAAATAATGATTTTTCAAATTTTTTCATATAATAATATGTTTGGATGTTCCATTTCCTCCACTTAAATAAATTTCATCTTCATAATTTTACCCACAATATAATATTAATTTATATTAGAAATCTATAATTAACGTTATACATATAGATAATCATTATTTTACTTAGTCTTTGGAATGTGATTTAATAATAGGTAAAACTATTATAAGTAGCATTTAATGTGGTCAAAACCATTACAAATTTCACAAAGGATCCTAACAAAGGATAATTATATAGATTCAAAATCTATAACATACCCTAATACATGAATAGGATGTATATGATAATCATATCACTTGGGGTTTTATTTATGACTCAATTTCCATTAATTGGTGAGCACATACATGATATTACCAAATTAAATATATAATGTGAAAACCCCCTATCCACCTCATTAGTAGTAGTTTCATATGAATTTAATTATTATTATGGTTTTTTTTTTGACTATTAACATCATTGTCCACTAGATCAGATAATTCATTCCCTTAATTCTTAACACTCCTAGAATTTTGGAAGTAGTTTTTATCTTATCTCATTCCCTTATACATGTGAGTATTATGAACTTCATCACCACACATACTAAATTTACCAGCCATATTAAGAAAACATCACCCATACTATTTCCCATATTTTTTATATGTAAGAAATTGAATCTTCTTTCCTTTTTCACTTTCATCTATTAATCATTCATGATACATGATCTTTAAATATATTGGTATAGTTTGGAGTTCAACTATATTCACAATGATAATGATGTTTTTTACACATTTTTTTTAAAATAAAAAGTCTTTAGAGTCTATCATCCATTATCTGTGTAGTTTTTTTAGGAAATATATACATTTGTCAACAAAATCATTAACCTAGTTCCATTATGATTCATCCATTAAAAATACCAAATATTATTCACATTTTATATTCAATATATGTTATTTAAAATAACTTTACAAATGATATTTATAAACTCAACATGTCCCACTTTATAAAATTATTGTGGTATCCAATTGATCATATAAGGAAAATTTTATCTAACTGAGTTAATCCTTATTGAATCTCTATTTAAAATATATCATTCATAGTTCAGCATATTTTATATAGATTTTCTAATATCATACATGTTAAAATGATCCTAATATTAACGATCCCAAATTCTCATGAACAATATTAAAATATTCAAACACCAAAATTTATTAATATCCATTCTCCAAATATTAAAAATATACTTTATCTATTATCAAACCAATAAATTAATATATACCATAAATATAGATTTTATTTATTAAACATGTTTTGATAATGTTCACATTCTTCTAATTCTATCTAACCTAAATATATTTAAATCCCCTTTACTAAATCTTATAGGATGTGAGAACTAACCAAAGAATATCATGTTAGTGTTTAAATCCTAGTTTTCAGTTAAGATTATTTATTGTGAAACTAGTTTTATTGAGATATTAACCAATGTTATAATTTCATGTTGATTAAACCTTGGTAAATCTATGTAAATTTCTAAATCAACAATCCCAAAAATTTCATGATGTTATCCTATACATAGAATTATTTATTAGAAATTACAATAGTGTTGTCACAAATTTTATCTTATCCTAATTCATAAATAAATTATTTATTCTTATTTTAAGGAAAAAACATATACTACACCAATGGGTGATCTACCCCTCTTAAATTTTTTTAACAAAACTTATTAAGACCCATATTATGCTCAAAAAACATAAAAATGACCAAATTTATCTAAACCATGATCTTCTTCCAATATTGATGCACCAATACAAATATACTAGAGCTATTTCAATAAACACACATTTCAAATACTATCATCAATATTGAGTATAAATTTAAAAACATATATATCCTATAAATTCAAATCATATTTGAAAATATATAATTACATTCATTCCCATGAACATTTATGTTTACAAAATTACTCTATTAAGACATATAATAAACATATAAAACCTAGGAATTTCTCAAATAATGTAAACCTCTTTATAGTATATATAAAACAAAATAATTTATAAAACTTCATTATCCTCTAACAAAATTTTTATACACATACTATATTTTTAGGAATATCATGTGTTATAAATTTCAACATTATCTTGGAATATCAAAACAAAATAATTGGTGATATCAAAGGATTAGTAAGGAAAAAATACAAAAGAGTTAATCATAGAAAAAACATGGAGTAATTATTATATAAGGAATATGTAAAAAATAAATTTATAATCAACAAAAACTGAGGTCATTTTATATTATTGAAAATAAATGATAATATGAATATCTATAATATTGATCTCATATACATAAAATGCATAAATTGTTTTTTTAAATACATGATTTCCATTCCTTGTGAAAAGTCACAATCATATTATTAAAAGAGATATACATGAAGACAAATCATTTTTTCCTCATGAGACTATTCTTTGAATAAATGGGATATATAATTCATGTCCCACCCATCATAATATTATTATCTATAAATTCAACAAAGTGTCCACATTATTTCTATAGAATTGTATAAGAAACATATTACTATATAAAATAAGGATATCTATATAATTAATAATAATAAATATCAACACATTATCAACCTCAATTATCTTTCAATAATTATAAATATTTTCAACACATTTCCAAATATTATTAAATGGATAACATTATCATAACCCTTCCTAAAAATTAGGCGACTGGTCAATAATACATAAAAAAAGTTCCAAAAATACCCCATATTGGAATAATAGTATATGATACACCAATAAATTACACCCTATATATTAAATTGATAACATTGTCTTAACCCATGATGAAAAACAATTTTCCAGTTCAAATTTTACATAGAAATTTTCTTATAAGCTTCTTTACATGAATAATAATATATCGCACATAAATAACATCGTTAATGTTAATAAATGGGATAACATGATCAGAACTCATTTCAACATTGAATGTGGATGGATTTAGAATAATATAACACCAGTAGATTAATGTAACCATATAAGGGGTCAACATAAGTGAAAAATCCACTTCAAAAAATGACTTCCACTATCAGTATTACAAAATAAGGGAGCATAAATAAAATAGTTTGTTATAAATAGTTAAAGGAATTAAATGGTAATACATATATATATATATATCTAAAAAAGAATCATGAAATAAAAACCATAGTAAGATAAATCATATTGAACATAACAAGTGACATGGAAGTTAAAACCCAAAAAAAATATTTTTAAGAAAAATTAATTGACATAAAATATTCATTTATATATCTTTTTAATGGAAAATTTTCAAATACTGATGTAAAATATTTTGGGAAAAAATCATTCTAAAAATTATTTGTAATATTGTTTCATTGAAAAAACAAAAAATTATTCATGGATAAAATTGTATAAGAGAAAAAATATTTTAATGGGATTTGAATCCACATTTTTAATATTTTGAAGAAAAATTTGTTAAATAATAAATGTGAAGGAGGAATATGCTTTATTTTGGATCAGAATATAATTTTTCTCATAGAGTTAGAGAAACATCCATTGAATAAAATTTTATTAGAGGATAACCCAAGCATGGATAATCAGGTGACCATTGTTTGAATCTTGGTATACCCATTGGGGTATTTATGATGACGAAAATTATGCAGGAAGGCTATGTTATAGGCATGTACATAAGTTGGAAATTGAAGAGTAACACATGGAAGGTTGAAGATCCATGTAAGGGTATTCAAGCCACTATGAATTTTAAAAAATCAATTTAATGATATTTCTAGGGAGATTTTCTACCCATGGTGGTTGGTGTGGTTTGTCCTTAGAGAACCAATGTGTGTTTGTAGCTTCCAGATACACCTGAATCATCATTTGATGTAATGACCAACTATAATTTCAGTCTTAATATACAAGTAATCATTGATTCAAATTTTCAAAATGGAAGGACCAATGAGAACCATATATTACATGACTATATGAAATTCCATGAACTATAGGATGCATATTGTCACAAGTAATTTATAATTAATTCATGAGAAGTTATAGAATTACAATAACTTGTAATCCAACATTGATTAATAATCTAGTAAAATTTATCCTTCCAAACCATTATTTTTTATTATAATGAATGTTCTGAATCACTATAGTGGTAATCCAAAAATGCATGATAAACTATGAATGTTTCAACAAAATCACATTGTGCATCCATGATTGATTTTGATCACTTTGATTGTTCATCCATGATCACAAATGCATCATTCTAAAAGTTGGAAGAAAACATTATGATCAATCGAAGTAATGATTGAGGAGGAAGAGAGAATCTAGCCCGATGATTGAATGATTACAACTCTAACCATTGTGCACAACCACATCGATATTGAAAAGTGTTATATTTTGATATATTTATGATATTTTTGGTGTTTTTAAATAATAAACAACCCCTAAACATAATTAATATATTTCATTATTCCCATGTATATTAATAATAATATTATAATTATTAATCACTTGAAATGTGAAAGTTGTTAATAATTAATTAAATATAAAATATATCAAAATATATCATTAACATAAATATCCATTCCCTCATCAACATTTTTCAATCATTGAATATTTAATATTTTATTAAATAAATTTCATGAAATTATTTCATGATAACCATAATAAATATTATATTACTCAAACATGAAAACTAATATTAAATCTTATCATTTAACTCAATTATTCTATTTAAGATCCTATAATAATATAACAGGGATCAACCAAATGTAATTAAATCTTATTTTTTCTAACATGTAAAATTCATCAATTAAATTTTACTAAGAATACACATACACTATGTGCATGACCTATTAGAATAATTTATTATTAACATTATTCTTGTCCATCT
This sequence comes from Viscum album, assembly GCA_963277665.1. Lineage (NCBI taxonomy): Eukaryota > Viridiplantae > Streptophyta > Magnoliopsida > Santalales > Viscaceae > Viscum > Viscum album. The sequence goes on from OY728141.1 coordinate 135,565,529, forward strand.
AAAGTTCAATTTTAGAATATAGTAACCAACCAAGGAATCAATATATATTGTGTCTAATTGCACAATTATATTCAAATTAGCATGAATACATATTTTTTAATATAATCCCTTTATCATTATACCTCAAATCAAGAAGGATGCATTCCAATGTTATTAACCTATTTTCTCTATGTTATTTTCATTGAATTTCTTATAATAAACTATCCCACTGAGCACCACAGACATGTATTTATGTAGATATTTTTACTCATATCAAAGGCTCTAATATATCATCCATTATTAAGGGAGGAAGGCATAAATACATTTTCTCATTATCTTTTAGTTCTATCTCACCAACGACATACCTAACAAATAATACCACATAATGTGCATTTTTCACCTTGGTTTATGAAAATCCATCATCTTACATGACTCATGATATTAATTAATAATAATATATTTTAGGGATCAATACACACATCCACATATATGAACACATAATGACACGTGAATATGAAGAATTCATATATTCAATAATTTTATCATAACCTCATATATTAGTGACTACCTATGGAAAGCACAATGAAAATGTGTCTCAATGTCTTATGAAATTATGATATTTAATATAATATATTATTTATGTCTCATTAGATAATATCACTAAGCCATAGAACATATATTCCAGAATGATGTCATAGAACCTCTTGCTTCACATCATGGATGGGATTTTCTATGACTTTTTAGTGTTACATATATTCCCAGAAAATTTTATAATGAGCAATATTGATTGAATAAGAACACCACATTATTAATAAAGAAAATATAATAATGATCTATGAATTTATGTGTGAAGACAAAAAATCAAATCGATTCACACATGCTCTTGATATAATTAAAAACATCCCTCAGTAAATAATCTCTCACATGGTACTCATTACTCAATGAAGATAAAGACATCATCAATGGGTCTTAAAAATATACCTCTATAGATAAATTTCTCACCAAGAACTCAAATCATTGATAAAAATATGTGATAATGAAAAACATCTAATTTATGTGATTTTTCTGTGGGTGTGTCTTTAGCTCTATGGGTAGAGACACCGATACAGTGTTATCACAAAAAAATATGAGAAGGTATTCACTACTAGGTAAACCAAAAATATTTTTGGAATATTTTTAAATCAAAACTTCATCCTATTACACATAAAAATTGATAATATACTCATGAACTAATATAGAATAAAGGATAATTTTTCTTTCATAACTCTTCCAAATCACTACTCATCTGTTGAGAAAATGATATATTCATAATGCAACTTGAGATATTTCATATCTACCAGAAAGATAAAATCATTTTTACACGTCATGAATTGATCATCATCTCCACTTTAAAACATGAACATATACTATTTCACCTAAAAACACAGGGGATAATTTAAAAGTAGTCCAACATTGTTCCCCTGGATCTTCTTGATGTCATCATTATATGATAAATGTATAGGAAAAATTAATCATATTATATTACATTTCATAGATGTTATATTCTATCATATAATCCATTTGTATTATACTCATTATCCAACATTCATATTTTTTCTGAGGTAACATTTTCCTCAAAATATGTATACCTTGTCAAAATGATACTAACCCCAACATTGATTTGTCTATACTGAACCTCTATAGTATCGGTTCAATGTATATTCTATGAAATTGTGTATTAATCTTCTGGGATATATCAAGAATGACCTAATTCACAATATTATAGGATTATTCTTCTAATACCTTCATGTATAATCACTTGATCAACCATTTATTATCCTCTTTTAAAGCTAGTGTATCATTTAGATTTTGTAAAATCTAATCACCATATACTATTATGAAAACAATTGTGCTCCCACTAAAATTATTGTATGATCATGGATCACATTTATTATTAATGAATGAGAATTCTTTTATAGAATATAATAATAAAATGTTGCATTACATATAAGATTTCTATAATCCCTAAATGGATATATATAACTTGAATTATTTTTTTTCATTTCCTAGTGTGGCATACACTTTTATATTTTATATACACATAATGTTGAACGTTCTTGTTATGAAATGTAGTTTTGAAATCCATTATTCTTTCCCCATAGTTATTATATGATTTATAGAAAAATCAATTAAAATTTATTTAAACATGAAAAATAAAGATATGTTTTCATATTAATTTATTCAATGATTTTGTCTAAAAAATTTATAAAATACATGTTCTTTATAGGTGTTTACTTTACCTTTGATTTCCATGATTTTCCTAAATACCCATTTTCACCAAACATATTTTACATCAATTGGGATACTGATTAAAACCCAAACATGTTTTTGATAAATGGAATCTATCTATTAGTTGACGTATTCTTCCTATATTGTATTTTATGAACTCCCTACATCCTCCATGAAGAATATATGATAAATATTTTTAATCAATAATTAATATCCATCATCGGTGACTAGAAAACCGCATCTCTCAGGGTTTTTTTCTTTTAATAAAATCTTATACACCACATTATTTTCTATAAAAAATCATCTTATATGGACCGATGTATTTTTTTAATAGAGAAAATTTTCTATATATTGATCATTAAGTTCACAGAACTCAATATTTGTCTCATAATCATTCTAATTGATATGGTCTCCCCAAATAGATATGACATGACTTTTGATGGTCATATTATTGTTGGAATGTTTATATTGGTTGTATCACTGTTATTCATTGGGATACAATTAATGATAATTTTTTTATGGTCCATGTTTACTTTGTGATCCACCATTAACAAATTCCGTACATCACCATGCATGATGATGTGAAAAATTGGGAATCTTTCCACCCGATATCTCAAAAGGAATATTGTTTTATATGTTATTTGGTAATTGATTTAATAAATAAATTATTTTCTATAATAAATAAACCCAAAAATAATAATAGATGGATTTTGGGACTCATTATTTTCTTTAATCTATAGTTCCTCCATTTAGTAATACAATTACAATGTTCTCTATTAGGTGGAGTTAGTTGAAATTGAATCTCAAAAAATAGTTTAATGTTGATGATGTATTGGATAAAAAATTACCCTCCACAATCTGATCTATAATTTTCTATATTTTTACCAATATTATTCAAAATATATCTTGAACTCCTTGAATTCTTATATAGATTCATACATACACCTCCTCATGTAAATATAAACATACCTTCTGATATCCATAGTAAAATTAATAATGTATTAGAATACAAATTTGGTTTCTACATTAAACGATATTCACATATCATTTTGAAACAATAATAGAAGCCATGTTTCCCTTTAACCATGACCATATAATGGTTGTTTGGTCATATTATATTGTAAACAATAATTATTCCTTTTATTTCATGTATGTTTGAATGTGGATATGTAGATAGACCCTATACCTTTACACATATTATTACATTATTTTATGGATAAATAACTATCAAATAAAATTCATGGATTGTAATGTCTAGGTTCCTTGAAATATTAGATACACAAATAGAGGTAATGATACCAAAACATTTGATCTTTTATTTGAAATCCATAATTAGCTTCTAACAACTTTTGAGGTCCTAAATTATCATAGGATATCCTTGGGAATACATGAAGGGGTGATCTTAAATACATATTAAGGAAATAAACATAGTAATAATGAAAATTAACCAAGTTATAAGGAATACCCTGAATATATAGAATGTCATGGACCATGAACAATAATATGGATGAATAACATATAGAACATGAAATCATGTAATCATAAAATCATAGTAATGTGGTAGTAACATACAACATGGACTAAACATGAGACAATGCTAACTACCATGAATATATCATATGGAGGAAAAATTCCCAAAATGGAATTAGTTTTATTCCTTATCTCAAAATTAAATTCATGAGACTCAAAATTTCCCAAGGAATTAGAGTTATCTCATGGTTCACCAATTGTAACATGCTCTTCCATATGAGTTCCACTTGTATAATCAAACATAATGAATAATCATAAGCATTACGCATGGAACAAAATTGGTACAAAATCATGTCATAGAGAATAACCAAATGGAATGTCATATTGTTTTCCATTAATGAATGGATTTAAATCTTAATGAGACATTAATTAGGGATAGTAGGTGTATATCATTGTAAATTATGTCTAAATTAATTGAAAATTTTAAAAATTGTGTTTAAGAAATAATATAAATGAGCCACATTATTATAGTTTAAGGGATAATAATAAAGGGAATTTAAAGTGGAAGAAATAATAATATTTTATATAAATTTAAGGATGAAATAAGATATTTTCTCATGATGAATTTTTTTATTAAATATGGTTTATTAAATTAAATTTTGGAGTGTTCTTGAAAATGGAATGGAAATTAAGGTGTTCACTTTCATTGGGCTTTCTTATCGAGATATCAAAGAAGGGAATCTTGTAAAAAAATTATTTTCCTATCAACAAAAGATGAATTCAGTGTGGTTCATATGATTGGAACATACACAATTAATGTATCATGAGTAAATACAATGAATTAACAATTACCTTGGGGAAAAGAGTGAGAAAATATATTCTTTAAGAAAAAAATGGCGGTTCAGAAATAGTCGATTACCTTATGTCTGAAAGGATATTTCATATGCACTTAATGTATAGGATATTAAAATTATATTAATTAATTAAATAATTTATTAAGAACCTGTTATAAATATATTTTATTTCTATACATTTAGTATTTTCATTTGTGGTTATTTCAATGATTTATTGTGTTGAATTTGTTCGTTTCGGTAGCATTTGGTTCGTGATTTCATGGTTTATTCGCTTGTGTGTAATTATTGATGTTTTTTAAAATTAGAATAGTTATAAAAAAAGTGAAATTATATAGATTTAATTCATTTCAAAATAAATAAATGGTTCAATAAATAATTTTTTACATGAAAATGATTCATTAGATAAAATGTTAATGAAACATAGTTAGGTGATTTTGGTGGGATTTTACAACTATCCTGATCCACTAAAATTTTATTTAATTTTATGTTTATATAAATTCTGAATAACATTAAATAACTTTTAATAAACATATTAAAAATGGTTCAACCATAAAAATGGTTTAATATTCATCCTTAAAGGAGGTAATGAGTAAATGAAACTCTTCATCCACAAATAAGTGAATCGACACACTACGAATTGTATTTTCATTTCAAGAATGAATGAAATTGAGAAGATATTCAATGATGGATCTTAAATAATAAAAAAATTCCATATTTTTATGATACTAGATTTAAAATTTCTCTTTTGACAGGGGAGGTGATGAGATGATAAAAAAAGATATTAAAAATAAATGAGAAAGATAGAGGGTTTTAACTCTTGAATATCGTCTCTTTGTGAACCTCCTTAATGAACATGGAAATTTTCCTTTTGTGATACCATCATGGAAAAGATGTGGGGAAGAGGATTGAGAGTGTAATTGGAAATAATTTATAAAATTATCTAGGGTTAATATGCGTGAGTAGATTAGGTGGTTAGGTGTGGTATTTATAGTTTGAAGATAGGGGTGTTATTTAATATTATATTTAATAGTTTACTATTTTGGAATAAGAATATAAATAATGTTGGTTATTGTGAATTAGTATAGTAACTAGATAATGATAGTTCATAATAATTGGAACTTACAACATCAAAGACTCAACCATGACTCAGAAATTCAGTTATTCACTTATAATGTTAAAAACCATAAATTTCTAAATTTCACTATTCACAAATAAAATAATATATTTATGAAAAATTCAACAAATTATCCTGAACTATTTTTCAAGATTAATATTTAATAAATAGACAACAATTTATGAAAATAATTTTCTATATACACAAAATGGAATTTTTTTAAAAAAATCCTCATTTATTTTAAAAATACTAATTTTAATATTATAACTATTATAATAACTCATTGAAAAAAAATATGTAAGGTCACATAAAATTATATTATAAATTTACGAAAAAAATATCAATTTACTAATCTATTTTAAAAAAATTATTTTATATTATTGTATTAATTATTAGATTATAAATAAAAATTTACATTTTAGAAAAATATTAACACTTAATATTTCATTCTTAAAACATATATTTACATATAACATGATATAAATATACCATATATTAATTTAATAGAACCATTAAATTTATTTATACTTTCATAGGATAAGTTTCTATTATATTGTTTGGATTACTATTCATAATCATCATGTGACTATTCAAATGGAAAGAATACAATTCTATCATTTTAGATCCTTAATTTAAATGAATACCAGTTATTTCATTATTAATTTATAAGAATAATGTTTTTATTATGTTCTATATCTGATTTATGTGTTTTATACAATGTAAAATAATTATAATAAACGAAATATCATTGATAAAATTTTGGGTTATTACATTTTCCCCCATAGGAAATTTCTTCATTGAATTTTCATTAAAAATTATATATTGAAAACATGTGGGGGTGATTCCCATTAATTTCATCCTTCAGTTCTAATGTCACCAAATAATATATATGATTTCTCTATATAACTTTGAAAATATGATTTTCCTTGTTTTTTATTGTTTTTTCTCAATATTCCATGATCTTCACTGGCTAAACATCATAAGAGAGTTCATTCTCTTATTTTACCACCTTTAGATTCAGTATATGTGGGGGGTCAGGTATGTACTTCCATATGAGAGATACATGGGACACAACATGGACTTGATCCATATTTTGTGGATGAGAAAAATAATTGGAATCTCCTCTTCTTAGATCAATGTTATTGTAGGGGAAAATATACATGGGGCTAAGTATCTCTTTCTTTATAAACCACATAAATCCTTTCCATGTTGATTTTTGAACAAAGAAATTATCTCCAACATTGATCTCCAAAAACCGTTGTTGGGTTTCATCATAGGTATTTTTCCAAATTTTATTTGGTTTGATTTATTTTTTATAGATTTAAACTTATTTTTATTCTTTTTTAGTAAATCGTGTCTAAATGAATTATAATAACCAAATTTATCCCAAAAGGATAGAGTTTAGTATCACTTTCCATATAGATATTTATATATGATCCATATGAATAATCAAATGGAAAATGTGGTTTTATGAGTAATCAACAATGGGATATGTTGATCCCTTCCAAATTTAAATACCATTGACAATTTACTCAGTACATCCTCACACATATGAAATGTCATATCATATTGGAAATCAATTTGGGGGGTACCATTCTATGATGAAATTAAATTTAGAACTGAACGAATGTTGATGAATTCTAATAATATTAGATGTGAACCTTCATTAATGATATTTGATGATCAAAATTGAAATCCCATGTAGACTCACCACTTCCTTGAAATATAAACTGTAATTTTTTCATGTGTTAATCTTCCCAAATATCAATTAAGTGGGAATTATTAGTTATTCAATCCACTACGAATGATATACCTATATTTCCTTTGGAGGTTATTGGGAGACCAGTAATGAAGTCTATAGGGACATTCTCCAATTTCTATTTGGGTATAGGAAATAGTTTCATAATCTATTAGTACATTGGTTTCCCTACATTAGTAATACATCCTACCAAACACCTTGAGATATATAGTACAATATTATTTTTCATATTTCCCCCCATAACTGATCTCAACTATCTCTTTATATCTTAGCACATCAAGGATAGATCGAGAATGATTATCTATATGAATTATGCAGTATCCCATTTTTCATAGGTGTTGAAGACAAAATCAAACCTAGTTCCAAATCGAATCACACCATCATCATCCATGTGAAACACATGTATCTTCTATTTCATTAATGAATTAACCTCATTTGTTTTCTCTAGATTATGCTATTGTGCCTCCATGATCATCTCATGGATACAAGGTCTGGAAATCATTTAAGAAATTTATTATTTATTCCATACTATTATGATTTAAATGTCCATCCATTACATATCAATGAATATATGGTATTTCTCAATATGATTCATGAATAGAGTAGCAGGTTATTTTCTATTAAGATCATTATTTTTGTTGTTTTCCATTGTAGAGAGATATTGAATAATGAAATAATATACCATGAATACCAATGTCTACATCCATTGATTCCTTTTGATCTGATTTTATATTATTATATATATATATTAGGCTCTTGTGATCTGTATATATGACATAGTTTTCACCATATAAGTATCGTTGATAGATATTAATTGAAAAAATCACTAGTTCATTATCCAGATCATGCATCAGGTAGTTATGCTCATGGATATTCAACTATCATGGGGTGTAGGATACCAATTTATCACACTATTTGAGTATAAAATGTATTCCCTTTTAAAAATAATAACTACTTATCAGAAAACATTTTCCACTCAGTGGAAGTGTGAGCAATGGTGTAGTGATTAGCCTCTTAATGAGCTCCTTAAATCGTTCCTCACATTATTCCATCCAAAATATACATTTTCCATATCCATGTTAACATATATAGAGAGTGATGAAATCATGATAAATTCCTCAAAAAGCATCATAAGTACTAAGCTATGCCACGAAAACTACGGATCTCTATTAAAGATGTTTTTTGGGGCACTTTTCAATATCCATCATTTTAGAAGTGTCTAAAGATACCCCTCTGCACCTGACAACATATCTCAATAATGATGTGTCCCCTTTCACAAACTCACTTTTACTGTAATTTGTATACAGTTTCTCCCTTCACAATTCCATTAACACTGTATCCAAAATCTCCTTATGTTCCTACTTTCTCTCAAATAATATTAGAATATCAATAATAAAGACTAGCACTCATTTGTCAAGGTAATATATAAATACATTATTCATCATGTCCATAAAAAATGTTGGAGAATTAATGAGTCATAAGGGAGTCACTATGAGATCACAATGGCCATACCTAAATCAATAAACAATATTTTAAATATCATGCTTCACCAAATTTAATTAGTGACATCCCGATCGAAGGTACTCCTTCCATAAATAATTTTCCCCACATAGCTGATCAAACTAGACATATATCCCTAGTTGGGGATACTTGTTCTTTATAATTATTTTTTAGCTCATGATAATAAATACATAAGTGTATTGATCCATTCATATTCTTGAATAGGAGGACCAATGCTCCCCCTCTTAAAGAACCTAGGTATATGAAACCTCAATATCAATTGTCACGTAACTATTTATTATGTTCTTCCAACTCAATGGTGGCCATTTTTTATGTATTGTTTCATATATGCATTGATTCAAAAATAAGTTAAAATCGATAACTCAACCTCTCAGTCAAGAGGAAGATATGATATTTTTCAGGGAACACGTCAGTGTAGTCCCTGAAAATGGGAATTTATTTAACCATGATTCCCTCCATTGCCTTGATCATTTAAGATATAAATTATTTATTATAAGGAAATAATATCCAAAACTGAGAATATTATTCTAAATGATATTCATCATCATCCATACACATGAACATAATTGATGGATTTGTCAATATGTGAAGAGTGTTCTCCCTTTCATAACAACTGATGTTGGATTTATACATTGATTGAAAATTCATTCCCAATATATCAACAAAATCCACAAAAGGATGTAAGATAACAATTTTATGGGAGGTTAAATCAACAAAAATTCACATGGAAGGAGTTATATACTTTATATATTGTATCTTTCTCATTCCATGTTTTCACAGATAACTCAACCTCCATATTCTGATGTGGTGTTTTAATAGTTCAACTAAATATTCAAGATATTAAAGAAACATTTATACATGAATCAAATAGAATGTTTACAATTCTAGAATGAATAACTGGTGCACCCACCACCAAATAATGTCTATTATCTTGCTTAGGGGAAGTTATTGTATATACCCTTCCATACTTCTATGGTGGTTTTATCGAAATTCCTATGGAAACCTTTGGATTATGGAATTTGATCAAATAATACATGTGTTCTATGTAGTTGAATCATTTCACTATAGGATGAGTGTAGGTTTGAACCATCCTTTTTCTTCTGAATTAGTGTACTTATTTAAATACCTTCATAAAAAATTTCCATGATGACCCACTCTTCCTCATTTTGAGCATCTCCTGGTTCCTATAAGGATCATTCTAGGATGGGTATTCAATAAATTTTGACACAGGACATGGTGGTATTTCTTCCCACCATGGGATATATCTATTGATCCTCCCATATTAAACAACATTTTACGATTTTCATCCTTGATCCCACTATTCAACTGAGAGTATTCTGTATCCATTTCAATATTAAAGGAATAATGGAAAATATACATATATCTATCAAAGTCATGAATTTCAAAAACATTTCATGCACTTTTATACATCCCTCTAGACAAGTGATATATCTTTCCTTCAGTTTTGTTGACAAATATTGGGTTGTATCATGAAATCTATGTAAGGTTTTTCTCGTTCACCCTGATGGACTTGTCTTCCTTTGGCATCAATTCAAGGAAATCTCTTCCCATATCAAGACAATGGGTTTAGGGAAAATATTTATTGAATAATATTTTCATGGAAGCATCCAACTCCATTGAATCGATTTCTTTATTATAATTTGTGTTCTTGATAAGTTCCCACCACTGATCCACTTAACCATAAAAATTATATATCACCAAAATGAAATTTTATTCTTTTATGAAATGGAGGTTATAGAATATCATATAAATGGTGTTAATCCATTTTCTGTTATGTGTTGATATAAATATCAATTAAAGATATAAGGTAACTTTTTCATAAAGTATTCGACTACAACTTGGTATTTCATACAATAAAAAGGGTGTCCCACCAAATTCACGTTATTAATGATAACTTGAGATAGTTGATAATGTACTGTAATGATGTTTTGAGCTCTTGTTTCCATCAGATTTGAAATTTAATTATGGTTATCATCACATTTACTTTCAAATTTATTGTTGGAATGGGTTCTTCTATTTCACACAATCAACATTGAGAAAATAAAAAATATAGTTATGGGGATTTAATGATTATCTAATAAGAATAATAAGAGGAAAAAATTAACATAGATAAATAAAATTATAAATTAAAATACCATCATATCATTGGATTCATTAATATTCAGTCTTGGTTATCCGTGGAGATAGAATTATCCCTAGGGTTCTTACTCACAATTTATTTTCCAAATTTCTTGATATAATTAGACAATGTTTTGATAGAAACTTCAGAGATCCTAGTATGTTACACATATTATCACATTATATTAACCATAATTAACAATAAAATACAGTCCATAGATCATAAAGTCCAATGACTTTGAATGGGTCGGTACATAATTAGAGGGAGTGATACCAATATAATGAAATATATTTTTTAAACATCACAATGAGTTATTAACGTCCTTTGTGCTCAAATATCTGCATTGTATAACCATGGGAATACATAAAAAATGGTATGAGTTGAAAATCCAAGTAAGGTAATAGATATCGTAATAAATAATTGGGATTGAGTTAGTAGGAATTATATTCTAACATAAAAATGAATGGAATAAAAATAGACAAATTCATGAATAACACAAAGAACATGGAATTATGTAATGATTCAATCATTTTAATGGGGTAGAATCATACAAATTATATAAACTTGATTCATTGATAACATCTAAGGCTATAAAAAATGGTGGACAAAGTCCCATAAATTAATTAGGTTTACACTCTATCCAAACGGGAAATATAATGAGAATAAACATTAACCAATGTATTGGAGCACTATTTAGGAACAACCACTGTAACATGTTCATGCATATGTGTGCCATATGATGAATTGAACATATGGAATACATATAAGTGTAACCCATGGAAGGAAATAGGTTTCATAATCTTGTCATAAAGGATGACCAAAGGTAATATCATAATGGTGTTCATGGAAGAATGGTTTAAAATCATACATGGATAATACTGATAAATTATCCTAGATAATGAAAAATTATTTTAATTTTTTTGTTAAAACATGTAAAAAATAATTTTTAAGAAACATTATAAATTACCCACTTTTGTTCATTTTAAGGGAAAATATTAAAGAGACTATAAATAAGACAAATACACAATCTTTTTTATAAATCAATAAATGATGTAATATATTTTTCACTATTTCAAAGTCCTATTTTTTAAAAATTATAATGGATTAAAATATATATTGGGTTGTATTTGAAAATAATTAATAAATAGAAATGTTACCTCAAATAGGAGTTTCCTATTTGGAGAAATTAAAAAAATGGAACCATATAAAACAAGAATTTTCCCATTAAATAAAGTAAAATTTTTCAAGGTACATTAGTTTGGATCGTAAAAATATAACTTAGGAAGATTTATTAAGAATAATTTATAATTTCATTAGAGTAAAGAGAGAGAAAGTGTAACCTGAAGGATGAAATGATGTTTTATAGAGAATCTCTTTTTTTATATCTAAAGTGTTCTTCAAATTCCTATAATGTATAGGATAATCTAATTATATCTATTAATTAAATAATTAAAAACGTAATAATAAATTTTTATTTATTAAATGTTTTTCGTTCATTTTTGGATGTTTAAATTTGTTATAAAGGTTAATTATTTCATTTCGAGAGCATTTGTTTCATGGATTCATGGTTTTTTCACTCTTGTATATTTATGGATATTCATTTAAATTTTGAATAATTTTTTATAAGTAAAATTTTATAGAATTAATTCCATTCAATAAATCTTATTTGTCCCATATATAAATTTCTTTTTGTACATGAGATTATTCATTAATGAATATATTTATGAAAAATTATTAGTTTATTTTTGTGGTATTTTATGAAGACTGAGAACTAGTATAATTTTAATTATTATTATCTTTATATAATGGTCCCAACCCATCAAATATGTTTTAATACACATATTTTAATCTATTTTCACAAAAAATGGTTTAATGATAATCTTTGAAGGCAGAAATAAGAATTGAAAAGTCTACAACCAGGATGGAGTTAAAGGAAACCCCATGAATGATGTTTTTATTTTTAGAACAAAAGGAGAGTAGATGAGATTTGATGATTGATATTACAATAACACAAAAAAACTATAATATTTATGAAACATTAGTTATCATTTCAATTTTCATTGGGGATTTTAGGGGAAGATATGAAAATAAATAAAATAAAAAGAGAAAGAAAGAGGATTATACATCTTGAATATCATCTAGTTGAGAAAGTCCTTTTAGAACATGGAAATTTTATTTTGATGATACGAGAAAGAAATTCAACATGGAAGAAGATTACGAGAAAAATTGGGACAATGTATTACAATATTCATGGATTTGGTTGTGTGATTATTAGATGTTGTGAGGGTTGGTATTTATAGTAGAGGAAGAGGATTTCTTATAATTATTTTATTCAATAGCTTATTTTTTTGGTTCAAGACTAACAATTGTGTTGATTTTGGTTATTATTTATTGTAAATGGAATATATTAATTTATTATGATGGGAAAATACATAATGCATGGCTCACCCATGACTCAAAAAATTTATTTCATTACATTTAATTTTAAATACCATAAATTACCATATTTAACTATTCAATAAAACAAAAAACTATCATAAAAAAATCCCCTTAATTTACCATAACCATTTTTCAATTTGTAGATTTCCAAAATGGATACCATTTATGAAAATAATTCTTCAAATCCAATAATTTTAAATTTTAATAAAAATAATTTTTTATATGAAAAATAAAAATTTTAATATCATATTAGGTTATATGAAACTTTTAAAAAATTAATTAAGGTCTAAAACATTATATTATATTAATAATATAAAAAATATTTATCTATTAAACTATATTAAGAAAATAAAATTTCCTTCAAATCATTATATTAATTATAAAATTTTAAATAATAATTTATGTTTTACAAAAATATTAATACTTAATTTATCAAGCTTAAAACATTTATTTACACATTCAATGACAGAAATATATAATATTTATATTTTTAAGATACCAAAATTTTATTTCTACTTTCATGTATGAGGTTACTATTCAATTGTCTAGATTACTATCTCTAATGGTCATATTACTATTCTTATAGCATGGTATCTATTTCATTGGTATAACTTCTTCAATTTCTATAAATACCCATTATTTCAGTCCTAATTTATCGGAATACTATTTTTTTATGTTCTCATTATGATGTATGTGTTGTATTCTTTATAAAATAAGTATATGTATGTAACATTCATTAATAAAATTATAGGTTGTTAAACGAAGAAACATTCATGATTTTTCTTTTTGAAAATGCTTCACATTTATGTGGATAAGATGGTGATTCTAAAATATGGTGTTTTATGAGTAAACCATATTTTTCATTATCAAATATAACTAATCTATTTTCATAATTAAATACTTACAACATGTTATTCAAATGTGACATACCATAAGATATTAAATCATTATAAAAATAGAAACCCTAATTTATAAACCTAAAAATAAACAAATACATATAATAAATAGATATGTTAATAATATTGTTGGTAATAATACAAAAATAATATAAATTCATTAAAACTAAAGTAAATCTTGTCGACAAGGTGAAATATAAGTCTTCAATAGACTGTGAAACTACTCTCAGTCCATTGGTTGCCTATATATCTACCACATCTATTATAATTCCACAAAATATGAATGGTTCCTATATCCAGATAAAAATGTGGAAGCACATGTAGTATATAACACCCTATATATAGATATAGAATGACTATAGTCAAATACAAATTACTTGATGCTTCCCCATGTTCTTTTGATTGGCTCAATTCATCTCCTGGTAGCCATGGATTCCCCATAATAATCATACAACATAGTATTCCATTCATTCCCTTTGGATCTTATGGGAATGGTGGTGATCTAAATCATAAGGCTTGTAATGTATTTCCCGCACCGTTACCATGTTCTTCCTCTTCTTACATAATATTATGATAGTAAGTTTTTCACTATCCATGTTTTATCACTATGGATAATAAGTATAAGATGGTCCAAATGTGTATTCAATATTATAATAAAATTATAATCACATTAAAATAATAGAAGTCTTTCGATTATGAGGATTGAATGAGATCTATGCATTTCTCATCTGGGATCATAAAACCCAATATGTTTAGTCACTTATTTCTAATAATCACATTGAATATATGAGCCAAAGAATTTTCTGAACATCCATGATTTCAAATTTTTAATGTAATGAAGATATCATATATATTAGACCTCACCTTCTCTTAATAGAAATCTTTAAGGTGAGAAATAATATTGTTCACATATCTATTATCATAATAGTTTATAATCTCATTGGACATTGATTATTGAATTAAACAATATATATTCATAGCATCATCTAAATGATTCACATTGAGGGATAATTCTCTCTCATTATCCTCTTTGGTTATGGAATCATTAAGTGGGGTTTCAATCATGTTCAATTTCCAATCATTGCATAGTATGACGTGTACCATTTTAGACTAAATTCATTGGTGATAAGGTTACCATTATCTATTATGGATTGTAGAGGTGTTGTGGAAGTATATTGATATTCAATTTCAAGAAATTAAGAGTACAAAATTAGTAGACATATGATTATAAAAATATATTTATAAAATTAAATTAAATTTTATTACATTAATCTTCCACTATTCATTGAAACCAAATATCCCTTACCATTGGTTCCAGAGAGTCTTTTTTACTTAGATATTATAGTGGTATGGATCCATATTCCATTCTTGTAACCCATAGCTATGTAAGAAAATTTATTTTAGCAGTTTTAGGTAGGCATTATATTCAAACTACATTAAATCTTATTTCCTTGATCTATTCAGTGGACTCCCTAGTCCCATCATCCCATTTAAGGATGTCATAATCATTTTCCCATTAGTTATGTCATGTCCCAAAGGGATTCCAAACCAAGATGAGGACATAATTAATTCATCCCAAAAATTCGTGTAAAATGTTCCCTGATAGTTGAAATCAGCCCAACCTGGGTTGGTCTAAAACATTGAACTATGTGCTCATTTCTAACATAATTACATGAAGGGTATGATGATATAATATATTTTTTTGGTACATTCATCCTTGTATTTAAATATAATTTTATATTTCAATTTACTGTATTTATATTATGTTTATTTTAATTATGTGATTATCCATTTATAATAATACATTTTTTAATAATCCATTTATATAACATTTAATATTTCATTCTTTTTAATTTATTTATAATGTGATAACACGACATCAATATACATAAATAATTTACCCAAAATCTAACTGAAATTAAATATAAGTGTTATATTAATGAGATTTACTGAAGGATTATTTATCTTAAAGATAATAATATAACCCTCAACTATACTGGAAAATATCATGTACCAAATCATGGTTCTTGTTACAAAATTCTACCTGGGAACCTATGAATTACCTTGACATGTTCTTCCTTTACTCTAAAACCTAGACCTTCTCCTCCCAACTGGGAGCTTCATCCTTACATAATATATTACAGACATATAGGTGAAGGGACCTATGTATTGGATAATGTGGGTTTACATAAAATAAACCATTACTATCTGGGATTTCAAATAATATGGAGGAACAGATGACTCAGTATCCATCGATATTAATTTATCCACAATAAATTAAAAGAAACCAATCATATATAGAGGATTGTTCTAATAACATAATCACTATATATTTAGTAATTAATATAATGTTTCAATAGTGTTTTCACTTATATTATTTATTACTTAATTTAGATAAATCACTATGTATTAATCTAATTGTTTCAATTTATATTAATTTTATCCAACTATATTTTACCACTAATTATCGTTAATTTTTATCAAAATTAATTATATCTAAAAAATTAAAATTAAAAAAGTATACATGGTGGAAGTTGGTTAAGTCATCAAAATATTAACATAGATTATATTTAATATATAATTATCAATCATATGACAAGGCATGTAGTTTATGTGGAATATTACATTAAAACACATATTAAATGGTTTTTTATATAATTATTTTTTAGGAAAAAACCAGATACGCTATCTACAAAATAATACATTGGATATATAGATTGTAAATGGTATATAGTATTTTTTTCCAATGTCCCCAAATAATTCCCTAGTTCTATTCCTTATTATTTTCAAGGATTGATTTTATGTACTTAATTTTTTTTCCAACAGACATTATGGGTACATTATCCTTACCATATACTCAATACACACCCGGGGATAATATGTGTTCCTTTCCTAAAAAAATTATCAGGGAACACTATGTGTACTAGAAACACACAACATGTAGTATCACATTTACTCATCATTTCATTCACTAGATCATGTATAAAAGAAATGAATTATTCGGACTCCCTTCTTGTTCATTAGCTAATTGGGATTACATGTCATGTATAACAGTTACATGGCATGTAGTTCTTGAAGTCATGTGTTATTCTGTATAGATCTATATACCAATCCACATGTGTTTAAACTTATATCTTATTGCCTCATATTTATATAAATTTATCACATTATATGAACATGAAAAAAAATTGGAACTGCATGTATAAATACTGTCCATGTAGTGTAGTTTGTTTTTTTCTTGAAATTCATTTAGCACATCCAGATGTTCTGAATAGTATACTTCTTCATATTTAATAATTAAATCATTAGTGTTTATGTTATAGTTAATGATGAAATGAATGATATGACGATGTTCATAAATTAAATTTAATCATTTTAATTATGAAAACAAAAATTCATGCAACCAATAAGAAAATATTGAATAATTATAATTTAAATATATAATTTATATATTACCAATTATTATTTTAAGGTATAATAGATGTATTTTTTATGAAAATGATTATTAGAACCTTATTCACAATTTATTTGTAGTCATTGAAGAAGAAAATATAAATTTACTTTCAAATGAAAAACATAAATTAATTCAATTACATAAAATATTGAAATAAAAAAAGATGATATTTATAGGTAATTTCTAAATAATATATGTGATGATAAAAAATAACCTGAAGTTTTAATTCATATTTTCATGACGATTATGTTATATAGGTATTCTTATATCATAATTATTTTCTTATAATACAAATACAGAATCCCTATAATAATGATTTATACATCCACCATAATCTATGAACATCACCACTGAATAACCATGTTCTAGAATGACTAATCCTGATCACTTTCACAATTCAATGTTTATCACAGCAATATTATTCACAAATTGGGATGAAATCTCACTGATTTATCAATTTATAGAGTGGTGATGAAGATATAATTCACTATAGAGCATTATAAATTCACTACATATCTATTTTTCTTGAACAAAGTGATGTATGTAATAGTTATAAAGAGAAATATATTATGGTCGGATCAATATTGTAAAATCACTCCCAACCCCTAGCCGTATTTAATATTATTAGTTTACCCCATGTCCAATAATAACATTAATAATAATATTATTATTAATATCATAACAATTTAAATGCTATATGAATATTAATAAATATCATTTATTTTTAATCAGACCATTATGCTCGGTCCACTTTCAATCATTGACATTTAACAAACCCCAAATAATAAAATATTTATTTAATAAATATCACTTAAATATTCGATTCTAAATATACAATATATTATATTATACCGACATAAAAAAATTTAATTTATTGTTATTCTTTAATTCCTATATTCCATGAAATAATAATTTATTTCATAAAATTAATCACGAAATCTTGAATAAATATTATTTATACAACATTGTCAAATTCATCACTTGTAGTTAATTGAGATTGTGGATATGATAAGTGTGTTCCACTATATACCTTTTTATAAGTGGTATTAGGAATAACCACATACATTATAATGATAGAGTCTACAAAAATTTATAGGATTCCATTGAGAAATAACATAATGTTAGAATAAAATTCGACCTCCCACATATGATTATTGTGTAATATAATATACTTATCTTGATACCTTGAATAAAATAGGTTACATGTTGGTCTATTAACCTATATGCTCTGAAGTGTCCAAGGATCATTTAGGTTTAACTGGGAGGGGGTAGTGAATTAGTGGTGTAATATTTTTTACAAATTCATTATTATTAATCCAGTCATTTTTACTGATTTAATGCCATGATCCCCCATATTAAATTCTCCTATACTCCAAAAATGTAGCAATAAAATGAATTCACACATCATATATATTTTTACATTGTTTTGTACATATACTTACTCATTCCTACAACTATTTATTCATCAAGTAATAGATTCATCACCATATACACTTCATTATAACCCGGTAATGTTTCATTTCCATCAACACAGAGTCCCATAGGGTTCCTAAATAGAGTCCCACTGTATATTAAATGTTACCACCTACACTAGAAACTATCGAGTCCCATATGAGGATCTTTGTAATGCATCCCATAGAGTTTCTATCTACCCACTAGCATGCTCCAAAGTACTACTAGAGGATTCTTCTACATCAGAGTCCCACTAATGTCCTACATTAATCATGAGTTACATAAGATATGATCCATTGATAGATAGACCAATTTCAACTTCAGACCACTTCAATATTTCCTAGAGATGTTTTATTTTATCAACAAACAAAAAAAATCACCTAATTTTCTTATGTACAATTATCAATAACTTCAGAAACTATATGAAGAAATACTTATCTTGCTTATTTTTCATTGATAATCAAATGATCTGAACTAAACTCTTCACACCTTCATATATGGTAACTTCCTTCTTATATAGTTCTTGAGTTCAGTTTCAATAATAAATTCTCACTATATACAATTAATTTATATTTCATGTGAATTATCAATCATTATGAATCTATAAAAAATGCATGGTATTCTCAAAAAAATTCTTTTTAAAGTGTTATTCGATTTTCAATTTGATATTTTATAATTTATACACACATATTGTTACACCATAACATATTCAATTATTTTTTTTTTTTTTTTTTGGCCTCAAATAAAATTTTATGGTGTTCGGGTTGAATCTCGGATGAAAATTTTGAGTTTATGTCAAAATGTGTGCATTTGGGTTTGATGACATTGGGCACACATGTGAATCACTTTTTGCAAACACCGCATGGCTTCACCCCGACAACATTGCGATCCGTATGACTTCGAAAAGCTAAAACGAGTAAGATTGTTAATTAAAATAAAAGATAATTAATGTGTTATTTAAAATGTTTATTTTTGTTAAAATTTTTATTAATATGAAAATGAAATGAATTATTATTATTATTATTATTATTATTATTATTATTTAGTTAATATTATTAGTAGTTTTTTTTTGGGATTTCTTTTCATTTTTTGGTTTTCTTGTGGTTCCACTCAACAACTATGGAATCCCCATGTTCTTCCCCTCTTGTGTGTTGTAGCTTGTGTGTACCCCTATCCTCCTCCCCTTACCCGTGCACCACCCTTGGCCGGCCTCCCTCCCTTCGCCGCACCCCCCGGACGCAACCCCCCTTCCCCGACAGTCCCTCCATGTTTGTGGCCAGTGGAGCTGCAACCACACCCCCGTCTCAGTTCTGACCCGCGTGTGCCTACATCCTCTGGCCAGCCCTATCTCTGTTATCATCTCCTCACCAACAACACACTCATCTGATAGTGACCCCCTCTAGTGATTTTTTCATCTTCATTTTTTTTCCAGTTTTACTCAAACCCTACGTTTTAGTGTTTAGATATTTTTAGGGTGGTTCATAAAATTGATGATATAATATGGTTGTTTAAGGTTCTATTTAATATCCCTTTGGTTAGATTAAGGTGCAATGGTGTTTTCCACCAATTTCCAGTATTTAATCGTAAATTGAGGTAGCAAACCAATTCACATATTCTTTAAATTTAGATTTCATTTATAGCTTGATATTTTCACATTTCTTGATTTTTAATTAGAAACTCGATATTTTTTGATTAATTTAATATTTTGAAACAAGGTTCTCTTAAATGAAAATAAGTTATATACTGTTTTATAGTTTTTATTAAACTGTGAAAATTGTGACTTTAATCATGCAAATGGTGCATATTCTATCTTGATACATTGTGGGTGTGCGTTTGATAATAAAAGAGGGATTTGAATGAGGTTTGTGTGTGTATAATGATATAGGTTGTTCCCTAAAATTGTTTTTATAAATATTTTTATGGATTATTAAATAATATTAATAATGAGAAACATGTTTCAAAAAATATTCTTAGGAGCGCATGATTTTTAAATTCAATATTGATGTGTGTTGTGTTTTTGTATGTTGCGCATACCATGTATTAGTCAAATTTTCGTGGTTGGCTCTTTGAAATGATTATTAATTTGTTGTAGCAAGTTTTTGTTTTAACAAATATGTTTTTTAAATTCAAAGTTGTGATATAAGACATCAAATGTGTTTTCCACATTAGGTTCCTAATGGTATATTCCCCTTTGGCCTATGTAAGCATGTTTATAAATTAAATTCTGTTTGAGATTGATTAAATGTACTTTCAAATATTTGTTTGGTTGTGAATGTGGATTGGGTGTGGTTATTAATAAAATGAAAAAAAAAATTGAAATAGGTTTTAAAGTATGTTTGGCCTTATAAATTGGTTTATTTGGAAAACCCCTCTTCATTTGGGTCTCTTTTCCAGTTGGTTTATCATGAGTTTAGAGGGTCCTCAGTATTGGACATTTCTCATATGGTAATTATTTTAATTTAGGGTACTAACCATGAGCTTTCCAGGGTGGTGACATATTTTTTGGTGTGTTGGTAAATATATATATATATATATGTGTGTGTGTGTGTGTGTGTGTGTGTGGATTTTTGTTTGAATTTCATGTCACACCCCCTTGAGAAATATAACATGGGATTACTGAAAAACAAAGAGGTTTACATATAATTATTGATACCCTCTTTATGTTACGCACTACTAGTGGCCCTTAGATGGTGGATATTTTAGTTATCATTGTTTTGGGATTGGGTCCCTCCACCAGGCTAGGTAGGGTAATGGTTGGGAGTATGGGTGTTATGATGTCATCGAGATTATAAATGCCTTCTGAATGAGTCACATGTATAGTACATTCTGATTGTCCTCTGAGTACCTAGGATTTCCCGTGTTTTCACGGTACATGAACTACTAGTTCTCTTGATCATGTTGTGTAGTAACATATTCATTGTACGTGGTTTTGGTTTTTATTTTTTAAAACTGTGAATGCGTGGTTGGTTTAAAAATAATTTTAAATGGACATTTTGAAAGAGAAAACGCAACTACCATATTTCCCTTATTTTACCTTGTTTTAAATTTATATGGAAATGGATCATGTTTGTTTAATTTTTTAAAAAAATATACAATTAATGAAAACCCTATTTTTATATTATGTAGTTCAAACATTCTATGAAATGTGAAATTATTTAATGAACGTGCATTAAGAATACACATTTTTATGAATAACTATTGTGTTTTAATACTCATACCTATATTCTTTTCCTGTTCTTAGTTTTTCTTGTAAGTTTCAACTCTCGTTCATATCTCCAAGGGAAACATTTGTTTTCAGTATCATTGAGTAATACATGAGGTTATGTGATGTATTATTCTTGGACTTGTTAGTCGTGTTTTTTTTTTGTTCCTTATTTTTTATGTTTATCTATCTTACTTCATTATATATTATTTATACTTCTTAGTTCTATTTAATTAGGGAAAATCATACCAAATTTTACTTTTTTGATGCCATGGCACTTGTCGCAAGCCCGGGTGGATCAGGAATGCCTTTCAGGCCGTGCCATGGGTCGGCTCAGTTGACCGATTCAGGGTCAGCCCAGGTTTGATCATGACCAAATGGTATCATAGCGGGTCGGCTCTTGAGCAGACCTTGTTTTCTAAATCCCCCATTGGTTTTTGGGGTTTTCATAGTAGGAGTACTATTTTTGAGACTCAAGGTGTAAGAACAGTAATTACATCCTCAACCCATACTCATTCTGATCGTTGGGTTACGATGTGATGTCCAGGTTGTTGGTGGTTATTTGGTTCATTTGAATTGTTTTATATTGGTAAATGAATATGGACCTGGGAAAGTAGCCCCGTGGGCTCACATGGCTAGGCCAATCATGTGGATCTAGGGAAAGTTCCTTAAACTGCGATCTGTGATGGTGGTGTGACTAGTGTATGGCTTTTAGCCATATGTCCGAGTAACCAATCGACAGAAGTTTAACCTAATCAATCATTTATGTCTACTTTAATTATGAAACCCACTTGTAATGTTTTATTTTGAATTTTGTGAAACATGAAATTTAAAATGGAAATGTACAATTTTTGATTAAGTTATGTGTACCATTATTCATTAGTGTTTTCCCCCATGAAGGTTTGAAGAATTCCCTAGGTGAAACATCATGTGGTGCATCCTTAACATATCCTATAAATGAAATGCCCATAGACTATGTCATCAAGTTTCAAAAATTAAACCCTCATCTCTTTTATGGAAAAGAAGATCCCCCTGAGGTAGAAGTGTGGTTGTCATAGATTGAGAGTTACTTTTGTTTTCTCACACCACTGGAGTCATTAATGGTAAAGTTGACTACCTTTATGCTTGATGTTCCAACATGGAAATGGTTGAACTCCGCGTCTTGAAACAATCCATGAAAATATCTCACCTGGGGGTTATTTGAGTCTTAGTTCATCCAATAGTATTTTTCTAATGTGACAAAGGTTAGGAAAATGATGGTGTTTTTCAGTCTCCTATAAGTGTTAGATCTGTGTTAGAATTATTTAGACATTTATTGGACGTTGCTCTGTATGAACCAGGGTATGTTAAAAATCATCACGTGAATGCTCAGAATATTGAGTGCGGGATTCTTTTGGAGTTTTAGTAGAATATGGTAGAGCTTAACCTAACATCCTTTTCAGATGTTGTGGGGAAATCCTTTCATTCTGAAGATGAGTTAGAAGGAGGACCGGAAAGACGAATCCTCTCTTAACCATGGGAAGCTGTGAAGAGGATTGATATTGAAAGAATCAGAATCGACCTGACACTGGTCGCTCTAATAGAAAATAAAGAAGCCTTTAAAACATTAGTCATATTATTCACAACACAATTTTATGATTTTTCACCAATGAATAAAGTAGGGTTATAAGAGGCTGATATAAAAATGTACTCTAAAACCCTACCACACTTATGGGTTATTGGGACACTTCCAGCATTTCTGTCAAGGTGTTTCCAAGAAGCGCTCTGATCCCAGACCTTCCTCATCAAAGGTCACCTCAGCCTATCAGAAGGAGCAGGACAATTTTGAAGAATAGTTTGGGGTTTTATATTTTGTAGTGTTCACTAGATGTAGTGTTAATATCATGTAGAATTATAGGGTGTTTCTTTTCCTTTATTTCTTATAATGGTATTGTCGAACTTCTTTGAAAATGTTATTGTATTGGAAGGTTGTTTGGAGAAATTATGGTTTGTGTGTTATCTTTTGAAATTTGTGAAGCCGAAATACATGGTAGGAGATGATTTAATCATTAGTTCTCTAGCCATAGGTTTTGTAGTGAATCTAACGCAGAGTCATGAAAATCCAAGCAATGTAAAAGTTCCTTGGTTTAATATGTTTTCCTAGTGTGGTAGGTTTTGTGTTCTTTCGAGGGTGACACTTTTTTGATATAGATATGGTGGTATTTTATATTCTCTATTAGTTCATCCCATTCCCTTGACCCCCCCCCCCCTCGTGGTGGGGGTTTTCGGTCCGTGTAGTATGTTTTAATGTTTGTGTAGTCTCGTCAGTTCTTATGGTGGGGATACCCATAGTGAGTCTCACTGAGTGACACCTGAAATAATTTTTTGTTTGCATGATCCTTATGGTGTGGAGTCCGTTCAGGCCTACCGATGTCAGTGTTAGAGTTTATTTTCATGTATCAATTGGTGGTAGGTGGTATAATGTGGAACTACATCATTTTATGTTCTTCCTATTGAGTAAATGTTGCGATTGGAGTACACCCAACGGTTCCATGGAATTAGATTATCAGAATAATTGTCGGAGGTTATTTATTTTAATTCATTTCTTGTTTCAAATGGATGGTTTTGGTTTTTCTTATTGATGGTTAAATTGATCATGTTTTAAGGATGAGTTGTGTGTCATTGGTGTTCGGTGCTTGTATGGATTGATTAACTTGAGGTGCTTAAGATTTTAGAGGTGGTTGAAACATAAGGAGCTTCATCATTGGGTCTAGGTCCTATTGTGACTTTCCAGTGGTGGAAAGATTTATGGAGGGGAGAATTATCACACCCCAACCTATTAAAATTTTTTTTTTTTTTATTTCTTTGTCCTTAAATAATTTTTTTGGGGTTCGGGTTGAGTCCCAGATGAAAATTTTGACTTTATGTCAAAAAAAATCATTTGGGTTAGACGTTGTTGGACGCATGGGTGAAGCGCATTTTGGAAACCCCATGCAGCTTCTCCAAGGAAACTGTGCGACCCGTTTGTCTTCGGAAAATTAATATGAGTAAAAATTATAATTAAAATAATAGTAAATTGTTTTTGTTATTTAAAATATTTATTCTTGTAAATAATTTTATTATTATGAAAATCTAATAAATAATTTTATTATAATTATTATTATTAATATTATTGTTATGTTAATATTATTAGTACTTTTTTCTAGATTTTCTTTTCATTTTTATTGGTTTCCATGAGGTTCCATGAAACACCCATGGAGCCCCCCTCTTCCTCCCCTCTTGGTCACTACAGCCCACGACTACCCCTCCCCTCCTCCCATCACCGGTGTGTCGCCCTTGGCTGGTCGTCCTCCTATCATTGCACATCTTGGAGACAACCCCCTTCCCCGATGGTCCCTCCCTATGTGCAACAATCAGTTCCGTGACCCCGCCCACTTTTCTAGCCAACTCACGCGCGCCCAAACCCTCCAACCATCCCTCTCACCGGCATCGCCTTCTCACCAGTGACAATTTCTTTTCATTGCGACCCCTCCAATGATTTTTTCATCTTGATTTTGGTTTTTTTCAGTTTACCCCAAACCCTAGGTTTTAGGGTCTGAATATTTTTTATGGTTTATAATTATATTAATGGTCTCATATTTTTTTATGTATGATTTAATCTCCCTTGAAAGAGATTGAGGTTCAATGATGTTTTGCACCAATTTCTAGAATTTCATTGTCAGTTGAGGTTTGATCCCATTCCACATGTTCTTTAAATTTTTAATTCTTTTATTTAAATATGATTTCAACTTTCATGATTAAAAATTAGACACTCGTTATTATTAGAATAATTTTATCTTGTGAGATAATGTGGTTTTTGATAGAAATAAGTTATATATTATTTAATAGTTTTATTAAATTTTGAAATTTCATGATTTCAATCATGAAAATGGTGTCTGTTCATTCTTGATACGCGTGGGTGTGAGTTTGACCATAAAGGGGGTTTTGAATGAGTTTTGTGTGTGTTAAATGATATGGGATATTCCATAATATGATTTTTATAAATTATTATATGGTTTATTAAATAATATTAATAATGAAAAACATGTTTTTAAATTCTTTTGAAGAGCGCTTGATTTTATAATTGGACATTGATGTGTGTTGTGTTTTCCGAAGATGTGCACACCAGGGTTTAGTCAAATTTTCCTGGTTGCCTCTATGAAATGATTAGTTATTTTTTGTGGAATGGTTTGGTTTTAAAAAATAATTTTGTCAAATTTAATGTGCTGATTCAGCCTTTAAATGTTTTTTTCACATTATGTGCCTAATGGTATATGCCCCTTTGGTCCGTGTAAGCGTGTTTTTGACATAAATTGTGTGATAGATTGATTAAATAGACTTTCAAACATGTGTTTGGTTGTGAATGTGGTTTTTGGGTGGTTATTAATAAAATTAATGGTTTTTGTGATTGAGGTTGTAAGGTCTGTTTGTTATTTAAAATTGGTTTCATTGGAAAACCCCTCTTGAGATGGGTCTGTTTTCTAGTTGGTTGATCTTGAGTTGAGAGGGTCCTCGGTATGGTACTTCCCTCATATGGTAATTATTTTAAGTTAGGGGAAAGCATTGAGGTTATAGTGGTGGTTCAAAATTATGTGGTGTGTTTGGTGATATATATATGGATTATTGTTTTATTTTCATGGCACACCCCCTTGAGAAATATAACATCACGTCCTAGCATAGAGAAGATTTTTATAGAGAACGATTGTTACACTAGTTAGCTTACACGATTCTAGTGGTCCATAAACAGGTATATTATTGTTATTATTGCTATGGTTTTGGGACCTTGACCAATCCAGGTAGGACGATGGTTAGGAGTAAGAGAGTTATCATGTCATCGAGAGAATTCATTCCCTCAGGATGAGACACATGTATAGTACGTTCTGGTTTTCCTCTTATTTCCAATGATTTCCTATTTTTTCTCACTAATCATAAAACTAGTGTTGTTTCCCTCATTTTGTAGGAAATTATTCATTATACATGGTTTAGGATTTTATTTTCTAAAACTCATAATGTGTGGTTGGTTTAAAAAGTATTTTTTAAATGGACATTTTGAAAGAGAAAACAAAACTTCCATTTCTTCCTTCTCTTACCTTGTTTTACATATAGAGGCAATGGATCATGTTTGTTTGATTTTTTATAAAAAAATATATATTACGGAAAATATTTTTTTATATTGTGTAGTTGAGAATTTCTAGTTAATCTGTCTTTATTTAAAGCACTTGAATTGGGAATATAATCTTTCGAGCCTACCTACTGAGTTTTAATACTCACACGTATAGTCTTTTCTTGTTTTTAGTTTCTCTTGTAGGTTCCATATATAGATTGGATAAACATGGGAGATATTTGGTTTCAGTATTGGAGAGTAACCCATGGGGTTAAGTCGTGTGTTAGACTTAGACTATTTAGTCGTGTTTTTGTCATTCCATCTTTTACTGTAATTAATTTGTATTTATTTCTTCTATTTTATTTATACTTTATAGTTATATTTAATTTAGAGAAATTGTCCCCAATTTTACTCTATTAATGCTTTGGTGCTTGTATCTAGGCAGAGAAGATCAGTAATGCTTCTCAGGAATTACCGTAGATCGGCTCATTTGAACAGTTTATGGTCGAACCGAGTTGGTTTATGACACATACACTTAATGAAAATTACTTATTCACTATCACATTAAAATAATATTTCATTAGGAGAAACACAAACTGAAATACTTATTTTTTCATCACTTTATTTTTACTACATCAGATAACTATACTACCTCTTCAACTCATGTATTTTAAATAATAAGTATGAACATTTATTGTGAAATTCCTGTATGAACAAATGACACTGATCCTATTCAATGTTTCTATGAACACTAATATTTCAATATCCTACAGTATCTTCACATAACACACTCCTCCATAAGAACCCTTATTGATTTTATTCTCGTGAAACATTTTCATATATGAATATCATTTAGTTGACAATTTTCATTCTCCATAACATAAAATAATATAACAGAATCAACTTATGAATAACTTCTTCATGTAATATTAGACATGATTTATCTTCTTTATTAATTTTATATCATAGTGTTATTTTCAACTAATTCTCATAATCTAAAAAATATACACATAATAAAAAATGTAGTGACCGAACTAAAATTACCAAAACCATCATGTGAAATTAGAGAACATCGTATTCTTTTTTTTCTCCCTAAATTCTCCCAAATTTGAGTTTAGATCATAAAATATTATATCATTCTACTTGTATATATTAAAAAACCAAAAAACATAATTCATTGAAATGCATAGATTACCACGAGCTACTTCATACAATGGATTCATGTGATGATAAGGATCCATATAACCATTAATATATCTACATTTTTATAGTTTTTATTCATATTTTATTTATTAAATATTTTGATAAACATTACATGATTATTTGATCATATACAAATCATCACGAAGATCAAATGTTTCATGGATGCTTGAGTTGAATCCTTGGATGATGCTGCATGAAGATTCTACAGAGAAAATGCTTTTCTAATGAATATATAGGAAGATGAATATACTCAGTGTAGTTTATATGGTCTAGTATGGTAGGAAAAAATTAAACTAGTTTTTTTTCATCCTTAATAATGTTTCTACAACACCCGTAATCTCTCATCCCACATTGGAGCATTCCATAGGTGCATAGTTCTGTTTGTATTAAGGTATGTCATCTAGTTGTATATTTTGATTGTAGTGTGTTCTCCTATATCATTCTAGAACTACCCTATACCATCACCCTCTTCTACCGCCATTATACCGTAAATGGTGTCTCTCCCCATCTCCCTTGCACCTTTGTGAAATCAAACATCATACACCATTTTCAACCATGATTTCCCAACTGAGGTTAGATTATCCACCTCAGTAGTGGATTTGGGCCCCCAATGTAGTTAGGTTCTCATGTAAGCTAGTGTGGTTGGAATTATATATTATTATATAGACTCTTAAAATAATCCATTTACAATATAGTCTAATTTTATAATAAATACAATCCTCCAACATTCTTGTGTTTACCAATGTGTTATCATCAATAATAATTGACACATTTAATTTTAATCATAATAATATTTCAGTAATTTTCACAATTATGTTTGAGAATATTTTGATAACTGTCATAATTATCAATATATTAGTGACCTATTAACACTAACTCTACGTCAAATAAATCATCATTATTTACAACAACTGTAATTCCACTCAAAGGGAACTTCATGATCAGTGTATATTTCTATTTAATTATATATATGAACTTTAACCATGAACTCCAATGTCATGGATTTATGTAGGATCTTCTATTCTCTATCAATGGGCCTCATAACTATGTTTGTTCATCATATATATATCATAATGAAGATAAAATACCAACAAGATCTCATCCCACGTCAACAAATAAATAAATAATTTCCCTTTTATATCAATGAGTTTTATCTGGTGGTAAGTAGTAATTATAGGGTACACTCTAATTGCATGATCAAATTAAAACATACCAGAACCCACCTCATCCACCATACCACCCTGAACATTGGCTCTCCTATTCTCTATTGATCATATGTGAGGGTGAAGTTCGCATACCCTTTTTCTCTATGATAACCATACTATTATTAACATACCCACCTCTGTAGTGGATGTGGCTCCCTCATGATAGATATTATGGATGGACTAATATTTAGATATACACTCCATTAATATACATGGATTTATATATTATGAAATATTGTAATAAATAAATTCCAAAAAAAATTATTTTGATACCAATGTGTCATTCTAAATAATAAGTGATACTTGTATTTTTTAACGAACGAATAATTCAAAAATATTAATAATTAAGGTTGAGACGAATGACCATGGATTTACATATATGGTTCCATTCCCATCGAAGGGAATATGATATCAACACATGTTAAGGTACGTGTGGCAGAAATCCATCCTGACATTATCCATTAATGTTATATCCCCTGTGAGATACCCAATACATTATACATCATTACAAGAATATATTTTCCAAATACTAATCAAAACATTAATAAACATGAGTCATGATATACAATAATTATATTTGTTAATGTATAAGTACAAATAGTAACAAATTTATATATTAACATATAATGAAAAATAAAAATATATATTTTTGATTGATTGGTAAGTTATTATAAGATTCTATATTTGAATTTTCATAATTAAAACTCTATTATAATGTCTCCCAATGTGTTATAAATCCTTATATATTATATAATATAAGTTATATATCCCATAAAATAATATCATTTAGTCAATAAACATATATTCAAAAATGATTTCATGGAACCTCTTTTTCTCATCAATGTGGGTAACTGCTATGAACTTTTAGTGGGATATTAATTTTTATCACATTATCCCACACATGATTCTTGAGGTGGAAAATAATGATCCATTATAAAAACATAATTATTAAATAAAAATGTAATCAATTACCATGAATTTTGGTTCTTGGTCACCAACTTGATTAGTATATTTTCAATTACATGTATCGTCAATGACATTAAATAAATTATATCTTAGAGAATGTGTATTTAACATATCCCTATACCTTATAGGAAACATAATCTATAAATATTTTGATAATTTAAACGTATTTTATGTTATAATAATTTGAAAAACAATTTCATAAAACATACTATAATAAAAAGGATTGAATATACAAAACCTTAATAAAAGAAGTTCAAGTGAAAAATCATAAGGCAATTAAATAAAATTTACATACCAAAAACTACTACACCTTGCGAAAAAGTTGTGTAAAAATACATTTAAATAATAGATCATGAAATTGAATAATTTAATGAACAAAACAAGTATATAATTTTGAAAAAAATAATGAGATATTAAATTAATATAACTTTATAGAAAGGAAAAAAATTTCATATCATGTATGATTTATCAAAGGAACATAATTGAGACTAAAAATACTATTATGGCTTGAGTAACATTTCAAACAAAAAATTATAATGAAATGGTATATAATTGACCATAAAATTCTATTACGGGATGATTATAAAAGTTTTTATATATAAAATAGGCATTATATACACCAAATGAATGAAATTAGTTATATAATGTGAATGTAATTTGAGATGAAATTCCTTACCCCAGTCTTGATTAACTCTTCCGTTGTACCAGATTTCTAAATAAATTTATAAAGATAAGTCAATACATAATAATGAAATTTATTCATAACAATAAAAATTGCTGACAACTATTTTTAATTATTCAATAAATATATATGTATATATTATTTTGTTTTTACATATTTTCATCATCGGTTATAAATATGCTTTATTTCCTTGAAATTTTTCATAGAAACAGTGATTTTATTCATTATTTCCATAATATTCACAATTTAATGATATTAATTAGTAAAATAATAAATTTAATGTGAGTGGTTATAAATCTATAATATCATTTCAAGGTATATTTAGCAATGATCTATGAGTTTGAAATTGGAAATGAGAAAGTATTGGAATTTCAAAAGGAATGATAGTAAATTCATGAATAAATATTTAAATATTCATATATCCTTACAAAAGAAAATAATTATATAATTATATAAATTTTTCTATTAAATATTTTCTTATAATCATCAATGATATACATGTACATTATTGATCATATAGGTTATCAAACTGACCTGAACATAAACATACCATGATTATTGCGTAATTATGATATGGATGAGTTGTAATATAATTATAACTGATGTGTAATGATATTATTTAATTTTTATTACTATTATATAAGATTATTTTAGTTAAATAAATGAATAAAAAATATATATATAAATTCATTAATTATAAATAAGAGTTCACTTTCTTATTAGTTCACATATTTTAAATAAATGAAATAAAGATATTTTTTTATTGTATCATTTAATGTTTTTAAAATTTTGCATAACAGATCCATAATGATAAAATTGAATGATTAATTATCAATTATTTTCATCTCCATGAACATCCATGTAGTTCGATGAAGAAAATAGAAAATGAATAAAATAAAACAGTGGAGATGGTAGTCCACTCACATGCATTGTTGAAAATCTCATTTTCAATAGTATTTGAGAAATGAGTAGTATTATTCACTTTATATGAATCATGAAAAATTATATAAATATGATAATTATTTACTAAATTTGCCTTTAATTCCATTATTGTAGGGTGAAAATGGAAAAAAATACATGTTATGTCATGGAGGTGGTAGAACACACAATAAAAAACTACTATTTATTTCTTCATAATAGAAAAGTAAATAATATGGATAATTATTATTAAAATATAATAATAAAATTAATTAAATAACTAATACTAATTTCATAAAACATTTATTTAAAAATTATAATTGTAAATTAATAATATAAAATAGATAAATTTTGTAAAAACAATTACTCACATTATGAGCATTGATATTTCAATGAACAATCCCTTTTAAATTGATTGAATATGATAATAACCTTTCCAAGAAAGGTAAATAGAATCAAATAATAGTATATGAGAATAAAAAATGGTATTTATTAAGTATGAAACCATATTTTTTAGTGTTTAGTTATGTGTTTGGGAGATCCCACTTAAATAAATGGTGAGAAAAGAATGTTTCTAAACATTTAAACATACTATAAAAGTATCACATGTTAAAAATGACAACTATAAAATCATCTGAACTCACAATCCTAAATATGGTGCAAAAAATATAATCAATATATATTTGGATTTATAATAATGATGATGTGTGAATTTTTTTTCCTAAAAACATATAAAAAAAGAAATATTGAATCACATTCATACCCATAAAAGATTTTGGTTTACAATTTTATATATGTTGGTAAAACTATTACATAAATAATTCTAATAAATTCAATAGATTGTTTTCAATCTAAACCCATATTTTAATGTTAAATATTAGGTCATCATTAATTATTCATATAAAAACATTCTTTACATGATTTATTGAACATAATTATTGATATCAGGGGGAAAAGGAAACATATGAAAGTTGATCTCAAATGACCCTTGATGGTAAGCATAATAATTAACAACGTAATAAAAATAGGAAGAAAAGGATAATCAAAAAGGTTTTATGACATAATAAATTTACATGAGCATAACATCAGGTAAATAAAACCCATCAATAGTAAGATCTTCAATCATAAAATATGTACTAATTCTTTCACAAAGAATAGTGTCCTTTGAATCAATAATCATAATCTATGTGATGTAAATATCGATCGACATAATCATTAAAACCCATGTAATGTATAATAAAACATATTTTTATATTAGAGAATCTTCATAATAAAACAATTATAAAACCATTACAAATTGAATAAAACATTTTATCGACATGTAACAAAATTCCACTAATAATGTAATCACTGCCCAATGAATTTTAGAGCTACAATGGAGAACACTCTTCAAATCAGGAGCTATAATAGAGATAATTACATAATATCATGAGATATAATGTGTAATAATATATCATATAAGATGTATCATGCTCACCTGTAAGCTATAATGAGGCTTATCCCATTGTATAAAATGTCAAATAATCATAACATAAAGAATTTGAATATAGATTTCATCATCCCCTAGGGTGGAGATCAAGTGGCAGCAGCCCCTGTGGGGTCATGGTGATGTCTCGTGTTCGAGTCTCTCTAAGTTATTTCTTATTGTAGAGTTGTATTTCCTATTATTTCTTCCCCATCCCAGCA
This sequence comes from Viscum album, assembly GCA_963277665.1. Lineage (NCBI taxonomy): Eukaryota > Viridiplantae > Streptophyta > Magnoliopsida > Santalales > Viscaceae > Viscum > Viscum album. The sequence continues at coordinate 135,599,859 of OY728141.1, forward strand.
CTATTGTAATAAAAAAATATTTCTACACATTATAGAACTCATGTAGACTTCGATTATTGATTTCATAACAACATTATTCCATAAAAACAAAATAGGTTGCACGAAAACAACTTTTAGATACTCATAACACATCTTGAGAAATAATGGGAATGATATCCTTATAAAATACCTTATGTGAAACTTATGTATCTTCAAAGGTAGTTGAAATCTAGGACTGAAAATACAATTGCACCGTATTAAAAACAATATTGAGTAAAATTCTTTTTTACTTTGAAAGTCAAATTGTAAAACATAAAAGCACCCAAAAATTTGAAAAAACAAACATTGAAAAAATTGGAAATATTTAAAATAAATATCATGTAATATAATATACGTTATGGAAATAAATTTTTTCCATATTGCAAATTTTAAAATAAATATTCTTTTTAAACAGATTGTAGTGGGTGTCAAAAGTGACCCATTGGGAAAAATTTAATAAATTTTCATTTTAAAACTATATTAATGAATGTTAAAGATCATGTGAAATATCTGTAGGAAATTATTTATTTTAAAAAAAGAATAATTTTTAAAAACATTTAAAAGACATGTATTTAGAAGTGGAAGATTCCCAACTTAATAGAATATTCAGGATTAATATCACCCATAAAGAACTTTCTTGTTATTTCTTTACTCAATACGTAATTAAATAGAAATTAAAAATTTTGACAATGAAGAAAACCAGAGGAGAAGTAATGATGTGTTGTTTAATAAAATAAAATAATATTATTTCCTCGGATGTAGTTTTCAACATAAAACATGTAGAAAATAAAGGATATTGTAACATATTCCCTTTTCCACATTGGTAACATTCTATTTATAATCCCCATGATAGAATAACATTAAATGAAACCTTAAATATCAAGAACAAAAATAGATTCATGATATAACATTTAAATGGGATATTATATACATCTCATAAAATAATATAGGATAAAATAATTTAACATTTGTTCCAAAAAGGTAATTTTAGAATAACAATACATACAATGATCAAAAAATTAAATTGATAGTTACAGACAAATTTTATGTAAAAAATAAAAACCCAAAAAAAATTGGAATATATAATGAGATAATTTATAAATTAATTCACACATAATCCTTTCATAAATGAATCCATGAAGAAAAGTTGTAACCCAAAGAATAGAGATTGAGTTGAGAAACCCATTACTAATAAGTAACTTGAAATTTTAAAACACATTTATGAAATAATTCCTTTATAAATATATAATGCAATTAATTATAAAGGAATCATAAAATACATAAAAAGGGAATGTATATATACAGAACATAAAATAAATTTGGTTAATAAAAATTAAATGTTTCTCAATCTAAGAAAATCGAGATGAAACACCATATAGATTTTGTAATATCATGTTCAAAACCTCTTGAAAGATATATACACATAAGGATTTGTAAACACCATTAATTTTTATGAAATTAATAATAAAATACATTCATGATATATTTATACAAGACAAAATTAAAATAAGTACTGAATATGGAATATGTCTCGAAATAAAAAAATGAGATGAGAAACCCTTACCACATTATTAATTATAATTTCATCTCCTATTCGATGAAATAAATAATATTGAAACATAAAATAAAATGAAATATGATGGATTCATTATATATCATGTAATGGGTTAGTTTAGGGACTCTTTTAAATAAATTAAATATATTAAAAAAATTATACCTAAATGAAGTGAAATTGAGATGAATTCTCTTAATACTTGTTAATCTCTAGATCAAAATATCCTGATTGTGAGAACCACATTTCAGTAATTAATTCAAAATAATTTTCATGACGATAATACTAGAAGAAATCATGGGTATTATATACCCCACACAATATAAATAATAGTTGTATGTTAAAGATGTATCACAAAAAAAAGTGAGAGGTGAAATGCTTTGTTAATGTCCAGAAATTCTGTACTTCTCCTTTACCTATGGTAAAAAAATATTATATTAATTTATTTTTAAATTATGAAACATTTAAATGATTATTAAATTATATATCAATAATTTATTATATTAATTTCATTGATATATATAAATTCCTAATAAGAAATTTCAACATTGAGAAAATATGAGGATGTTTAGTCCAGAATAATAATCAGGAAATAATTAATTTTTTTATAAATCATTCATGGATAATGGTTTTGAAAAATGAACAATGTTATAATCATTGAGACATTAGGTGATATCTACGCATGAGAATAAGATCCATTTTGCAATGATTAATATGGAAATAACATAAGTATTATATAATCATTTCATAATGATCATCATATAATAAATATCATATTAGATCATAGAATAAACTAATATATACCATCCATGAAATAAACCTGAATCATGTAACCCAAAGCTAATGTCTACACTATTACATAGACCCTAGATACAAGAAAATATATCCAAAAGGATTGAATAGTTTTATAGCCATCATGATCCAGATACAATAATATACATATTAAGAATTGGGAATAAAATATTAAAAATTATGAAATAAATATATTCAAATCCCTGAAGATGATTAAAAGGAATCTTTTCCATATCTAGTGGAATGTAGAAAAATTGGGGAATCTAAAATTCTCTGTAAGGGTTATATACAGAAAAACAAATCTTGAATTAATGAGGGAAAATAAATATTGAATAGTTATTAAATAAAAACTAATGAAATTTAATCAAAACATTACTATCATACTTTTAAAATCAATAATAAATATTAAAATGTAAATAACTAAAAACAAATTCGATTTATGGAGTAAATATAAAATTAAAAATACTCATAGAATATATCAATATTAAATTATAATGTATTATAATAATAAATGATTTATTAATGAAATAAATTAATAATTATTGGAATTCATGATCTCTGGAATCATGATACTGCTACTGTCAAGACCATTTACAAGAATATTTAAAACAACAATTAAAAAATAATCTCATTTAGCCTACAAATTTTACCCATGAGACACATTGACGAATATTGGGGATCTATAATTCTAGTCCCCACCCATCACTACATTTCCAAATAACACCTCATGAATAGAGTAATTTATTTATTTAATGAATCAATATTCCAGATCAAAATATATCCTTATTAGGAAATGATACATATTTATTAACATTTCCCTAGTCAATGAATATAGATTAAAATTACTCACTATATATAAAAATGGTATACAGTTTTTGAAAAATTAATATCCATTATAAAATAATATGTACATTTTATATTAATTTTATTTACAATTAACATTTATCATAATAATTTTATTTTATCAAGATAATCTTAAAAATTTTAAATGAAATTGATAATAAACAATAATTGTATCCTCTTTGGTAATGTTAAAATTTTTACTCATATAAGAATTAACATGAAAGAAAACCATAAAAATAATTATTAAATAGTTAATAATGTTAAATTAATGAAACATTATATATAAATGCCACATATAAGTGAATTGGTCTAAATTAAACCATTATTCCTCAATTAACATCCAATAATTTTTTGATTACATTAATTATATAATATAACCCCAATTAATGAACTTCTTCATTAGTAACATAATCACAAAATAAGTTTTCACTCGTTTGGTAAGATATATCACATAATCCCAAAAATTGATATTCCAGAATTAACATAACATATATAATACTATAAACCAAAAATATTACCAATACCGTTAATCAGAAAGTAAAAAATGGAATTTTTTTCCTAGAATATTACTTAATATTAATACAATTGTTTACATAAACTAGAAGTCAATAAATCATCTTCCCAAATGACATTAATCAATTAAAATTTTCATTATATTAAAATTAAAAAAGGGTATCTAAAGCCCTGAATACATTAATAATAATTGAAAATTTAAACCTATGATAGAACCCATATATTTGAAGATATTGTTTCTTTAAAACAATATATTATCTATATTTATGCAAATCTTACTCTAATAATAACTATAATAGAACAAAACCCACTCTCCAAGTTCTAGATCTATAATAATAACAATTACATTATTATATTGATTTCAATAAATGTTACTCTATCATTTATCACTTAATAACATATAGTAAATTGAAATAGTATATAACATGCATACCTAATGACCATTTAGGTTTTTTGTTTTATAAAATTAGTATAAACACGTCCATAAACAACATCCATGACATCAAAAGTTTATTTTTCCCTATAGACCCATCATTTCATATTCCTTACTAGGTAATCATTAACATTCATATCAATCCCTTCTAGAAATAAATAATTTAAAGGAATTCTTAATTGCCTTATAAGAAGGAAAAAAATAAAGGTGGGCTGATATTCCTGGTAAGGTCCAACATAACCATTAACAACTGAATTTCATCAATGAGGGAAATATGAGTAATATGGTTTGTTGACATAATCAAAGTGTATGCACATAACATAAGAGGTATCATACCCATAAATATATGAATAATAAATCATAAGAAATGGATTATAAATTTATCAATGGAAATATTCATAGAAATCACTAATCATGAGCTATGTCATGTCAATAATGATCAAAGGAATCATTAAAACCCCATAGGAAGCATAATGAAAAAGTGTCAGTATCAGAGAACATAATTTTTATAGAACCCATAATGGACCCTTATAAATTTATGTTACAATATTGTTGACATAAAATATGATTATCTAGATATCATAATCATTACTCAATACATTGAAGTTTTATAATGGGGCACAACCATCATATAATGAGCTATAATTAGTCTTCACCTGATATATCTTTATCAATAATCGAGATCAACCCATTATATAAGCAATAATAAACTCGCCAAGGATCTATAATAGAGATAAACTCTTCGTAGAGAATATCCTTAAACCATAACAAAAATAAATTATTTAGAGCTTCCATCTCATTAATAATTCTTATAAAAACATCCATTATTTCGTTTATAACACGATTAACCCATAATAACTAAATAGGTTACAGGAAAATCATCTCGAAATAAAAATAATTCATCTAGATAATAAATGAAGGTGTTATAAATTTTATATATCATTAGTGGGAGAAAAAGTAACATCAAGGGTTGTTTATTTTGATAAATATTAATATAATTAAATGTTTACTAAAATCATTCATGAATTAAATAACTTCTTTATATTGAAACAAATCATAAATACTAATAAATAAAAAAACTAATTTGAAAATACATTTTTTATCAACCATTGAATCATATAACAAGTATAATTAAGTAATATACTAAATATAAGGGTGGGAATGTTTATTTATGTAGTAAACATTAATATAAACAAAATTTACAATAATATTAAAGGGTTTGAAAATTGACCCATTTGGTAAACTTTATGAAATTATATTTTAAGATTTTCTATAATATTTCTAATGAATAAATTAATTAGTGTTAATAAATATTTTATTTTAATATAAGAAGACATATTAGATCATTTTATAAAACCTAGATAAGGAATAAAATGATTCACAAACAAATAGAAGATATAAGATATATATCACTTACAAAAAACATTTTTGATGTTTATTTAAAAAATAATTGAGGAAATGGAAACTAAAAATTTGAAATTCAACATAAAGAAACTAAAAAAATAGTTGTGGTTATAGAATATAATATCACATTGTTTCCTTCAAAATGAACATAAACATAAACAATCCCGAAAATAAAATATATTTTAAAATAAAGGATTTTCAACTTTAGTAACTTATAATTATCAAGTCCCATGAAAGAATAAATTCAAATGAAACTTTATATATCATTTAAATAAATAAATTCATGATATTTATTGTTAAATGGAATGTATATATGAAAAAAGCTCAGTTAGTGAGGTGGTATTTCATTATAAAGAAAAATAATGGTTTCATTTCACATTTGATAAATTTTGATATTTACGTAGGTTATATCAATAAAATTTTACTATTTATATATGTGATGGATATAATCATATTATTATTTCATCATTGATGAAGATTTTTTTTTATGTCGAATAAGAATAATCAAAAAGAATCCTTGATTAATAATGATACTTATTCATTGGATGACCCATTTTGGATAAAAAAGTAATGATTTACTAGATTAGTTTTATTAATATAAAAAGGACTCTAGGACATAGTGAGAGAAGTATGTAATGGATTGGGATATTTATTAGAATATAAAAATGTATTAAAAAGTGTTATCAGTGGGGGATAAGGGGTGTCTATTTATAACTGTAGGAGAGTACACACTTGGAATTTTTAAAACAAATTGTTTTACACATGTTTTCCACATAACAAGAGAAACAAAATGGTTCCTTGTAGAAAATTATATTATAAAAGGTATTATTATGGCCATAATAATTTATATAGATTTTTTATGTCAGTTAAACCCTTTTCAATTAAATTTGAACCCTATGTACACCTATTTTCACCATATCCTCCTAATCCATTATTTTTTAAAGAGAAACTTTTAGGATTAGCGGTAACCATAAATTCAAAATTTCAAAATAGTGAACACCTCATTACAATATACTGTTCAAATTCAAACCACTGATTCAAAAAACAATTCAAAAATCTAAAGGCCACACCATAACCCTAACACTGTAAATGCCAACATCGAGCCACCCGCATTATGCTTACCGAACGTCGTTCTAAAGACATCACCGTTGGAAACTAGCGATGAGAACAACATTTCCGGAAGCTAAAAAATCCAACCGACAACTAAAAATAAAACCATTCTACATCAAAACACACATCACGTAGCGAAAAACCCAAACATTTTAATATTTAATGAAAACAAAACTCCACAAAAACAACCATCTCATGCCACTTTTGGACTCCACTTTTCACTATAACCAATAAAAAATAATATTTACTAGTTTTTATAATTAATTATGAAAAACATTAAGTCAATCATATTGAAAAATAAAAATAATTTTTTATTCTTAATATAGAATCCATTTTACCAAATTATATTAAAATAATCATAAGAAATTATTTTAAAATAAAACTCACAAGTATGATAAATAAATAGGTTTCAAGAAATGATTTATTTCAATCTTAAGAAAATATTATATTTAATATATTACAAGAAATATTTATCAAATTATTTAAATTATATTTATATATATTCAATAAATTTCATTTAAATAAATCTTGACTAGGGGTTACATTAATTAATTAAAATGTAGAAACAATTTTCACATTAAAAAAGTATCATAAAAAATTAATTTTTAATGCCAAAAAACATAAAACTAACTCTTTTTTAAATTGATTCAAATATAACTAAATTTATTGAACATAAATACACAATATTTATATGACCTAAAATAAAATAAAATTTATAATTTTATTTTTTATTATATAATTTATTGAATAGTAATTATATATTTTAAAAAATCTCTATTTTCAACAATTCCCTGAAATATAAATTCAATCCAAACAATACCAAAATTTCACAATTAGATAATATTTAGATTCAAATTAAAAAACTAAATTTTATTTTATCAAATATATTTATTTAATGTTCCAATAATTTATTATAATATATTCCAACAAAAATAAAGAAATCATTTTTTATTAAAACATAATTTCGATGACTAAAATATCTTTATAGAAAAGTGAGTTATTATATACCTATAATTATTCAATAAAAATATATTGATTATGAATTTAAATCAGATATTTCATAATTTAATTAATCTGAATAATATATTAATATTTAATTTCTATTTTATTATAATAATATATTTTATAGGTTATTTAAGGTCGATGTTCTATGTCATATATGCTACCAAACATAATATTCTAATTTTAAAATCTATGATTGTTATATAACATGTCTCCCAAAGTGATAAAAATATGATTAAGAAAGTTATTATTTTGATAAACACATCATCCCCTAAATTATCTACATGTTTCTATCATAATTCAATCCCTTTATCCCATGAATGATTTCATTTACCTTTTTAAGATTAACCGCATCAAATAGTTTCTACATAAGTTAATATAATAATTATGAATAAAATTATAGTTTAACTTTTAAGATAACATATATCTAATAAATATAATTTTTAAATGAATTTATTTTTAAAATTTATAAATGAAATAGAAATATTTTTATTATAAAAATGTTCGTTGTTTTAAAAATGAATTTAAGATGATATTATTGTGTTTCCAAATATTAAATATAGTTTTTAAAATTAAATCCAATATTTTATAATTTATATTTTCATAGAAAAAATTTATTTCATTCAAATGAATTAGAATAAATTTCAAATTCATACGGAAATATTAATAATATCATTAAATTCATCAAATTTTAAAGGGAGTATTTTATGTTATCCACTTAAAAACAATTACTTTTAAAAAACCCCCCAAATAATCATGATAATAATATATAATTGTTTATTCTTGTTATCATTATTCTAAAGTAAATAAATAAAATTTAATATTTAAATTTTTAAATTTTATACCAAAATAATATATAAATTCTTTCATATAATAAAAAAAATTAAAACAGTGAATTATAAGTGTTTATATTTTATATAAATTGATTATTATTTTATTCATAATTAAGTATTCATATAATAAATACATATTATTGTTATCTAATCCCTAAAATATTTTTTTCTTAAAATAAGAAACAAATTAATGTTTTTTAAAATAAATCGATTTTCATAGATTCTTTTTCTAAAGTAATTGAGTTTCTTTAATATTAAATATTGATTTGTATTCATTTTACTTATATTTAGAAGGGTTGTTACTCCTATTAATTCCTTCTAATTTTACTACTAGTTTTTTTGTTCAAAATTAAATATTTATAGTATAACTAATTATATCATTATGTTTATTTATATCAGTTTACCTTATGAAAAAACCGATGGAACACAGTTAATTTTTAAACATCATATATGTATATTTTGGTGTGTTAAATTATCCACCAAAAATAAAATTCATCCCAAATTTTTTGGATTACTTGATCATGATAATATCAATTGATAACATCTAAATAGAATTACATAACAATATAGTATTTTGATTATTAAATATGTCGATGGATTTTTCTATATATGAAATTTTATTTAAATCCCTTTATTGTGAGATGTTACCCATTCCAAATTTTATATAGATTTATTATAAATGATTAATTTGAATAATAATATGTAATAACATACCAACAAACACTAATTAGAGAATCATGGTAATCATTTTACTAGCTGTTTTTATATATAAAAAATTATCAATTAGTTGTTAAACACATACATGAAATAGGATCCTAGAAAATAAAATTATTGTTAAGTCACAGTCTTAATAATCAGTAGTATTTGAATATATTTTTTATGGTTAGAACATTTTATAGTGACTATTTTTATAACACCCAATGATTTTAGAATGCTTTTTTATTATATAAATTTATTTAGTTTTATATCCTACATGAAACAAAACACATAGATTAAAAAAACAGCAATATATTCTAGCCTAGACATTAAATTGATTGATATGAATTGAAAGAATCAAATTTTTAAATATATATATATATATATATATATATTCCAAAATAAAAAATTCTAATTAATTCATAAGATATTAGAAAATTATTTGAATAAAATTTATTTTGTGATTCAGAAATAAATTTTCATAGAAAATGATTTTTATTAAATTTTTGGTAGAAAATATAATTAATTTCATAAACATACATTTTTTTGATGAAATCTATACCATTTTTGAAATAATAAAATAATATTAATATTAATATTTTTTTATTTTTGTAAAATCATTAATTCCTCATTGAATAAGTCATAATGCTGCCATTAAATAAAAATTTCTTTTCATTTCATGAATAAAAAAAGATCTATTTGGAATTAATTTATATTAAATGAATGATTTTTTAATTTATATTATAACTAATACAATTAATATAATGGTAAAAAATTTACGCAGGATTATTGTACAAAAATATTTCATACATATGAGGAATTTTTTCTTAAAATGTTGATTTTCATCATGTTTTTCAAGTTTCTCACTTCGCTAAACTAAATATGAAAATTTTAAAAAAAATTAACTGTAAAAATTAATATAATTTAATATTTCAAAAAAACACTTGGTTAATATGAATAGTTATCATGTTATGTATTTCCATCATTCATAAGGTAAAAACACGTAAAAACCAGATGAAAAGTATGTGATAACACTTAAAAATAATGGTAAACATTCAATTATAAAATATTTTGTTTAGTGTATGTCCAAATATTTTCTTAATAGTTCAGATAATATATTTTAAAAAGATTTTTTTGAAATTTTGAAACCATTCATAACTATTTTGAAGCTCATTTTTATTTTAATAAAATAAAAAAATATTTTCAGGTATTAGAATTTTGTTTATTTTCTGGAGGATTCGATTCAGTTTGAAGATTCTTGAAATTTTTTAAAAATTAATATTTACTAATTTATCAAATATAATTCATTGATACTAATTTAATAATTTGTATTATCATATATTAATTATTACTCATAAATTGTTTTTCCGGAATTTTTATTTATTATATTAAAAATAATTTCTATTATGTATATATATTAAATAAAATCAAATATATTGAATTTTTGGAATTGTGGATTATAAATTTTTTCTTATAATTACTTTATCAAGGTAAAAATATTTTTTTATTATTATAATTAAAAAATATTTCATATAGTTTAACTAAAATATATGGTATAAAATGTATCCAAAAAATCTCAAATAGTGGTTGATTGAATTTAAAACCCCATGTGACATATAATCATATAATTTGGGGTCCATTGAGGTTACATGAAATTATTAAAATATTTATTTATTTAATATTTTATTTAATTCCACGTTTTTCCTTTCAATAATTTTTAATTTTCCACCTTCTCTTCTTCATTATTTAAAAGTAATTATAATGTAATACCTTTCTATATACTTTACCCATTTCCAAATTATTATTTTATATCTAAAGACCATCATTTCAAGGCCTAAGTTGTAAGCCAATGCTAATCTTCCAATGAATACATAAACATATAACATGACTTATTTCATGTTATTTATTGTTCTATGTGATATAAATCTATGAATTCTATTATAATATCATGAATTATGTATATTCTATACTATTATTATTATTTTGAATATATCCTAACAATTTTCCACATTCTTTTCATCAAAAGGGAAATAAAACTCATCACATGTGGGTATGTGTGCACTACATCCTACATCTAGAAATATGATTCATTCTAAATTATAAAAATTTGATTATTCTATATTATAATTTTTTAATGTTTACATATGATATTTAGGACATAAATATACTTTTTTAATAATATAATATCAACATTTGTGACCATATATCTATTGAAAAAATGATAATGTCGCACATGAATACGTGTAGACTACCACATCAAATAAACAATGCGAATATTTTTCATTTATTATTTAAATGTATGATAATAATGATATATTTTTTATCTCATATGATATTTATTATATAATAATGGTTATTTAAATTTTAATTAAAATTTTCTTTCTTATCATTGAAATTATAAGAAAGTTAAATCATCACATGTGTGTGTAATGATTACCTCATATACAATGTGATGTAGTTATTATTTTATCACCACATTATAAAACTAGATATAAAAATATAATTAATGATTATATATAATAGAAATGAAATGATATAATTTTTAGATATGATAGAACCATGATCAGTTTACATAGCCCAGGATCACCTCACTTAAACATGCATGAAAATCGAATTATTTATCACTTAAAATTGTGATTTGAATAAATATTTTTTTAATAAATATGTGATAAGATGTAAATAAAAATTATGGAATAGAATATAAATTATTTCGTTTTTAACAGATGTATAAATATTATATATGTGTTTTATATGAGTTTTTGACATGTCCAATTAAATACGGACATTGATATATTTTTATTTCTCATCATACATTTGTTTTCATGATACATTTAATATTCACTATAGGTTTATTCCATGTGGTGTACATACTACACCATTTATATGAGATGTAATGAATAACTTTAAATTTTAATAAAAAAAATTTCTTTTTATCATATTTCATTCATGGGTTTTTTGATTAAAAATTTAAAGAACCAATAAGAGATTTATTTTTTAATATTTTATTAATTGGGATTGTTTAGCATTCAATTTACATTGAAGGAAATTATGTGGATATTTCATTTTAACCCCATATTTTTTATTATCATATTTTTATTCCGGGATTTTATATTACAATATATTTTTACTATAATTAGTACAATAAAATATCCAGAAAATGTTTTTATATAATATCATCCCTTATTTTTATTTTGGCCAATGAATATTTTCTTCCATGCACATGATCATAATTTCTATTTCTAATGTTCCTAATTAAATTTTAAATGATTTAAAAACTAATTTATCTACCATTGGATATATATAAAATGTTTGAAGACGAGAGTTTTTAGAGAATAATTTTATCTAACATAATATTTTGACTATTTACAATGTCATGAAGGTAATTTTTTCATTTAATGTATACATCATAGGGAAATTTTCCAACAAAATTTGGAATTCATTGAAATTATTCCACCTTTTATGTTTCAATAATCAATTATAATGAAATATTATGTATTTTATTTTGAAAATATTATGAATTTTAAAAAAGTTATTTGAAAATGAAAAAGTGATTTACATAGTAATATTTTTCATTTAATATTTTAATGGCACATTCCTTTTATGATGAAAACATATTATGTTATATATTGATAAAAAATCATGATTATAATAACTAAAAGATTTTATTTCATATAGTTTATAATTATTTTAAACAATATATCCTTTATTTTTTGTAAAATTTACCCGTATTCGTGATTTAAATTCATGTGTGAAGGTAAATTGGGTTATAAGAACCATATTTAAGTGAAAATTTCTCTTTCCATATGTTACGTATGGGAAAATACATTTCTCTATTGGTTGTGAATTGTTATCATGTGTTCTATAAGTGTAATCAGCCACTACCCAATTGTCACATTTTTTTAATGCCCTACATATTCATAAGAAAACAGTGTAAGGATTTTACATAAGGTTATATGTTTGTTTAGGGGTATCAAAAAAAGGTAAAAGATTGTATAAGGTTCTGAAAAAGGGGTAATTTTTATGTTTGGTATGGGTATCCTCATCTTTTAAAGGATGTGTAAGGGTATATCTGAGTTGTTTAAGTGTACCTATTTGGTTTTGATGGATGTGTAATGTTAGACTAGATATATTAAATGATAAACATGATCACAACTTTTTTTATGGTAAATCAACACACTAATACAGGATAACCATGATCTACGTAATGGTACACCATGTTACCATTATGCAACACTATTGGGGAGACATATAACTAAAATACATGTTTTTGTTATATTATTTCTAAAAATGACATGTTACACAATTATAATGTTATTAAGTTTTTATAAATATTTAAATCAAGTTTCTAGACTATTTATAAGGATTTAGGAAATAATTTATGTGTTTATAAACCCTCTTCATTTAACATTTCATTGAAATAAATAATTAGATGATTATATTAATTGCGGGGTTTTAAGATAATGTGGCTAAATTTTTATTTAAAACATCTGATCATTTTCACCCATATTTTTCTATTCTCATCATTGGAGGAGTCATAGTTCTCAACATATAATAAAATAAGATATGTTTTCTTTACTTCTTTTATTTTTCCCTATGTTTTATTTCTTTTTTTCAAGATATTCATTCTAGACATTTGAGTTTCTAGAATTTCCCACAATGTTTTTTATATAGTATGTTCTATGTATAGTCAAAATAATACTTTGGAACATATAAATATATTCCTCATATTTTCTAAAACAAATTGAGTGAATTATTACCTTGAAATGGGGTTTAAAATAATCTACATTTTTCACATCTATAAACTCAATGTGGTACATAATGAATTTATTTTGACCTCAATTACCTTTATTATCAATTAAGTTTACTCTCATTATATTATAAACTGCCAAATTTATTATTGGGTAATTTATTGTCCAAATATATTTTTAATAATTTTTTGACAAATAAAAGTGTATCTTTATGGATTTTTATTTCATAATTTAGTTGTTTTGATTATAATGAATCAGGTTAAATTATTAATTTTTTTCTATGGGGTTTTGAATTCTAAAAACATTTAATGACCCTTAACCCTTTTGAATAATAACAACAATTTTTTTAAAATGTTTTAATTTTTTATTGATTCTAAATATATGATTTCCCAGTGTGGATAAAGGAAAATTAAAAAATATTCATATGATTCAAGCCTTTCATAATTGAATATCAGTCTTCAAATTTTTTGTGGTTAATTTAAAAAAGATATTACTTTTAATCTCGTTTGGTATTTTGATAATTACTTATGTGAGGAAGATAATATCATTATATATATAAATTTTTTCTTTGTAATTAAGGCTTAATTTGGAATTTATAATGCTTGATAGCCTTGTTGGATCTATGTGATGATTAAATGTTGTGATAATCCTATGATATGAGTTAATTAAATTTTTAAAAAAAATTGATGTGTTATGAACTTTTTATTATTACTGTTTAGTGAGAATTAGGATGAGGTTGCGATGCGAACTGTGAATGATTGAAATATTAAGGGAAAGATCTAATGATGATATCAATGGGGTATTCCATTATAATACTCGAATCTTGATTATCAAACTCAACTATTTTAACTAGTAATGGGATTTTGGATTGTTGTAGGAGATGGCATAGATTTATGATTTTTGAAGAACTCACACCATATCATGTGGATCCATAGAGAATATTAATAAATTCTTCTATGGATGAAAAGCCAGGAATGTAGGTTTTCATTTTTTTTCATGAGAACCCATGTAACATGATATAAGCCTATTAGTTAGGAATAATTTACTAACCTTTTTATTAAAAAAGCTGGAATTAATATCTAATATACAATATACACATGACATCATATTACATTATACATGATAAATGTCAGTGATCATTATGACTAATTGTAATTATATATTTCATTCCTAATTGATTATTATTTTTGACTGAATTTTTTTAATATTAATTTCTCTTTATCTCTATTTTATTGAATTGTGTAAAACTTCTTGATATATGATTCATATTATAATATTTTCCAAATTTATCTGAATTTTACTTATGAAATGATTTTCGTAGATTTTCAATAAATTGTTTTTTAAACAATTAAAAGGCATGTTTTCCAGTATTTCATTGATAAATTATTTTAAAATGTTTTAACATATGTGTCAAAACCAAATTTATTACAATCTGATTCAAATTTATTCAATTTATTTTGTTAGATTATAAAACATTTATTCAAATTATTTTACTTAATATTTAGAATATTTGGATTAAATTATGAATAAACTGTACATGTACATTGGTGAAATCATACTTGCCCATTTTTCTCAAAAAAATATTGTTATATTTAGTGTTTTAATAATTTATGTTCTCATAAAATGTTATTGAGTTCTCATGCTCTTCCTTTCTGATATAATTCTTGGTTGGCCATGTATAGGAGACATGAGTAATTTTGGTTTGTCATGGGCCACCATGAGATATATTTTGGTCTTTTTCTTTGTTATATGATCTCCTTGTAAAATGATACAATTATATTGATTTATTCATATTGTATTTTCAATAAAGAACATTGGTTTTTTTATCTTATGTGTGTGAAATTGTTCCTGAAAAATGTTTTTGTATACATTGGTTATTGTCACTAGCCCATGGTGATTGGGAATGTTCTATGGGATTATAATTAAGTAACTTAAATACCTTTTCAATTCATATCTTATCTACATAATACACATGAAATACTTATACTTGAAAATTTAAAGAAAAGAAAATCATCCTTATAACTATACGGAACTAGAGTTTCCATGATTGATTGAATATCATTCTTGAGTAATTTTCTTACTTTTATATTGATCTTTGTAACTATTAAAATTACTATTTAGTGAATCATTAACAAATATTGAATATTATTAAATTTTCATTCAATATATTACATTTTTTGGTATTTGTTTTGAATCATTTCCTGATAAAATTTATATCTCAAAAGATGAAATGAAATTTTGTAAATATTTTATCTTGATAAATGGTTTTTAAATGCTCAAGAATATATTTTAAATCAATATCAATTTTAAATTTATTATAATAGTTCTATTTTCCCATACTAAAATATATAACCTTTTAATTGAATTATTTTTATGCCATTTGAGAATATTTGTGTTACCTTATGATGAAACATTATTATGGATTCTTTGAAATACTCTTAATATATGAAACTCAAACACTTATATTTTGGGTAACTATGAGTTTGGTTCCCAATTCACACTTCAGTATCATTAAAAAATGAATCTCATACCATTTTTGTATTATTTGGTGTTTAAAACAATTATGATATTATAATAGGGGATCAAGTTTGTGGTGTCATCCAATGTAGGATCATACATGGTTGGATGAGGGAAATTTACTTGGGTAATATTGGGTGGTCATAGTCCTCTAATAAATATATTATGTTACTTTTATTTTTTATTTTTTTTCATATCCATGAACTACGACCTAGTTTTGTTGGTCTATTTATATTATTTTGTTTATAGAGTGTACAATGAAATTAATTCTTTTGTTTTTTTCAAAATCATTCCAAATTCATTTTTCTTCATTCTCGGGATCTTTACACTAAATCATGGGGAACTAAAGTGATCTCATGTTTTGAACAAAGGAGGGTCAGATACTGGATATGTTGTTATTTCTAGTTGGTTTATTGCAAATTTTACCAAATGAGGTATTTTTATATAATAATGTACATTTAATTGAAATATATAATGTAATATGAAGTGTGTTATTTTATAAAGTATATTAAGAACATTTCTTGAATCAATACATGATTCAAGAGCAGTTTTATGATCACCACTTCTACGCAATGAGATATGAGAAACCCTGTAATGTGGTTATATACTTCATAGATTGAGTTTATTTTAAATATGATAAATATAATTTAAATTCCTTTGGATACTAAATTTTATTTTGGGAATCTATTATAAATCTTGGGATTCAATGGAAATATTACTAGAGATACATTATACTTTAATGTCTCAAAAAACATTGAGAAAATATTTTGATTGAACAAGAATCCAATACTGAATTTTTTTGTGTTTTCATTATTGTTTAAGAAACCATGATATAATATAATTTGAGTTATATTCCAACCTAAACATGATTTTTTGCCCATTTTTTTCAAAATTAATTCACCTCTTATATGTTAATATTGATGGTTCATTATTTGAATTTAAATCCTTAGTGTGAACTATTCGTGTTGTTGTTTTATTATTTCAACATTAATCTGTTTTTTATTATTTAAAACCATTTTGATAACTATATTGTAAACATAAATGAAAATTTGTTCGTTGAAAAGAATTTACAGTTACCATTGAATGTGAATTTATAGAAATAATTGATTATAAAATGTATTTTAAATTAATCATGTGATATTTGAAAAAGTAATATAACAAGAAGTTTTTTAGGTTTTTATGATTTTAAAAATTAAATGGTTTTGGATTAAGAAAATTAATTATTAAATTTGAAATGATTGAAAAATTTAAAAGTGATAGTAAAGGATATTTTGAAACTATTAATGCATTATAAAAATATTAAATTTTAGATGGGAAGTGTTATTTTTTTTGAAATGGGGAAGATATTGTGTACATTCAAAACAATAATGAAATGATACTGGTGGTTTGTGTCTTATTTGAAATCATTTGTCTTGACATTATGTGATTTGGGTGTTTATTATAACTAAATAATGAGCTTGTATTTTTTTGATGTATTGGAATTTCTCCCCTATAATCCTTCATGAAATATTTAAAATTTCAATTTCGGAAATCTTATCAAAATATACCATCATTTTTAGGGGTTTCCCCAGTTTAGACTCAACCAACATTGAGAATCAGGATTCGATTCTAGAGACTCTCCAAAATTTTTAACACCAACAATGTTTTTTGGATCTTAATCCACCATTTAAAAAGGAGTTAGGGGTTCTACTAAAGTATTTATGTGTCTTGAAGAAATTTATGGGATCTACAGTTCTCTTAAGACTCATAATTTATTAGGGGTTAACACAATATAATCCTTGATGGATGGAAACAACCAAAAGTTTTAGGATTTTGAGATTCCTAACCATATACAAGAAATATTTTCATGGTAATTATTCAATTTAATAATTATTCAGTGGTGAATCCGTTGGAAATAAAGTGTGAAAATTTTTATGAGATCATTGGTTTAATTCATAGTGAGATATTAAGTGTAGAGTATGTAAATAATTAATCAAATTTTTTTCCTTCTCAATAAATCATTATTTATGAATAAATTAAATATTATTTTTTATAAAATTTTGTCACACATATGATGAAACAAATATAACAGAGTTATTCGTGACCTCATATCTAGAGTTGATTTAATGCTCATTGATAGTTAATGTGGAACAAGAAATGTTACAATAATGGAAGAATTATAAATTTGTGGTTGCATTTGGTGGTGATATCCTATCAAATGGATTATAAAAATTTGTTGAGTTTGGATAATCTTATTGGGGATAAATGAAAAGTCTCAAGTGTTTTTAGTTTTATGAAAATGCTTATTCTATAATGTAATTTTTGAATTCTCGAACTGTTCATAATCATTGTTGCTGTTTGGGTCACTGTTACAGTATTTTTATGTTTTTATACTAGAAATGAAAGTATTAGATGTGTGTCATAAACTTCAATCATTACTGTAGTATATTCCTAAATATACGAGGGGTCAATCAATAAACATTGGAGTGGATATTTCAGTACAATAGAGGATATAATGTTTGTGGTTGACGTTGATCCACCTTTTTTTTATTGATGGTGAACATGAAATCATTGGAGTTTACTTATTATATATCATAAATTTAAGGTTAACCTCTTTCTTTGGGTGTCTATTCTAGCCTATCTAAGGTCAATTTAGATTTTTTTTCTTGTGGATAATTGTTGTGATTATTTTGGTGTATATTTATTGATATCTTTTTTGTTGTTCCTTATAGATGATGAATTTTGTAATGATTAAACAATTATTGATTTTTTTTATTCTAATGAAGTATTTTTTTCTATTTTAAATGTAGATGAATCCCATTCTAAGATCCAATTGATATTCAGGGAAAATATCATTTGAAATAACTCTTGTTGGTTCCTCATATGGTTATCTCCATTTATTCAACAATACATACTATTTAGGTTGGTTTTTATACCATGTTATCCTTTTTCATCCACATACATGGTTAAAGAATAATATTTAATTGATAGATGTTGTACGTCTGATAGAGTACTTCTATATCTTCATACCAGACATGTTTCTTCGACCATATTCCAATTTAAAATTGATATACCTTGGTGTTGTACTCCAATATTAGGAATCTATAGATTATTGATGGACCAGGTACTAGGTGCTGCTAGTGAATGTTTTTATGATCCAATATTAGGGTGTTTCTAGCTATTTGGAATCTTTGGACACAATCAAGTACATACTGGGGACAAAAATAATTAATTTTTCCCATTAATCTCTATAAATGATTGATATTTAGAGTGTTTCCTCTCATATAAATCATTGTGGTTGTTTGATTGTATCATTCCATCAGGATCCAATTTTGGGTTTTTTATATTTCTATATGGAATATGATTTATATATCTTCGTTGATGTGAATATATTGGTTATGATGAATATTTACCCACATCCTACCACATTTTAGAGAATCTTATAACAATGAGCGGTCCAAGACAAGGTATCTTGTTTCTTCTACATATAATCATTAATATTTTGTTTCGTATATATATATATATATATATATATATATATATTAATATCAGAGTTAGGATTGATAGAATATTCTTATGATAGAGTTTCTATGTCTCATGGACTATCCCACTCATAGGTTAATTATGTGTATTATTTTAGTCTTTTTTATTTTTATAACTTGTATTTGATATTGCCATGAGGGGGGAATACAATGTTTTAGTGGGAAAAATTGTAATTTCCTCAAGTTTAAAATAATAGAATTTTAATATTTTATTTATTTTATAATATTTTTTATGTGAAAATAATTTATTTTAATAAAAATGTCCCTTCTAACATGTTTTAAGTTGTTTTGTAAAGGATAAAGTGGGTTTAAGATCCTTTTTTATCTGTAGAAATAATTTCCTTATAGGATATGTTTGGGTAAAACGATTATGTTTTATATATGGGTAACACACACTATGTTAGGGTATCATGCCCCTTTATATGGATATATATTTTTCTTATAATGTAATAGATCGAACACTATGTAAGAGTATTGTATAATAATAAGGGCACATGTTAGGGTCTAGAGTAAGAGTGCTTGTTCACATAAAGTTATTTATTAAGTGTAATGATTATGTTTTGAGATTGTTAACCAGTGTTTTTAAAGGTTTCATATGGGTAGATCAGTGTTGTATATGATTATCACGTTATTTTTAAATAATGTTAATGGATACTCCAGATCTACATATTTGTAAGTCTAAAATCAGTCAATACCAAATGGTAAATTTCATTACTTATACGGAAAAACAAAGAGTTTTGTAATAGTATTTAATTAAATCCTTTCACAACATTATTTTTTGATACAAAAAATTAATATAAACACCATTTTTCATCCCATCATCTTCAAAATAACCTGTTAGATCATTTTAATTTTTTATATTGAAAAAAACATGAAAATATATTCATTATATTTTTTATAAGTCTTAACATCAAATTTAAATGTTTTTAAACACACATTGTGTTTTATTTTATTGAAATGGTAATTTTAATTATTTTTATTTTTATTTTATATTTTCATTCTTCTACAAAAGGGGTTTTAATTAAAATATATATTCCATTTCAGCCCTCATTTTTATTTGATCCCCATTGGAGGTTTTCTCTGGTTCAGTATCTTGAATAAGAAGATCTAAAATCTTTGGATAATTTATTTTTTTTCTAGTTTTTCTTCTATATTCAGAAGAGAATTACTTAAAGGTTATTGAGTTTCAATATTTTTTATGTAAGTGTTTTTTGTAGTTTCTTCTCATTTTACATGATTATATAATTAGAATTCAAAAATATGTGTTTCTTATTTTAATAAATATATTCCTTGAATGAATACCATAAAATTCCATGGGAAATAATCCTTCATCTTCTCCTCTATGATCTAAATATAGAATGAATGAGATTTATTTTGATCATAATATCATTTTCTATGAAATATATATACTCTCAGTATTTTATAAATATTTTAATATTTTGTCAGTTAATTCATTTATAGATGATCCTATAAAGAATTTTTTGAAAAATGATGGTCCTATGATGGATTCACTATTTTCAATGTGAAATGGTTTAATTTAAATTAAATGGGTTTATTTATGTAATTTTTTCTTTTGGGTTTCAAATATTTTAATATTTAGAAGGATTATGAACTATATTAGAATATTTAACCTTGTTTATTAAAAAATTCATAAGTTTTTGGGTGATTTTGAATAAAATATTTGTTAATGTGGAGTATGGGTGTTGGCCCATGTTTGATATGATTCCATCCATTTAAATTGTATAATAACATATGAATTCATTAGGGATATTTTCCAAATAATTTATTCGTTTAAATACACATTTAAATTTTTTAATAATATATGGAAGCAAGTGGGTACGGTTATCCTTATAAATGTTGTCTTCCAAATAAATTCCTCATTGTGATTTTCTAATACTATATTCCCTTCTTAAAACATTATAAAAACTATATGTTGTTATTATCCATTAATATGAATTATTTTAATTTTATAAATACCATTGAAGGGTGTTGATGTTGTGATTATTAATATTAATGTATCATAATGATAAGGGTGAGATTTGAATTAAGTGTGAATGGATTTTTTAGGGAATAAGTCAATTTTGATATTAATGGGGGTTTCCTTTTTATTCTATATAACATGATTATGTCACTCACCATTTTTGTCTAGTCCTGGAAACCAAGATTATTGGATTCAATTAAATATATTTTCTCTTATCTATTAGATTCACACCCATCAAGTATATATTTTTAGAATATGATGAAAATTTTATATATAATTGTATATTGGAAAATTTATGTGTGTTGTCATTTTTTTCTATAAGAATCATGAATATTGATATAGTCCCAATAGGTAGAAATACTTGATTAATTAATTATCATATCTTTAGTGGAATCTAAATCATATCTAGTTCATACCCAGGACATACTATCTCTTGAAAGTTAATATAATTCCTCTATTTTTATCGTTACATTGAACCAGAGTTACCTTTTCATATTGATTATTGTTCCCAACATATTTTCTTATAGTGATATTTCATCTCTTATCAATCATAATGATTCTTCTAAAGACTATTTATATATAGTACATAATATTTCACATTTTTTATTGATGTAACTTTTTCTTATGAAATGGGTTTCATTGTATTTCGTGAAATGATTTCATTTTCAAATAATGATATGACTTGATTTCATGAATTGTTTTTAAATATAATTTTTTATAGTATAAACCTCTATTTTAATCCCAACTATATTATACAATGATCCCAAAGTGTTTATTTTCCTATCCTGAAATGAAAATTCTTGAACAATCTTTATTTTTCTATTAGTTTTAGATATCTGGAGTAACATATAAGGATACTATATAATGTATTTATTGAAATCATATTTATCTTTAAAGCTCACACCCTTGTATAAAATTTTGGTGATTCAAGCATTTGTTTCTTATAGTACATTATCATGTTATCATAATAATTCTTTTTGGTATATTTCTTAGTTTTCTAAGGGTTATGGGACATGGTCCATGGTGGGTTTTTTGGGATACCATGAGATATTATTTTTTAGTTTTCTTCTATTTTTCCTTTTTATATCCTCTATTTATACCCAAATTATGATTTATTGATTTATTTTTTAATTTTTCCTAAGTTTAAATTTATATTCATTATTATATTATATGGTAAATAATTCATAGTAGATTTTTTACATTCTCATGTTCGGGTTTCTAGTCATTGGGGATCTGGAATTCTATTCTTGATAATGTTGAATTGGTTTACAAACTTGTTTAGATGGATGTTTTGGTAAGTTCATTATACATAATTATTACTAGGTCCATGAATACATTATAAGACTTTTATCCATTCTTTAAATTTTTTATGGTTATAATAAGAATATATTGATAAAACCCATTTTATGTTCCACAAGTTATGTGATAAAGAAATTTTAAATGACTTCAAGAAAATGTTGTGTATATATGAATGTATTATTATTATGCGATGGGTTTTCACAAAAAATTTATATAATTAAACTAGAAAATATGTATAACCCATGTCATAAATTTTTTTACTATGAACCTAATTTCATGATCACAATTATATGGGTGAACCAAGTTTTCATGTCTATGAGATTATACATGGACCTATTTTTCATATAAAAAATTTAAGTGTGGACTACGATTTCATGGTTTTGTGTGGACATAGCATCATGTCCATAATTTTATGTGATGTCCATATTTTAGATAACGAGTGAAATTGTTTAATTTTACACTTGATCAAAATGTAATGCGTTCATGGTTTTAAATTATTCTTTTGTTTATGGAGATATATCATGGATATTTCAAGATTATTCATGTCTACTAACATGTATTACTTTTTAATTTTATTATAAAATTTTAATCTATAATTAATCGTGTTTATGTTATATGATAGATTGGGTATGAAGGTTTTATGTTTTGATCATGATCTCATAATACTATTCTTTCCAAATAATTTTTTGTGATCACTGATTAATCTCTCTCTAGATTACTCTTACTAAAAAACATATCTCACTTATTTTAATGTATCCTTTATAAAGGAAATAAAGACTAGTTTTTTGAAGGCTATTTTAAAGAGGCTTATAATGCATGAAATAATTTATGAGATACTCGGAAGATAAATAAAGAAAAAATATGGATTTATTTTATTTTTAGAAAAAACACAAGAAATTTACATTTCTACATTGAATCCTTATTTTATATAATGGATATTGATATAATAAGATGTATTATTTGTTTTATAAAAAATATAGGTCGCTATATTTCTTTCGAAAATATTATTAATTAACATATGGATATTCTATTTTGAAAACATTAGGGAAAATCCTTGTGATAAGTTAAATTATTGTATAAAATCGTAAAAATTTATTATAGTTGAGAGTATGTGGTTTTCCAAGCTTTAAACCCTTATATATATACTAAATGTTTATGTGGTTTTGGAATTGATTCATCTTGGGATAATATCCCCCATTAATATTTTTTTATTATATCTCAACCATCTTTTCGGTGCTTGGTCAATAAACATATACAACACACATTGGTTGACAATCTTATCACATATTCTTGGGTTAATATAAATTTTTCATATGACCCATTATAATATATTTGAATAGAATATATCCATGGATGGTCTATTTGAAAAGAATATTTTTGTTTTATTAAAAGGATATTACCTAAAAGAATCATGTGAAAATAAATTGATGAGAAACAAAATATCTTTCATAATGAATAGCCAAATAGATTAGGATCATGGCTATATTATATTATTACAATGGCCACTCAACTCTCTGATGTTGTAAATAGTAACACATGTTATCATGAATCATTGAACTCACCATTATAGTAGAATAATTCCATTTTATATTTTATTCGGAAATATATATCCTCCATTATGTGTATTTAGATATACCAGTTTTCATGAAATGGATCAATATGATGAACATGACATTTTCGATTCCTCAATGCCTAAAACATTAGAATATTTTATATTTAGTTTGTTAATTGGATGGTTAAAGTGATTAGTGGTGGTATATTATCTCCAATATAAGGAAAGATAATTAAATAAAATCAATGGAGTGTGAGTATACTATAATTTAATTCATCATCCTGTAAATTATACAAAAATTCCTATTAAAATAAGTATATATTGTTCAAATTTAGAAATGGGGGAAAATTATACATTAGTACCTATGAATCTAATTTGAAAAAAATGTGATATAATCCTCTTCGTATACCATAATACCTTAACAAAATACTATTCAATTCATTTGTTTTTTGAAATAATGTATTTGAAGGGTATTAATCATTGTGTAGTTTGTAAGCTACGAAAAAACATTAAATGTGAACACAATATGGAAACTAAATCTAGAAACCCTGATGGATTCTGTTATATGAAAACGAATAATGGTTATAATAAAGTTATAATGTTAGTTCTTCTATAAGGAATAGTAATATTAAACCTCATGCATTGGGAAAATGATTTAATTAGAACATAAAATAATTATTGAAAGAACATAAAGAAGTACCAAGTGCGGTAATTTATACATCGAGTGGATGAATATTACTGTGATGTGAAGAGGATAGTAAGTGATATGAATGGAGATAAATAACAATATAAGGAACCACCCACCATATTGTTCTATATGAAAAAGTATTTTGGGTATAATGAGAATCAATTCACCAATCCAAGGGCCACTGTTGATAATTACCCATAGAAATAGAAAATATTAAATGTTAAACATAAATTTTAGGAAATAATATATAATGAAGTGAAACATAATAATTAGGGAACAATTTTCCTCTAATATAGATATCAGGATTCTATATACATGTTTTTATGAATGTTCCTAATGATAATATTATCATTTTTTCATTAGTGAGATTTGATGTAATTTTGAGAATTTTTCATCTATCCATATATAGATTACATAATAATTTATAGAGTAATGAAATCATATTTGATATTATGAATCAAAATATGGCTATCTATCGGTGCAAGGATGAACCCAAACATATAATATAAATATTTTTTTCCAAATATGGGAGCTTATTTTAGGAATTTTTTTATTATATTATGGAATTAAATATTATTCTACTTTATAATATATTTTGGAAACTAATTATATTATTTTAGGGAAAATATGGTCAGGTATTATATTATGACACATTATTATTGAAAAAATTATTTCATGACAATTTTTAATTTGATCATTGAATTATAAGATATCAAATCATCATAATAATTGTTTTTTAATATTTTTAATAACAAAATTTGAATATGTCAAAATTTTATCTATTTAGTGAATGTAATATGATGAAATTTTTGGGTTATTTTGGGGGTTTTATTGATTAATGTATTATTTTATCAAATGAATATTTATCCATATTGTATAACAGCTGACAACAATTTAGTTATTTGAATGTTTATAATGAATATGTAATGTAATTTCATACTTTTTTGGATCTCATAATATGTTGAAAATAAATTTTTGTTCTAAAAACATGAAAAAATTCATTATGAATATTCATCTATTAGAGAAAGAAATAATGTGGAAATTTATTAAGGAATAAAAAAGTAGAAATTCTGATTATTAAATGGATAAATTAATGTATGTATATTTTATCTTGTTCTATATATTTATTAAAAAATTATCTATAATCTTTTTGAAAATGATTGTAAAATATGTTTTTATTTTATCAATTTTTTTAATGATTTGATGGTCATTTATTATTCCAATAATTTAGGCGTCTTTTATCTTTTACATTCTCATGACAAAGTTATTTATCACTCTCTATTAGTAATTGAATGTTATCTTTCTTCTCCTTATTTATATTTTCTCTTAAACATATTTATTCTTCTAGGTACCTGAAAATATGCAATTTTAGGTAACCTTTATCTTAACACATCTATTTTATTATTTGTTTTATTATTTATTTGTATTCTGTCAGTTTTCATCCTTTATATTTTCAAATTTATTTAAAATTGTATACCAAGGAAAAATTTATAAGGATTCAATTTATTTAATAGGTTATAATTAAAAAACCAAATATTTTAGAAATATATTTATTTTTATTTAAATTATAATTGTATGATATCTTTCTTGACATTATACACAATTTACAAGACGTACTATGTTATATTATAACCCTAACATTGATATTAATGGTTTAGAGAAATATTAATCATAATATGAAATTCACATAGAAATATTTTTCTCTTGACAAATTTATTGAAAAATTAATATCAAATAAGTAAAAAATTGATACACATTATATTCCTTAAAGATTATTTTTCTTCAAATATTATTTTTATTATTATTATTTGTATAATATGTAATTAATTTTAAATTTATTTATAAAATTTAACCGAAGAGTGATATAATTTTTGAGATTAGTATATAATAATTAAATATGGATGAAGTTTTTTGATATGTTTCAAATAGTTTACTCATTATGTGAATGATAGAATTTGAGGATTTTTATTGAAAAAATTCATTTCATTTCCGAAATTTTTAAAGATGTGTTTCTACATAAAATGGATTAAAACTATATTTAGTTAGTTTTTAGTATTAATAAAACATTTTTAATTTTTGGATTCAATTTTATGCTTGATTTTTTGTATAAAATTTTTTATACATTAGAAGACATGATTTTTTTGGAAAAGTAATTTTTTTCATATTTTAGGGGATTACAATTAATTTTAGTAATGAAATTACTATAAATTGAACATGAAATTATGGATTTTATATTTGGAATAAATATAGTTAATATAATTTAATAGTTTTATCTTTGTTTATTTATGATTAGGAATAGTCAAAATTGTATTTATTAGTCACGTACATAAGGATAATATGAGTAAAATATGGTTAAAACTATTGGTTAAGACACAAAAATGATCCTATGAAATTAATTTATCACTTTTTATTTGGAAGATAGTGAAAAAAATTATTCTTATGGTTTTATATAATGTTTTCCAACCCATTATTTTTAAATTGGTAACCAAATCTTGAATTTTGTGATGATTTCATATTTTTTTCATATTACAAACTATTTTTATATGCATTTAATGGCATGGATGGCATATTCCATTCAGTTATGGATTGATTCAAAAGTATTGAAACCATATTTTTTTATTTAAAGAAATTATTAAAATAATTAATTACATTATTTAGTGATAAAATGGTTTTTATATTAAACCATGACTTTTACTATAAAAAAATATCTCATGCATCTTTCGTTAATATAAAAAGAGTTATGTCTACAATACATCAAAATTAAATATAATAAAATTTATTGTAAATTTGGAATCATTATGCCAAAAATAATTATCAAGTCTTCATTTTTTCTTCATATAATTTGGTTATTTTGGTAAAAATATATTTTATCATGATTATGATAAAATTTAGGTTAATGTTGTTTAACTAGAAGTTAATTCATAAAATGTTTCAAAAAATTGACCATATTTTATTTATTTTGCTGATTTTGACCACATAATATATCGCCATCAAATTTTGTATTCATTGGTTCCAATTTATAGGATTATGATATATAATATTCAATCCTTTACATAATTCTATCTGTGTCTATTACCTCAATTTAAAAGGGGCACCCCTTATTCATAATTATTCATAATTATTGAAAATTTTATCTCCAAATATTCCAAATATTATACCAAAATATCTTATTTACACATTTCCTATAGCTAATATTTTTTCTAAAATACCATACCAAAATGGCCATATTTATAAACCATAGGATGTTGAATAAATAATATGTTATAGTATTACCCGTCCTCTATCAAATAATTTATTCTTTTAACACCTATAAATCTATACAGTATATACTAAAATAATTACCAGAGTATCATAAATGCACTATTTTTTTATTTTAAACCAAGAATTTTAATTTCATTTATATCAAATGATAAATGAAATGTATAGATTCTGTAACACCCCAAGAATTCATAATGTGTTATTTCTTCAAAATAGTTCAATAACTTGCACTACACGCAACACCGAGTTCAATTGCACCATGACTTACCATAAATCCATTTAAAAGTGGTTATGAATAGTATTAACTAAATTTTAAACTTTATATAATCCTTATAATTTTTCCATATTATGAGTATCTTAGACATAATACAAGAACAAATTCATTTTCAATATTGCACTTTTATCAACTTTTAATAGTGAACCCTTTTTAAATACAATATTTTAAACTTTTTGACTAAATGGGGACATCAAAAAAATTTAAAATGAAACATCCCAAGCTTCCACGGTACGCTTTCCTTTGAATAAAATAGTAGCGTGTGTTGTACGCAACCTTGAGTTTTAACACACGCCACAACCAATCAAACTAGCCGTTATGAATAGTAATACCTAAATTTTGAAATTATATATATTTTATATTTCAAAATGGACTTCATTTTTGGATTAGGAATATTGAAATTAGCCTAGGGTGAAATTTTGGTACTTTTCGGATAACTTTTATATTTTGATGAATAGTGAAAATTACTAAATTTTAATTAAAAACAACTTTTTTAATCAAAATAATTAATAGTGATAAATTGTGAATTTGAGTGGTTTTAAAGTATATTTAGAATATATTTTTACCATTTAATATAATGTCGGTCATTGGACATAATTTTACAATTAAACCGAACATAAACAAGTGTCAATCTTTTTATAGTTATTATCTCTTAAAAACACGCTTTTTGTTTTGACAGCGGGAATTAATTTTAAATTAATTTCTGCCACTTCTGTGTATTGAATTTAGAAAAATGGATTCCATATTTGGAATCAGGATGTCCAAATTGTGTAAATAGGTAACTTTTATTTTTAGACATTTTGAATAATTACTGTGGTAAATATTTTATTTACCATGGTTAAGGGTAAATCCGATAAATAAGGGTAAATAAATAATATTATAATAATACAAAATTACCCTAAAACGTGTCCTAACCTTATTGGTGGACACATACCCGACCATGAGCATCCTTGGGTCAATTTGGGGACCCCTTGGAGCCACTTGTATGTGGTAGGGACACTTTATATTAATAAAGTTAAAATAAAAATAAAAATGGCATAAGCTTACATCTTTTAGAAGAACAATTTTTACATAGGGATATACATGTTGGATTTTCGATTATAAATATTCATTAGAAATATAATAAGATTTCCTACATAATGATATTTTATTTATAATTTTTAGACATCAAATAATTTAAATTATTAATGACACAATAATGATGCAATGTTTACCTCATTAATAAATCATTTAAATAAATAAGATTATAATGATTAAAATATTATCTAAAACCTGTCCAATTCTTATTGGTTGATGTTATTTAGAATATTAGTCATCTTATCTTCGACCTCAATGATATTTGGACCATTATAAACCGAATATAATTATATTATAAAGTAATACTTTCACTCTTTCCTAAAGAGCCCCTCTTCTCCCTTATAAAAGGAGACCACTTCTACTCATTCCTCACACCTCTCAAGCCACTTGGCTCGTCCAAAATCTGCCCAACTAAGCTCCCCACATCCCTCGCCTCCTCCTTGAATCTTCCCCTTAGGCAGAAAGCATTTCAAGAAGTCCTTTGGTTCCAACCAAAGTGAGTTACCTAAATTAAAGGTAACGATTTCTCTTAAATTATTTTCATTTATTTTGCTTCTCCAACCCCCAAACTCTTTTTATTTCCTTTCTTTTGTAACAACACCAGTATCCTCAATATAATAGGATGTTGTTATAAGAAGGATTCAAACTACACATACACACAACTCCATCTAATGGATGATGAACATAATGTTTCTGTGGATGGAAAACTAACGCCTCACGAAACGATGATTGTTCAAATACATCTTACCGCCTCTCATGGTGGCCATTATGATGGCACTGTAATTAAATATGATATTAATGATATATATTTTATATATAAGCTTCTGTAATTCCATTTTATTTCATACCATTATTCGTTTCATGTTGTATATACATACGATAATTTCATTTGAGGAAGTGCGGACTACCGCCCCCTTAAAATGATATGACTCGTTCATACCACACATGGAACGTATAAAGGATGGTGTTAATAAACTTAAGTAACATATATAAAATATTATATTATACTGGAATAGTAATATACCTATGTATCATTTGTATTCTATTCTTTTAAAATAAAAATTAAATGGAAGTAGCGTTCGTGCGTACGTACGGACTACCGTCTCCACGAACGCGATGAGATTCATTCTCCATCGTATCCATTCAAGTATAATTATCATTTGATGATTTAAAAATGATGTTTAAGGACTTGATACCATTCTGGATTTGAATAATATACAACTTATCCTTTACAAACATGTCTTACGTAACAAAACATACAAAAGCAAACAAGTAAGTTCACACCCGAAACAGCGATAATACTAAGATATTATTATCAAATCAATATTAAAAGATCATATATGATATCATATTAATGTATATGATTCTTGTATAATTTAATAAAAATTATTTCACCATTATACCGGAGGTTAACCTACCCCAACAAAGGAAAAGTACAAGGTAAGGGTTTATTTCGCAATCTCTTCATTATTCGAGGTTGTTTATACGTAATAATCTACTGGGATTTCTTTATCATCCACATCCATGTTACTTCGAAATGTATTTCAAAACATTTTTACTATTCACAAAGAATATGGGTTATAGTCATTTATACCCTTATGTGTTTTTAAAGGAATATTTCCATCGTTTTCCAAACAAGGCACTTTTTACCTTTTGACATATTTAAGGTAAGAATGTTTTTTTTAAACTTATACGGCAGGTGTAGCTATTTACCGCCATTATAAAATCGTCAAAGTTTCCCTTAAAAGCTTACAAGGACATTTTAAAAATAAAGGTTTTCTATTATAATTATGTTATTTTTAAATGATATCAAAAAAAGAGATATTTCTCTCAAATATATGAAAATCCAGTGCAAATGTATACGTATTTAACGCAAGCTTAAAAATGTTTTTAGAAAACCTGACTCTCGAGTTTGGTAGACAGGAAGGGATTGGGAGTGGACCCATCATGGCCTGTAATTAGTCGATCAGTCTCAGAATTAGTTATTTTGTTTTCAGAAGCTTGAATAATGTTTTCATAAAAACACTGGAGTGTATTTTAGCAATTTTTAACGTAAGTATCTTCTTAAAAAATTGCATCGGTAGGTCTCATGAGACAAACTAGTGTCATGGCACAAGGCCTTGACAAAATCTTATTTGTAGTCTTGGCACGAGGCCTTGACTATGTGGTTATGACAGTCTGGCATTATGCATTCCAACATTATGAAAATGGTTATTGATTTTTTCATGTGATTATTCGATTAGTAGAATATCCATGTGAATAAGTAAATGGCATTATTTCATTTTACTTTTTCCATACTATGTTGAAGTTCAATTTTAAAAGGCTTTTGTTTTAGTAATTCATTGCCTTAAATGTTTATGCTTATTTTGAATGTTCCGCTATATTGTTATCCTTACTGGGCATTTGAGCTCACCCCTTTTCTATGTTTTATTTTTCCCAGGTAGTGAAGAAGTAAATTATGAATGACTTGCAGGGATATTATGAGGGGTTAATAGTGTGGATATGAAGACTTTGTTGTTGTAGTAGTTTTTCACTTTGAAATGTAATGTAAAACTTTATGATTATATCTAGTGTTTCCAAGGCTACTAAACCAATCGGTCTTTCGGGATTTGATCTTTCTTGTGATCATGCCAATGTTATGAAGTAATGCACCGACTCTGGGTAGCTGGGGTCGGGGCGTTATAGATTATGTATATATGAGGACTAAAACCTCTACAAGAGATGTGATTCATTATTTATCACCTAATTCATGCATGTTTTTAATGAGGTATTTACTATTTAAATATGATATTCATGAAATAATTTTACCTTTTTAATTATAATAATTTATCTTTCTTTTTTACCATTCCAATCATAAAAAATTTATAACGTCAATTACACATATGTTAGAACTACCACATCCATAAAGAGATGTGATTAGGTTTTTATTTTTTATTTAAATGGATGATAATAATGATTAATATAAATAATATATTTTATATCAGGGATAGAATTATTATACTAATAATATGAATTACAATTCATTTTTCGTTGATTCTATCTATTGAAAACGTGAAACATCACTTTTGAGTACACATAGAAAATAGTCTCCCTGAAATGATGTAATTCCATTTTCATTAAAAAAAATTATTAATAGTCATAAAAGTGTATGTTATTGTTTAATATTATTCTAATGAACTGATAAAAATTATGTAGATTAATTTCACCAAGATCAATATATGAGAAATTGTATAAAGTAACAGAAACATACGTGAATAATGAAACAGTTATCACAAGGAATAATTGTTATAGTAAAGAATTGATAATAAAGAATTGATAGGATTTTAAAAAAAATCATATATAATATGATATATATATATATATATATGTTTATGTAATATAAATTTAAGAAATAAATAAGTTTTATATTGGAAGTTTGAATATACATAGTGACATAAGAGACTTGATGTTTTATGTATTTTCATCTAACATTTATTTCGAAGAGATATATGTCATATTCAACAATAAATTATTTCATTTAGGGTATCAGCATTACATTTTTTATAACAGAAAAAAAATCCATTTATATTAATATCATTAAATATTCATTTGATTTTATTTCTTTCATGGGGGTCATGATTCAATGGTTACCAAAATTTTGAATGATATAGGATTCAATCTCATGTTTATCGAGATTATATATATTATAATTTCATTAATTGAAATTTTATTGATCCTGTATATATGAATACATATATTTTATTATAATCTATATTTTCATAGTGTTTTTATGTATTACTACCATTTTCTATTCTATGGTATATCAAACTATTGGAAAAAAATTATATAAAATCAAACCTTATTTCCACTTTTGACATTTAATAGTTTATTCCATGTTTTCACACTTCAAAATTATTTTCCGAATGTTTTATATAATTCATTAACTATTTTAGAATTTAATTTTCACTTCTATTTAATTTTTTTATCATGTATTAAAAAAGAATATTTAGTGATAATTTTATCTTAACAATACATTTTATTATTTTTACAATGGTTTAAAATGGGTGTTTTTATTTAACACATATAGTATGGAATGATTATCTCGTCTTTCTTACCATTAATTTATGTGGAGATTAATTTATATTTTTCTATACTTATTCTCAATAATTATGTTTTAAATACTATTTTGGAAATGTTTATATTGAAAATAAATTATATGATTATAAAAATGTAATTTCTATAAGAATTATTCTTGATATTCTTTTAGTGGATTTTTTCATCTATTATGACATATTTTGATGTTAAATTTTCATCATTAGGGTTGTTGTTATATTAGACTCCCCTTATCATTTTTGTTGAATGACTGTGTTTAAGATGATATAACATTGATAACCCATATCTTCTTTTCTATGGGTTATTTTATTATGAAAAAATTTATGTTATCATGGTTGTGATTCATATATATGAAGGGAATATGATTATATGATGCGGGTTATATTATATCACTATAATTTATTGGGTAATAATGGATGAATCATGATATAAATATGAAAAGAGTTAAAATTATTTCATGTTTCTTAAAATTATGCATTGACATTATTTTCATGTCCATAGTATTATGACGCACATGGTTTTCTTGTCTATATGATTAAGCGTTTGAATAGGATTCTTGAATAAAATATTATGCGTAGTCCTGCATTAATTAATTGATTATTATATGAGGTCCTAATATCATGTCCTAACATAATGGGTTATTTATTTTATAATTATACTTATTTACAATCTTATAGAATTACATTTTTCCCACAATCCTATATTTATGTTTTTATTTAATGGCTCATGACTGATTATTGATGACACTTCACTCATACGAATTATTCTTATTTCTTTAGAAATGTTTTATAAAAAATCATTACTATTATATAAGAAATAATGGGTAAGAATACTGTATGTTAAAATCATGTTCTCATAAACTTATCTTTATTATATTCTTGTATTTGATCATTGATTGATATGTCAATTAGTTATTCATATTAATCTTTTGAAAAAAACTTTTCATATGATTTCTTTACATTATTATGAGTAATGGTTTTCTCTTTGGGATTTCAAATGATATTATAATATGAGAAGAATATTATAGGAGATATTGATGATACTCTTTGAAATAATATGTTTATATATAAAGTTCAAAATGTCAATGAACCCTTATAGGGACAAAATTTATTGTAATGATATGTTGTAACACCCCAAGATTTCAAAGTACATTATTTATTCAATGTAATTCGATAACTTGCACTACATGCAACACGAAGTTCAAGCACACCATGACTTACCAAACTAGCCGTTCTGAAGTACTTATGAATAGTATTAACTTAATTTTTAACTTTATATAATCTTTATAATTTTAGAATCCATATTATTAGTTTCTTAGACATTATATAATAACAAATTCATTTTTTTCAGATAAAAGAAGTATTTTTCAAAAAATTCAATTTTACCGCCTTTTAATAGAGAACCCTTTTAATATTGAATATTTGAATCATTAATATATTAAATTTTACAAAATAAACTTTTCATTAGAATTTATACATAAGAATTTAGTTTCAATTATTTTTTGGTGGTTTTCTGATAACTTTCAGATTATGGTGAGTAGTGAAAAGTATTGAAAACAACTTTTTTAATTAAAATAATTAGAAGTGTTAAATTATACATTTTAATGGTTTTAAAGTAAAAATATATTATATTTTTTCCATTTAATACAATTTTATTAATTGGAAATAATTTCACTTTGAAATTGAACATAAACAAGTATCAATCATTTTTTAGTTATTATTTCTTAAAAACACGTTTTTTGGTTTTGACAATGGGAATTAATTTTAAATTAAGAAATGATTCTTCTATGATTTTAATTTGGTAAAATTGACTTAATTTTTGAATTCAGAATATAAATATTATATTAGGGTGAAATTTTGGTATTTTTCTGAAAACATTCATTTTTTGATGAATAGTGAAAAACATTGAGTTATTGGTTAAAACCGAATTTTTTTAAATAAATATTTATATTCTTTAAATTTAATCTAGGTAAAAATAGATACATAATACCTATATAAGTACAATATAATTAATTAGAGTCATTTTATAATAAGTTTAGATATATACTAAATTTATTGAACTTTTTACCGTCTTTTAACCACCTCATAGGAAAATTTACAAATTTAAATAAAACATAATTTTACCATTTCTGTGAATTGAATTTCAAAAATCCGAGAGACACAGTTAACCTTAGTAAGTAAAATTTTGTTCAATAGGATGAAAATAATTTTTGGTGAATAGTAACTTTTGACTTTTATTTACCGCGATTAAAGGTAAATCGGGTAATTCAAGGTAAACAGAATATTACAATAATAAAAAATTACCTTAAGTGTTTTCATAACCTTATTGGATGAGTCATGGACGACCAAATGCAATCTTGGGTCGATTTTGGGACCTCATTAATCCACCTATGAATTATAATGACGCATTTTTTAATTAACTTAAATTAAAGGCCAAAATGAAATAAACATATATCTTTTAGTAGATTAATTTTTACACAGTGTAATATAAGTTATCTTTTAGACACTAAATATAAATTGGAAAGTTAAAATGATTTATTATATAATGGTGTTTTATTTATATTTTTTAGACATTAAATAATTTAATTTATTTATGATACAATGATGATTCACTAATAACCTTATTAATGAAATATGAAAATAATTGAAATTATAAATATCCATAAAAATGTAATTTGAGACTTCTAATAAATTCCGCTAATTTTATAGGTTAATATGAAATTATAGGGTTGATTAAATGAATTTTTTTTGATGTAATAATGATGTTATAAATTTAACAAAAACAAAATAGCAAATAGTGTTAAAATTGACCGAAAAGTGTTTTAAAAACAAATATGATATTATTAATTGATATTCTATTCCATAAAATATAAGGATCATGAAAAGGTCTTAAAAATATTATATATTTCATTAATAAACCATTTTATGTTCTTTTGGATGTTTACAGTAAGTTTATTAGCCATATAATATAAAAATACAAAGAGACTTGGTAAATGTCAAACTAATTAACTAAGAGTTAAATCTAAAGGATGGGGTTAATATATTGACCCAGACCTGTCTAAACCCTATTGTATGAGTAGTTTTAGAACCATCCCCACATAATCCTTGAAATAAATCATTTTTAGGCATTATAAATCGAAAATGATTTTATTATAAAATAATATTTCAATCTTTTCCTATGGTTCCTCTCACCCCTCCTATACAAGGGCACTCCCACTTCTCTCAAATTCATAAATTAAAATCCTTTTGGGTGAGCCAAACCCTACCCAAATATCCTATATACTATCCTACTTTAATTCTAGAGGCCATACTTTAGTCATAAATCCATCCTATGGATCCCTTTTGATCAAATCAAAAGGAAGAACCTGAGAGGTAAATATTTTATCACCTCTTTAAAGTTATTTTCTTCTTCCACTTCTTCTTTCATTTTTGTTTCTATTATAAAACAATAACTACATTAACTTCTATATAATGTGGTGTTATTATAAATATTTTACAACCATATTAATTATTTTATCCATCCTTTGAATGACATGTCACCATACGTGTGTACATACGGCTTACCGTCTCCACGTTGTGGTGTAGTTATTATTCAATACGTTATTATTTGGATGGGTATAATAATGATAAATAATTGATGAAAATAATGAATATAACATGATAATGATTCTCTATATATGATATAACATCCAATTATATAAAATTTTAATATCAAAAGAATGATATTGTCGCTTGTGCGTATGTACAAATTACCATCTCCACAAACGCGATACATTCATTCTCCATCATAACAATTCAAGACTAATTTTCATTTGATGATTAAAAATAATCTTTAAATACTTGATATCATTCTGGATATGAATAAGAAACATCCCATCCATAACCAACCTGACTCACATAACAAATAATATAAAGGAAAATGAATCATTTAACACCTGAAACGACGTTAATGCTATGATATTATTAACAAAGAATTGTTAAAATATGATATATGATACCAAATTAAGGTATATGATTATTTTATATTCAATAACAATTATTTCACCATTATACAGGAGGTTAAACTACCCTCTAACAAGTAAAAGTACAAGGTAAGGGTTAATTTCACAATCTCTTCATTATCCGAGGTTGTTTATATATAATTATCTAGTGGGACCTCTTTATCATCCACATCCATGTTTCTTAAAAAAGTATTTTAAAACATTCTTAATATTTTATAGACTATGGGTTAAATTCATTTATACCATTTTTTTACATTTATAATATGTTAATAAAGGAATAGTTTTCTCATTTTCCAAACAATGTACAGTATGAATTTTTCAACAAAATTAAGGTAAGAATGTTTTTTATCCTTTATGGCGGGAGGAGCTATTTTATAACATTATAAAATCGTCGATGCTTAACTTACAAGCTTATAAGAATATTTTCCAATATAAATGTTTTATTTTATAATTACGATAATTTTAAGTTATTTCAAAATAGAAAGGTATATTTCTCTAAAGAGGTTTTTATTTCATCTACGTGAACATCCTTCGATGGATTTTATGTTTTTTTTAAGTTGTTATATTATGTTACAAAACTTATATATTGTATTGATGTTTTTGTGATATGTTTTACTATGGATGTGTTATTTCATACCATTCATGGTTTATGGATAATGTATTGACATTTCATATTTCAGTTTTAATACAAATGTTTATGTTATGTTTAAACCTTTTCATATGAGGAATGCAGTAGACTTAGTAAGTAACGGGTGGATCCCACTATAGCTCCTCGAAGCATTGGTAAGTCTCTTGAGAAAAACTAGTGTCTTGGAACAAGGCCTTGGAAAAATCTTATTTTTAGTCTTGGCACAAGGCCTTGACTATGTGGTTATGAAACTCTCTCATTATGCATTCCATCATTATGGATGTGGCTATTGATATTGCATGTGATTATTCGACTAGTAAAATATCTATGTGAGTAAGTAAAAGGAATTTTTTTTATATTTTCCATGTTATGATGAAGTTTATGTTGAAAAGGAATTTATTTTAGTTTTATACATTGCCTTAATTGTTTATTCATTTTTATGAATGTTTCCACTATATCGTTATCCTTACTATGTATTTGAACTCACCCCATTCTATGTATTATTTTCCCCAGATGCGAAGAAGTATATTATGACTAAGATATAGGGTTAAGCTTAGGGAACAATGGAATTCTCAAAGGATTATTTTTTTGTGTTGTATGTTGGAAAGTGAAATGTAATGTTCATGTATGTAATCTATTTTCCAAGACTACTAAACTAATCGGCCTTTCGGAACATGATTCATTGTAATCATGGAAATGTATTAAAATAATACACTGACTCTCAGAAACTGGGGTTAGGGAGTTATATTTGGTATTAGAGAAAGTTTATTACAAACAATGGAAACTAGATTTATATAAACTCTGATTAGAGCACATAACCCTAATATACGCTTTAAATATTAGTATAGAATAACTTACTAGAATTTTGGTAATGTAGATATTTTGTGAGGTTTCCTAGAAAATAAATCCATGTATAGATACGAGCAGGTAGAGGTGGCTCTGGAACAGTTGTACATCGGGGTAAAACCTAAAAACAACTCTTTGAGCTGGACTCAAACGAGAACTAGTGCACGACAATGGGTAAATTAACATGTGAACACCTTAACTTTATGGAAGGGATATTACAACCAAAAATTTTTTATCCTAATACCTAATGTTTTTTTGAACCGATGGTATTTTAAATCATAATAGATTGATGGATTTGGGGCCCTCAATTTTACACTAGTTTGTGATTGATAACCTCATCCACTCCCTATAAATATTTATGTTTTTCCTCCAATTATGTGTCTTTAATTTCTACCAATGTTTTCCAAATAGAGATCATAATTTGGGGGTGACCCTTTCATTTCCCT
This sequence comes from Viscum album, assembly GCA_963277665.1. Classification (NCBI taxonomy): domain Eukaryota; kingdom Viridiplantae; phylum Streptophyta; class Magnoliopsida; order Santalales; family Viscaceae; genus Viscum; species Viscum album. Next base: position 135,639,982 of record OY728141.1, read on the forward strand.
TTTCCTCTTATTAAGACTAAATTTTATTAACCCAATTTACGATGTGGGTTTTCCCACAAAGGTATTTTCTATTTTCAAACATTTATTTTCAAAGAAAAATTTAAAAGTGTGAGGATTCAATTTATTGAATGAGGGAAGAATGTAACACCCCATGATTTCACAGCACGTTAATTCTTTAAAGTAGTTCTATAACATGCACTACACCCATCACCGAGTTTATGCGCACCACGACTTACCAAACTAGTCGTTCAAAATCAGTTATGAATAGTATTAACTAAATATCAAACTTTTTATTATCCTTATAATTTTATAATCCATATTATGAGTTTCTTAGACATAATATAAGAACAAATTCATTTTTTCAGATAAATGAAGTATTTTTCAAAAAATTAAATTTTACCACCTTTTAATGGAGAACCCTTTTTAAATACAATATTTGAAACTTTTATATATTAAATTTGATAAAATATACTTCTTCTTTAGAATCAGGACATAAAAATTTAGTTTCAAAAAAAATGGTGGTTTTCTAATAAATTTCATATTTGGTTGAATAGTGAAAAATAATGAAAACAAAATTTTTAACCAAAATAATTAATATTATTAAACTATATATTTTAATGGTTTTTAAGTATGAATAGATTATATTTTTACCATTTAATCAAATGTTAGTCATTGGAAATAATTTAACATTCAAATTGAATATAAACAAGTATCAATATTTTGTAAGTTATTATTTATTAATAACTTGCTTCTTGGTTTTTTCAACGAGAATTAATTTTAAATTAATAAATGAAACTTCATTTTTTTAATTTGGTAAAATAGACTTATTTTTTTAATTCGGAATATCAAAGTTATCTAAGGGTGAAATTTTTAAATTTTTTGAAAACATTCAATTTTTGATGAATAGTGAAAAACACTTAGTTATTGGTTAAAACCAACTTTTTATTTAAATAATTATATATTTAATTTAAATGTATTTTAGGTCAAAATAGATACATAATACCTATATAAATTCAATATAATTCATTGTATTCATTTTATAATAAGTTTAGAGATATAAAAACATTATTGATCTTTTTACCGTCTCTTAACCACCCCTAAGAGAATTTTCAAATTTTAATAAAACATAATTTTACATTTCTGTGAGTTGAATTTCAAAAATTTGAGAGAAATGGTTAACCTCAGTATGTAAAATATGGTTCTATGAGATGAAACTAATTTTTGGTTAATAGTAACTTTTGATATTTATTTACCGCAGTTAATGATAAATAGGGTAATTCAAGGTAAAAAAATATTATAATAATAAACAATTACCTTAACACTTGTCCTAACCTTATTGGATGAGTCAGGGCCGACCGTGGACATCCATGGGTCGATTTTGGGATCTCATTGGGCCACTAATGAATGATAATGACACTTTATTTTAATTAACATTAGGTAAAGGCAAAAATGAGATAAACAAATATCTTTTAGTAAATCAAATTTTACATGGGGTAATATAAGTGATCATTTAGACTATAAATATTAATTGGAAGTTTAAGAATATTTCCTACATAAAGGTATTTTATTTATATTTTTTATACAAAATATATTTTATTTTATTTATGACACAATGATGATGAAATAATTACCCTATTAATAAAATATTAAAATAATCGATATTATAAATATTCATATAAAATTAATTTTAGACTTTTTATGAATTAAACTAATTTTATAAGTTAATATGGTATTTTAGGGTTGATTGAAGGATTTTTTTTCGAAGTAATAATTATGTTATGAATATAACAAAAATAAAATAGAAAATAGTGTCTAAATTGACATAAAAAAGTTTTTAAAACAAATATTATATTATTAATTGAAATTATATTCGTAAAAATCAATGGTTCAGACAATAGTGTTAAATAATATTATATATGACATTAATGAACCACTTTATGTTATATCGAATAATTTTATAGTAATATTATTAACCACATAATATAAAAATACAAAGAGACTTGGTAAATGTCAAAATAATTAACTAAGAGTTAAATATAATAGAAGAAGTTAATATAGTTATCCAAACATATTAAAAGCTATTGGTTGACTATTTTTAGACCCATAACCATATTAAAATTGAAATAAATCATTTTTGAGCCATTAGAAACCGAAAATGATTTTATTATAAAATAGTATTTCAATCATTTCCTAAGGTTCCCCTCAAACCTCTTATAAAAGGGCACTCCCCCTTCTATCAAATTCATACCTTCAATGCCATTTGGGTTGGACAAACCCTACCCAAATTTCATCTCAAATTAACTCTCTTTATCCTAGAGGCCTTTATTTAGTCATAAATCCATTATAAGGATCACTTTTGATCAAATCAAAAGGAAGAACTCGAAGAAGAGGTAAATATTTCATCACCTATTTCAAGTTCTTTTCTTCTTCCACTTCTTCATTCCTTCTTGTTTACATTATGAAATAATTACTTCAGTATATTCTGTATAATTTTGTGTTATTATAAATATTTTACAACCATATTCATTATTCTATCCTTCATTTTAATGACATGTCACCATACGTGCATATGTACGGCTTACCGTCTCCACATCGTGGTGTAGTTGTTATTCAATACCTTATTTTTTGGATGGGTATACTAATGATGTATAATTGATGTAAATAATAAATATAACATGATAAGTATTATTTATATATGATATACCATCCAATTATATACTATTTTAATATCAAAAGAATGATATTGTCGCTCTGGCATATATAAGGATTACTGTCTCCACAAACGCGATGAGATTCATTCCCCATCATAACCATTCAAGAATAATTTTCATTTAATGATTAAAAATAATGTTTAAAGACATGATATAATTATGGATATGAATAAGAAACATCCCATCCATATCAAACATTACTCATGTAACAAAAATATAAAAGAAAATCATTTAACACCTGAAATGATGATAATACTAAGATATTATTGACAAATCAATGTTAAAAGAACATATATGATAACATATTACTGTATATGATTCTTGAATAATTTAATGACAACTATTTAACCATTATAAAGGATGTTAACCTACCCTTGGCCAAGGAAAAGTACAAGGTAAGGGTTAATTTCACAATCTCTTCATTATCTGAGGTTGTTTATATGTAATTATCTACTCGGACCTATTTATCATCCACATCCATGTTTATTAAAAAAGTATTTCAAATAATATTTACTATTTTGTAGACTATGGGTTAAAGTCATATATAACATTTTTTGACTTTTATAAGATGTTTATAAAGGAATCATTCTATCATTTTCCAAACAAGGTACTTTATGATATTTTTTACAAAATTAAGGTAAGAATTTTTTTAATTTATACGGCGGTTGTAGCTATTTTCCACCGTTATAACATCGTCGAAGATTCCCATACATGATTATTAGAATATTTAAAAATATAAATTTTTTATTCTATAATTATGTGAATTTTAAATGAATTCAAAATAAAAAGAGCTATTTCTCTAAAATGGTTTTGATTTCATCTAGGTCAACATCCTTTGATGGATTTTATGTTCGTTTGAAGTTGATTTATTATGATACAAAACATCATTATTATATTGATGGTTTTCTGATATGTTTGACTATGGATGTGTTATTTCATACCATTCATAGTTTATGGATAATATACAAACATTTTTTATTCCAGTTTTAATACAAATGTTTATGTTATTTTTAAACCTTTTGATATGAGAAATGAATTTGACTTAGTAGGTGACGGGTGGAGACCGCTATAGCTCCTCGATGAATCGGTAGGTCTCATGAGAAAAAATAGTGTCTTGGCACTAGGCCTTGGAAAAAAATTATTTGTATTCTTGGCAGAAGGTCTTGACAATGTGGTTAGGAAAGTCTGGAATTAGGCATTCCATCATTATGAAAGTGGCTATTGATATTTATTGTGATTATTCGACTAGTAGAATATCCATGTGAGTAAGTAAATGTAATTATTTTGATTTATATTTTTTATATTATGATGAATTTTTTGTTGAAAAGGCTTTTGATTTATTTTTTACCTTTCTTTAAATATTTATGCTTATTTAGGAATGTTTCTGATATATTGTTATCCTTAGTGAGCATTTCAGCTCACCCCTTTCAATGTTTTATTTTCCCAGGATGCGATGAAGTATATTAGTACTGAGATGCTGGGTTAAGCTAATGGGACAATGGAATTCTCAAAGTATTATTTTTTTGTGATGTATGTTGGAAAGTGTAATATAACGTTAATGTATGTAATCTAATTTCCAAGATTGCTAAATTGATCGGTCTTTTTGGACTTAATTCCTTACAATCATGCCAATGTATTAAATAATGCACCGAATTTAGGTAACTGGGTCAGGGAATTATATATGTATTGTATATTCATCTAATAAGAAAGAGCTTCTTTGGATGGATATGTTTTTCCACAACCACATCACCCCACCTCTACTCTCGACTTTATTTCTAACTTCATTTCATGTAACTAGATCTACTCTAGTTTCCTCATGTGTGTCACCAGTTATTGTCTTCTCCCACATCTGAATCAGCATCGACTTAGAATACGAATGAACATAGATCATAAAATTTTGTTTTCATTGGAATCCTACATGTGGAAAACTCACAGGCCCATACACGGATGAGGGCAGTTTGACCTGGGACTACTTCATGCTGCTCATCGATGTCGAGGGTTCCTAAGGGATTTAGTGGTTGATGATGACATTTTGGGAACAACACTACCCCGTGATGCCTTTTGGTTTTGTTGCGGTCCGAATGAGGCTAGATCATCATTGTCATTTCTAGGGATATTACACACACTTGGATGGAGGATGTAGGAACAATCAGTTCAATGATGCCATATCCTTAACAATTCACATCTCGATTCCTCACTAGTTTACTTGGTGGTTATTTTTGTTTCCTTTTGATGTTCCTGGATATTTCGACATTTTCATGGTTTTATTTTCTAATTCATTATTCTCTATGACACACAACGTGAATTTTTTTAGGTTCGATAGATTCAATGATGTTTTTAATCATTATGGTGAATTTGGTGAAGGTATAACTATTCGAGTGATTTTTTTGTTGTATCGCCCATAGCAGCTAAGCAGTCTCATGGTTCCTCATTCAATAAATCGTTTAATTAAACCCTCACCATAGTTAATCCTCATTAAAATATTCCTATATTGATTTTCATATGCCTTATTTTGTATTATTTTTTTTGTTGTTCATATTGGTTTTTTACATTATGTTTGGCCAGGCATATCCCCTAGTAGTTTGTTATTTGTTGTGTTGGTCTCTATTGTCTCTACAAAGGTAGATCCCCTTTGACACCCTACCTCTTATTTTGTTATTTTTTATTCTCACTTAACCATAATATGTTCTTATATTTAAAATATAGAAAAAAAATTGTTTGGCAGAGTATATTCATCTAATAAAATGTTATATTTATATATAAACTATAAAAGTCACAAATAATTCTCTCACTTAATTTTGGGTTGAGGAATTGAGTCATATAATTCCCAGATCTCTTGAAAATGAGGAATAATATTTTTTTTCTTCAAGATATCCATTAAATGTTTTAGTTTGATGATATTAATATCATCATATATTTTACCTACATGTCCCTTTTTGAGAAATTCTCTAATTATTTATCCATAATTTTTTATATATAGGTAATTGAATTATCATTTATTCACTGTCTTCACCACATGATCTATCATGAGACTCTAAATTTCTATTATTTTATATGCTTTGGACTTTATATAAATTCATGTAATCAATCAAATATTTTGATATCTATATGGGAATAATCACATGATTTCTGATTTATTCTCTTATTTGGATGATTTATTCATTGTGATAATCTCTATATTACCCCTAACTCACATTTTTATCTTGGGTTTTTATGCATATTTCATTGAAAATACCTATATAGTAATGTTGAGTGATGATAAATATAAGAAAATAATCATAAAATAACTATTATAAATTTTGAACCTCCACATGTAAATCATTATAACACTATCATATTAGCTAATAGTTCATAAAAAACATCATTTATTAGACACCTTTTGTAACGCCCCGACCCTAATTACCTAGAGTCGGTGCATTATTACATAACATTGGCATGATCACGAGAAAGATCAAGTCTCGAAAGACCTATTAGTTTAGTAGACTTGGAATAACTAGATACATCCATAAATTTTTACATTACATCATAAAAAAACATCTTTTCTTCATATCCCCTCATACTATCCCTGCAGGTCATTCATAAATTACATCTTCATAATCCTGGGAAAAATAAAACATTGAAAAGGGGTGAGCTCAGATGCTCAGTAAGGATAACATTATAGCAGAAGCCTTCATAAATAATCATAAACACTTAAGGAAATTTATAACTAAAACAAAAGCCTTTTAAACTTGAACTTCAGCATAAAATGGCAAAGGTAAAATGAAATAATTACATTTACTTACTCACATGGATATTCTACTAGTCGAATGATCACATGCAATATCAATAACCACTTTCATAATGATGAAATGAATAATTCTAAACTTTAATTTCTTTTCAAGGCCTCTTCCCAAGACCTTGGGGCTAACTGTAACCGGAACCCAACCCGGAGTGCCTCTAATAACCGGACACCAACCCGGAGTTCCTCTAATAACCGGACACCAACCCGGAGTGCCTCTAATAACCGGAGACCAAACCGGAGGGCTTACTTTTACCAGTCCCTAACCTGGAGGGATTACTTTTACCAGTCCCCAACCTGGAGGGCTTACTTTAACCAGTCCCCAACCTGGAACATACTTGTCCAACACATTCATATGAAGTAAAGGTTGAAATATAACATAAAAATTCTTATTGGAACTAACATACGAAATGTCAATACTTTACTCATAAACCATGAATGCTATAAAAATAACACATCCATAGTCAAACATAACTCATTCGATATAATATGGAAGATTGTATTGTATCACATTAACCTCAATCAAGAATAATGAAGGATGTTGACATAGATGAATATAATCATCAAAACAATTTGAGAGAAATATCTCCCTTTTCTTTAAATCATTCAAAAGTCGCGATATTTGTCAAGAATCCATTTAAAATAGTTTTTTGAATCAAAGTGTCCCATACCACTTTGAAACTTTTAAAAGGAGTTTTGATTTTAAAACTTTAATGTCCATATAAATAAATCCTTAAAACCATTTTTAAAACATGGACATTAATGAGCGATATTTAGAAGACTAAGTCTTTAAAATATTTAAAAATGGTATTTTAGTTAGAGATTCTAACCAAAAGAGACACTTGAATACAAATAATTGAGGTAATCAAAACTTTGTAATATCATGAGAATAAAGGAATTCATGATATATTATGTCAAAGTACATTATATACACCACATAAAAGTGATTTGGTGTATATCAACAAAGAAGTCTCAATGGAATGTAAATTGAGATGAAATCTCTCATAAAGGCCGTATCCTTAGGTTAAGGATAAATCAACGACATAATTATGTGTGAAAAATATAAATACACTAAATATTATTGGATATTCAGTGTAAAACAATCAAATGATATTCACACATATTCTTGTAAAAACAACACCAACGAATTGGATGTTTAACTCAACAAATGGTGAATGAGTTAAAATTACTCTTATCAAATTCATATCAATGACTTGAGAATTACCAATGAGTGATTATTTGTATCAAACTTATATCCACAAGAAGGGGAGTGGAAATTATGACATAATCAAATCAATAGTGATTCCACACATAATCATGGAGTAATATAATCAATGAAATATGTGTAAAGCCAAATGAGTGGGAATTGAAATCTCAAATTCCCTTACCGATTAGGTAACATACGAAACATAGACCCATGAAAGAAGTATCATACCATGATGATGTAAATACCCATAAATTAAAGTATATTACACAATGAATACAATCATGGGCAGTACACATACACCACAAGCAATAATTAAGTGGTGATCAATGGAAATCTCACGAAATTAAAAGTGAGATAAGAAACCCCTTACCACGTTAATCAACTGAGTCGTATGGCCAAAAGTTAATAACCGCCAAATTATTTACAGAATAACATGAATATAAATAGAATCATGAATATATATCAAATGGCAGTACACAATACACCACTTTCAATAATTTAGTGGTGAAAAATGGAAATCTCACGGAATTGAAAGTGAGATAAGAAAATATCTTACTTTGTACTTTTTCCTTGGTCGATGGTAGGTTTACCTCCTGTATAACGGTGAAATAATTGTTATTGAATTATACAAGAATCATTTACTTTAATATGATATCATATATTATCTTTTATCATTGATTTGTTAATAATGTCTTATAATTATCGTCATTTCGGGTGTTAACGGGTTCATTTTACTTTATATTCTTTGTTATGTGAGCCATATTCGTTATTAATGGGATGTATATTATTCATATCCAGAATGATATCAAGTCCTTAGATACTATTTTTAAATCATAAAATGATAATTATACTTGAATGGATATGATTGACAATGAATCTCATCGCGTTCGTGGAGACGGTAGTCCGTACATACGCACGAGCGACAATATCATTATTTTGATATTAAAATAATATATAATTGGATTTTATATCATATATACAGAATCATTATCATGTTATATTTATTATTTACATGAGTTACACATCATTATTATACCCATCCAAATAATATTATATTGAATAACAATTACACCACGACGTGGAGACGGTAAGCCGTACGTACGCACGTATGGTGACATGTTATTCAAAGGGTGGATAGAATACTGAATATGGTTGTACCATATTTATAATAAAATCACATTATATGTGAGATACTGGAGTTATTATTTTATAATGGTAAGAACAAAGAAAGAAGAAGTGGAAGAAGAAAGGAACTTGAAAAGGGGTGGTGAAAACATTACCTCTTCTTCGGGTTATTTCTTTTGATTTGATCAAAAGGGCTCCTTAGGTTGGCTTTATGATCAAACTAAGGCCTCTAGGTTGTAGTGAGGGAAGTTGAGATAGTATTTGGGCAGGGTTTGGCCGAACCAAAGGGCTTTGAAGGTGTGAAGAAATGAGAAGGAGGAGTGCCCTTTTATAAGATGGGTGAGGGGCACCTTTGGAAAAGCTAGAGATATTAGTTTATAATAAATTCATATTCGGTTTCAAATGGCTCCAAAGTTGACTATTCAAAGGTTAAGGTTTGTATGGGTCGAAAAAAACTCAACCAATAGAATTTAGACAGGTTTGGGTACTTATATTAACCTTATCTTTAAGTATTAACTCTAAGTTAATTAGTTTCACTTTTACAATGTCTCTTTGTATTTTTATATTATATGGTTAATAAACTTACCATATACATACAAGCGACCCCCAAGTGGTCCATTAATGATACACCTATCATGATATAAGTCTCTTGGCCGAACCTTATATTTTTAGGAATTTAATATCAATTAATAATATAATATTTGTTTTAAAAACTCTATTATGTCAATTTTGACACTATTCAATAGTTGATTTTTGTGAAACTCATAACAGATTGATTACTTCGAAAAAAGTACATTAACTCAATACTAATATATCATATTATCCTAGAAAATTATTTTAATTCATTAAAAGTTTCATATTATATTTATTTGGGTATTTTTAATATCAATTATTTTGATTTTTCACTATTATAGTAATTATTCCATCATCATTGTGTCATAAATAAATTAAATTATTTAATGTCTAAAAATTATAAATAAAATATCATTATGTAGTAAATCTTTTTATCTTTCTAAGGAATATTTATAATCTAAAATAAAACATATATAACCCTCTGTAACAATTGTTTTGTTAAAAGATATATGCTTGTGTCATTTTTGTATTTATTTTAACTTAATTAAAATAAAGTGTCATTATCACTTACAAGTGGATATATGGGGTCCCAAAATAGACCCAAAGATGCCCATGGTCGACCATGTATCAACCAATAGGGTTAAGACACGTTTTAGGGTAATTTAGTATTATTATAATATTATTTTTTTAACCCTTATTTACCGGATTTACCCTTAACCATGGTAAATAAAATATTTACCGCAGTAATTATTCAAAATGTCTAAAAATAAAAGTTACCTATTTACACAATTTGAACATCCTGATTCCAAATATGGAATCCATTTTTCTAAATTCAAAACACAGAAGTGGCGGAAATTAATTTAAAATTAATTCCCGCTGTCAAAACTAAAAGCGTGTTTTTAAGAGATAATAACTATCAAAAGATTGACACTTGTTTATGTTCGGTTTAATTGTAAAATTATGTCCAATGACCAAAATTATATTAAATGGTAAAAATATATTCTAAATATACTTTAAAACAACTCAAATTTATAATTTATCACTATTAATTATTTTGATTAAAAAGTTGTTTTTATTTAAAATTTAGTAATTTTCATTATTCATCAAAATATGAAAGTTATCCAAAAAGTACCAATATTTCACCCTAGGCTAATTTAGATATTAAGAATCCAAAAATGAATTCCATTTTGAGAGATAGGATTTATAAAATTTCAAAAAGTAGGTATTACTATTCATAACGGCTAGTTTGATTGGTTATGGTGTGTTAAAATCTCCAAGTTGTGTACAATGCACGCCATTGCATTATTCGAAAGGAAACATACCGAGGAAACTTGGGGTGTTACATTCTCCCCTCCTTCAATAAATTGTGTCCTCGCAATTTTTAAAATTTTGCTTGGGAATATAATGGAAAGTCCCACATCGGAAAAAGAGCCAATAAAACTATCACTTTAAAAGAAAGAAAGAGAGGTATAAGGGTCATCCAAGATAACCCATACTAGGATTACATGTAAGAAAACATGGATATGGATGATAAACTAAGTTTCAAGTTCTGATGGAGAGGGATAGAAATAATGATCAGGAGAAAGTTAACAATGAGAAAACCACAAACTTGTGTTGGGACAAACGACCATTAGTATCCTAGTAGGAAAGTAAACGGACAACATTTTTTTTAAAGTTACATTACATAAGGAAGATGAATTCATTTATGATATTGAATAAGAACATTATGAGATATACTTACATTTTAAGTAAATTTTCATTCTTTAATAAATTTCCACCACTAACTCAATTTTTTTTTAAACGATGAGTATTCAAGAAGACTTGGTCACACTGGAAGAGCTAGAATAAACTTCTATATAATCACATGATCCATGCAGGATAAACCATATATTTACATTGTCTTTGAAGATTAATCAAAACCAAAATGGTTAGTGAATGATCTAATGATCCCCCAAAAGGATATTCATTGAGATAAATATGCACTAATCTTAATTTCTAAAATTAAACCAACAATACCCCAAAGTTAAATAGATACCATTCAATAACCAATTGTCCTTAAAATCCTTTAATATAATCCAAACTAATATTGAAACCCAAATCATAGAAGAATTTGATTATGTAGTCTCCCATGATACATTGTATCTCTAAATGACATCAAATACTCTTAAAGTCACATACTTAAAAGTAATTAACATCATCACATATTCTCTGTTATAGATTAATAATTTCCATAAATAACCCAAATCACTATAAATCAACAATAAAAACGTAGATAAAAATCCATCATTACTTCTCAAATGAAATCCCATACTACTCTATTTTCCTTTGGCATATAGTGTTCTCAACAAAGTGAACAACTTCCAAAATAAAATTTATCACTTAATCACCAAATCATTTTCCTATACTAAAGGTATTCATTTGATAAGACATAAGATCCCAAATCAAATTATTATTGATCAATAAAGTCATTTAACTAAAAATAATAGTCACACTAACCAGGGACTTCACGTAGTCCAGTGGTAGGAAATAAATCCCAATCACACTTTGGTTGTGGGTTGGATTCCCACAGCTTTGTCCGACGCGACAGGTAGTCACACGGTCTACGTGTTGTCCTTTTTCAAAAACTATATTTTATAATATTACCAAAATGAGATAAATTCCTCAAAATACCATAACATAATTTAACCACAAATTCTATCTCATACCTTGCATTTTCATCCCAAATTATAATAACTTATAATTTCCTCAAACCCAATGATCATATAAGACCAAATGGTTATTTATAACTATATCCTCAACAAAAAAGATAATTCTTACTCAAATATCATTTTCACATGATAAATTGCAGGTTTACACATACAAGAGAAAATTATTCCAAAGTAATCCCATCAATAAAGAGCACTAACACTTTTAAACATTTCACCATCCATTTATTTCCACATAGGTTCTTCATCATATGTTCCTCAGGTTCCCACATTGCCTCTTCCATCTTATGATTTCTCCATAGATCTTTTACCAGACGAGTCATCCGGTTTCGCAACACTTGATCTTTGGTATGAAGAATTCTGATAGGATCTCCACAATAAGATAGATCGGGTTCCAGTTATAATTCTTTATAGGTGAGTACATGCATTGGGTCAGGCATGTCTTTTGTCACTAGAGATATGTGGATCACAACATGAACTCTGGAGAGACTAAGCGGATTTGCCTTTTGGTAGAATGCGTTCATGTGTTACAATGGTACCTCAGGAATTTTTCAAAATCATCTACTTCCTTTACGCAAAAACTCCTCATCCATTTTGGATTATATCGATGGAAGCATCGATGCATCATAAAAAATAGGTATTTCTTATATATAATTTTGAGACATCGTCTTTAACATGTTTTTTTAGAAAAAATCTCACTGATTCATCTTCAAATATTTCAAAATAAGGTTTTGGTAAATCAGTTTTTGTATATCCCAAAAGACATAAATATATAATTTGATACATATAGGCTGCTCGAAGGTCTCCCTCTTCTGCAGCATCTAGAAAATCATTTAGTGCATCTTAATTTTGAGATAAAGTGAATAATTTGAAAAGACCCTGATGGTACTTCCCACGCTTAGCGTGGTAAGAAAGTTGAGAGCGCAACATTATCCCACAGTCGGTACTTGATCCTTGAAAGAATCGTGCAATGCTAGAGGTATTGGATGTCTCATAAATTTGTTTGCATGTAACTTGGACATTTGAAAAAGTTTCAACATCGTCTGCGCATGACTTCTGGATAATAATTGTAAGTAGTTCTTCAGGAAGAGAGAGAAGAGTTGTTCGTGATCTTTCTCCCTCCATGTTTCAACTAACAAAATAAAATACAATTAGGGTTTTTGAATACTTATCTAATAGGAATAAAAAAAAGACATAATAGGATAATCTTGTAATTGAACAATATATCCTAACTTGGGGTACCCTATGTTAAAATCTACATTATCCACTATCTATTTGCCGACATATATTCTTAGGGGCATTTTTTTGTATTCCCTTAATAATGGTTTATACTAATCTTGTGAATTTACCAAAGCATATCCCCTGGGAGTGTCGTAACCAAGAGTGCAGTAAGGCCCGTTGTCGTGTACCAGTTCCCGTTCGAGTCTAGCTCAAAGCGGTGTTTTCGGGTTTTACCCCTAGGTACATCTGTGCCAGAGCCACCTCTACCTGCTCGTATCCAGACAGGGATGTATTGCTTGGAAAACTCACAAAATCATTACAATACCAAAATTCTAGGAAGTTCTTCTATACTAATCCTCAAAGTTCATCTTAGGTCTACGTGCTCTAATCAGAGTTTATCTAAATCTAGCTTCCAAGGTTTGTACTAAACTTCCTCTCATACCAACTGTAACGCCCCGACCCTAATTACCTAGAGTCGGTGCATTATTACATAACATTGGCATGATCACGAGAAAGATCAAGTCTCGAAATACCGATTAGTTTAGTAGCCTTGGAATAACTAGATACATCCATAAATTTTTACATTACATCATAAAAAAACATCTTGTCTTCATATCCCCTCATACTATCCCTGCAGTTCATTCATAAATTACTTCTTCATAATCCTGGGAAAAATAAAACATTGAAAAGGGGTGAGCTCGGATGCTCAGTAAGGATAACATTATAGCAGAAGCCTTCATAAATAATCATAAACACTTAAGGAAATTTATAACTAAAACAAAATCCTTTTAAACTTGAACTTCAGCATAAAATGGCAAAGGTAAAATGAAATAATGCCATTTACTTACTCACATGGATATTCTACTAGTCGAATGATCACATGCAATATCAATAACCACATTCATAATGATGAAATGCATAATGCTAAACTTTAATTTCTTTTCAAGGCCTCGTCCCAAGACCTTGGGGCTAACTGTAACCGGAACCCAACCCGAAGTGCCTCTAATAACCGGACACCAACCCGGAGTGCCTCTAATAACCGGACACCAACCCGGAGTGCCTCTAATAACCGGAGACCAAACCGGAGGGCTTACTTTTACCAGTCCCTAACCTGGAGGGCTTACTTTTACCAGTCCCCAACCTGGAGGGCTTACTTTAACCAGTCCCCAACCTGGAACATACTTGTCCAACACATTCATATGAATTAAAGGTTGAAATATAACATAAACATTCTTATTGGAACTAACATACGAAATGTCAATACTTTACTCATAAACCATGAATGCTATAAAAATAACACATCCACAGTCAAACATAACTCATTCGATATAATATGGAAGATTTTATTGTATCACATTAACCTCAATCAAGAATAATGAAGGATGTTGACATAGATGAAAATAATCATCAAAACAATTTGAGAGAAATATCCCCCTTTTCTTGAAATCATTCAAAAGTCACGATATTTGTCAAGAATCCATTTAAAATAGATTTTTGAATCAAAGTGTCCCATAAAAATTTGAAACTTTTAAAAGGAGTTTTGATTTTAAAACTTTAATGTCCATATAAATAAATCCTTAAAACCATTTTTAAAACATGGACATTAATGAGCAAGATTGAGAAGAATAAGTCTTTAAAATATTTAAAAATGGTATTTTAGTTAGAGATTCTAACCAAAACAGACACTTGAATACAAATAATTGAGGTAATCAAAACTTTGTAATATCATGAGAATAAAGGTATTCATGATATACTATGTCAAAGTACATTATATACACCACATAAAAGTGATTTGGTGTATATCAACAAAGAATTCTCAATGGAATGTAAATTGAGATGAAATCTCTCATAAAGGTCGTATCCTTAGGTTAAGGATAAATCAACGAAATAATTATGTGTGAAAAATATAAATACACTAAATATTATTGGATATTCAGTGTAAAACAATCAAAGGATATTCACACATATTCTTGTAAAAACAACACCAACGAATTGGATGTTTAACTCAACAAATGGTGAATGAGTTAAAATTACTCTTATCAAATTCATATCAATGACTTGAGAATTACCAATGAGTGATTATGTGTATCAAAATTATATCCACAGGAAGGGGAGTGGAAATTATGACATAATCAAATGAAAAGTGATTCCACACATAATCATGGAGTAATATAATCAATGAAATATGCGTTAAGCCAAATGAGTGGGAATTGAAATCTCAAATTCCCTTACCGATTAGGTAACATACGAAACATACACCCATGAAAGAAGTATAATACCATGATGATGTAAATACCCATAAATTAAATTATATTACACAATGAATACAATCATGGGCAGTACACATACACCACATGCAATAATTAAGTGGTGATCAATGGAAATCTCACGAAATTAAAAGTGAGATAAGAAACCCCTTACCACGTTAATCAACTGAGTCGTATGGACAAAAGTTAATAACCACCAAATGATTTACAGAATAACATGAATACAAATAGAATCATGAATATATATCAAATGGCAGTACACAATACACCACTTTCAATAATTTAGTGGCGAAAAATGGAAATCTCACGGAATTGAAAGTGAGATAAGAAAATCCCTTACTTTGTACTTTTTCCTTGGTAGATGGTAGGTTTACCTCCTGTATAACGGTGAAATAATTGTTATTGAATTATACAATAATCATTTACTTTAATATGATATCATATATGATCTTTTAACATTGATTTGTTAATAATATCTTAGAATTATCGTCATTTCGGGTGTTAATGGGTTCATTTTACTTTATATTCTTTGTTATGTGAGCCATATTCATTATTAATGGGATGTATATTATTCATATCCAGAATGATATCAAGTCCTTAGATACTATTTTTAAATCATCAAATGATAATTATACTTGAATTGATATGATGGACAATGAATCTCATCGCGTTCGTGGAGACGGTAGTCCGTACATACGCACGAGCGACAATATCATTATTTTGATATTAAAATAATATATAATTGGATTTTATATCATATATAAAGAATAATTATCATGTTATATTTATTATTTACATGAGTTACACATCATTATTATACCCATCCAAATAATATTATATTGAATAACAATTACACCACGACGTGGAGACGGTAAGCCGTACGTACGCACGTATGGTGACATGTTATTCAAAGGGTGGATAGAATACTGAATATGGTTGTACCATATTTATAATAAAATCACAGTATATTTGAGATACTGGATTTATTATTTTAGAATGGTAAGAACAAAGAAAGAAGAAGTGGAAGAAGAAAGGAACTTGAAAAGGGGTGGTGAAAACATTACCTCTTCTTCGGGTTCTTACTTTTGATTTGATCAAAAGGGATCCTTAGGTTGGCTTTATGATCAAACTAAGGCCTCTAGGTTGTAGTGAGGGAAGTTTAGATTTTATTTGGGCAGGTTTTGGCCGAACCAAAGGGCTTTGAAGGTGTGAAGAAATGAGAAGGAGGAGTGCCCTTTTATAAGAGGGGTGAGGGGCACCTTTGGAAAAGCTAGAGATATTAGTTTATAATAAATTCATATTCGGTTTCCAATGGCTCCAAAGTTGACTATTCAATGTTTAAGGTGGGGATGGGTCGAAAACAACTTAAACAATAGAATTTAGACAGGTTTGGGTACTTATATTAACCTTATCTTTAAGTATTAACTCTAAGTTAATTAGTTTCACTTTTACAATGTCTCTTTGTATTCTTATATTATATGGTTAATAAACTTACCATATACATACAAGCGACCCCCAAGTGGTCCATTAATGATACACCTATCATGATATAAGTCTCTTGGCCGAACCTTAGATTTTTAGGAATTTAATATCAATTAATAATATAATATTTGTTTTAAAAATTCTTTTATGTCAATTTTGACACTATTCAATAGTTGATTTTTGTGAAACTCATAACAGATTGATTACTTCGAACAAAGTCGATTAAATAAATAATAATATATCATATTATCCTAGAAAATTATTTTAATTCATTAAAAGTTTCTTATTATATTTATTTGGGTATTTATAATAACAATTATTTTGATTTTTCACTATTATAGTAATTACTGCATCATCATTGTGTCATAAATAAATTAACTTATTTAATGTCTAAAAATTATAAATAAAATATCATTATGTAGTAAATCTTTTTATCTTTCTAAGGAATATTTATAATCTAAAATCCAACATATATAACCCTCTGTAACAATTGTTTTGTTAAAAGATATATGCTTGTGTCATTTTTGTATTTATTTTAACTTAATTAAAATAAAGTGTCATTATCACTTACAAGTGGATCCATGGGGTCCCCAAATAGACCCAAAGATGCCCATGGTCGACCATGTATCAACCAATAGGGTTAATACACGTTTTAGGGTAATTTAGTATTATTATAATATTATTTTTTTAACCCTTATTTACCGGATTTACCCTTAACCATGGTAAATAAAATATTTACCGCAGTAATTATTCAAAATGTCTAAAAATAAAAGTTACCTATTTACAAAATTTGAACATCATGATTCCAAAAATGGAATCCATTTTTCTAAATTCAAAACACAGAAGTGGCAGAAATTAATTTAAAATTAATTCCCGCAGTCAAAACAAAAAGCGTGTTTTTAAGAGATAATAACTATCAAAAGATTGACACTTGTTTATGTTCTGTTTAATTGTAAAATTATGTCCAACGACCAAAATTATATTAAATGGTAAAAATATATTCTAAATATACTTTAAAACAACTCAAATTCAAAATTTATCACTATTAATTATTGTGATTAAAAAAGTTGTTTTTAATTAAAATTTAGTAATTTTCACTATTCATCAAAATATGAAAGTTATCCAAAAAGTACCAAAATTTCACCCTAGGCTAATTTAGATATTAATAATCCAAAAATGAAGTCCATTTTGAGAGATAGAATTTATAAAATTTCAAAAAGTAGGTATTACTATTCATAACGGCTAGTTTGATTGGTTATGGTGTGTTAAAATCTCGAAGTTGTGTACAATGCACGCCATTGCATTATTCGAAAGGAAACATACCGAGGAAACTTGGGGTGTTACACCTTTCATCATATATAACTCTTAGTTCAAAATATAAAATTATTAATTTTGTAGTTGTGGGATTTTCTAAGTGGTTAAGGCCCCCTGCAATCATGCACCAGACCTGGGTTCAAATCCAAGTGGGAGAATATTTATATATGTAGGTGGTGACACATGCATAATGTAGGGAGGTAGTGACATATGCATGACACATGCATGTAGTGATGATGGCATTACATAAGCAAGTGGTGATGCAGGCATGATGAAGTCTTGATGACGGAGGAAATATGATGCTGACATAATTTTTTATTGAGTCCTTAGGCCATTTTGGGGGTCTTTGGGCCATGTAGTGGGCTTCAAGCCCATTGCTCCATCGGGCCACGTACTGAATATATAAGGATTGATTGGTGGCATATCTCTTGGGGGATCTATGGTCTTCCTTTTTTTTCCTATGTGTGTGGTGTGTGTGTTAAATGTAATTGTACTTCAAAACACATTATATTTATTTGTATATATATATATACATATATAAGTATTCATTCACAATATGTCTCTTTCAGTAGGGACCACTAATTCATATTAATCTAATAACCAGAATATTGATCCAAAATTACCAAGTATTGTACTAAAATATTCAAAACAAAAAATTCATTGAAATATTTTCTCTATAAATCTAACATGACCCTTATACTTGATTTAACTTAAGAGTTAATATTTACTATAAGATATTAATGACATTGTTTCAATAAATTTTATCAGTGTTTATATTTCTATGTTCTTACATGAAATAAATATATTATAATAAATCATAATAATTAAAACATATAAATTTAATTAACCTTAATATATGACTTCAATGTATATAATTATGAGTTATCTTAGGAATTATTGTCATTTACTAGATGGAGATTAATTAAATACCAAACTAGATGGTTTATATATTTTACCCCTCGTAGAATCTATTCTAAATAATATATCCTTTTGATGAGTCTGAAAATGGATGGTTTTTCATATAATAGAACATTATATTAAATATAAAATTTTAATGATACATTATTATACTTAAATTTATCACATAAAAATATCCTAAGGGTTTTCAGAAAATATAAATCATCATAAATCAAAATAAAAAATTTAATAATAACATAATTTTAAATAATAAATTATCCAAATAGGTTGTTTATATATTTGAATTTATTAATAACCATTACTTATAAACCATTAAATTATCCTCTAAAATAATCTTAATCCCCATAGTAGTTCAAATTTGAATTTTCATAAAAGAGTTATTCCCTAGACTGATGATCCAAGATCAGATGTCATAAACACTGGCATTACAGAATGTATTAATTAAAAACAATAAATAATCAATCATAGGAAAAATATATTTTTATTAAATAACATAAATATTTATTTATAATCATCCATAATACCATTTATTATAATCACTTTAGCGAATTATGAAAAATCCTAAACTACCAATGATGAAGTCTTTATAAAAAATGGATAATTATTACCCTATATAAGTCACCAATAAATACATATTAATTCTTCAAATATCCATAAAATATTCAAATAAATACTTCTTATTTGTAATATTATATTTAATGCATTTAGTCATAAACTGGATTAATTTAAATATTAGAATGAGTGTTCATAAATGATTAGTTGGGTAATATATATTACTAAGGTAATTATAAAATAAACAATGAAACAATATATGGTTACTATAATAAAACAACATTAATCCATAATTAACAAATACTAATGTCATCTAAGGTTTAAAAAAATTAAAACATTTATATCAATAATAATGAGCTCATGATGATGTAATGCATAATGTGCATCATAAAATATGTTTTAATGTCCTTTTTATAAGAACAAAACATATTGTTAGAATATATTTACATCATAACCCAAAAATCTTTTTCCTTATAAGATACCTTGATTCAATAATGGGATATATTTTTTTCAAACCCTTCATCTGATTAAGTCCAATGAATTCACTATAAGAGTGATCAAGACTTATCATACAGAGACCAATGGAATATATTACAAGATTAATACATTTTTATCAAGATAATTAAAAATATATAACATCAATACAAGATCCACCTGTATTATAAATAATCAATAATAAATTTATTTAAAATATTTCCCCATTTCAATAAATGGGATTATAGGATCATAACACATTACGATAAAGAGGGTGTTTGGTAATTAATATATAGTCAACATTCCAACAACCATTTTTATTAGAATTCAAATATAAGGTAATCCAATTCATTTCCAAATATCGATAAAAGTGGTACCCTGATCATTACCCATCCTAGGGGAGATTATAGAAAATTAAAAAATAATTTTTAATCATTCCAATAATCATCTATTTTTTAATTAAAATATTTGTTAATCCAATAGTTTGCCCTATTTTAGTAAATGTGATAACATTATCATAACTCATTTGAAGAATCAAGGTGGATGGTTTCAAAAGAAAACAACCCAATGGAGGTATCAAGAATCTAACTATTTTATATCCCATGATCAATTTTCCATGTGAACGTTACATTTTATATAGATACTTAAGGAACATATAACTAAATAAATACATATATATCCATTTATTTATGAATATGGAATATCAATACATGATAAACCAACATTATAACTCAATAATCATCAATAATGTTAATATATTTCCCCATGTTAATAAAATTTATAACTTGATCATAACCAATAATGATAAAGAAGGTTATTGGTCAACAATAAATTTTCATAATTCAAATAATCATACATAATGGAATAGAAATATACAACATACCAATATATATACATATATAAAGGGATAATATGATTCTAAACCATCCTGAGAAATAAGGTAGATAGATAAACAATACCTTTTAAAATTTACTATAATCATATATTCTGGAATTAGAATATAAGTTATTCCATTATTTTTCAACATATCAATAAAATTGATAACATTATAATAACCCATTCGGAGAAATAAAATGCATAGAAAAAAATTAAATACCCCATTAAAACAAAAAATCATAGATGGATATTGACAGTCATGTCAAGAACTCTTGAAAAAATTATTTTATTAGTTTCATGGATGAAGAGATCTATAATCTAATTTTTTAACAAGGTGAGTTTAATACCACAAATTATATCACACACACAAAAATTAGTGAATAAATCATGAAATATAATCTATATTGAGGTAAATGAATTATAAAATTATAAGGAAAAGGGATTTTGATACATAAGTGATCATTTAGGAAAGAAAATATTAGTGACATAAAAAACATATTTACATGATTATTTTAATTGTAACATTTTGAAAGGAGTCATTAAAACCACTAAAACCTGCTCAAATTAAACATAATGTAAAACAATAGATCACTAAAAATGGATAATATTTAAATTAAGTAAATTAGAATAGGAAAAAAATTATATGATGTTGGATTAACGAAATTTTTTATTATTTTCAAAACTCATTTTTTCATAAATAATGATGTTAAATAAATAAAGAATCATTATTTTATATCAATAAATAATTTTTTCCATTTAGGTAGAGAATGTTTTATATTGATAAATATAAATTAAAGGGATGCATTTATTGGGAACTAAAGTGATCAATGTTTGCACCCATGAAACCCATTTGGGGGGATTTAAGATGTAGGCATTGTGGCAGGAAGGTAATGATGCAATTAGTGATATAAGGAAATGATTTAGGTGTGATATAAGAAGTGGTAGAGACACATGTAATGGACTTAAATATAATTAATATATTGGGAATATAACGTATTTTTTCATCCATTTAGAAGGTTGTGGTATATCCTTTTGATCCCTTGGGTGCCTTTATCAATTCTTGTTTTCGTATCACTAATGTATGTATATAAATTAAATCTAAAAAATATATATTTGATTCAAAATTACCCTTTTAGGATTCATACTCCCTGAAGAATGATGTAAATTAAAATTAGTTTATTTTGTAAAAATTTAAACTATTATATAATACTACATAATAGAATGGGAATGTCAAAATAAACCCAACATATATGAAATAAGTTCTAGTGAATGTTCGTAGCTCAAAGAGTCAAAATTTAGGTACAAAAAAGGATATCTTATTGGGTAATACTTGAGTCCAAATAGATATGAAAAAATAAAATAGTTTTTCTTCATTTTCACATTAATTATGATTAAATAAATCATAAAACATTCATGGGATTGTAAATCAACAAAATGTCATATAATGATAATATGGTGCATAACATGTAGCCTCTCATAAAAAATCATAATTGAAACCATGAAGAACCATTATTCAAGGGTGATAATTTAATAAAAAAATTCAAATAGTCGGATTTTAATTAAACATTGAATAAAATAATTAAATTATAATTAATGATGTGATATATCAAATAGTTTTTATATAATTTTTTGAAATAAAAGCAAGTGCATAAAACCATACATGTTTTATTGAGTGGAATTTTAGATGAAAATTAATACCCCAATTACTATTCATTGTTCACATATAGAAAACAATAGGAATAATTAAATTATTTCTATAAATAAACAATAATAACCTTATTAAAAACTATAAATAATTTATACCCCACATTTCTAATATATATATATATATATATTATTTTCATATTTTCAGTAACTAGTATATGTGATCATTACCACTTTTTAATATTGTTGTAAAAATTGTTTTGGTACCCATTATTATAAAAACATTCACCACTACAAGATAATTAATGATACAAAAATATGACTTCCATGAAATAGTAAAATTGTATGATCTTAATTCATGGTGGGATGGGTTACAATCCTGATAGTTGAAATCATGGCCGATCATATTTCTATGTTTCTTAACTGATGAGTGGTAAATTATTAATATTCATGTGACTATAAGTGAATTGAGAAAAACATTATTTGTATATTTATATAAAATTATACATTTAAATATTTTCTCATTACTATATATGATACAAATTCATATTTTTTTCTAGTATGTTTTTAAGTAGACATAAAAATGGTCATATATGATTAATGGTTGATTATGAGGTGGTTAATTTATAATTCAATTAATATAGAAGAGTAATGATATTATTGGGTAAAACTTACTCTGATATATCATAATTATAAATAATTATTTGGATTTAAAAATTTTATAAATCTATTTTTTAGAAATAAGATACCACTTTCCTATTATAGGTATTATTTTAAATGATATAATTTCTTATAATCATATGAGGATATGTTTATTACTATACGAAAATATATTTTATAAATAAAACATAATACAATAAAAATCATAATATATTTCCATGTATACTAACCTAATTTTCATCCTTTCATTTTAGTGATTAAAAGGATAAATGTAAATCCGATAACTCTATAGAGGTGAAATCCCATACTTACACATAGTAAACAATTTAATTTTCTTTTGACCCAGAGAAAAGGATTACTATGTTTTATTATTTATAAATAAAAACATGATATATATTTAATATATATTGATTAGAATAATAATTTATAACAATATTGAAATTTATTTAATGAAAAAACATGTTTCTTGTTGGATTTGGAATTCTACACAACAAATGAATTGTAGTTTCAATATTATTAATAAAAATGTAAAAAATAATATAATTGATTGTTCCCATATAATTATAAAATAAAATTTATAAATAATAATAATTTAATTATTTTTGGATTTTAGAATTCAATATGTAAATGGAAAATATAAATGAATGAATTTAATTATTATTGAATACGCACATTCACTACAATGAGAGTTTCTAAGAAGACCCCGTAAAAATTGGGGGAATAAGATATTAAATTATAACCAAAAATAAATCAGCCATAAAGATTATTTTATTTGATGTAAATATTATATATGTTCCAATGGATAATTAGTTTTAGGATCAGCTAGAAGTGGTGTTTAGAGGCTTCTATAATATATTTAGATAATGTCATTTTTTTAAAATATTTCAACTAAATATATAGGGAGAACATCTTAAAAATGTTAGGTTGATCCAAAATTGAAAGAAAATTTATAGGGAAAGATATAAGGTTGTGAAAAACCTTCATATTCCCAATTATATAATTTTTGGGCATGATTAAATCCATTTACCCATTTAATTTTTAAATTTACCTTTTTTAATTTTAATGTGAAAACATGTTTGTTTCAAATGAATATTAACCATTATGACTAAAAATATTGTATTAAATTTTATATAATTTATCCTAACTAATAAATATTTTAAATCCATATCATTGGGTTAATTAGATAATAATTATACATTTTATTAAATATTAATTTTTTATTTATTAAAAAAAATTGAACAAATACTTTTTATGTTCTTAAAAACATTATATTATAAATTAAAATCAACAATTATATAATTATTATGCCACATATAAAATAAATGAATCAACATAGAAAAATAATTCAAATATTTATAATTCAAACATAATACTAATATTTTTAAAATATTCAAATGTGAAAACAGTATTTTCAAATGTCCACCTAAAAATAAGCCTTTTTAGAGAAAAACCAATTATAATAATATTATATTTATACTAGTATTATTAATCAAAAAATGGTTTTTAATTTTTAAAATTAATTTTTTTTGAAAATATTATTCAATATTTCAATAAAATCTCAAAATATAGTGGAATGGAATTCAAATTATAAAATATATATTTTTAATGTGATCTACTCATCATTCAAAATGAATATCAATTAATAATATATTTTTTGATAATATATTTTTCCTAATATAAATATAATTTATTAGAATGTATTCATAAAATAAATAGTTTCTTTAAATAAAAATCCAATTAATCAAATCATTTTTATGTCAAACAGATTTTCATTGTAGTTTTAGGAATATTAGTTGAATATCATTAAAATTAAATGTATCTATTATTTTCATTATTCATATGTTTCATAAGTACAATACTGTAATTCATTCCCTCTAACAGAATAACAAATATTTAATGTTTATTATTAAATATTTATATTTAATCTAAATATATCTCTATTTAATTTTAGTTTATTGTAACATGTGGTGAAAAATATGGAAAAAATGAAAAAATTTAATCTATTTCTATATTGAAAATTTAGGGTGCTAGGTGTATTTTTAATATCATTTACTGTAATATTTATTATTTGTAGTTTATTTTTTAACCTAGATTATATATTTTATATTTTAAATTCTAAATAATATTTTTTAAATAATTATTTTTTTAAAAAATGTTATTTAAAGTTAAAAATTTAAAAAAATATACATATTTCAGTGGAGTCACAATGTTGTATCATGTAAGGGAAATTAGTTAATTGAATGTGTGTTTTATATCCAATAAGTGAGTAAGAATAAAATTTGTAAGAGTTATTACAAATAGAGATCAAAAATAAATATGAGTAAGATTAGTATAAATGTATGAGTTCGAGAAATAGAAATGTGTATGAGTCAGCATTGATATAGCATACAGGACTATGGGAGAAACATGTATATGTTAACGAGTTATTTCATATGATTGAAATGAAACTATGTATAGATAAAAAAGAATTAATAATGATTCCTTATATAGTTGGTCAATTTTATTAATATTATATAAATATTATTATAGCATGATCTCAAAGAAGAAATACATTCTATATCAAATGAGAGTCATCACCAAAGAGAGACCACACATCTTCTGTCAAATGAATCCATGGAGACTACTAGGATCATGGTGGTTGATCATAAAAAGTTTTTTAACAGGGTATATATAATACCATATGATATAAAATTTATTACCAAAGAACGAAACCAGGTGTATTTAATATCTTTCATTATATGAAATACCGAGTCAAAATAAAGCATCACATAATAATCCATTATAACCTATATATAAAATAATAATTTATGAATCATAAGAATAATCTTATGAAAAAATGTATATACATTATTAATAATTCAAATATATTTAAAAATTAAAAATAAATAAGAAAAATATTATTGTATTATTCCTTTTGCGCTTCAAAAATATGTTTTCATCAAATATGTTTTTATAAAATTTTGAGCATTGTTTTTAAAATTAATATATACCATTTTTAGAAAATATACCTGGGAAAATTTATACTTATTTCAAAATAATCATGTATATATTATATTAGGTTTAATTGGCTTGTATTATTCTATTGATTGTTTTATGATAATGGTGTAACATTGTATTTGTTTTTGAAAAATATCAATTATTATCAAATATTAATGTCCAATTATTTTTTTATTGTGATCATAACTATTCATAATACTTATTTAATTATTAATTAGAAAAACTAATTACAATATAATCAATATAACATTTGAATTTTGTATAATTTCTTTTTGGGGGTTATAAAATATTTTTCTAATAACTATTTTTTATGTCCATAATATGTTTCTTATATTATTAAGTTGATAATTATCATTTAATTAAGCAATTTGTTAAATTTAAATTTAATATATTTAATAAAATATATTTAAAACCCATTTTATTATTTTCATAATAAAATTAAAGAATTTAAATTCCTATTTTTGATTAAAATGTACTTTTTATAAAATAATATTTCATTGGGTTTTTCTCATTAATCTAAAATTAAATTCTCCCTCAAATAGAAATTAAATTTAATAAAAAGGATTCTATATTTTTAATCATCAAAATTAAAATAATGTGGTACTGTTAACATAATTATTTCTCTGATATAATTATTAGGTTATTTGGGGTAAAATTACATTTAAACACACACAAACCTCCAAAATAGCCTGGAAATGAAGGCCATGACCCCCAAGGGGATATCCCACCCATCAAGCCTTATTAATTTAATACGTGTCTCGAAGGGCCAGTGGGCATGACGTCCATTACATGGATCATAGGCCCATGGGGAATTAAAGCCAATTACATGGCCCTAAGGATCATATTATTTACCCAAAGACCCACCGGTGAATAGTACTAGTACAATATATAGGGTCATGACGTATTCTCTATTGTGCTTCTTGCACTATAGTTGCTGCTACATTATCCACCACAATTACAATTATTGTGTTATAGATCCATCAGTACTATAGTTCTCCTAAAGTACCGCTACAGTGCTACCGGCCAAACATTGATACTTATTTTTGGGTAATGATATTTCATCCTAATATTATCTCATATTCTAGTCAATGTCCATCTTGGATCCACATTCTCTTTAATGTTACATTATAATATAGAAATATTTTCTAAAATATTATGTATACCCCTTACCACAATTATTGAATGGAACCACATCTCCACCATTTTTCACTAAATTTTAGACATCTATACCAACCAATACATAATAAAAAAACATCATAGCCTCCTTCCCTTCATACAATATCTTCATTTACAGTCTGGAAAATTTTTGAAATGTTAATTTTTATGTGAAATACAGTCTTTCAAATAAAAGGTATTTCTCGTAACTGAGCTCCATCAATTTTATTAATTATTAAACATCCTATAAAAATATTATATGCATAATAATATGATAAATAAAAAGTCATAAATATACTTCGATATTATAAAAAATAGAACAACCATTTCCTCCATATTCTCCATCATATAGTTGAGGAATGTGTCACATGTGTGTACATGTGGACTACTTCCCTCACACAATGATATGATTCATTTTCCCTCACCATCATTCATGGATGGTTAAAATGTAAGATTCAATGTGTGTACATATATTATATTAATGAGATAATTATTATTTTCAATTTTTTATTTAATATTATTTCGTATTTTATTCCATCCATCAAACTGTGGAGACATAACTCCTATCTACCAATAGATTAGTTTCATCATGAAGTGATGTTATAATTTTTTCATCACTAGTTTATATGAATTAATATAAATATATATAATGGGTATGAATAATATTTTTGTAAGTACTCTCTTTCTATATATTATTTATCCATGATCAATTTTTATGGACTATAACTTCTAAAGGTAATCTGGTAGGATAAATGAATAATTTACCACATGAAAATGTGGATATTATGAAAAATTATTAATAAATGATTATTAAAATATAATAACTAAATCATATATGATATTAAAAATACTAATATGGTTGTTTTATATAATTATAATAAGTATAAATTTACTATACAGGATGTTATAATACATAAAAATCAATTAATATACATGTTAATGGCCTCTTGTCTAAATTTCTCCTCATTACTACATTTTTTCTGCTATGGATGTATTTATTATCATTATGGTGTATAAGAAACCCATGAATTTTTTTGGAAACTATTATAATTAAATTAACTTTATTTTTTGAGATATATTATTTTCAATAATATAATAATTTATTATTTAATTATTAGTAAATTCATAACTATTTTATGTAACAATCTAATTTTTTATGATGATTGTTTATGCCTAAATTTATGATTAATAAAACATATAATATATCACTCAAGAATCATATTTAATTTTTTATCATTTATTTATTTCTAGAGATTAAATATTTTCCATTAATTTTCTTATCTTTATGTACATTATAGGATTACGTAATTTTGTTTAGAATAATATAATTCATTCTATCTATGGTTAGTTATCTTTGATTTCATGACCATATTTTATTTTGTAACATCCTGACTTGTGTTCCATATACCGATTCCCCAACCAGTTTTTCATGTGAACTCAGGGGCACATTTCTCTACGCCAGAGGCTGCCGACTACCATAAAGGCACTAATTTTTAATGCGGGGACACGATACCATCATTACCAATAAAGCATAATAATAATTATAAATTAAAATATCCAACAAAAGAATAAAAAATCACAACTAATAACCAAATATATACCAATATGTCATAATGAATGAAAACATTGAATAGACCATAAACCAAGGTATTAAATATTTCATTCCATATAAGTGTCATGTTTGTAGAAAAAAAATTAAATACAAACTCAAATATCTCAAGCTGGACCCAAAACTATTTAGGATTCCCTCATCCAAGCTTCATCTATAATCCCAACTCACTAAAAAAAATCATTACTTGGCGATATTTTGATAAATCTCTACTAAAAAATGACGAGAATTTAGTGGTGATATTTCAAAAACATTACATATTTTTATCCATTTATTAAGAAAACACACTTTCTCCACTGATCACCCATGCCTCTCACTCGATCCACCCCCTTCACCCCTGAGAAACCCCCCCCCCCCCAAGATTGTTCCACTGATCTTCTCCCCTTACTGATCACTCTATTAACCCCCCCCCCCCCCCCTCACCAACACTATCCATCATAAGTGCTCCCACTACCCCAGGCCCCCAAAGTTTGAGCGGTCATTCATGGTTCAGCCTCATGTAACCCTCTACCTTCTTCCATTCGCTGGCAATATATTTGAGTTATTTTTTGTGTTCCTTGACTTATTTAAGTTTAGAATCACCCTACCCACACCACCTTTGATCAATTTAAATGTTCTATCTAATTTTTTCTTTGTATGGTGTTTTCTTTGGATATTTTAGAGGAGCAGTGTAGAATATCCAAATTTTCTTTGGTAATCTATTCATCCATGGTAGAGGACATCCTATGTTAGGTTTTTCATTTATTCCACAAATTTTGTTAGGTTATGATGCATATGTGAGTTCATTATGCTATTTACATGTTTTGATTTTAATTAATCTGTGGTGTTTGTGTGGTTTATTTTTATGATTTATCTATATTTTTATCTAGTTTTGTACATATATTTAATTCATACATTCACTATACATGGAAAAAAATTTAGTTCAATTTCAATATTCTGATATTGATACTTATTTTTTCCATTAGGGATACAAAATTTTGATTAATGGATGATATCATGATACATTTTCCACTATATAATGAACGTTTTCATATAAAACATGTCTAAAATTATTTGAGGTATAAAATCTTATTTTGACATGTATTTAATATTTAAAATGAATAGTTTTTATATTTAAATCATTATTTTTATGCACTAGATGATTTTTATTAAGTATTTTTTTTCTTAATTATATATTTATATTCATGAATGATCACTTCAATGTTCTTCAATGAAACATCATGAAGATTTGAATTCTTGGTAATTATTTCTCTGAATTAATTATCACAACTTATTTGATATAAGGTTCAGTATTCATAAAATAAGTGGAATTATTCTAATTCTTTCATATATATTGAACATACAATTAATCCTCCAATTGGTCTCAAATTTCAAATTATTTTATTTAAGAAAACCAATTGCAACTATGGAGAATATTTATTCAATATCTCTATTTTTGTTATTATTTCTATTTCATTATTTTATTCCCCCAGTTAATATCAATACATTTTGTGATCATACATTTACTATCCTAAAAAATGCTTTTTCCTAGTTGGGGATCCCCATATTAAAGCATCTAAAATAGCTACAAATTAAAGTGCTTGTATATTTTATTATAGTTTTTATAATATCTTTTTAATCAATGATTGAGGAATCATGTGAATCATTAAACATATTATCTCCCCACATTCTATTTTTCTTAAGTAGTAAATTTTTATCTCCAAATATAAGCTACTCATTTTCTTAAATCTATTTTTTAATCTTATCAATGTAAAAAAAATATTTCACCTTGGTAGTTAGTATATTTACACGATGTTTATCTTTTCTATTTTCTAAACAAATATCCAATATAATTACCACATGGGAAAAATGAATATTTGTTTTCATTCTTGAATAGAGTTTTATTATTCATCTCTATTATTTCCTTTATATTTTGGTCATCAGTTTTTGCAAGGATATTTAATTATAATAAGCTGTAGATAAATCCTCTCCTAAACTAAAATTAATAATGAATTAATAAATAGAACATGAAACCAAAAAATGTTCAAAATTGAGACTCTTGAGATTCCTATTGGAGGATTATCTTGATATTATAATAAAAAATTTAGATCGTTGTGGGATTTTCCATACATTGATAGGGGTGAACTAACATAGGATGAATAATCAAAAAAAATTATCCTATCTATTAGTATCATAATTGATTATTTGAATTATTTTAGATTTAATGATAATTATCTAATGGGTCTAAATTATTATTAATTTTTATTTATCCATGTTTGGCTTGATATAATGGTGATATGATATTACACACTTTATATGTTTCACTTTTTATCTAATATATAATTTTTTAATCATATTTTTTATATGGTGATATATTGATATTAATATTATTGTTTCTCTACATGGAAATATATGTGTGAAATGATAGTCTTATAAATTATTTTTTGATCTTTCGATGCTTGGAATTTGAAAAAATATTTGGAATCCTTGTGTATATAAGTGGGATTTCTAGGTACAAGTGTTATAATAGTTTTATTTCATTCTAATAAAGCCCATAGTTATGATTTCATTATAGAAATTAGCATAAATGTATCAAGAAGCTATGTTATATTTTTAGTCTGTCATTATACTAGTTATTTATATTTTTTTTATTATTTTGATATGTTTAAATTTCTATATTTTATACCAGAATTTTTTGAAATACATGTTTTTAGTTAATTTTATTTAATTAAATGATATAAATTCCATGGAGTGAGAGTTTTATAGATCCAAGATGACTATCATATGATGTTCCCTCGACAAAACAGAAATATGATGATCCATCTGCCTCTCTCACTATAGCATTTGGGACACCCTCCATAACCACCATATAATATCTCTTAGGTACTCTATTCCATCATTGGATGCAACATACTTTTTCAGCATCCCATTAGTATCTGAGGATATTCTTCCTGTTTAGAAAATTCAACATTTAGAGAGTATGTCATTACTCTTACTTATTCATGATTATATTGGATGATTATAGTTATAGGTACTAATTTTAATTAGAATAATGTTATTTAAATTTTTTATAATACAGACTGTTTTTCAAAAATAATGGAAGAAATTTTAAAATAGTGAGATATGTGAACATGTAAGATTTTTGGAATTTTAATGGATTGAAGATAATTTTCATATTTTTCTATTATGGGGTCCCTAAAAATGAAAATACAAGATTATTTTCCAAGGTTCTAGGCTAGATGGTGGTTGCTCTAGTTACCCTTCTGATTACAAAAACCAAATGGAGGAGTGTGCCTCAATCTTGGTAAAATGAAATATTTTATTAACAAACAACAGTAATTATAATAAATTATGATGTCATATAATTTCATTATGTTTTTTATTATAATATTTAAAAATTAAATCTTGTTGTATATAAGTTATTCCACATTCCCATTGTAATCATAAAACATCAAAGTGGAAATTGAAAAATTTTGGTTGGGAAATGAGAAGCTTTTCAATGGATATAATGGAATTAATTCAATGATTCTTTATTGAATACTCAATAGATATATAATAACTTACTATAAGGGGTACCTAAAGGGAAATGGATGTTTGTTTTGATATATATTATCAAGATAAGAAATTGGTATTGAAATTTATATTATTATATTAATCCCATTTTACATATATATATATATATGCATATTAAAATAATATGACATTAAATACATTACTATTAAAATAAATTTTAGTTATTTTAGAATATTTCAAGGGAAAATGTATCAATTCATGCTAACTAAATCATCTCTCACACTGCAAGGTCAGAAATTTTATTCATAAATAGATAGAATCTGGTGATATTTTCATTATTTTTAATATTTATTATATTACATTATCTTTTTCATATATTAAATTTTTGATTATCATTTATTAATGAAGTCAATGAATTTATGGCACCAAGTCTGATGATCATTTCAATGGTTGGAAGATCACACAAAATCTAAAGGGTGTTATATTAATTATTATACCAAAGAATTTTGGGAATTAATCCCATTTTTAATATAATAACATTTAGTTATTTCCACTATGTTAATATGTATTTCTTAAAATAGTTTAAATATGTAATTTAAAGGTAAATAATTACTATGTAATGAAAATTCCTTGAAATCATTCTTAGTATCCCATTCTGATCTAATTGGTTAAGTAACTGGGATAGATCTTACTAGTCAAGTGAATAGGTTGGTTTTGGGACCATTATAATCTATGGTATATTACAGGCCATCAAAGATTACAACAACATCCACTCATGGGTGTAAATAATTCAAAACTCAAGATGCGTATAGGTATTTCCATGCATTGAAAATCATAATTGAGGAACAAGGTTCTCTTATAAAGATGAAAGATAAAATGTTTGTCTACCATCAAAAAGAGTTGATTTAATTATATCAAAATATGTTTGGATATGACCATGAAGATATTACATTGATGGATGTTATTGATCATATAAATCATACAACTTAATAATCATTTAATAGAAAAATTTTTATTGGTTTTAATATGAAATGTATATATACTATTATGTTTAATTTTCGAATTAATTTTTATATAGGTCCCAGTTGTAGAATGTAGATATGGAGATAGAAAATGTGTTGGTCAAAGTTTATCGAGTCGTGATTTGGGTTCACTTTTGATTTAATGATTATGTATAATAATTAACAAATAAAAAAACGTTCCTTTAGAATAATTTATGTCATGTCCAAGTGGTTTCGAGAAATACCACTAGTATTCCATTGATTAATACCATTTTTGGGTTTTTTAAATCTTATTGTGATTTTGTTAATGAGTTTAATACTTCTTTCATTATGGTATTCCTATGATGTCTTAGTAATTGAGAAGACACTTCAAATCTTTTTCATTTCTTACCTGTTGTAATGTATTCATGGTCAATTCAATTATTTTTGCATGCTAGTAAACCATGTTGGTTACCTTTATACAAATATGATTTGTAGTTGGGTGTGGTGTACAATGATATGAATATTTTTAAAAAATCTTTTCTGTATCAATATTGATGTCAATTTATAATAATGAGATTGTTGGTTGATATAGTTCATAACATTTCATTAAGCCTATCTAAAATTTGTTTTATAGAATATTTGTTGCTTTTATAGTCAATATAATAATTTTATAGGTTCTATATTCTTTTCCTATAGACATCATGTGTATTCCCAATTTTCAATATTATATAGATTTATGTTCTGTTATATTCTTGAGAAACCCTGAATCTATATTCATCAGATGGGATATAATATTTCCCTAACACATTATACACATTCCCATATTCCCTATAATGGATTTCAAGAATTACCTAATTATCTAGGCCTAACTTTTATATATAAAATAGGTCACTATGGATTTTTATTCTACAAAAACATCTATTTAAACGAGTGTTTGAATATGTGTACCTATTTATTTTATTTAATGGTATTTATATTTCTTCTCATTGGGGTTGTCCAAGAATTATCAACTATAATTCTATATTGAGGCTCAATTCAAGGTAATACATGTATAGGTCATCCAAATATAGAGTTTTATCACTTATATCTAGTACCAGTCACAAAATTTCGTTGTCTTTGAAAAAAAAAATTATATCTAATCGGGTAATTTACAAACTTACTTATTTTATATGAATCAAATTTATTTGGATTTACATATAAAAACCATGCAATTTATTTAAAACAAAATCATAATTTATTACATAAAATCATTACATGGTAGAACATAGAAGATAGAGAGGTCTATTGTATCTGGGGTTTAGAAACATTACATACCAAATTAAAACATGAAATACACATCTTTATTAAAAACGCCTTTTACATGACCACACACATTCCTTCGTACTTATCATTTCATAGGAATACCGGAGGAGGCGAATAAGACAAGGGTGATATATAAATCTAAATAAGAGAGTGAACAAGTTATATCATGAAAAATACAATATATTTTATGAAATATGAACATCAATGGATTATAAGAGAAACATGAACATAAAGAAAATAAAAAGAATGATTATCATTACATGAAAATGTGGAAACAACATTTAACATGATATTAGAATGATCCAAGGATCATTGCACATGGAGAATGAGTAAATCATCATTTCACAAGGATTATCATGAATAAACCCTTATTTAACATGATGTATCATGCTAATAATATTTACCCAATACATTGGAGCACTATCAGGGCACTCACTTTACAAACATTTAATTTCATGAAAAAGTGTGCCACATAGATCATACAACATGGACTTATTAAACATCATAATTTATTCAATTATTATGATATGTAGAATAAATAAATGTAATTAATTAATCAATATATAAATTTTAATAAAGTTGAATACCCTTGATAGTGAAATGGGTATGACAATCACTTACACGATGATTTTGGCATGGGAAATTTTGGTGTAACTTCGTCAGCATAATGACGCCAAATAAAAATCATAAATGGATTGATGAGAGGAAAAGGGGTATATCTAAATTTATACATGATATGGATAGTATGGGGGTCATGTAACATAATATCTCAATATATTTAAGGGAATTTATATGCATAATGTAAAAGAATTTCTTGAAAGTAAATGAGAAGAGAGAAACTCTTTACAGAATTTCGGCATGGTAAGAGGTGTACTTGGGTGGAATTAATGAGACAAAAAGGTGTATCTCATCAATAAAAAAATAAGGTATGAATAGGGGATGTGAGAAATTATACGCAAACATTTTTCATTGAAAATTCAGGGGTATAACAACATAATTAATCCTAGACAAACAATGAGAGGGAATGAAATCCCTTATTTGTATGTGTGATCCCAAAGGCTTCTGAGGGCCTTAAGAGAAGATTCATGGGAGCATTGACCTCCATGAGTGGATTTTAGATAGGTAAGGGCAGGTTAGGGATGTGTTCTAAGGGTTTTTAGGTAATAGAAGAGGGAGGTTGGGTTGGTTTATATAGAAAAAAGATAGGAAGATCTTTATTATTTAGGTTTTGTACACCACACATTAATCTAATCCAAACCACAAACCAACCCATTGTTTTGCCAACATATTTTTAAAATGGGGAGTGGAAAAATTATTTTATAAGTCATTTGTCTTAAATTATTGACATAATTGTTTTTCTTATGGGGAGGTGAGTCACACTCTCAAGGTATTCATTTAAAAAGTTAAAATGTTTTATAAGTCTTAGAGGGTCCACTAAGGAGTCATAAAATTAATCAACCAAACCTATAATCAAATTTTTTTTAGTTAAATATTATATTGGCAGAAAATTGAATTTATAGTATTTTATTACCTCACTATTGGGTCATTATTATTTCATAAAACACATTATATAATTAAACAATATTTAATTTTTACCAAAAAGTTATACTATCTCAAAAAAATTTGAAAAATTCACCATCAGATAATTTTGAAGTCATGAATCCATAAATGTTATTCATTTTATCTAAATTATTTTTAAAGTATTTTATTTTTTAATTTAAAAAAAATTATATTTATCAAAAACTCATGGGTTTTAACAAAAATAGCTTTCCAACAATAATAAAAATTATAATTTTATTCATAAAAATTATGAGAATATTTATATTTAATAAAAAGTAAGCCAGTGATAATATTTCATTAAAATTTTATTTAATTAAAAAATCTATTAATTTATCAAAATAGATTTCTTCATTGAAAAATGACTAAAAATACTATTTTTTCTTTAAAAACTATTTACAATGTGAAAATAATAATATAAATGTATATTTTCTATACAAAAAAATTATATAATCATATTGCAATGGTATTGTTACATAACACCTTATAACACCTGCATAAGACAGAAGGGTAAGGTGTGCTATAATGAAAGACTCTTAGGGGGGGTTTGGATTACATCGCTCTGGTTGTAATCTCTATTAACTTCCACTTCTCTCATAGGAAGTTAGGCTCAATCTTAACGTGTTTAAGCTCGGATAGGGCTTGGTCTAGAGTGATACATAGTGATGAGAACTCCTTTCTGAGCTCTAACAAATTGGATTTATAGGGATAAATTCTACTGGATGAGGCAATCTCTTTCGTTGTCTAATTAAATTGAATTTGTTAAAGCCCTATATTTATACTAATCATGTGATCAATTTTCAACTGCTATATTAGTAATTTTCAGAATTCTTAAAGGAATTTTAAAATCCAAAAACATAAAAAAAATAATTGCATATGTTATATAACAATTTTACAAAATAAGACATTTAATTAGATCAAGAAAATTTTGCAGTAATAAATGTTTGTTTCATTACAATCTTCCCCCCTTAAGAAATTTCACCATCAAAATTGCATTTTCCCACACTAAAACGGATGTGGGTAACTCTGCTTCATCACTTACTTTGATTCCTAAATTACTTCTAAAAACCTGTTTTTTCTCCACAAAACATTGACGAGGGAAATTATCTTATTTTGTAACTTTTTCCCTATGATCTAATATCTTCACCAACTTCTCTTCGTATAAGATGTCATTCTACAATGGTACAACCTCCCGATTGATAACATGTAATGGTTCAGATGTGTAATTCATCAAGAGTGATACATAGAATACATCATGTTCTTGAGATATGTTTGTTGAGAGTTCTAGTCGATTGGACACTACTCCAATGAAATCAATGATCCCAAAAAGGTATATATACCTTGGAATATGCATTACCATCGTCCAAAATCATGTAACTCTCTTCTATGGTGATATGATGAATAATACCATGTCTCTAACATCCAAATCTATGTCTCATTGACAATTATCAGCATATCTCTTTTGTCGACTTTGAGTATCTTTAATGTTCTGTTGGATGGTCTTAAAATTATCCCCATTTATTCCACCATTTCTTGAACTAGGATTTTTCTCTCCCCAACTTCATTCCATCTTGTAGGTGTTCTATAAATCTTATGAGACAGGGCTTTATACGGAGCCGATTGGATGCTTGAGTGGAAACAATTATTGTAACAGAACACAACCAGAGAAATATATTGATCTCATCCTCATTCAGAGTCCATTAAAAATGCCACAACATGTCCTCATGTGATTGGATCATCCAATCAGATTGAAAATCAGTTTAGGGATGATAATATGTACTGATGTTTATCTCAGTACTCAGATCAGGTTGAAGACTCTTCCTGAAAATAGAGGTGAAGCTTAGATCTCGATCAGATACAATAGATAGTGGTACTCCATACATCCTTTATAATTATTTGATAACTATCTCTTATTTTTCATCCAATGAAAAATCCTCATGAATTGCAATGAAGTGTGCAGAATTTGTAAGATGATCCACAACAACACTAATAGAATTGTCTCATTTGGATGTCTTCTAAAGTCCAGTTAAAATGTAAAAAGTGATGTTCTACCATTTATATGTTGGTATGGCTAATGGTTGCACCATCAACTTAGTCTTCGGCCTCTCATCCATCACATTCTGACATACTAGGCACTTTGATGTATACTCAACGATCTACATATTCATTTTATCCCAATAATAAATCTCTCTGAAATCTTGATACATCTTTGTGTTTCCTGGGTGAATTGGAAAAATCGAACTTCATTCATCATCCAAAAATTCTTTCTTTAACTCCAGATTTTATAGAACACATAGTCTTGACCCAAATCTCATGATTCCTTCTTCGTTAACATTGAAATTCAAGGATTTCCATTTACTAATAGTTTTCACTTTCTTATGAATTCCCACATCAACCTTTTGAGCAACCTTTAACATTTCCAAAATCAACATTTGAGAAATAATTTTGTAAAGGATTGATAATGTTCCCTTATTTACGAGTCCCATATCCATCTTCATCAAATCTATAAGGATTGGATCCTTTTAAATTCTCATCAATGATATAATCTCTATGAATTTTCTACATAGACCATCCACCACCTTTTTTTCATTCCCATGGTGGTAATGGATTGAGAAGTTATAGTATTTTATTATATCTAACCATCTTTATTAGAACATATTCAACTATTTATGTGTCAATATTTACTTGAGGATTTTGTGATTCATATATATTTTACAATTCTCCCCAAAGAGGTAATATCTCCAAATTTTTAAAGCAAATATTACTACAACCAACTCCACATCATGTGTTGGATAATTTTTCTCCCAAAAATTCAATTTCCTTGATGCATAGGCAATGAATTTTCCATTTTTCATCAACAAAAAACCAAGGACCTTCTCCGAATCATCACTAAATACCACAAAAAGTTATCCACTTGTGGGTAATGTGAGAATAGGCTCAATGATAATCCTTATTTCCAACTCCTTGAATCTCTCTTCGCTTTCATAACTCCCTAAATTCATGACTCCATTCAGAGTTATCTTGGTAAGACGGTGTGAAAAATGAGAGAAATTTCCCAAAAATCGGTGATTATATCCCACTAATCCCATGAATCTAAGGATATCCATCACTGATGTTGGCCTTAGTCATCCCTCAGTTGCATCTTCCATGGAGGGATCCACAGATATCGCATTGCTTGTCATGATATGACACAAGAATGATACTTCCTTCAACCAGAAATCACATTTACTATGCTTTTCATAGATCTTATCCTTTCGCATGGTCTATAGTACAGTTCTTAGATTCTCTTCATGCTCCTCCTTGGTTTTTTTAATATAATAGAATATCATCTATAAAGACTAATTTTTTTTCAAGGTAATATTTATAGTGTATCTTCATCTTGTACATGAATATTTCTGGACCATTAGTGAGTCCAAAAGGCATTACTTTGAATTCATAGTTCCCTTACCTTGTAAAAAATGATCTTGGGGATGTCCTAATTCACCCTTACTTGGTGATATACCAAATGCAAATCTACCTTGGATAAGTATTGTTCTCCACTTTTCTAATTGAAAAAGTCATCAATTTGGGGTAGATAATACTTTTTCATTATCATGAAATTTTTGAGCTCATGATAATCAATGGAAAGGCACATTTACTCATCATTCTTCTTGATGAAGAGTACTAGTGAACCAAATGGTGAAACAATTGGGCATAAACACTTTATCCAGATTATCTTTTTGTTGTTTCTTTAGCTTTAAATTTTCACAATAGCCATTATATATGG
Organism: Viscum album; assembly: GCA_963277665.1. Taxonomy (NCBI): domain Eukaryota; kingdom Viridiplantae; phylum Streptophyta; class Magnoliopsida; order Santalales; family Viscaceae; genus Viscum; species Viscum album. The sequence continues at coordinate 135,680,350 of OY728141.1, forward strand.
TGTATTGGTTATTAGAAATGCCCTAGGTATAAGATCAATTGAGAATTCAAAATATTTTCTATGAGGAAGACAAGGAAATTCCTCTGGAAACACTTTAGAGAATTCCCTCACAATTGGCATGTATTGAAGGATGGTTTCTTCTATAGAATCAATTATATGAGCAAGATACACATGATCATAGGGTAGTAATATTAAATCTGGAGATGATGGTTCTATGAGTGATTTATCCTTTTCATTGAACAAGTATAGAATCGAGGGTTGATTCTCTTTATTGAGATTGATTTCTCTCTCATGGAAATGTATTTTGGATTTATATAGGGAAAGCCAATCAATGTTAATAATTGCATCGAATTCTACCAGTGGAACTATTATATGGTTTTCTGGGAAGTTCAACCCACAATTTGTGATAGGGGAGGAGTTATATTCATGGGTTTCAATGATTGAATTATTTTCCATTCTCACAAATATCTTTACATACATGATTTGTAGTGGTGTTGGGATTGTTCTACCAAAAATTAAGGATATAATATAATTCATAAAAAAATCAATAAAAAAATTTCACTACTATAAATTGAAAAACTAGCATACATATCACCACTTTATTGTTGGGTTTCACTTCTGTGGTAATGATGGAATAATATCTTCCTTGCTACCTTGGAGGTTGTTGGTTGCCTCAATAAAACCTTGCCTCAGGGAACTAGTTTACAATGTGCCCTGATCTTTGCATTTGAAGAAATGAATAACACATTGAGGCTCAAACTGAGTGTTCCTATCCCAAATTGCATATGAGGGTTTTTATTGCTGATAGTTAATAGACTGGTATTATTCTCTTCCACACCTAAAGGAGTTCATCGTCCCCTCTAGTAAATTTCTGCGGTGCTTTCTTCTGCACCTTAGGGAAGTGGGGAGTTGGATTTTCTTATCACTGTAGGATATATCAATCAGAATGCTAGAATTAATGCCCAACTCATGCTTCTTATCCCCATGATACCCCTAAGATTAGCCAATCTATATTTCAACCATGATTTCATATCAGAAAATTTCATCATAGATCTCGAAGTAAAAGATCTATAGGGATTCCACAGGCTAGGTTTTATCCCACCAAAAAAGCAGTAAACCATTCATTCAGGGGTATTGACAAATCCAAAGGTGTAATATGAAATCCTTGTGATGTTTTCCATGTACACTCTAATGGAATCATTGTATTTTTTTGAGGTAAAGTAAGTACCATTCTATCTTATGTCGGAGGGTACGATGAATATATTTAGCAAGAAACATTTTCTAAAAATACTTCCATTCCAGCGCCTCGATCTCCTCCTCAGGCCACGTATTTTTTATCAATGTTCACCATTGACCATCTTCATCCTTCATATGATAAGAATCAATAATAACATTCTCTTTTTCATATCAATGAAGGATGGGTAAGAAATTTTCAATATATTTGATCCATTTTCTGACAATTGATGGATTGGATGATCCACTAAAAGTAGGAGGCCTTTGTCACATGATTCTCTCTATTTCATCTTGTACATTTTCAAAGTGTGGGGGGGGGGTTGAACATTCCTCTTGAACCATTTTTTTTCAAAACATGAGTTAACTCAGAGGGTATCTTGACAATGTTTTCTATTCCTTCTCCCATCGGATTGGGCATCTCATTAGCATAGTTATCACATTGTTATTCACATTGGTTGTTAGCTTGATTTCTCCTATTACCAGCCATTGGTTAGAATAAAATTAATGATAAGGGTAATACATAAAGGTTAATCCAAAGACAAAATGGATAACATATAAATTACTTTTACTTCATTAACTTATAAATTTATATTCTTAAATATATTTTATCCATGATCCACTTCCCCACATATATTTTTAGGGGAATTTTTTATTCCCTTAGCAATGTTTCATACTAAGATTGTAATTTTACCGAATCATATTCCCTAGGTGTTTCGTAACCAATAGTGTAGAAAGACCAGTTTTCGTGTAGCAGTTCATGGTCAAGTCTAGCTCAAAGTGATGTTTTTTGGTTTTACCAGTATATATATCAGTTCCAGAGCTTCCTTTACCTACTCGTATTGAGATAGGGATGTATTTTCATTATAAACCACATACTTATTTCTCACCAAAATTGAGGTATGTATTTATTATACTTAGTTATATCCCTAAACCCTTCACTAGGGTTTTCTAATCCTAATCCCAAAAAATAAATGAATGTATCCTCTAATACCAACTACAACAACCCTTCTCATTATTTTACCAGTAAAAATAATTTATTACACAAAATCATCACTTTATACACTATAGAATATCAAGAGGTATAGTGTCTTTGCGGCTTAGGAACATTATAAATGAATTTAAAATGTGAAATACACATCATTATTGAAATATTATTTTACATGACCATAGACAATCCTTCATACATAGTATTGCATGGGATAACCTTAGGACATGCATAAGTAAAGGGTAAGATATAAAGCCTAGTAAGGGTGTAAACAAACCATAACCTGTATAATATAGTATATTTTATTCAATTGTAATATAATTGGAGTATAATTGAAACATGAGCATAAATTCATTATATAGAATGATTATCATATCAAGGAAATGTGGAATCAACATTTAACATGATATTAGCATGAGTCAAGGATCATTGAACATGGATAATGATTAAACAATCCTTACACATGAATTAGAATGATTGAACCCTAATTTCACTTAATGTATAATGATTCTAATCTTTACCCAATTCATGGTAGTGTTATCATGGTTCACCCTTTATAATCACATCACTTCATATATAAGTGTGCCACATGGATGATACAACATGGATTCAATAAACATCATAGTTTATTCCATGAATAAGAGATGTTGAAAAAACAATAATAAGAACTCAATAGAAAATTAAATGTCCATAAAGGTGAATACCCTGGATAGAGAAATGGGTATGGTATTTAATTAAATGATGAATTTGTCATTGGAAATTTTGGAGTAAATTCGGTAGTATAATGTCGTCAAATAGAAATCATAAAATGTATTGATGAGATTGAAAGGGGTATAACGTCATTTGTACATGAAATTTATAGTAAGGGGGTCATTGAACATAATATCCCAAAAAAGTTAATGGGATTCATATGTATAATGTAAATGAATTTCTTGAATGTAAATGTGAAGAGAGAAACACCTTACTGAATTTCGGTATGGTAATAGGTGTACTTGGGATGAATTAATGAGAGAGAAAGGGGTCTCTGATCTTTCAGAAATAAAAAGGGATGTATAGGGATGGTTCAAAATCAAACCCCATCATTTTTAATTGATAATAAACGGGTATAGAAAAATAAATAATCTTTGACAAAAAATGAGAGAGGAAGAAATCCCATAACATGAAGTGTGATCCCAATGGATTTCGAATGGATTGGGAGAGGCTTCATTGTAGAATGGGGAACCTTGTGATGATTTTAGAGAGAATAGGGTGGGGTGGGGACATGATACATGGGTTTTGAGGGAAGAGATGTGGGATATTGGGATGGTTAATATAGAAAAAAGAGGGAATTCTTTCTTTTTTCAGGTTTTTGACACCACACATTAAACTAATCAAAACCACAAACCAATCCATTGCTTATTCTCATGGTTTTTTCCAAATGAGAGTTGAGAAAATTATTTTATATGGCCAATGACCGAACTTCCTAAAATATTAGGCTATGTTATGTGGAAGCAAGTAAGACTCTCAAGGAAATAATTTTAAATTATAAAATGTTTTATAAGTCTTTGAGGGTCCACTAAGGAACTATAAAATTAATAAAAAATATATGAAATCACATTATTTGAAAGGTAAGAAATATATTTGAATGAAAAAACCCTATTTATAGTATTCTATTACATTACTATTTATTCATTATGATGTAATAAATCAAATTATATAATGAAATGGTATATAATTTTTAACCAAAAATTCGGCTGTCTCTGAAAATTATGAAAAATTCATAGATAGATAATTTCAACTACCTAAAAAATATGATATTAATTTTATCTAATTAATTTTAAAATTACGTAAATTTTTAATTTTAAAATAAAAATCCTCATTTATCGCATATTCAAGTGTTTTGACAAAAAAAAGCTTTTAAACCTTAATAAAAATTACAATGGTATTCATTAAAATTATAAGATTATATATATTTAAAAAAATTAATGTAGTAATAATATTTAATTAAAATAATATTTAATTAAAAATCCATTAATTCATCAAAATATATTTCATAATTAAATATTAACTAAAAATACTATTTTTAAAAAAAATTTACATAGTAACAATAATAAAATGAATGTATATTCTCCATACAAAAATAATGTACATAATCATAGTGCTATGTTATTTTTACATGACCCCATATAAGACCATCATAAGACCTAAGGGTATGGTATGTGATGGTGATAGACTTTTGGGGAGGCTTTGATAACATCGCTTGTGTGGTAATCTCTATTAATAAACACTTCTCTCGTAGACGGTTCTGCTCAAGCATAACGTGTTGAAGCTCGTCTTGGGCTTGGTCCGAGCTCAAAAAAGGGATTCTCATGGAGAAATTATACTAGATGAGGCAATCCGTTAATTTTTCTGATTAAATTGTATTTTCTAAAGCCCAATATTTATAGTAATCATGTGATCACTATTCAATTATATATTAGTGACGACCAAAATTCATAACGGTATTTGAAAATCAAAAAACATAAAACCATGAAGTGAACATTTTATATAACCAATTTACATAGAAAGACATTTAATTAGATCAATAAAAATTTTCATTAATAAATGTTTGGTTAGTTACATTATTGGGGCTGTAGATTCTGCATCTTATTTTCCTTAAATATATTTTATGTAGCAGATTAAACTGCCACTATATGTTCCAAATTTCAATTTAGAAGTAGTTAAAGATTATATTTTTTATTTTCGATTTTTATGTAGATGCATTATTTTGGTTTTAGTGGAGGCTTTCCTTGGAAATGTTTTTGGAGAATATATAAGTGGTTTAAAAGACGGTTATTCCCTATAAATGTTTTGCAGGAGAAACCCCTAATAAAACAAATAAACTTCCTCTAAATTAATCTTATACGACGATACCCAGAAACCACCAGTAAATTTATAGTACTATCATGACTAGGATGCTAACGCCATCCTTAGAAATAGTTTTTGGAAAATCTTAAAGAACTGTATTGTTGTAGTTTAAACCACCACCATATATAAAAAATCATCTATGATGAGGTTATTTTTTTGTACTGACTCAACCATCTAAAACATGGAACATTCCCTTATAGCATCTTGTAAATAATAATTCTATTCAGTTAATGATTAGATAACCAATATAGGGTGTTAGTAAATATTAGTAGGCCACCACCAAAAGTGTATAATGAAATATATAGTCAATAATAGTGTATCGAGTAACATAATGAATATATATAAATGAAAAATGTAAATATGTTTCACATTTATTTTTCTTTAATCGACCACATCATACCTTCTTTGTCCTAAGATGGAGTCAGATCCATGCACCATAGGGATATTATAATTTAAAATCTCATGTGATTTCAGAATTAATTAAATTTCAATTTCTTCATAGGTACTATGGAGAAACAGTCAAAATACCAAGTCACAAACATGGATCATGTGTAAGGTGTAGTAGTATGGAACAACATGGGTAATTAAAGCATCAATCCTTATGTCACACCCCATTGTCTAGAAAAACACACACACACACAAACAAACACACACACACAAACACATATATATATCAGGGGTATGAAGCTTCATGTTGAAACCATGTGGGTATTTTGTGCATCAATTCGTTTTCCACAAAACATTATTCACAAGTATGAATAAATGGTCTATAGAATCATTCTGGCACCCAATGGGAATTTGGCGAATTATTCCCTAACTCAAAACTCATTTATCAATCAATCACAATATCGCATCTGGTAGAAACATAGGAAGGTTCAAAACCATTAAATCTTTTTATTAATCATTCACGTCATGGTCCACCATTTCAATAATAAATAAAAACCACTTTTCATAAATTTCATCACAATGAATAACATGTTAAATTTACATATTAATATATTTATCAACATTTAATTACATAATTCATTAACCCTTTATGGTTAAGGAATCCAACCCATTAATTCCCATTATTAACATGAAATATGATTTAATTATTTTAAAATAACACATTACCCCAACTTTTACATTCCTTAAATTATTATTTCAAATGTAATGAAAAAACCCATGGGTTTAAATCAAATCAAGTCTAATTAAATCCAACGGGTCAAGTGATATCTTTTAATGGTTATCAAATTTTGGAGAATAAAATTTACTATTTAATTTTAAATATAATTTCACAATGTAGAAATGAAATGAAATAATTAAACACATATGATCATAATCAATACTATGATAATAATCAACTATAACACCTTTTTTAGGATCTTTGCTGAATATATTCTTATATGTAATAGGCAATATGAAGTAGAACAACCGAATACAAAATGGCGTTGGGGTTCTAGAATAAAAACTTATGATCAGGATCAAATGACATAAGATATATCATAAACTAGATCTAATCCCATGAAAACATATGAAAATCATTTATATCAAAGGGGAGAGATATGTGAGAGAGATAATGAGAGTAATCAAAATATGGATGGTATCACATTCTATGAGAGATGTAAATCCATCCAATTGATAATCAATTCACACTGAAAAATGTCTCATGACCTTTTGAATCCTCTATGAAGATGAAAAAAATTGAATTTCTATTAGGTCAACAATAAGTACTTAGGGACATAAACTAAGGGGTTTTTTATTTTTAAATAAATATTTCATTGACTAAAACCCTTTATTCTAAATTTCCTTGATGAGGATAATGGTTTTCAAAAAATTGTGATATATCCATGTAACCCTACAATCAGGGGTGCATCGATACTCGTAAGTGTGTACAGGGCCTAGAAACATATGTACTAACTGTGAAAATAAACTCTTTTTGAGGGTTTATGTTTTGGATACGGTGGAATGAAATGTTTGGTAAAACCATGAACCACATCATATCTCTCCAAAAGGGGAACACTATTTCCTAGATAAAATATTATTCTTTTCCCTAATATCGGGACAAATGTTACTAGAACCATTATTTAAAAAACTCTCCAAATTATCCCAAACACAACCTAATGAAAAACCCAAACAAGGTGTAATAAAATAAGGGAAAAATAATAAATGAAAATGAGTAAAAAAATTCTCTAGAAGGGACAGGGTCTTACAATCTCCATGAATTATAAAATCTCATCCTCAATATTTACTCCCATGCATCACTATGTTTCTAAGGAAAACTTTTGGGCCACTAAGCCGGCATATCTTCATTTCCTTCACATGTGTCCTCTATAAAACTTCTATATTGTCACAAAACTCATTACAATGGTACTTTATTCCTCAAATAAATATTCTCACTACAATCCAAAACACAAATCAGGTAACCCATAAAGAAAACAATAGGCTCATGCTCAACATAATCAATGTCAATCAAATTAGAATGGTTTGGGTGGTTCTATGAAATCTACGACACATAGATAACATCATTCATTTCACTATAACTATATTTAAAATATAGTATGTACACCTCTAGTTCAATCATCTCCACAATCTCAAATGACCCAAAAAACATGAGTGCCAACTTTCCTTACCTCCGAGTCCTACAATTCCCCAATATCAGTGACACTTGAATGACTACACTTTCAAACACTATAATGAAATAGGTTAGCGACATCAATGAACATATGAATTCAAAATTGTTTTAGATATAGTCATGCATTTCAAATTAAAATTGGCTAGTATCGATGTATCCTTCAAGAGTCTTGATCACAACAAATCTAACTCACCCACCTCAAAATAACATAGATTTGATGGATGTATCCTACTATTAAACACCTCATATGGTTCCATATGGAGAAACACATGATAAATGTCTCTATATGTGAAATCAACAGTCTCTAATTGATTCTCAAATAACCCACAATTCCAAGGATTTATTATCACAACATGTCCTCTAGTACATTAATAGTATTTATTAATTTCTCATAATCCTGGGGTTGAAAAGACATTCTCAATAAAACCTACATACCAAGAGACATCTAAAATACTACCCTTAAATTTGATGTAAAATGTGATTCTCGATATGAAACAATAGTCTGTGGATCCCTATGAAAAAACTCTATCTCTCAAACATAAAATTCACCAAATTGATTAACTATGAATGTATCCAGGATAATCCAAAAATGAGATAATTTTTTCCATCTCTCCACAATCACCAATATTTCATCATTAAACCTAGGTATCTGCAGAATACCCTCCACATATTCCATGATAAAATAGTTCCCAATTGATTTATAGATTAGTAATCATATTTATAATACCACCAAATCATTAATTCTCAAACATCACCTACATATAGATATAGAATCGTGTCATTAACCATGCAGTATTCCATTTCATGCATAGAAACGAATACTATCATTGTTCGGAATGGTATGTTTTGGTCAAGATATGATGCAATTCAAACTTTTAGAAATAAAATTAACCAATCATCTCTTTTAAGCAACATGTAGGCACAACAAAAAAGTTTTAGACATAGATGATATCATCCTCATTTATAGTCCAATAAAAATGTGACTCCTAACCTCCACGTCCTTACCATAAGTAAAAACAAAATGGATCATCAAAATACCTCTCTGTGATCTGAATGAAAAGTGTCAACTCAATTGATATGGATATGAGTTTAATCTTCTCATATCCCTCATTAACCTTAATAAGCATCTTAGATAGAATGGTTCTCATAATCCACTAAGTACATGAGTCATGAACAATCTAATTATGAGCCTTATTTCAAAATAGTTAGAAAAATGGTTTCCCTTCCCATATATATATGTATCATAATGTGAAATGGCTACTTATAATCAACCCATATCCACTGAAATAGGATTAAATCTCACAATGATAAGATGCACATTATGATTTATTCATCGGTATGCAAAGAAAACTTTTCTAGCAATTGGAAATGGATCCAAAACATTACGTTGTAATCCATTGTGACTACCGAAATATTGGTCATTGGGTAATTATATTAATGGGGTCTCAACTATCCTGACTCATACACCATAACTCAATTTCCTTGTATCAACTATACTCCATGTATGAGAACAAATGCATAACAAAAAATGGGCTTCTCCTCACTCGACTCAGGGGTGACCAAAATGTATGCAGTAGCCAAACACCTCTGGAACTCCATAATGGAATTATCACAAGCTTAGGCCCATTAAAACATGATACCCATCCTGGTAAAGCTAAAAAGTGGTGCTTCCAATGAGAATAACTCATAGATAATCATCCAATGATATACCGATATATCATTAAATACTTTTATTTCAAAAACATTCACTGTTTACCCAAAAGAAAAAACATCCCATAAATTATCTAGATCCACTACCATGCCTTATTTAGAGATGACTTGAGAAATTAAATGTTCACTTTTGACCCAAAAATGAAACAAATATGTCTTATATTATAGTCTGTTCTAACCCAATGTAGCTATAAGGATGTCAAGATGGTAGAATTGATTTCCATTAGTCTATAAGTACCCCATGATATCATCCAAAAAAACCAACAAACAGGTATAATCATGGATGTAATATTCGGTTCATCAAGGATATAAACACAACGTGATCATTCATCACATTATCCATTTTACCATGAATGCCTAATAATTTCTCATGAAACACATCTGTAAATAGATCCAATCTGGATGTAAATTCCTTTGGATTTATACAAACAATAATCCAATGGAATAAAGGAATCATAGGTGGTGATCTCTCCCAGTTGATGATGAACTAGACCTACATGGCCTACCTTGAAATCCCATTATCATTGATGAATATAACTATTACCCTCAAAATAGATAATGTTACTCTCTTACAATAATAATAAATGTGAGATTGATACACATTCAAATATCCATACCCAATATATAGTCTATAGTGAACATGTCAAGTATGTAAATATTTTAATAGAAATGGTATTCACCAACTTCAAGAGGAAAACTATTTCATTAATAGATTTCCATTCACCATACACCAGGTGGTACACTGATAATCACAAACCCACAAATATAATCAGCCATTAGAATCAATACATTCACATCCTGAGTAGATGTAAAAAAATGAGAGGCTCTTATATAAAATAAATAACTATCAATCATAAAATATAAAAAAAATAGTACCTATAACTATTGATGGTTCAATATCGGTATCAATAATTAAATTATGAAATGTATTAATATGTATTTACCCTCTGCACGTTGCTCTTGTATAAGACCAATGAGTCACACCAAAATGAAGATAAGGATTCCTAATCCCTGATATACCATTCCACTACCTTGAGAATAATTTTTAATAGTAATTTAATGACCACATGAATATGGTGTGGATGACCCCCTTTTAGTACTCTAGTTTGGTTTATCACATATAGCACTCTCAATCTATCATGTGTTCCAGCTGAATAACTTGGGATGTCCCATCCTTCTGCATACTCATAATTGTACCTATGGTTGGGTATGCATATTAAGAATGTGACCTGGCCTACCCCAATGAGGGATAAGTAGTTGTGTATTTCCCTGAGTAAAAAACCCTTCACCTTTGATACATTGCTTGAAAAAAATCGGGATATCATTCTCATTATGATTCTTGCTACCATTGAAAGACGTACCCCATTGACATCCATAGTAAACCACATATAATCCACTGGAATATTTTTTAAAGATACTAAAAGAAATTATATCCTGATTTATAACCCCCCCATAATAAAACATCTTTCAAATTGAAGATATAAACCAAGAATTTATCTCGTATATAATTCCACCCTAAAATAATGTGATAATAGATTCCTCATATCCAACCTGTATATGAGAAAATCACTTTAAATATGTGTGGAGGTAGGAATATTCAATCAAGGGAATAATATCATCGGCCTACTATATAAACTCCACCACTCTCTCATGCCTGAGCATATCTAGTTAAATGTGTTCCCAGAATATCTCCTCGAATACTTCAATACCATTCCCTTCAACAATTCATCTCAGACCCAAATATCCAACTAATTCTCCACTGATCCTTTTAACATATATGTAGCCAATATTTATCTTTTCTCAATAGGACTCTCAAAATGGTCAATAATTGTCTGGGTATACTCATTATAGAGTAGAGGTGCCTCATGTCATCCCTATTCAGGGAATATCTAAGGTTGATGCATCTATAAATCCCATATCAAAATAGAAATCATCAAAATAGTCCTTCATAGGACACTCTACTTGAGATGAATAATGCAATTGATGGTGTCATGGAAGTACTCTACCACACTATCACTCAGAACTATTGACACTTATTGTCCAGCTATTGGAGGCACATTTTTAGCCATGCCCTTCTTTAATCCTATCAACAATAATCATCATGGAGGCACGTATTTATAGTTCCAAACATAGATATTAAGACACCTAACACATCATAAACCAATTTTAACAATTTTTATTTACTTAAATCTATAACTAATCATCCCACATGCACGACCACATAGTCAGAACAGAGGCTCTATTATTACCCTAAAAAATCACTAACAAGGGATATGTCTAACATATGGTAAAAATCATTGAAAATAAATTTTTTCTCAATGGAACCAATTATAATCATTTAAAATTAAAAATTTAGAATCATTTACAATTACAAATTCCTTAATAAGAATATTTTATTTTTAAATATATAAAAAAGAAATTCATTTTGACAACTCACCCAAATCCATCCCTTTTTTGCATGAGAAAGTTGAATCATGTAATATAAAATCCAATGTTCATAGAATGACTCTTATACAGTCCACATTAATTACCTCTTTAGCCATCAGGAATAGATCATAAAATTTAAATGATAACAACACATGATATTTGCATGTTCCATGATAAAATAATATCAAACTGTAACAAATAAACATTACGAACATCAATCCCACCCATGGAATGTGGGGTTTCTACTCCACATGGGTCATTCTCTTCCAGGAATCGGCTCATGACCATGGAAAAAATCATCCTTTTCCTATATCTACCATTAAAAAGTCCATGAAATGAAAAATGACTATGTCATTCATGCGTACGTGTGAATTATCACATCCCTGAAGGGATGTGATTCAATTTTCATCACCACATCACATGATTAATATATATATATATATATATAATTAATGTGTAATTTATATTATTATTATCATTAAATATTGATAAATTATAATAACCTTATTTTCATAATGATAATTGAAAAATGGAAATATTACTCATGTGTATATATGGAATAACAAATCAAGGATTGTAATTTAATTCATTTTTTAGGACTATATGTAGAAAATACTTTTTAAAGAATAATTCTTATTTAAAAATGATAATTATTTCAATATATAAGTTTTTTAGATTATGTACTAATGACCCATTTTACTATAGATGTGATACCAAAGATAATTTGGACTCAAGTATCGAAAAAAGTCCTAAAGTTCGATATGAACATAAATAATTAAATATTATAATTGCATGAGAATAAGTTATATAAAAGGGATAATAAACATCATAATGGTTCTTAGTAAAGTAAAAAAATTAACATTAATGTATTATATAATATGATAAAAAATTTATGTGGATAATTAGAAACATAGTAAGGGACAATTTATCTAAAACGTCATTTAATCATTTATAAGGATGTATTCTTATAAAAATGATTTTTAGAAATTTATTTATATGGAAATGATTGTTTAAAAATCATAATAAAATTTCATGGAAAAGGTGTCAAAAAGGAATTTTTTTATGTTTTTATTTAAAATAAATTATTTTCAAATTATACTTTTTATTTTACAAATTCAGTTATTTTTACAATGATAAAAACGTAATGTTTTTCTAACATATTTGGCATGAATGGGATTTAACACTTCTATTACACATCAAGGACTTAATTATTACATTATTTTTTATACATTATTCTTTTCTATGAAAATGGTTTTGTTATTATGTTCGTGGTTTTTAGATTTTAAATTTCATTTTCACAAGAAAAGTGTGCTTTTATATCATAATGTGGTTTACACATGGGTTTAGATGATTTTTTAAGGTTTTTGTTTCAGGATATGGTTCAATGAAGTTTTTTATCCCAGGATCAACCCATTATATCTCAATATATGACATATTTATCCCCCTTATATCAAAATATATGATGGGTTGATTCCCATTATAGCACAACATATTGTCAGTCATTTTCCTTTTTAGATAATGATATAATGTGTAAGACCTATTATATATCTCCAATGTATTTGGTTATCCGAATATGGAATTTGATAATATTATTATCCTAATTGTTAGAGTTATTTAATGGTTTTATTTTGACGATATCCCAAGGAACCTACTTTACTTTTCTATTAATTTGAATTAGTTTTTATGAAAACTGTTTAATTTTGTATATATATGACAATGATAATTTTTTAAAACATAATTCATGCTTAAGGGTAAAAATGAATGATTCTAATAAATTGTATTTATGGGTTATCACTGGACTAAGGTTTTATTTCCTTAATAATTTTTTTTCCTATTTTGAGAATATTATATAAAACCTATTGTTTTCAAAAAAAATTGCATGGGTAAATTATGAATAAATATTAGGATAAAGAAAATATAAAAACTGTGAAAAAAAATCATCAAAAAAAATATTATTTTATTTTTTAAAAAGGGTTTTATTGGAAAATTAAAATGTAGTATAATATTTCACTTGTGATATGTGGGTTTATATTTTATGATTATTTAATAATTCAATAAAAATACAAACATAATTGATATTTGGGAAAATAAGAAGACTTATACTTATGAAAAATATACATTATGGTATGTTCAAGGTTTGGTTTCTACATGATCACTCGGATTAATTATTCCTGATGTTCGAGTAAACCATTTTAGTTTTGGTTAGGGATTCAATATATAGTGATAAGGTATATTAAGTTATATGTATGATCAAATATTGACCTACCCTATTTATTCATATTTATATGAAAAAACATTATAGCATGAAATTCCTCATGTAATTTTTAATTCATTTCCACAATTATTATATATTTAATTATATGTTATTAATCATAATTTTATAATGATTTCTTCTCATGTATATAATTCTTATAAATTTATTTTTTCATGAAATGTGCTTCCTGTATATCATGTTATTCTAACTGTAGTTGAATTTTATTGAATTTTATCATTTATTGACTTAATTTCTGTAAATACCTTATTAAATTCCAAGGAAGGGTTCTCATATTTTAAATTCAAAACCTTAAAATAGTTCTATGTCACATAAATGATAAATATAAACATCCTACATATATTACATCCACTTCATGGGTCCATGTTTTTATTAAAATATGGTATTTAAAAAAATAATTGGATAAATAATAACAAAGAAGATATAAATATTTCATGTTAGTTTAATGGTGTCTTTATAGAAGTGTTAACTAGTAAATCTCTAAATGTTAAAGATAAATTTAAAATGTAAATCATATTTAGTTCCACACTTGTAACAAATAATCCATATAGAATGTCCCCAATTGGGGTGATGTGATTGAAGGTGAATATGCAAGAGAATATTGATTATATATTCGTTCATCAATTTTTTCACTATGGGGAACACCATTCAATTTAGGTAACATAAAATATCGTTCAAATTAACTCAACATTTATTATCAGGATCCTAACAATATCAAAATTATGAATAATAATCAACTATAATGTGTCGATGATTAGGTCAATGAATTATGAGAATATGGGTAGTTTTCAATGATTTATCTTTGATTTCTAAACTAAAAAATTGAGGGCAGACACATGAAAAAATTTCTTAATGGGGTATCAACATTATAAATTTATTATTATGCCATTTTTGTATTACTAATTCCCCCATATTATTCATTTAATCATTGAATTAAATATTTATAAATTATCTTGATTGTTTTGTTTTACTACACGTAGACGATACCCTAATATATGTTATGAAAAAAGATGATCATATTGATCAAATGAGTATTATTCATAAGACACTAAGAAAATATATTTTTTATGAAATATCTTATTGGGTGAATTTATTTAATAGGAACATTAATTTTTTTCATTTAAAATTGGAGAGATTATATTAGTGGATTCAAAAAATATAGAAGCTATTGAAGCTTATCCTATCCCAAAACCTATGAATGTGATGTATATTGTTCTTTATTTACTGATATATCACTAGTTAATTGTGAATTATTTTATATGACTCTTTAATTCACTCAACATCTTAAAAAAATAGCCAATTTCATTTATAGTAATGATTTTAATGAAAATTATAAGGAAATAATTAAATATTGGTCATTCCCATGTGATATAACAACCATTAATTATGGAATGGTTTGTGACTTATAGTGATTCCTTAGAAAATAATTTGATATGTTTCTTCATGATTATTTATTTGGTGATATATTATTTTGTATGAAAATTTACGAGTCGTGAGTTAAATTATCATGATCATGATTTGGTGTTAGTATTTTAAATCATTGAACTAAAGATATTGTGAAATATTATTTATAGGTAATTTTTTTATACATAAAATTTTTATTTAATTTTTAATTTTAAATTCATAATCAACAAGTTTAATATGAACCAAAGATGATGGTTGGAGTATATTAATGGTTATAGCTTCTCAATAAATAACCACCATGGGAAAATAACACAAGGTGGTTGATTCTTTGATATGAATGAATAATTTTATCTAATTTATTTAGAGGATAAAATAGGATCCAATTTTAATTATTATATAATGTATATACCTTGAAATCATTATATTATGGAGTCATATCTGTTATAAATGAGTGTTAAAACATCCATCCATGTGATGATTAAATGGGATAAAAAGGAATACGTTGAGTAATAATATTTTTTCATAAAAGATACTCAATTAATCCTTGATTCTGATATATTTATATGGTTCATGAATCATGTATGGTTCTCTTAAATACCATAAATGATGAATTATCTATTTGAAGAAGCTCATAACTTACAATTCACTATTCATCATGGAAGCACAAATATTTTTATAGATAAACATAGTATTTATTATGGGGAAACAGGAAGAGATATATTGTGAACATTATATCATAATTCAAGGTATTGCATCCTGTTTAGATAATTGGATATGGTCATATTTGATTATATAACTGTTACGTAAACAGTAATTTAACTAAGAAAACATCACCATGGATTTTTCCATTCCAATCCAAAAAATTATTTAAAAATTTATTGAATTTTGGGTTATATAAGATCATCTTATATTTTCAACAATTTTAATATATATTAAAGAATATATAACTCTTTATCATCTTTTTCAGACATATTTTATAGATTTTTATGATTTCTTGGTGTATGACATTATATTTTATCTAATTTCTTTATGAGGTTTACATTGTTGTCCTGGATATATTTTCAATAATATCCTCATATTAAGAATTATTGTACAATTAACAAACATTCTTAGTCATATCATTAGTACGATGGATGAATCAATCCCACAGAAATATAATGATATATTTTTAAATGTATTTTAGTAGTTTTTATCAAAACCCTCCTCTTATAAAATAATCATATGACAATTAATTTGACTTGATAATTTAGATGAATTATTTTGATTCCCTATATTAGAGAAGTGAATAATCCAAATATTCTTGGAAAAATTTAATGAAATATAGATATTTGGACTTGATCTAGAAGTGTAAGTTTCATATAATTATATGGAAATTTAGTAGAATATCATGGAATATCAAAGTCATGGTGGATTTATAATCATATATAATAGTGATATTTGAAATTCAATGTTTCTGAGAATGTAATCCAGTGAATTTACACATGTAATACAGTTATGATAATAAAAAATTATAAAAATATGATCCAAATGGATATTTTTCCCATGATATAATTGATCTTGTATAGACTGTATCTTTTATATGGAAAATTGTCTAAACTCCCTCAATTTTATGTTTTTCTTTATGTATGGCTTCTTTAGATATAAATATATGATATTTGAAATTAAATAATTAATATTTCATAACATTTGAAAAGAAATTTCTTATAAAAATAACCGTAAATGTGTGATTTTAGATATCATGTGAAACATAACAAGACTACTCACCATGTCTATGTAAATTAGAGGAATAGAGAAATTTATTGGTTAATATGGGGATCATAGGATGTCATGAATAATAGAAATTATTTTTTGTATCAATGAAATGTAATTTTATATGTTCCATTCATCATAATGAGGGTATATTTATACATCATAATATTGTATATGCATTTCCTTTGAAATAAACCAAAAAGAGTCAATATATTTCTTTACAACCAATATGAATTCTAAATAAACCATGACATAGAAAAACATCAGAACCTATCCATTAAATTGGAATTTAATAATAATAAAACAGAAATTACAAAACATTTTTAATTTTTTTAAATAAGAAAAATTTAATTATGAATTCATAAAATATATGATCTCAGTTGTGTGTAATGTCCATTTATTTTTGAAAAATGTTTTCTCTTAAAATATTTTATTAATTAATTTATAATTAGATCATTTTTAAAATAGATTTACTTTTTTAGAAAATTATGTCATATTTAAGATAATTTTTAGATTTACATGCCAAATTAGAGAAGTGATAAATTTTATTATTTTTCAAAATAAATTTATTTTTTATAGAGTAATGAAAAAATATATTTTTATGAATAAATGGTTATGTAATGTCACCTAAGATAACCATTATATTGGTGATTATATATTTAATTAATAAAAAATATATATTAACTAGAAAATATCTTAATAATTTGATGGTAAAAAATTATAATTTAGTTTTTTTACATGTTCGTTTCTAAGCCTAAAAACATATTTTCCAAAAAAATGGTTTTATTAGAATTAAATGTGTTTTTATATAGATAATTTAAAATTAAATATGTTTATTAATGTATTTAAGGATATTTAAATGTTTTATTTTAAATAAAATATTTTAACATTCATTTTATGGATTTTACATGGAAGTTTATTATAATAAGTTATTCCATGTGATTAAAAAATCAATTTTCTAAAACATGTTTTTTAAAATTTATAAAATTTATATAAATTTAAATTCTACCACTTATAGAAGTTGAATCTATTAAAATAGAATTTATTCATGTAGATATCAAAATAAACATATGGGAACCATGTGAAAAAAAATTTTGTTCATTTTGAATTGTAAAAAAAATAATATTTTGTTATTAATGTTTGAGATAAAATGGGATTATCAAGATGTTAAAAAAAGTGATCAATATAGGATTTCCACTCAAACATGTCAAAATTTCATTAAGTAAAAATAAATCACACCTATAATATTATAAAATAAAATAAATTTCCATTTATAGAATCTTTCTAATTAATTTTATATTATAATATAGAAATTGGGTCAAAAATTCCATGTATGTCGCTTCCCTCAACTATAACAAGGCACCCACTCCCCTCTGTTATTCATACAATTTATTCAATATAGATCTCAAAATAAATATATAAAATCTGTTTATATACTAACCCATCTTATTATAAATTTTTCCCTTATATTATGTCCAATAATTCATGGATTATGGTGTATACTAAAGGAGGTCTCTCGATGAAAAGGTATAAAAATTATTTAACCTCTATCAATATAATTTATTCGTATACTAACTATATACTAGTTTTTTCAATCATAAAATTACCACTCCAAAATCATAAATATACTTAGTTGTTATTTTAATGATTTAAAAAACATTTACAACCTATTATATATAAAATTTGAGATGATAGTATCAGTCATGTGTATGTGTTTATGACATTCTCAACCTATAGATACTATTCTCTATCCATTATAATAATTCAATGATTGATAATAATATTTATTCGATGATTATATACTATATTAATTACCTAAAAATTATTCATTAATGATTTATTATTATTTATCTTTCATCTATTCTATCTATAAAAATACAGAGACAACACATATGTATACACTTAAATTACTGATTACATGATTTTTTGAAAATTATCTTCCATAACCACATTAAATGAATTCTAATATATATATATATATAATTATATATTATTTATTTATCATGAATAAAATTATTTAAATTATTCAACCATGATAAAAGTTTAAGGACTGTAACTGTCAAACTGAAACATGTATGAGAATATTAACAATTATCAATGATAAACACGAAATTCATGAAAGTATAATTAGTGAATAACTATAGAAAAGATATAATTTGATCATATATGATACTAATAGTATTAATATGTATATTATAGATAATTATAGTAAATCAATATTTACTTTTTAGTGGGTTATAATTCATAAAAATATTACTTGATATAAGGTGATGGTTTTTCATATCAAATTCTATTCATTGAAATGGGTTTTAATTTTATTAAATAATTTCTTATCAATATATTGTATATAAATCCATAGTATATAATATTTTTAATCCACGATTTATATCATGTGATTTACTTATCCATATTATTTTTATTCTTCTAGTATCTTATGAATCAAAAATTTCTAATTTCATAATGTATTATGTTATGATCTCATTTTTCATAGTGATTTTTTATGCTAAATTTTCCGATGACGAAATTATATGATATATCCTATCAAGTAACATTTAATTTATTCTCATCTAGATAATTCTAGGTATTACCTATTTTCCATTAAATTTCGTCTATTTATATACTAAATAGAAGAATATAATATTTTTAATGAGAATCAAAATAATTTTTCTCCTTGACCAAGAACCTTTTATTCCACATCCATATATTCACTAAACTGCTTTCAATAATTTTTAAAAAATATTACAATATCATATTAAATTCATTTTTACAGAATTAAATTTTATGATTTTTTTAAATATATTCTTATTTTAATTCTCTAAAAATGTGATTTTTTAATTTTTACCATAAATTTAGAATGGATATGTGATTAAAAATCCACTAATTGAATATATTTTTCTACCCTAATGATCGTATTTTTTAATGAAACATCATTAACATGATATCATGGTTATTTTAAATAAAAGTTTTCTAATTATTATTTTGAAAGCATTTATATTTTTTATATTTTGTTCAAAAATATAATTGGTATTTCATAAAAAATATTCAAATGATATTATAATTATATTTTCACCATTAAAAAAATTACTTGATATTTCATAGGATTTACATGGGATATGATCAAATTTTAAAATCATTAATATTTATATATAAATATTATGACTGTTATGATATATTAAAACAAATACAATTGAATTTTTTATGGGTTGAGTTATAATATAATGATAAATGTTTTTCATGATATTGTTGCTAAAATATAAATGGATTATAATTATTTGGAGGGTCGGTCTGTTACTTCCCTCCAAAGTATTTGGTACTTATTAGTGTATTATGAGATCAAAAGACACATAAACATTATCAAAATACCAAAATAGGGTACAAAAGACACTATCACATTCCCAAAATAGCTTATATGTGAGGCTATAAAAACCTAAGATAGGGTATATGGGAGGATATCATAATCATGAAGTAGGTACAATGTTTTCTCAACATAGAAAAACATGTGATGAACTTAATCAGGGGTAGTTATTATATATCAATTCTTTAATTATTACTATTATATAATTTATGAAAATTTTTTATGATTTAATACTATACCTATGTTATAGTTTGATTTCTCACATTACTTTATAAATTTAGTAATTTAAGTATTCAAAACTGTCAAGATTTATTCCATGAATAATTATTAAATGAATTATTTGGTGTGAATTTCAAATTTTATGTTCATTTAATCAAGATTTTCTTCATACGATTCACTAAAATATTTACTTTTATTAATTATTCTCTTATTCATGAATATTGATTATATGATTCCACCCTTTCTATTTTTTTCTTTTCCAAGTATATGAACAATGGATTTATGATTTATATGTTTGAGAAGTGTTATAGTTGTGAAAAATGTGGGATATAGTGTTAATAATTTATATACAAGGTGTTTATTCACCATGATTCAATATAAAAATAAAATTAATGTTGTGTTATATAATGTATTTATATGTTACAAATATTCTTCTAATATGACATCATTTTTATTATTGAAAACCAGGGTTCACGATAAGACATTCCTTCAACAAGTGTAATAAAATATAGAGGTTCACCATGTAAGAGTGATGACTATGGTGTACAATACTTAAAAGGAGAGTGATCCATAGATAAATTCAAATAATAAGTGTGTTATGACTATTTTTGGGGAAGATGTTTCAAAATATTGTTTATAAATTCATATGAAATTAAATTTTGACCGCTAGAATATATTTTTTATTCAAGTTCAACATTGAGGAGCCTCAATTCTCCAAAGTATTGGGTTATGAGATCAAAGGTCAACAAAATTGCTTTCTCAATTAAATTTATATGAGAAACTATAGTCTTGAGCACTTCATTGAAAATATAAAGCATCAGGATGTATATCATATGTTCATAAAATTTCGTACTTTTTTTGTAATGTATAATGTAAAGAAATGAGACCATTGTGACGTCTGATAGTTTGATTTGTTCATGGTTTCTTTTGATAATACCAATTTTTATGATGTCTTAAAAATTCTGAAAAATGATATCATGGTTTATTTTGAGGATTCATTTAATTTCTTAACAAGATATGAATAATTTTTTTAAATCATAAAATAACTCTTTAGATATTTTTATCATAATGAAATGAATTTAATTTATTGAAAATATGAAAATAATGTACACTAAGAGTGATGAAATACGGTTCTTGGAATATTAATACGTATTCGTGTGTTACTATCTTCATGATATAATGGAATATATTTTCTAAATTTTATTTCATTAAGTGGGGTAACCTTCTTTTTTATGTTTATTTTCCTTACTTAGTCAACTAATCAGCTAAAATTATTTTTTCTACTAATATGATGTGGATAAATAAAATAAAAATTTATTTAATATTAATATCAGCCCAACGTGGAGATATTTAATAATTTAACATTACCCCCTTTGATTTTTGGATGTTAGAACTGAATTTTAACCCTAGGAGATCATCATTGAGGAATTCCATGGAACTATGAATGATAAATATTTAACCCACGTGTTTTTTAAAATATAAAATGGTTCATTGCATTAATTTCACAAATAATATGATGATTAGTATCTTGTATTATGTTGAGAAAATGTTCCATCCTAATGATATCCTTATAAGTTACTATTATGGGAGTTAGAATGTGATTTCATTCAACTAGGATAGAACAGACACATTTAATGGAGTAAAATTCGACATGAATTGAGTGATTGGGATAAGAATGGTCCAATGTAATTGGTAGTATATAAAGATGGAATATGAAACCATAGACATAGAATATTCATCTTCTCCTATGCTTATTTTATTTTTACATTTATAATGTAAATATTTTCAATTATAAAATCAAGATTTATTATTGGATAAATTGGTTATGGGATAGAAGAATGAATTATTTTTCATTAATCGTATATCTATTTGAGTTATTTTTATAAAACATATATTATTCATTATGATCAAATGAAAATTCTATTTTGATGAAACTATTTTCATCTATCCATTGTTAAGAAAATTAGTCATTGATAGGCCATTGAATTCACTCATCATTGAAATAATATCATCAGAATAATGAAATGTTGATAATATTATATTATCGAAAAATAGTTTATGAGTAATTAAGAGTGAATAAAAAAAATAGAGTAACATTCAATTAGATGTTTTCCTATAAATTTTTTAATTTTAAAATTATCCTAGTTTTTTACTCTAAAAATTCATTAATTGATATAATTTTAATCATATCACACATAGAAAAATATAATCTTCTCACCCAAAATTACAATTCAAAGAAAATTTATATTTTTTGTTTTTTTATATTATTATATTTTTTTTAAATCTTTGTATTTCACAAAACATCTGCATAATTTAGTATGATTATTTTTTATCTACTAGTTATAAGCTAGGAAATAAAAATTTTCATTTATCAACCATGACATTGTAGGTGTAATATATTAATATTATAATTCTATAATAGAATTTATTTTTGTTAGAGAGCTCTACCCGAGGATCATGTCAATCCCAATATCATCTAAATCCTTTGGACATGAAGTAATCATATTTTTTATAGTTTTAATGTTATATTTAAAAATATTACTAGTAAGAAGATGATAATTAGTCTTATATCCCAACTCTTTATTAAATTCTTATTGATGACTTCTCCAAAACCCCAAGGTAAACATCAAATCATGAAGAAATATAAAATAAATTATTACTCCATTATTCCCTAAAACATCCATTTTTAACGTCATTAAAATTTTCTTATGTTCTCAATTCTTCTAGATAAATTATATTTTGCTTAATTCTTATGGTGATAAAAAATATCTGAATGAAATTATAGCCATTAAGAAGTCATGTAAAATACTATAATGATATACAGGGTGATGTTCGCTATTACCAGTCACATTTATAAATCAGTTAAATATTAAAATTTTATATTTGATCTCCATTATTAATGTGTTTGTATACATAAAATTGAAACATAAAATCTAAAATATCATTCTTCCTTTTTCCCATAATAAATTATTTTTGACACCTATTTTGAAAGGAATATTCCATTTGTATTCTTAAAAAGGACCATTTGTATTTTTACCAAAAATATATAATAATCATTGTTTTAATGTGTATGGAATGAAAAAAAATTCATGATGTGATGAACAATATTTGATATTAATGAATTAATATATATATTTAAGGTTATTTTCAATTAATATGATTTCCACAACATTTTATGAATTTTTCATTTCAAAAATGTGATAATTTCTAATGAAATTATATTTTCTTCCGGAAACCATCGAATTTCGTTTCCATTAAAAATCATTTTCCCAAAAGGTGAAATTAAGTACTTTTAATTATTCTTTAATAGGGATATCCTCTAAGGATAACATTCTTATTATTTATCAAAGTAGCTTATTTTTATTAGGGAAATATTTTTATGGGTCATTTTTATGTTCCATGGATTATTCCATGGAAAATGAATATAAAACCTTCCAATTTATTCATGGGGGTTTCTTTGATGAAATAATGAAATAATTATGAATCTATTTTTTTCACATGATATGTTATTATGAAATGTTAATTAAACCCATTTTATTCATGGGTTATAATATGATGAATGTTTTATTATCTTCTGCCACACATATGTTTTATATTTGATTCTGTGATGGGTGTAACCTATATATCCCTCTAAATAATTAGGTACAGATTGGTATATCAAGATACAAACAATACTGGAATAGGGATTGAATCCAGTTCAATAGGGGATCCTATCCACATTAATAGTCTTTGGAGTTAACACTGACTTTTATGATTGCTTGGGGAGTGAATCCAATCCACTATGAAAGTCTTTGTAATAGTCAATGTACTATAAGGTAAATAATTTTTTATGATTATATGTATGATTCAATTATTTTTATTTTTATAATGATAGGATATCATGGTTCAGGTTGTTTGACTCCATTATGATTCATGTATTATGAACTGGTAAGATTTTTGAGATGACCCAGGTTTGTAATCTATGATATGCAGGGTATGGTTTCGAAATATTATTCTGACATTATTTAACCCTTATACATATGATATGTTAGCATCTCCCCTAATTATCCTTATAGTGAATTTGAGCTAACCCTTTATTTTCTTCCCTTTCCTAGAGGTTATGAGGAATGTTATTATGTCTGATATAGATAATAAGGGTGGTATTTATGAAGAACATAGTGGGAGAAGACATATCTCACTCATGGAAAATTTGATTATGTGTCCAATATTTCAAAGGAACTATACCATTACAATATTTTGGAATGTGTTTATGTAATGTAATATATATTATCCTAGATGATGTAATAGATATGTATTATAAGTTTTGTTCAAAACATTATGAGACATTAAGAGGGTTTGATGTTATTTAGAAGGATACATTTATCTTCAAAGAATATGTAATTGATTTTTGGGTTTCAATATTATCCTAGAATATTATTTGGAATCTTGTGATTATTTATTTAACCAATTGTCTAAGTTCAACTTTTGGTGTAACTATTGAATTTGGGAGATTAAATTTGATTCTCTTCATTTGGATGTTTATTTATTTATTGGTAATTAGCTTGCCTTGTATAATTTTTTTGTTATTACATTTTCATTATGTCATTATAAATATATTATTATAATTTCATGGATTACGTAATTCATTTGAGGTTAATTTTAGTTCCTTGGGAATACAATAACTCACTAAAAAATACCTTTTTTAAGAAAATGTTGACATTCTGGTGGAATTGATTTAAGGGTGAGACTCTTCTTATAATATATGTATGATTACATATGATTTAGACAATTTTACAAAGTAATTAATTAAATCTAAGGAAAATAATCCTAAAAAAATAATTTTATTAAATTCCATTCAATTATGATTATTTTGATTTTCCCTTTTCCCTATGATAGATTTAAAAAAATTATTGTATCATAATGATGATCCATATCACTCTCTATGAGTCCTTGGGTGCCATTTTTCTCCCTAATGTTAATATTTGATTTTTTGATTAATGTTTTCTAATTAATAAACCTATAATGAATTATTACAAATTAAATTTGTACGTTCCTTAAACTCTTTTCAAAAGGAAGTATTATTAACCACTTTTAGAATTTGGTATTTCAATAAAATAATTTTAAAATATGAACAAATGATTATATTGATATAGTCAAAATTGTGGGGATACGATTTCTTAAATAGGGTAAATTTTAACATTCTTATTTTAGAAATAAAATATAGTTTATGTGAGATATAGTACATGATACAAAACATCATCCTTAGAAGAACAATGAAACAGTAATATTTAAATATTACCATTATAACAAAGTTTTCAGATACAATATAATGACTAGTATTAATCATATTATGAAATATATAATTTATCTACTCATTAATAATATATTAATTTATAAATAAGAAATAATAACTTAATTTTTAGTAATGTTTTTTTATTCTTCAAAAATAAGTTCACTTCAAAAATGTTTTTAAATATTTTTGTGGGGAAACATTATAATTATTTTTTAAAAATTTTAGATATTCTGTATTATATAAATTATATTACTTTTGAAATCATCATTTCCAAATTATATTCGGATAATTTTTTTTCAAATTTTTAACGGATTGATTTTTCAAAGAATAATGAAAATTTATATTTCTATTAAATATTAAATATTAATTTCATGTATTTAAAATGTAAAATTAAATTCATATTTTTTTCATTAAATTATATGTTAATTTTATTTCTTTAAAATCCTAATATTGTTTTTGAAATAAATTTTATACATGAAATTATCATACAAACAATTTATATTAAAAATGGTGTTTTTTTAGAAAAAATGCTTTTCTTCGTGTTTTTTCAGTTAAATTTTTATTTTAAATTTCCCACATTGGTGTTCTGAGTTTTAAAAAATTATCCTATATTTGGAATCATGAGGACCAGTTTTGGTAAATAGGTCCACTGTATTTTTATTCATTATTAGTAATAACTATGGTAATTTTTCTTACCACTATATTGAGTAAAATCATTTAATTTAGGGTTAAAAATTATATGACATGGAGTATAAAATAACTCAAAAATATAATTAATTTATTTGATGATTATATCTCTCCCACACATGTTAATTATTTTTCTATATATCTTTTTTTCCATATTTATGTGACAATGACCTTTTTAATAATTTATTTTTAGAAAATTCTCAACTGTTGCATTCTTGTTTTTAATAACTATAGTATTATTTATCATATAGTTAAAAAGAGGATATAATGAGTTTTGAATATAAATTTAATGTCAATATTTTTTATATTCATTAATATAATTTATTTTTAATTTTTTATGAGGATATCATTATATAAAAATATTACACCACACTGATGTAGTAATTATTCAATTAGTGGAAAAGAAATTAAATAATTATAAAAATATTAAAATTAATATAATACGCTATAATTAATTAGATACCCAATTTTTTTATATAAACATAACATGTTACATATGTTTCACAATATTATATTCTAATTTGTTTGTTATTAATGATTTTATTAATATCAAAGTAAATGAATAGTTCTAAAATTGATATTGTTAATGTTTTATGAAAATGATATTTTATTAAAATATTTATAATTCATAATAATCCAATAAATTTCCATGTTATTATAATAAGGTCTAAAATCAAAAAAATAATCTATTTATACCTTTTTTATCTATAAATACTTTATTTACCCTCATAGTGTAATAATCCTTATATTCACAGTAAATGTAGAAATGGTTCATGGTTTTCTATATCTAAATAAAATGGGTTGATACATATAAAAAATATATTATAAATTTATTTTTTGAGATTATTTATAGAAAAAACATATTACCTTCCCAAATTATCAATTTGGATACATTTTGAAATCAAAAGAAATTATTTTTATATTTTGGGGAATTATAAAATCTCCCCTCACCTTTATTATAAAAGGGAACCACTTATTCTTATTTAATCACATTTAAAGAGAGATTGTTTATACTATAACACATAAAAATAAATTCATTGCATACTATCTCAGATCAAGGAGGCTTATTGATCATAAACTCTTCAATGATAATCTTTTGGGGTATACCTTAAGGGGTTATCGGAACAAGAAAAAATCATTCCTAAATGATCATTTCTATTTCATTTAATCATACACAACTTTAAAATATTTATCAAAAATTATGATAATATACCATCCTTATATATCATATTATTTGGTTTTATTATGATAATCCATTCCCTATATCTACGTATTACCTCCATCAAGTTGGAAGGGAATCCATTGTTTGTGTATACTACAGACTACGTTTTCACAAACTGATGTAATTCATTTAACATAACCACATATACTATATAGGTGAAATGATGATTTTATTTAACATATGTGGTATTAGTGAAATATTCCTAATTCTTATGTTATAAAATATCTTTTTCTTATTTATCATCCGATTTACTGAAAAATGATAATGTCTTTCATGTGTTTGTGCTTACTACCACCTCCACTATGCGATTTTATTTGTTTTTTATCATCACATCAAATTAATAATATATATATATAAGTGTATTAAAATAAATATTATGTTATTTATGCTCTTATCATCATTTTAAAATATAAAATAATACTTAAATAATTTCAAAATTCATAATTGAGAAATGTTCACATTGATTACGCATACCTATGACATACCACCTAATAGATTGTAAAATAATTTATTTTCTATAAACATATTAAATGTTTTATTATAATGTTATAAATATGAAAATTAGTTACTATTATTATTCCTTAGATTATATATTTGTGACCAATCTTGTATTTTCCAATATGGATATTTCATTTAATAATTATGAATAGAACATCCTCAAAACAACCAATATCGACATAATTTATTAATTGATTTAATTTTGAATTGAAATTATTAAAAAATGGATTAATGATAAATTAGTAATCCTAGAATGAAATTACCATTAAGTTAAATAAGTTAACATACATTTGATCAGGAATATATAGAATGTACGAGTCGAGTCAGGATCAAGATAAAGGATTTCAATTTAAAAAAATCATTAATTTTTCCATCCCAAATCATTTTCATCTATTTCCAGTAAAATTTTTAAATATGGAATTATTTATATAAACATTAAATAGATCAAATATTAAATATCATTTAAATTTTTTAAATTTTTTTTTCTAACGAATAACTTTATGTAATGCTTTTAATTTCATTACATAATTTAAAAATGAATTGTCGATTTTAACATATATGACGACCATGATTTTTTTTCTACGGAAATATTTATAATATGTTAGAATTAATTTACAATAATTTATGTTTTATTTATATAAAAAATTACCTTTTTTGATTATTGTTTTATTGAAAAATGATTTTTGAAACAAAAATGTGATTTTAAATCTGAATGTTCTTTCCATAAGAATTTAATAGAATTTTTAAAAGTTTTTATGATGATAAGTGAAACCATAATATGAATTATTAATAATATGATACTTGAAAATTTTATATGGGAAATGTATGATCCTAATACAGTTAATTTTAGGGGTTCAACCCAATTATAACTAATGAAAAATTGGTGATCATAATATAAATTATATGACCAGTCTTCCAAAATAACACTTTAATGCATTATGTAATGTTCATTATCTTAAAAAGAAATATTGTGGGAGTTACTGAATGGTTTTTATTATTGATATAAGTAGTCTCTAATTATTAGATAGATAGGTTTAAAATTTGATATTAATATGATTCTATATGTTTCTGATAAGGGTTTTTACATTATTTTCAATCGTTTTAATTGTTTTCATTGACAAACTAATTAGAAATTTTTGTCATGTGGAATAGATTTATTTCATTCACTCAATTAGATTTTATATAATAGAAACGGTATTATGGGTTACATGTTTTTCACTAGATAATCATATTTAATTTTTGAATATCCCATACATATATTTTTATGCTAGTCCCACATTTTAAAATAGTTTCATAAGGTTTCAAGGATTACTAGAGATAAGAATGAGGTAAAGATCGAATTTATAAAGATATGTATTAAAAATGAAACATGTTTCTTTTTTAATGTTCTATATTATTTAAAAATTCATACTATGTGGTAGAGACCACCATGTAATGTTATTTTTTTGTGTAAGGTTGATGTGATAATTCTGGAAAACAATAAACCTAAAATATCATTATGAATGAAATAAAATTAATTCCTACAAGATGATATATGATTATTTATTATCTAAATAAGGGTCCTTATAATATATAAATATTTATTTATTTATTTATTTTTAATTATTTATATTCATGTATATTTATATGTATTTATTTATATAGAGATAATTATAATTATATACATTAATATATATATATATATTAAGTGTGTGTGTGTATTGATATTGATATTAATGTTTATATAAATGTATTTATATTTATATGGGATTATATATATATATAATTATATTAAATTATATACATATATCTTTTTATAATATTAATTAGATATATTTATGTATATTCAGATATATTAATATTTATTTATATTTATTAATAGTTATATATAATTATAATGTGGGTATATGTATGTATGGAAATTTTGATGTGTTTATATATATATATATATATATTTATTTATTTAGTCAATTATTTTTATTATATATTTATTTATATGTCCTTATATATAATTAGTTATTTGTATATATATATTCAAGTCTATACATCTAAAATTTTATATTTATAATAATTTATATAAATTTATATACAATAATAAATAAATATATATATAATTTAAGCATACACACACACACACATACACACACACACACACACATATTTATATATAAATATATTTTCATTTATATGCATGTATAAATAACAAAAAAATTACCCATATATATATATACATATATATTTGTATATATTAATGCCTTTTTAGTAAACACATTATGGGTTTGAAGGACTAGTATTATATTTTATGAATAATGATGAGGTGTGGGGTTCACATATCACCATATACATGTATATGATAAAATATATGAGGCTCATATGGGTGATTCAAAGCATAATATGATTAAATTATTGTGGGATCAGAATAAATAATTTTTAATTTTTAATTTTTAATTTACAATTTATAACTAAAAAAGAGAAAATAAATTTTTATATAAAAATTTAATGAAAAACACTTCAACAAAATATTTAGAGGGGTTAAAAACTATTCCCAAATAAACCACCAATAAATAAAAAACCAACCCGACAAAATTGATATGAAACATTTCGTAACATATGAATTCCTGGTGGTTTATAGAATGTGTCACTAATCTTTTAGTAGTGCTTTAAACAACTACTATGTACTATTTCTCATATATATTATTATTAATTTTCATGTTTTGTACCATCAATATTGTTAATTATCCTTAAACTTTATATTTTAGTTCATGCATATTATTTATTTCATTTTTAATATATATTGTTCTAATGTTTTGAGTAGTTAATAATAACAGAGATATCAGTATACATTACATACGTATATATCCATATTTTAACAATAAGAAATTAAAGTGGGGTTTAATAAAGGGGTCTCCAGGAATCCGTATAGGGAATTATATGATAGTTAATGATCGACCCTAGTGGGTGAGGAAATGATATTTACCCTTCTCGTATATAAATTTCATTATAAGAATTAGATCTTTCATAAGATTTTCTATGAAGACATGATATGGTTTTATAGTTTGATATAAGACGATACCTATGTTTCTAGATGATATTCCCTTCTATGTGAGGATATGATCACCACTTTTTCCCTGAGGACAATATTACAAATATGTATAGTTCTAACTATAGTAGGGTTCAAGCTATGCTTGTTTTGGGTTTTATTATTCTAATGGAACATGACTTATCCATTTATATTTTTTATATTTTTTATTATTTTCCACTATGAGGTGTTAGTGTATGGAAGGAAAAAAATATTTTCACTACCCATTGGCATACCAACATGTCTACATATTTTTATAATCACTACTACTGTATAAATTTTTTAAAATAATTAAGATTATTATGATGTTTAATATTTCATACAAATAAATTTCCATTATATATATATATAATTATATTATATAATACATAATATATATATTGTTTGAAAAATAAACACTCATAAAAAGAGAAAATAATAGAGTTGTGGATGTAATGAGTGAATTTTATTTCAATTAAGTTTTCCTCTTGAAAAAAACCCCAAAAATGATAATGTTAATATAAATCATTTATAAACACACAAATAAATGAAGTGAAATTTATATTAATAAAGAACATTTCATAAAATAAGAAGGATTATCTTTGGAGAGAGAAATATTTTACTAAGACTATGCAACCCATTTTTATCAATATGTTTGTATACTGACCATGTACTGTCCTTTTACTTATGTTACAATATGTATCCCAACTATGATATTAATTTATTCACTATAATATTAATAAGGGGATGTTTTTATTCAATAACATGAATTTAATGAATAAAAATATACATCTATTGTTTTTTACATTGCATCTAGTTAGCCTTATCCATCATCTTGTTCTATTACATGTTTCTATTTTATTTTTTCAATTAATAGTTCACAACATGTTTGACTTCTTTTCTCTCTCTAAATTTTCATGGAATATTTCTCTTACATGGGGTCTCTATTTTAGGAATTTTCAATTCATGATCTATATAATATTTTTATAGAATAGTTTCCGAAAAACACCATTTAGTTTCAATGTGAAATTAAATTTTAAATGAATAACTTCTATAAACTATTTCTAATACTCTTTAGAGTATTCACAATTTTTATAATTTTTTAAAAAATTTAGGTTACTTCTACATAACAGTATGCTTTATTGAAATTAGAAGGTTGTATATTTGTAGCTGAAAATATTCATTTCTATTACAACACATTAATCACCATAGAAACTATTTTATCATTTTCCTTAGTAAAAAAATTATTTTTTGATTCTTAAAAAATGATATAAAATAAATATTATTCTCTAATATAAATATTTATCCCGAAATTTAATATTAAAATTTATAAAATTTCCATGAATATGTTTAAATTATGAGTCATAAAAATATTATGATGACTTATGTTGGTCATAATAATTCTTACATAGATGAATAATGTAATTCAAAATGTTTTAAAAAATATGAGATGATCATCACAAATTCATATATGAAAATACCCACATGTCCTTAAAAGAATTAATTTCTTCAAATAAATTCACTCTGTATAAGCTAATTTTGGAATCTAAGAGCCTTATGAAAAAATTAGAACATCTTATGAAATCTTTTCTACAATTATGTATGTAATTTTGTTGGATAAAATTGATGTCTATCATTCTTAAATTATTACTTTTACATTATGGTAAAATCAAACAAGTGAAATTTAGAGAATGACTATAAAATACAATGTTTCACTATCTCTATAAAATTCAACAAGGTATAGAGTCATTCATAGTCTCTATAATTATTAAAATAATATTACAATTTATTTAATTTTTTTCTTAACATCTCTTAACGTATTCAAAAAAAAGTCTCACATATTAAATTATACACATCATGATTTTTAATAAGATTTATAAATTGAAATAAAAAACCATTTGGTTAGTGAAATCATCATTAAAACTAATAATTTCTTTTCTCTTAGTGAAATAAAAATGATTGTGGGAAAATTGTTTCTCATTAATCTAACCTAGTAATCAATAAGTTTCAAACAACTACTTGTCTCAAAATCCCCTTTCTACTTTTCTTGAAAATCGTGGAACATAAATAAAATTCAATATTATAAAACCATTCCATGAGAAATTTTTTTATAATTATAATCCTTGATGATTGAATTTGGTGATAGAAATAATATTATCGAATAACAGCTTTTGTTTTCTAAGAAAATAAGGATTTATATTATTACGATCACAACCACTAGTGATATTGATATCTTTCTTTAATAAATGTTGACATTTCACAGTTTTAGTTGACACTACTAGAAATATCATATGAAGTATCTCATTGAAATCATAAAATATGAATTGAACAGATGTTCTATTTATTAACAAATATATTTGATATATTTTTAAAAATATTCTCAACTATTCATTCACATATGCTCATCAAAACTATTATAATAGTTTATAGTGTCTCACATACTATATTTGTTCCCTCAACACTTCACCCTTTTAGAAAATTCGCTAAATAAATTCTCCTCATTAAGAATAGATATCTGCACCATTTGAAAAAATATATAGATGGATAAATTTTAAAATCAATTCAATCCCACATTTTAAATACTTAAAATAAAACATAGATATATGATTCCTTTAATTATATCCCCCTAAGATAATAATAATATAAAGAAAAAAATGAGATACCTGACTATATCACCAAAACGTTTATATTAGTGCATTGATTTTGAACTCCCATCATCAACCATCGGAATTCAATAATAACTCTGGAAATTATTTAGTGAAAATATTTTCAACATTCTTATTTCTATGAAAAAAATACATCTTCTAAAAATTTCCTTCTATAACTTATATGATGAATAGAATATTTATTTCATTTTTCATTGATATTTAATGACATAATGTTTTGGTTTATAATTATTTACACATTTATTATCCTATCCACAATAATTATTAGCCTCACATCATCCTTTTAATCTTATAACAATTTTCTTCTGTCATTTTAACTGAGATGTGGCATGAGTTACAGGAACATATTTTTATTTTATATATCTCAATGTGACTAAACCTTGATACATTGTTTATAATTATACACAAATAATCCTAGATAAAATTACCCTTATGTGTAGATCATTTATTCACAAACATTTCATCCTAGTATACACCTATATAAATAACATACCATAATATTCATTGATCATATATTCTAATCCCAAGTATCCTGTTTAGAAAACACATGTAATGTTAATAATAGATAAAATACATATATTAGTAAAATTAATGATTTTATTTTTGTATATATATTTTCATTATACAAAATTTATTAAATTTTTAATTCAAAAATGAAATAGGGTTTTTCTAACCAAATAGTATTTCATGAATTAACACATAAAAGTTTAAATATTAAGGATTTAAATAAAAAACATGGAATAAATTTTTAATATATTTATATAAAATTTATCTTAGGTTGATTTTTTCTATTATTAAGAAAATATTGATATTTGATTATTTCATGAAAATATCAATTTATTATAAAAAATCATTTCTTTTCTCATGATAATCTTTTTTTAAAGTATTGTTCATGTTTAAAGATGGATTTAGTGATAATTATGATCCTTTTATGTTATCATAAGATAATAAGTTCCATTATAATCATCATTATATTTCATTTTGGTATATGTTCATTTATAGTCTTGAAAACAAATTGTAAAAAAAATCATTTTAACTAAATTTTTAATTAATATATTAAATTATATTCCATCAACATTTACATATTGAATCATGAATATTTGATTTCATATTTTTAAAGAGTTTTATAAAAAAAATTAATAATTTCATTTTCAATTTCAATTATATTGAATATTATTATTGGTAATAATATATTAACCACTTAAAGAGGGTAAAATCGGATGATAAAGAAATATATTATTATAAAATATTGAATAATTTTGGGAGTGTTACTACTCTAATATATAAAGGGATTTACATTATCATCTATTAGTTACACCACATAATCTAATTATCTTAACCAATTCCTAACCCAAAACCTTATCAAAATACCTCCAAATATTCAAAAGGTTTTGGATTCACTAAATTTACAATCCTATCAGGCTTAAGGTGTAAACCAAATGTTGTATTCAAAACAAATATGTACCTCTTAAAATAGTGTTTTGATATTATTTATTCTTCGACCTCGTTAAAATATTCTATATACATGTTGAAATAATATTATTAGTATATTATATATTTTTAAATTGTATTATATTTATTTAAAACCTCGTATTCTTCTCATATTTTTAGTTGGAAATGAAATAATCACTCATGTGTACATCTGGACAACTTCATCAATGAAGTGATGTGTTTCATTTTTCATTATTTGATCATATGGAAGGTAATGATGATGGATTCAGGGGAGATATATGATATTTGTGAAATAATTATAATTCTTTAAATAATATATATATATATATATTACAAACCATCTTACATTTCCATCAGTTGGAAATTTATAACATTGATTTCTGTATAAGTGTGGATTACCACCTCTAATTAGCTATTCAATTATTTTTTTATTTGTCTCATGGATTTTAATAAGAATATAAATAATAATTAAATATGGAATTTATAATATATTTATTATAATATAATGGTTTAAATTTATTTACCTTTTTCATTTCTATCAAGTATAAAAATAAAAATGTTGTTCATGTGTACTAATAGAATACCATCTCCATGAAACAATGTAATTCATTTTTCCAGATAACCTTACAAGCATTTTCATATAATTATATTGAATATATAACCATTATGATTATTAAATGATTTTTATTTTGGATATAATGGAACAAATTTCCCTCTCACCATGGTCAATGCAACTCTACTATTTTGAAGTTATAAATTAAAAAACCGGAAAATAAACAATATAAAATTAATCATTTTATTACATAAATAATCCATTGTAGTAAATTAAATTAAATGCATAATAATAATTTAGTTAACATGTTAAAGGTTATTATTTTAGTATTAAAAATATATAATTTTATTATTCTATAGATATAGAGTATAAAAATCTATATGAGATTTAAGGTTATGTATTTTTTGTAAATACATGTTTATTCATATTAAATCATTCTCCTTAATACAGATGTTCTCTAAAGTGTTTCATGAAATTTCTTATTTATAAAATATTAATTATAAAAAATACATTTTCAAATTATAAATCCAATATTTATTATTTTTTAAAAACGAATATTTTAAAACTTTAACAAATTGGTGATTTTGTTTTCTTTTACCATTATTTAGAAAATATTTTTTAAAAATAAAAAACTTCATATAATTTTCCCACATTCATTGTCAATATTTATTAAAAATATTCCTCTATATGTTTTAATTTTTTTTAAATAAGTTATTATTTCAATTATTCAATGAAAACTTTTCATCATAGTTTTCTATATAAAGGTATATTTATTAAAATAATTATGTGAAAATAGAATTTGATTCTTATTTCATCATTTTTTAGAATATTTTTAAAATAAGATGTGAAATCTTAAAAAAAATTATTTCATGAAAAATTTCATGAAAAATATTAAAGATGAAAAGTGAGTCTAATATATCTCATGATAATATTTGAGTCTATTATATCTATCCAATGCATTAGGTAATCAGTACACTTTGAATTAAAAAATTAGGGAGATAGCCTAGTATGTTAATGACAAAAAATTAATTGGGCACCCATTATTTAGGAAACAGATTAAACGTGAATTAAAATGGTTATGAATATGTTTCTACAGGATAAATGTTTAATTATTTTTAAGGGTTTCTATCAGAATATTCTTATTTTATGAAGAATGAAATAATTAAAAATATATAAAGGTATATAGAATTAATTCAATGAATATTTTCAGGAATTATCATATACAACAAAATTACTGTAAAATTTTCTTCGACACTAATTGGAATTATCATTTTTTATTTTAAAATTTATTATTTCCTCATTTTGATATGTTCTATTACTTTTATCGATGTTTTCTCTTGAAAATGAACAATATTTTATTGGTTTTTCATTATTTTCACTAGTTTTATGGTAGTAAATTATATTTATATATCATAATGAACCTTTATTTTATCATAATTTGTTTTGAAATATTTATCATTGGTTCTATGGATTAGTGAGAATAATATATGTTTCAATAATTCTAAATAGAAATAATATTATTAGAAGAAAATATATCCTTAATGAAACATGGGTAGATGATTAATGATATTTTTTCAGAATAAATGTATTCATTGAGTAAGTTCCAACATTTTTTGTGTATTTTTTTCATTTAATTTAAACATTTATAATAAATAATCATGTTAATTTAAAAAAGTGTAGCACTAGTTAAAAATCACCCATTTTTGAGATTTTATAATACCTATCACTAAAGAAAGTGTCACAGAAAATGGTATGATAACATTAAAGGTAAGAGTTATTTAAAAAGACACAGTTAAGGAATTAAAATTTATGGTTATATTTTAATGGGGTGTCTTTTGAATAAATTCATGTTTCTTCATCAAATTATTTTGTATTCAAATTAAATTTCCAAAAAGGAAACAAGTTAGGTTGATGTAGGAATGAATAAATGGGATAATATCCATTTGAATCTATTATAGAAAATAGTAAGAATATGGCATCTTGAGGTAGTGTTAACGTATTTAACATGGGTGATTAATGATGGAAGTCATAAAATATAATTTCAGGATACAACACCCAATAGATTTCACAGGATCATTAAACCTAGTGAAACCTAATGGATGGATTCGTGAATTGGGGAACATGTTATTCTTTTTCAAATATATGAATCATAGGAAAGTTACTCTAATTATTTATAATCATGACGGTGAATTCAATAAATGTTGGTCTTTTACAATAACACATAATAAAATTATGCTAATTATTCTATGGTGTAAGAGTTGGATACTTTTGAATAAAATCTTTTTATTTTAGTTTATCATTTATCTATAAAGGCTGAGGTAATTGTTTCAAAACAATATGTACATGAATGATGAAATAATAATATTTATTCATGGTTCGACGAAGTAGATATAGATTAAACAATGAATCTCATATTTAATCCCCAAAATGATTCCAAAAGAGGTAAAATGAATTTTAAAGAATATTGGCAGGATCATGTGCAATTCCCCAAGATTTCATAGTACATTTCTTCTTAAATAAATTCAATATATTGTGTTGTATTCCACACTGAGGGTGAGCGCACTGTGATCTTTCAAACATACTGTATTGAAAGTGGTTGTAAATTCTATTAACTAAATAATGAAATTTAAACATTTTATTATTCAAAATATAATTTTTATTTGAATCTGGAATATCAATATTATCATAGGGTGAATTTTTGGTATTTTTCTGAAAAGTTTCACATTTTTATGAATACCGGAAAATACTTCATTATTAATAAAAACATACTTTTTCATTTAAATAATTATTTTAATTTAACTTGATTTTAGAATCAAAATAGATAAATAATTAATATATTTACCCAATTGACTTCAATGGATTGATTTAATAATATCATTAGATATAAAAAATTTATTGAAATTTCAAATGTCTCTTATACCAGTAATCTATCCATATTTAAGAGATTGACATTAAATTTAATTTTACCTATTTTTTTAATTCAATTTTAAAAAAAATAGAAATAATTTTATTTAGTAGAAAATTTTTCATTTAATAGTATCTACATAATTTTTTGGTGAATAATATCTTTAGAAAACTTTTATTTATTTACCATGGTTATGATTTAATCATGTAATTAAAATTAATTAAAATTATATAAAATTATTATCAAATTACCATAAAACATGTATTAATTCAATATGATATGTTTATTGACCAAAATAAACCATATTATGAAATTATGATCTTTTTATGCCACCAGGGTAAGAGTGAGACATTTATTCTATTTTATATAAAGATAAGTTAAAATTTTATACTTGTATTTTAATAAATAAATAATTTTAATTATAAGGTTATATTAAATATAAATTAAATAATTAATATTTATTTAAAATGAAAAATGTTTATCTAAATTATATTAATTTTTCAATGAAAATTAGAAATAAAATAACTGAATTTAAATGTGGTACAATGATGATGCAGTAATGTATTTGTTAAAATAAAAATCAAAAAATATAAAATGAATAAAATTAAAATAAATATTATATGAAATTTTTTATGTCATAAATTAATTTTATGGATGAATTTAACATGTTAGGGCTTATTTAATGTTGTTTATTCATACTAATCAAGTTGTTTTGATTTTTAAAAAGTCAATTAATAAATAGTTTCCAAATTGACTAA
The DNA here is from genome assembly GCA_963277665.1 of Viscum album. Lineage (NCBI taxonomy): Eukaryota > Viridiplantae > Streptophyta > Magnoliopsida > Santalales > Viscaceae > Viscum > Viscum album. The sequence goes on from OY728141.1 coordinate 135,720,254, forward strand.
ACTGAGATTTTAAAACAAATAATATTATATTAAATGATATAAAACTCATAAAAATATATATTTTGGTGAAATAACTTTTATAATGTTAAATATTTTAAAAATGGTGCAATTGGGGTAATTTTTCTATTTTATTTTAACCGTATTAACCCTATAGTGTAGAAAAACCATGTTGTCACGATAAGAGTTAAATTATTTAACTAATGGTTAAAGACAAAAGATAAGGTATATTTTTCCTATAAACATTTCTAAAATAAAATTTAACAGAGTATTAAGATCTATAAAAAATTATATTTTAAATAAATTACATTGGAACTGTTTGAAATCAAAAATCAATTTATAATAAATTAATAGTTTTGGATTTTTTTAATGTCCCCCTCCCCTCTCTAATAAAAGGGAACCTCTCTTTCTCTTCAATTCACATCTATAAATCCATTTTTATAAAACAAATTGTTCCAATTTCTCATTCATTATTACCTAAATTTATCCTAGTGGGCATAATTTTGGTATAAATCCCACTTATGAAGTATTTTTTTTGCAAATCAAAAGGAGACACTGGAAGAAGAGGTAATTATTTTAACAACTCTTTCAATGTTCTTTTCTTATTATGCTTATTTTTCTTATGTTTTCACCACACTAAATTAAAAATACATTATATAATATATATTGAGGTTTTTTATTATTATTATATAACAATTTTAATCATTTAACCCATTTTATAAACAACAATATCACCATGAATGTGTACTTATGACTTATTGTATCAACATTGTGGTGTAATCTATCTTTCAGTTATACTTTATTATGATTGGTAAAATGATTTATATATAATAGGTAAATAATAATAATGACATGATATTATTTCTTTATAAATCATATTCCTCAAAATATTTTACCATCTACAATTTTGAAAAATCACCATTTCTTGTGTGTACGTACGACCTACCATCACCACAGCATGATGAAATTTATTATCCATATTTACTATTCATGTATTATTATAAAGATACATATAATCAATAATTTTTAAATATAGGACATAATAATAATTGTTTATAATATATATATATATAGATATTTCATTTACATTTTTCAATTAAGTACGATATGAAAATGGAAACAATGTTCATGCGTATGTTCGACCTATCATCTACATGAAAAATATATTCCATTTCATATATCTATCTTACATATATGTTTATATATTTAATATATATGATATAAAGATCAAGATTTACATTATTTAATTAATTAAATCATGATCTAAGTAGTATAATTACGAATAAAAAAGTCATAACATGTAAGATAAAGAAAAGGATTATTATACAAAATGTTCCTTTAATATGAAAATTATTAATAAATGAGTAATACAAAGTGATAAATGAATCATATATCATATTATAAATATTATGATTCCTTTTTGAGATAATAATATTTTTATACCCATTATACAAATGGTTTTTTACACGTACTGATTGTATCAGACCTAATGTAAGAGAATTTCCATCTCACCTATAATTTTCATGAGATATAAGCCATTTTCATGTTCTATTTATTATCTGTGGTGTATGTACTACCCCTATAAAATTTCATATAAAGAATAAATTTATATTCATGTTATTTAAGGATTATTTTGATGTTATCAGGCTTATTATTTATATTTTCAATGTTTTATGGGACGCTTTAAATGATATAAAAATTGATCAATTATCCATTTTCATACTCTTGATGTTATTTTAAATAACTATTTTTATGGATGTAAAATTATATTAAAGGTAATTTTATGTCTATTTTTATGTTAATTAAAATGTTATGAAAATGAGTTATTTAAGGTTTCTTATGAGGAGAAATTTCTAAATATCTTTATTATCTGGGATTTATTTTACGTAAGAATTTAGTAAGACATATATATTATACAGTACCATATTTCTTAGAAATGTTATTCAATGAAATCGTACTATTATTTGACATTTTTTTAATTGAATTTTTACCCATGTATTATTTTATAAAAAGTAATATTTTTTCATTTTCACTGTGATGTAAGTTTTTTAGATTTTTGGATAATGTACGAGAAGAATATTTTTTTAACATATACGGCGTGAGCAACTTCTTTCAACATTGTGACTCCATAACGTATTGAACCTTCCTTTACAAGATTAGAATACTATTTTCAATGAAAAAAATTCCTTATTAAATTGTATGCAACATTAAATAATTATTTTAAATAAAAATGAGTATATATCTAAATACGTTTCTAATTATTTTATTAAAAAAAATCATCTATGACACCATTTTGTATTGGGTATTATGTTTAATTGAGGTTGATTATATATGATATAAACTATTATACTCTATTTAAGTGTTTATCAATAGTTTTAGTATGGATGATCTATTTTAATACCATTCATGGTTTTTGGATAATATTTTATGATTTTTTATTCTAGTTTTCATATGAATTTTTATGTTGGTTATGTTTTACCCCTTCCATAAGTGGAATGAATTGGACATTTTATATGATAGGAAGCGCCTTCTATATCCCCTTGATGCATAAATAGGTATCGTGAGACGAACTACTTAGGGTTTTTACTTGTTTATCTATTGTCATAGAATGAGGCCTTGATAGTATGGTGAGGATGTTTGGATTTATGCATTCCCTCATTATGAAATTAAATATTGATATTACATATGATTATTCTACCATTATATTACCCATCTGAATTTATAAATGGAATTATATGATTTATTATTTCCATATTATTCTGAAGATTAAGTTTGAAAGGGTTGTGTATCAATTTTATTCAATGCCTTAAATATTTATGCTTATTTATGATGGTTTCTATTGTATTGTTTTCCCTTACTGAGCATCTGATGTCACCCCTTTCTTATGTATTATTTTCCCAGGATGCTAATAATTGTTTTATGATTGATATGTAGGGTTAATATTGAATAATAACAGTGTTTAAATAGAATTATCTATGTTGCGTATTATGTTTTGAATTGTAATGTAATGTTCATGTATGTAATCTATTTTTCCAAGACTTCTAAAATGACCATTTAATCCATATTCGATTCCTTATAATCATGGTAATGTCTAAAAATAATGCATCAGCTCCAGGATTCTGGGGTCTAGGAATTACAATTTGAATTAAAGGAATTTTACCAACATCCCTGGAAATTATATTTAGAAAACATTGATTAGAAAACAAAACCATATAAATGACATTGAGGATATGTCTATGTATTGGATATCATCCCTTATATTTGGTATCATATAACCAAGGTTAATTATATAGAAAATGGATTGTGAATAAGATTATATAATTTAGAGATACTATTAATGATTCTTCTTGACTACATCACTATTATTAGTGTCTATCACATTATTCATTGAATTTTGTTAAAAGGATAGAATCAGAAAGTTTATAAATGAAATGGTTATACTATTGGTAATGAATATACTATAAAAGAAAATTAGTAGAAGGAGGTATTAAAGAATTATATTTTTATATGTAGTTAATGGATTAAGAGTGAAGTTGGAAGATTAAGGTTATTTTGTTTTTGGATTAAATAATTTTTACATCAACGGTACTGTAGTTATAATATTTGTGAGATATATAAGGATTCTACTATAGTATATAATTATCAAGTATATAGATGAATGAATAATTTCATTATGGTTTTGAGGATATAAAGGTATTCCTAAATAATAGTTACATGTAATTTTTGGGGAATCTAATGTTACAATTGGTTTTTGATGTTCAGATATCATTTAGACAATGAATTTGGAAGGAAATATTTTTGATGAGTCTTAAGGCCACAATGGGATAACATAAACATTAGATAATTTATTTTAGTATTTTACTATGATTCATTATATACTTTGGGCTAACCTTCTTCATTTAAATAAAATTTTAGATGTTGATTGAAACAATTTTGGCCCTCATGACTTATCAATGGTTCTTCTGTAGTGAAAAAGTAATTTTTGAACTTTCATTTGAAGAAGTAAAGGATGTGGTAAAAATAGATTGTAGCATGACCAGAAGATGAGATTAGGATTATGGCATTGAAATAAATAAATTATGTTATTATCTAAATAGTAAAATCATCATTCAACTCTTGGTAAAGGATCATAAAACCAAAAAGTCTATACCAGTACTTTTTCTTATGAATCAAATGGTCCCTTGAATTATTGTAGATTTATAGCTCTGTGATTGTTAAATTTATCTTAACCATAGTCTCTATCACACTCCATTATATCATGATGGTTCAATTTTTCATTCAAGTCTAGGTTTTACTACATTTAATGGGTTATCATTGGTAACCATATTACATTCCTTTAAATATTTTAAATTATTAATATTAAAAAACCATGTTCTGATGTTGGATTTCATTAAAGGAATTTTGAATTGTCATACTTTACTTTCCAAATATAAAATCCGAAATTTTGAGGATGAAATTTATTTATGTTCGGGATAATAGGACACCCCAATATTTAATAGAATATTTCATCTTAAATATATTTAATATCTAGTGTTATACACAACACTAAGTTCAATCACAATATGATCTATCAAATTTTCTATTTAAAAAGTGGTTATATGTAATATTCACCATATTTTAAAATTATAAATGTTATTTTTCTAATTAGACTTCATTCGTGAATTCTAATTATAAAATTTATCATAGGGTTATTTTTTGGTGTTTTTCTGTAAAGATTCAATGTCTGATGAAGAGTGACTTTGTTGATATGTAAAAAATACATAAATAATACATATATTGACCGAATTAATTTCATTGGAATAATTTTTCTAATATATATTTATAAAAAGTTATTGAACATTTGAGCGTTTATTTTACCCGCCTTCTAGCCAAATTTGGGGGATTAAGATTAAACATAATTTTACCAATTTTTTGAATTATATTTTGAAAACTGGAAGTACATGGTTATAGATAATATGAAATTTTTGATCTAATATGATGAAATTAATTTTTTTTAATTGTAACTATAGAAAGTTTTCTATTTACTATAATTGGGATTTTATAGTTTAAATAAAGGTAAAAAAATAATATAATATTTTTTTGAAATTTCCAAAAAAACATGTTCTAATTTTACTAGATAATTGTTTTCACTAAAATAAACCATACGATTAAATTATGATTTCATTGTGCTACTTGGGAAAGAATAAGAAAATTATTCTATTTTATATAAAGATATGTTAATAATGTCATAATCATATTATAATAAGAAAATAATTTTAAATATATTGTTATATGAAAAATAATTTTTACTATAAATACACATATTAAATTTAAACTGTTTATCTACATTATGATAATTTATTTTTAATTTGTATAGTTTAAAAATTTATTATTTATTTTGTAAGAATGATGTGGTAATAATTAATTTATTAAAGAATTAATCAAATAAACAATATTAATAATTTAAAATTAATTATAAATTTCATTATATGATTTTAGAAATGATTTTCATGTATGGATTTGACTAATTGAGGATGATTAAAAAAATTTCTATGTAACCTTGCTTTTCTGATTATTGTAAGTCAAAAATATTTGTCTCAAAATTGACTAAAATGTGATATTATAATTAATAATATTTTATTAAATGATATGAAATTCATAAAATTATAGAATACATCCAAATAAATGGTATAATTTATCGTAACTCATAAATGATACAACTATGTTTTTTTTCATTTTATATTTAATATAGAAACCCTATTGTGTGAAAACGCATGTTGTCACTGGATGAGAAAAATTGTTTAACTAATGGTTAAAGCCCAAATATAAGTTTTATTTAGTGACCTTAATAGGTCCAAAATTCATTGGTTGATATTATTTCAACCATTTATAATAATATCCTCATAATAACCTACATTAGATATATATTAAATTTAAAATAAATTTATAATAAATTAATACTTTTGGAGTTTCCAAAAGTGTCCATCCCCAATCTTTTAAAAGGGAACCTCTCATTATGTTTTATTTACACCACTAAAACCATTTATTGTGTCTAAAATCTTACTTTTTATACTAATAAATTCCCTCACTTCATCTTATATGCCATAATTTTGGCTGAAATACAACCTATGGAGTCCTTTTATTCCAATCAATGGGAGACACTCGTAGAAGAGAATATTATTTTACCAACTCTTTTAATGTTATATTCTTATTCTACTTCTTTTTCCAATATTTTTCCATAATAAATTAATAAATCTATAATAAAATATATTATGAGATGTTCTTATGATTATTCTATAACAATATTCCTCTTTTTAACCATTATACGAATAACAATATCACAGTGTGTCTGTATGTCCGACATACCATCTCCACACCATATTGTAAATAGTTTTTAATTTACTTATTATTTCCATGGATTTGGTGATGAATATAAAGTATGTAAAAAATAAATATTACATGATGTTGTGGAATTATAATTTATATTTCTTCCAATTTCTCACCCTTTACCATTCCTTAATAATACCATCGATCATGCGTGTGTACCGCTTATTGTCTCCACATTGAGATGTGATTAATTATCCAAGTTAACTATTCAAGAATGATTATAAAAAATATATATAATATTTAATTATAAAATATATGACATAATAATGAATCTGAATATATATATATATATATATGTATATACAGTTATATTTCATTTACATTCTACCATTCAATACAATATGAAAACAGAAACAGAGTTCATGTGTATGTACGACCTATCATCTCTATAAACTATGTATTATATTTCATATATCTAACTTTAATATATGTTTATACCATGAAATTCCGCCAGTGGTAGGCCCCTGACTATCTATTAAATAAAAAGAAAAGTACTGCAGTATGCAAACCACAAAAGAAAAGTCGATTACATATCATAAGCATCATACCCATCACATCTCATATTAGAGGCTCCTTCCACAGTGGTTGTTGATGGATCGGATCCCTCGGCCCAGCAATATTGTCCGCTCTGGCCCAGTTGCTATCCCAGGCCTCACGGCTTTAAAACGCGTTGCTGAGGGGAAGGTAGGCACGGGAATTTCAAGCACCCACCAATCTCCCTCCACAACCGATGTGGGATTGGTTACCGGGGCACAGGCGCCAACAATCCTGGCGGGGGCCCAACAATCCTGGGCCCAGGACACAACATCCCCCCCCAAGCCCACACCGGTCCCGAGACCAACCACCCTCTGATACCAATTGATGGATCGGATCCCTCGGCCCAGCAATATTGTCCGCTCTGGCCCAGTTGCTATCCCAGGCCTCACGGCTTTAAAACGCGTTGCTGAGGGGAAGGTAGGCACGGGAATTTCAAGCACCCACCAATCTCCCTCCACAACCGATGTGGGATTGGTTACCGGGGCACAGGCGCCAACAATCCTGGCGGGGGCCCAACAATCCTGGGCCCAGGACACAACAGTTGTCTCACATACCGAGCATTCGTAGTGTCATAAGATCTTGGCATACTTCCTTCTAAGGTTAAATTTCTCCAATGAGATCAGCTCCTGCGGTGATTGTTTGAGAGAGGATCTAGTGGACAGCGGCTTCGGCAACTCAGAGTAGTCCTTCCTCATCCATCGACTAGACACCTATATTCCAGACTCCCCCTTCCTGTCCTTGAAAACCTCACAATAGGAAGGTATCACCGTCACATTTTCCTTTTCACTTTCCGAGACATTCCCCCACATTCCATTAATCCAAACATCCTAGAAGCCATCACCCACTCCTCCGGCCTGAACATTGCACCAGTTACAGTCAATCATTTCCAAACATAGTGGCTTCCCTCTATACTCCTTTCCAGCATCCATCTTCACCAATGCATCACGCAAGACAAGATGAAAATTATTATTTACAGTTCCCATCTCCACCTAATCTTCATTTTTACCCTCAGTCTACAATCTAGACTCCATTCCTTTCCCTGCATCAGCTGAAACACACTGCATAACAATGCCTTCCAGAATGAACTCACCCATTTCCACTTGACAAGATACAACAGACGCCAAGGCATGAACCCAACTAGAAAATCCAATAGTAACCCCTAATGCCTCATATTGAGTTTCAAAGAATGGACTGGCATCCGAAATTTTCCTGCAGCCATCCGAATTCAAATTCATCCTCCCCCCTCCGGACCAGTAGGGTTGTGCCCAGCATCATTAACCCACTGCTTAGTCCCACCGGTCCTCTTCCTAGCATTAGAATCACTCCTTCCCTCAGGACCTACCACTGCAGTATCTGGACCACCTACATGATGACTCACACCAGCCTTGAGATCTCGCTTCAGCCTCCCAATCACCATAGAGATTGTTGGGTTTCTCAAGTCCAAACCATCCTCTCCATTTCCAGCCTTTGCAGCAACGGGAGTCAGCGGATCCTGACGAGTGTTCCGGTTTCTCTTCAATAGAGATGAATTGCTCCCAGTGTTACATTTAAAATTTACAGAATTTTAAATATATTTTTTCAATATAGAGATATATTTATCTAAATATTTTTCTAATGATTTTATTAAGATAATTTTCATCAATTTGAACATCCTGTATTAAATATTCTGTTTAGTTAAGTTTCATTTATTATAATACAAACTATCATATATTATAGAAGGGTTAATGAATAATTTTAATGTGGATATTCTATCTTTATACCACATTTTTTTTATAGATAATGTATTGAGATTCGATATATTAGTTTTAATACTAATATTTATGTTGGTTATTTTACAACTTTTATAATATGAATGAATTGGACTTAATAAGTGATGGAAGAGGCCCTCTATAGCCCATCAATGCATAGGTAGGTCTCATAAGACAAACTACCTTAGGGTTTTTCAAATTTATTTATGGTTTGGAATGAGGCCTTGATGTTGTAGTTTGGATGACTGATTTTATGCATTTCCTCACTCTGAAATATGTTATTGACATTAAATGTCATTATCAAACTAGTATATTATCCATGTGAATGTTTAAATGGAATTATATGATTTATTATTTCCATAATATCCTCAATATTATGTTTCAAATGATTCTATTTTCGTTGTATATCTTTAATTATGTGTTTATACTTTTTTATGAAGGATAATGTTGTATTATTTAACTTTTGTGAGTGTCTCACATCACCCCATTCGTATGTTCTATTTTCATAGTATTACATGAAGTTTTTTATCAAATATTTTAAGTATTAAGATAATATATTAATATAATTCTCAAATAATATCTATGTTTCATATAATATTTAAAAATATAATGTAATGATCGTGTATGTAACCTATTTTTTCAATACCGATAAAATGATCGGCCATTTAGGATTTGATTCATTTTAATCAATCTATTGTATTTAAATTATACAACATATTCCAGATTCCGGGATTATGGAGTTACATAATGAAAGTGATACCATTGGGATATTCTTGGTTATATGGATTTTGAATTAAAGTAAAAGTGTTCTGATAAGAAATTAGCGAGAAAACTTAGTAAATCAGTCGTGATATGTCCTAATTTTAATGTGTCCAGTAATTTGGTAAATGTATGTGTAATGAGAGTTACTCAATATAGAAATATCAATATCAGAATCATAATGTATTAGAAATGTGGTTTTGTATTAATATGGTATATAAAAAATCCACAAATAATGTTTTTTCATGTATATTACACATTTATTTAGTTTATGCCAGTGTATTTTTTTTATTTGAGATGTTCTCATTATTTGATACACATGATTGTTTTTTGTAAAATATAAATAATTAGAACTCTTGATAAAAACAACTATGGGTTGTGTAAAGTCCATAAAAAGGTATATAAATCTTCCAATTATAATATTTGAAATCTTTTTCCATATAAACCTTGTGGTTTTTTCAATTGTATAGAGTGATATTATTATTGTTATATATTGAAATTTTTCTTATAATTCTAGGATAGATTTTAGATCCCATGATGTTATATTTCATACTATGATCTAATCTGTATAAAATAATGAATTCAAACCAATAATAACATATCAAGAAGCTTAGAAATTGATAAATTATTGAAAGTAAATTTATTTTATACATATTTTTAAATGGAGGAAACTATTATAATAAGTGATGATTGATAATTAAATGAATATATTAATGCACATCCTGATGATTTTATTTTACGTTATTCTTGATTTAGATGTTGAATTTATTTTTGACATAGTTCAGGATACTAAGAAAATATAAAACCCCCTTAATTGTATTAATTATTTTTAAATTAGGGAATTGAAAAAATTATGTACAAGAGTTTCATAAAAAAGGATTTACATTCCCATGAATATCACCTTACTGTACACATATTTTGTTTGTAAAAAATATGGATGGTTCTATTCAACATTTAATTGAATAAAAATCACTTAAAAATATCACTATTAAAAAAATTATCATATGGATAGACCTTTTGATACACATCAGGGTTACCATTATTTTTTAATGATTGATCTCAGGTTCATGTTTCACCTACTAAAATTATAGAAGGGATACATTTTTAGGGTAGTGTTTCATAGTATAAAAGGACATAATGGGTTTTATGGTATTCGGTTTGGTTTAATAAATACTCCAATTATATTCGCTGATCTTATGAATATAGTTTTCAATATGGATTATGATAATTGTTTTCTAGTTTTGAATAATTAAATTCCGTTTTATTAATAATTTTATGTGGATAAATATATAATTATTTTTCTATAAAGATTAAAATAAAACATGTTTGTAAAATTTTAGAAATTGTAAATTTTGGCCCTTTTATATTTTGTTTTTTAGGAATATATTTTACAAATATTAATTATTTTCATCCTTATAAAACTAATATGGTGTTATATGGGTGAAAACCTAAAAATACATCGATATTAGTTTATTTTCATTGATTAGAAAGGTTATTATTGATTCATTTCTGAATAAATTTTTCAATTTTGTAGTCCCTAAATTGTGTAAACTCGAAAATGATTCAAATTAATTTGGTAAAATGAATTCAATGATGTTTTGTACAAATTATGAATATGATGTAATAATTATCTAGTGTTATCCTAGTGAATAAAAGGTGGTTTTTTCCGTGACACTTCTCTATGTGGACTTGGTTCTATCTTGATGCATACTGATTGGTTAATTTTGAATGCATTAAATAAATTAATACTATATGAGAAAATATATATTTCAAATGATATTAAACATTAATTTTGGTTTAATTTATTAAAAAAAATATTTGATATTTAATATGGTGTAAAATTATAAACAAATATTGACCATAAAATATTAAATTATAGTTTCAATAAAAAAACTATTAATCATGAAGAATAAAAGAATATTGTATCTGATAAAATATTATGATTTCATGATTTAATTTCATTTAGAAAATTTAAATAAAGAAATTAAATCATTGAGTCTGAAATACATTGTATCATCAACAATGTTATGTTTTTAATATATAGATGTTTTTAATGATTTCATAATTTTCTTCATATTATTTAATCATAGAATAACTCCCTCTCTATTGTTTAATGTGTTTTTACGGTCTAAGTTAGATAGAATTAAGCATTCTCAAATAAAATATCATAATTTTCTACAAAACTAATAATTATCCATGAAGGGAATGTTTCATTTAATTTAATTTTAATAATGAAGGTGTTATTATATATTTAAAGTGGTTGTGTTTGAAAAGTAATTAGCCTTTTAAGATAGAATTTTAGGTTACTCTAATAGATATCTATTTTTATTCCCCTAAGAAATAGTAAAATATATAGTGATAATTTGTATTATTTTTGGTGAGGTGTGTATAATTTTATTTATGATATTACCAAGGCATTACTGATTTTAAATAGGTTAAATCCTAGAAAAAACTACTAAATGGAGAAAATATTTATTTTTTAGTTCATAAATTGAAATTATAGAATATATATATGGCTTTTTGGTTGGATTTCCAAAAAAATCATTAGAAAATAATTTTATTTTTGTTATTATTGATTTTAATAATAAATACATGAATTTTGATAATATTTTAAATAATATGTTGTTGGATCTAATAATTAGATATTATGTTTTTGATATAGTATTATTTAATGTTGTCTCTCTCCCTATTATATCTGAATTTTATCCCTTATGTGCATTAGTTTTCTTTGAGAATTCATTGGATTCATTTGGGTTATAAATTAAATTTTTGTAAGACATTTGATCATTAATATTATGGATATTCAGAGAAAATAACTTAAATGTCAATGTTTTTAATGGAACATGATCATTAGATTAGTAGATTTGTTTTTAAAAATGTCTTCCATTAGTGTTATTTTGATATAATACTAGCTATAATTTATATATAGATAGTGAAGATTTTGAGGGCTTAAAAGGAAAGTTGTGTCAAATTGTAACGTGTTGGGAAGAAGTTAGTAAAAGTATATTTTTTTAATATATCTGTTATATTATATAGTATAGATGGTAAATATAACTCAAAATCAAATGAGGATATCTTAGAGTAGGTATAAAAGTTATGGAGATAACTAAAATAAAGATATATCATTGGAGGTAAGCGATCATGTCTTGTTTACAATATATCCTTGGGAATTTTTTTCCAAATTTTAAAAGGAAAGGAAAATTATGTCCATGGAATATTTATCCATGTGATATTTTTTAATAAATTTTATCATTTTCATTGAAGGTGTAATTATCTACTTTTTTATCATAGAAACAATATTTATTTCATATTTGTTCTTAAAGTAATATATAGGTAAAGAGCCTTGTGTTTTAATTCTTGATGTAGTTCAGTTAGAAGAGACACTATATTATATGGAAATACAATATATATGTTATATCACTAAGTTCTAGTTTTATATAATATTTTGACTAACATAGTTGTGGTATTCATGAAGAAAACTATTATTGAATAAGATGAATATGATTCAGAAAATTTTATGAGGGAAAAATAAGACCACATGTTTAAGTAATGAATAAAATTATGAGGATTCAATTCCATAAAGCGGGAAGAATTTTGAAACATATGAAATGTAAATAATAATTCAATTTCATGTACTAATAATATTTATGAATATGTTATATGGATCTTTTTTCATTGTACTAAATTTATGAAGCTTTTTAATTGAAAACAAAAATGTAACAATTTTTTCTAATAAATAAAATATAAAATCATTTACTATAGGGGATGAATTTCATAAAATGGAATTCACTTTTGATATAATCATATGAAATTTATCTTGGGATTATCTATTCGGGATTTTATAAAATCATTGATTTTTTGTTGAATAATGAAAAATGTCGATATATTCAAAACAATCTCTTCTTTTATTTAAATAATGTAATTTAAACATCCCTAGACGTTTCATAATTTGTTTTAATGTAAAATAATATAATATTAATTTAAAATTTTATATTTAATTCCATTGTAATAAAAAAGTGTTTTATTTTTTTATATATTTATTTTTAGGCATAAAACAAGATATTCAAATCAAGCAGTGTTTCATAATGCTATTTCATTTATATAATAAAATTATATTCTTAAATATTTATTAATTGAATAATAAAAAATAGTTTTCATATATTGAATCAGGTGGTTTAAATTTATTAATGATTTAATATTCCTTATTTTTTATTATGAATAGTAACCATACTAAAAATGTTGTCCCCACAGTAAAAGGGAAAAATAGTTTAGTTAATGTTTAATATAATTTATAATTTCATAAGATACTATATGAATTATTATTGGATGATATTATTTCAAAATTTATAAAATTATCATTGAATTTTAATTATTTAATTTCCCCATTAGAATGGATAAGACTATATTATTTTAAAGCATTGAATAATTACAAGTATTCCACTCCCATCACTTATAAAATTGAGCCCCCACACCTCTCCTCTTGATAACACATCAGAATTTTAAATCAACCTATACCTACCCAAATACCATACCAAAATCTCTACCGATGTATTATATTTCTTAGTCTCACCATTTAACTAATCCATGATTATGAAGGAGTATTTCAAAAGAGGTTTTCAAAGAAGTGATACAACTATTACCTTCTAGTTATCATATTTATTTCTTCTTTTAAGGTCATAACCTATCTTATCTATTATGATATAAAACATAAAAAAATTCATATACTAAAATTTTATTATTTTTATTACAAATCCCTTCTCTATAACATTATGAATCCCATGCGAGGTGAAAATATTACTTGTGTGAATGAATAGAATATCGCTGTCGAGAAGTACTGTGTTTTGTTTTTTTTTCATCAGATGAAATTGATGGTTATGATAATAGATTAAAACATATATTGATATGTATAATTTATATAATTAATATTATTTAAAGTATACTAGAATATCTAGTTTCATATAAATAAATTCATAACAAGATGATATACTTGTTTGTCATATTTAATATACATAATTCTTTCCACTCTTACATTTTTAAACAATAATTTTTTCATAAAATAATATAGTTTGGAAAACCAATCTCATAGTGCTTCATTAAATACATATAAATCCTTTTTAAACATGAATATATAATTCCATTATTAACCATTAAATATTTATTAAATTCATTTAATATAAACATTTCATTCCAATTCACCGTTAAGGATAGTAGACAAGAAATCTATTTTTAATATATGTTATAACACATTTTTATGACAGTTAGTGAAATATTATAATGGACTTTATTATTATGATTTATGAAACGACCTCATAGAATTATATTTCTTATTCATATTAATACACATTACATTAATTTCATCATTTTCATCCTATAACTTCTACATTTCCATTCATTGTTCTCAATAATAACAATTTTGGTACAATAATTTTTTTTTCTCCGGAGTGGACACTAATTAATATGTTTCATTTATCTCAATATGAACCAATTCATCATTCCTATTATCCAACAACTCATTTTTATATAAATAAATTTTATTATAAAATTTTCTTATTATGATAGAATTTAAATTTTTTTATTCTATCCAAAAAGCTACCCTATTTGAACATTTTGTTCCGTGTCCAAAAGGATGTTTTTTGCCTCTTCTTCTCCTGTCACCATAGATGAGGTAAATTATATTGTTAATAATCACATAAAATAATCGATTAAACTTATTAAACTAGCATATCCGCTGCATTTTTATAACATTCTAAACCTTCTTCAAGAATTTTGACAAAAACATATTCATTTCTATAACATATGGAAAATGATAATTCATTTTTTCTTTCATTGTTTGAACTTAAACCTTTACAATATTAGTAATAAGAACATCACTATCCATTAATTATAATAGCATAATATTCTTCTGTTTAGATGTTAACAAAGAAATTTTCCCTTAATATCTCGTTGCTAAAACATAGAACTATTATCACCATTAACATTTATTTTATTTGTACATCCCATATATTGTACATAAAACTATGATATTTTTTAATATATTTCATATAGGTGAATATTTAAATTATCAATATATGTGAATTTTTTATTAATATATTTCAATGATAAAATACCATGTCCTCACAAAAAAATAGGTATCATACACTATGGACATAATAGAAGAAATCCCCAATACATTTATATTTATTCATTTATAAATGACAATTTATTTCAGTATATAGTGCCATCAGTTCATGGTGAATACCAAAATTCATAAAATAGTTATAAGATCAATCACTTTTTTATTTATCACCATTATCTATATGGTGCATCATTGGAGAAAAAAACAAAATAAAAAATATATCATTTTATAATTTTGATAATTTTATGATCGTTGTTCCTATGATATATAAATATGATAAATGCAATACAGGTAATATAATAAATTCGGAAAATATAATAAATACCTCCATTCAATTGTTTCATTCAAATTAGCTTTAAAATATCTGAATCTATAAGATATAATGGAAGTATTTATTGTATATATAAAATATTTTATGAATAATTAACACTGATTCCCTTATGAGATGTTGAGAACATATAATTCCTATCTATATTCAGTATATTAAAATGATGAAATTTATCTCTTATAGTAAGATTAATCATATTTTTTAATACTAAAAAACCATGTCTTTGATGAGAGAAATTATTTTTTATTTCCATTTATAAAATAAATTAAATTTTAGCACTACCATCATAAGAAGCATTACCCCTAATTCTTTGCACTTGTCAAAATAAATACATCCTTCAATAACATCTCCAAAACTATGACCGTTTAAAATATCACTCCAACTTTATAATACAACATTTAATACAAACAATTAATTTTTTGTTATATTCCTTCATCAAATAATGTGTTTTTTTATTTTAATTGATCTTACCAACCAAGTGTAATATAGTACGATTGATTTTGAGTGAACAATCATTCCCAGAAATAATTGATCATTATTCTCACATTTCATCATAATTCATGTGTTTTTATACCTATATTCAATGATAGTAACTTCCACTAATAAGAAACCTTGTATTATAACCTTTTCTGATTTTATATCCACATTAATTTATAAAAAATTCAAATCACAATTAAACAATATCTTAAAATGATTTTGTATATTTTTATTTATACACTATGTGGTTAGTATAAGGATAAAACATTCATTATTATAGTTTCCTATGTAGTAAAATATTCCATATCCTTACGAATGAAATTGAAACATATTATTCAATTTCAATATAGAATATTAAGAATGTCCTATTATTTTCCTCTCTAAATACAGTATACCACCCCTAAAAAGATTTATGTCAAACCTCCTTGGCTCATTATCATATTGATAATTGAACTAATACTTTCTTTCTATGTTCCGAAAATCCTCAATAGTTCGAATAAACACCATTTAAAGAATAAATTTACCAGTAATAAGCCTATTTTCTAGATGTTGAAATTTTACTTCCTTCTTCATTTGAGGAACAGATAATTAATTCATTTTTAAAAAAATTTATTCTAAACATCTGGAAACTAATTATTATTTTTTTGATTGTTTTATCCATATTTTGATTCACTATCTATATTTTTTTGAATTTCAAGTAGAGTTCAAATAATTTATAAATTTTTTATATTCACATGATTTTAAAATTTTCATGGGTTTTATTACATAATTATTCTTCCATGGCTCTCAACCAACTATGATGTGTTATTTTTCATTCTATGTATGAGATATTTAGAAATAAATCTGTATCTACACAATATTTGAAAATCTATCCCCCAAAAATTCATTAAATATTTATCCAATATCTTATAGAGAATATTCTATTTTAAATATTGTGTTGTTAACATCATTTTTAGCATCCATTAAATATTATTTATCTAATTTACCATATATTTCTATATTTTTCCTATTGGATTATTTGAGTAATTTTAATCATTAAGAAATCCTTATAATTTATCAATTTATTTTACTAGTTATGATTTTTCTTTTATGTTGTTAGGATCATTAACTCTTGAATGTTAACTATTTCTCTATATATTTATGACCTCTTTTTAAAATAATAGGATATTAAAATATTTCCATTAATTCAGATTTTATTATAAAATCAATCTCAATTTCATCCCCACTAAAAAAATTAATACCTCCATCATGGGTAAATTATTTTTTATACATAATATAAATAATGTTTATTTACTTAAACTAGAGAGATAGTCCCAACTTCCTTTTCACCATGACATTTATTACTACAGTCACACTCAGATAATAAATATATTTTCATTATTCTTGAGAAAAATTTCCCTTCCCCTTTGAATAATAATTTTTCATATTATCCTTTGATGATTTATTTTCTATTAATTTTATTGTTCCTTCTTCAACCCCATCACTAGATCCATCATATATTAACTCTTGACAATTTAAAGAAAAAATTCCCAACTTCTCCACACAAAAACGAATTATGTTGAAGCTATACATTAATGATTTTATTGACTATAATTACATTTCAAGAGACATTTCATATCATTTTATGAAACAAGAAATATATATCTAATTAAAAATATGAACATATAAATTATGTATATAGAGGGAGAGAATAATTATTAATTAAATTTATAAAACATTATTCACATGAATAAGGTTACAAAACAGGTGATTATGATAATCATGTAGGTTTTAAATGGGGTTACATTATGATCAGTTAAGTGATAATTCAATACTAGGGTTACTTATCATAATTTTATTCCATTAATATGTATTTATAATTGTAGATCATGTTTTTTAAAAAATAGTTTATCTTATAATTTTTAATTTTTTTAAATCTCATTTTTTTATATTTCATGATATTCAATGATTAATTTAATTTCCCTTCCCTCTTGGGGTTTTCATTTAGAAATTAGAAAGGATTTATGCATTTTTATATACTCAATTGATTTACTGGTTTATAATGATTCTTTTGTTACAATGGTTTAACATTATGGATTTATATTATTATATGATAAAGTACAAATCCATCTATTTGGGGAAGGTGAAATTGTTTACTCTAATCATTACCATGATAAATTTGATTCTTAGATTGTTTATTATTGTTGAGAGTAAAAATCATTCCCATTAATGATGGTTTCTCCACCCTATCCATAGTTTTCTTTCCTATAAATGTTATCCTTAACAATTGGAAACCAAATTATGTGTCATATAATGTGTCCTTCATATTTCCGTTCTCCCCTTTTTAACAGTGTCTATTGGTTAATCTTTGAAAGATGTTTCTTTACAATATAATTTTTCAAATGATAAAATGGGGTTTTAATCATTTTCAAATCAATGGTATTATCTTCCAATCCACATTAAATTTTGAAAATGTATTCTTATTTTCAAACTTCAAATATTGATTCTTCTTTTTAAAATTTATATTTTTCAATATTTTTCATTTCACCATTTCTAACCCATTTTTTTCATTAAAAAAATTATCGAGGATTTTTTTAATTAGAATTTTTTCAAATTATTTTGACTTTACATTTTATTCATTTATATAATTATCAAGGATATATTTTTTAGGATTATAGTTAAAAGAAATTTTTTTCAAAATTTTATCACTTCACATTTATGAATCCTATATATATTTTTCAAAAAATCACTATTAGAAGATCCTTTTCAATGAATGATGATTTTTAAAAGTATGCACATCACATTCTAAAATAATGAAATTTTAATTTTATTGTAATATTTTTTTGATCTACTGATAACAAGTTTTTTGAAAAAAAAATTCTATTAATATATTACCACTATTTTCTAATTTATCACAAAATGGTATATTATCTTAGAGAATATTTTTTTGATAAATCACCTTCAAGATAATATTTAAAAACACTAAATATGGTTGCTAAAATTTTTGGTATCGACCATTTACATTATCAACGAAATTTTAGGGGTACTATATTAATGAGTTGTCAAACCAATTTTTATTTTCTATATGTTATGTGCGATTAGGATAATTAATTCCATTTTAATTACTTTTTTTCATGATATTATGAATGATTAGAGTCTTATGTTCTATATATGTCTGGATGATGAAGGGTGGGTCCTATATCACTCTCTAATGAAATTATTAAGGTTTTATAATCCATGAAGTAATGATGTTGTTTATGAACACAAGGAGGAGTAGATACATTAATAGTATTAATAAATAGCATGATGTGGATTTCTTACGTTAACTTGAATAAGTGTGAAAACCATAAAGATTAGCTACATTGATATGAATGAATTTTAACCCTATGTGCATAGTTAGGATCACAAGGATATAAATACATTTTTATATTATTTTACCATAATTCAAAGTTATATTCTTATTTTATTTTCCATTGAACTTATTTATTATATCATGTTATCGTACTCTATTTTGTTGTGTATTTTTTTCACTGGAAATTACATGAAATTATATCATGACATAAGGATAACTCTAATTAATTCATATTCATTTTTATTATAATATTTCTAATCTATTCATGATTTCAAATATTATTTTTTTCTAAACCATGAGGTTATGTTGAAAAAACTTCCAACACTATGTGTTTGATCTCACATATTTCATATGTTTCCCTTACCTATGTCTTGTTGTGGTTTATATCCCATAATTTGATTTTTGGGATTATAGTTTTCTTTAATTATGGATTCCCATTTAGATTTATTGTACACTAATATTTTTATAGATACGATCTATAAATAAAATAAACTTATTTGTTCATTATAATTGTTTGGAGATTGTGAGAGTTAACATTTTTAATTTTCAAATTTTATGTAATTTTATTTTTTCTCATATATCTTAGGATCATTGTGAGTATGTAAATAATTTCATTTTACCATAAATATCGTGAGTGTGGGTTCGAGGTGTCTATGTATGTATAATTTAAATGTTTAATTATATTTAGAGGTTATAATATCTATTTCTTGGGTTCGTATAAGAATGAATTTGTTAGTGCATAGGGATAATTATTGGGGACACGCCTATGTATAATATCACATTCCAATTTTTTTATAAACTATATATTTATGTGGTATAAAAGAAATTATCATAACATTATTGTTACTATAATTAAATGTAGTCTTTTCCATATATGTACCAAAGGGTAATAACCCAAAAAGGCTCATTGGATATTAATTTCGTCATGACCTAGTGAATAGTGAAGAGTTATAACATTACACCTGGTTTTTCAATCCTAAGGAATAACCATAGTTTATTTCATATTCTCTTCTTAAACCATTTTGGAAGATTTTAATATATAACAACTATTCTAGAAACCAATAATTTATATCCTATAATAAAATCCAAGATATTCATGTGTTAGGATATGCACATCATTTATGTAATACTTATTTTATTTTTTTATTTTTATTATTATGCATTTATTTATTTTAAAATAAGTTCATATTCATCAAATTATACAATTGAAGGAGTAATGATAAACTAAATTTACAATCCATAAAAAGGAACTTTAAATGAAAATACCATTCTATAGCCAAATGGATAAGAGAATTTAGTGAAACCAGTTATTACAATTATATTTTTATTGAGGAGTAACAACATGATCCTTGATAATCCATTGAAATTTACTTTTAATAAAATTATTACTATAGATTATTTCATTAGACAATATACAATAACATTAAGTGGATATTATAGAACACTTATTACATGAAAATGGATCTATGAGATAGAGGTGATATTTTTCCTCCTTTAATTCACAATATATGAGAAAGTGGTTTTAGTTTTCTATCATCTAGAAGGTGAGGCTGAACAATAGTGAATTGTCATAAAGAATTTAATATAGAAGGAATGTGTTAACACTGTGAAAGGGTGGTTCCATGAAATTGCTTTTTAGTAAGTATTTTCCCTAAAATTAGTTCACAAAAACAAAGAGGTAATTTACTTTTTTTGATAGGAATAGAAAATAAATCAGTGAGTACTTATAAATCAGTATTCACAAGAATCTCAATCTATGACTCCAATTTTATTGATGACCATATTGGTATGAGAAAATGATTATTTTGTGGCCTAAAATATATTCTTGTAATGGAATTAGGAATAAGATAATTTCATATAAATTAATAGGTAGTTTTATGCACCCTTAAGGTCTAAATAAAATATAGGGACTCTCGTTATTCATGATATAAGATAAGTAATTTTTAAAATTCAATAAAAATCAATTAAAAAATCTCATGAAGTTATGAAATTATAACTAGCTACATGCTAAAATTGAGAGTGGAATCACCTAGTAAATTACATGATGGGGGCCAAGAGGTGTTTTATGTGTGGGAATAGGGAATCATGAACAAGACTATTGAGTTGGGGTGATGATTCCAGATAATTAAATGGAATAAAATAATACATAATGATTCAAATCCATAGAGATAAGAAATTATGAAAATTGATTTCAATACCTAAATGCTACAAAGGATAATATACAAAAGAGGCATCAATGACCCATGAATCAAGGAACAACCTATTAGATGACTAAAACTATTGTAGCTCATGATAATGATGTCATAATTAAAATCCAATATGAATTTTCAATTTCTTTATGGGTTTTAATTACAAGGATCTATGAATGTCTAGGTAGTTTTTTAAGACCATTAAATTACAGCCCCAATGATTAGATTATTTGAGATAAATAATTTTTAATGTATTACATTTTTAGTATAATGAGAATAAACCTTGTCAAAATCATATTATCCTTAAATTAGATATATATAATTAAGGATTACATCTCTTTATATAAAGAAGAAAATTGTTTTCATAAGGAAATCAAATTTACCCATTATATTCTATCAACACAAGGATGATTATGAACACTTAATTAAAGAAAATTATTTAATGTGGGTCTCAATAATAAATAATGATATAAAATTAGCTGAAATATTTGAAAAATAAATAAATGTTAAATACAATCCTATTCCCAGGGAAAGGAAATGATTTATATGTTTCCATGGTATATATCCCTCTATAAATTATAACCTAATCCACATATAGACTTTAGATACTATTAAATATTTTAATTTGTAGATTATAAATAATGTTTAACTGATTAATTTAATTTTTTGTGGAAGCATTTAAATCCATAATATATATATATATAATTTTTTCCTTTGATTTGTAATGTGTTTAACAGTTTGCTTCAGATTCAACACCGAACTAAAAATAGAACCTAGAACATTATATAACCCATAATATTTATTCTTCGAATTGAAGTGTAAATATTGGGTAAAAATAACTATGAAATTTATATATAAAAACAAAACCAAATAATATTATTAATATTAATGCAATAAAAAAATTAAAATAATATTAATAAATAAACAAATAAATTCATTTTATGCTTAAAAATATATTTCCATTAAAATAAGCCTTTTTCAGAAACTATAGAGTTTACTATTTTATTTTTAAATAATTTTTTAAATTGTATTTATAGATAATATAAACTATAAAATATGTTAAAATCCATCCATAATTTATTAATTGGTATATAATAAAGTGATTTTTTTTTAAAATATACTTATTTCTTAAATTTGTTTTAATGTGTTATGCTTACTTATATTAAAATTGAATATCAAAATTTTTTGAAATTGTATCATAAATAATTATTTTAAAAAATTTAATTATAATTATATAATTATATAGTGGATTTATGTTCATTATTAGGAATAAAATTAATTTATAATGATAATTATTTATTACTACAGAAAAATAATTATTTTCAAAGGAATGATAATTTTCATAATATTAGGGATTTATATTTAATTGATCTATTTAAAAAAATAATGTGAGTGCTAAAATGCTAAAAAAATTATATAAATAAGCTAACACTCATTTAATTACAAATCAACGTTAAGTATTATTAAGAACATTTAGTGATTAAAATAAAATATACCACAAAACCATTTTTTTAGTGCATTATATATTATAATTTAAAATTTAATTTGGTTATATATATAAATTGAATTATACTAAATTGTTTCCATATATTATTTATCACATAAAAATATGGTTAGTGAGTCACCCTTATCATTTTTATTATAAAATAATTACCAAGGATAAATTTTAATGAATATTAATAAGTGTAATAATGGTTAATCTAATGGTGGTCTAATTTTACTAAATAAAACATTAATTTAGAACATAATGAATAAATATTTTATTGTATAAAATTAAAACACTAATTTATCACAAACATTTCTCTACCTAACTGACAAAACTCTTATGGTATTCCATTCTTACAAGTTACATAGGAATTGTTTTTGAAGATTTATCCATATTCTCACCTATAAAAGTAGTTATAATCACACTTTTCACGGAACACCCATAGTTACAATTTCATC
The DNA here is from genome assembly GCA_963277665.1 of Viscum album. Classification (NCBI taxonomy): domain Eukaryota; kingdom Viridiplantae; phylum Streptophyta; class Magnoliopsida; order Santalales; family Viscaceae; genus Viscum; species Viscum album. The sequence continues at coordinate 135,744,045 of OY728141.1, forward strand.
ATAATTCACACAAATTTAACCCTCTGTTATACCCTATATATATTTATAAATACATATCCTCAACAATGAACATCAATTCCTTTATTTCAAAAGGATTATTCAAGAGAATAAATGAACTTCCACCATAAGTAGTACTTTCATTATTACTTAATTTCTTTATAATTCTCATAAATACTCCTCAATATATTTTTAACCACATATATATATATATAATAGAATCATTTTTAATAATATACATTATTTTTATATTGTTTATTTTAAAACTATTATCTCTTCCTCTATCATTCAGATAGAAAAATGAAAATGTTTCATGTGTGTGCGGATTAGCTTCTCTATTAACAAGATGTTTGAGTTTTTATCACCACCAATAATGTAAGTTCATAGAAATGGGGTTATAACTTATAAAATTATACTCTCAATATATTTTTTATGTATTATATATTTAATATTTAACATAATATGTCATATTAAAAATAACTAATAAGAATTAATATACTAAGAGGAAAATATTTTTTTAAGTTTGAAATTTTATTTTACTTATATATGTCATTACATGTTTTAATAATTGAGATTTATGAAATTAATAAAATATAAATTATTTTGTTATTCTTTTTTTATAATGATATTATACAGACTGGATCTCTTCCATATCCATACTCACACGTTTATTATAGTATACTCTACTTATATCAGGTTATCTACCTACATGTAAAATATATAAAATTATATAATGTACTAAAATTGAAACACACTATAGATATATATATATGTAAGGGAAATATTTTTTTTTATGTTTTTGTAAAATAAAAATATAACTCAGATGTTAATATGCTACTATTTCTTTTCCAAAAATCAATGAAACATGCTTGTCTATAATTTCACATACATGAACTATAATAGAAACACTGATAGAATTAAAATATAACTATATAAAATATTTTAAAACATAAATTATAGAACCTTTTATGACCTATTAATGATTATAATTGGTGGAATAATTTAAAAAACATTGTTATTATGAAACTAGTCACAAATAATAATGATTACTCATACCTCTAATTGAAAATAGTTAATAAATAACCAGTATACATGAAAATAATTATCAAGGGTAATGATTATAAAACGTTATATATATGAAAAAGGTTATTAAATAAGTGATTATTATAGTTATGTTTATTCTTTATAATGATGGTCTGTGATCAACAATGCAGGAATTGAATGTATGATTTTCTTGTCTCCATCTTCACACATTGAGACGTTTATTATTATTATCTATACCTTATTTTTAATTTTGTACCAATATAAATTATTCATTTTTAATCATTTTTTAATTATATTTATTAATATTTTATGTTTTATTAAATTTACCTTCTCCCATGGGTTTTTGAACATACAATTCAACAAATATAATTATTTTTAGTGACTCCACTTATTTCATGAGTAATAATGATTCAGGTTTTTACTATAGTTTTATAATATGGATTTATATTATTAATTGAATATATTTTTATTACCATCATTTGGGAAAGTTGCATTTTTATTCAATTCATTAAAATTATTAATTTAATTCTCAAAATATAAATCATTTATGCGAATAATTCTCATATCCATTCATGATACAATCCCTAAATTTCTTAAATTATCCTTCCCACCATAATTATCATTTTAATTGTAATCCTCTTATGTTTTATCTCATGATACCTTTAAAATTATTTCCTTTTTTAAAATTTATTTTTTGCTCATATTTTTATAATTTTTGTTTTAGAGAAAATTGGTTCAAAATGTTTAAACGATTTTCCAATCCTATCAAAATCAAATGTTTCATATTATACTACCCATTAATATTTGATAAACACATTTATTTTTAAATGATATAATTTGGAATAATTTTTTTATAAATTATAGTTTTTTTTAATTCACAGTTTCGAAAACATCTTTTTCATTTTCAACGCTCTATTATTGATGATTTATTTTTATATTAAAAGAATTAAAATTATTTTATCGTAATTGTTTTTTAAAAATGTTCCATTTTCAATGATATTTTATTCCTTATTATTTTCAAAATTAATAATTTTCAAATTATATTTTGTTTTTATTCTTGATGCCTTTACGTAATTTTCAATGTTCCCTAATTTGGAGTTTTTTATAAATTAACGGTTTTTTTATATTATTTATATAATCATTTAAAAATAGAAATTTCTAATATGAGTGAAACTTTGTCTTTTATTAAATAGGTGAAATAATTTTCTAAAAATATTTTTATGGTTTTACCACCATTTATATATATATTTTTAAGGATTTAATTAATTTTAAATTATTTTATGTGAATAACCTCTTAATTTTTCATAGAAAAAAATATAATATAGTGATTGGATTTTGGGTATCGACCATTTACATGTTTTAAAAAAATTGTGATACCATGTTGTAGTTTTGTGATATCTGTTTTTCATTTCCATGGGTTATCTATTTTGTTTGGAACAAATATAATTTTTAACTAATATTTTTCATGATATATTATATTATTGGAATCTTATTGAATACATGTGTATGTATAATAATTGTTGAGGTCCAATTTCTCCCTCAAATGAAATTTTTAGGATATTATACATAATTGGGTAATGATATTGAGTGTGAAAATGATAGAGATTAACTACATTTTCAATAATTCACATGAAAACAATTTAGATTTGAAATATTTAGATGATTAAGCACATACATGATGTAGATTTTTTATATTCATAAGAACAAGCATGAACTCATTGCTGATAGTTATATAAAAAGTTTTGTGAGTACTAATACTTATGTATATTCCATAGTTATATGTTTTATTTTTATTTTATTCTTTATGGAACAATTTTAGTATATCATGTTTCTATAATCTTTTTATATGGTGTATGTTTTTTTTGTGATTACATGCTCTTCTCTCTTGTCATTTGTATAAATATTTTTATTCCATGTAAATTTTAATAATATATTTCTCTCATCCCCTTTTTTTCTCAAACATTTAATGTCGAAGACTTTTTGAAATATTGATAGTAATTCCCTTACAAATCATCTGAGTTCACACCTTTCTTATAGTTCCCTTTCTCAAGTTACGAATATGTGTATGAGTTATGATAAATTTAGAATTTTGTCTAGAATATAAAAATAATAGAGAAGTTTTCACATCTATTTAAAAATAAGATCCCTATATATCTTTCCATCAAATACACTACATATTTTGTTCATGATATTGTGAGATTATTTATATAGATGTAATGTGTTTCTTAGAGAAATGATGTAAAATAAATATGTGTTTAACATAGTTCTTTATATAGGGGACTATAACTAGTTGTATAATTTCTTCTACAGCGTTTTCCACACATCATTTTTCAAATTCATGATCATTCAATATATTAAAAACTTAATTAATAATGATGTATTAATTAGGAAAAAAATATTTGAGAGATAATTCATTTAATGCTAAAAACTGTATTTTGTAAGTTTAAATATAATAAAGTAGATTTAGAGAGATATGTTGTGTTATATTAAAAGAAATGTGTTGGGAGTACATGAACTGTGGTTTATGTTATCAACATTTTCAATTAACTAAGAGTCTAGGAATTTTAATTCATTCCATAATTTTAATGCATCAGACTAAAAATCCCCAACTCCAAAGAAAACCATATAATTATATTTTATACAGAGTACCAATCTCAAGCGGGTTCATGAATTGATACTAGATGTATTTAATTTTCTTTTTAGTGGGTTCATTTAATTATTTATAATCTCAAATTCTCTCTATACATTAGGAAACCAATGTTTAAAAAAATATAATGAAAAAAAATTATGAAGAGGATGAATCGGTCATAGATATCATTATATTATAAGAAACCATTAAAATATAGCAGTATTATTATGGTAATTTATATTATATTGTGGAATAAGTGTGGTTACTTAAATATGGAAACTTCTAAATTTTAAATTGAGGTTTTTATTTTATCCCCCCCTAAGGCCTATTTTTCAAATAAATACAATCCAACAATTCAGCCTTGAAATAATATACTAAAAAATAAAATGATTAACACTCCAAATAGAATAATTCATTTGAAAATTAAATTTCTATCAAGAATAAGTAATGTTTATATGTAATAAAAATATTATTTTATTAGAAATAAGAAAAATATTTTGACTGTGCGGTGATGTTGGATTCATTATAATTAAAGTCACAATGGGGGTATTAGGTGGATATGGATGTTTTGAATAATCTAGTTTTGTTTATTCTTGTTATAATGTTTTAAAACTAGTGAATTCAGCATAATTAATTCATATTTGAATGAATTTACACATTCCCCTAACTATTAGTTTTTTTCTTTTAATTTTTTTGATTTTATATTTAATTATTCACGAAAATATTTGAAGAATGAACTATTTAAAATGAATTATTATTATGTTTTGTTGAAATTGAGTTTAACTTCTCTTGAAATATGATACTATGATTATCTTGAATAAATAATATTTTTATAAATTTGGTATTTTTTATAAGATACACAGAATCCTTTCTCTTCTTAAAAAAACATGTGTACTTATTTGGTTATGTTTCATTTGCAATTTTGAGATTATTTTTGTTTTTGTTAAAGAATATTTTAAATATTTTTGTAAAATTATTATCTATTACTGAAAATATAATTTGTAAATATAATTTTCCTTGAATTTTATGAATGCATATACATAAAAAAATATTGCTGGTCGACAATTATAAAACAAATACGAAATTATTTCTAATTATTTTGATCAGTTCATAGTTAATATTGATATTATACATGTGTCTCACATTCTTGTTGAAATGAAAATGAATGTTTAAAATATTTAGAATGTTTCAAAAGTAAAAAATACAAAAATAATTAATTATGTGGGGGGTTTAAATTTTCTGAAAATATAAAATCAATATTAAAGAATTTCTCTATTTTAAATTATCTGAGTTTCATTGACTGATGATATTTAATTTTTTATAGTTTTAATTTCGGCTTTATATAGTAAATTAATCTTTTAATATTATAAAAATAATGAACATGATTGATTTGATGAATTTTTTAATTTTCCAAATTAATTCAAACATGTTCAAACATAGATAATATTTATTTAACCATTATTATGTGTGTGAACGTTAAATGTTAATATTTTATTCCTTTATTTTTGTAAAAATGTAGTTAAAATGGTATCAACTCTCAGTTGTCATCCATTCTCATGAACACATTGAAGATAAATTATATGTGTTTTCATTTCCCACTATGCATGAAGAAATTAAAGTCACAAGAGAAATAGAAGGTATTCATGGTGAAAATCATTAGAAATTTAGATATATAAAATTCATAGGTGTTTCCCAAATGTTTCACATAATTAATATAAGTAAATACCAATCCAAATAATGATGTACAATCTATGTATTATATACCAACACACCCACTATTATAAAAAATAAATTTTTTTATCCAATCAGTATAGAAAATTAAAAATATATAATTATTTTTATAATAAAAAATTTCACAGATCTGCACAATATTTAAGGTCTACTAACCTCACCTAATTAGACCACCACCACAAATATAACACTAATTCAAGTAATGTTTGTCCAAAATTGATTGATATCTTGATAAGCTCTCGATATCAAACCATTATTTTTTAAGTCCATTGTTAATACCCTAAAAATAACTAATTCATCAACACTGGTGACACATTATCCCATTGAATAATATATACCAAACATTACACATCATTGAACCAATATTAACATATTTTAATAAATATTATATACATGGAATCAATGGATTAAAAACCTCACATTATCAAATGCTATTTTAGTATATAAAAACACAATTACACACATCAGGTGTACTGATTTTAGGTTATTGTCCCATTATGTTGAATTATTAAACATTTTCAATTATTCTTGAGAAACCATCAAGATTAAACCAAGATTAAGAAATCATCTACTCAATACATGAATCATGTATTTAATATAATCATCAAATATGATGATATGAACTCAAATACCAAATCGTATTGAACTACTAGTTATTTTTAATTCAGATAGATAAAAACTCTCTTATTTTGGGAATCATAAAAGATATAGTGATATATCTCAAAAATAATTTATTAAATTTAATATAATTTCTATCCCCACTAAGTAACATAAGAGAAAGAAATAATTCACATATTCATTGAGGATATTACAAACACTTATTTCCAAATGGATCCATGAAAATGTGACCCCAAATATTTTTTAATACCACATATATATATAGCTTTATTCAGGATGGTGCCTCAATAGAATATTTTTCGGAATGGAATTTTTATTGAGTTGTCCATGTGGAAGAACATGATGTTTTAGGAGGTGAATCTGATTTCTCTACAAAACCATCGTATAAATTAGATTGGTTTTTCTAAAATTATAACATAAAAATTATAGGTTATATTCTTCCATGAAATAAGGGATATCGGGGATTTCATAGTAAAATGGATGTAAGCTATTTTTTTAATTTATATTTTAAGATCATTGATGCTATTTTTGAATAAAATTTCTTGATTTTCTTATATTTATTTCTATTTGAATTATTCTATACATTAACATATATCTAAACCACCAATTTTGGATGATTAAAATGTGAATGGTAATAGTGGGTAATCCATATTCATGAGTTGGTCTCTACTTCATCAAATTTTTTATATTGATTATCATATAATTGATTGGGCTATCTATTATGATGAAAGTGAATTTTTTCTAAATTTTTATGATAATCTATAATATACATATTGATCATGCCCAATATGATTATATATGATATTAAATTCTATTAATTTGTTCAACCTGATTTTTAGTGATTTTCAATTAAAAAATTAGCGATCATCATTTTGTCTGTCTAGTGAGATGAATCTATAATATCAATTGTGTTCCCTCTAATTTTTTGATACATTATCTTTGTTAACGTAGTAAATAAGTGGATACTTTATTGTATTTATAGATATTATAACCAAAAATCAATGATCTAGTTAAATTTAGTGATGGTAAATATTTATTGAACCATTTCTATTGATGGAAAAATTAAATATGAAATAAAACTATTGATAAATATTGAAGGAGATTATTTGGAGATTAACTAACGAATAAACATGAATCAGACACCTGAAGTAATTCTATTTTCTATTAAATTTTTGAAAAAATTTGTCATTTTTAAACCAATTTAAACATTAAATTTTCTTACTAATCATATGATAATTTCAAAGTGATAGATATAATCGTCATGCTTGAATATGACTTCATAATTGACATTATATTTTCCTCACCTAACTGTATTAACAGAAATAAATTTAATACAAGAATCTTAAAACAAATATCCATGATATTTATTAATTCATTAGTTTTCATTATATATTTTCTTTATTTTGTTTTGATTTTTGGTTTTTCATTTAAAATTAATTTTGATACATAACATATCGAAGAAAAAAATACATATGAGATGTTGATCTTGAGGATAAGATAATATTTCAAGATCAAGAAACAAGAGATTTGTTTAAAATATTCAAGTTGAATTTTTAAATATATATTGGTCAGACACCAGTCATTATATGATTTAATATATGCCTAATTAGTATATATACTCCATATATGTAAACGCTGCTATATTGGAACATTTTTAAACTAAATTCAATTATCATTCAAATCAATTTGTGATCGCTAATAACCAAATTGATTTTTAATTATTGAATGGACTCAAATAACTAATTACAATTATTCTATTATTTCTACTTGAATGTATCAATAAGAATATAACAGAATTGGTGATTTTTTCTTGAATATAAGTCCAAAAAACAGAAATATTAGATAAACATTAATAGTCTGCATTTCCCTTTACACTCAATGGATCCTCATTTGATTGTTTTTATAAAAATGTAATAGAATAAGTATTACATTGTAATGTGTAATAATTCTTTCTCTAATGAATTTTCCTTCTACTCGTTATACTGCAATATAAATGATCTAGATAATTGATATAATAAAATCTAGTTGATAAATATTGTATGAGTGTTGGAGGAGGTTCAAACATTATTATATAATATATATATATAATCTAGATGGGTATCACATATTTTTTAATTATAGAGATATTTTCATGATAGTGATTAAATGTTATTAAATACATCATCGAGAGTATCCCTTATTGAGAAATATCCAGAAAAAAGTATTTATTATAAATATTTTTCATGATCCATCCCATATACCCTTGTACCCAAATAAATAAGATGAATAAGACATATCCAAAAAGGAATCCCGGATTAGTATAGGATGGTGGCTGGAACCTAGTCTTATAAAAAAAGTGAAAATTAATTTTCCACATGAACTATATAAGTTATCAATACATATCAGTATGCTCAAAACAACATATGGAGAGAGTACTAAAAACTAAATATGTATATCAAAACATGGATCATATAACCAAAAGGTAATCGAATAAAATAGAATATTACTCAAACATCCCAAATGAAACATCACTCTAAGCTTAAAAAGATCATTGAAATCCACCAATTCTATGAGGATCCTTTCCATTACTCAAAACTAGAAGGAGAAAATATACAAATTCACAATGGATCAATATGATGTGAGATAAGAATCCAAATAGTTTCTGGAAATGTTTTTCATAATAATATTCCATAAAAATTAACCAAAACATGTTTTCAAATTAAATAAATCAATGCATCATGATATAATTTCATATTTAAAATTGAATATGAGTTTCCTTTAAAAATTGTCGAATAAATTGTTAAACATGTCGAAAATAAAAAACAATATATATTTTTTTATAAAAATATATTGGCCTAAGTAAATAAGGTTCACAATCAATGGAATTTATAATAAAAATCATCACAATGAGCACCATATTCACCAGTTCTATAGTATTATAGTTTCTGGTTATAGAATCATCCCACATCTTAAATAAGTTATCAATATTAAATTTTTTTATGCACTACCCTCTGGCTCAAACCAAATAGGAATATTAAAAATCCCATTAGGGATATGATGTTCTAAAACTTGTTTTTATATAAATTTCATCGTTATTCATTTTCATGGGAATTACTATACTAGTGTGCATGTCCCAAATAGTCGACCAACTACCCAGGCACACATGTGATCAATCAATCAGGTTAAAAATGTACAACCATTTAATTAGTAAAAAATCATTATTCACAATTCAATTTCAAAATTTTACTTCAAAAAATATAATTCACATTCAAAACCAAACCACTGGTTTTCCATCATTTCATACGATTTAAAAATAAAACAAATAACAAGTTTTTATTGATTGAATATAATGATTTTTCTTAAAATTAATTATCAAATTCAATTCAAAAATACCATATATTTTAAATTATAATCCAAATTCCAATTCCATTGTAATTGGGGTTTTTACAAAAAATATCATGCCCAATAAATTTCAATCCCAATTTGTATCAAATTGGGTTTCCACAAATCATTTAAATTTAATTAGAAAAAATAAAATCAATGATTAATCAAGTATAAAATATTAAACAAAATCAAATACCTTATATCATGGAATTAAACAACCCAATTGGGACTCACCAATTATGGAAAGGGGTGAAGAAAATATAGGGACTCAACCTAGAATAAAGAATCAACAACATGAAGTTTAGATCCTTCAATCACAACCTGCTCTACCCAACTCCATGGAGGTAATATAGAGATAAAATAAAGATATGAATTATTCATACATAGATAGATTCACTAAAACCAACACAAAAATCACTCACTGAATAGATGATCTGGAGGAGGGGAAGGAATCCTAAAATAACCTAAGTAAAGTCTCTATGTTGAGAACAAGGATACATAGAGATAGGTGTTTCCCTCAGATTTCGGGAATGACCTCCTTTTGGTGGGAGGTTCAAACATTCCGATCGGTTTCTAACGGGTTTGTTTGTAGAACCGGAAACATCCAATGATTCCACATCCATTCGGACCTACCACTATAAGAAAACCGTCATTTAGCGGAGGTTTTTTCGCGATTGTTTTAAAAACCACTGTGAAATGTGTTTCGGGCCGGCATTTCGCGGCGGTTTTAAAACCCGCCGTGAAAAAACCGCCGCTAAATGGAAAAAAAATTATTATTATTATTTTTTAATTTTATTCGATGATTAGCGGCGGTTTCAATAAAACCGCCGCGAAATGAAATGAAAAAATAAAAAAACCCAAGAAACCCCGAAATCACTAAAACGACCATAACTTTTGATCCGGGTGTCCGTTGAAGCACCACGACCAGTCAAATCGAAGCTTATGAAGAGATATGTAGGCACATATAATCAAAACCATGAGACGGTCTAAGGTGCGGAAGATATTAGAGTTATAATAAATTTGAAAAAGGTTCTCCAACTTCAAACGGCCATAACATTCGCTCTGGGTGTCCGTTTGGGCTCTACCACATATCAAATCGAAGCCAGCGAAGAGAGGTATGCACTAAATCTACACAAGCTAGCTTCTGTGGTGTTTTTTGAACAAAAATACCCCTCTGAAGGCCTCCAAAACCCCGTTTCAGTCACCGGTGTCCCATCGAACTTGACTTCAAATGGACCTAACTTTCGATCCGTGTGTCAGTTCGGCCTCCTCCACCTGCCAGATTGTAGCTCATTCCATGAGCTTCAGTTTGACTGGTTTCGGCGCCCACATGCAATCATAGATCATATGTTATGTCTTTTTTAGTGGGTATCGGGTTTGTTATGTTTTTCAATGCCTCGTTTCTAGCACCCGTTCCCCATTAGCTTTTTTTTAAAATGGTTATAACTTCCGATCCTCCTGTCCATTCGGACACTTTGACCTTTCAGGTTGAAGATCGTTTCAGGATCTTTGATTTGACAGGTCGCGGATCTAAAATGGACCCTCGGATCATAAGTTATCTCGGTTAATGTGAGTCCAATGTTTTTGTTTCTTTATGACCGTTTTGACAGGTTTTAACGGTAGCTCCATTAATTACAGTTTATTTGGGTTTCCATGACTTGTTATCTTTATCAATGGTTTTTTGTGGGTTATTATGATGATTATGTTGAATTATTAAGGAGTTTTCCAGAGTTGTCACGAGTTTTCATGCGTTCTCATTCTTTCTAATGCCTCATTCTTCATATGCTTCTCCATCCTTTTTCATGCGTTTTCATGATTTTTCATCCCTTATCACGTCTTTTCATACTTTTTCATGTGTTTCCTTTATTATTTATTATTTATTATTTATAATATACTTTAATTTATTTATTATCAATTATTTGTAACATGTTATTTATTATATATTATTTATTATTTATTATTTATTACTTATTCTTTATATTTATTAATTATTTATGTTTATTTATTATTTATTATTTATTATTTATTATTTATATTTATTTATTATCTATTATTTCTTATTTCTTATTTATATTTATGTATTATTTATTATTTATTATTTATTATTTCATATTTATTAAATATTATTTATATTTATTTATTATTTATCATTTCTTATTTCTTATTTATTATTTATTATTTATTATTTATTATTTATATATATTTATTATTTATAATTTATTATTTATATTTATTTATTAGTTATTATTTATTAGTTATTATTTATTTATTTATTTATTTTTTATTTATATGTATTTATTATTTATTTTTTATTATTTATATTTATTTATTATTTATTATTTATATTTATTTATTATTGATTATTTATATTTATTTATTATTTACTATTTATATTTATTTATTATTTATTATTTATATTTATTTATGATATATTATTTATATTTATTTATTATTTATATTTATTTATTATTTATTATTTATTATTTATTATTTATTATTTATATATATTTATTATTAATTATTTATTATTTATTATTTATTACTTATATTTATTTATTAGTTTTTATTTATTAGTTATTATTTTTTATTTTTTATTTTTTATTTATATGTATTTATTAATTATTATTTATTATTTATATTTATTTATTATTTATTATTTATATTTATTTATTATTTATTATTTATATTTATTTATTATTTATATTTATTTATTATTTATTATTTATTATTTATATTTATATTGTATTTTGTATTTTGTATTTTGTATTTATTATTTATATTTATTTATTTAATATTTATTATTTAATATTTATTATTTATTATTTAATATTTATTATTCATTATTGATTATTGATTATTGATTATTTATTAATTATTATTAATTATTTATATCTATTATTTATTATTTATTATTTATTAGTTATTATTTATTATTTATATCTACTATGTATTTATTATTTATTATTTATTATTTATTATTTATTATTTATTATTTATTTATTATTTATATTTATTTATTATTTATTATTTATATTTATTTATTATTTATTATTTATTATTTATATTTATTTATTACTTATATTTATTTATTATTTATATTTATTTATTATTTATTATTTATTATTTATTATTTATATTTATTTATTATTTATTGTTTATATTTATTTATAATTTATTATTTATCTTTATTTATTATTTTTTATTTTTTATTTTTTATTTTTTATTTTTTATTTTTTATTTATTATTTATTATTTAGATTTATTTATTATTTATATTTATTTATTATTCATTATTTATATTTATATATTAGTTATTATTTATTATTTATATTTATTTATTATTTATATTTATTTATAATTTATAATTTATAATTTATAATTTATTATTTATAATTATTTATTATTTATTATTTATTATTTATATTTATTATTTATTATTTATTATTTATATATATTTATTATTTATTATTTATTATTTATATTTATTTATTAGTTATTATTTATTAGTTATTATTTATTTATTTTTTATTTTTTATTTATATGTATTTATTATTTATTATTTATTATTTATATTTATTTATTATTTATTATTTATATTTATTTATTATTTATTATTTATATTTATTGATTATTGATTATTTATATTTATTTATTATTTACTATTTATATTTATTTATTATTTATTATTTATATTTATTTATGATTTATTATTTATATTTATTTATTATTTATTTATTATTTATTACTTATATTTATTTATTAGTTATTATTTATTAGTTATTATTTTTTATTTTTTATTTTTTATTTATATGTATTTATTATTTATTATTTATTATTTATATTTATTTATTATTTATTATTTTTATTTATTTATTATTTATTATTTATATTTATTTATTATTTATATTTATTTATTATTTATTATTTATTATTTATATTTATTTTGTATTTTGTATTTTGTATTTTGTATTTATTATTTATATTTATTTATTTAATATTTATTATTTAATATTTATTATTTATTATTTAATATTTATTATTCATTATTGATTATTGATTATTGATTATTTATTAATTATTATTAATTATTTATATCTATTATTTATTATTTATTATTTATTATTTATTATTTATTATTTATATCTACTATGTATTTATTATTTATTATTTATTATTTATTATTTATTATTTATTATTTATTTATTATTTATATTTATTTATTATTTATTATTTATATTTATTTATTATTTATTATTTATTATTTATATTTATTTATTACTTATATTTATTTATTATTTATATTTATTTATTATTTATTATTTATTATTTATTATTTATATTTATTTATTATTTATTGTTTATATTTATTTATTATTTATTATTTATCTTTATTTTTTATTTTTTATTTTTTATTTTTTATTTTTTATTTTTTATTTTTTATTTTTTATTTATTATTTATTATTTAGATTTATTTATTATTTATATTTATTTATTATTTATTATTTATTATTATATATTAGTTATTATTTATTATTTATATTTATTTATTATTTATATTTATTTATAATTTATAATTTATAATTTATTATTTATAATTATTTATTATTTATTATTTATTATTTATTATTTATATTTATTTATTATTTATTATTTATTATTTATAATTCATAATTCATAATTTATTATTTATTATTTATTTATTATTTATTATTTATTATTTATTATTTATTATTTATTATTTATTATTTATTATTTATTATTTATTATTTATTATTTATTATTTATTATTTATTATTTATTATTTATTATTTATTATTTATTATTTATTATCTATTATGTATTATGTATTATTTATTATTTATTATTTATTATTCATTATTTATTATTTATATCTATTATTTATTATTTATTATTTATTATTTATATCTATTATGTATTTATTATTTAATATTTATTATTTATTATTCATTATTTATTATTTATTATTTATTATTTATTATTTATTATTTATTATTTATTATTTATTGTTTATTATTTATTGTTTATTGTTTATTATTTATTATTTATTATTTATTAGTTAGTATTTATTTAGTATTTCTTATTTAGTATTTATTATTTATTAATTATATTTATTATTTATTATTTATTATTTATTATTTATTATTTATATCTATTTTTTATTATTTTTTATGTATTATTTATATCTATTATGTATTAATTATTAATTATTTATTATTTATTATTTATTATTTATTATTTATTATTCCTTATTTATTATTTATTATTGATTATTTATTATTTATTATTTATTATTATCGAGTTTATATGTATTATTTATTTATTATTTGTTTTTTCAATTAATATATATAAGTATATTAATTTCGGTTTATTAACCACATGGCGAGCTTGCTGGAGTGGTAAAGTCTTTTGAAAATATGCAAGAGGTTAGAGGTTCAAATCTCACCAAACGCAGAATTTCTTTATATTGCATGGGCATGCATGTGCATGTGCATGGGATGTGCATGCATGGATAAATAAAGTAAATAAAATAATACGAAAAAAATAAATAAAGTAAATAAAATAATACGAAATAAATAAATAAATAAATAAATAAAATATATACGAAATAAAATAAATAAATAAATAAAATAAATACGAAATAAAATAAATAAAATAAATAAATACGAAGGTAGGTGCTCATTAATTTATGGACTGATGAGGTTTAGGAATTTGCATTGTTTGAGAGGATGGGATGTCGGACTCATGACACCTTTTGAGGGGAATTATTGTCTACTCTGGGACTCTCTTTATAGATTTAATTTATGTTCATGAATCGTTATGACGTTACCAAGTATAAAATGAGCTTTCTTTCAGATATGACAATCCATGATAAAATATGTAGGAATTTTAGAGAATATTTTATTTGTATTTGAGGTTCTTCATCGATATAGAATCATCTGTATTTATTAGAGATTCTTGGTCAATGGTACCCTTCGACACATTTATATAGAAGTCTCTTGGTCATTATGATGACCATGCTGGTTTTAAAGCCACTCAGTGGGGCACTTGAAGTTTATTGTCATTCAGAAGGACATGGATTATTTCAGAGTTGGGATTGAACCCACAGACGTGCTACCTACGTATCATTTTTTTAGAAAAGGAATAAGAACCCACGTAGTTCGAGTAAGGGAGTATGATGTTTATGATTGATGGCTCAAATAAGGATGTCATAATTACTTTTACACTCTAAGCTCACGTGAGTCATGCTCGGTGTGAGAAACAAGATGTATTGGTAAAAATCAGACAATTGTGCCATGAAAGATGCAATCATAAGAAATAATGTGGGGCTTATGTATGTATGACTGCCCAGATAAATGAAGATTATGATTTAATTCAGGGAAGAAATCCAGGAACATGGTCTATAAAGGTATATGTGCTTCATGGAGATTTCAATACTCTATCTTGGGGCTTACTTCTGAAAATGAGGCCCAAATTAGGAGAGGACTTCGGATTGGGTTTTACTCCTGAAAAGGAATCCCAGGTCAAAGGTAATTTAGGACTTGTTAAGAGAAATTAAGACTGGGGCTTACTCTTGAAAAGGAGGCCCAGGTTAAGAGACTTGAAAAATTAAGGGACTGGGGCTTACTCCTGAAAAGGAGGCCCAGATTAGGGGACTAGGACTTACTCCTAAGGAGGATGCCCATGTTAATGAGTTCTCTTATCGTAAAGGATGAGGTTGAATGAATGAAATCTCAATCATTATTGACATAAAGATGTGTAAATCACTAGATTATGAGAATTATTCTACAGAATTCCTTTCAGATAAGGATGTAAAATCAAGAAATCATGCCATAAATGGCTTTGAAGAGTGTCTTGAATACTGAATCTTGAATAGAAGAGGTGGAATGAAATAAGAGGGGTGAAATGGGCAAGAAGGGCACCCATGGAGGCAGAGGCGTGCAAGTCTTGACAGGCGCGCAAGTACTGAGTGGGCGTGCAAGTCCCAGTCGCGCAGGTATACCTGCGCAACACATGGGTACTTGGGGCGATGGTTAACCAGCAAGGTAATACTTGAGCGACTCTTGGTTAAAGCCTTTGGAATCCTCTTGAGTTTCTTCC
This sequence comes from Viscum album, assembly GCA_963277665.1. Classification (NCBI taxonomy): domain Eukaryota; kingdom Viridiplantae; phylum Streptophyta; class Magnoliopsida; order Santalales; family Viscaceae; genus Viscum; species Viscum album. The sequence goes on from OY728141.1 coordinate 135,760,545, forward strand.
ATAAGAGGGGCGTGCAAGTTCTATTGAAGGAGTAAGGCGGCGTGCAAGTGTGGCCTTTTCCCTTAAGGGCTGGCCACTCAGGCGCGCAAGTTTTGATGAGTTTCAACACTTAGTCCTTCCTCCCCCTCTTTAGATCTTCCATTCTAGGTAAGAAATTACCTTAGAAGTGTTTCGGAATCTTTGAGAAGAGACTAGGGCGCCGGGAGCTCAAATCTGAGTTTCTAAAAAAATTCCTCCCTTGAATGCGGGGCCCACAGGGTCTATTTATAGGAAGGAGAAGACCTCGGGCGGTTATCACTTAGGTCTTGCAAGTCACTTGCGTGACCATAATGCGTCGCGCAATTAAACTTGTGCGACTATGAGGGAACTTGCACGACCTATGAGAAATGTTCTCCTTGTTCATCCCTTTGTCGATTTTTGATATTTTTGTCAAAGGATGAATCAATTTAGACTAAGGTATTTCCCTCTTTCAGTAGTTTAGACTTTGTGACATAAAGGAGCGTCAACAAAAGTCCCCCCTCAGAGTTGGATCTAGAGAGAAAAGAGGATTTTACTCTAAGGTGAGAAGAAATAAAAAATCTAGCAGTTTAATGTCATGCATGTCAGACTAAAAAGGATAATGTTTAAGGTCAAAATAGCTTTGACCGAAATGGATTAGAATTGACTCAATTCCTTGACAAATCATCTGAAAACACAGTACCATACTCAAGTATGAGGGATCATATGTGAACTATGACTTAAGAATATTTGAATCTGAGGAATGATATGAAAAAGAGCTAAAAGGCATTATAAGAATTAGTTTCCAAGAATGAAGTTACCATTATTTAACAAACCCGTTAGGGGGTTGAATTATACAGGGCCACCTAAGGGCATTGGCTGCATAGTTAAATAAAATAGTATCTTTTGGCTAACAAGTCTGGTATATAGACTGTTTATGCAAGGCCTCCTATGGACACATGTTGCATAGTCAGGAAAAATAACTCTCAGAAATTTACATTCCTAGTGCTAAAATCCAGCGAAAGTTTATGGAGATTCAAATCTTCCAAAGTATAGAGTTTGTTGTATGGAAAGAGGTACTTGAATATGGAAAAGATATTTCCAAAAAAGATTACCGAAGAACTAGATGAATATCACTCCTAGGAAGGTCTGACCCAAACGTAGGGAAGGAGAATATAAGCCATAGACTTGAATACTTTTAGATCATGAAAAATGATATGGGACAAATATGTTTAGGATGGTTATTTCTGCGGATCCCTGCATACTGTCATTTAATACAAATAAGTACAAAAGAGGCATTCTTCCTAAGAATGATGTTACCACTATCCGACAAACCCGTTAGGGGGTTGAATTATGCAGGGCCACCTAAGGGCATTGGCTGCATATTCAAATAATAGTATCTTTTGGCTAACAAGTCTGTTACGTAGACTGTTTATTCAAGGCCTCCTATGGGCACGTGCTGCATAGTCATACAAAAGAAATCTCAGAAGTTATACATTTTGTGACTAGAAGTCCTGAAAAGGGTTATGAGGATCTGAAAATATTTAAGGTTAGGATTATGACACATAAATATGGATATTGTTCAATGTATACAGAGATAAACAGATCAATTCTAACCATAATCATGTTGTGGTCGGGTCCTGAATTGAAATGTTAGACTTCACTACGTATCCCATAAGGATGAGAATCAATCCATACGTAGTTCATAAACTACAGTTTAACGTCGTGTGGGACAAAAGGGATTAGAGATCTTAGTTTAGGGTCATAGAGCTTGGACCATTGTAAGAAATACACAATGTGTGTTTTCATGGGGACTTTTCAGCCAAGGGACTGAAAGTGGAATTTTGGGTTAGGTCCAAAGACTTGGGGATGGATTCGAGGGACTCTTGAACGTTCCTATGTATCCCATAAGGATGGGAATCAAGCCCATGTAGTTCTAAAAATACCCTTTGTACAAATTTAGTTCATACATGTGAAGGGTGAAAGGGGACTTTAGCACAATGATGGTTTAACCCAAGATAAAAGGTTTGGGCGTTGCCATGTATGCACGTAGTCTTTGAAATGAAACATGATTGAAAAAAATCAATGTAAATAATGGTTCCCTCTCAGGTGAGGGCATCAAAGAATATTGTATTTTATTGTCATACTGGACAAAAGTGTTGTATAGTTTAAAATCGTATAAAAAAGATGAAAGTGAACCAATGTAATGATATTTATTCTAGGGGCGGTTTCACGAATCAACATCGTATGAGATGGAGGTGAACGATGTGAAGAGATTGGTTTTGGGCTTGAACCTTGGGAGGTTTCCTACATACCCAGCCTAGGAGGAAAGGATCAAATTCCGTGTAGTTGAATTAAAGAATGAATTAATGATCAAGTTGTTCTTGGGGACAATAACATAAAAAATGATGTCGGGACTTACACATGGTTAGTAGCCTAGAGAGAGTGTTATGGTTGAGGTTTTCTCTAAGCTCACGTGATTCATACTCAGTGTGAGAAACAAGAGGTACCAACAACCTTAACAATGCACATTTTAATGTCATGCATGACATATAAAGGGACTATGCAGTTTAAAGTCTTGCTGTTAGGACTATTGGCACTGCACAGTTTAATGTCATGTAGCAGGGACAAAGTATATTTTAATGTCATGTAGGATATATCAAGAACTTTCTGTATAGTGTAGCATCATGTAGTTAGGATTATGGGAACAATATAGTTTAACATCATGTTGGACGAAAGGGGGACTGTGCAGTTTAATGTCATGCAGTGAGGACAAAAGAGTACACCATTTAACATAATGTTGGACGCATTGGGGATTTTATTCCCCAGTTTAACGTCATGTTGGACAAAAAAGGTATGATATAGTTTAGAATCATGTTGGACGAATGTGCGAATAGTTTAAGGTCATATGCATGGACTGTGGATGGTGCAGTTTAATATCATGCTGGACAAAAGTGTAGTTTAAGGTCATACAGGACCTTTGATGATTATGTAGTTTAACATATTTCTGGACGTAAGGGGATTTCATACAGTTTAGCATCTTGTAGTTAGGACGTCATAGTTTAAAGTCTTGCTGGACGTAAGGTACGTGCAAGTAGTTTAGGGTCACATGCATGGACCTTTGATGATGCAGTTTATGGTCATACCGGACCTAGTTGCAGATTAAGGTCATACTGGAGCATTTATGGAACTTTTTCATAGTTTAACGTCATGTGGGATGAAAGTAAAAATAGTTTAAGGTCATATGTATGGACCGTTACTATACAGTTTAACGTCATATAGCAAGGAAGATAGAGGTACTTTGCAGTTTATACAAAATACTTCTTCAAAAATCTGGCATTGGTTGGAGTAGTAATGAGTTCTCCATCCATTGAGATTAATGAATAAGCTCCATTGAAGTAGACCCTGTGTATTGAATAAGGTCCTTCCCATTTTGGCTCATGTTTGGGAGGCTTCGTTTCTGGTATCAATGGAGTTCTGAGAACTAATACCAATTCTCCCTGAGTGAATGAACGAAGACGAACTGTTTTTGTTAAAAGCTTGTGTTATTCGATTCTGATAGACTTCCAAGTGGTGCAAAGTGCACAATATTTTCTCATATAACCGTTCCAATTCATTCAATCGCTTTTTAGATTATTCATCTGTAGATTATTGGTCAAAAATGGCAACTCTGAGCGAGGGTAGTTGAACTTCAATGGTCAAGACAGCTTCCGTTCCATATACTAATGAATATGGAGTTGACCGAGTTGCAGTGTGGGTGGTAGTCCGATAAGCCCATAGAGCATGAAAGAGTTTATCAGGACAAGACCTATTATCTTTATCCGCCATCTTTTGTAGTATATTTGAAAGAGTCTTGTTAAAGTCATCTATATGGTTGTTGGCCGCTGCATAATACCGAGATGAATGGTTGGATTTGATGTTGTATTCTTGACACAACTTCTTCACCTCGAATGAACAGAAATTGGTGCCATTGTCCGTCAATATGGTATGAGGGAGACCAAATCTGGTAATGATGTTAGACTTGATGAAACTAAAAATTAATTTAGAACTAACTTTCTTGAGAGGTATTGCCTCTGCCCATTTGGAAAAGAAGTTAGTAGCAGTAAGAATGTACTTAAACTGCTTGTCCATAGCTGAAGGTTAAGGTCCCACCACATCCATTCCCCCTGTGGCAAATGGCCATGAGTATTTAGTTGTATGAAGAAACTATGGAGGTTGATGAATGAAGATGCCCTTTACATGGCATGAATGACACTTCTTTGTGAAATTGACACAATCTTGTATCATTAAAGGCCAAAAGTATCCAAGCCTTAGAATCTGATCAGACAGTCTATGTCCAGACTAGTGGGCACCACAGACTCCTACATGTACTTCTTTCATGAAAGACATTGTCTCTTCACCATCAATGCATCTGAATAGAACTCCATCAAAACCACGTTTGTAGAGAATTTTCTCTAGGTGAAATGGGCTATCATAAAGAGTAAAATTAACCACATGTTTCCAGATTTGTTCTTTCTCAGCTCTATTAGATGGAAGTTTTCCATTTTGAAGGTATTCCCTAGTAGGTGACATCCATCCTGTAGTATGACCATACGGTTCATGAATGGGAAAATTTTTCATTAATTTCCTCTGTTTTGATTCCAACATAAGGTGAAATTGCACGACAGTGGGAAATACTGATGGTTGTCTCGTCCCAATTTGGATCTGCCAGAGATGTGGCTATATTAGCCAATGCATCAGCTTGAGCATTTTGTGATCTTGGGACATGAGAAAATGTCGGTTCCAAAGGGAATTCCACCATAAACTCTTTAATTTATCATACAAAGGGATTAGTTCTTCTTTTCTGATGGCATAATCCCATTTGACTTGTTTGATTACCAGGTCTGAATCACCTTTCACCTTTAAGTGATTCACTTGTGCTTGAAGCGCAAATTCCAAGCCTATGATGAGAACTTGGTATTCTGATTCATTATTGGTACCACCTTACCACAATAAGAAGGAATAATGTAACACTGCCTTTTCCAGAGAAATGAGTACAATTCCTAATCCAACTTTGATGAATTTAGGATTTTCCATTTTCCTCCCTGTTGGACTTCTGAAAGCACCATCAAAATACATTTCCCATGCTTGAGGTCTTTCGTGAATAGAGAAGACTTCCTCATCAGGGAGCTTAATATCTGAAGATGTATCTTCCATTGAAGGGTGTTCAGCCAGGAAATCAGCCAGAGATTTGCCCTTTATCTCCTTTTCAGACACATACTGAATGTCGAATTGCTGCAAAATAACTTCCCACCTTGCCAGACGTCCTATAAGCATTGGAAGACTAAGGATAAATTTGAGCGGGTTATTTCGAGATACCAATTGGACCTCGTGATGTTGCAGGTAGTGTCTCAACTTCTGAACTGCAATGATTAATGCCAGGAAGCACTTCTCAATACTTGAATACCGGGTTTCTGTTTCATGCATGGTTCGACTGAGATAGTAAAGGCTGTTTTCATTCCTAGCATCATTATTTTGAGCAAGAAAGGCACCCAATGATCGCTCTAGAGCTGTCACGTAGAGGATAAGTGGTTGTCCTTCAACAGGTGGCATGAGTACCGGTTGACTCAAGAGGTATTTCATGAGAATATCGACTGCTTCTTGACATTCTTCAGTCCACTGGTAAGTGACTCCCTTCTTCATCAATTTGGTTAAGGGTAAACTTTTTCTTGCCAAATTGGCGGTGAAACGCCGAATATAGGCTAAGTGTCCTTGAAGTCCTCTTAATTATTTCAAATTTTGAGAAGGTGACATACCAAGGATAACTTTGTCTTCTCAGGATCAACATAAATACCACGACGGCGTACAAAAAATCCGCGAAAGTTTACTGAGGTTACCCCAAAAACACATTTCAAGGGGTTCATCTTCAAATTATGATGTCGAAGCTTGTGGAAGATAACTTACAAATAAGCCATGTGATTAGAACGTTGTTTGGATTTAACTACCAAATAGTCTACATAGCATTCAACATACTTCCCTAATAAGGGTTTAAATATACGAAGCATGGCACACTGATAAATTTCACCTGCATTCTTTAAGCCAAAGGGCATTACCAGGTAGCAAACCACACCCTGAGGGGCTATGAAGGCTGTAGATTCCTCATCTTCTGGGGCCATTTCGATGTCACTATATATGGAATATCCATCCATGAAGAAATGTTCTTCATATCTAGCTATTTCATCAATTAGAAGTTCTGTAATTGGAACTGGGAAATCATCCTTAGGACAATGCCGATTAAGATCTCTGAAATCGATGAAAACTCTAATTTTTCCGTTCTTTTTCTTTATAGGGACAATATTATCCAACCATTTGGGGTATTGAACTTCTCTGACGAAGTTATCTTTGATAATCTTATCCACTTCAACTTCAATTTTGAAAGCATAAGTTGGGTGTGTTCTTCTCGCGGCATGCTCAAATCCTCGATGTTCCTCTGGTAATCCCAAATGATGAGTAGCAACATCAGGGTCAAGCCCGGGCATTTCTGTATAATTTCAAGAAAATATATCTCTATTTTTCTTTAGAAAAGAAATATACATCTCTTGCTCTTCAAGAGTCATGGACGCACTGATTAAAGTGTGGCATGGATCTTCTTTTGTACCCAGATTTATTTCTTTGAGTTCATCCATAGTGGTAGAGATACCCTCTTCTAATGCTGAAGGAGAATCTCTGAGATCTTCCTCTTCTTCTTCATCACGTGTTATTTCTTCCTTTTCTACCTTTATAGTAGATTATAATGTATAATTCTCATGATCTGAAGAGATGTCAAAATTTTCATATCTTGAAGAAGAAGCTTCCATTTCCGACTTGATTGATGATGAAGGGTCTTCTTTGGGTAATAAAGAGGAGATGATGGATTGAGAATCGACATCATTGTTCACCTCCAATGTTGCTATAACTTCTTCTGGCCTTATTGGCAAAGAATAGACTTATTGGATTTCAGTAGATGAAATAAAAACGTCGCCATTTGTGCTTTCATCACTGCTAGGTAGATTACTAATTTCTTCTATGTTGTCTGGCTCGATTACCGTAATTGAAATTATGGATCTTTCCATAAGAGTATTTTGATTTGGGTCTATCTTGTCAATTTTACTGATAGAAAACACGTAATCTGTACTCATATGTGTAAATGTATTTACTAGAATTTTTTCTAAACCATATGGAGCATTAACTTTGGTAGTCTCCTTTTTTATGGATTTATCCCTTTGCTTCATGTGATAGAATTCCGCCTCAGTGTATTGAGACTCACATGTCTTGAATGGGGACTTATCACCATACAATGTCCCAACTTGACCATAGAAACAATATTTGAGACATTGATGGTATGATGAAGGGATAGTCGCATGTTGATGTAGCTAGGGTCTTCCAAGTAAAATGTTGAAGGCTGAGTCTTGATCAATAACCATGAAATCTGAATTGGATACAAGATCTCCAAAATGAGTTCTGAGTGTAACTTCGCCCAGTGGTTCTTGTTCATTTTTATCATATCCTTGTAACATCATGGTAGAAAGAGATAAATCAGATTCTGTGAGGCCCAATCGACGAAGTGTACGAATGGGCATGAGGCTGACTCCTAAACCATTGTCAATGAAAGCTCTTCGAACATCCACGCCATTGACCTTGACAAAGAAGTACAATGGTCTAATATGTCCATGCACAACATCATATTCATCTTCATCAGAAAAAGATATTATTGCATGGAATTCTGCAGGATTATTCTCTATTTGATAGACTTCAGCTTCAGCAATTTCAGTTTCAAACTCCTGAGGACTTGAAAAAGCCTCAATGAGTGCTTCCCGAAAATCTTTTGATAGATTCAGAGCATCCAGAATTGATAACTTGGATAGAACATGGGCCAAGTGTTTAAATATATCATACTTTTGATCTAGAGGTCCGCGTTTCCCAATAGGAATATGTGGTTTATCAAATACCTTGGAAGCATATGCTTTGGAGGTTGATGCATCTTGTATTGGGATAGGAGTTGGCAATATTCCGGGTTTTGGAAGATTAGACCGATTAGATCCATTTACTTTCTAAGAGGAAAAAGATGGAACCTTCAACCGATCTTCCAAAATAACTATGCCAGGACTGAATTTGTTATTGGTAGAAGAACATGCTTGTTCTTTCTGAGCTCACTAAAGAGCTCTACCACGAGTTTCTGCTGCTCATACAGTTATAGCAGGGGTAGAATTGGAATAGTGGCTTCTGAAAGATCCATGTCTTCTCTTGTATCCTGATCCCCTGGAACTTCCCCTAATTACACTGTTTGATACTGGGAATTCAGGCTCATTGAAATTGAAAATGCGACTGGCATATGGATCTGTTAATTGAATCATATTAATAGAACCAAAGATTAACTCTTCAACTGATGAAGACTCTGCCTAATTAACCTGTTTAGGCTGTGCTATTTGGTGGGGTGGTGCCCGTGTCTTTGAAGTAGATGGCATGAAATCTGCCAAAGTCAAAGACAACTTAGGCTTTGACACATACTCATCTTTTTCTGATTATTTTTCTTTCATTGAATCATGCCGTTTCTTTGAGGACTTTCCCTCTGACAAAGAGGTTTTTTCCAAAACATTCATGGAAGAAGACACAATTGGTTTCTTTAATTGTGTTCACAAAATAGCATGAGTTTGATTGATTGTCTTTCTGACCATCCAATCATCATACTTCTGTGCATTTTTACTTTTGACTTCTTTCCATTCATCTTCATCCTCTGGAACTGTAGCAGTGACAGACACTACCTGGGCTGAGGAGCCTTTCAATGTGACCTGTCCCGAGTCGACCATCTTTTGCAGGAGGTCTTTGAAGACAAAACACTCCTGGATGGGATGCCCCAACATTTGATGAAAAGAGCAATAATTAGAATGGTCTTCATATCCTTTCTTGTTTGGCCTCTTGGGCATTAGAAACTGAACCAAATTATTTTCCATAGCCGAAATGAAATAACCAGGAACTTGTTCATTTAGGAAAGAGTATGTTTTTCTCTTCAGATCCTCAAATTGTTTTCTTCTTTGATCTCGTTGATCATCTGGACGAAAAGGCCTTTGTTTTTTGTGCTCAGAAGGTGGATCCGTTCGGGAAGATGAAGGTTTTGAGGTAGAAATAGGTACAGGTTATTGTTTAAGCATAACTATAGCAGTTTCTTCTTTACCCATTCTCCTTCCTGGAGCTGATGGAATTACACAAGATTTATCCTTAGCCTGTATAAGGGAATCTTCAATCTGCTGAGTGATTGAAGTAAGGTTTCGAAACCCTCCTGTGTATTTTACAGGGATTAACGGCGTGCGTAATTCGTCACGCAGATTTTCTACATAGATTGGAAACAATTCTTCTTGAGGGAGTGCTAAACTCAAGGAATATGTTAATCCCTTCCATCAAGCAATGAAATCAGAGAAACTTTCATTCTCCCTTTTCTTACAGTTTGTACGATGAAAAACTATTGTCTTTGGTAAAGTTGAGCTGAACTGAAGGAGTAATTTTGGGCGAAGATCCTCCCATCCGATAATTGACAGGGATTGCAAGCTTGTATACCAATAAAAAGATTTCCCTTGCAAGGTCTGCATGAAGCATCTGAGTTCCACTGCTTCTTGTTGTTTCAGAGTTCCCATAATGGGATCACAACAAGACACATAATGCATCAAATGTTGTTCAGGATCGCCTGAGCCATTGAATATATGGAATACAGGATTCCCAAAACTGGATGGAGGAGAAATTGAATCTACTTATTCAGGGTAAACATTCTTTTCTGGTTGAACTTGGGCACGTTTCCCTTACATTGTTTCTAACCAAGCTATTAATGACTCAATATTAGTTATTAACTTTTGAAAAACATCCGGTTGAACTTGGACTTGGGTAGGTGAAATGACTGGATCTTGGATAGATGTAGAGATTGGTGTTGCAACTGATGGTAGCACTTCCAACTGTTATTTCACTTGACCCGTAGGATTAGACCTATGAGGGTGCACGGATAGAGGAGGATATTCTTGATCCATCTCAGTAGCTGCAACAAATTCCTTTGGCTGACTGACTCCAGCATGCTTAAGAAGAAGACTACTCTGAATTACATCTGCATTCAACCTTCTTAATTCCATCATTTCTGCCTCCTTTTGTGCAAACCTTTGCTCTAGTGAGAGCGATTGACCTTCTCCCAATGAAGGATATGTAACCTGGTTCTTTCCATTCCCTTCGTTGGATCCTTTTCGGAGAGGGGGAAGTGGGTTACTCGATGGATTACCTAGGTTCTGAGTAATCCTTTGACTTTGTGTACGCACGCCTTCTTCATTTGTGTCTGTGCGTACATCTTCTTGAGCAGGAACTTCTTCATATGAGTCCCCCTGAGTGAGCCTCATTTTGTGGATCAGTAATGACGGCATTGATGACATTGATTGATGCATAACTCATTGCATCCCTTCTATCAGCATTTCTGGGATATTTTCTTCTTTCATGTCTTTGATGAGACATTTCATTTTGTTGATTCAATCCCTCAAGAACTTCTTGATGAACCGTAATTTGAAGGGAATATCTGGATAATTTGGCTCTTCGTTCCTCTTGAGGTTTCTTCTCCAATGGAGAAAAGACCGACTTTCTCTGAGGAGGGGATTGATGATTTGAAAAGGTCCCCAGTCCCGTGGACTGGGCTATTCCTACTGTTCTCGCTCAACTCCTCGAATCCTATTTGTTGATCCCGAGGGTTGGTTTAAAGGAGTCCCCAGTCTGGCGAGCTAGTTGGTTCTTGACATGCTATGTCTGAGACATTCTTTAAATTCCTCCTGATCTTGCAAACCTTAGTCCAGAAATTAGTAGGATGCATTAACCTGTATCCACTTTTATCACCTGGTTCAAAAGACCGTTGGATGATTTCTGACACTTCTGTCACTTGGTGACGTGCTTGCTCCAAAGGAGAGGCCTATTTAATATTCTTGGTTTCTTGATGCAAGAGTATTTCAAAAACATGTTCTCTATATTCTTGAATTTGAGAGGAACTAGTTGAATCATGTTCTTGGGCATGTTTTGATTACAAACAAATCCCATAGAATGTGGCCGGTTATGGGAAATAACATTGCATTAGACCATTTTCGGCGGGCTTTACTAGCCGGAGAGCACCATGAAATGCAGTGCTCCATGAACACCCCATCCTCTGACACGAATACCAGATGGGGCATTGGCAATTAACTGACGCAATCTTCTTAGTGTGCCAAGGCATAAATGTTGAAGAGCTCTCTGCAGCTTTTCAACATTCGGATATCGAGAGACTGATAGAGATGTCAAATCAATCTGACGTTGTAATGCTTCTATTATATTAAGATGATTTTCATATTCATCATGATATAATACTTTCTTTTTCAAATGACAAAGAGTTTTCCATATGTTGAGATGAATATCATGAATTTCATCTTCCCTCAACATTTCTGGAATATTATACTGAGAGTCAGCCAAAGGCCAAAACATGACTGGCACTTCACCTTTCTCCAGTTGTTTTCTCATGTTCAGAATTTCCTATTTATCATTTGATGAAGATTCTTATACCTGATTTGATCAGAGTTGGTGTTTCCTTGTTGCTTCATTAGATTCAACAGGATTGGTAGAGAAATCATTGATCAAACTAGAAGATGCATGACTTAGGGGTGCTTTGGAGAATGACGTACACCCTGGGCTATCTTCTAATTGAGAAATTATTTCACCTGCTAGCGATGAAGCTTCATACATGACTTGTTTCTCATTTTCAAGTGCCTCAAGATAAGAGGGCTTTCTCGGCACTACATTTTCCACTAGAGCATTTTTCGGGAAATGTGCATCACTACTGCGGAGAGGGCTTTAGCAGTGAAATTCATCATCATGGGGAGTACCACCATAATGGGTTACAGCAAAAGATGAGATCTCTTGCTCCTTGGTCTTCTGACCACATAGAGGGTTCCTGTGGATCTCATCTAAAGATGAAACTTCGAGATCGACTGAATTTTCATGAAGCAAGCCTTCATGAGGAAGTGTCTATTGAAGACCTTTGGAATTAATGTTCCCACTATTGGGAACTAAGGGAGTAGAATCTTGAATTCCAACAGATAATTTTCTGAGGGCTTCATGAACTCCAACATCGAGCAAGGACTTGTTACAGATTGGCACTTGATCTCCTGGCAGTGCTGGGCATGTCTTTTTCTTAGACGCCTTCTTACTCACCTTGGAATCCACTTGTTGATGAAAGTGGCTGCTCTGATCAGGTGTATGTTCCTGACCAAGAAAGATGGCCATGTTAGGCTGACGATCTCCTCTCAAATCAGGTTTATGTGCCTGACTTGGTTGTCCATATGATATGGGGGAGTATGCCCCACAACCCTCTTGGACTGGAACATATGTGTGTGTCTGTTCTGGAGTGAACTGTTGATGTGTCACTCCACAGGTAAGGATAGATTTATGTGTCTTTCCCTAAGATGTTGTTGAACATGTTATAATATCCTGGAAAGCATCCAGAATATGAGCAGGGATTTGATTCTGCTCTTTCACCATTGATAGAATGTGCTTGGTGACTTCAGATGCCATAATGGGAATATACGTCCATTCCGGGCTTGGAGCAGCTGTATGTGCCTGCTTCTGTCCTCCTTTTCCTGTCAGTGAATCCTGACAATACTCAAGTGTGGGGGTAGAGAGTTGAGTATTCCTCCTATTTGTTGTTGGGGCTTTCCGACTAACTTTTCTAAATGCTACCAAGCAAGACTGTTGGTATGATTGATTAATACTAACAGGTGTATGTGCCTGCTGATTGCACTTCGCCAATCGTGGTTGACGAGATCCATCATATGTAGTCAGATAAGCATGCTGACTAGCTGAGGATGTATAAACAGGTGTATGTTCCTACCTATAGTACTCCGCCGGAATTTCCAGGCGGGATTGGCGTGATGCTGCCAGACGAGTCTGCTGGACAGTGGAATTAAAACAGGTAGGTGTATGTGCCTGCTCGTTGCTTGCCACCACGTTAGGTTGGTGGACTTCTCCGGAGATGGAATAGATGAGAATCATCTCATTGTTGACCGGATTCCACCTCTGGTGGTCCGTCTTGCTTTCTCGGGTTCAAGGAACCTGAGCCGAACGCCTGGAGTCGGTACCCTCATCATGTTGAGGGCGCACTGTCGCACGAGTCTGGTGGCGATTATTGGTGGGATCCCTTATGAAGGACTCCTGTCTGGTTGAATTAAGGCCCTGAGGGACCTGCTCATTCACCTCCCCAGAATAAGGGATCGAATGGTGATTGTGTTCCGGGGATAACGACGCGAAACGGTAGTCAGCACCACCTGCTTCTGGATCCCTGGTCATCGTTGTTCGGACGACCGATGTGAGTTGTCTACATGGAGGTCTTGTCGGGCAGCCTCCAGAGTTGGTATGGTACCGTGTTTACGGTACTCCTGAACCATCATGTTTGATACCCTGCGTTGAAGACACTGAGTAGGTGATATCATCCTTAGAATAGACGATAATCCAACAAGAGTAGCGGCAGTGGCATTTGCAGCAGCAATATTCACAGGTGTGAACGTGAGAGCAGCCATTCTATAAATGCATAAGATCTTGGAAAATAGTGCATGTTTGATATAACAGATGTAATCAAGATAAATTCAGCCACTACATCTTTTGGATGAGCACATTTGTCAATGATTGTTTTTGTTGGCCCTCTCATTGAGTTTTAAATAGGGGCCTAAAAAATGGGTAAAAATTATTTTAACTTGGTTAAGGATTCACGTCGGGTTCACCATTTTTGTTTCCCTCTGATTTCGGGAATGACCTCCTTTTGATGGGAGGTTCAAACGTTCCGACCGGTTTCTAAAGGGTTTGTTCGTAGAACCGGATACATCCAATGATTCCACATCCATTCATACCTACTTTCCAAAGTTAGGTGCTCATTAGTTTATTTATTGATGAGGTTTAGGAATTTTCATTGGTCGAGAGGATGGGAGGTCGGACTCATCACACCTTTTTGAGGGGAATTATTGTCCACTCCAGGACTCTCTTTATAGATTTAAGTTATGTTTGTGAATCCTTATTACGCTACCAAGTAGAAAATTAGCTTTCCTTCAGATCTGACAATAAATGATAAAATATGTAAAAAATTTAGAGAATATTTTATATGTATTCGAGGTTCTTCACCGATAGAGAATCATATGTATTTATTAGAGATTCTTGGTCAATGGTACCCTTTGACCCATTTATATAGAGGTATCTTGGTCATTATGATGATCATGCTGGTTTTAAAGCCACTCAGTGGGGCACTTGATGTTTATTGTCATTCAGAAGGACATGGATTATTTCAGAGTTGGGATCAAACCCACAGACAGGCTACCTACGTATCCTTTGTTTAGAAAAGGAATCAGAACCCACTTAGCTCGAGTAAGGGATTATGATGGTTATGAATTATGGCTCAAAGAAGGATGTCATAATTTCTTTTACACTCTAAGCTCACGTGAGTCATGCACGGTTTGAGAAACAAGAGGTATTGGTAAAAATCAGACAATTGTGCCATGAAAGATGAAATCATAAGAAATAATGTGGGGATTATGTATGTATGACTGCCAGATAAATGAATATTAGGATTTACTTCAGGAAAAAAATCTAGGAACATGGTCCGTAAAGGTATATGTGCTTCATGGAGATTTGAATACTCTAACTTGGGGATTAATTCTGAAAAGGAGGCCCAAATTAAGAGGGGACTTATGATTAGGTTTTACTCCTGAAAGGAATCCCAGATCAATGGTAATTTAGGACTGGTTAAGAGAAATTAAGACTGGGGCTTACTCCTAAAAAGGAGGCCCAGGTTAAGAGACTTGAAAAATTAAGGGACTGGGGCTTACTTCTGAAAAGGAGGCCCAGATTAGGGGACTAAGGCTTACTCCTTAAGAGTATTCCTAGGTTATTGAGTTATCTCATCGTAAAGGATGATGTTTAATGAATTAAATATCAATATTTAGTGACATAAAGATGTGTAAATCACTAGATTTTGAGATTTATTCCACAGAATTCCTTTCAGATAAGGATGTCAAATCAAGAAATCATGCCATAAATGGATTTGAAGAGTGTCTTGAAGACTAAATCTTGAATAGGAGAGGTGGGATGAAATAAGAGGGGTGAAATGGGCAATAAGGGAACCCATGGAGGCAGAGGCACGCAAGTCTTGATAGGCGCGCAAGTACTGCATGGGCGTGCAAGTCCCGGTCCCACAGGTATACCTGCGCGACACATGGGTACTTGCGTGACGGTTAACCAGTAGGGTAATACTTGAGCGACTCTTGGTTAAAGCCTTTGGAATCCTCTTGAGGTTCTTCTATAAGAGGGGCACGCAAGTTCTATTTAAGGAGTAAGGTGGCGAGAAAGTGAGGCCTTTTCCCTTAATGGCTTGCCACTCAGGCGTGCAAGTGTTGATGAGTTTCAACACTTAGGCCTTCCTCCCCATCTTTAGATCATCCGTTCTAGGTAAGAAATTACCTTAGAAGTGTTTTCGAAGCTTTGAGAAGAGACTAGGGCGTCGGGAGCTCAAATATGAGTTTCAAAAAAATCTTGATTGGGGGGCCCACAGGGTCTATTTATTGGCAGGAGAAGACCCCGGGCGGTTATCACATAGGTCGCGCAAGTCACTTGCGCGACCATAATGCGTCACATAAGTAGACTGGCGTGACAATGAGGGAACTTGTGCGACCTATGAGAAATGTTCTCATTGTTCATACCTTTGTCGATTTTTGATATTGTCTTCAAAGGATGAATCAATTTAGACTAAGGTATTTCCCTTTTTTAGTTGTTTAGACTCTATGACGGAAAGGAGCATCAACAAAAGGAAATAATAATTTTAGTCAATTTAACTTCTAAAAGATTAAATTTGGTATTTTACATGGATTTTAAACCAATTACACATCATTTATTTTTCGAGTACCGAATACTCCAAAAAACACATCACCTCTCATTAAAAATGGATTTTTTGTAGTTACATGTTTTTTGTGATTCAAAAGGTGTGTAACATTTCACACTATATAAATATTTTTTAAACCTCGTCTCGATGAGTATTAGATGTTGTGTAACCCCATTACACAACGTTTCAATCCATAACTGACTGAAAAATGCAGTTTTAATTCTAAAAATTCCTAAGAAAATACCATACATCACCATTGTAGGTATCCTTCTAATTCCTTCTCGGAATAGCTAATCAATTCCAAATCCCATACCTGTAAAATTGATAATTTATTCCTGATAAAAGTTAATAGGTAATTACAACCTCCCGATCATAAAAACCTTCTATCCCTATAGATAAAATGATGAAGATTCTTTATCAAAAAGTTGAGGACACTTCTCTCTCATTAGTGCCTCATGATCCCACATCACTGGTGAATAAAAACCACAATGACATAGTACACACAACAAATGTGTCTCCCTCTTAACAAGTACATTGGTAACAAAATGAAAAATCATTAATGGATGTTCATTCATTAATAAATCTATCTCAATACCATGTTCTCTCCAGTTTAAATCAAGATATGGATTAGAAAGATTCTTTTGTAGTTGTGATACATGGAACGTGTTATGTAATGATGCAAAATTTGGAAGAAGTTATAACTAGTAAAACACATTACCAAATTCTCAATGACCTAAATAGGATCCACAATATGTAGTGAAATATTCCAATTCTCCCAAAGTCATTGATGTCCTAAATGAGTTGAAACACTCAAGAGAACATTATCACTAATTGAAAACTCTAATATTATACTCATATTATCAACATAAGATTTACACCACCTTTTTTCCATCAACATATTCTATCGAATCAAATATATCCTTCCTAAACTACTATAAATTAATATTATTATATATATGGAAATTTCACCAATTATGGCCAACATAATGGTGATTGACATGACCTACCATAATAGGCCTCATATGTGGCCATTTTGATCATGAACTTGTCACTATTGTTATTATAAAACTCACCCATTCCCAAATGGTACTCCCAAGTTCCATGAAAATGCCAGAAATATGATAGAATCATATCTTCAATGATCTTTATAGCTCTCTATATCAGGCCATCCATATATGTATGGTATTTCATACCAAAACAAACCTAAGATCCAAGTGAATTATAAAGGTGTCTTGAAAGGAATGATGTAAAACGGGGGTTCTCTATCAGATTCTATAGCAGATGGAAGTCCACGAAAATATATAATCACTATCACATAGAGATTTCGTACCCCATTAGACATTTTTATATAATTAATAGTTATAGACTGAGATGATATAGTCATCATATCAATCAAGACCCATATCACATTCATCATTCCCTGGTTACAGGGAAACTTAACCAAAAATCCCATAGAACTCTAAACCCACATCCAATTTGGCAGTAGAAGTGGAAAAAGAAAAACATAACAATTTTTATGCTCATCCATGCTCTATTTGATAGTATAGTAGCATGAAAAAAATTCATTGATGTCTCATCTAATACCCAGAAACAAGAATATTTTTTCTATATCATAAAAAATATTTCACATTTTTAGCTATACAACACACTTGGTAAGAAGTTTTCTACATTAAGCATCAGCTGTGATAATACCTTTCTCTAGGTATAGGTGATGTTAATATAAAAATAATTTAGTTGATTTATCCAACACCATTTGAAGTTATTATAATAATTTTGATAAAATATATAACTAAATCTCTTCTACATTGAATATTCAGTAAACCCTTCTTTTAAAAGGTAATGTTGTCTACTCTTAAGAACATGCATCACACCTATATGTTAAAGGTCATAATTCTGATAATTATTCCGTTGTGTCCTATGATGAAATGATACATAGGAAATCATTAGATCACCCTACATAAAAACATATAAAAATCCAAAACATGATGCATCATAGATGACCACCTAGACCTAACTTTCCATTTAAATAGGTAACACATGCACATAATTGAAAAGATGATTCAAATCAACAAAATAACACTAAAATGTTTTATCCCAAGAAAAAATTAACTCACTTCTAAGTTAAGGAATTCATTCGAGTAGACAACATTGAGAATCGTTTATAAAACTAGTACAATATCCAACTAATTTCTAGAAGAACCAAATCTCTAAAACATTACACAATTATTCCCATTTCACAACAACTTTCACCATTACACGATCAACAGAAATACTGTGGTATAAGACCATGTTTCCCAAGAACATCACATCATGAATCCAGAATTCCCATTTCGATATCTTGGAATAAAGTAGGTGATTTCGTAACAATTCCAAAATTTCTCTTAGATGGCACATTTTATCCTTCTAAAAATTAGAGATTATAGGATTTACTCCCCAAATACCACCATTAACGTATTACGATACTCATGGTATATACTTTTCATAAAAACTATATAACTATAGTATAATTTATTAGACCAGATGGAATGAAATTATACTCATATTGTTTATACCTTCTCTCGAAGGTGGCTTTTTAAACTCCATATTCTTGTATTCTCAACTAGTGATAACTAGATCGAAGATCAACCTTTGAGAACCACTTTACACCTTTAAACTGATCAAATAGATCATTAATCCATGAGAAATAATATATATTACCATATCATAGTTGAGTTTTATTAATTAACACATAGAAAAATATATCCATCACATTCTATAGAAATGAGAACTAGGGTCACCCAAGGTGACACACTTAGGTATAAAAATCCTTTTAATAACAGATCGTCCATCTAGGTCTTTGAATCTTTCATTTTAGAAGTTTTCATGTGTTTCAAATTAATATATACTTATTGAGTTATAGGTAATAAAATAATAGAAAACATAACTTCCAATACAAATTAAGATATAGATAATTCATTAGAAAAAATAATGGGAAAGTCAATGAACACAGGAGGGAGATCATCAGTCAAATATTCTCACTCTAGATCAAAATAAACTACTGATAATACTATAAAAAATATAGATAATATGGTCCCTATATACTCGACCTCATGTCCCATTCTCCATAAAAAATACAGCACTTCCCATGGTCACAATAAATAATTATTATTGAAGATAACAATAAATTTAGATTTTATTCTAAATGGGATAGTACATCTTGAAAATGACATCAAGAAGTTTCATGTTGAGAAATAGAATATCACAAATATGATGAATCTCTTACAAAGATAACACATATTTAGGAAAATAGAGACCATGCACTCTCTCTATATGGATTGATATAGTAATATCCATCACAAAAGATAAAATATCCATAGTAATATTCAACAAATTAAAAATATGAGTTGATATAAATGAGTGATATGAACTATTATCAAATGGATAAATAACTAAATATGAGATTATAGTGATGTTACCTCTGACAGTTGCTGGAACCATGTCAACTTCCTCTTGAGACTCTTATACAATGGGATGAAGCTTCATTTTGGATCCTTTTGTCTAGAACCACTTATATCATGATGTATATGAATGAACCACAATACTTTTAGATGTTTATATGAAAATTCAACTTCATGAATCAAAATAGATATATTAAAATTTCTGAAAGTTTTATGAATGACCATAAAAACCACTTATCATAGTACTATTAGTGATAACTCGTTCTGAATGCCCAGACTTTCTAAGCTAAAATCATGTCAAAGGGAAACTTCTAGGAACCGAAGAAGGTCTAGAAGAACCCTTATATCAAAATCTTCAATGAGTCTAAAAAATAATTCTCTTCATATTATAGGAAATCACATAACTTCCATTCAGATAAAAATTATCTCTAGTTGAACCTGAATTATTATCTAGATCATGTTTGACCATCAACGCCCTATCAAACACATTTTCAAAAGAAGATAGATACATTAATAGAACATGAGAATTATTATCTTATCAAAGTTTGATCATAAACCATAGAGTATTCATCTTGTCATTCAATAAGATCTTAGAAGAAAAGTGTACAAGCCTAGTTAATTATTTTGAGTATTCTATCCACATCCTTTCAGCCATCTTGAGTTTGAAAAAACTCAATAACTTTAGACAAAACCATGGTCATTTGATAAAACAGGTAAGGGAATAGAACTTTGAGTTTTATCAAATATTTCTCCAACACTTATTATCCATCACTATCATGTCCCACCATAACCAACTAGGTCCTTGAAGTTTAATGTCATCACACTTAACCTTATCATTATCG
Organism: Viscum album; assembly: GCA_963277665.1. Classification (NCBI taxonomy): domain Eukaryota; kingdom Viridiplantae; phylum Streptophyta; class Magnoliopsida; order Santalales; family Viscaceae; genus Viscum; species Viscum album. The sequence continues at coordinate 135,780,740 of OY728141.1, forward strand.
GAGTTTCAGTGAAAAAAAATATAAGACCAATCTATATCAATAAATCTTCACCCTCTTGAGGATCATTAAATATCTAGAATAGTGGTGTATTATTGTGAATAAAATGTTGATCATGACTCTATGATTCATTCTTATGAGTTTCCATAATAGAATACTAAATGAGAATGTGTGCAGAAGTATATGTTATATTTCATACGTAATGCACAACAACCTCAACCTGATTCTGTTCTATATGATGATTTTCTCATTCTGGTCCATCAACAGATTCCTCTTGAATCATCATCAAAAATCTTCTCAATGGCATGATGCTACACAACATCATCAAAAAAATATTAAATATATTAGAATATTACACACCTCAATAACTCAAAGAATAGAAGTAAGGAAATTATTCACAACTGATAGATAAAAACGATTTGGATCGCTACCCAAATAAAAATCATGGATAAGACAATAACTAATCCCCAAGAATTAATAATAAAATAAACCGTGGGGAATTATTTCTCATTATAAGGATATATTTCATGGAATTATCTCACATCTACCACCTACGTACCAGAAAATCTCATATTTTCTTTTGATATCATGGAATGATTCTAAACCAAAAAATATGATACTACTTTCTCATGAACCAGCCTAGATACCCTAGAACCCTTATAACCAATCCATCATAGACATATCCTGAATCTATTTCTTAATCCACATGGTCTGGTAACTGACACAGGGTATAATAAAGGATAAACTAGGGTTCAATTTTTCCACAGGTGCAGTGGAAGTTAATATTACATATCAGTATGCTCAAAATTCCTCTATGAGATAAAAAGAGAAACCAAATAAGAATATGAAAGACTGAAGTTCACCTCACCAAATTATTCAATTCCGTAACAATATTAATCAAATTTAACAAAAAGAAATGGAATTCTAATCCCAAAGGGATAACGATTATACACCTCACAATGAGGTTCTTTCTCTTTACTCAGTCATGGAAATAGTATATCAGCAAATGTGTGAAGGAAAAAAATTGTTGATCTAAAAATCAAGGTAGTGTATCATAATGTGTCACCTAATAAGATTTCATAATAATTAACAAAATAATAATTTCAATTTCAACAAATCCATGAATTGTGAAATAGTTTCATATTTATAACAAAATGTGGTTTTCTTTTCATAATTATTGAAAACATATCAAAGATTTATTAAATAGACACATTATATAAAACAGGTTTTTAAGTCCCTAGGATTGAGTAAATAAGTTTTCAAATAAATGGAATTTATAATAAAAATCATCACATCAGGCATAATGATGATCTTAATTGTAATAAGATAGTTTTTAGTTATGAGATCATAACACATCTCATATTAGTCATCACAGCTAATATGTGTACACACATCTCTTAGGATCATGAAAAATAAGACTCATCAAAATCACATCGGGGATTACATATTCAAATCTAGGATTTTTTATTGTTTTTATCATCAATTTGTTTCATGGAATTACCATCCTATCATGCTTGACATAAAAACCAATAATTACCCATGCTTGATTTTTCTCAATCAATCAATTTGAAAAGGGAGAATAATTTCATTTATATAAATAATAATTTGATATTATTCTTTTCAAAATTATAATTCACATTCAATTCCAAATCATTATTTTTTCATCATTTTATAATATTTCTAAATAAAACCAAAAATATGTTTTTATCAATTATATTTAGGACATTTACTCAAAAACAATTCTAAAAAACAATGCATAGATTCCATTAAATTTAAATTTCCCCCAAATTCTTGTGGTATTATAATTGGGTGTTTTTTGTTAAAAAATTCATACCAAATTAATTTTAATCCCCAATTTCATAAAATTATTTTTTGAAAAAAAATTGAATGTAATTTCAAAAACCATATAAATCAAATTATATAAATTGTAAAATCCTAAATGTGACCACCAACATATAATCACCAAAAACACACATGTAACATGACTCACTAATAATGAAATAAGGTGTGAAAGAACTAGAAACTAAACCAAGAGTCAATATTCAAAACATGGAGTTTATATCAATAAATACCAAAAAATATATATCATACCTAAAAGAGGAAAGAGATAGAGAGATAGAAGAGATATTAAAGACACATACCCAGATAGATTCACAATAAAAAACATAATGATTAGTTAATGAAAAAATGATAAGGAGGAAGTGGAGGACTCTAAAATTTTATTAGTATCATTATCTAGGTTGAGGGAATGGAAACATACATGAATATAATAAACATTTAAGTCAAGCATCTATCATAAAGAAAACGCATCAGATATTACATGATGTGTAACCGAATTACCCTTATTGTAATTTTCTATTCCCAAATACAACAAAAAAGGCATTAAATTTTATTAAAAATTATATTTTTAATATTTACACGTCGTTTAAGATTTAAACGACATGAAAGCTTCACATGGTGTACCCATTTCGTGAAATATTCCCAATGATTGTTACATATCTTGTAACCCATGACAGAAAGTGAAAATCCACCACAAACAGTAAAATAGTATGTTTCGTGCTAAAAATTTCATCAAATCCATAACATTTCCTTATAGGTATCCTCAAATTTCTATTATGAAAAGAGACAAACAATGAAAAGAGAAAAAAAATGTTTACATAATACCATATGAAAATGTAACTTAGAGGTATAATATTCTTTAATAAGCATAACAATTTTCTATAATGAAAATAACCTTAAGAGGTTTCCATGAGGTAATTTCTTCCAAACCACATTATTATGAATATCATTTTGATGGAAATTAAAAATATATAGATAAAATATTTCAAACCTAGTCAACTAAAACATAATTTATTCCACATTGAATACGTAATATATATATATATATCAAAAACAAAAAATGGTTTGTCGTCCATAATTTTATAATTTTAAAAATAGTGATGTAATATAGAAGGATACATAAATTAATTAGTCAAGAAAAAACCAATGATACAAGTTGTACATCAATGTAAAATATAAAGTTAATGTCCCAGAAAAAAGACTTCATTCCTACCAAAATTATAAATATTGATCCAGCCACCACTATTTCAAAAAGTAAAGTGTAATTCCCAACCATAAGGTCTTTTTTACACGAATGGAAACACCATGTTAATAAAGAACCTATGTTGAAATATCATTGGATAAAACACTAGGAGGAATAATGATATCAATAAAAAAACTTTATAAAATCATCAGGAACTATTCGAAAATAATGTTACATATATCAAGTAGTTAAAAACCATACTTAAAATAAATTATAACAATTAATTAAATTTTTAACCTTGGGTTAGGTACAATTCCTTGTAAATATACAAATTTTTAAAGAAACATTTTTATTTTTTTGACTTATTTGATAATTTTATATAATGTTATTCACGTTGTGGAAGATAAACACAATGATATTGAATTATAATATAACCATGGTGAGGAAAAGATTTATTTCAAGAAATCTAGACACAAATTTTAGGATAAATTCATGTTAGTAATATAAATGGAAAAAAGGGGAATCACGATGACCAAAAAAACCATTTCCCTTCCCCAATTGATGAGGTCCAAAAATAAATATTAATATAATTAAATTTACCGATACATAAAAATGGTTAAATTAATATTAATCTCATATAATTTATGAAACGAATACAAATATATGAAAAATATGATACAAAATTTCATTTATGTAGGGAATAATTCAAGTATATAAGAAATTGTGTTTCGTAATAAATAAATTTTCACCAATTTGACATAATAAATTAGAAAAATGTATATATCAAGGTATGAAGTATTTTTTTTGAATGATTGGGAATAAGAAATATTCAAATGAATATTATAATTTTTTCGTGTATATATATATATGTTTTTCTAAAAAAAAATTATACTCCATGTGTTTCAAAGCGTAAACTAAAATTTCTCATTGTGAAACATTAAAATTGGTCAATGTATAACTGAGTTGATGTTTGGAAATATGTGTTTCTTAGTGAATAATAATTTTTTTATTGATTACTTTTAATTTTTATTAAAAGTTACAAATAAAAAAAATAAGGACCCATTATTCAGAGAAGTTATTTCCTTCTAAAATTAATATATATAACAAATATTTTAAAAATAAATTATCCTTGTATTTTGGGAATGTTACGGTTCCCTTTAATATTTTAGAGTCACTGAAATATCTAATCAATATCAATAAAATTTTTCTATATCACAAATAAATAATGAATATTTTTCGTATGAGTAGGTTTATTTTGTCTAATAAAAAATATTAAATTGGGGTGGAAGATAATTTATAAATAATTTTATACTAAAAATAATTTTGAAATACATTAATTAATAGGTAATTATGACTCTAAATTTCCATATGATCTACTTTATAATGAATTTATTGGGTATTTATATGATGGATTTAATTTCAAATTTGATAAAATAGATAAAATAAAAAAGTAATAATGGGAAATATGCATTTTATACCCAAATTAATTAACAAAAACGGATTCCATTAATAAAAACCCAATCAGTAATCAGATCAAATGTCTTACCATGAACATAAATCATGCCTATTTGATATGTTAAAATAGATTGGGCATTATTATTGAAAATAAAATGATTTTATCCTAATAGACTCATTTATATTAGATAATGCGAAAAAAATTAAAACTATAAAATTGACATTGTGAGTTATTGAAGATATAATCCCAACCATTTTCATGAGAATAACACAACTATAGTATGATGGAAACTTTTTAGAGAGCACCAAAATTTGTAGAACATTACACTATTATATATTGTTAATTAGGGGTTCGTAAATCATCTATTATCGTGAATCATCATTTTGATGTTACTCTCATAATGAAAGATATAATTTTTTATTGGTACCTATCAAATTATTCAACAAAATTATAAAAATTTGTAAAAACTATCATCATACTTATAGAATTTATAATAGTTATATTATGTTCATTCAATTTTTCATGATCGACCATGTCACCATAAAATATCATATTTTAATCACCATAATCAATTGAATATTACAATTATTTGTTGGTCAATAAAATTATTATTTTTTATAGGTTATGCCTAATATTATTACATTTATATGGAACCCAAATATTGGAAGATGACCACTATTTCATTCAACTATGGTACTTTTATTTATTGATGAATTCAATTTCATCAGTATAATACCATACCTGAATTTTATGTTTATAGAATATAATTTTTAGACATGATTGAAAACTTATGTAATGTATTTTTAATGGATTTATAGTATTTTCCTATCATTTTATCAATGTATTTATAAAACAAATGTTATTTTCCAAACTTATATGTTAATAAATTTTATTTTGGACATCAAAATGTATCATTTCAATGTTGAATGAGGAATAATCACAAGGAGTGTAATTTAAAATAATGTCACTATAATTTATTAATATATAATTGATATCATTTAATTACTTCAATTGACTAGTAGTGTTCATCATGATAGATATTTTTTAGATATATTGTTCTCTATGGAAGGCTCATTTAAGAAATTTTTAAAATTTCATTTCTAATTTTATTGTTTTTACCAAAATAGGATAATTATTAGTCCATTGATACATTTAGAATTACATTTTATGAGATTAAGAGAAATACTATCATCACGACATATCAATTAAAAAATAAATCCGGAAGTTAAATTTTATTTTTTTATTATTTAAATTAGACACTTGAATATTTTCATTCATAGAGGATGGAAAAAAATACTAATATTTTTCCTTATTATTCTAGATCACTAGATTTAACCCAAATATTATATTTTACAATGTATAACTAGTTTGATTCTATAATCATTCTGTAGAAAAGAATCCATAGTTTCTTTGGGATCTTATGGAATCATTTTTAAATGATAATGAAATATTTAGGTATTTAATGAATAATGAAAATTAAAATTCATGGCTACTTAGATGGAGGTTGGTGTTCAAGAATATTAATTAAGAAGCCGAGGATAAAACAAGGATGGAAAATAATATTTCCAAAATTGTAATATATTTTCCTCAAAAAATTAATTATATCATTTTATAAAATAATTACTTTTTGGATTCACTGTTATATGAGTAGTTATATACAGTTTTAAATTATCTACATTAATATAATTATTATTTAGAATTTTAGTGACAAATAAGATTGAATTTGGTTTTAAAAAACAAAAAATATCCAAATTAATATTAAAATACTCAAATTAATTTTTTTAATACTCATATTGATTAAAAAAATCAAAAAACATGTGATTAGAATTTATTTAAAAATGGAATTATATAATTCTAGTAAAATATTTCTGAAAAAAAAATCTAGTTGGAGTTACACATCACCTCTGGAATTAATCCTCATATGATAGAGTATACTAACATGGGATGAGATACTACTATCAAAAATAGAGATACTATACTTTCCATATCATATTCATTAACAAAAAAACATCATCCATATTCAATATATTAGATTACAGATATATGCAATTAGAGAAAAAGGAACCCCAATAAAAATTATCATACACTCATGTAATAATAGTGATTAGTGTACAAAAATAGTCATACATCGAATAAAATCAACCTCAAAACCAGTTATATATATATAATAAACGATTTTATAAAATTAATTATATGATTCTACTATAAACCATAAGCCTCACCTAAACCACATCTCGTATCCCTTTCAAAATTATTCAAACCAAATCATGGTGCATCATATCATACAAAATGTGTATTATACTTGAGGTTTACATGTGAAAAAGGGTGAATATTTAGGGTTATGATAAATACATCTTAGTAGGGAACCAAAAATCTAATCTTTAATATGAGACAAAATAAAAATATTGATGACTGAGAAAATAAATAATTATAAAATTCATTGTATAATACAATATATATATGGTCACAATTTTATAACAAAAAAATAAACAAGAAAACATATTTTATCTAATTTAAGAATACAAAAAAAACTCATACCACAGACCTTGTCCCATGGTATAGAAGTTAGGTAAATATCCCCTGAATATCAATCATTATGTTTTATTATCACTTTTTGTGAGGTCCAATCCCGGTCTCACACTATCATCTAATCACACATGGTGAAGTTTAAAATCCAATCACATATAGTCACCCAATCACATTGGGTGAGGTCGCATATCACATCTCATAAAAAATCCCCATCACTATGGGGGAGTTCGTTGTATAATGTACTTACTAGGACCACTCAAAATGTTACTAGTCGGGTGTTACCACATCACCTCTTGCATACCTAGAATTATTCTAGAGGGTGTCAAGTAGGCAACGGTTGATAAAAAAGTTTGGAAACTATATCCACGGGTATATGTGACCATAAAAATTAGTTTAATAAAAAACAAAATAAAAAATAAGATTATCACGACGTGGAAATTAAAATACTAGTTCAACTATAGAACAATATTATAATATTCTCTATCAAAATAAAATATAAAATAATTTATTACAATTTTCCATTGATAGGTGGGATCTGTTTAGGACTGATCAAATAATATATAATCTAGAAAAAATGAGATTTCACTTAATGAGGACCAGATTCCATTCTTGTTCCCAACTATTTATTACATCCAATTTTCTCATACATCATTCGTAGGTTCCCTTCCTTTATATATTCCCTCAACCATGTAATCTACTCATGTACTAGTACACCTGATTAGGGTGTGTGTACAAATTTGTAGGATATAATCAATGGTTTATCAAAAATGGTTTAGTAATTAAAATTTCATTCTTTATAAGATATGATAGGAAATAAAATTAACAAATAACCTATCACATTATAGAATGATCACCAGTAAAACCACTAAAAACTATACCTAAATAGTCCATTATCAGAATGGGTCATGAAACCCATAGTCATAACTCATAATGAATGATAAGGATTTATGAATCCAAATTACTCATAATTCATGGGTGAACAATACATTAGCATAATAACATCTCACTGAATGAGGTTTCACCACTACATTATATTACAAAATAAAAAATCACTATCGAAACAACATTGTAAAATTAGAGATCACTTTATAATAAAATCCCTACGGTTAAATAAAAAATTGGTTATTGAAAAATCTACAGTTCACATGTTTCAAGTGGATGATAATCCACTATCTTCTATATTGGGTGGAAAATTACAATGAATGTTAATCAAGGAATATGATATACCTAAAATTCAATTAAAAGTGTGGATGATATTCTAGTAACAAAAATACCATGTGTTTGATTTCCCACTTTTTCAACTCATTGAATATTATATTCTACCAAAACAATTAAAATTGTAGATATGTAACCACAAAAATAATTCTAGAACACTACTACTTCTTCCACACATCATTAATAAATAATAGGTGGTAAGTGAGTTATCAATGGAGAAAATAAAAGGAATTTTTTTCTTCTACTATTATATAATTTAGATAAATCATACATCATTTGGAAAAATATTAATGGGGAATAATATAAAACTTATAAATAAAAATCTTTAAATATATCAATATTCATTAAATATTTATAATTAATGGGGTTTTTATCACATGGCCTCATATACAGTCATGAATTATGGAAATGAAAAAGACTGCTAAGATAAAAATACATTGATAGTATTAATAATAAATGTAAACTATAGGTAACTATAATTGGTTTATATACTTGTTCAATATGTATATAAACCCACATGGTATCTGATTCACAAACCCATAATACTTCTCTCTTCAATATTAGGCATCTATAAACATACAGATGTCACAAAACACTGAAATTAGAACTGAAGATGTTTTTATGGCTAATTGGTACCGTAGTATGTGAATGAGATAAATTAAATAAAATTTTATGTCATATAAACAAGGAATAAACTTCATATATATCATATAAGACATGATATTTCTATACAAAACAACATGAATGTTAGGGAACACATACTAAGATCTATTAGGGTCTAGATCATTGAATAAAATATGAACATTCATCCAGATACGGTAGAATTGAATAAAATATTTATAATCATTTAAATTATTAAAAAAATATATGATTAAGTAAAAATAATAAATATAATCTTGGCCCAGGGGAAGGGTTAAAAATACCAGTGACCCTCCGATTTGGCTGAAAAAAAAACTCAAAATCAAGCTTCAATATCGGATTATTGTACAGTGTTGTAAACAAAAAATATTAGACGAGTGAGTGGTTAACATGATTGTGAGTAAAATGAGGATGAATCATCATGTAAAATTATTTTATAATTCATTTATATTAAAAAAACTATATTTAAAAAACTAATCATTTTCTTTTTACGCTCTTAGTTAAATACCACCATGTATAAATTACCTCAAATATTTCTCTCTCTGGTGTCAAAAACCAAATGGTAACCCAACATGATATACTACCCATTTTCCTACATCAATTGGTATTCTAATACAAGTCCCTAAGATATCTTATGACATTCATCAAAATATTAGATATCCTAAAATTGTATATCCAAAAATAGAACCGTCACTCCTACTCGTTTGTTTAATAATGATAAACTACTAAAATACATTTATTTGAAGAAATCGAGAATAGTTTATAATTGAAAGATAGTAGGGTTTTCACCTAATACCTATCAAATGGAATCTTGTCCATGATAGGTATATTCATATATTTATAGAGAAGGATATAGCTAGTATCCTCAATTAAACCATTCACTCGAATGAATCCTTTTTTAAAATTTAGGTAATACAATAAAAAATTACTAGGTGGATTTTATTTCCATGAAGGATACTATATCACTGATCCATGAAATTATATGTCCTTTCCTCAAATTATGTGTCAGTACCTATATGTATATCATCAATTCAAATCGCATGATAAAATTGATGATATTATCCATGATGTTACAATTCATTGATTACATCATTCAGAGTACTTTAACTATATGAATGTTCTAACATATATCCTATAGTATAAATCCCAATATCACCCTCGAATTTCCACATGAACATATTTTCAAATATTCCAAGTAATTAAATTTTATATATACCCAAGCATGTAAAACCCATCACGAATACCCAATCACCCACTTAAAAACTAGAGGAATTCAATAATTATTTTAATAATATATCTTCCGACTATAATCATTCACTAAATTCTTCTACATTACAAGTATTTTATTCTAAATCTTATAAATGAGACTCAATATTATAATAAATCACTATCAAGCCTCTAACCATCGTATAGGTGATCATCATAGCTTTCCAAATCAGGACTCAAAATGTGTTATCAAAATATGGGTTTTATAAATGTAGTTATAGTTGAGATATAAAACAATGAGATGGTTTTTCCATGGATAACTACTAAAATAAATGACAGATGCTGACATCATTTTCTCTATTTCATGAATGTTATTCTCATTTCCACTCTATTTTATGATGGAATATAGTCATCAAATTAATCAATATAATAAATGTGTTTTATGAATCCAACATGATTCATCATTTATATTAGGAACCTAAATCATATACAATGCCCCAAATAACCACATGAATATTCATTTTCTGTTGTAAATATATCATTCATGGTTCAATAATGTAAACCACCTCTTAAAATGATCTAAAAAATAGGATCATCAGTAAAAAGTAAAAAATAACCATACTCACTCACTACAATATGTTGAACATATAGATTCCATCACGAATTACATCATCATATCATCCCAATTTTAATTGGAAATGGTTAATTTATTAAGTATATATGTGGACCATGTTTTTTCATCCTTCACTCTATAATTAGTGAAGCTTCCAGAAATAAACCCGAGAATGTCCATCATCCTTGTAGGACAACCATACTGTATGAAAATGTTATAATATTTCTTGGTATGGCCATAGTTATTATTATAACTAAAAAACTGGAGTCTTGTATTTGATCCACATGCATAATTTATGGGCCTACCACAAGACCATGTATAAAAAGGTTCTCATCAGTATATAGGGGCCAATCAAATGGTAGATCCCCTCAATATATGTTTTCTTACATTACATGAAAATATCTATCATTAAACTAAATCTCCTTAAATATTTCAAGTAGTGACTTTATAATACTTTGATATTTCAGGGATGATATACCCCAATATATCATAACATTTACGGTTATCATAGAGAATATTATGGTCATAATGTTCCATTTTCTACAAGCCACTTGATCAACCCATATTTGAGTAATTATATATAGTTAAAAGACCATGATTTTCCCCTTTCCTATGGTATATACCTTATCAAAGTCAAAATACTTTATAGTGTTGACACACCTCTTATATTTATGATTAATTTCATATTGACTGAATATATACGTTATTATCTTATACTAGGTATACATCGCAAACCACTCAACCAATAGGTAATCAGACCTATATTTATCGGTGTTCTCAGTGAATTATAGCTCTCAATTCTATTTTAGGTTTCTCAAATCTTATGTTGTCAAAAAAAAGACCCATAAGAGGCTTATCACATCTCAAAAGTCAAAAAACTCTAATCCTAAATCTTGATACTTCATAATATAAAATATATTACATAACTTTTTCGAAAAAATCATTATAGATATAGATTCCAATATCTAATTTTCCACTTGATGGAATTTTTCAAATGATTATGACCACATTATATTCACAACCCTTTGGCCATGGATGTTATTAGAGTTCCAAAAGGTGGAAAATATAAATAATTCTTCTGTAGAATCCTACAAATCCCATGAATCTATGAGTCTCAAAAACATTTTTTAACTCACCCTAAGAATCCATATCCTTGATATTATCATAATATTTTTAAATTACTTCGATAGTTATTTTCTACCCTAACAATGATTCCCCATAGATCTTGAAAGAAAACTTTTGGATCATTGAATAAATCTCATTCCCTGACAGTTTAATCCAGATTATCTATAGATGGTCACCATGACCCAAAACTGAATTTATGAATGTAATAATATCATAAATTAATATATAAATTAAAGCTAAACATATAGATTAATGTCCCTATTTATTATTCCCATGAACACATCTTCTCTGTTGATCAATATAATTAGAATCACAATATACTTATACTACTAAAAGTTCTATTGAATATAGTATATAGAATATCATATTGCCTCAAATGGAAATGGTTATAGCATAACATTAAAAAATATTATATAACAACATGGAAACTCTCAACTAATAAAATAAATCTTTTTTATTGAGTATATTATAATTCTATTTAAAGATAACATAGATTAGTATCCAATAATCCACATATATATATATATATGAAATGATCAATCTACCTTCCAACTGAATAATATAGACATAAACCAAGGGGACATACTTGGGAAAATAATACCTCTAAATTCAAAATCCATTAGATTGTCATTCTTTTATTTAAGTTTTATTGGAACCATTATATAAGGATGAAGTTATATTGGATTTGTTCTAGAAAAGACCTGATCATAAACTCAAATTCTATTGTGGGTGTAACCCCAAAAAAATCATTACAATATGTATAATAAATATGATTAAAAATAGTATAATAATTATTTATTGAATTTTTCATCACTAAAAAATGTTCTAGTATGGTGAGATAATATCACATATAAATGACTTTGGTTAGGTGATAAATGTACTACCTACAGATTCCACTCACTGAATAGGGTATTGCAATCACCCGGTTCAGAAATGAACGATAACCTCTAATGATTGATTTTTATGTGGTCTTGATACTCATCCAACCAATAAATTTTAGGGGTCATATAAAAATAGTGAATTTGTAGTGTGAATAAATATAAGATAATTACGCATTAGATATTTTGATAGAATATTCAAAATAGTCTTGAACACCGTATGACCATACCATAAGGATTTATCAACACTTTCCAGAATATATATTGTCTATAGCAATACTAATATCTTCATTAAAATGAGTTGATATAAATGAGTTTGATCCACCATTATCAAATAAAAATAGTATCATGATTTATTCCCTAAGAATCATACCATGAAATATAAATGGACCCATTATTTGATCAATAGGGGTGTTCTCAATGGAATGATTGAAGAATAATCTTCGGTCTATTGTTCATGTTTCATTAATCCAAAAATATTTTTTACCCTGCTATTATAGAAACCCCTAAATTGGGGCCCCATTTCCATATCTCTAACAAGAGTAGTAAAAGGATCCTTTTTTACCAGATATCTATAATTCTACATGCCTAACTGGAGAACCATTATTATCATAATAAACATTTATAATAATTAATCATTACATTATATCAATGTGTTCAAATTATTCCACAACTCTCTATAATATTGTGACGCCTTTGGAGACCTATCATTATAATATCAATTATTCTGAGGATGGAAACCAATGTAACATTGATATGATAAATAATCTATATGGCACCGGCCTTAAAACATACTTAATATTGAATTAAATTAATAATTCACATTCAAAATATTTTCAGTTTTAGAGTTTCAGAGAATTATGGCATAACTATTACATCTAAAATAATTACAAAGTAGACACTTCTACTAAGTTTCCATAAAATAAAAACTCTTAAAAAGAAATCTGTCTAGTTCCATGTTTTAGATAGCCTGAAATTTCCTTGATCCCATCCTTGACCCCATTCAACTTTACGTCATGTGAAAAACATTTAAAAAAACTTAGGATGAGCATAAAAAGCTCAGTAAGGGATACACAAAGATGAAAACTATTAGTTTTTCAAAAAAACAAATATACCATGAATTCTTTATCAAAGTAATTGTAACACCCGAGACTTTTATGTTATATAAATCATCAAAGGAATCTTTTTCTACACAACACTTGCTTGGCTTGCTTTACACGCAATCGCGACCTTCCTCGATAGCTTGCGTCGTACGCAATACCGAGTTTCACTAAACAACAATATGCTATTAAAACTAGCCGTTATGAATAGTAATAACCACTTTTTGAAATTTTATAAATTTTATTTTTCAAAATGGACTTAATTTTTGGACTCAGAATATCGAAATTAGCCTAGGGTGAAATTTTGGTATTTTTCTGAAAACTTTCAATTTTTGATGAATAGTGAAACCACTAAGTGGTAGGTTAAAAACTGAATTTTGCATAAAACTTAATTTTACCGCTTCTGTGAATGGAATTTTGAAAATCTGAGAGACACGGTTAATATCAAGGACTAAAATGTGGTTCAATGAGATGAAAATAATTTTTTGGTGAATAGTAACTTTTTACTATTTTTACCACGGTTAATAGTAAATAGGGTAACTAAGGGTAAATATGATATCAATATTACCCTAACACATGTCCTAATTCTATTGGACAAGTGTAATTCGACCAAAAACAAACTTAGGAAGAAAATATGACCATTTAGGCCCACTTGGATTAGATTAGGACATTTATTATTAATTTATTTAAAGAAGGGTTAAAATAGTTAAAATCAAAGTTTAATAAGTAAATCATTTTTAATATGGGGTTATACATAAGATAAATTCGATTTTAAATATTAATTAGATAGCTAAAAAGATTTACTACATGATGGTATTTTATTTGTAATTTTTAGACATCAAATAATTTAATTTATTTATGACACAACGATGATGCAGTAATTATCTTATTAATGAAATATTGACAAAATTGATAATATAAATACCAAAATAAATGTAATTTGAGACTTTTTATGAATTCCACTAATTTTCTAGGTTACTATGATATATTATTGTTGATTTAATCAACTTGGTTCGAACATATAATTCTGTTATGACTTTCACAAAAATCATAAATCAAATAGTGTCAAAATTGACACAAAATAGTTTTTAAATCAAATATTATATTATTAATTGTTATTTTATTCCTAAAAATCTAAGGTTCGGCCAAATGACTTATATAAGGATATATATATTAATAATAAACAATTTGGGGTTCGTTTGGCATGTTATAGTAAGTGTATTAACCATATAGTGAAAGAAAACAAAAAGACACGGTAAAAGTTAAATTAATTAACTTAGAGTTAAATCTAATTGATCAGGTTAAAATAATACCCTAAACTTGTCTAAATCCTATTGGTTGATAGGATTTCGACCCATCCCCACTTTATCTTCAAAATAAGACCCTTTGGAACCATTATAAACCGATTTTTACTTTAATATAAAATAATATTTTGAGATATTCCTAAGGTGCCCCTCTCCTCCCTTATAAAAGGGCACCTCCTCCCCCTCCTCCTCACACCAATTTGAGCACTCAAGCTCGGCCAACCCCTGCCATTTTCTCCTCTCCACTTCCCTAGAATAATCCTAGAGGTCCTGGTCTTCTTCAAAGACCAATCTTAGTTCCCTTAGTGGAGGATTCAAAGAGGTGTTCCAAAGAAGAGGTAATATCCATTACCGATCTTTTCAATTTCTTTCTTCTTCAACTTCTTCTCCTTTAGTTGTTTCATGATAAAGTAATAACATCAGTATTACTTACATACTGATATGTTATTATAAATATGAAACAACCCTAATTCACCTTCTATCCATCCTACGGAAAAATGAAATCACCGCGCGTGCGTACGTACGGAATACCGTCTCCACGCCGTGGTGTAATCTATTTTTCCACCATCACCTTACAAGGATGGGTATAATGGTGTAATGAGTAACTATATATGATTATTATGAAGTAATATTGATACTGAAATAATATATATATATACTCCAATACAATTCAATGATCATAGGAACGATATCATCACTCGTGCGTACGTATGGAATACCGTCTCCACGATGTGATGCGACTCGTTCTACATGATCTTCATTTCATAATGATTATATAAATGAATTGAATGAATAAATATGATATATGTTACACTAATACCATTCTGGATATAAGGAATCTATAACCTTAAAAGAAGAATAAGAATGTATTCGGCAAAACACGCATAAGAACAAAAGGCAATAAAGACCCGAGTAACAAGTAACCATGAAATATTACTATCAAGAAGCTAAGAATATGAACATATATGATATGATATCAATATTTATGATTCTGGAATAAGTCAATAACATTATTTAAACCATTATACAGGAGCATCGGACACGTACAAAGAAAATTGGACTTAAGGTAAGGGAAATATCACAATCTCATTTTTATCCGAGATTGTTTATTCGTAAGTATTTATTGGGGTGTATTTTATCATCCACATCCATTTTCCCTCAATATGTAAAATTGTTTCCATCCACTTACACTAGTTTAAATCCAATTTTACCCTTCGGTGAGTTTTTAGTAAAAGATATGAAAGGAATCTTTTGTCGTTTTTCGTACGAGGTACTTTTTGACTTTTCCGACAAAAGTACGAAGAATGTTTTTTTTAACTTATACGGCATGAATGGATTTTTAAAACATTATTTCCAAGAAGATTCCTTTAAAAGTTTTCAAGTTTATTTTTAATCAACTTCTTTTAGTTTAGAATTTTATGACATTTTAAGAAAGGAAAAGTGTTTTTAAAGAAGAAAGGATATTTTCCTCAAGAATGGAGTTCAAGTGTTTTATCAAAATTATTTTCCATCTAAGATAATAAAGGGTTCTGTTTTTATCCCTATTATTACATTGATTTGATCATGTTGTGATGGAATTATTTTTATGAATTCCTTTATCTTATATGAATTTATTTATGATGTCATGATGTTTCAAGAATCCCATTTTTGTTACATGTGTTATGCGATGATGTATGATTTATGATTATGTGGCACACATAAGAAAGGATTCATTATAAGATGGGTGGGACCTATATCTCCCTCCAATGCATTGGGTAATGATTTTATATCTCATGAGATATACATGGCTGGAACGGAAGGTTATTTCGGTTCAGTGATACAGGACTGAAATGAGGAGTGAACTCGGTTCAGAAAGGGACTTTGTCCACTAAGATAGTCTTGGAAATGAGTCATGACTAACAAGAAATGATTTTCCATGATTATGTGTGCATGCCACAAAGTTTCAAGTTTTATGTTATGATTATGGGGATCTCATTTTCACTTCTATGATTTATTCCATGTTAAGATATTATGATCTCTTTTGCAGGTTTTGATTTTCATAAAGATATGATATGATTTTTATTTCCTTTATTTGCCCTTGCTGAGCATTTGAGCTCACCCTTTTATGTTTTCTTTTCCCCAGGTCAGGAAGATGGATATTAAGTAGAATATGCTAAAAGGGACCCTAGATATGATGAAATAAATGGGAGACACTGTAGAAGATTTATGAACCAGTTGTTTATGTTTCCCAGTTTCTAAAGACACTATACCTATACGGTCCTTTGTGGTTTTGTCATATGTTGTAATAAGTGTGCTTCAATTTTGAAGTATTAACAATATATGTAAAGTGTGGGTCGTTATAGTTGGTATCAGAGGAAAGGTATAGTCAACCTTTGGAAACTAGGATGTGAAAGCCTTAGTAAGAACCCTAAGGATAAGTCTAAGCATAGAACACAATCTTAGAAATGGCCATGAATAACCTAGGATAAGACCATAAGCATGAAAAAAAAAATTTTCTTGAATTATGTGGTTTCCTATTATAATTAGTGTTGCTCACACTATTCTTCTTGGTTTTAGTCAATGGCTGGAACCCGAAGGAACCGTGTTAATGCGGAATGCGATGGGCAATGCAATGATTGTCCCCCTGAGCAACCAAACGATATGGGAGCTGGAATGCAAAATCTTGTAGCCATGCTCACACAACATTCTCAAGCTATGAATCATGCAGGATTTCCAAACGAACAAAGGAGGGAGCAACATTCTGTTGAATCCTTCATGAGGCAGCGTCCACCATCTTTCAGTGGGTCTACTGATCCATTAGTTTCTGAACAATGGATTAGTACTACTGAAAAGATATTTTCAGTTCTTCAATGTTCTGAGCATGATAAAGTCATCCTAGCAGTGTATCGTTTGGAAGGAGATGCGGATCAATGGTGGAATCTTGTTAGGAATACGAGGCAAAGGGATAAAATTGGGTCTATGGAATGGGACGAGTTCAAGAACTTATTTTTCAATAAGTACTTCCCTCGTATTCTCCGAACAAAGATGGAGAAAGAGTTTCTTGAACTGAAGCAAAGGGATGATGAATCTGATGGTACCTATGAAGCAAATTTTACCAGACTTGCAAGGTACGCTTCTGGTATTATTATCCAACCTGAGAGTAAGATCGATCGATTCTTTAGTGGATTAAAACCAAGTATTCGAAGGGCGTTAGCCATAAGGGACTTCAATAGCTATGAGGAAATCGTTCGATGTGCTCTCAAAGTCGAGATGGAGATTGGAGTAACCCATCAGTCGCATGGGTTTGATAAGAAGAGGAAGATGGAATTCAAAGGAAACTCTAAAGAGCACACTGAAAAGAAGATGAACTTTCCCTTATGCTCAAAGTGTGGAAAGAAACATGGAGGGAGTTGTCTTAAAGGGACAAGTAAATGTTTTAAATGTGGAAAAGAAGGTCATCGGGCATTTGAATGCCGTGATAATGGGAAGAAGATGTCTAATGACGCAAACAAAAGAAGGGATACACAGAATGAACCTACTACACTTCAATGTTTCAAGTGCAAGTAGATGGGGCATTATGCCAATCAATGCCCAAATCCAAGGGTTGATGATGATGGTCGACGTCAACAAACTCTTAAGGCTAAAGACAAAGGAAAGTCACATGCAATTTCTATCAGCGATGTGGAGTACGATAACGATGTGGTGAAAGGTACACTTACCATCCACTCTAAAGTAGCAAATGTTTTATTTGATTCTGGATCCACCCACTCTTTTATTTCTGAAAAATTTTCTAAGGGTATCACCGTATTACCTCAACAATTGATGTTGAGTTAGCTGTGACAACACCTAATGGAACAACAGTCGCATCAAAAGTTTATAATTCTTCTCCGATCGAAGTTTGTGGGAAAGTGCTTCCTGCAAATCTTGTGATCCTTCCTTTAGTGGAATTTGATGTGATTCTTGGCATGGATTGGATTTCTCTACATGGAGCTCATATCGATTGCCAAAGAAGGGAAGTCACATTTCATATTCCAGATCAATCTACGATCGTCCATCAATGCAAGGATGAACATAACCTTCCAGTGGAAATTTCTTCCATCTTATGGGTATTGATTCCACTAAATGAAGGTTATTTATCTCAAATGGTTGGTGAGAAACTCACGATTAAGAATATGCCCATTGTACGGGAGTTTGATGATGTCTTTCCGGAGGAATTGTCGGGTCTTCCACCAAATCGTGAAGTTGAGTTTTCAATAGAACTCGTACCGGGTGCTTTGCCTATTTCAAAGACACCTTATAGAATGGCCCCAATTGAGTTGTAGGAATTGAAGAAGCAACTCCAAGAGAATCTTGATAAGGGATTCATACGCCCTAGTGCGTCACCTTGGGGAGCACCTGTTCTATTTGTTAAGAAGAAAGATAGATCAATGAGACTCTGCATTGATTATCGAGAACTTAACAAGATCACTATCAAGAACAAATATCCTCTCCCACGCATTGATGACTTATTTGACCAACTACGCGGAGCTCAATACTTTTCCAAGATTGATCTCCGTTCAGGGTATCATCAATTAAGGGTCAAAAGGGAGGATATACCAAAGACGGCTTTCCGTACAAGGTATGGACACTATGAATTTATAGTGATGCCATTTGGTCTTACTAATGCCCCTTCTATCTTCATGGATCTAATGAATAGAGTCTTTAGAGACTATCTTGATCAATTTGTGGTAGTCTTTATAGACGATATTCTTGTCTATTCAAAGAGCAAGGAAGAGCATGAAGATCACTTGAGAATTATATTGAAGACCCTGAGAAAGGAGAAGCTTTATGCCAAATTTACCAAGTGTGAATTTTGGATTCAAAAAGTTGCATTTTTGGGTCATATAATCTCAAAAGAGGGGATATCTGTGGATCCAGCAAAAACAGAGGTTATCGAAAGATGGTCAAGACCAACAACAGTAACTGAGATCCGAAGTTTTCTTGGTTTGGCTGGATATTATCGACGTTTTGTAAAAGATTTTTCACGATTATCTAATCCACTCACCAAGTTGACTTGGAAAGGAGTTAAGTTTGTCTGGACAGAGGAATGTGAAGAGAATTTCAAGGAGTTGAAAAGAAGGTTATCCAGTGCACCTGTGCTCACACTGCCTTGTAGTGGAGAAAGGTTTGTGATCTACAGTGATGCATCCAAGAAGGGATTGGGGTGTGTTCTTATGCAAAATGATATGGTGATAGCTTATGCCTCACGACAGTTGAAAATCCATGAGCAAAATTACCCAACACATGATTTGGAGTTGGCTGCGGTAATCTTTGCATTAAAGATTTGGAGGCATTACCTTTATGGTGAAAGGTGTGATATTTATACTGATCATAAAAGTTTAAAGTATATTTTCACACAAAAGGAGCTGAATATGCGCCAAAGAAGATGGTTGGAGCTGATTAAGGATTATGAATGCTCAATCAATTACCACCCTGGGAAAGCAAACAAGGTGGCAGATGCATTAAGTCGACAAGACCATGCTAGTTTATCCATGATGAGGATCACAAAAGATCCAATATTTATGGATTTACAAAGGATGGATCTTGGAATTATAATGGAAGGGGAAAAATCTTATCTTTCTCAAATGAATGTTCAACCATCTATACATGTGAAGATTAAAGAGGCACAGAAAGAAGATGTCGAGTTACAAAAGAAGGTGAGAAATGTTCCTGAATTCAACCTTGATTGTGATGGGATAATAAAGTTCAGGAATCGGGTTTGTGTTCCTCCCATCCCCGAATTAAAGAATGAGCTGCTGGATGAGGATCATAGTTCTTCATTCTCTATTCATCCTGGAAGCACGAAGATGTATAGGGACCTGAAAGAGTACTTCTGGTGGGATGGCATGAAAAGAGATGTTGCTGAATATGTCTCTCGATGCTTGGTTTGTCAACAAGTTAAAGCTGAGAGACAGAAGTCTAAGGGGATGTTACAACCATTACCCATACCCGAATGGAAATGGGAAAACATCACTATGGACTTTGTCACAGGACTTCCTAAAACATCCAAAGGAAATAATGCTATCTGGGTCATAGTTGATCGTCTTACAAAGTCTGCACACTTCATTGCTATTAGAGAGGATTTCTCTCTAGATCAGCTTGCCAGGATATATGTAAAGGAAGTGGTAAGATTGCATGGAGTACCACTTTCTATTATATCTGATCGAGATCCGAGATTTACCTCGAAGTTCTGGCGAAGTCTTCAGCATACTCTGGATACAGAGTTGAGTTTCAGCACTGCTTATCATCCCCAGACAGACGGTCAGTCTGAGAGAACAATTCAAACCCTAGAAGATATGTTGAGAGCTTGCTCTATGGATTTCAAAGGAGGTTGGGATCAACACCTACCTTTGGTGGAATTTTCTTATAATAATAGCTTTCACTCCAGTACTCAGATGGCTCCTTATGAAGCTCTCTATGGAAAGAAATGCAGGACTCCAACTTGCTGGGATGAATTTGGGGAAAGAAAGCTATTAGGACCTGATCTCGTTGATGAAATGGCAGAAAAGGTTAGATCTATTCAACAACACATAAGAGCAGCTCAGAGTTGACAGAAAAGTTATGCCGACAACCGAAGAAAAGACCTAGAGTTTGAAGTGGGTGATAAAGTGTTCTTACGAATATCTCCCTGGAAGAGGGTTATGAGATTTGGAAAGAAGGGGAAGTTGAGCCCTAGATATATCGGTCCTTTCGAAATACTGGATCATGTTGGGATGGTAGCTTACCGATTGGCGCTTCCACCGAATCTCTCTCAAGTTCACGATGTGTTCCACGTATCTCTCCTGAGAAAGTACATACCAGATCCTTCACATGTACTCAGCTCAGAAGTTATACCGCTGGAGCAAGATCTTTCTTATGAAGAACAACCGATAGAGAATCTGGATCGTAGCGAAAAAGTCCTACGAAACAAGACCACTCGCTTGGTGAAGGTTTTATGGAGGAACCACAAACTTGAAGAATCTACATGGGAGCTTGAGGATATGATGAGGGAGAATTATCCTCATCTGTTTGTTACAAAGTGACGAATTTCGAGGGAGAAATTCTTTTTAAGGGGGGTAGAATGTAACACCCGAGACTTTTATGTTATATAAATCATCAAAGGAATCTTTTTCTACACAACACTTTCTTGGCTTGCTTTACACGCAATCGCGACCTTCCTCGATAGCTTGCGTCGTACGCAATACCGAGTTTCACTAAACAACAATATGCTATTAAAACTAGCCGTTATGAATAGTAATAACCACTTTTTGAAATTTTATAAATTTTATTTTTCAAAATGGACTTCATTTTTGGACTCAGAATATCGAAATTAGCCTAGGGTGAAATTTTGGTATTTTTCTGAAAACTTTCAATTTTTGATGAATAGTGAAACCACTAAGTGGTAGGTTAAAAACTGAATTTTGCATAAAACTTAATTTTACCGCTTCTGTGAATGGAATTTCGAAAATCCGAGAGACATGGTTAATATCAAGGACTAAAATGTGGTTCAATGAGATGAAAATAATTTTTTGGTGAATAGTAACTTTTTACTATTTTTACCACGGTTAATAGTAAATAGGGTAACTAAGGGTAAATATGATATCAATATTACCCTAACACATGTCCTAATTCTATTGGACAAGTGTAATTCGACCAAAAACAAACTTAGGAATAAAATATGACCATTTAGGCCCACTTGGATTAGATTAGGACATTTATTATTAATTTATTTAAAGAAGGGTTAAAATAGTTAAAATCAAAGTTTAATAAGTAAATCATTTTTAATATGGGGTTATACATAAGATAAATTCGATTTTAAATATTCATTAGATAGCTAAAAAGATTTACTACATTATGGTATTTTATTTGTAATTTTTAGACATCAAATAATTTAATTTATTTATGACACAAAGATGATGTAGTAATTATCTTATTAATGAAATATTAACAAAATTGATAATATAAATACCAAAATAAATGTAATTTGAGACTTTTTATGAATTCCACTAATTTTATAGGTTACTATGATATATTATTGTTGATTTAATCAACTTGGTTCGAACATATAATTCTGTTATGACTTTCACAAAAATCATATATCAAATAGTGTCAAAATTGACACAAAATAGTTTTTAAATCAAATATTATATTATTAATTGTTATTTTATTCCTAAAAATCTAAGGTTCGGCCAAATGACTTAGATAAGGATATATATATTAATAATAAACAATTTGGGGTTCGTTTGGCATGTTATAGTAAGTGTATTAACCATATAGTGAAAGAAAACAAAAAGACACGGTAAAAGTTAAATTAATTAACTTAGAGTTAAATCTAATTGATAAGGTTAAAATAATACCCTAAACTTGTCTAAATCCTATTGGTTGATAGGATTTAGACCCATCCCCACTTTATCTTCGAAATAAGACCCTTTGGAACCATTATAAACCGATTTTGACTTTAATATAAAATAATATTTTGAGATATTCCTAATGTGCCCCTCTCCTCCCTTATAAAAGGGCACCTCCTCCCCCTCCTCCTCACACCAATTTGAGCACTCAAGCTCGGCCAACCCCTGCCATTTTCTCCTCTCCACATCCCTAGAATAATCCTAGAGGTCCTGGTCTTCTTCAAAGACCAATCTTAGTTCCCTTAGTGGAGGATTCAAAGAGGTGTTCCAAAGAAGAGGTAATATCCATTACCGATCTTTTCAATTTCTTTCTTCTTCAACTTCTTCTCCTTTAGTTGTTTCATGATAAAGTAATAACATCAGTATTACTTACATACTTATATGTTATTATAAATATGAAACAACCCTAATTCACCTTCTATCCATCCTACGGAAAAATGAAATCACCGCGCGTGCGTACGTACGGAATACCGTCTCCACGCCGTGGTGTAATCTATTTTTCCACCATCACCTTACAAGGATGGGTATAATGGTGTAATGAGTAACTATATATGATTATTATGAAGTAATATTGATACTGAAATAATATATATATATATATACTCCAATACAATTCCACGATCATAGGAACGATATCATCACTCGTGCGTACATACGGAATACCGTCTCCACGATGTGATGCGACTCGTTCTACATGATCTTCATTTCATAATGATTATATAAATGAATTGAATGAATAGATATGATATATGTTACACTAATACCATTCTGGATATAAGGAATCTATAACCTTAAAAGAAGAATAAGAATGTATTCGGCAAAACACGCATAAGAACAAAAGGCAATAAAGACCCGAGTAACAAGTAACCATGAAATATTACTATCAAGAAGCTAAGAATATGAACATATATGATATCATATCAATATGTATGATTCTGGAATAAGTCAATAACATTATTTAAACCATTATACAGGAGCTTCGGACACATACAAAGCAAATTGGACTTAAGGTAAGGGAAATATCACAATCTCATTTTTATCCGAGATTGTTTATTCGTAAGTATTTATTGGGGTGTATTTTATCATCCACATCCATTTTCCCTCAATATGTAAAATTGTTTCCATCCACTTGCACTAGTTTAAATCCAATTTTACCCTTCGGTGAGTTTTTAGTAAAAGATATGAAAGGAATCTTTTGTCGTTTTTCATACGAGGTACTTTTTGACTTTTCCGACAAAAGTACGAAGAATGTTTTTTTTAACTTATACGGCATGAATGGATTTTTAAAACATTATTTCCAAGAAGTTTCCTTTACAAGTTTTCAAGTTTATTTTTAATCAACTTCTTTTAGTTTAGAATTTTATGACATTTTAAGAAAGGAAAAGTGTTTTTAAAGAAGAAAGGATATTTTCCTCAAGAATGGAGTTCAAGTGTTTTATCAAAATTATTTTCCATCTAAGATAATAAAGGGTTCTGTTTTTATCCCTATTATTACATTGATTTGATCATGTTGTGATGGAATTATTTTTATGAATTCCTTTATCTTATATGAATTGATTTATGATGTCATGATGTTTCAAGAATCCCATTTTTGTTACATGTGTTATGCGATGATGTATGATTTATGATTATGTGGCACACGTAAGAAAAGATTCATTATAAGATGGGTGGGACCTATATCTCCCTTCAATGCATTGGGTAATGATTTTATATCTCATGAGATAGACATGGCTGGAACGGAAGGTTATTTCGGTTCAGTGATACAGGACTGAAACGAGGAGTGAACTCGGTTTAGAAAGGGACTTTGTCCACTAAGATAGTCTTGGCAATGAGTCATGACTAACAAGAAATGATTTTCCATGATTATGTGTGCATGCCACAAAGTTTCAAGTTTTATGTTATGATTATGGGGATCTCATTTTCACTTCTATGATTTATTCCATGTTAAGATATTATGATCTCTTTTGCAGGTTTTGATTTTCATAAAGATATGATATGATTTTTATTTCCTTTATTTGCCCTTGCTGAGCATTTGAGCTCACCCTTTTATGTTTTCTTTTCCCCAGGTCAGGAAGATGGATATTAAGTAGAATATGCTAAAAGGGACCCTAGATATGATGAAATAAATGGGAGACACTGTAGAAGATTTATGAACCAGTTGTTTATGTATCCCAGTTTCTAAAGACACTATACCTATACGGTCCTTTGTGGTTTTGTCATATGTTGAAATAAGTGTGCTTCAATTTTGAAGTATTAACAATGTATGTAAAGTGTGGGTCGTTATAGTAATACTCTTCACCTTTATGAATTAGTGTAAACTCTTCAATGAATAAAAGATCATTACTTACCATTTTTTAACCAAAATATTACCATAAAACCCATATACATAACATATAAAGGTAACTTGAGACATAAACATACTTAAATGGAATAACCATACGATCGACTTCCACACATACCACTTAATGGAATAGCCATACAGCTGACTTCCATACCCAATTCATTTGAGGTTATAATGTAACCACCCATCCTGGTATTCATGGCACCACCCTTCATATGGTTTATCATGTAACCACCCGTCAAATTTCCAAGTACAATTATAAAATCATAACAATTATAAAGGAAAGAAAACATTTCCACATTTTAATCACAATATATATCACTTAAATATATTGACATAAAAAAATCCATTATAAAAACCATGTTCAATACCAAAATACATAAAAGAGTATATGGTATTTATTTCATTTTAAAAATATCATATGGCTTGTTGAGGAATCCAAATACCAAATAATACTCACGGTGGCGGAAAAGGTCCTTGTCACCGCATACGTTAAAAGAAACATTCCATTTTGTCATTTAGTAAAACGCTTTGTATATGAAGATTCCTTTTGAATAAAATTAAATGACAAAGGGGTTTATACACCGTATAAAATAATGTCTTGTATAGAACAAAATATTACTCAATTAAAGAATATTGACACAAAGTCCCTTACAAAGACGGTATCATTGGATTAAAGATAAATCAATTACATAATTATGAGTGACAAACCAATACACCAATTATAAGTGGATATTAAGTGTAAAACAATAAGAGTTTAATCACACATATTAATAGAAAGACATATTCATGGAGTAAAATTTTATCCCAAAGAATCAAAATTGGGTTAAGAAGTTCCCTTGCAAAAATTTAACAACCTAATGGCGTCACTTCAAAATTCAGAAAATGAGTTAATGAGAGATAAAAAGGGTATCTCATCACTTGTACAATAAATTTACAGCAATAAGAATTTATAAGAACATATCCCAACATAATAAGATGTAATTTAAAAGACATAACAAAAGAAGTCTTTTTAAATAAGAGGAGGGTGAAAGGTCCCCTTACCGATTTGTATAACTTTCAAAACATACACCCCATTGAAGAAGGGTCATAAAATGAATATGTAAATACCCATAAATGAAATTATATTACACAAAGAGTATAATAATGTGATTTATATAAACCACTCAAATGAAATGGTGGCAAATTTAGCATAAATCTCACGGGAATAAAAGTGAGATGAAAAATCCCTTATGAAATCTCGGCAGCCTAACGACGCCACTTAAAACTTCCAAAAATGGATTGATGAGATCAAATAGGATCTCTCCTCATATTAAATTAAAATTTACAGAAATAGGACTATAAAAGAACATCCCCCAACATAACAAAGAGGATAGTAAAAGAAGTGTCATAAAGGAGAGTACTTAAAAAGAAAGAGAGAGGTTGGATCTCTTATGAAAATTCGGCAGCCTAACGGCGCCACTCAAAACTTCCAAAATATATTTATGAGAGAAAATAGGGTCTCTCATCAAATTAACATAAAAATAACAGTAATAGTAATATAAAATAACATCCCAATCATAATAATGATGAGCTTAAAAGGAATGACATAAAAGAGTGTACTTAAAAAGAAAGAGAGGGGTATGATCCCTTACCTCAAGTCTGACTTGTCTTGTTCGTTTCATTATATTCATGAATAATAAATGTTAGTCAATTTATAATTTCCTAAGGACCTCCTTTAAATATTATTATTCATTTCATATCACATATTATAATGTTATAATAATTGTTTAATAATGATAGTTCATATCAGACGTTTTTGCCGATGTTTGGTACATGTGTCAAAAATGAACTTGTTTGAAAATGATTGCCCATGTATTTATAAGTAAATAATTTCCAGAATAGTATTAATGATTAAAATATAATATATATCCAGTACATATCCATTTTATACTATTACATAAAATTTGGAGATAAAATGTAAAGAAATGCATCGTTCATGGAGACGGTAGGCCGTACGTATGCATGAACGCTACTTTCATTTCTTTGTCATATTAATGGAATTAAAAATAATTGAGAGTTATATATATTATAATTACAGTATAATATATATGTTATATAGGTCACGTAAGTTCATTAATTTCATTCCTTATACATTCCATGTATTTCATTAACGAGTCACATCACTTGAGGGGGTGGTAGTCCACACTTCCTCGTATGAAATTATCGCAATTACACAACATGAAAAGCATAAAAGTATGTTTTAAATATAAAATAAATAATAATATGGGAAATATAAATACCATATATATCATATAAATTATACAGTGACATCATAATGGCCACCATGAAAGGTGTTAATATAAGATTGAACAATCATCATTTCGTGAGGTAGTAATTCTCCATCCACAGAAACAGTATGTTCTTTAACCATTAGACGGAGGTGTGTGTAAGTGTAGCTCTAATACTTCACATAAAACATCCTGGTACATTTAAGATACTGTTTTTGTTACAAAATAAAGTAATAAAAAGTGTTTAGGGGTTTGGAGAAGCAAAATAAAACAAAATAACACAAGTGAAGACATTATCATTAAATCGGGTAACTCCTCTTGGTTTGAACCAAAAGGGTTTCTTGAAGAGCATTCTACCAAAGGTGAGGCTTCAATGATGAAGAGAGAGATGTGGAGAGATAAAATGGGCAGGGGTTGGCCGATCCAAAGGCTTGAGAAGTGTGGGTATGGTGGTAGAGGTGGGGGCCTTTTATAAGAGGAGAGGAGTGGCACTCTTGGAAGGTTATAAACTTTTACTTTATTATAAAATGTTTTTTGGATATTAAAGGTCCAAAAAGGATATATTTCTAGGATAAGGTGATAAGGTTTAGAAATAAAACCATAAAATAGGTTTGTGACAAGTTTAAGACTTAGATTTCACCCTATCTTCTCATTTTATTTAAATCATTAAATAATGAGGTAATCGCAGCATCATCATGGTGTCATAAATAATTTAATTTATTTAGTGTCTAAAAATTATAAAAAATTACCATTATGTAGGAAATATTTTTAGCTTTCTAATAAATATCTATAGTCAAAAATATGACTTGAATAACCCCATGTAAAAATTGTTTTAGTAAAACAATACATGTTTGTGATATTTTTATTTTAACTTTAAATAAAAAGTTATTAATGTCATTTTCCTACCAATGTGGCTCCATGGGTCCCCAAGTTGAACCATAGATTTTCTTGGTCGGCCATGACTCATCTAATAAGGGTAGGACATGTTTCATGGTCATTTCGTATTATTATAACATTATATTTACCTTAAATTACAATAATTACCTCTAATCGTGATTAAAACATAAAAGTTACTATTCACCAAAAAATTATTTTAATCCCATTCAACAACATTTTACATCCTGATGACAACCATGTATGTCGGATTTTTTAAATTCAAATCACGAAAGAGGTAAAGTTTCATTTAAATGAAGAATCAGTTTTTAAAATACCAATTAGTGGTTTTACTATTCATCAAAAATTGATGTTTTTCAGAAAAATACCAAAAATTTACCCTAAGATATATTTGATATTATGAATTCAAAAATGATGTCTATTTTACCAAATTAAAAAAATATAAGTTGCATTAATTAATTTAATAATTAATTCCCGCTGTCAAAACAAATAGAGTGTTTTTAAGAAACAATATCTATTAAAAGATTGACACTAGTTTAAGTCCACTTTCAAAGTGAAATTAATTCCAATGACAACTATTGGATTAAATGGTAAAAATATATTCTAATTTAACTTTAAAACCAATTCAAAAGATAATATAATCATATAAATAAATTAGATTAAAAAGATTTTTTGAATTAAAATACAACATTTTTCAATATTCATTAAAAAACAAAATTTATCAGAAAAATACCAAAACTTTACACAAAGTAAATTTTGATTTCCCGATTCTAAAGAAGAATTTTATTTTTTCAAATATAACACATAAAATTGTCAAAAGTGGATTTAAAAGGGGTTCTCCCTCAAAAGGAGGTTAATTGACCTTTTAAAGAATATTAGAATATTTACGCTTAAAATTGGATTCATTCACATTTTAACATTTATTTTAAAAAGAAAAAATATTTGAAAAACATATATAATCATTTTATAGTTATTTCTATTGATTCCCTCCATTACAACGGCTAGGCGTTAACTACCATTTAAAATAATATTATTTTATTATTAGAGTGCAACATAAGATTTCCAAGAAACTCATTGTTGTGTATTAGGTACGCCATCGAGCATAGTGTCCCTTTTAATGTAATATTAATATTTTATTCAAAAATATCGATAAATGTGAAAATTTCATATTCTTTATTTACCTGGGGTGTTACATATACTCTCAACAAAAGATATAAACTACTACTCAAAACAATATTATCTATCATTAAAATCGAATTAATCAATGTCACACTGATTAAAACCACAAATAAACCACTCTTACTCTCCCATAATAATGCCTACATCCATGATAATCCACCCTCAGTATAACCCCTTTCAATATTGTTATCCTTGTATACCACATCTAAAGAGTATTCATAATGGAAAGTAAATATCTTCAATCGAATAGGATACATCATGTTATCCTTAAATTTCTATCACAATCAACCTAATAACTCATTAAAATATATGAAAATTGGAATAAATCTTTAAACTTGAACTAAAATTCAAAATATATACACCACACAATGAATTGTTCAAGAACACTATTGATCATTCAACCCTCACTGGAATAAGTATACAGTTCTCAATTAAACGTGATACGAAACAATTAATTGACAAACCACTAATTAAATAGTCCTAGTACACAAAAATCTCTCATGAAAATGGTCAGACTATGCTACATACATGTAGTAGAACAAATAATAATCTATATAGGTTTTCAATCTAATCAACAATATTATTCATAGAATCTATAAAAAATACAAATTAGTTAAACCACCCTCGCTTGAAAAGAGGGCATGCATCCATAAAATGATCTCCTAAGTCATGTTTGAAAATGTCATAATAGATATCAGTTAGTCATGTCCCATTAATTAAATATCCAAGAAAACACTATCATTGATATTCGTAAAAACCTGTGGAAGATGAGTAATAGGTTGATAAAGATCTAATGCTAGTGGGGATTCTCACATTCCTTCCCTTAGAAATCAAGAGATGTTTTTCGTAGTTGAACATCCAAAAAATGTTGAGTGTAAGAAACAAACACGTTATATCACATGTTTAGATATCATAATTTATGGAAAGTAACTACACTAAACATGATATTGTAGTCTAAAGGACCACCCTATAAAATAATTTTAATATATTTACCAAATTGTGTCTAGAATTACCTACCATCCCGTATGTGAGGTATAATATAATATAGGTATAAATTAAGTAATCATTATATATTTATGTTAATATCCAATATTCATGGGTGCTTAAGTTGAGAAACATCAAGAATTTATATTGGAATACAATGTAATAAATTATTTCAGACACATTAAATTACTAAAATATCCATTTTATATAGAATATAAATCATATAAAATAATATGAATTCATTTGACTCATACATACCAAGAATAATGAAAGAATGCAAACCATCATGAGAGCCCAGGACATATAAAAGAGTCCCATAGCCAGTTGTCCAACTTACCTCATCAGTTGGTTAGCTACATCCATATATAATATCCATACCATAACCTATGAATATCGAATATATTTCATACCATATTGGAACTATTAATAAAATGAATCAAGGAATTGGTAAATGTTTGTAAAATCTAATATAGATCATTGGAATAGTAACATGAGCATTGGAGCAATCTATCCTAAAATTTAACGAAAATATATATAAATTGTAGAGAACAAAATTTCTCATACATATATATTACATATTTTAGATGAATATTAATTACATTAGATAATCACGCACATGTGTATCGTAATGTTTTAGTGATTTGGAGACTAAATATACTATATTTTTATTTAGAGAATGTCATTAGTGTTTCGCATATCTAACTTCCCATTTTTTAATCTTCATAGGATTACCATAAATAAAAAACTAATTCATTAAAGGGGAAATGGAATCCTTATAAAGGGTTAGAATAGATGATGATTAATGGTAAATAAAAGAAAATACATAAACAGAACATGATCATAAGGGTTTGAGAACATGAGAATAACCTATGAAAACAATATCCAACATATCAAAGAAACATACAATGAGTCATGGAATAATTATTGGCATTTTATAAGCCATGTATCATATGTAGTTATATAAACATGATCGAAAAGATCATATCATGACAATAGACAAAGAATTTTTTAATACACATATGCTTATAAAATCATTTTGTTAGTAGTTAAGACTCATTTTATAAACTATCATTATGGAATGGGTTCACACATTGAACCATTACAGTAGACAAGGTTTAATACCAATACAACCCTATGAAATCAAGTCCCATAATGAATTGCGTTAACTAACCATTATAATCATGTTTATCACATGATATAAAATATTTACTCAATGCATTAGAGTGAGATATAAGTCCCACAAATCACATAATAAAAATGTATATATGTGTGTGATAAGACCAAAAAATAGTCATCATATCTGAACACAAAAAATGAAATGGATTTGATAAAACCAAAATATTTTTTAAATTATTGTTTTCAAATATATTAAATCTATTCATTATTTTTTTTTACACACAATATTGAGTGTGTAATTCATTACATGCAAGAGCTTGATAAAATGAAATATGACAAACTGTTAAAATATTATTTATTAATATGATAGTTATAACCATGTCGTTGGAATGATGTGTATGAATAAGACTACCTACATTATAAAAATGAAAAGATTACATATGTATATGAAATTAATTATTTAGTGACTAAATAATTATAAATGAAAATAAAAACGACTCTAAAATAATGGACATGTTTTTCTAAAATTCTAGTTTTATGAAAAAAATATATTATACCTTAATAAATAGTCTAAATAACATTTAAATTATTATTTAAATTAAATTTATAGAATATTATTTTAATTAAATGTCTAATAACCATATTATGTGTTTTCTATAAAATGGATAATAATAAATCTGATTTTATAGTTAAAAATAGTATTTTACTAAAAATTAGTTTTGTCTCATTGTGCGCATATAATTTAAAAACTTTTTTATTTTAGAAATTTTACCTGAAACAAAATTTTCAATTTTTAAATCCTAATTTCCATGTTATCTTCAGGTTAATTTTTGTAAAATTTTTATAAGATAAATGATTTGACAAATAGTGAAAATACAATTATTATTAAGAATTTTTATTTATTTGAATGTTTTTAAAAAATTAAAATTTATATTAAGGTAGATTTAAAAGAAAAATTAAATCAATTATAAATCTATTAATCTAATTTATTTCATTATAAACATACTAATATTTAATTTTTATATTAAATATTTTTAATCATTTGAACACTTTCTCTTTAAAAATCTCATTTCTCACTGTGTCTGTCAGATTATTTTTCATATTAAATTTTCTACTTTTGTGAGTGGAATCTGGAATAATGTTTTAGTAATTTTGAATCATAAAATTTTATATATTATTTTCTATTCAACAAAATTTGGTAAAATAATGAATATTAAATATATTAAAAAGTATATATTGTGTTTAATGAGAAAATTTGTTTGCAGGGTGGTTAATCTAACTATATAAAATTTAAAATGAGTAAAAATAATTATAACACACATTTTATATCCATATTTCTTCGATATATCAGATTTTATTTACAATGTATGGTTTTTATCCTTGTTTCATGCGAAAAGGTGGTTATGCCTTTTGTTTTAAATAATAAAAAATGCGCCAATAACATAACTTTTAAAAGGCCAGCGACTCTCCTCCCATAACCAAACATAAAACCATTTGGTATGGAAAAAAAACAAATAGAATCCTTAATTCTAAAATACCATACAATAATATTTACTTATCTCATAGATTCAACTTGAAAATCCAATTAGTGAAACCAGGATAATTTTTCTGAATAAGAGGCACCACAACTAAACGAGTGTTTAATATTATTTCATCACTAGCCTCCTTAAATTAATATTAAAACAACTTGATTTAATAAACTTGATATCTTACACATAATAGTATTTTATATTGTTATGTTCATGACATATCACCATCTCCTCTTCCATTAAATTGGATCTGAAGTCGTCATTTTTATGTATGGAGGACCACCACCGAGCAAACCTATGTTATTCATTTTCCATCAAAACCTCCCAAGGATTTATAAAATCATGGATTTATTTTTAATATATATATATATATATATATATTATTCTTTCATCATTATATTTCAAGGTACATATTACTATACATTAATTTAGAATAAGATAGCATCATTCAAGTGTACGGAGGGATACTGCCTTGCAAAGAGATCTGATTCATTAATGCATTATGAATAAGACAAATATGATAGATTTAATAAAAAATATGTAAAATATATGACATAAAAATAATAATATAATGGTTATATAAAATTTTAGATTTTTTTATTATTTCATATGATTAATGAAAAATAACATTCACACATACATAAGACCTATTATCTTTATAAACTAGGTATTTCATTCTCTATCTCTATATTTTAAGTATCACTATAAATAAATTTATACTAAATATATATGATATTTATATAATGATTAAAATTTTAGATATTATGTATTCATTATCAAATTGAGAAGACCAAAAATGAAAAATGAAAAAATACATGAAAAATAAGGAAGTGATTACCCAAAATGTGACATTATCATACAATTTCTTATAAATGGGGTATAAATGATCATAAGTTAATAATATATGATAATATATTTATATTTATATTTATTTATTTATGGAGATTTAATATACTAAAAATAATATTATATTTAATATATATTATGTTTAAATGTACAAGTTGGATGTCTAGGAATATATTAAGGGATTTCTAATGTTTCTTTTATTTATTATAGTATTATTTTATATCAACCAATAATTAGTATTTTGTGGTAGATATACATCCACATTAAAAAATTATGGAATTAATATGAATTTTATAAATAAATTTATGTTTTTATTTTATGGTATTATTTATTGGAGATTAAGATTCAAGAGATTACCGACACATTAATAATTTTCCATCACACATTAACTTCTGTCAAACACATACCATTTTAACCATATATCACTATTATGTGGTGTATATACTAACAATTAATTTATTTTATGATTATTCTATAGAAAATAATGATATTGAAATTTCTATTTTGGAATAATTATTTCTTAGGATTTTTAATTTGATTGTTTCCAACATCGTAACATATTTTTATCTCATTTTTCCTTCTTAGGGAGAAATGTTATGTGATAAACCTAATATATTTATGATTTTTATATAAATAATTGTTGAAATGTAATATAAGGAATTTATTTATTATCATTATATTGTAGGTTTCATATAATATTTCAATTTATGGGGCCTACAATTCAATGTCCCCATTGCGGTAAGGGTTTTATGATTCAATTTCATCATTTAACGTGATTGCTTACAATTTTGTTTCCATTAATGAAATATTATGATCTATATCTCATGAAAATCACGAAATTTATTATCATATGGTTATTTCATGTTGATACATGTTTCCTAAAATTTTGTTCTCATTATGTAGAAAAAAAATAAAAAACATTTTTTTAGAAAATCATCATTATTTCTCTTTTTGATCAAAACCATTTTTTCCTCTCAAACCATGTTTCATAAAAAAATTATTTTTATTTTTAATATTTAATAAACTATTTTATTAATGAATATTTTAAGAATATTTTATTTTTTAAAATAAATTTAAATGAATCATCTTATAATAATCCAAAAAATAAATGTTTGAATATTATTAAAAATGTGAAAACAATCATTATTTTAACACGTACGACATATACATAATTTCCTACTATCATGACCATTAATTTCATGGAATATTCCTTTTAAAATTTCCAAGTTTATTTTTATATAAATGTATATTAAAAAGGTTTTAATTTTTAAAAACATTTTCTTCAACTGGAAATGTGTTTTTCCTAAAAAAATGTTTTGAATGATTTTTAATGATTTATTTATATGTTTCAATGATAATTTTCATATAATATGATTTCCAAAATGTTTTATTTTGTTTTTTCCAAAATTTATTTTGAATGAAATATTATTTTCTTCAAGAGATGTTTCAAATGATTTTTAAAGCATCCACTATATGATTCAAAGATTATTTTAAAAATGGTATTTATAAGATGTGTTCTGATGTTCTAGATTTTGAAATTGATTTTGAATGATATTTTAATTTTAAGAATAAATTTATAAAATTATTTTAAAGATTTTTATTTGTTTTAATTATTATTTTGAATGAATATGATTCGTATAATGTTTTATAAAAATTTTCGTTGTAAAAATATCTTTCAATGATATTGTTTTTCCTTGAGAAAAATATTAAATGATATTTAAAAAATATTTTCCATCTTAGATGACATACTTTAATGTTACATGTGCTTAATTAGGGATACGATCCAATAATACTATTTTTATTATCTCTCTAAATTAATCATTTTTATGATTTCATGGTGTTTATGAAACATCTTTCACTTTTACAAATTGAACAATGAGCACTACTGAAATTAAAGGTATTTGTGACGGGCTATTTGCAA
This sequence comes from Viscum album, assembly GCA_963277665.1. Taxonomy (NCBI): domain Eukaryota; kingdom Viridiplantae; phylum Streptophyta; class Magnoliopsida; order Santalales; family Viscaceae; genus Viscum; species Viscum album. The sequence goes on from OY728141.1 coordinate 135,817,309, forward strand.
AGGGATTCTGTTGCAAATTGGATTTAGCAACAGGGCCTCGTCACTAATATCCCATTGCAGAAAATGGCATTGAAAATATTATTTTTTGGGATGGGCCCGTAGCAAAAACTATTATTTGTGACGGGAAAGTTTCCCGTCACAAATAAGTCTTTGATTATATACATTCTATATAAACAAATCTTTTCCTATGGGGAACTTCCCCGTCACAATTAAGTCTCCGATTATATAAATTATATATACAAACCTTTTTAGATGGGCCTGTCGCAAGTGGTATTTGTGACGGGTTCATTGTGAAAGGTCCCATCAAAAATACTAAACAAAATAAAAAAGATATATTTAATAAAATTATGATTAATGAAAAAAATATATTATTATTATTAAAAAAATAAAAAAATAAAAATTATTATTAGTAAAATAAATAATAAAAAAATACTGAGAAAATATATTTAATAAATTATGATTAATGGAAAATCAATATTAATATTTCTAAAATAATAACAAAATAAAAAAATAATTAAAATTCTCATTATTTAAAAAAATATAAAAAAATCATAAAATATTATTATTGTTATTATTATTAGTAAAATAAAACAATATTGAAAAATATAATACTAATAATAAATATTAAAATATTAAAAAAATTAATTTATTCAATATTTGCACCAATATAAAATACAGAAATTGTAAATAGTTCATATTACAGAAAATATTTCATTCAAATGTTTCTATCATAAAAAATCAGTAGGGGTCATCTTCTAAAGGAGGTGGAGGAGCTGTGGAAGATAGTGATACAAAATCCATCCCTAAACATCGACTCAGACGATGCATGTACTCATGATGTTGTTGTTGCTACTGTTGTTGCGATCAACACATCTCCTCATCGTGCTGCTACTACTACTACTAGTACTCACTCATCAATTCATGCTGCTTCTGCAAAATGTCTATTATCTCAGTCTGAGTTCACAATTACTCCTGATACTATGAGGAAAAAGATGATGCCTCTACAAAATCTCCTCTTGAGATGGATGCTGACATCGCAGTAGTATAATAATATATACCAGGAGTCAAATAAGAGCCTATACCAACTACTCGTCCCTTCTCAGAGCCATATGGAGTTGACTGAATCCATGAAGCCTCATCGAAATAGTGGGCACCGGTCTGATCAGTCGTCTTGTGCTGAATCTCAACCTGTGTATGAGAGGTCGCAGCCTCATATGACTCATTTAATTCCAATTTTAAATTGAAATTATGAAAATATTATATGCCGTTAATTTTAAAACTAAAAAAATACTAACCATTATCCGACACTGGAAATCACCTCTAATCTCTCCAGTGGTTGGATCAAAGTACCTCTTTTGATAAATGTTGTACTCCATAATATCGGGATACTCAACTGATTACAGAAAAATAAAATAAACTATTTATATTTAACGTTAAATAAAATATTTAAAAATGATACTTACCAGATGCTCTCTATGCATACTGAATGTATAGCTACGAGCTAGATGCATCACCTCCTATCTTCCCCGGTTCTGCCGTCCCACTGATGATCTCCTCTAAAAAACACCACCCAACCAATGTAAAAATAATCCATCCCAAACTTGAGATGAAATGTAATCTGCTGGGTGGACTCGACATGACTCATCAAATTCTGTCACTCCTGCTTTCTTAATGGGTTTTCTCCTTAAATTGTTTAAAAATTGATAGAAACAGTCACGCCTAGACACCTTTCATGCTGCATGGATAGCGTCAAGCATTCTATCATCGATGGGATACCATAAACACTAGAAATAATTTATAATATCAAGTTATTAATAAAATAAATTTTAAAATAAGTATTATTTAATTACATACCAGCCAATGATGGAACATGTCAAGCATCACATCAATGGTAATCTGTTCCCATGTGATCCTTGGTTGAGAAAAATAATTGTGCAAGATATCACTCCCCTATCAAACATCTATATGTGAAAAACTGCGAAAAAATGAATAAATAATCAAACAATTAGTATATATATAAATAAATTTATGAAAGATAACAAAAATATATAGGTTACCATACTTTTGTGTGCATGGATCGAAGCCAAGATGTGGACTTCGCTCGGGTATAAGGTCAAGAATCATCAGTTGCGCAATATCGTCCCCCTCTACATACCCCCTGAATCGCCAGTAGGCAAAGGGTGAGATGATCCAAAATCCCCCTCATCCAAATGTAGCCTAGCCTCTTGCAACTCGTGATTTAGATCAGGATCCTTTTGAAACAAAAATTGATTATTGTTACTATTTATTACTAATTATTTCTAATTATTACGAATTATTACGCATTATTACTATTTATTATGATTTATTACAATTTATTACTATTTATTAATAATTATTACTAATTATTAATATTTATTACTATTTATTTCTATTTTTTACTATTTATTACTATTTATTACAAATTATTGCTATTATTACTATTTATTACTACCTATTACTATTTATTACTATTTATTACTAATTTTTATTAATTATTGCAAATTATTACTAATTATAACTATTTATTACTATTTATTAATATTTATTAATATTTATTTCTATTTATTTTTATTTATAACTATTTATTACAAATTATTTCAAATTATTACTATTTATTACCAATTATTACGAATTATTACTAATTATTACTAATTATTACTAATTATTAGTAATTACTATCAAGTATTACTAATTATTTTTAGTAATTTAAAATTATTACAAAATTATTACTAATTATTACTAATTATTACAAATAATTGCTAATTATTACGAATTATTTCTAATTATTCCTAATTATTCGTAATTGTTCTTAATTATTCCTATTTATTCACAATTATTTATAATTATTCCTTATTATTCTTTATTATTCCTAATTATTCCTAGTTATTACTAATTATTCCTAATTATTACTAAATATTACTAATTATTACTAATTATTACTAATTATTCCTAATTATTCCTAATTATTTCTAAATATTCCAAATTATTCCTAATTATTCCCAATTATTCCTAATTATTCCAAATTATTCATAATTATTCCTAATTATTACTAATTATTACTTTTTATTACTATTTATTCCTAATTACTCTTGTTTATTCCAATTTATTCCTAATTATTACATGTTATTCTTATTTATTACTAATTATTCTTATTTATTACTAATTATTCATATTTATTAATAATTATTCTTATTTATTACTAAATATTTCTATTTATTATTAATTATTACTTTTTATTAGTAATTATTCTATTTATTACTTATTATTTCTATTTATTACTAATTACCTATAATTATGACTAATTAAACATCACTATTACTAATTAGCGTTAATTGATATTAATAACTACAATTAATAACTACTAATTACTAATTACAAGTAACTATTTAAAGACAAAACTAATTTACTTTAGTCTTTATTAATTATTACAAATTCTTAATTATTACTAATTATTAAGAATTAGCACTAATAATTTCAATTTATTTTTACAAATAAATACTAATAACTGAACATTTTAAATCTAATTTAATTACAACTAATCAACAATAATAAAAATTAAATAAAAAATGAAATAAATACTAAATAAAATAAAATACAAATACCTTTAAACATGATCTCCTTTTGATGTAAGGGACTTCGCTACTTCTCCATAAAACAAACTAACTCAAAGAATATTTCACTCTAAAAATAGATTTTAGATAAAGAGAACAAATAAGAATTGAGGGGGAGATAAAGAAGACAGAGGGGTATATATAGGTTAGATTAGTTTTGATGAGACTTTTTTGCAATGGGAATACCATCATATATGTGATCATCCAAGATTTCCAAATCGGGACTCAAAAGGTGCTATCTAAATTTCGGTTTTACAAATATAGTTATAGTTGAGATATAAAATAATGAGATGGTTTTTATGTATAACTACTAAAATAAATGACACATGCTGACATCATTTTCTCTATTGCATGAATGGTATTCTCATTTTACCACTCTATTTTATGATGGAATATAGTCCTCAAATGAATCAATATAATAAAATTGTATTATGAAAAAAAACTAGATGCATGATTTTTTTAGAAACCTAAATCAAATACAATGCCCCAGGGATAGGCATGAATATTCATTTTTTCTTTTAAATATATCATTCATGGTTCATTGATGAAAACCACCTCTTAAAATGATCAGAAAAATAGGATCTTTAGTAAACAGTAAAAAATAACAATACTCACTGACTACAATATATTGAACGGATAAATTCTATCACGAAGTACTTCATCATGTCATCCCATTTTTAATTGGAAATGATAAATTTAATAAATATACAAGTGTAATGTCCTGGAAATTTCAAGGAAAATTTTTCCCTTAAATTTTTTGGAATTTTACGAGCCCGCAGTTTCTGACAGCGCACGATTCTGAGGCCCGGAGTGCCCGAAATGATCTGTCGATGTTTTGTTAAGCTTAAATTAACACACATAAGTAGTTTTCCTGAAAAAACAGAATAACTCTTAAACGGTTACTCAGATCAGAAATATATGTCCACCGTTGCGCTCAGGATGGCGGGTTTACCCTAGTTGTGACATAAGTTTATTCGGCGCGGGACTCCTGTGAGAAAACCCAAAAATGGCATAACCGTAAATAAAATAATTAAATAAAGTTATTTTATTTTTCAAATACTTATAACTCACAAATGGTAACTCGGAATAAAAATACTAGACCATCGCTGAACTCATGAGGGTTTTCTTTATTTAAGTAGATACTAACTTGGGTCTGCGAGGGCCACCAAAGAATGTTAGTTTTTAGCCGCATATAAAAAAATTATTTGAAAATTATTTTATTGAAAAATTCTTAACTTTTAAATGGTAACTCGGATTGAAAATCTGAGGGTACCGTTGGGTTCATTGGGATGTGTTTCACCTAGGCAGAGTCTAACCTCGACAGTAGTGGGTTTAGGGTTGCTGTTAATAATTTTCCGAACATTTTTTCGGGTACGTTCAGTAAACATAAGTTTGGGATTTTATATCTTTTCAACCGGTGATCGGAATTAAAATCTGAGGACACCGATGAACTCGCAGCGCAGGTATTCTTTTAAGGAGACCTTTACAGTAGTTTCGTTTTTTCGAGAGTGGAAGTTAATTTTTTGGGGTTTGTTGTTTAAATAAGTAAAAAATATGAATTATATATTTTTATTTGTTGCGTGGTTATAATCTCCGAAGGGAGGTTGGTAGTGGGGCCCATCCCCACATAATCTCTCATGAGAGGATAATGTGTGGTAGGGCCTAAACGAACCCAAACCCTTTCACCTCCCCTCAACTCCCTTAAACTCCCATGAACCCCCCATTGATTTGGTTAAACCCTTCACATTCCACCTCCCTTCCATTAATGATGCCAACACAAGATTAATTAATACCTTTATTAATTAATTTGTGGTGTCAACATTTCAATTTGAATTAATTCAAAATTCATGGCAACACTATATTATTGGGGAGCCTTTTATTATAATGGGCTTGGAAAACATTTGGTGTTGGAACATTTGGGGAATTAGTGAGAGAGTGTTCTTCCCCGAAGAACACGAAGAATGTCTTTTCTCTCCAATGATGAATGATGAGACCGTCTTCGATCTTCCTCTAAGCCACAAGAGGAGGAGCCGCCCACGAGGAACATCAACTACGATTCTTCCTCGGACGCAACCCGATGCCAATGAATCGACTTCGCCAATGAATTCTTTTCCTTCGACACTAATGGGACGACACCATTTTCCGTGATGCCCATCCTCCACAACGTTCGTCCTCCGCAGCTCGTCGACGTGCAAAGCTCTGGAAAATTAGGTAGGGGGTTTGTATAATTTAAATTGAATCAATTATACCTTCATTCATCATTGAAAACCATGAATTGCCTTTGGAATTTTGATATCACCTAACATGGAGGGTTCGGGCCGAAAAAACATGGCCCAACTGCCCTCCAGATTCTACTTGTTTATTTTTGATGGTGACGATCAGGGGCGGCGATGACAACTTCGGTCGTGCGTCAGCCGATAGAAAGAAAACCGCAAGCTGCTCAGGATGAAGAACTGGTCGGCCGTAGCTGGCCGGGTTGGTGAACTGCGGCACCTGCAGGTGCGGCGCAAAGGAGGAGCGGCCCGCACCCGCAGGCTGCATGCTAGACGAACCGGACGACCGTATCCGGTAGGGATGGGAAGAACACAGAGCCTTTGGGCCCCGATCTACGGATGAACCGTGGCCCACCTGTGCGGGCCGCTCGCACCAGGGATGACTGGTCGCCTTCAGCCGGCCGAGAAGGAGGGGAGGTGCCGCTCGGCGCCGCCGGTTTGGGAAACCAGGGGGTCGTGCCCCCCGCATAGCTCGGCCAGCCGGGCCACGCCACGCCAGGCCAGGCCCCGCCCCACCAGGCCCGGATGCGCTCCATCGGGCCGGGTCGACCCTCAGATGGGTTGGACCCTCCAAACCAGGTCGGGCTGACCCGCCAGCCCATTGGTCTGGACAGATCGGGCCCATTTCACTTAAATGTGAATATCATCTAGACCGCACGTTCGATCGATGTTTCGTCTACGGAACTGGGATCCTTGTGATGAGGAGGTCCTTTTGCTATACTCTTAGTGAGTTTTGGACGACTTTGGAAAAATGGCAGGGTTGGTTTGTAACCGAAACCAACCGGGCCCTCGGAGTGGAAACACTTATAACATAAGGACTGGACGTCCGATTGATGTTCCATCAACTGCGTTGGTTTCCTTTTGATGAGACGGTTCTTTTAGCATACTCCACTTGTGGTTCGAACATTTTTGGATTACAGTCAGGTTGGTATGAGCCTAAAAACCAACCAGGCCCCTGAAACAGAAATGCCAATAACTCTCAGACATGGCATCTGATTGACGCACCATCTATTGCGTTGAGACCCCTATGACGTGGCTGTTCTTTTGAGATAATTCCACCTGAGTTTTCATGACACTTGGAAGTATCGACCAGTAGCTATTTGAGAGGACCCTCCCAGTGATGAGCGAGCAGATTGTAGAGACCTAGAAGCTGTCTGAGACCTGATTACTACTGATCGATCGACTCAGAGTGATTCAGATGGCCCAGTGGGGAGAGCTTGGTTATAGAAGAATACCCACAGTAGAGGAGTGCTTGGTTGTTGCGGAAGACTTGCGATACTCAACAAAAAGAGTACCTATGTAGGCTATAAGGGGGAGCACTTGGTTGTAGCAGTAGACCCATGGTGGGAAGCGCTTGGTCGTAGCAGCAGGCCCACAGTACTCGACAGGTGGAGTACTTCAGCAGTCCAAGGTTAGTGGGAAGCGCTTGGTTGTAGCGGCAGAACCAATGTACTCGATAGAGGAGGAGTTCTCGAGTAGCCTTGGTTTCGGCATAGTGAATGAAAATACTGGTTTTAGCTGGGTCAATGACCTTTGTGTTTTCCTCATGATTGAGATGTGATACTTGATAAATTAGGTATACGTATGGGCATATACCGAAGTAATGGTTAACCGTTGATTTCATAATTTTTGGTTTATCCTTGTTGGATTTTGTGAAACCTTGAGGGTCTCGTGGTCCCTACTGAGTATCGTATACTCACCCATGCACGGGCTATGCCCGCACCTAGTTGTGTTGGATGCAAACGATGTAAAATGATGACAGAGGCCGAGAGTGAGCCAGCACTAGACGGTACCCGGAGGTGGACCACTCGTCATGACGGTACAAGGATCAGACAGAAGAACATTGAGTGGTGAGGATGCCATCTATACCTACCTTTCAGGTAGGATTCCCCAGGGGACGATCCAGGAGATGCTCTTTACTTTCAGTTGTTAGTCCCTTTACTTGTACTTTTTGTTCAGTTGAATTTGTATACTGGCCCATTTACTTTGCAGCACACTCTTTTGTATTCAGTTTTACTCAGTATTTACTTTCTGTTTTGTACTCTGTTTTGTTTGTTTACTTACATAAAGGCAATGCCTTCCCAGCTTAGGGATTTACGCCTTTGGTGCTAGTTGTCAGCCCCTGGCCTATGGAAGGCGGGCATGGGGTAGTCACACCATGGGCCCCGAGGACGGGTCATTACAAATTAGTATCAGAAGAGTCGATTCTACCACAAAACTCAAGACTCTGATCTTTCTTTCTGTGAATCAATAGTGTTAAGAGTACTGAGTGTGGTTTTCAGTTCAGGAAATGTAATGACCCGACCCCAGTTACCCAGATTCGGTGCATTATTTTAATACATTTCCATGATTACAAGGAATCATGTCCTGAAGAACTGATTAGTTTAGTAGTCTTGGAAAATATATTACATACATGAATGTTACATTACACTTCATAACATAAAAAACAACCTAAATAATCTTTTATGAATGCCATTATTCTCTTTTATTAACCCTGTATTTCAATCACAATACACTTCTTAGAATCCAGGGAAAAATAAAACATAGAAAGGGGTGAGCTCAAATGCTCAGTATGGATAATAATATAGCAGAAACTTTCATAAATAAGCGTAATCATTTAAGGCAATGTATAACTAGAACAAAAGCCTTTTAGACATGAACATCAGGATAATATGGAAAAAATAAAATGAAATAATTCCATTTACTTATTCATAGGGATATTCCACTAATTGAATAATCACATGAAATTTAAATAACCACTTTCATAATGACGGAATGCATAATTCCAATCTATAATAACGAAGTACCCAAGGCCTCGTGCCAAGACTACAAAAAAGATTTTGTCAAGCCATCGTGCCAAGATAGTAGTTTGTCTCATGAGACCTACCGATGCATCGAGGAGTTATAGAAGGATCCACCCATCACTTACTAAGTTCAATTCAGTCCTTATATGAATAGGTTTAACCATAACATAAACATTCGTATTAAAATTATAATACAAAATGTCAATACTTTCCCCCATAAGCAATGAAGGGTATACAAATAACAATCCTTAGTCAAACATATCACAAAAAAATCAATACAATATCGAAGTTTTGTATCATATTTAAATAAGCTTAAAATCCATCAAAGGATATTAACATAGATGAAATCAAAACTATTTGAGATAAATATCTCTTTTTTGAAATCATTGAAAAGTCACACATTTATAAAATAAGAAATTTATAAGAGATCTTTGAATCAAATTGTCCCATACCACTTTAAAGCTTTTGAATAGAAATATCATCTCCATATAAATAAATCCATAAAAGCATTTTGAAAACATGGACATTAATTAAATTTTTTTAGAATGATACATTTTTAAAACATTTAAAATTCGGATCTTGATAAAGAGTACCTTCCACAAATTCATAAAATATTCATTTTGAAATCATTTATAAGTCACATAATTATAAAATAAAATATTTAGTTATAAAATATTCTTATAACCTTCTAATTTAAGCTTCAAAGGTGTAAAAACGGAGGAGAATAAACGCAGCCTCCATATAAGTTAAAAAAACATTTTTACCTTAATTATGTCGAAAATGTTAAAAAGGTCCTTGTTTGGAAAATGACAGAATGATTCCTTTATAAAATTCTTATAAAGAAATTCAAACATGGGTATAAATGACTTCAACCCATATTATGTAAAATAGTAAGAATTTTTTGAAATACATTTTTATGAAACATGGATGTGGATGATAACGAGGTCCCAGTAGATAATTACGTATAAACAACCTCGGATAATGAAGAGATTGTGAAATAAACCCTTACCTTGTACTTTTCCGTGGTTGAGGGTCGGTTAACCACCTGTATAATGGTGAAATAATTTTTATTAAATTATAAAAGAATCATATACATTAATATGAAATCATATATGATCTTTTAACATTTCTTTGTTGATAATATCTTAGTATTATCGTTGTTTCGGGTGTTAACTTACTCATTTTATTTTATATGTTTTGTTACATAAGACATGTTTATTATGGATAGGTTTTATGTTATTCATATCCATAATGATATAAATTCATTAAATATTATTTTTAATCATCCAATAAAATTTATTCTTGAATGGATACGATGGGGAATGAATCTCATCACGTTCGTGGAGACAGTAATCCATACGTACGCACGAGAGAAAATATCATTCTTTTGATATTAAAATAATATATAGTTGGTTGTTATATCATATATAAATAATCAATGTCATGTTATATATATTATTTACATGAATTATACATCATTATTATTCCCATATAAATAATAATATATTGAATAACAATTACACCACAACGTGGAGACGGTAGGTTGTACGTACGCACGTATGGTGACATGTCTTTCAAGGGATGGATAGAATAATGAATTTCTTTGTTACATAATTATAATAAATTCACAGTATATAGAATATATTGGAGTTATTGTTTTATAGTAGAAATAACAAGGAAAGAAGAAGTTGAAGAAGAAGGGAACTTTAAAGAGGGTGGTGAAGACGTTTCCAGTTTTTCGGGTTCTTCCTTTTGATTTGATCAAAATGGATCCATATGTTGGATTTTGGATCAAACTAAGGCCTCTAGGATGAAGTGAGGGAAGTTGGGAGGATATTTTGGCAGAGTTTGGCCCATCCAAGTGGCTTTGAAGGCATGAATTAATTTGAAGGGGGAGTGCCCTTTTATAAGAGGGGTGAGGGGCTCTTTAGGAAAAACTTAAATTATTATTTTATAATAAAATCATATTCGGTTTTTAATGGATAAAAAGTGGATTATTCAAAGTATAAGGTGGGTATTGGTTTAAATCCATTAAAACCAATAGATTTTAGATAGGTTTGGGTCATTATATTAAACTTATATTTTAGTTTTTACTCTTAGTTAATTAGTTTGACACTTACCATGTAACTTTGTATTTTTACATTATATAGTTAGTAAACATACTATATACATCCAAGATACCCAAAATTAGTCCATTAATGATAAAAAAATAATGATATAAGTCCTTTGGCCAAACCTTAGATTTTTAGGAATATAATATAAATTATTAATATAATATTTGTTTTAAAAACTCATTTATGTCAATTTTAACACTACTCAATAATTGATTTTTTTAAGGTCTTAACAACATTATTAATTCAAACTGAATTCATTTATGCAATACTAACATGTCATAATAACCAATAAAATTCGTGTATGGTATCAAAATTTTCAAATTATATTTATTTTAACATTTATAATACAATTTATTTGATTATTTCATTAATAAGGAAAATACAGCATCATTATTGTGTCATATATATTTTTACTTTTTCAATGTATAAAAATTATTAAAAAATATGATTATGTAGGAAATCATTTTATATTTCTAATTAATATTTATAATCGTAAATATAACATATATAACACTAAGTAAATTTTTTTTACTAAAATATATAAGCTTATGTCATTTTTGTATTTACTTTAACTTAATAAATATAAAGTGTCCCTATCACCTACAAGTGGCTCCATGGTGTCCCCAAATCGACCCAAAGATGCCCATGGTCGGAAATTTATCAACCAATAGGATTAGGGCATGTTTTAGGGTAAGTTAATATTAACTTTTTACCCTTATTTACCGGATTTACCCTTTAACCATGGTAAATAAAATATTTACCGAAGTAATTATTCAAAATGACTAAAAATAAAAGTTACCTATTTACACATTTTAGACTTCCTGATTCCAAATATGGAATCCATTTTTTCAAATTAAAAACACATAAGTGGAAGAATTTAATTTAAAATTGATTCCCGCTGTCGAAACAAAAAGCGTGTTTTTAAGATATAATAACTATAAAAAGATTAACATTTGTTTATGTCTTGTTTAATTGTGAAATTATGTACAATGAACAACATTATATTAAATGATAAAAATATATTCTAAATATCATTTAAAACTACTCAAATTCATGATTTATTACTATTAATTATTTTGATTAAAAAAGTTGTTTTTAATTAAAATTTGTAATTTTCACTACTCATCAAAATATAAAAGTTATCTAGAAAGTACCAAAATTTCACCATAGGCTAGATTCGATATTACGAAACCAAAAATGAAGTCCATTTTGAGAGATAAAATTTATATAATTTCAAAAAGTAGGTATTACTATTCATAACTGCTAGTTTGATTGGTTCTGGTGTTTATTAGAACTCGAAGTTGTGTACAACACATGCTACTATATTATTCAGAGAGAAGCGTACCATGGATGATTGGGGTGTTACATTCATCCCTTCTTCAGTAAATTGTGTCCTTGAAATTTGAAATAATTCTTCGAAAATAAAAGTGGTGAAAATAGAAAATACCTTTGGGAAAACCCCCATCAAGAATTTAGGTTAAAAATTTTTTGTCTTAATAAGCAGAAAAGTGAAAGGAAAGTGCCACCACCAAATTATGATCTCTATTAGGAAAATTTTGGTGGAAATTAGAGACATATAATTGGATGAAAAACATAAATATTTATAGGGAGTGATTGAGGTCATGAATCACAAACAATTGTAGAATTGTGGGCCTCAAAGCCACCAATATATGATGATTTAAAATACCATTAGTTCAACAAAACTCATGTGATTAGGATGTCACATTTTTGGTTTTAAGATGCCTTACCTAAAGTATAAGAATTTATTTTCTTCATAGAATAAGAGATGAAAAAAATTATTCTTTTCAAGTAGAGTTCCACCATTTAACTAATTTCTACCACAAACACATCTTTCACTCTATAAGATAATAAATCATAAAAATATATTCTATTTATCCAATTCGTATAGGGATAAAAAAATGAATTTATAATTACTATAGAAGAACCATTGAAAAAACTATATTATTCAATCCAGGACATCACATGGGTTAGTGGTTGGTTATACACCCTTGTCTCCCTTCAGTTGTGGGTTAATGTCTCGCGGCCTTGTCGGACGCAACGGGTTGCCGCCCGACCTCCGGGTTGTTCTTTTTATGGAAATCCAAAAATAATCTCAAAGTAGACTTATCCAAAAGACTTATGTCCAAACTCAAAGTCCAAAATTTGTAAGGAAGGTAAACACAATAGAGATCATTTTTCCCAGGTAATAACATATGAACACCTTCATCATGTATTCTTTTAAAACACTGTACATCCTAAATTACCACAAAACCTTATTAATTACATTCATGCTCATTTATTCCTTATAGAAAACTGGATATACTCCTTCTGTCCAAAAATGTTGTAATCTTCAACAATGATGGGAATAGAACACATTAATCAGTTTAAAGGTAGACAAGAATATCCAATATACTTTATTCAAATCAATCATCTCTTATTCCAAAATCACTACCTCATTATCAGAACCATATTATGTTTTATCTTTCTCTCAACTAGATATTTTCCAAAATTTTAACCTGCTATTGAGCCAATTTTCTTGGTTCCACACAATCTCAAGTCCTTAAAGAAATAGTACTGCAGTAAAATCCTTATATACTATATAATTATTATAACCAGTACATTGTTGATACAACACTCAAATGACTTAATTATCTAATTACAACATAAGAACTCTAGTAATACCCTCACATATATAGTAGTATCATAACATGGTTATTATCCAATAGAATCATTTAGGGAATACTCTGATGATTTGGATATTGGATCACGTAGTGTCCCAAACATATGAAGTATTACACATTTGAAATCTTTTTCTTACCCTTGCAGTCACACACATGGTGTCCTTTTTCTCCACACTTATAACAAACTCTCATTCCCTTCATAAACGTTCCAGGGTGTTTCTTCCCATAGTTATGAAATATGGAAAAATTCATCTTTTCCCTCTTCCCTTTATCCATCTTTCTCTCTTCCTTCCTTTTCTTATATTGCTTTCCATAGAATCCATAGGACTGAGTGAACTCTTTTCTTATCTTATGAACACATGATACTATTTCTTCATATGATGATAATAGGTTGGAGAATATTTCCCTTCTAAATGATGTCTTAATACCATGAAAGATATGATCCTTCTTATTCTTTGGATCATACGTATTGCTGGAGTTCACATTCCTTCTACTAGGTGCCATTTCTATTAAATTGCATAAACTACGTCAGTTTATAAATTAAAATGATTAATTTCCAAACATTTCAAAGACCTAACGTAAATTGAACGATTTGTGGATATAATCCATAATCATAAATATATTTTCATTGAAAAAGTATATACTCATAAACCCTTAATAATGGTTTGTAATGAAAATTAGAATTATCATAAGCATATCCCCCAGGAGTATTGTAACCAAGAGAGCAGCAAGGCCCGTTGTCGTGCACCAGTTCCTATTCGAGTCTAGCTCAAAGCGGTGTTTTCAGGTTTTACCCCTAGGTACATCTGTACAAGAGCCGCCTCTACCTGCTCGTATCAAGGCAGGGATGTATTGCTCGTTAAACTCACAAAATCTCTACAATACCAAAATTCTAGGAATTTCATCTATACTAATCCTCAATTTTTATCTTAGGGCTATGTGCTCTAATCAGAGTTTATCTAAATCTAGTTTCCAAGGTTTGTACTAAACTTCCTCTTATACCAACTGTAATGCCCCAACCCCAGTTACCCAGAGTCGGTGCATTATTTTAATACATTGGCATGATTATTAGGAATCATGTCCCGAAGAACCGATCAGTTTAGTAGTCTTGGAAAATAGATTACATACATTAATGTTACATTACACTTCATTAATACAAAACAACCTAAATAATCCTTTATGAACGCCATAATTCCTTTGTCCTAACCATGTATTTCAATAACAATACACTTCTTCGAATCCTGGGAATAATAAAAAATATAAAGGGGTGAGCTCGGATGCTCAATAAGGATAATAGTATAGCGAAAACTTTCATAAATAAGCGTAAACATTTCAGGCAATGTATAAATAAACAAAAGCCTTTTAAACTTGAACTTCAGCATAATATGGAAAAAATGAAATGAAATAATTCCATTTACTTATTCACATGGATATTACACTAATTGAATAATCACATGCAATATCAATAACCACTTTGATATTGACGGAATTCATAATTCGAGACTATCATAACCACGTATCCAAGGCCTCGTTCCAAGACTACAAATAAGATTTTTTCAAGGCCTCGTGCCAAGACACTAGTTTGTCTCAAGAGACCTACCGATTCATCGAGGAGCTATAGCGGGCTCCACCCATCACTTACTAAGTCCAATGCATTCCTCATATGAACAGGTTTAATCATAACATAAACATTCTTATTAAAACTAGCATATGAAATGTCAATACTTTCTCCAGAAACCATGAATGGTATACAAATAACAACTCGTAGTCAAACATATCACAAAACAATCAATACAATATGCAAGTTTTGTATCATCTTCAAATAATCATAAAATCTATCAATGGATGTTGACATAGATGAAATCAAAACTATTTGAGAGAAATATATCTTTTTTTGAAATCATTAAAAAGTCACACATTTATAAAGGAAGTAATCTAAAAGAGATTTTTGAATCAAAGTGTCCCATAAAACATTGAAACTTTTGAAGAGAAATATCATGTCCATAAAAATAAATCTTTAAAATAATTTTCAAAAAATGGACATTAATTAGAAATATTTAAAAAGATAAATCGTTAAAACATTTAAAATTCGGATCTTGATAAAGTGTATCTTTCACAAATTCATAAAATAATCATTTTGAAATCATTTAAAAGTCACATAATTATAAAATAAAACATTTACTTACAAAATATTCTTATAATATTGTAGGGGAAGCTTCAGAGGTGTAAACACAGTGGATAATAACCGCCGCTGCCGTATAATTTAAAAAACATTCTTACCTTAATATTGTCGTAAAGGTTAAAAAGGACCTTGTTTGGAAAACGTCAGAAAGATTCATTTATAAACTTCTTATCAAAAAAATTCAAATAAGGTTATAAATGACTTTAATCCATATTATGTAAAATAGTAATAATGTTTTGAAATACATTTTTAAGAAACATGGATGCAGATGATAAAGAGATCCCAGTAGATAATTACATATAAACAACCTCGGATAATGAAGAGATTGTGAAATAAACCCTTACCTTGTACTTTTCCATGGTCAAGGGTTGGTTAAAATCTTGTATAATGGTGACATAATTTTTATTATATTATACAAGAATCATATACATTAATATGATATCATATATGATCTTTTAACATTGCTTTGTTGATAATATATTGGTATTATCGTTGTTTCGGGTGTTAACTTACTCATTTTCTTTTATATGTTTTCTTACATAAGCCATGCTTGTTATGGATAGGTTGTATGTAATTCATATCCAGAATGATATCAAGTCCTTAAATATTATTTTTAATCATCAAATAAAATTTAGTCTTGAATTGATATGATGTGGAATGAATCTCATCATGTTCATGGATATGGTATTCTGTACGTACGCACGAGCGACAATATCATTCTTTTGATATTAAAATAATATATAATTGGATGATATATCATATAGAAATAATCATTATCATGCTATATTAATTATTTACATGAATGATACATCTTTATTATACCCATCTAAATAATAATATATTGAATAACAATTACACCACAACGTGGAGACGGTAGGTCATACATACGCACGTATGGTGACATGTCGTTGAAGGGATGGATAGAATAATAAATTTTTCTGTTTCATAATTATAATAACATCAAATTATATATAATATATTGGAGTTATTATTTTATAATGGAAATAACAAGGAAATAAGAAGTTGATGAAGAAAGGAACTTTAAAGAGGGTGGTGAAGACGTTACCTATTTTTCGGGTTCTTCCTTTTGATTTGATCAAAAGGGCTCCATAAGATGGCTTTCTGATCAAACTAAGGCCTCTAGGATGAATTGAGGGATGCTGGGAAGATATTTGGGCAGTTTTTGGCCGATCCAAATGGCTTTGAAGGTGTGAATTAATGAGAAGTGGGATTGCCCTTTTATAAGAGGGGTGAGGGACTCTTTAGAAAAAACATAAAGTATTATTTTATAATAAAATAATATTCGTTTTATAATGGATAATAAGTAGATTATTAAAAGTCTAAGGTGGGTATGGGTCTAAATACTCTCAACCAATATATTTTAGATAGGTTTGGGGCATTATATTAACCTTATCTTTTAGTTTTTACTCTTAGTTAATTAGTTTGACACTTACCATGTCAATTTGTATTCTTACATTATATAGTTAATAAACCTCCTATATAAATCAAATATACCCCAAAGTGGTCCATTAATGATACACAAATAATGATATATGTTCTTTGGTTGAACCATAGATTTTGAGGAATAGAATATAAATTAATAATATAATATTTTTTTAAAAAACTCATTTATGTAAATTTTTACACTACTCAATAATTTATTTTTGTTAAAGTCCTAAAAACTTTATTAATTCGAACCAATTTAATTTATGCAATCCTAACATTTCATATTAACCAATAAAATTCGTGTATGTAATCAAAACATTCAAATTATATTTATTTTAACATTAATAATACTAATTATTTGATTCTTTCATTAATAAGGAAAATACTGCATCATTATTGTGTCATATATATTTTTACTTTTTCAATGTCTAAAAATTATAAATAAAATACCATTATATAGTAAATATTTTTATCTTTCTAATGAATATTTATAATCAAAAATATAACATATATAAGCCTAAGTAAAAATTGTTTTTCTAAAAGATATAAGCTTATGTCATTTTTGTATTTACTTTAACTTAATTAATATAAAGTGTCCCTATCACCTACAAGTGGCTCCATGGGGTCCCAAAATAGACCCAAAGATGACCATGGTAAGACATGTATCAAAAATAGGGTTAGGACCCATTTTAGGGTAAATTAATATTATTATAATATTATTATTTTACCCTTATTTACCGGATTTACCCTTTAACCATGGTAAATAAAATATTTAACAAAGTAATTATTCAAAATATCTAAAAATAAAAGTTAACTATTTACACGATTTGGACATCCAGATTCCAAATATGGAATCCATTTTTCCAATTTCAAAACACAGAAGTGTCAGATTTTAATTTGAAATTAATTCCCGCTGTCAAAACAAAAAGCGTGTTTTAAAGATATAATAACTATCAAAAGATTGACACTTGTTTATCTCCGGTTTAATTGTGAAATTATGTCCAATGTCCAACATTGTATTAAATGGTGAAAATATATTGTAAATATACTTTAAAACTACTCAAATTCATGATTTATCCGTATTAATTATTTTGATTAAAAATTTTGTTTTTAATTAAAATATAGTAATTTTCAGTATTTATCAAAATATAAAAGATATATGAAAGTACCAAAATTTCACCCTAGGCTAAATTCGATATTCATAATACAAAAATGAAGTCCATTTTGAGAGATAAAATTTATAAAATTTCAAAAAGTAGGTATTAATATTCATAATGGCTAGTTTGATTGGTTGTGGTGTGTATTAGAACTCGAAGTTTCATACAACACACACTAATGTATTATTCAGAGAGAAGTGTACCATGGAATCTTGGGGTGTTATAGGGAATCTAGTGCTGGTGCGGTGGCCGACATATCTGTACATCAGGACCATGACTATTGATTTCCGACTTTGTGCATGAAAAAACTAATTGCATGTGTGTATCAAAAGTTTTCCTTTAAGTCAGGGAAAACCAAGTCAGCTTACAAGTTATAATATTTTGATCATAGAGCACCTTTTTGTTCTTCAGGATGTCTTCACCTAGTCATCCATCGTGGGATCTGAGTGGATATCGTGATGGTAGCCCAACGAGCAGCGAGGCCACGGTGCAGGGCCCCATCACAGAAGAGGCACATGCGGTACCACTAACCAATGGGCTACCTTTGCCACCAGCCCTAGTAGTATAGGGTGCACACTGCTTGAGCACGTTTCATGGGTTCCTATGACAGAGTCATCTGAGGTTTAGAGGCGAGATAGATTTTTAGACGGCCGAATGCGGGCTGGAAGTTGTAGCACATGTTTTCCAAATAGTTGGGACACCCGCTGACTTGATGGTGTACCTAGTTGTTAGTATCATTCAGGGAGAAGCTAAGAGGTGGTGGAGCCTGATTCTCCTGTTTTATGATGAGGCAAACCTCACTTGGGGAGACTTTTATGGTCTTTTCATGGTGGAGTTTGTAAAAGTAACTCTACGCTATGTGTGGGCTCAGGAGCTAATGCTCTTTCCGCAGGGCTTTCCGCCAATAGCAAAGTCTTCAGCATCCATCTGTAGACAAATGACACAAGAGTCCAAGAGGACATGGCCAACAGGTGGGCGACCTCAGGATACAGGTTCGGTTGTGAGAGGCACATGAAACACAGCTAGCTAAATGAGGAGCATTCAGTGCTATGCATGCGGCAGGGCATGGTCAAATGGATCGAGACTGCTCAAACAATCCAGCAGATGAGCAACATGCAGTAGAGGGACCTTCTAGGTAGAGTCAGAGGTTTGACTGTGGAGGTCCTCCAGGAGCAGGCGGACATGACAGAGGAGCTGGTCGAGCAGCAAGTGGACATGAGTGGGACTAGCTCTAGACACGGAGGCCTCTGTTTATGATGCTTCTAGCTACGTTGATGTCGTTGTTTGTGGATGCTTTGTGTCTTTGTACTTAGATCTTCTGTAATGAAAGACACTTGTCCTTGGGACATTTTCTCTCCTGCCTTTTTGTGTGATATATACTGAGAGGCTCTAGTTAAAACCATTGACTTAACCCTCACGTTTGAGATTCCTACTGGAGGAGACCTAGTAACCACACACAGCTTCCGACGGTGTGACTCAACCCTTGGAGGCGTGAGTAATGGCTGGATATCTTGGTAGTAATGTAGAGGTCTTACGACGTCGTCCATAACATGAAATAGTACCATTCATGTCAGCATTGACTTTATTAGGCAAAAATTTGGTTCATCCAGGGGATGATACTGGATTTCTATTTTCAGACAAGGAGAAATATTTGCTGCTCTTGTAGGACAAAAGAGAAAAAGGGTGTAGTCGAGTTCTTTACAAATGGCTAGTCACATCCATAGTTCATTCAGTGAACGGTTTACAGTTTACTCTTATCTCAAAAGTATCAGGTGTGTCTTCTCGTAAAAGGACTTGGACCTGATATGGTGACGTTGGCTTGAGTTCCTCCGGGACTATGACTTTGAGATAGTCTATACTCCTGGAAAGGGGAACGTTGTAGCAGATTCTCTCAGTAGGAGATCAGACATTCAGCTGCTAGGAGAGGAGACAGAGCAGCTGGCCACGTTACAGATATTCTTTGTGGATAGGGATGGAGCATCCTTTCTATAGTCCCTCATAGTCACTCCTCCAATACCTCGGTGAGTCAAAGATAGTGCAGGCTATGACGGAAAAGGTGCAGATCATCCCAGAGCAGATGAAGACTGCACAAAGTAGACAGATGTTTTTTGCTGATAGGATACAGAGACCACTGGAGTTCGAGGATGATGACCATGTTTTCCTACGGGTCTCTACTCAACGAGGTCTACAGAGATTTTTCTGGGGCGGCAAGTTATCTCCACGATTCATCGGACCTTTCCAAGTTCTCAACAGAGTTGGAGAGGTGGCTTACCACATGTCCCTTCCACCTTAGTTTCACCGGGATCATGAAGTCTTCCATGTATTTTAGCTGAGAAGATACATTCATGACCCGTCTCACATCATCGAACATGGGGAGCTGGACATAGATGACGGAGCTACATTCATGGAGGTCCGAGTGGATATCGAGAATCAAAAGGAGCGGGTCCTACATGGACGTTCGATTCCTCTAGTGCGCATTCGCTGGCAGCAGGGGAGCCTCCAGGAGAGCTCATGGAAGCGGGATGCTCAGATGCATGTTCAGTACCCCCTTTTGATTCCCTAGTGTATGTTGTAGCTTTACGGGGATGTAAAACCCAAAGGTGGGGTTAATTTAAAGACCCATAAATTTCAAAGAAAATTGTTTCTTAAATTTTTTGGAATTTTACGAGTCCGTAGTTTTTGACGGTGCGCGATTCTGAGTCTCGGAGTGCCCAAAATGATCCGTCAAAGTTTTGTTAAACTTAAATTAACATGCGTAAGATGTTTTCTTGAAAAATTTGAATAAACCTTCAATGGTTAATAGGATCAGAAATCTGAGGCCACCATTTCTCTTAAGATGGCGGGTTTACCCTAGGCATGACTTAAGTTAAGTCGGTGAGAGCCTCCTGTGAAAAAACCCGAAAATGGCATAACCGTAAATAAAATAATTAATGTTGTTTTATTTTTCAAATGCTTATAACTCACAAACGGTAACATGGAAAAAAAATCAGAGACCACCGCTGAACTCATAAGGGTAATCATTATTTAAGAAGATACTAACTTGGGTCGGAGAGGGCCACCATAGAAAGTTAGTTTTTGGACGCAAATAAAATAATTAATTGACAATTATTTTATTGTAAAATTCATAACCATTAAATGGTAACTCGGATTGGAAATCTGAGGGTACCATTGGGTTCTTTGGGCTGTGTTTCACCTAGGCAGAGCCTAACCTCGATCGTAGTGGGTCTAGGGTGGTTGTAAATAATTTTCCGAACTTTTTTGGGTGCGTTCAGAAAACGTACGTTTGTGATTTTATATCATTTGAACTGGTTCTTGGAATTGAAATCCAAGGACACCGATGAACTTGCAGCGCTGGTATTTACATAAAGAGACCTTTACGGCAATTTATTTTGGTCGAGAGTCGAAGCTAATTTTTTGGGGTTTGTTGTTTAAATAAATAAAAATATGAATATGATATTTTTATTTGGTGGGTGGTTATAATCTCCAAAGGGAGGTTGGTAGTGGGGCCCGCCCCCACATAACCTCTCGTGAGAGGATAATGTGTGGCTGGGCCCACACGAACCCAAACCCTTTCACCTCCCCTCAACTCCCTTTAACTCCGATGAACACCCCCATTGATGTGGTTAAACCCTTCACATCCCACCTTCCTTCAATTAATGTTACCAACACAAGATTAATTAATGCCTTTATTAATTAATTTGTGGAGTCAACATTTCATTTTGAATTAATTCAAAATGCTTGGAAACATTATAATATTGTGGAGCCTTTTATTATAATGGGCTTGGAAAAATTTTGGTGGTGGAACTTTTGGTGAATTAGGGAGAGGGCGTTGTTCCCCGAAGAACATGAAGAATGTCATTTCTCTCCAATGAAGAACAACGAGACCATCTTCGATCATCATCCAAGCAACAAGATGAGGAGCGGCCCGAGAGGAACGTCGACTATGCTTCTTCCTCAGATGCACCCCGATATCAAAAAATCGATGTCGTCAACGAATTCATTTCCTTCAACGTTGATAGGACGACACCGTTTTCCACGATGCGCAACCTCCGTGACGTTTGTCTTCCTCGGCTCGTCAACGTGCAACGCTCTTGAAAACAAGGTAGGGGGTTTGTATAATTTAATTTGAATAAATTATACATTCGTTCTTCCTTGAAAATCATGAATTGTCTTCGGCCTTTTGGTATCGCCTAACACAGAGGGTGCGGGCCGAACAAACACGGCCCGAGGACCCTCCAGATTCGTCTTCATTATTTTTTACGGTGACGATCGGGGGCGGCGACGACAATGGTGGCCGTGTGTTGGCTTCTAGAAAGAAAACTGTGGCCCGCAACTGAGGGCCACTCGGGCTGAAGAACTGGCCAGCCGTAGCTGGCCAAGTTGGTGAACAGTGACACCCACTAGTGCCGCGCAGAGGAGGAGAAGCCCTCACCCGCGGGCCGCCTGCTGGACGAACCGACTGACCGTAGCCGACCGGGCTAGGATGATCGCAGTGCCATTAATAGCCATGTTGTGAATGAACTATGGCCCGCCCATGTGGACCGCTCATGTCGGGGAAGACCGGCCGAATTTGGCCAGATGGTAAGGAGGAGTGGCGCCGCACGTCGCCGCCGGTTCGGGAAACTAGGGGGTCGCGCCCCCTGCATCGCTTGGCCAGCCGCACCGCGCTGCTGCCCGCTGCGGGCTGGGCCATGCCAGGTTGAGTAGGGCCACGCTCCTTCAGGATGGTTCGCCTCTTAGCTTATTTGGACCCGCCAAACCGGGTTGGGCCGACCCGCTAGCCCACTGGGCTGGACAAACTAGGCCCATTTCACTTAAATGAAAATATCATCTTTAGCGCACGTCCGATTGACGGGCTAGCTGTGGCACTGGGATCCTTGCGATGAGGAGATCCTTTTGTGATACTCTAAGTGAGTTTTGGACGACTTTGAAAAAATGGACGGGTTGGTTCGAAACCGAAACCAACCAGTCCCTCGGAGCGGAAAAGCTTATAACATAAGGACCAGACGTTTGATTGACGTGTCGTCAACTACATTTGTTTCCTTTTGCTGAGATGGTTCTTTTGGTATACTCCACTTGAGTTTTGGACATTTTTGGATTACGGTCGGGTTGGTTTGAGCCTAAAAACCAACCATGCCCCTAGAACGGAAACACCAATAACTCTTAGACCGAGCGTCTGATTGATGTGTCGTCTGTTGCATTGAGACCCCTATGACTGGCGGTTATTTTGAGATACTTTAATGAGAGTTTTATTGAAACTTGGATGTACGACCAGTATCTTATGGAGTGGACCCTCCCTGTGATGATCGAGTATATTTCAGAGACCTAGTAGCTGGATGACACCTGACAACTGCTGATCGATCGACACAGAGTGATTCGGATGTCCCAATGGGGAGCGCTTGGTTGTAGCAGCAGACCCACGGTGGAGGACCGCTTGGTTTTATCGGTAGACCCACGGTACTCTATAGAAGGAGTACCTCTATAGGCTATGATGGGGAGCACTTGGTTGTAGAGGGAGACCCATGGTGTGAAGCGCTTGGTTGTAGCAGTAGTCCCATAGTACTCGATAGGTGGAGTACTTCAGCAGTCCAAGGTTAATGGAAAGTGCATTGTTGTATCGGTAGGCCCAGTATACTTGACAGAGGAGGAGTTCTCTATTATCCATGGTTTCGACATCATGAATGGAAATCCTAGTTTGAGCTGAGTCAATGACCTTTTCATTTTTCTCATGATTGAGATGCGTTACCAGATAACTTAGTTATATGTATGGGCATATACCTACGTAATGGTTAACCGGTGATTTCATACTTTGTGGTTTATCCTTGTTGGATATTGTGAGACCTTGGGGGTATGAGGGTCCCTACTGAGTATCGTATACTCAGCCCTGCACAGGCTATGCCCACACCTCGTTGTATTGGATGCAGACGACAGATAGCGTTGACAGAGGCTGAGAGCAAGCCAGGACATAGCGATACCCAAAGGTGGACCACATGGCGTGACGGTACACAGAGCAGTCTGGATGACGTGGAGTGGTTAGGATTACATATGTACCTAACCTTCAGGTAGGATT
This sequence comes from Viscum album, assembly GCA_963277665.1. Lineage (NCBI taxonomy): Eukaryota > Viridiplantae > Streptophyta > Magnoliopsida > Santalales > Viscaceae > Viscum > Viscum album. The sequence goes on from OY728141.1 coordinate 135,841,668, forward strand.
CCTCGGAGGGTGATCCAGGAGCTTCTCTTTACTTTCAGTTGTTAGTCCCTTTACTTGTACTTGTTGTTCAGTTGGGTTTGTATACTGGACCATTTACTTTCCAGCACGCTCTTTTGTATTCAATTTTACTTAGTATTTATTTTCTGTTGTGTACTCTATTGTGTTTGTTTAGAGTCTTAAAGGCAATGCCTTCCCAGCTTAGGGATTTATGCCTTTGGTGCTAGTCTCCAGCCCCAGGCCTATGGAAGGCAGGCTTGGGGTAGTAACGACACTGTCCCCAAGGATGGGTCATGAAAACATGTGGACAATGTTTTCTCATCCTTTACTCTATGATTAGTGAAGCTTCCAAAAATAAACCCATGAATGTCTATCATCCTTGTAGTCTAACCATACTGTATGAAAATTTTATCATATCTCTTGGTATGACCATAGTTATTATTCTAACTAAAAAATGGAATTCAATTATTTAATCCCCATGAATAATTTGTGGGACTAACATAGGACCATGTATAAAAAGGATCTCATCAGTATTTAGGGGCCAATCAAATGGTAGATCCCTCTAATATATGTTTTCCTACATTACATGAAAATATCTATCATTAAACAAAATATCCTTAAATCATTCAAGTAGTGACTATATAATATTTAGATATTTTATGGTAGATATGCCCCAATACATCTTAACATTTATGTTTATCATAGAGAATATGATCATCACATTCCATTTTCCACATGCCACATGATCAACCCATATTTAAGTAATCATACCTAGTTAATAGACCACGATGTTCCCCTTACCTATGGTATATACCTTTTCAAATTCAAAATAATTTATATTCTTGACACACCTTCTCTATATATGATTAATGTCATATTTAGTGAATATATACTTTATTAACTTATAGTAGGTATATATCACTAACCACTCAAACAATAGGTAATCAGACCTATATCTTTAGGTGTTATCAATAACATCTAACTCTCAATTTTATTTTAGGTTTATCAAATCTTATGGTCTCAAAAAAGCGAACCCATAAGTGGCTTATCTCATCTCAAAAATCAAAAAAATATAATCCTAAATCATGATACTTCATACTAGAAAATATATTACATAGATTTCTTAAAAAACAATACAGATATTGATTACAATCTCTATTTTACCACCTGATAGAATCTTTCAAGTGATTTTTACCACATTATATTCACTACCCTTTGGCCATGTCTGTTACTAGAGATCAAAATGGGGGGATATATAGATAATGCTTCTGTAGAAACCTACAAATCCCATGAAAGAATGAGTCTCAAAAACATTTTCTAATTAATCTTAAGAATACATATCCTTGATATTCTTACTATATTTAGATATAACTTCAATTGATATTTCATACCCTAATAATTTTTCCGCATTGATCTTGAATGAAAACTTTTGGATCATTAAATAAATCTTATTCCCAATAAGTTTAATCCAGATTATCTATAGATAGTGACCATGACCCAACCCTAAATTTAAGTGTTCCATAATATCATAAATTGAGATATAAATGAAAGATAAACATATAGATTCATGTCTCTGTTTATTATTCCCATGAACAAATCATCTCTGTTGATCAATATAATTGGAATCACAAGATACATATACTACTCATATGTTCCATTTAATATATTATATACAATATAATATTACCTCACTTGAAAATGGTTATAACATAACCTCGAAAAAATATTAAAGAACAACATGGAAACTCTCAACAAATAAAATAATTTATTTTTATTGAGAATATTATAATTCTCTTTAAAATTAACATAGATTAGTATCCAATAATCCATATATATATATATATATGAAATGATCAATCTTCGTTCAAACTGATTAATATAGGTGTACACCAAGGGGACATACTTGGGCTAATAATACCTCTAGATTCCAAATCCATTGGATGGTCTTTCTTTTATTTAAGCTATATAGGATCTATTATATAATGAGGAAGTCATATTGGACTTCTTCAAGTGAAGACATGATCATAAAGTCAAATTATATAGTGGGTGTAACCCCAAAGAAATCATTAAAATATATATAATGAATCTGGTTAAAATTAGTATAATAAATGCTTACTGAATTTTTCATCTCTCAAAAAATGTTCTACTACGGTGTGATAATATCACATATAAATGTTTATGCTCAGGTGAAAAGTGTACTACCTACAAATTCCACTCACTGAATAGAGTATTGAAATCACCCTGTTTGGAAATGAATGATAACCATTAATAATTGATGTTGATGTGGTCTTGATACTCATCCAACCAATCAATTCTAGGGGTCATATAGCAATATTGAATTTGAAATGTGAATAAATATAATATAATTACACCTTAGATATTATGATAGAATATTCAAAACAGTTTTGAACACCGTCTGACCATACCTATAAGGATTTATCAACACATTCCACAATATATATATTCTCTAAAACAATACTAATATCTACATTAAAATGAGTAGATATAAATGAGTTTGATCTACCAGTATCAAATAAAAATAGAATCAGAATTTATCCCTAAGAATAAAACCATAAAAAATAAATGGACCCACACTTTGATAAATATGGGTGTTCTCACTGGAATGATTTAAGAATATTCCTCGACCTATTGTTCATGTTTCGTTACTCCAGAAAGATTTTTTACCAGGCTATTATAGATACCCCTAAAGTGGGGAACCATTTCCATCTCTCTAACTAGAATAGTAAAAGGGTCCCTTGCTACCAGATAACAATAATTATACATGCCTCACCGGAGAACCATGATTTTCATAATAAACCTTCATACTAATTAATCATTACATTATATCAATGAGTCCTAATGATTCTAGAACTCTCTATAATATTGTAACTCTTTTGGGGACCTATCATTATAATATAAAGTATTCCGTAGATGGTAACCAAAGTAACATTGATCTAACAACTATACTCTAAACAAAAGTGATAAAATACTACTCGAAACTATATTATCTATCATTAAACTCGAATGAATCAATGTCACACTGATTCAAACCACAAAAAACCACTCATAATATCCCCTAATAATTCCTACATCCATGATAATCCACCCTCAGTATATCCCCAATCAATAATGTGATCCTAGTATACCACATCTAGAGAGTATTCAAAATGGAAAGTAAATATCTTCGATCGAATAGGATACATCATGATATAATTAAATTTCTATCACTATCAACTTCATAACTCATTAAAATGTGATAAAATAATAATATATCTATAAACTATAACTAAAATTCAAAATAGATACCCCACACAAGGAAATTTTCATGAACATTATCGATCATTAAACCCTCACTATTATAAATATACAGTTCTCGATTAAAGGTGATATGAAACAATTTATTGAAAACCCACTAATCAAATAGTCCTTGTACCCAAAAAATTTTCATGAAAATGGTCAGTACATGCAACATACATGTAGTATAACACATAATAATCTATATAGGTTTTCAATCTAATCAACATTATTATACATAGAATCTATAAAAAATCAAATTAGTTAAACCAACCTATTTTAAAAATAGGGCATGCATTTATAACATGAACTCCTAAGTCATGTTTGACAATATCAGAATAGATATCGGTTCCTCAAGTACAATTGATTAAATACCCAATGAAACACTACCTTTGATATTCTTAATAACATGTACAAGATGAGTAATATGATGATAAATCTCTAATGCTAGTGGGGATTCCAACATCCCCTCCCTTAGCACTGAAGATATGTTTTTCGTAGTCGAAGATCAGAAAAATGTCAAGTGAAAGACACAAAAAACATTATATCCAATGTTTAGATATTATAATATAAGGAAAGAAACAATTCAAAACATGATATTATAGTCTAAATGACCACCCTATAGAATAATTTTCATTTAATTAAAGAACTGTGTCTTGAATAACCTACCATCACATTGGTGAGGTATAATATAATATAGGTTTAAATTAAAGTAACATAATATATTGATGTTAATATCATCTATTCAGGGGTGGTTAAGTAGATAAATGCCATGAATTTATATCTTAATACAATATAATGATTTCTTTTAAACACATTAAATTACTAAACTCCCCATTTTATCTGGAATATAAATCATATAAAATAATATGAATTAATTTGACTCGTACACACCAAGAATAATGCCAGAATACAAACCATCATGTGACACTAGGACATTTAAAAGAGTCCCATAGGCAGTTGTCCAGCATACCTCCTTAGTGGGTCAACTACATCTATATATAATATCCATACTGTACCCTAAGAATATCCAATATATTTCATACAATATTCGAAATATAAAAAAATTAATCAAGGAACTGGTAAATGTTTTTCAAATCTAAGATAGCTCATTGGAATAGTAACAAGGCCATAAGAGCTATTAAAATTCAAAATAGGATACCAAGTATGTTGCGAGACTGTACACTCAAGTGAAGATAATCCTAAATTATAATATATAGTTTATCAACAACAATAAACCCCTCAAATAACCTTACATGAATATTATAGGTATGGAAAAAATTTGAAACATAAATAATATATGATATGTTAGAATGAAATATATTTCAATGTTGTATAGGTAAACATCTACTAATTGGATATCCAAAGTGATGATCATATACATAGAAATATATCCTAAAAATTAAGAAAAATATTGATAAATTGTAGAGACCAAAAATTCTCATACATATATATTACATATTTTAGATGAATATTCATTACATTACATAGTAACATGCATGGATATCATAATGTATTAGTGCTTTAGAGGTTATATACACAATTTTCTTTTTTAGTGAATTTCATCTATATTTCCCATAACTATCTTCTCATTTTGAAATATTCATAAGAATACCATACATAAAACACTAATTCATTATTGGGGAAATAGAAGCCTAAGAAAGGGTTATCTTAGATGACGATTAACAGTAAATAAGGGAAAATACATAAACATAACTTTAGGATAAGGGTATGATAACATAAAAATAACCTATAAAAACTATACCCAACATATCAATGATCAAAATCATTAGTCTTGGAAAAATTATTGGAATTTCATAATCCATGTATCATATGTAATTATATGAACATGATCTAAAAGATCATAATAATGACAGTAGACAAGGACTTATTTCTTACACAGATGCTTATAAAATCATTTAGTTAGTTGTTAAGACAAATTAAAAAAACGTCATAGTAGAATAGGTTCACACCCCGAACCATGATACTATTCAATGTTCTACACAAATACTATCATATTGAATCGAGTCCCTTAATGAAATATGTGAACTCAACATTATAATAATGTATATCAAATGATATATAAATCTTTACTCAATGTATTAGAGTGAGATATAAGTCCCACAAATCACATAAGAAAATCATATATATGTGTGTGATAAGATCAAAAAACAATCATCATATCTGAACACAAGAAATGAAATGGATTTTGTATAACCAAAAAAAAATTAAATTATTTTTTTCAAATATATTAAATCTATTCATTATTTGGTGTTACACACAATATTGACTGTGTCATTCATTACATGCAAGAGCATGATAAAATGAAATATGTCACACAGTTAAAGTATTATTTATTAATATGATAGTCATAACCTAGTCATTGGAATGATGAGTATGAATATGACTACCTACATTATGAAAATTAAAAGTCTACATATGTATATAAAATAAATTCTCTGGTGACTAAATAATTATAAATGAAAATAAAAACAATTCTAAAATAATAGAAACCCTTTCTTAAAAGTAAATTTTTATGAAAAATATATATTCTACCTTAATAAATTATATAAATAACATTTAGTTTGTTATTTAACTTAAAATTATTGATTATATTTTCAATCAAATTTCTAATAACCATATTATGTGTTTTTTAGAAAATGGATAATAATATATCCGATTTTATAGTCAAAAATTGTATTTTATTAAAAAGTAGTTTTTTCTCCTTTCACGCGTATAATTTAGAACCTTTTTTAAAATTTCTAAAAATTTATTTGATACATGATTCTAATTTTTTAAATCCTAATTCCAGTATTAACTTATGATTAATTTTTGTGAATTTTTTAGAGGATAAATGTTTTGAAAAATAGTGAAAATATAATTGTTATTAAGAATTTTTATTTTATTGAATGTTTTTAGAAAATTATAATTTATATTAAGGTATATTTAAAAGTATAAATAAATCAATTTTATATCTATTAATCTAATTTATTTCCTTTGATAAATATTCATATTTAATTTTTATATTAAATCGTTTTATACTTTAGAACACTTTCTCTTTAAAAATCAAATTTCTCATTATGTCTGTCAGATTATTGTTAATATTAAAATTTTCTACTTTTGTGATTGGAATATAGAAGAATGTTTTACTAATTTTGAATCACTAAAATTTTTATATTATATTATGTTCAATATAATTTGGTACCATGATGAATATTAAAAATATTAAAAATTATATTTTGTGTTTAGTGTGAAAATGGGCTTGCGAGGCGGTTAATCTAAATATATAATTTTTTAAACGAATAAAAATAATTATAACTCCCATTTTATATCCATATTTCTTATTTATATCATATTTTATTTACAATTTATGAATTTTCTCTTTGTTTCATGCAAAAAATGTGGTTACGCCTTTTTAAAAAAATAACAGGTGATCCCCTCACCTCACTTATAAAAAGCCTCTGACTCTCCTCCCATACTCACTCATAAAAACCATTTGGATTGAAAAAAACAAATAGAATCATTAATTCTAAAATACCATACAATAATATTTAAATATCTCATAGATTCAACCTTCTATGCCTTTTAGTGATACCAGAAGAATTTTACCAAATAAGAGGTACCACACCTAAACGAGCGCTTAATATTATTTCATCCCTCGCCTCCTTAAATTTATATTGAAACAGGTTTATTTAATACCCTTGGTATCTTACACATAATATTATTTTTTATTGTTATGGTCATAACATACAACCATGTCCTCTTCCATTAAATGTGATGTGAAATCATCATTTTTCTGTATAGCAGACCAGGACCGAGCAAACCTATGTTATTAGTTTTCCATAAAAACCCCTCAAGGATTTCTGTAATCAGGGATTTATTTTTCTTATATATATATATATATTTATTTATTATATTATTATTATTTTTTCATCATTATATCTCAAGGTACGTCTTATTAAACATTAGTTTAGAATAAGATAACATTATTCAATTGTACGGAGGGATAGTGCCTCGCAAAGAGATATGATTCATTCACGCATTTTGTTGAGGATAAAAAGGATAGATTTAATAAAAACATGTAAAATATATGAAATGAAAATAATAATGTAATAGTAATATAATATTTAGGTTCCCTTTATTATTTCCTAAAATTAATGAAAAACAACATTCACACATATATAAGACATATAGTCTTTATAAACTGGGTATTTCATTGTATATCTCTACATTTTAAGCATCACAATAAATACATTTATACTAAACATATATGATATTTATATAATGATTAAAATTTTAGATATTATGGATTCATTATCAAATTGATAAGACCAAAAATTAAAAATCAAAATATAAATGAATAATAAAGAAGTGATTGGCCAAAACATGACTTTATCATGCAATTACAAATAAATGGGGAATAAAAGGTCATAATTTAATAATATTTGATAATATATATATATATATATATTAATTTATGGTTTATTAATATACTTAAAATACTATTATATTTAATATAATAGGTTTAAATATACAAGTTCGATGTCTCGTCATATAGTAAGGGATTTATAATGTCTCTTTTATTCCCTAGTGTTTTATTTCATATTAACCACTCTTTAGTATTATGTGGTAGATATAAATCCACATTAAAACACTATATAATTAATATATATATATTAAAAAATTGATGTTTTTATTTTATGGTATTCTTTATGGGAGCTTAAGATGCAAGAGATTACTAACACAGTAATAATTTTCCATCTCACATTAACTTATGTTAAACACATACCATATTCAACATATATTACTTTTATATATATTATATACTAACCATTAATTTATTTTATGTTTATTCTATAAAAATTATTATATTTAAATTTCTATTTTTGAATAAATATTTCTTAGGGTTTTCAATTTGATTTTTTCCTACATCGTAAAATATTTTTTCTTAATTTTCCTTCTTGGGAAGATATGTTTTGTTAAGAACCTTACATATTTATAATTATTATATAAAACATTTTTGACATGTAATATAAGGGATTTATTTAATATCATTATATTCTATGTTTTATATAATGTTTTCATTTATGGGGCCTACCATTCTATGTTCCCATTGTGGTAATGGTTTTATAATACAATCTCATTATTTAACGGGATTATTTACGATTTTGTTTCCATTAATGAAATAGTATGATCTATATGTCATGAAACTCAAGATATTTATTATCTTATGTTTATTTCATGTTGATACTTGTTTCCCATAATTTGTTTTTTATTATGTACACAGAAAAAATAAAAAAACTTTTTTTAGAAAATCATCATTATATCTCTTTTTGATTAAAACCATTTTTTTCTCAAACCATGTTTCCTAATAATGATTTAATTTTTTTTTATAATTATAAAAATAGTTTATTAAAGAATATTTTACCCATGTTTTATTTTTTTAAAAAGTTTGTATTGAATCATCTAATAATAATCCAAAAAATACATGTTTGAACTTTACTAAAAATGTGAATGAATTTTTTGTTTTAAAATATAAGATATGAAAAGACTTTTTTTTTCTCAATACCATTAATTTAATTGAAGATTATTTTTAAAATTTCCATGATTATTTTAATAAAAATGTATTTTTAAATTTTTTTAATTTTTATAAACATTTTGTCCAATTGGAACTGTGTTTTTCATCAAAAAAAATTTTGTAATGATTTGTAATGATTTTTATGTATGTTTGAATGATAATTTTCATATAATATGATTTCCAAAATGATTTATTATGTTTTTCCATAATGTATTTTGAATTAAATATTATTTTCCTCAAGATATATTTTAAATGATTTTTAAAGCATCCATTATATGATTCAAATATTATTTTCAAAATAGTATTTCTAAGATGTTATATGATGTTCTAGACTTAAAAAAATAATTTGAATGATATGTTAATTTCCACAATAAATGTATTAAATTATTTAAAAGATTTTTTATATGTTTTAATGATTATTTTGAATGAATATGATTTTCATAAATTTTTATAAAATGTTTCTTTTTAGAAATTTCTTTTAATGAAATTTTATTTTCCCCGAGAAACATTTTAAATGATATTTAAATACGATTTAACATCTTAGATGACATACTATGATGTTCCCTATGCCTAAATGTGGATATGATCCATGGATAAAATTTTTATTTTTTCTCTTAATTAATTATGTTTGTGGTTTCATGATGTTTATGAAACATCTTTCACTTATACAAATTTAACAATGTGCGGAAATATTTATGAAACTGACCTATTTACATGGGTTTTAAAAAGGTGGAATGATTACCAAATTATGAAATTTTTCTCTTTTTTATATGTAATTATATGTGTTAATTTTTATAAAACCCATTACATTTCATGGGTTATTATATGATGATTTTTTATTCTCTTGTGGCATGAATACATATTATTTTGACTATTTGACAGTTGGGTCATATATCTTTCTCTAAGTAATTCTATAAAGATTTATATCTTATGAGATAGTCAAGACTCGATGGGGTGATCTATGTTTAGTTAGGGACATTATCTATTATGATTGTCTTGAAAGTGATCCTTGACTAATATAATGGTTCAGGGAGTGATCCCATTATACTATTATATTCATGACAGTAATCCATGATTAATAAAGAATTAAATTTTAATCCTTATTAGTTTTCCACAAACCAGTGTATTGTGAAAATGTTATTCTATTATGTCTTGTGTTATTTCATATCCTTATAATTCATGTCATATGAATTACCAATATTTATGACATTACTCGTGATTACGATCTTTTTATGTGGGGTATGTTTTTAAAAAGGATATTCTCATTCTCTTACACCATTAATGAAATGTTATTCTAAAATAACTCCCTTGTTTTTCATAACTAAACATATGATCTCATCCATTATTATTTTTTCTTTTCCCAAGATGTGAATAATAGTTTTATGTAGGGTGTGTCTAAAAACATTACAATGTGGTATGATTATTATGATATATTTTTTAAATCGTTCATAAAATAGAAAAAATTTATATTTAGTCACAAATGGTAGTAATCGATTACAATCCTAAGGAGTGTATATGTGTAATGTAATAAATTTTAATCTAAAATATTTAAATAAATTAATTAAATGTTTTAGTCTCTGTATTTAGTATTATAGGAAATCTTTTGTTAACCATTTTAAACTAGGATGAGAAACAATTAGTAAAATCCCAAGAGAAATTTCATAGAATATATATTGGGATGTTTATAAAGATATGTTTATACATGGGTCATTGTATAAGAACATTTACTAGAATATTTTTAAAGGATATATTTTTTGATTTCCAAGTAATTAAAACCCATTTTGGATTCTACAAGTTGATGTGACTCTATTATAGAGGTAATTAGAGGTAATAAATCTAAGAATGGTTCATTGATATATAATCAATCATCACTTGGGATACAAAAATGGTCCTCGCTACACACTTTGTTTGAATATACCGGAATACATGCTTTATAAATACACAATATCCTTATAATCCATCACTAGGGATTTAAATAGATGATGAATATGAGTTATAAAGGATAAAAATAAGGTGGAATATATTGAAAAGATTATTTCATGTTTTAAGCATTCTATAATTGATTTTTTTATTATGTGGATCCCCATTCGTATTATAATCTATCTCATTGTGATTTAATGGATTTAGTCAATAATAGTAACAAGATAAAACATGATCAATGGTTAATGTGATAGTTAATGTGTTGATGATAAAAAATGGGATTACAACTATAGTGAGTGATGTTGTAATTATGCCTAAAATATTATCCTTATATATGACCATAAACATCCACCACAACAATCTCCCATACTCAAAAAATATAAGAATGATTGATTTTGTTGAGATTTGGTGTGGTGGAGACCATAGATTAAAGAAGAATATGATTTTTATATATTATGAATGTGGTAAAAATCACCCAAGTGGATTTATTTGAGGAATAATAAGATGTTTTGTGTGTGGAAAAGAAAGAAACAATGAAAGTAAATTTAGATGAAATATTATATGCTTGGTTTACAAAATATACGAGAATAATGATATTCCAGGGTTATAATCGATAGTCAACTATTTAAAATGTGAAATTTTTGAGAATTTTTCAAATCAATGTCCTAAGAAGAATGATCAGGAAGATAATCATAAAGTTTGTATAAGTGGTGGTTATATTTCAAGTCATAAAGAGAAAAAAAATTACATATGAATGAAATAAGTGTTATGGAATAAGAATATAATGCATGTTCATTTATTTAAGAATGAATTTGATTGATTGGAGTGTTTTTGTGATCAAATATAAGAATCATGTTACATAAATCCTAAAATATTAAACGGTCTTTCTATATAATTTTTTCATTAAGGATATTAAGAAATATGTTGAATGGTGTTGATGAAATAGAAGTGTGATTTAATAGAAATATGTTATTTTGATTATGAGAAGTTAACTCTTAAAAATTCTTTTATGTTGAGGTAGTGGTGATTAGTTTGGATAACGAGATTATTGATATGGATAATGTAAATTGGATTGTATTGTTGACCATGGAACTGATTAATTATTTTTCCAAAAAGTGGTTTATATTATCATTTATGAAATTTATAATTTTATTTGATTTATAAAATATATTCAATAATATGTGGACTTATTTTTTGAATGAGGTTGTATTCATGTCTTCAATTTTTTTGATAATTTTTATTTTAACCATTATTGAAAAAAAAATATGCCTATATTATTCACATATTTGGTATGTGAAAATCAAGATATAATTTTTAATATTTGGGGTATTAATGTTAAGTAGATTTGGTGAAATTTAGTAACCTATGATATTAATTTTGAACTTCTAAATGTTCATAAGGCTGACCATTTTCGTAAAGGGTTAATTTTATTTTTTTGAAGATGTTTTAAAGGAAAAGTTATTAATTCATGATATAAATATTCATGCATAAATTCTGCTAAACTTTTTTTTTATAATAAAAAACAATGATGAATGGAATGAATGATAATTCATTTATATATGTATTTTTTTCTCTTGATATGAAAAATCAATCTCTTAGAGTATGATATGAATTGGAAACTATTCAATGCACAACCAATGGATGATACTATTCTTATTAAATGGAATAAAATCAACTAAGTATATATTCTCATTATAATTCCCCATCATTTTGATTAAATTATGAAATAATTTTTTCCCATTTTAATAATTTTTATTATACCAATGACATTATTCCCTCCTTTTTTATGGCATTCTAGTCATTAAGTTTCTCCAAAACATGATCTCTATTAGTCTCCACAAGTATTCATGTTATTTTTTTCTCTTCTATTTCCATGTTTTCAATTCCAATAAATGTTCTCATTTTTTACAACCAAATATCTATTATTCTAGATTACCATCACACAACTCTTTACATCTATTCAATTGTAATATTTATTACCATATTTTACAATGTAGGATTCCAAAAATGGTACTCTTAAATGTTAAACCCCTTTCCTACCAAACACAAGTTAAAAATATACGGAAAAAAATTATTTAAGGTTGGTAGAATATAACACCTGAAGTTTTTCTGAAATATTTTTTAAAATAAATTTAATAATTTTTATATTTCATTTCATATGAAATAATAAGTTTAGTTGGTGTTACATGTAACTTTGAGTTTAAATTAGTTTGGAATTATGGTTAAAATAATATTTATAAATATAATTGTTATAATCTAGCTATTTAAATGGACAATATGATTAGTATTAACTAAATTATGAAAAAAACATGATTTAAGTATATATATTATATTAACTCTTTATTGAACAAGAAATTACAAATATAAATAAAAATGTTATAAAAATAAATTGAATATTTTTATCAATATTATTTTTATGTAAAAAAATGTGTTTTATATAGTTAAATTAATTAAATATGTATAATTTAGATATTTTAATAAAAATAATAAATTATACTATCAATGATATTTTTAAAGATCATATTTATATGTTTTCTAGATAATAGATAAGAATAAATCCAATTTATATAGAAGAAACAAATTTGATTAAAAAATAATTTTCTCTCTATTATCATACTAAAATTAAAAATAGTTTTTTAAACATCAATAAATTTTTTCGATAAAATTAATCAAATTTTTGAAATCTTAATTTCAATATTATAATTCATTGATGTTTTAATAATTTTCTCGAGTAGTATATTTTTCTAAAAATAGTGAAAAAATAACGAAATTTATAAATAATTTTGAATTCTTTTAATTATTTTGAAAACATAGAAATTGTTTTAATGTGGTATTCAAATAAATATTACTATAATTTTATATCTATTATTAAAATGTATTTTTTTATAATCTTTATATTCAGTTTGGATATAAATTAACTCTAAAAATTTGAACATTTTCTCTTTGGAAACCCTCTTTTTCATCACTCTAATGAAATTAATTTTAAATTTATGTTTTGCACTATATTTTATAGAATTTATAATAATATATTAAATTTTTTGAATCATCATAATTTATATTATCCAATAATAAAAACATAATATTTTCTATAATGAATATTAATAATATTAAAATTTATTTTTCTCGTTTAAGGTAAAAAATTAGTTTACAGGGGGGTCAAAAAAATTATAACCGATAAAAATGAACCAAAAATGTAGAAACCCCATTTACATGTAATATTTAAACCATGTATATTCTAGGATCTATAATAGAACATTTTTAATCATTGTGTCATGTGTAAATCGTGGGTACACATTTTTATTTTGAAAAATTACAGTAGTACCACTCACCTCATTTATAAAATGCCACACCCACTCATATCCAATTAATAATTTTAACACCATTTGGATCATAAAACCAAATCCCAAATAATTTTTAATTCATTCATCCAGTCCTAGAAGCGTTTTTCTTTTATATAGACAACATATAAAGCTTTTTAGGGAAAACAAAATGAAGTTGTCCGAAGAATATGTAACTCCCAAAAATGAGCATTTTATTTTATTTCTACCCTCACATCCTTATTTTAAAAAAAATCTATGATATAATAATCTCATTATCTTCCAAAATATTAGATGTTGTTATATTAATTTCATTTCATGGAACCATTTTCTCTTCCATCAAAAGGTATACGAAATCATCATTCATGTGTACGGTGGACTACAACCTCAGGAAATAATAAAATTTGTTTTTCATAACCACCAATCACGGATGAATATAGTTATTGATTTATTTTATATATATGAAATTTATGATATTATTATGCTTTCAGAATCATGATATCACATCTCAGTTTTTATTTTCATTCTATGGGAATATGTTAACATTATTCATTTTTACAGTATACTACTGCCTTGTAAGGTGATGTGTTTTATTAACTATTGAAATTGAATGTAATAAGGTTGGGTTTAATAAAAATATGCGATATATATGAAATAAAAATATTTCAATATTTTTTATATATAATTTACCTTTATTTCTATCTTTCCTTTTCAAAAATGGAAACAACATTCATTCGTATGTACAGACTACCTTCTCTATGAATTCTATACTTCTTTTTTTGTATCTACCTTTCATGGGTAACTATAAATACACATATACTGATTATATATGATATCATTATCATTGTAAAAATACTGGTGATGATGAATCCAAGAATAAATTACAAGGACCAATAATATAGAATAAAAACATACAATATAACAAAGATGTTATTTCCCAAAATGTGACATTAATAAGGATTTGTTCATAAAAAGGTAATAAATTGTCATAATGATATATTATATGATATGATATATATATATATATATATATAAATTTCAATAATTAATTTATAATGAACTTTATTTTATTATACATGAGGCTTGAATGTGTATAATGAAATTCGAATCTTTTGCTAAGGGGTTTCGAGTTTGTCTTTTTTTTTCTAAGAGGCTTATGAAATTTTCACCACTCTTTTATTTTTTCTGGTATAAATTCTTTCAGATTGATATATTATAGCTGGAGTATATTTATTTTTATGGTATATGGCTTCACATTATTTTATTATTTAATGGGGCTTACAATTATAGAGATTACTGAAGAATAAATAGATTTTTTCTCCCTTTTTACATATATGAGACACATGAAATATTCTCCTCCTATTCCTTTTATGTTTTTTATATACAACCCATGAATGTTATTATAATTATCATCCAAAAAATTATTTGGAATTATATATATATTTTAGGATAAATATTTCATGGGTTTTACGATTAGAATAATTCCAATGTGGTAAGGGATTATTGTCACAAATTTCCTTCTTTTAAACATTTTTTAAATTTGGAACCTCCATTATAAGGTCTATATAAAACCACAAAAACATATAATATCATGAATTAACAGTTTGTTCATAAAATTTCATTATTTTTTTATTTTTTTATGATTATGATTCCTATATGAAAACATTATGATATATATCTAATAAAAATAAATAATTTTATTCTCCTCCATTTATTTCATTACAATGCACGGTATTACATTATTTTAATCTTCATATGTACATAAGAGTTAAATATATTGTTCTAAAAAAACATTTTGTGTTTATCTCTTTGGTGAAAACCCATTATTAATCTAAAACCATGTTCTCTAAAAATGTAATTAAAATATTTTTAGTACACTCCAATGACTTTTGAATTTAATTTTTACAAATTTTTGAATTTTTCAAAAATCCATATAAATATTCATTTCATTTTCAATAAAATGCTCATTCAATGTTTTCTGAATACGTGAATGGAATCTTTGTTTTTTCATATATTGAATGGACATAATTTCTCAAAATAATAACCATTATTTCATTTTAATATTACATTATAGGTTTTACATTTTGATTTAAAATAAAATGGCTTGAATAATGTTTTATGTTCTAAATTTTTTTTCAAAGACGAAATGATATTTTCCTAATGAAATGATTTAAATGATTTTTGAAGATACATTTATACGTTTCAAAGATTATTATCAGATATAAATATTTACAAAATATTTTATTATTAGTCATTTTAAATTTATTTATAGAAAATAAAATTTTATTGAATATTTTTTAAAATGATTTTTATGGATTCCTTTATATTTTCAAAACTGTTTTATGAATTTTTAGTTTAAAAAGGTGATTTAAATAATAATTTCTTTCAAATAAAAATAAATGATTTTGAAGGATTCCTTTATATTTTTCAATGTATATTTTAAAATAAATGGATTTCGACAATTTTTTATGAATATTTTCTTAATAATTGGAGTTTAAAAAAAAGAAATTTTCCTTAAGAGATGCTTAAATGATCATTAAAAAAATTTCTTAATAAGATGAAATCCATTAATGATACCGATGATTAATTATATATATGATCCAAGGATACCATAATTATTCTTTCTCTAGATGGTTTACTACTATTATGGAACAATATTCATGAAACAAATATTTATTATATGGGTTATGAAATAAATAAATGATTATGAAACCCACCCACTTTTATGGTTAATTATATTATGGAATGATGAAATAATTATTACACCACTATATTTTCCTTAGGTTATAATATTATTTAAGGTTTATGAAAACTCTTTAATTTTATGACTTATTATATGAAGAATTGTCTATTTATTTATAGAACACATATAAATATTATTTATTATAAGACATATGGGACCTATATCTCTCTCCAATTCATTTGGTAATGATTTATATCTAATGATATATATAGGATTTGAAGGTGGAGTGAAATAGGATCTGTATAGAAAACATTCTACTATGATTGTCTTATGACTGAACCATGACAACGATGATTGTTTTTAGAAAGAATATATTCCACTATGATATCATTAGAAGTGATGATTGACTACTATAAAAATAATTTTCTATTCTTATTTTTATGGAAAAAAAATAAATATTATCCTAAAATTATTCTCTCATTGATCCTTTAATTTTGATTTCATTATGATTCATGAATTAATAATGGTCAATCTTTGTGTCATAAATAAATACTATGATATTGATATGCAGGAAATGTTAATCAAGGTTATGATGATGTTCTAATTATGATATGTTCATATTATGCTTATATCTCTCCCATTATTTTCTATACTATGCATATTAGATCACCGATTATTATGTTTAATTTTACTATGTTATAATGAATTTTTTATATAGGGTATTTATAAAATTAATATTTTATAAGAAGATATTTATGGGTTATTTTAAAGATCAATCATGAAATAAAAACATATATTATATTGTGTGAACTAGAACTAAACCATTATGATTCTCAGGCATTCATTTTTGTAATGTAAATATTATTCATCTATATGTTATAATATATATATATATGAAAATTTTATGATGATATTGATTACCCAAAAATTTCTTGATAACATAAAATGTGGAAAAGAATCAGGTTTGATAATAATTTCATCATTTTATCATAGTACTACCCATGTAAAATGTTACGGGTTTTGTAATATTTTTATCAAGGTGTAACTTGTGGTTTGGAAATTTGTCTCATAAATAATGTTTCATTATTTAAATAAAAAATTCTTAGAAAATATTGATATTATTTGATCACAAACACCTAAAAATAAAATCAACATAAATAGATTTCATCATAGAAAGAAAAAAAATCTGAAAAAAAATTCACATTTAGTGCTTTATTAGGTAAATAATCATTAATTCAAAAAGTTTTTTTAAAAATAAAAAATCATAAAACATATTTGAAAACTATTTTATTGATAATAATATTTAATACTATTAAAATAAACATCAATAATCATTAAAAATGAATCATTATGAACATATCATCTCCTCTTTGAATTTTTTTTATAACATTAAACTTTTTTTAAATAATATTAAATAAAAATAATGTATAAAAATTATATTGGAATATAAAATTAATATAATGTTCATGATGGAGGTATCTTCTATTTTAATTGTTCAATTTAATATAGATATTCCATTTTAATTTAAAATAAAATACAAACGGCCATTGTTTGGTAAACAAATGAAGATTCCAGTAAAAAAATTAAATAAACACACAAATAGAAAAAATGTATTTAATAATTTATTTTAATACAATTAAAATACTTTTTGAAATCATTTCAAGAATACATATATAGGAAGGAAATTTTTTTTCAACCATAGAATGAAATAAAGAGTATCATTCATAAAAAATTGAACTATTTAGTATATAAAGAGAATAAAATGAATGGAAATATGTATTATCCAAATATAACTATAGGTGATAAAGTTTCATGATTTTCTTGAAGTTATATCTTTTTTTATCATGAGAAGAAAAAATAATAAAAAATATTGATAAATGATGAGGTTGTATCATAAAACCCTTACCACTCTTGTAGAATTGAATCATAAACCCCATGAAAGACAGATCCTACAATTTTTATTTAAATACCAATAATATTTCTGATAAAAATCAGAAAATATATTAATGGTTATTATATGAATCAACTAAATAAAACACATGGTAAATATGGTATTTGTCTCATATAAAATAAAAGTGAGATGGAAATCTGTTACATTTAGTCTAGACATCATTTGTACACATTCAACCCTCATTAATTTTAAACATTAGTAAATTATACACAAATTATTGAACCATTAATATATATATATATCATACCATATATGATTTAATTATGTCTTTTTATCACCTCTTTAATATTTAATCACGTGTTAAGGTCACATTTCGAGCTGTAAAAACATTGTTTTGTATGTATGTTTTGATTTGTTATTTTATTATTCTTATAAGATTTATAATGGATCTAGAGTCTCTATAATTTTAACCATGATATTTATATCATATATATTCATTATATATTTACCTAGTGTTATCTATATGTTTTAGGTATAAAAACTAGAATGCAATATTTATGGAGATGGTAGGCCATATGACGCATGAAAATTGTTTATATTTTATTATAGGATTTAAATAAGAAAGTTAAGTAAAATATTAAAATTATAGAATCATTTATATGTCATATATATTACATTTCATCATTAAAAACATCCCTATTAGCTTCCTTTTAATGCATTATAGAATCACATCACTTTGTGAGTTGGTAGTTTCACAAACACATGATCGATGTTATCATATTCCCAAATAACATAAATTAAAATGATATATGTGATATAATAATTAAAAATATATAATAATATCATGAATTTAATATATAATAAATTTATCCATTATTATATACTTACGTGAGTGGTGGTGATCAAAAAAATATCATCGGTTCACGGGGTGGTTGTCAGTCGTATACATGAATTATAATTTCTAATCCCATTTTATAGAGGTGGTATGGTTATAGATCATTCCCATAATATAAAAATTTGTAATTATATTAATGATACTTAGGATATAATATCATCATTGGTAAAAAATATTTTATGGATGTGGAAAATGAAATAAAAGTAAAACACTCATTGAAGAACGTTGCCTACATTTCGGGCAACCTCCTTAGGCATACACCAAAACCATTGATTGATTATATTTATGAAAAAAATAAGGATTCTAGGATGATATGAGGTAATTAATGAATATATTTGTTTACATAATGGCTGAATCATATGGTTTTGGATGTGTGAATTGGATAGTATATGGGGAAACCTTTTATTTGTGAGGTGAGTGGAATACTACTATTTTTTGAATAAAATAGGTGTACCCACGTTTTTCACATGAAAAAAGGCTCAAAATAATTTCATTATAGATTATATAATATGTATTGTCGAAATATTCCCATAAAAGGGGTGGTGGATAAGTTTTGGATCCATTTAAACTGCTATATTTTTTTTTAACCCCCATTATACATATTTTTACCTTAACCTTGATAGTTAATTTTATTATTTTTACTATTTATTATGGATGAAATTAACCTGAAATTTTTATATAATAAAAATATTCTGATTTATTACACAGAATACATTTTAATAAATTCCTTTAATTAAATTCAAAAAATTATATTTAAAATTAACCTCATAGACATGAAAAAAATGCAGTTTTTCAAAGAGAGAATGCTCATATGTTTAACGGGTTTCTCTATCAAAATTTTATAAAAATATTAAAATAAACTCAAATGAATATATATATATATATACATATATATATAATTAATATATTTTTAATTTTAAACCTTCCATAAAACAACATCACTGTGTTTAATGTTGTATTGGAATTGACATTTTTTAATAAAAATTGGAATATTTTACTATTTATCGAAAACATATCTTTTCATAAAATTGTAAAAAATTAACTTTGAGATATTTTTAAAATTTGGATTTATATTTTTTTCCAAAATATCTCTACAATGTGGAAAAAAATTTAAATTCAAATCCCATGAAAAGTGAAAAAATTATTTTAGAAATATACATTTTTAATCATAAAAATGGATTTATTCTTATCACTACTCTAAAAAACACAAAATTTGTTTGTTAATTTTTTGAAATATATAATATATAAATTTCATTAATTTCATTATAAAATTGGACTATTTATTTATTTTGATAAAAAAATTTCCTTACAAATGTTTTTCATAAAAATATTTATGTTATTTTAAAAAAAGATTTTATTCTTATTTGTAATTAATTGGTCATAGGAAAATTAATTTTATATACATGAATAAATAATATATTTTCATAATTTGGATAATATTATTCATACACACCATTCTAATGGCTAGGTGATAACGATTATATTAAATAATTATATATTAGTTTTATGCCTTTTTCATTTAAACCAGGTGTTTCATGTAACACAATATAAACTCAGTATTGTATGAGACGTAACCTCAACCAAATTTTTTATGTGTGATGTAATCTTACCATGGTGTTTTATTCCTTATAAAATATTTTGAAAATAATAAATTTTTTTGAGAAAAAAATATTCCACATAATGTTTATGGGTTATATTCTACACCCTTATATAAATTTATTCCTCCCAAATTTACATTATTCATTGTAAAAAAGGGTTTAACATTTAAAAATTCCTTTCTGAGAAAACCCCATCGTAAAAATGTTTTAAAATATTCATTTTAATATAGGGAAATGGATGTGTGAATTCCATCTTTAATAACATGTAATAGGTTTCCAAAGAGGATAACATTCTTGTGAAATAATGATTTACACACGGATGAAATAAATACTATCTAAATAATTATAAGTACTGGTTGATATCATTGATTATGATAAATTTAATGATAATTTTAAAATAAATCACCAAAAAATGATAATAATAATAATAATAATATGTGAGAAAAATGTCAGCAATATCATCCGAAATGATGGTAATAAACTAATATTTTTTCAATATTTTTTCTATAATTTGAATAATTTTAATGGGATGATATAATTGCATTAATTTATTCCACTTTAAATGCACAATATAATCATTTGATTATGAATATATCTAATTCTACTTCATCTGTTATTCAAATAAATGATTATTAATTTTGTATGCCTGAAGCACTAATGGATCACATGATCTATAATATAATTAATATTCATTACTTTTATCTCTATTTTTCATTATAAAAAAATGGTTAGGACATGTTATCCAATATATATAAATACCCATATGGTGAAGTAACATAATAATCACTAAAACCGCATCTAATTACCAACAGAAATGATTTCATAAATTGTTGACTTTATGATCCTTCCAAAATAAAAAATATATGAAGGTTATTATATTCCAAAAAAATCAACATAACATCAATATTAAAAATCTTAAATAGTCTCTCTTTATTTTTTCCATAAAAAATATGTGAATAACTTATTCATATATTCTCCTCAATCTTGGTAATGGTTAAAAATACTATAAATACTCAATAAAAACATTCTCACTTCCACGTTCAATAAATAAAATCACATATTGTGCAATATATTACATAAATACAATAAAGATGAAAACTGCATCAATGATATCATAATCTACTTTGTCTACAAATAATTAATTATTTAAAAGGTCATAAATACAGTAGAATTTATTTTATTAGTATCAATAATCTATTTATCCCAACTAGAAACCATTTTCTAACCATCTGGAACAAATTAAGAGTTATTTTTTTCATTAATCAAATATCACCGTATCATTAAATTAATTTTCTAATATCTGCATACCATAAATCATATTATTGAAACTCATTAATGAAAAAATAATATGGAACCATCTATTGATGATTCCTGATTCAAATAAAAATAATACCACAATTAAAAATAAAATTTATTAAATCTGAATATATAAACACATTAATCACTAAATATTGATTATATTATGTTAACCAGGATCAACTTATTATTCCTTAACATATAATTTCTTTCATATTTTATTTTTAGTCTCTTTATCATCAACAATATAATAAATTCTCATAAAACCATATTGATTCTCTTCATGGTATTTTTTTAGGAAATAAATCATCATAATTCTCATATATTATTCATTTGAATCATTAAATTGTTGTAGATGTCATAGGGGTCATTATTATCAACGATTTTGTTAACCAAATATTTCATTTTTCTTATACAATTACATCCATTAGGTTATTTTCCATATTCAAGATATGTTTTTATTACATTGAGACATTTCTGTGAGTTCTTCTACCCATATACATGACATAAAATAAATTTCCTCTTCATTCCTTTATGGCCTCCTCCACCAAATCTCTCAAAAAGATATATCCTTATCTTCAATGGTGAGTGGTAATGTTTCTTAAGGGGGTATTTTTTAATAATATATCATGATAACTCTTTATGTATGGATAAACGATCTTTAAACCCAATTATTATCTCATTTAATCTCTCTTCAACACAGTTTCTATCACATTAACCATTGATCAAGTTCTATCAACTTACCACCATTGACCAAATCCAAAAAACATAGTTTAAGAAATAAAAAACATAGTGGGGAACCAATTAATGATGAAAATTCACATAGAATATGAATAAATAATTTCACATTATTGGTAATATACAATACCTTAGGTTTATCCTAGGTCATTTAAACTCATCATGTATTTAAAAAAATCACGATGCTTCATAAGATTTCGTAAATTTCCAAATCATATATCCTTATTGTGTCAAAAAAATTGTGTAGTAATGATATTTTTCATTCACAATGTGAATATTGATTCTAGATAAATATTCAAACTAAGTCTTATTTCCCATATCTACCTTATTTCTAGATTAAAATCTGATGGTAGTATCCCGACAGGGATTTAATATCATTGAAACAAGATGACCAACCCTTTACCAAAATCCCGATAAATTTTTCAATACATTGAATCATCAATATACGTATCCTTAGACATACCATTAGTTTTTTTAATATTTTTATAATATAATAGTTTCATATTTAAACTAATAAAATATTTTCATAGAAGCATTAGTAAAAAAACTTCATAAATATATATTACATCACTTAGATGAATATTCATTACATTACATAAACACATGAATGAGGATTATATTGGTCTAGTGGATTTGTATATTGGAAACCTAATTTTTTAATTTATTGAATTTAATTTAAAAATTCTTCCAAGGATCATTCCATTTAATACACTTCATACACATACCCTACCTAAAACCATTTTTAATAGCATGTGTAATGGAAACATAAGAATGGTTGAGCTCCGATTCTCATAAAATGTAAAAAGTATAAAATATAAAAACATAACATGAGAATAATGGTATGATAATGTCATCAAAACATATTAAAACCATGCCATGGAAATAAAATATCTAAATCTTGAGTCATGACATAATTATTTCATTTTCATAAGATTTGAATCAAATGGAAGTTAAAGAAAATTTTCCCTAATATGACAACATTAACATAATACATTCAATTTTTTCATACATATATGCATAGAAAATAATTTCTTTAGAAGTCAAATATAATTTCTGAATATATTATAGTGGAATTGTTTCACTCCTGAAAGTATTATTGTAGTCACGGTTCACTCCCAATACTATAATAGAAAATAGTTTCACTTAATGATCTATGTTTTATCCTAATTATAGTATTATATATCTCATGACATATTAATCAATAATTAATGAATTCATGGGGGATATAGGTCCCACCGATCACATAATGAAAATTATTCTTATGTGTTGCACAAGATAATAAAACAAGTATTATATAAGGACCCTTGAAATGAAATGGTTTTTATAAATATTTCATCCCAAAATTATCTTTGGAAAAGAAATATATTTCATAATAATTTCAGAATTTAATCCACTAATAGCTAGTAGAAATGGAAGTGGGATTCATATTTATTTTATCATGGAATAACCCATTTAAGTGGAAGGGTTTCATAATGGTCTTTTAATCATAAACGTAAACCATTAAGATAAATAATATCAATGGTATCGTTGTATCTTATACCAATTAATAAATACGTAAAACAAATGTATATCATCATAAAAGTAAAAAAAAATTTAAAAAAATCAAATAAAAAATTTCACAGGGATAATACATTTTATATTATTTTTTTTACAAATAATAATTCATAAAATATTCTTGGAAATAATTTTATTTCAAAATAACCTAAAAATACTATAAAGGAATATTTAAAATCAATATAAAAATTAAAAGTGATAAATACATTTTATGGTTTGAAAATTACACATTCTAAAACATAAAACATTATCATTTTTTAAAAATAACTTTGGAAAAATATAAAGGATAGTTCAAATAAAATAATTATAAGGCCCCAGACTTAAACCTTACTTTAACTTGAGTTATTACAAGATTACACATTGAGGATCTTTTCAGGTTTAGATTTTTAGAGAATTAGATCATGAAACTTGCATTAAATTCCACATTTAAACAAGGTGGTTACATAAAACACAATATTCATTCTTCCCATCAATGGAAACCTATTTAAAATAAAACACGGAATCTTTCTTGACACATCCTTGACACTATCGTCACATCATGTACCTTTCCCTTGACCTGTGAAAATCATTTCAAAAACTTGGGATGAGTATAAAAAGCTCAGTAAGGGTTATAAAAATATGGAAAGGAAACATGAGTTCATATATATATAAGAATGAAACCATACTTTACCCATAAAACATAGGTATATCAAATCATGAATAAATCATAGAAAACATAAGACATAAAGGTAACTTGAGGCATTCATAACATTCTTACGTAGGGAGTAACCATCTTGGTTACGTTTGGAATACCCATCACAGTATATTCCCTAAATCTCTTCGGAGAAACCTTAACGTTTCACTCCTTCGCGTTACCCAATGCATTGGAGAGCTATATCGGGCTCAGCCGCCCTTAGTTTATCACGGAACCACCCGTTCTTCATAACAATGCCCAAGAACCATAACATAATCATATCACATAAACATGAATAAAGGAAACATAACATTTCTACATTTCAATCACAATATAACATTTTAGGATATTGAAATAATGAATCCATTCAAAAAGAAACCATTTCCAAAACCATTTAAAACATTTAATAATGAGATTTTTGAACCAAAGTGTCCCATACCACCTTGAAGCTTTTAACATTTTAAACCATTAATATCCATATAAATAAATCCTTAAAACCATTTTGAAAACATGGATATTAATAATAACAAATAATTAAAACATTTAAAACGATATTTTGGTTAAAGGGGTTTTACAAAAATCAGAGACACTTGAATACAATAATCGAGGAATAACATTTAGTCAGAACTTTATAATATCATGAGAATAAAATGATTCATGATATAATACTCCAAAGGATAGTATATACACCATATAAGAGTGAATTGGTGCATAACAACAATGAACCCTCAATAGAAATGTGATGAAATCCCTTATAAAGAAGGTATCCTTAAATTAAGGACAAATAAATCTCAAAAATATGTGTGAAAAATATATATACACCCAATATAAGTGGATATTAAGTGTAAAACAATAAAAGGTCATTCACACATATTCAATGGATGACATATTCAATGACTACAAGTTGAACCCAAAGAAATCTAAATTGGGTTAAAAAGTTCCCTTGACAGCCTAACGGCATCACATCAAAATGAGTTGATGAGAGATAAAAAGTGTATCTCATCACTTGGACATAAAATTTACATCAATAAGGATGTATGAGAACATATCCCAACATAAAAATATGTAAATTAAAAGACCCAATAAAAGAAGTCTTTTAAAAAAAGGAGGGTGAAAGGTTCCCTTACCGACTTGGGTATCTTTCAAAACATACACCCCATGAAAGAAAGACAATAGGTCATTGATGTAAATACTCATAAACAAAAGTATATTACACAAAGAGTAGAATAATGGGCAGTAAATACACCACTCAATGGAATTTGTGGCAAATGTAGCATAAATCACACGGGAATAAAAGTGAGATGAAAAATCCCTTACGAAAACTCGGCAGCCTAACGGCGCCACATAAAACTTCCAAATATGGATTGATGGGATCAAATAGAGTATCCCATCATAATACAATAGAATTTACAGCAAGTGTAATATAAAAGAAAATCCCCCAACATTGCAAGGAGGAGTTTAAAAGAAGTGACATAAAGGAGAGTACTTAAAAAGAAAGAGAGTTGTAGGATCCCTTACCTCGGGTCCGACTTCACTCGATCGTTATTTAATCTCCGGAATAATAAACTTGAGTTAATTTATAATTCCTTAAGAGCCTTTTTCAAGTTCATTATTACTTTTATACCACTTATTACCATGTCATAAACATTATGTAATCATTTAAGTTAATAATATTTGTTTTGCCGATATTTGGTTCTTAAGTCGAAAGTGGACTTCTTACAATTACATGTTGTTCGTGTGGCCAAATTTTTATTATATTTAGAATTGTATTCATTATGTAGATATCATATATTTCATATATATCCAGTACATGCATGCATTTATAACATTACATAATCATTTAGAGGTAAGAAATGAAATGCACCGTTCATGGAGACGGTAAGCCGTACGTACGCATGAACGCTACTTTCATTTCTATTTCGTATTTTATAGAATGGAATAATAATGATATAAAGTTATATTATAATTACAGTATAATATAATATATAATATCATATTTCCATCCTTTATACATGCCACATATGGTATTTAACGAATCAAATCACTTTGAGGGGGTGGTAGTCCGCACTTCCTTAAATGAAGATATCGTGTATACCCATAATGGAAGCCATAAAGGTAAGACAAAAATGAAAAATACAGAAGCATAAATAAAACATAAACATATTATATATCATATATAAAAATAGTGACATCATAATGGCCACCTTTAAAGGTGTTAAATGAGTATTGAACAATCATCGTTTCGGGAGGCAGAATTTCACCATCCACGGAAACCATATGTTCTTTAACCATTTGATGTAGTTTTGTGAGAGTGTAGCTCGAATAAATCTTATAAAAACATCCTAGTATATTTAAGATACTGGTGTTGTTACAAAATAAGTAAATAAAATGAGTTTAGGGGGTTGGAGAAGCAAAATAAAACAAATGAACATGAGAGAATGAATTACCTTTAAAAGTGTAACTCCTTTGGATTTGAGCCTAAAGGCTTCCTTTGAAAGGATTCTGCCCAAAGGGAATCATCTAGGATTAGGATAGGGATGTGGAGAGAGTAAATGGGCAGGGTTTGGCCGAGCCAAAGGCTTGAGGAGTGTGTTAAATGAGGTAGAGGTGGGGGCCTTTTATAAGAGGAGAGGAGGGGCACTTTTGGAAAGTAAATAAATATTACTTTATTTGAAAATGTGTTTCGGTTTCAAAAGGTCCAACATTGATATAATTCGTGGATAAGGTGATAAGGCTTCGAAATCCACTCATCCAATAAGTTTTGGACATGTGTAGTTCATAGATTTTACATTATCTTTCCATTTTATTTAAATCGTCAAATAATGATGTCATCGGTGCATCATTATTATGTCATAAAAAATTTAATTTATTTAATGTCTAAAAATTATAAAAAAAAATACTATTATGTAGGAAATCGTTTTATCTTTCCAATGAATATTTATAATCAAAAGGATGACTTGTATAACCCCACTTAAACATTTTTTTAGTAAAACATATCATGTTTGTGTCAATTTTACTTTTACATTAAATAAAATGTTATTTATGTCATTTCCCAACCAAAGTGGATCCATGGGGTCCCCAAGTTGACCCATGGCTTGTCTTGGTCGGCCATGATACAAACAATGAGGGTAATACATGTGTCAAGCTCATCTCATTTTATTAAATCATTATTTTTACCTTAAAGTACACTAATTACCACTAATCGCGATTAAAAACTTAATAAGTTACTATTCACAAAAAAATTATTTTAATCTCATTGAACCACATTTTACTTCTTAATGACAACCATGTATGTCGGATTTTTGAAAATCAAAACACAATGATGGCAAAATTTCATTTAAACGGAAAATCAGTTTTTATAAGTACCACTTAGTGGTTTCACTATTCATCAAAAATTGAAGTTTTTCAGAAAAATCCCAAAAATTCACCCTAAGCTATATTTGATATTCTGAATTCAAAAATGAAGTCCGTTTTACAAAATTCAAAACATATAAGTCACATTAATTAATTTAATAACTAATTCCCGTTGTCATGACAAATAGCGTGTTTTATGAAACAATAAGTATCAAAAGATTGACACTAGTTTAAGTCTGATTTCAAAGTGAAATTGATTCCAACGACCACTATTGGATTTAATGGTAAAAATATTTTCTAATTTCACTTTAAAACCAATTCAAAATATAATCTAATCATATAAATAAATTAGATTAAAAATTGGTTTTGAATTAAAATACAACATTTTACACTATTCATTAAAAAAATGACCATTATCGGAAAGATACCAAAAATTTACACAAAGTAAATTTTGATGTCCCGATTCTTAATAAGAGTTTTATTTGGTCCAAAATAATGTTTAAGAGTGAACAAAACTATATTTAATGACGGTTCTCCATCAAAAGGTGATAAGTGAACCTTTAGTGAAAACTAGGGCATATACGCCTAAAATTGAATTCTTTCCGTATTTTAAGCCTTTATCTTTTATTGTATAAATGTAAAAATATTTAAGAACATATATAATCATATTTTAGTTATTTCTATCCATTCCCGCCATTACAATGGCTACATGTTAACTACCATTTAAAATAATATTATTTTATTATTAGAGTGCAACGTAAGATTCCCAAGAAACTCGTTGTTGCGTGTTGGGTACGCCATCGAGCATAGCGTCCCCTTTAAAGTCATATTAATATTTTATTCACAAATATGGATAAATATGAAAATGTCATATTCCTTATTTACCTGGGGTGTTACATCCTTCCCCCCTTTTGGGAATTGCGTCCTCGCAATTTTAAAATTGCGCTTGGAAACATCCTTGAACGTCCCACATCGGAACAAGAGTCGGTAAAACAATCACTTTAAAATAAAGAAAGATAAGCACAGAGGTCACCCGAGTTAACCCATACTAGGATTCTAAGTATGAAAATATGGACATGGAGGATAAAACATAGGGTCATGTTCCGATGGAGAGTGATAGAAAACATGTTTAGGAGAAAGTTGACAATAAGAAAATCACAAACTTGTGATGGGTTAAACGGTGTTGGGTTCCCCAGTAGGAAAAGTTAATAGACAACATTTTTGTTTTAAGTTACTTTTTATTGAGGAATTTATTCATAAGGAAGCATAATCACTTATCATGTTGACTTTCAACTTTTACTAGATTCCTTAGTCAAACTCATATTTTTTCCAAAAGACGAGTATTTAGGGAGACTTGTTCGCATTAAGAGTACTATAATCAACTTCTAGAGAATCACCTAATCCAAAAAATAGAACTATATACATCCCATGTGTTTAGGCTTTAACCAAAACCAAAACCAAAAAGGTTAGTACAAGATCAGATAATCCAGAAAAGGATAACCCCTTATAAAAAGAAAATCTATTCTTAATCTCCAAAATTTGTCCAACAAAACCCAAAGTTCAACGAGGACCATCCGATAAACAATTTGTCCATAAAATTCTTCAAAGTAAACCAATATAAGATTGAAACCCAAATATTTGAAGGATTTAGTCACATAGTCTTCCAAGTTAAATCGTAACATTTATCTCCGAACAACATCAGTTGCTCCTAAAGTCTCACATTGAAAAGTAATTATCCTAATCACATATCCTCCAAAATCAACTTACTCTTAATTCATAAAATCATATAACTAAAAAGAATCAGTCAAACTAACCAGGGACTTCACGTAGTCCAGTGGTAGGCGATAAATACCAGTCGCACTTTGGTTGTGGGTTCGATTCCCGCAGCATTGTCCGACGCGACGGGTTGTCACACGGTCTGCGTGTTGTCCTTTTTCCAAAACTATATAATTCTCAAATCATTACCCAAAAGGGATAAAATCATCAAAAATAACCATAACATAATTTAACCTCAATTTTATCTCATGCCTTTCACTTCAATCATAACATATGGTAACCCATAATTACCTCAAAAGTAAGGATCATATAAACCCAAATGGTTCTTTATAACTATGTCCACAAAATAAAAGTTAACTATTACTTGAATAAAATTTGCCTATATTAAACATCAGGGTTACACATAATATAAAAAGTCTTCTAATGTAACCCCATCATCAAAAGAGACTTAATACTCTTAAGAATTTCACCCTAACTCTTGAAGCCCTTATATGTTGACATCTTACTCATTCAACATTCTTCATGATCCATTATCCATTCCTTTACAACTTATTCCAAAATACCTCTTTCCTACAAATAAAATCATGAATCATATCCTAAGATTCCAAAATAAGAAAACAATAGTCATGAAATAGTACATACCTTTGATTGGTCATTGTCAGTTTCTTCATCCTCAATCGGAATGGCATTAGGTATTGGTAAATTAATATTGGTACTCTCTTGGTGACCCCATTCACGAAACTTCTTCATAGGACATGTGTTGCATAATGACCATGCACACCACATTTAAAACATTCAATTGATCCCTCAGAAAGAACTTCTTTCCCTTTCCTTGAGTCAACTGGATGCTTCCTTTTTCCATGGCAGGTTCTTGCTTTATGACCTTCATTTCCACATCTATAGCATATTTCTGTCCCTTTGAAACATTTCCCTAGGTGTTTCTTTCCACATCTTTGACACATAGGTTTTTGAACACACTTACCTTTATGATTATTACCTGTACTTCTGTAGGGATTTGTTTCTTGCATATATGATGCCTTAGAGAAATCTCCAAGGTTTAGGTGGCCAATCATGACTCCAGATAGTTGGTTGAGGATAATCAAAAGAGTTCTCATTGCAGCTCCCATATCATTCAGTTGCTTGCTCAAAAAACTGTCACAGTTTCCTTCACATCCACTGTTACTTTGGTGCCTGCTAGATCCAGCCATTTACTAAAACCAAAAAGGTCAGTGTGAGTATATCAACAAAACCATCATGTACTAATGATTAAGATAGAAAATAAGATATACTTACTCATTCACTTTATCTAAAACTAAGACTCTTTCTGAAATCCTAACAATTATGGTAATTTTCAATTATTCTTAAAGAATACCCTAACCTCTAAAGTTATCTAAACCGACCTCTGATACCAACTATAAGGCCCCAGCCTTAAACCTTACTTAAACTTGAGTTATTACAAGATTACACATTGAGGATCTTTTCAGGTTTAGAGTTTTAGAGAATTAGATCATGAAACTTGCATTACATTCCACATTTAAACAAGGTGGTTACATAAAAGACAATATTAATTCTTCCCATCAATGGAAACCTATTTAAAATAAAACATGGATTCTTTCTTGACACATCCTTGACACTATCGTCACATCATGTACCTTTCCCTTGACCTGTGAAAAGCATTTCAAAAACTTGGGATGACCATAAAAAGCTCAGTAAGGGTTATAAAAATATGGAAAGGAAACATGAGTTCATATATACATAAGAATGAAATCATACTTTACCCATAAAACATAGGAATATCAAATCATGAATAAATCATAGAAAACATAAGACATAAAGGTAACTTGAGGCATTCATAACATTCTTACGTAGGGAGTAACCCTCTTGGTTACGTTTGGAATACCCATCACAGTATATTCCCTAAATCTCTTCGGAGAAACCTTAACGTTTCACTCCTTCGCATTACCCAATGCATTGGAGAGCTATATCGGGCTCACCCGCCCTTAGTTTATCACGGAACCACCCGTTCTTCATAACAATGCCCAAGAACCATAACATAATCGTATCACATAAACATGAATAAAGGAAACATAACATTTCCACATTTCAATCACAATATAACATTTTAGGATATTGAAATAATGAATCCATTCAAAAAGAAACCATTTCCAAAACCATTTAAAACATTTAATAATGAGATTTTTGAATCAAAGTGTCCCATACCACCTTGAAGCTTTTAACATTTTAAACCATTAATATCAATATAAATAAATCCTTAAAACCATTTTGAAAACATGGATATTAATAATAACAAATAATTAAAACATTTAAAACGATATTTTGGTTAAAGGGGTTTTACCAAAATTAGAGACACTTGAATACAATAATCGAGGAATAACATTTAGTCAGAACTTTATAATATCATGAGAATAAAAGGATTCATGATATAATACTCCAAAGGACAGTATATACACCATATAAGAGTGAATTGGTGCATAACAACAATGAACCCTCAATAGAAATGTGATGAAATCTCTTATAAAGAAGGTATCCTTAAATTAAGGACAAAGAAATCTCAAAAATATGTGTGAAAAATATATATACACCCAATATAAGTGGATATTAAGTGTAAAACAATAAAAGGCCATTCACACATATTCAATGGATGACATATTCAATGACTACAAGTTGAACCCAAAGAAATCAAAATTGGGTTAAAAAGTTCCCTTGACAGCCTAACGGCATCACATCAAAATGAGTTTGTGAGAGATAAAAAGTGTATCTCATCACTTGGACATAAAATTTACATCAATAAGGATGTATGAGAACATATCCCAACATAAAAATATGTAAATTAAAAGACCCAATAAAATAAGTCTTTTAAAAAAAAGGAGGGTGAAAGGTTCCCTTACCGACTTGGGTATCTTTCAAAACATACACCCCATGAAAGAAAGACAATAGGTCATTGATGTAAATACTCATAAACAAAAGTATATTACACAAAGAGTAGAATAATGGGCAGTACATACACCACTCAATGGAATTTGTGGCAAATGTAGCATAAATCACACGGGAATAAAAGTGAGATGAAAAATCCCTTACGAAAACTCGGCAGCCTAACGGCGCCACATAAAACTTCCGAATATGGATTGATGGGATAAAATAGAGTATCCCATCATATTACAATAGAATTTACAGCAAGTGGAATATAAATGAAAATCCCCCAACATTGCAAGGAGGAGTTTAAAAGAAGTGACATAAAGGAGAGTACTTAAAAAGAAAGAGAGTTGTAGGATCCCTTACCTCGGGTCCGACTTGACTCGATCGTTCTTTAATCTCCTGAATAATAAACTTGAGTTAATTTCTAATTCCTTAAGAGACTTTTTCAATTTCATTATTACTTTTATACCACTTATTACCATGTCATAAACATTATGTAATCATTTAAGTTAATAATATTTGTTTTGCCGATATTTGGTTCTTAAGTCGAAAGTGGACTTCTTACAATTACATGTTGTTCGTGTGGACAAATGTTTATTATATCCAGAATTGTATTCATTATGTAGATATCATATATGTCATATATATCCAGTACATTCATGCATTTATAACATTACATAATCATTTAGAGGTAAGAAATGAAATGCACCGTTCATGGAGACGGTAAGCCGTACGTACGCATGAACGCTACTTTCATTTCTATTTCATATTTTATAGAATGGAATAATAATGATATAAAGGTATATTATAATTCCAGTATAATATCATATATAATATCATATTTCCATCCTTTATACATCCCACATATGGTATTTAACGAATCAAATCACTTTGAGGGGGCGGTAGTCCGCACTTCCTTAAATGAAGATATCGTGTATACCCATAATGGAAGCCATAAAGGTAAGACAAAAATGAAAAATACAGAAGCATAAATAAAACATAAACATATTATATATCATATATAAAAATATTGACATCATAATGGCCACCTTTGAAGGTGTTAAATGAGTATTTAACAATCATCGTTTCGGGAGGCAGAATTTCACCATCCACGGAAACCGTATGTTCTTTAACCATTTGATGTAGTTGTGTGAGAGTGTATCTCGAATAAATCTTATAACAACATCCTAGTATATTTAAGATACTTTTTTTGTTACAAAAGAAGTAAATAAAAAGAGTTTAGGGGGTTGGAGAAGCAAAATAAAACAAATGAACATGAGAGAATGAATTACCTTTAAAAGTGTAACTCCTTTTGATTTGAGCCTAAAGGCTTCCTTTGAAAGGATTCTTCCCAAAGGGAATCCTCTAGGATGAGGAGAGGGATGTGGAGAGAGTACATGGGCAGGGTTCGGCCGAGAAAAAGGCTTGAGGAGTGTGTTAAATGAGGTAGAGGTGGGGTCCTTTTATAAGAGGAGAGGAGGGGCACTTTTGGAAAGTAAAGAAATATTACTTTATTTGAAAATGTGTTTCGGTTTCAAAAGGTCCCACATTGATATAATTCGTGGATAAGGTGATAAGGCTTCGAAATCCACTCATCCAATACGTTTTGGACATGTGTAGTTCATATATTTTACATTATCTTTCCATTTTATTTAAATCGTCAAATAATGATGTCATCGCTGCATCATTATTATGTCATAAATAATTTAATTTATTTAATGTCTAAAAATTATAAAAAAAATACTATTATGTAGGAAATCTTTTTAGCTTTCCAATGAATATTTATAATAAAAATGATGACTTGTATAACCCCACTTAAACATTGTTTTAGTAAAACATATCATGTTTGTGTCAATTTTACTTTTACATTAAATAAAATGTTATTTAGGTCATTTCCCAACCAAAGTGGATCCATGGGGTCCCCTAGTTGACCCATGGCTTGTTTTGGTCGGCCATGATACAACCAATGAGGGTAAGACATGTTTCAAGCTAATCTCATTTTATTAAAGCATTATTTTTACCTTAAACTACACTAATTACCACTAATCGCGATTAAAAACTTAATAAGTTACTATTCACCAAAAAATTATTTTAATCTCATTGAACCACATTTTACTTCTTAATGACAACAGTGTATGTCGGATTTTTGAAAATCAAAACACAATGATGGCAAAATTTCATTTAAACGGAAAATCAGTTTTTATAAGTACCACTTAGTGGTTTCACTATTCATCAAAAATTGAAGTTTTTCAGAAAAATCCCAAAAATTCACCCTAAGCTATATTTGATATTCTAAATTCAAAAATGAAGTCCGTTTTACAAAATTAAAAACATATAAGTCACATTAATTAATTTAATAACTAATTCCCGTTGTCATGACAAATAGCGTGTTTTATGAAACAATAAGTATCAAAAGATTGACACTAGTTTAAGTCTGATTTCAAAGTGAAATTGATTCCAACGACCACTATTGGATTTAATGGTAAAAATATTTTCTAATTTCACTTTAAAACCAATTCAAAATATAATCTAATCATATAAATAAATTAGATTAAAAAGTAGTTTTGAATTAAAATACAACATTTTACACTATTTATTAAAAAATAAACTTTATCGGAAAGATACCAAAAATTTACACAAAGTAAATTTTGATGTCCCGATTCTTAATAAGAGTTTTATTTGGTCCAAAATAATGTTTAAGAGTGAACAAAACTATATTTAATGACGGTTCTCCATCAAAAGGTGATAAGTGAACCTTTAGTGAAAACTAGGGCATATACGCCTAAAATTGAATTCTTTCCGTATTTTAAGACTTTATCTTTTATTGTATAAATGTAAAAATATTTAAGAACATATACAATCATATTTTAGTTATTTCTATCCATTCCCGCCATTACAACGGCTACATGTTAACTACCATTTAAAATAATATTATTTTATTATTAGAGTGCAACGTAAGATTCCCAAGAAACTCGTTGTTGCGTGTTGGGTACGCCATCGAGCATAGCGTCCCCTTTAAAGTCATATTAATATTTTATTAACAAATATGGATAAATATGAAAATTTCATATTCCTCATTTACCTGGGGTGTTACAATAATGGTCCTGAATGAAGGAAATTTAATGAATTTCATACTTGTTAAAAGACTTATTCCTTTAACATTTTATTTAAATGAAAAGAATAAATTATTTCATAAATTATATGAACATTCCCTTTATAAAATATTGAAAAAAGATAATCATCTATAAAAATTACTATAATATATCATTTTAATTATGTTAACTAAATTTATTAAATATTTTTTAAAAAATAAGGCATGGGAATAAAAGGGTTTTCTACCGAATAGTGAAATTAAAATGATCTTTATTAAAAAGTTACTTTGAAATATTGAGTAAATCAAGTTATTAAAATGAAGGGAAAACATATATTTATAAGACATAACAATATGAGAATAAAATTAATGATTTTATTGAGATATAGGTCATAATAATTCATTATCAGAAACATAATCATAAAAAATATAGATAAATGATGATATTGTGTCATAGAACACTTACCACCATGGTAACATTGTATCATAAACCATAATGAATGATAGGTACACAAATGGAAATTCAAATACTAATTATTTTTATATATATTCATAACTAAAGTCATCCATTGGAATTATATACATCACATAATTGAAACCCATGGTGAATATGGAATTTGTCTCACATAAAATAAAAGTGAGATGAAAATCTATTATCTTAAGTTAAGAATTCCATAAAAAATGTTTGAATCTTATTGAAAATAAATATTTGGTAATTAAAAATATATCAAAAAACCATAAATATATATATATATATATCATATCATATATTATTTACTTATGATATTTATTATCTGTATATTAATAATTCCATGTTAATGCCACATTTTGGGAATAAACAACTTTGTTTTTAATGTATGTATTGATTTTTTAATGTTGGTTTATTATTTCATTGATCATGGTAACATAATCTAATGTATGATAAGAAATATATAAATATCATATATATTCATTATTTATATTTATTGTAAGCATTAAAAACATGCGATAAAAAATAAAATATAGTGTTAATAAAGATGGTAAGTTGTATGAACAAATTAACATTGTTTCCATTTTATCATATGATTGAAATAATGGGAAAAATTAAAATTTACCTTTATATATCATTTTTATGTCATATATATCACATATATTACATAAAACCATCCATATTATCTTATATGTAAATTTTTAATGAATCAGATCGCTTTGTGAGGTAGTAATGCATCGTACACACGACTAAAGTTATCATATTCCAAAAAAATTGAAAGTAATAATTTATATGTGATATAAAATTCAAAAATAATTATAATATCAGATATATAATACATAAAAAATTAAAAAAAAAATAATTATACCTATTAGTGGTTGTCACAGATAATGAATATCATCGCTTCGCCAGGCTGTAGTTCCCTATACACATAAATGATGATTTTGTATCACATTTGATGGAAGTGGAGATGGTTGTGAGTAATTACCTTAAAAATATTATTATAATAATTATATATAAATATATATATATTATCATCATGTTATAATAATCATGATTGGAATAGGTGTATGAGAAAAAAGAATAAAAATGTTAGTTGAAGAACATTACCTCTTTTTCAGGTAACATCTATCGAGTTTCCAAAAAATCATTCCAATGATTGATTTATGAACTAAATAATACTAAAAAATGATATTAGGTAAATAATTAATATATTTTCTAATGTCTTGGTTGAGATAAATTTTAAATGATTTATGAATATTATAGGATGAGGGGTGTCCTTTTTTAAGTGAGGTGGGAGAAACACTTCTAATAATTGGAAAGAAAGTGGATTACAAACATTTTTATATTCCAAAATAATTGAAAATGAGATATTATACGATTTATAAGATATAAAGTAATTATATGTTCACGAAATGTGTTATGGGAATTT
Organism: Viscum album; assembly: GCA_963277665.1. Lineage (NCBI taxonomy): Eukaryota > Viridiplantae > Streptophyta > Magnoliopsida > Santalales > Viscaceae > Viscum > Viscum album. Next base: position 135,880,161 of record OY728141.1, read on the forward strand.
TTGGGTCATTTTTAACACATTTAATTTTTATTAAACCCCTCCTAAATTTTTTTTACCTTAAATGTGAAAATTAAATTTTCACTATTCATTATATAAAACATTTAATTAGAAATAACTAGACAATATTAATTATTCTGATTAAACATATGTAATACATTTTTTAAAATTTTATTTGAATAATCTTCAAAATTTATATCTAAATAATCTAGATGACATAATGAGAATGTGGTTTTCCCAAAAAATTGTGAAAAGATAATTTTATAAAAAAATTCATTGTCAAATTGTTTAAAATGAAATAAATTTTTTTAATAAATATTAAATTTAAATAATTTAATTTTTGAAACCATATTAAAACAATTTGGGTATGTATATATCCCTTAAAATAATTGAAAATTCTTAATATAAAACTGTATTTTTCATTACTCATCATAAAATTTATGTTTACAAAAATTATCAAAAATAAAATCCAATATATTTTTTACAAGATGAATTAAAAATTTATTTTTATTTTACCATAAATATATTCTCAATATGTCCAAAATTAATTTTAAAAAAAATTATAAAAATTTTGATGAACGAGTTCTATAGAAAAATATAGTTTTTATATTAATACATTTATTTATTCATCTCACTTATCTCAGAAAAACATAAGAATAATACTAATAATTTAATTAAATTTAATATATAACAAATTTTTTAAAATCTGTAACCAATTATTTTTATTTAAGTTAATTATTTAAAACATTTTTTAAAAAAAATTAGTTTTTAAGTAAGAGATTTTATTTATTTTCAAATATATTGAAAACTAATTTTTAATTAATTTTTCAAGAAATGATTCAATTTAGAAACATGTTTAAGTCATATACTTGCATAATTTAGTTAATCTTATTCTAAATCTCTATCATAATCGATTGGATATCACTATCATTTGAAGAAAAATATACTATTTTTATTGCAAGTTTTGTTTAAAATTAGTGTTGCGTGTAATGGAAGCCAATGACAGTTTTGATTGTAACTCAATATAAACTCATTGTTTCATGTGATTCAACATAAACTAGTTATTTTTTAGAACAAAAAATATTAAATTTATTAAATTTATTTGAGAAAAAAAATTCCCAAAAAAATTGTGGGTTAGATAAATGGAACATTCTTTCACTCCTCGTGCAACCTAAAAATTCCATCCACTAAGCTCATAAATCAACTATAGGGTTAATTCCCATACCTATGCCCTGAAATATGAATTAATATTGAGTATAAATTTTCCCTATATGGTAGAATATTATATATCATTAATGCAACTATAATGGTGGATGAGGCGCCATCAAACATAAATCTAAACTAATGATCTCTACTTGAATCATTATTAATCAAGAATCAAAGGTTATTGGGCTATCAATGCAACAAACTAATAAATAATAAATAATATTATTATGAATTAAATATTTTATGTGAATTATAGTTAACTAAAAAAGTGTTCATGGGTTAATGATTTATCGATTATAATAAATTACAATCAAATATCTCAATATTTGTAACACTTTTTTTAAGTGGTTATGATCACATGTAAATTAACCAAATCATGGATTTAGGTATGTATATACAATCAATGTTCAAAACTATTTCTAGGTTCTCCCAAATTATGGGTTAATTTAAATAACCCTACTAGGATTAATGGATTATAAAATTCACATGAACACCATTAATGGGATTCAAGTCATCATTAAATAGTAATTTGATAAATGAAATTAGATATCGATGAACATAGTGGTGAAAAAAACACTCGTTGTAAAATTCATGGGTTTTTCATCTTCATTATTCAACATAATAACTGAAGGAGAATAATTAAATATAATTATATATAATGTGAATATTGTTTTTCTCACACTCAACCACTGTGTTTACGTTATTTTATTATTTTCTTGGTGTTGGATCTTTTTTTTTTGATGTTTGTATCATGTTTCTAGAAATATTTTTTCTTTTTTGGAAATTTGTGGTGTGTTTTATCCCAATACACAGTTTGAGTGCAATGTTTTAGGGGAAATCATTTAATAGGTTAAGGCTGATGGAGTTTTCAATTCAGTTTTTTTGTAAATGAATTGGAATGAATTGTCTGTGAATAGTTTTTTCTTAATTGTTCTAGGAAAAGGATAATAGAAAAACTCGTAGATGGGGTTTGGTAGAATCTACATTACTTGTTAATGGTTATGTAAATCCAGGAGAAAAGCATTTGAGATTCTCTTCTATTTTAACATATGTGAATTACATGGTTGCCTCATGGATTCCAAAATAGTATGTCCATCACATGAATGTATGCCTTCTTCCTATTATTGTGTTCATAATTGGTGCATAGTTTGGAAATACTTGTGGCCAAATCATGTTACATTACCATGTTTCTAAAAATCAAAAATTAAAAATTATCCCTTCTTTACTTTTATAGAAATATCAGTTTTCTCTTTTATTACATGACCTAGGAACACCTTAGCTTCTCCCAAGTCACTCATTCCATGATTCTATTTCTATGGTTGATGATCCTCCATGTTTTAAGGTGAGTCTCTCTTTTATTTTTTCCAATTTTCTCTCCTTATAATTCCTTACTCTCTATTTATTGGTCTCTATTGACTAGGTTTTCAATTAGATGGACCCTAGGGTATAAGGATGGTGTGTGACTACTGTTTCTTGGATGTTAGGGTTTGTATATTGTCTCAAGTATTTTTTCTTCCTACTCAGTGACATGGGAAATATTTCAATGTTATTGAGGATGGTGTTTCCATCTATTTAATTTTCAAATTATTCCATTGAATTCATGGGATTTTCTAGTTTATTTCTAAATGTGATATTATTTCTTATGATGTTTTTTTACAAATTTTATTATTATTTACATGGTGGTAATTTGGTGTAAATAATGTTTCCAATGTTTTCCCCCAATTGTTCATAAACCTATATTCATGTATGTTGTTTGAGGAAATTCCACATGGCCTTTAAAAATAAATTTGTCTATCAGTAGATTCTATATTGATTTTTTTGTGTCTTAGAAGATAGGTTTATTTTGGAATTAGCCTTGTGGGTATATTTCAGTTCATTTTTATGGTTTTATGATTATGTGTGGATCTATGAGATTTATTATTGTGAAAAGTGTTATTAATTAATTGAAAAAAAATTAAATTAGGGTTTTCAATATGTCTTCCATTTTATGTGAGCATATCCATATGTGCATAGGGTATTCATAGAAATATCCAAAAAAAGATAATGGATCTCCCTAATGATGATTCCACTAAACCTATTATTTTTAGACACACTTACTACGTTCCTTCCTCTCATCCAATCCAGCTTCTAAAAGGTTCTATTAAAAACTAAAAACATTCTATAAATGTTTTATTGGTTCATAAATAAACTCACTTTTATTCTAACTATGTTCTCAAATGCTTGTCTGGTTTGTCACCACAGAATGAGGTTTCGTAACTAAATGATATAATGACAGTTTTGGTACCATCTGATCATGATGTAGGTTTTCATCTTGGTATTTGTAATTTTTCTTTGGAAATGGATTTAGTTTTGAATGGGATATGTATTAGTTTTATCATATAATTTATTTTAAAGTGGTTTAAAGGCTCACAATGTGTAGCCCTAGTTGGCACTAATGAATGGAATGGTCTGGGCTGGAAACCTCTATGGTTATCGTCTGATGATAGGGAACCTATATAATTGTTTTTTGAGTTTATGGGAAACGAATATATAGTGGTATCTATGGGATATTGGTTTATGCCATGTGTTTGATGACTTCCTCATTATCTACTATACTATTATAATGGGATTCATGGATATCAACTATAGGGTCTCATGATGGTTGGTTATTAGTCCTGATTAGATGGAGTAAACCCTAGGGATTTTTTTAAAGGAGAGAGGGGATTTTATACTTGAGAGCCTAGTTTACAAAATCCATGTTGTTTATTGTATATGGACCTGAACCATCTACCAGTAGGTCAGTTTGAAACTAGTAAATCCAAATATTCATTCACGAAATATTTAGGAAATTCCCATAACTATTATCAGTATCATTAAATTCTATTTCTATAAAACCTTGGTTATTTAATCTGATAGTATTTACCTACAAACTCACTAGTTATTTTATTCAAGGAATATCTCATTGATCAACTTTTTTGGGCTCTCAGGTAGAGTTTATTTTTCCAAATTGGAGTTCTGAGACAAGGAAACCATTTTAAAAATATATAGTGGTTCATGGTTTTAAAATAGTATTCTTGGGTTTTTTTGGATTTTGAATTGTTCAAAACCCTATTTTATAAAAGTAATTAAAACTATATTTTTTTGATTATTTTTATAAAGGTCAGCTATGGATTCTGTAGTTCTGACTTACTATGTTTTTTATGCCCACACCCTACTTGTTCCCCTAAGAATCTGTTAAACCATTCTATTTTATAGGCTCTGGTTCTATTTAGGTTTACCTGTAGAGCGGGGTCATTTTGTGGAAGGTGGGGACCAACTGGTCACATGGAGATCATGTCAGGTAATAGTTTTTTCTTTTCTTTTATTTTTCCATTTCATTATGCTTTTATTATTTTTGACAATGTTTATGTAATCATTAATATTTGTTGATTATAGATCCTCCTACCATTTCTGTTTGATCTATTTTGTTTATTTATATCTATAATTTTAGGATAAATTCTTCTAACATGTTATATATTTCATTCTTGATGCTTTTCACCACCCTGTGAGGATGAAGAACACCTCTCAGGCCTTGTCACAGTCTGGGATAGGTGTAAGGTTTGGTGGAAGCATGGCCTTGTTCATGAATACATTTTATCAATTGTTCCCTTTGTTATTTGGGGTGTCAGAAATACTAGAGATTATGACTTCAAAGACTCAAGAGTATGGTATTGGATGGATGTTATGAACCCTTTATCATTTAGAGACTAGAGTGTCCATGTATAGTTTGGAACCCGAGTCTTTTGTTTGATTGATGTTGATAGGGAATGATAATTTAAATGATTTATTGTTGGGTGGTGATCTTACCTCAAGTATTAACCCATGTTGAGCTGATATAATGACTCACTTTATTATTAATGGTTGGTTCTTTACTAGGGAATGGACTACTAACCATGTATCTAGGTTTATAATGGGAACTAGTTATCCTATTTCATGAGTTTTGTTTGAGTTATTCATTTGAATTTTTTTGTTGGCACGAATGGTTTTAAAAAAATTGATTTTTCAAAAAATAGGGAAAATAATTTTTAAAATATGGTGTATTTAATTTCAAAAAGTGATCATGGAATTTAAAATTCAATTTGAAAATGGTTTTTCATAGTTCTGAAAAGAGGGTATAAAAGAAGGTTGCTTTAAATGAGAAATAAAATCAGTTTTTTTGAATGAGATGTTTGGTTTCATTTTTTGATATTTGGTTTATGAGTTTTTGTTATTGTTGAATGTTATTTTGTTCTAATTTTTGGTTTATTATTATTTGGTCATGTGCATAAAATTTTACTTGTAATATTCTGTATTTAAGTGTCCCCAAGGTATCTACTGAGTTTTATTTTAGTTTGTGACTCTACCCATACCCCAAATAGAGTTATGGAGTTATGTTCTAATTAGTTGTTTCCAATTATCTATGGTGATCAGGGTCCATTAGAGGATATAATGTTTATTGATTAATCTAAAAGATTTTTTAGGTCACTTGTAACTCTCTAAGCCATGAATGTTCATGAAGTTAAAACTATATTTATCGATTTGGGTTTTTATCGGTGGAAGGTGATCGTTCGACCAACATTTTAGGATGAGTTTTTTAGTTCTTTTTAAGACCACCTTCATGAAATGGTTTATAAAAAAATAGATGATGAAAAAAAATTGTCATAGTTATTGGTGGTTTAGCAAGGTCATAAGATAATGAAGGTCAATATTGAAAATTTTAAAGAGTTGTTTCCTTTTTCTCTAGGGATAGTCTCAAAGGATGACATAAAATCTTCTCTCGTCATATAGAGTCTTTGTTCAGAGATTTTAAAGAGGTTCATCTCATCTATAGAATTTATATTTGGGTTTATAATGGATTATGTGTTTTAGTTGTGTTGGTAATTAGAGTGAATTCATTGGAAGCATTAGATATAGCTTCCCATGTAACTCATGAAGGTTATCCATCTTGAGAGAATGGTATACCTATGTATCGAATTCCAAAATAGTAATCAATGTAAGTTCTGACTTCATATTCAATGTACAATTTTATCATGTGATTTTATTGTGTTGAGTTTGGTTATTCGAGGTCATCCAGTCATAACCATTCTTGTGTGTTTCACAAATAAATCCATTTGGGACAATTGGAGTAGTTCTACAAAATCAATATCAAGATTGGGAAATTATTTAGAGGTTGTCACCTCTAGATTGTGGGGAATCAAATTCTTCAATATATCATGGTTCAACACATATGACCCCATATTTAATCTTTTCACATAATTATGTATTTTGGATGAGTATTTGATATCCCATGTTTTTTCATTTCCATATACGTGTGGATAATTTATCTTTTATTGCTATGTTGTTCTCTATTTTTTTAATATCATGTAAAATATTTTTGTTATGGTCATTATTTTGGATTAGTGGTTTTTTTCTTATATTTTTTTATTGTTTTTATTTGGACTAAGAATCTTATATATGTATCCCTCTATGGGTTGTTCATGGTTTTGTATTGTTCTAGTTTTGGAGAGGAATACATTTTGAGGAAATCGCGATCATAGTTTAGTTAATTTTTTGATTTGATTTACTTTCATTTGTTACCCTTGTGTTGTGGGGTTTATCTGATTGGGAGTTCTCAATTTCGGTGTTGTTTGGTTTTTGTTGTGATATCTTGTGGTAGTGCTTTAATTTTGAAATGTCTTTTTGGTGGGGAGAATATATTCCTCTTCTTTTCCCTATGGTTCTTGTTGTATTGTTTTTATCTTTAGTTTTCTATCTATGACGTGTGGATTGAATTTTCACCTTGAGGATTGTGTTTTTCCCTCATACATTTTTTATGTTGAGTTTATTTCTCATTGAGATCAATTAATTTATTAGGAAGGAAAGGGTTTTTTTGTGGGGGGGGGAGGGAATTGTTACACCCTGAAAATATATTTTCATTAATTTTAATTATTTCTTGGTGTTGTATGTTTTGGTTGAGGTTTGGTTTGAGTTTTTATTGTGTTTTTAGTTTTGGAGGGTTTAGGACTAATTTTCCTTATGCATAGTATGAGTTCATAATTTTAGGGGAAATTTTATTTCTGGTTAAGGGTAATGGTTTTTTATTTATTTTTGTTCATACACAGTTTTACTATCACATTTTGGGCATGGTATTTTCTAAAATGTATAATTCCAAATAATAACCATGTGGCTCTTGGTTGTAGATTAAGATACAGAGCACAATATGGGTGCGGTAATGGGATAATTTTGGGAAAGTATACTCGATACTTTTCAAAGTTTATATAAGTGAATTGAAAAGTTGGCTCATGCTTTCCCAAATCATGATTCTAGCTTGTGTGTGTTCCCTTTCTCTTCAATAGGGTGTGCACAGTTGGTGCATGATTTGGAAAATCATACAGTGAAACCATGTGACATTCTTAGGATCTTAAAAAGATGAAACTCAATATTTTCCTCTCATTATATTTGAAACCATTTCATGTTTATCTTCTATTTATCAATATAGTAACACTATGGGATCTCCCATGTATCTCCTCCCTTTCTTCTCTTTCACAGGTTAATCGTCTTCCATGCATTTATAGATATTTTCTCATAGTTTTTGGTTAATTTTCTATATTTATCCATCATAAATATTTGTTTTATAGTCTATCTTGTATTGGATCTCTCTTTTCAAAATAATATGGTAGAGGGATGATTTGTACCTGGTGATTCATGGATGTTAGGGTATGTGAATTTTTTCTTGTTATTTTTTCATCCTCCTATAATAGTTCATCACATTTGCACATCATTGAGGAAGGAGTTTTGTAGAGATTCGAAGCTTGACGTACATGGACATTACATTACTTTTTTGAAATACTTAATACATAACAAAAACAGACACACAAGGACCGTAATAGTTTAGTGTCTTTGGAAGCTCGGAATATAAACTTCTAATCATGTTGAAATATCTTCAAAAACTCCCATAATGATCTTCCCCTTTTTTTCCTTACCTAAAACCTTTCTTTATTTCCTAGGGAAAATAAAACATAAAAAGGGTGATCTCAAATGCTATGTAAGGGAAAACATAGATAACATAAAACAATCCATAAACATTTGGAAGCAAAAACATGAACATGAAATTTAAACATCAAAATATTGAGCAAAGACATAAATCGTGGAAGTAAGTAAAGAATATATCATAATGGAACATCAACCATGATAAAATATAATGGGAACAAAACATGTAATTATGGCAACCATTCAGCACATGTTATGATTTCCATAGAAGCCAAGGAATTTATGCCAATATCATCTTAATGGACAATGTCCCTTTATGAATCGAGTTCACTCCTCGTTCCAGTCCGGTAACACTAAACCAGATTAACTTACCGTTCCAGCCATGTCTATCTCATGAGATATAAATCTTTACCCAATTAATTGGAGGGAGATATAGGTCCCACCCATCTCATAATGAAATCATTCTTACTTGTGCCACAAAATAAACTTAAAACATTCATCACAACCCAAAGAATAAAATGGGTTTCATAAACATTATCCCATCATCTCATAATCCATATAAAACAAATTGACATTTCAACATAAGAAAAGTGAAACCATGTAAATCATACACATATGAAATAATTTCATCTTAGATGGAGAATGGTTTTGATAAAACATTTGAAATGAATTCTTGAAGAAAATATCCTTTCTTCTTCAAAATCATTTTCTTTTCACAAAATTCCATGCAAATTTAAAATAAAAGTATTTTTTTAAAATAGTCATAAAATCTTTTAGAGTAAGCTTCATGAAAATGGGGCGTTATGAAACCGTAAAAATCCATTCACGCCGTATAAGTTAAAAATAACATTTTTCTCGTACTTTTGTCGGAAAAGTCAAAAAGGACCTCGTATGGTAAAAAACAGATTCCTTGCATACTATGTAGTAAAAGTAAAAAATGGGTAAAAAGGACTTTAAACATACATGAAAACATTTTTATAAAACTTGGACATGGATGATAAATATAACCCCATTAAATACTTACGTATAAGTAATCTCGGATAGAAAACAATTGAGATTGCAACAGTATCCCTTACCTTAGGTACGATATGATTTGTATGTATCCGAACCTCGTGTATAATGATTATAATAATGTCATTGACTTATTACAGAATCATATTCATTGTTATGATATCATATATGGTTCACTTATGACTTTATATTACCTGTTCTTTTGTAAATTCCATGTTAAAGAGTGTTTTGGGTAAAATAGTTTCATTTGTCGTTCGTGTTTTGACTTGTAATTATTCATATGATTACTTAGATCATGATTACTTAATTCCAGAATATAAAACATTATTTATATATAATATATATTCAGAATATACATATATATAATAGATCAATAAATGGAAAGAAATACACCGTTCATGGAGACGGTAGGTCGTACGTACACATGAACGTTGTTTTCGTTACCTCACTGAATTGAATGCAATTAATTGGATTACATACATATATATATACATATATCCAGTAGAATTTTTATTTAATTTATTTCATTATTATTCATTATATAAACTTTATGATCATTCATGGATGGTTAACATGGACAATGAATCTCATCACGTCGTGGAGACGGTAGTCCGTATGTACGCATGTGCGATGATATCATTCCCATAATTATTGAATATAATTGGAGTGGATGGTATAATATATCAGAATTAGTATGATGTTATAATAACCATATATAGTTATTCATTAAACCATTATACCCATCCATGTAAGGTGTTGGTGTAAAAACAGATTTCACCACAGTGTGGAGACCGTATTCCGTACGTACGCACGTGTGGTAATTTCGTTTTCCATGGGATGGATAGATGGTGAAATAGGGTTGTTTCATAATTATAATAAAATATCAATATATGATTTATACTGATGTTATTACTTTATATTGAATCAACTAAAGAAGAAGAATTTGAAGAAGAAATAAAGTTGAAATAATCGGTAACAGACATTACCTCTTCTTTGAAGCGCCTCTTTGAGACCTCCTCTTAGGGCACTAAAATTGGTCTTTGAAGAATACCAGAACCTCTAGGATGTTTATATAGAAGTGGAGAAGAGAATTTTTCAGGGTTTGGCCAAGAATGAAGGCTCAAAGTGGTGTGAGGAAGAGAGGGAGGAGGTTCCCTTTTATAAGGGAGGAGAGGGGCACCTTTGGAAAAACTAAAAATATTATTTTATTATAAAGTCATATTCGGGTTTTAATAGCTCCAAATTGATTTATTTATAAGATAATGTGGGGATGGGTGGAAATACTCTCATCCAATAGAATTTAGACAAGATTAGGTTTCTATTTTAACCTTATCATTTAGATTTAACCTTAAGTTAAATAATTTTACATTTATCGTGTCTTCTTGTTTTCTTACATTATAAGGTTAATAAACTTAATATAAAAAGCAAAAATAACCCCAAGTTGTTTATTATTAATATATATAACCTTATATAAGTCATTTTTTCGAACCTTAGATTTTTAGGAAAACAGTAACAATTAATAATATAATATTCATTTTAAAAACTATTTTATGTCAATTTTGACACTATTTGGTAATTGATTTTTGTGAAAATAATAACAGAATGATTAGTTCTAAAAATTTTAATTAAATCAATATTAACATTTCATATTAACCTATAAAATTATTGTATTTCATAAAAATCCTCAAATTAAATTTATTTGGGTATTTATAACATCAATTATGTCATTATTTCATTAATAAGATAATTACTGCATGATCTTTGTGTCATAAATAAATTAAATTATTTAATGTCTAAAAATTATAAATATACTACCATTATGTACGAAATCTTTTTATCTTTCTAATGAATATTTATAGAAGAATTTATCTTATGTATAACCCTATATTAAAAATGATTTACTTATTAAACTTTGATTTTTACTATTTTAAACCTTCTTTAAATAAATTAATATTAAATGTCCTAGTCTAATCCAAGTGGGCCTAAATGGTCATATATTATTCCTAAGGTTGTTTTTGGTCGAATTACACTTGTCCAATAGAATTAGGACATGTTTTAGGGTAATAATAATATCATTTTTACCGTTAATTACCCTATTTATTTTTAACCGTGATAAATAAAAGTAAAAAGTTACTATTCACCAAAAAATATTTTCATCTCATTGAACAACATTTTAGTCCTTGATATTAACTGTGTCTCTCAGATTTTCAAAATTCAATTCACAGAAGTGGTAAATTTTCATTTAAATGAAAAAGTCCTTTTTTTATCTACCACTAAGTGGTTTCACTATTTATCAAAAATTGAACTTTTTCAGAAAAATACCAAAAATTCAGCCTAAGAATTATTTGATATTCCGAATTCAAAATTGATGTCTATTTTTCCAAATTCAAAACATAGAAGTGGCATTAATTAATTTTAAAATTAATTCCCGTTATCAAAACAAATAGCGTGTTTTAAGAAACAATAACTATCAAAAGATTGATACTTGTTTATATCCAATTTCAAAGGGAAATTAATTCCAATGACCAACATTGGATTAAATAGTAAAAATATATTCTAATTAAACTCTAAAACCAATTAAAAATATAATCTACCATATAAATTATTGAGATGAAAAAAGTTATTTTTAATTAAAATTTAGCATGTTTTTACTATTCATTAAAATATGAAAGTTATTAGAATAATATGAAAAATTTATCCAAAGTAAATTTTTATATCCTGATTCCAAAGAAGAATTTTATTTTGTCAAATTTAACTTATAGACATGTCAAAAACAAGATTTAAGGTCGATACGCCATCAAAAGGCAGTAAAACTACATTTTTTGAAAAATACTTATTTTACTTGAAAATTTGATTTTGTTCTCATACCATGTTCTAGAAAATGTGTAAGATGAATAATAATGTTATAAAATTAAAAATTTAGTTTATACTATTAATAATGGCTAGTTTATAATAAAATTATAACCATATATCATTGTTTAGTGAAACATGGTATTGTGTACAACACACGCTATTGAGAAAAGTCGTGATTGCGTGTAATGCAAGCCAAGTCAGGGTTTCATGTTGTGCAAGACTCCTCCGTTGTTTCGTATAACAGAATCCAACCATATTTCATTTATACATTGAATATATATATATATTTATATATATACACTCAATGTTTCGTAGAATAACTACTATCAAAATTGTGTGTAACTTGATCAAAGAATATTGTTGTGTATACTGCAAGCTCATACGGTGTTGTGTATAGCGCAAGGTAATCTTGTTGTAGCATACAACACAAGAAATCAATTATATTAAAAGAATATTTTTCATAAAATCTCGCAGTGTTACATTCTACCCCCCTTAAAATGAATTTCTCCCCCAAAATTCGTCGGGGTTATAAATCGTTTACTATTTATAGAAACCCACATCTTAAAAAGGAATACTAAAACTTAATTTTAAAAACTAAAGTATGAAATGTAATGATTACCCAAAGAAACACATCACTGGGTATCCATATAGGAGAACATAGGTGAAAATATGGATATGGAAGAAAAATATAACCATCATGTTCTGATGGAGAGTAGTAGAGAACATGGATATGAAAAATCCATCAATCATAATGACATAGATTTGTGATGATCTAAGGTACCATCTGATTCATCGGATATAAGGGCACTAGGACAACATTTTTGTTTTTCAAGATCAATTCCCTAATGTTGATGAAATTTGAATTAGAATAAATACTTTCATGATTTTGTTACAGTCTCACTGTTGTTCGTTCATTGGAAAATTTCCACTTCATCTATTAAAGAAATAAAGTTGAATTTGTCATTCATTTAGTGTTAGCAGATCATGTGATAGAATGATGGGTCATTCCACCTGTCTCAAACAAAATGTTACAAAAGTTATCAAAAATACATAAGTCCATCTATAGTGAGATTAATCATATATGGTTCCTAAAATGGACTTATAAATCATATATCATACTGCTTAATATAATAAAACTATTTTCTACTAAACAGGGACTTCCTGTAGGCCAGTGGTAGGCGATAAAGGCCAGTTGGACTTCGGTTGTGGGTTCGATTCTCATAGCCTTGTCCGACACGATGGGTTGTCGCCCGTCCTGCATGTTGTCCTTTTTCTAAAACTACATTACTATAAAATCCCATAAATAATATCGAAAAAACTTCTACCCTTAAACAATACTACCTTATGTCCAACATAATCCATTCCAATCATTAGGCTTATCCATAATACTATAGTCCACTCTCATATTATAGTGAAAATGATTACTAGAGATTTCATATAACAAGCATTTTAATACCATTGTTGATCCCCATATATCGTAAGATATGTCTTGTTGGTCACATTCCAAACATTCAAAGGCCTTAATCATGTATTTTCTTGAAAAATGAATACCCATTGAATCTTAGTGAAAACATGAGTGCTGTCAAAAGTTAACTATTTCCACATGACAAAACCCCAAATTTTTATATACTCAAACCATGATATAAGTATTTCTTTATGTCGGTCATGAGCTCTTGAATACTGTCAAAAATTTCATTTTCTCCTTATCCCTTCATTATGCACATATCATTATTTTACTAAAAATATCTCAATCACTTTCCATGGTTACTGGTACCATAAAATTATTGAAAACCACAATATACCAACACATAAATATTCCAATATTCCACGATACTATATACAACATTATTTTGGAATCCCATGACATAAACACTTAATCATTCCACCACATCATTATCATATTTAACATCACCAATAGTGATCGCATGTGACTTCCCTTTGTCCTTTGCCTTAAGTGGTTTCTCATGTTGATCATCACTAACCCTTGGATTAGGGAATTTATTAGCATAATGCCCCCATTTCCTTGCACCTGAAGCATTGAAGTGTTGGTGGTGCGTTCTCTGCAGTCTTTTCTTTATTCACATCATTAGCAACCCTTTTCCATTACTTCGACACTCAGCTACTCGATGGCCCTCTTTTCCACACTTAAAACATTTTCTAGTCCCTTTAAGACAATCTCCACCATGCTTCTTTTCACACTTTGAGGATAAGGAAGCATTCATCTTCTTTTCACCATTATTCTGAGAAATCTCCTCGAACTCCATCTTTCGTTTCTTGTCAAAACCATGAGATGGATAAGTAACACCAAATTCCATTTCTACCTTGATATCATAGCACACAATTTCTTCATAGCTACTGAAGTCTATTATATCTAATTCCCTTCGAATATTTGGTTTTAAGACACTAAAGATTCGATCAACTTTAATTTCAGGTTGGATGATAAAGCTAGATGCATACCTTGAAAACCTTGTAAAATTATCTTCGTATACACCAACAGATTCATCATCCTTTTTCTTTAGTTCAAGAAACTCCTTCTCCATCATTGTTTGAAGAATACGAGGGAAATACTTATTGAAAAATAAGTTCTTGAACTCATCCCATTCCATAGACTCAATTTCATATCTTGGCCTCATATTCTTGATAATATTCCACCATTGATCAGCTTCACCTTCCAAACGATATACTGCTAAGATGACATTATCATGTTCAGAACATTGAAGAACTAAAAATATCTTTTCAGTGGTACTAATCCATCGTTCAGCAGCAAGTGGATCAGAAGACCCACTGAAAGAAGGTGGACGTGATCTCATGAAGGACTCAATAGAATATTGTTCCCTTATATTTTCATTTGGAAGTCCAGAATAATACATAGCTTGTGTAAGTATTTCAATAAGATTTTTCACTCCATCTCCCATAACATTTTTTTCAGGAGGACAATCATTGCATTGTACATTTCATTGATCAACACGGTTCCTTCGGGTTCCATCCATCGTCTAAAACCAAAAAATAATAGTGTGAGAGGAAAAAATCATGCTAGGGAAAACAACATAATAAAGGGGGAGTACCTTAAATATCTAACATCTTAGGTTTAATTCTAAGATCGTTACCGTAATCCTAGGACTATAAACTATACTTATACTTAACATTAGGGACATCCCTAGACATACCTTAGAAATATCTCTAGGGATCTCACTAAATTTATCGCATCCTAGTTTCCAATGGTTGACTAAACCTTTCCTCTGATACCAACAATAGAGACCTGAAGCTTGACGTACATGGACATTACATTACTTTTGCAGAATACTTAATACATAACAAAAACAGACACACAAGGACCGTAATAGTTTAGTGTCTTTGCAAACTCGGAATATAAACATCTAATCATGTTGAAATATCTTCAAAAACTCCCAAAACGATCTTCCCCTTTTTGTTTCCTTACCTAAAACCTTTCTTTATTTCCTGGGAAAAATAAATCATAAAATGGGTGAGCTCAAATGCTCAGTAAGGGAAAACATAGATATCATAAAATAATCCATAAACATTTGGATGAAAAAACATGAACAAGAAATTTAATCATCAAACTCTTGAGAAAAGACATAAATCGTGGAAGTATGTAAGGCATATATTATAATGGAACATCAACCATGATAAAATATAATGGGAATAAAACATGTAATTGTGGAAACCATTCAGCACATGTAATGATTTCCATAGTAGCCACGACATTGCTGCCAAGACCATCTTAGTGGAAAAGTCCCTTTATGAATCGAGTTCACTCCTCATTCTAGTCCTGTAACACTGAACCGGATTAACCTACCATTCCAGCCATGTCTATCTCATGATATATAAATTTTTACCCAATGCATTGGAGGGACATATAGGTCCCACCCATCTCATAATGAAATCATTCTTACTTTTGCCACAAAATAAACTTAAAACATTCATCATAACCCAAATAATAAAATAGATTTCATAAACATCATCCCATCATCTTATAATCCATATAAAACAAATGGAAATTTCAACATAAGAAAAGTGAAACCATGTAAATCATACACATATGAAATAATTTCATCTTAGATGGAAAATGGTTTTGATAAAACATTTGAAATGAATTCTTGAGGAAAATATCCATTCTTCTTCAAAATAATTTTCTTTTCACAAAATGCCATGTACATTTAAAATAAAAGTATTTTTTTGAAAATATTCATAAAATCTTGAAGAGTAAGCTTCATGAAAATGAGGCGTTATGAAACCGTAAAAATCTGATCACGTCATATAAGTTAAAAATAACATTCTTCTCGTACTTATGTCGGAAAAGTCAAAAAGTACCTCGTATGGTAAAAAATAGATTCCTTACATACCATGTAGTAAAAGTAAAAAATGGGTAAAAAGGACTTTAAACATACATGAATTTTTTTTTATAAAACCTGGACATGGATGATAAATATTACCCTAGTAAATACTTACGTATAAGCAATCTCGGGTAGAAAACAATTGAGATTGCAACATTATCCCTTACCTTAGGTTCGATATGCCTCGTACGTATCCGAAACGCCTGTATAATGATTTAAATAATGTCATTGACTAATTAAAAATTCATATTAATTGTTATGATATCATATATGGTTCACTTATGACTTTATATTACCCGTTCTTTTTTAAATTCCATGTTAAAGAGCGCTTTGGGTAAAATCATTTCATTTGTCATCCGTGTTTTGAATTTTAATTATTTATATGATTATATAGATCATGATTACTTAATTCCAAAATATAAAACATGATTTATATATAATATATATTCATAATATACATATATATAATATATCGATAAATGGAAATAAATACACCATTCATGGAGATGGTAGGTTGTACGTACGCATGAACGTTGTTTTCGTTTCCTCATTGAATTTAATGGAATTAATTGGATGACATACATATATATATATATAAATCCAGTAGCAGTATTATTTAATATATTTCATTTTTATTCATTATAAAAACTTTATGATCATTCATGTATGGTTAACATGGAGAATGAATCTCATCGCGTCGTGGGACGGTAGTTCGTACGTACGCACGAGCGATGATATCGTTCCCATAATTATTGAATATAATTGGATTGGATGGTATAATATATAAAAATCAGTATGATTTTATAATAACCATATATAGTTATTCTTTACACTATTATACCCATCTGTGTATGGTTTTGGTGGAAAAATAGATTTCACCAAGGCGTGGAGACGATATTCCGTACGTACGCATGCGTTGTGATTTCATTTTCTGTAGGATGGATAGATGGTGAAATAGGGTTGTTTAATACTTATAATAACATATCAGTACCTGAGTTATACTTATGTTATTACATCATAATGAAACAACTAAATAATAAGAAGTGGAAGAAGAAATAAAGTTAAAAGAATCGATAACAGACATTACCTCTTCTTTGAAGCACCTCTTTGAGACATCCTCTTAGGGAACTAAAATTGGTCTTTGAAGAAGACTAAAAACTTTATGATGTTTCTAGGTAAGTGTAGAAGAGAATTTGGCAGGGGTTGTCCAAGCATGAAGGCTCAAAGTGGTGTGAGGAAGAGAGGGAGGAGGTGCCCTTTTATAAGGGAGGAGAGGGGAATCTTCGAAAAAACTAAACATATTATTTTATTATAAAGTCATATTCGGTTTTTAATAGCTCCAAATTGATTTATATCGAAGCTAATATAGGTATGGGTCTAAATACTATCATAAAATAGAATTTAGACAAGTTTAGGTTTCTATTTTAACCTTATCATTTAGATTTAACCTTAAGTTAAATAATTTTACTTTTACCGTGTCTTCTTGTTTTCTTACACTATAAGGTTAATAAACTAACAATAAAAAGTCAAAATAACCCCAAGTTGTTTATTATTAATATATATAACATTATATAAGTCATTTGGACGAACCTTAAATTTTTATGAATAAAATAACAATTAATAATATAATATTTTTTTTAAAAACTATTTTACGTCAATTTTCACACTATTTGGTAAATGATTTTTGTGAAAATCATAATAGAATGATTAGTTCGAAAAAAGTTAATTAACTAAATACTAACATGTCATATTATCCTGGAAAATTATTATAATTCATAAAAATCCTCAAATTCCATTTATTTGGGTATTTATAACATCAATTATTTCATTATTTTATTAATAAGATAATTATTGCATCATCATTGTGTCATAAATAATTACATTATATAATGTCTAAAAATTATAAATAAAATACGATTATGTATGAAATATTTTTACCTTTCTAATGAATATTTATAGTCGAATTTATCTTATGTATAACCCTATAGTAAAAATGATTAACTTATTAAACATTGATTTTAACTATTTTAACCCTTCTTTAAATAAATTAATATTAAATGTCCTAATCTAATACAAGTGGGTCTAAATGGTCATATTTTATTCATAAGGTTGTTTTTGGACGAATTACACTTGTCCAATAGAATTAGGACATGTGTTAGGGTAATAATATTTTCATTTTTACACTTAATTACCCTTTTTACTTTTAACCATGGTAAATAAAAGTAAATAGTTACTATTCACAAAAAAAATATTTTCATCTCCTTGAACCACATTTTAGTCCTTTATATTAACAGTGTCACTCACATTTTTGAAATTAAATTCAGAGAAGTGGTAAAATTTCATTTAAATGAAAAAAGTCAGTTTTTATCTACCACTAAGTGGTTTCACTATTTATCGAAAATTGAAGTTTTTCAGAAAAATACCAAAAATTCAGCTGAAGCATTATTTGATATTCCGAATTCAAAATTGATGTCATTTTTTCCAAATTAAAAAAAATAGAAGTGGCATTAATTAATTTTAAAATTAATTCTCGTTATCAAAACAAATAGCATGTTTTTAAGAAACAATAACTATCAAAAGACTGATACTTGTTTATATCCAATTTCAAAGTGAAATTAATTCCAATGACCAAAATTGGATTAAATGGTAAATATATATTGTAATTACACTTTAAACCCAATTAAAAATATAATCTAACCATATAAATTATTGCGATGAAAAAAGTTGTTTTTAATTAAAATATAGCGTGTTTTTACTATTCATTAGAATATGAAAGTTATCAGAATAATATGAAAAATTTATCCAAAGTAAAATTTTATATCCTTATTCCAAAGAAAAATTTAATTTTGTCAAATTTAACTTATAGACATGTCAAAAACAAGATTTAAGGTGGGTGCACCATCAAAAGGCGGTAAAACTACATTTTTTGAAAAATACTTATTTTACTCGAAAATTTGATTTTGTTCTCATACCATGTTCTAGAAAATGTGTAAGATGAATAATAATGTTATAAAATTCAAAATTTATTTGATAATATTAATTACGGGTAGTTCATAATAATATTATAACCATATATCGTTGTTTAGTGAAACATGGTATTGCCTACAACACACGCTATTGAGGAAAGTCTCGATTGCGTGTAATGCAAGCAAAGTCAGGGTTGTGTGTTGTGCAAGACTCCTCCGTTGTTTCGTATAATAGAATCCAACCATATTTCAATTATACATTGAATATATATATATTTCTATATATATACTCAATGTTTCGTAGAATAACTACTATCAAAATTGAGTGTAACATGATCCAAGAATAGTGTTGTGTATACTGCAAGCTCATACGGTGTTGCGTATAGCGCAAGGTAATATTTTTGTAGCATACAACAAAAGAAATCAATGATATTAAAAAAATATTTTTCATAATATCTCGGGGTGTTACAAGTTTCCATCAATTTCAATTACCATAAATCTCATTGAATTATGAAGATTTATTATTTGATTTATAAGGGTGATATGTTTTATTTATTATGTGAGAATAATATTTTTGGTACTTACACAGTTTTAATTTTGTGAAAGTGTGGTTTTATGTGTTTTCATCCAATTATGCCTAAAAATATATGCATGTGAGGGGTGTTATGATATTCAACTTGGCCATTAAAAAAAGTAAGCATTTTGGGGATAGTTATTGTTATTTGTTAGATTATGGTAGTTTGTTTTATATAGGGATTGAGCTTGTGAGTTGATTTCGGTGCCTTTATGGTTAACTATTTAGTGTAGATCATTGTGATAGGTTGATGTGATACATTTTCTTCATTAATTTAAACTATTTGGTCTCTTATGGGTTTTATCTATTGTTCAATTAGATTTGGGAATATCCGTACATGCACATGATTCATATTTGAATAGGCACACAAATAATTATGGTACATAATAATGATGTTCTAATTGATCCCAGGGTTTTCTGAAACACATCAAACATTCCTTCCTCTCCTCCACACCGTCATCTAAAAGGTTCACCTCAAACTACCTATATTCTCTAAATGGTTAAATGATTCCTATATAATCATAATTTTATTCCAAATTTGTTCTCAAAATCATGGCATGTTTTTCAACTTCTAATGTTTTTCAGAAACATAATGATATAATGGTCAATTTAGAACATTTAAATCAAGTTGTATGTATTTATCTTAATTTTGAAAAAAAAATGACCTTGGAAATGGATTTTTATTTGAAATGGAGAAGGCCCAATAGGTATTATAAGGTGTTTTGGAATTTTTTTTAAAACTCATTATGTTTTAGCCCCATTATAACTATTGAATGTCTTTATGTGTGAGGGGGACATCTATAGTTTACCCTCTATGGAGAGAGCCTTGAAATAGTCAGTGTCGGTGTTCAGGAAAGCTATGTACCGTTAAATCTGGGGGATATTTGTTTATCCCACAAATGTGAGGATATCTATTCTCTAGTATACTATTATCAATGGATACATGTATTTCATTTAGAGGTTCACGTGATGGTAGCTTATTAGTCCCAATTATATGGACTAGTACCTCCACGGTTTTTTGAGATGCTCGAGAAAAATTTACCCTAGTCTGGCATGTTTAGAGTAATTGGGTTAGAATAAGACTACGGATCTACCCCATATTATAGGAGGTGAGTCTTAAACAATTACATCTAGATATATCATTTATATATGATTAGGAAATTCCCATGGTTACTATAATTATGTTTCTTTTTTATTTATGTTTTTCCTTTCTTATTTTATGTACTAGTATTTATTTATAATCATAGTGGTTATGTTATTCATTTCATAGATCTTTGATCACCTTGATTGGGATATTATGTGTAGTCTGGGTTTCAAATTTGGTTTTTCAAATAGTAAATCAATTTTAAATATATAATGTAGTTTTTATTTTTTAAATGTGTTTAATGAGTGTTTTGTTTGTGTTTTGAAATGATAAAAACCAAAATTTATAAATTTATTTCAAAATAGGGTTTTTTAACTATTTCTAGAAAGGAAATATATGGATTTTATAGTTCTTACCCATTGAGATGTTTTTGTTCACACCCTACTTATGCCACTCAGTATCAGTAGACCTGACCTATTTTGTAGCTTTAGGTTCTGTTCTGGTTTTCCAAGGGAGTGGGTTGGTTTTGTGGATGGAGGTAACTAAGAGGACACATGGTGATCATGTTGGGATCCTATTTTTGTTTAGTTTTATTGTTGTTTTCAATTTTCTTCTTATTTAGTTGTTTTGTACCATATTTTTGTATGTATTGATGTACAAAATTTATGGATCATGTTGATTTTTTAGAATAATCTATTAGGTTTATTTAAATCTATTGGTTATACTAAAATGAATTCACACTTATGATAACTCCGATGTCTATCACTTGTCTCCAGTTCGAGAGGATCAATAATTCCTCTCAGACCTTATTACAGGAAGAGTCAGGTGTCAATTTCGATGGCATTCTTGACTGGTTCGATACTATTCTAAATTATCATATTTCATATCAAGCATTTCATCTATATAGAAACTAAAAAAAACCTACGTACCAGATGTCATTAACTATAGGGTTTTAACACATTGAATATGACCAATTGATTAAGCATCAAATTATTGAAATAGAAAAAAATGTCGTAATATATGAATTAAGATATATAAGAAAAAATATATTAAAAAATGAGTGAAAAATTTAATAAAACGCCATTGTAGTTTTAGAGATACATATTAAACATTAATATGATAAAAATCAATCCAAACCAGGAATGAAAAATGAAGATATTGTGTATGGGGAGGTGGATAGAGAGATAAGAGGGGGAGGGGTCTTAAAAATATAGAATCTTTTAGTGTTGTAAAATTAAATTGGTATTTTATTATTTTAATTATGGGAAAAGTTTTATTTAGAGTTGGGTATTAGGTGGAGATCTTGAGTTTTTTAATATATTAAGTAGAATATTTTATACTTGTTTTTGGCCTTCAATAGTGTATCATGTTATTGGGTCAGCATCATCATAGTGTATGTGCTTGAAGTGATTTAGGGTTCTTAAATAAATTTATTGCTCTTTAGTCCCTAATATAAATGTACTTAGGTAGGAATTTTTTCAAAAATAATGGGACCCCTATTCCATATTTGAGTTTAGGTATCCCCATGAAGGGTCACTATGTGAAACAAAAAGGGAGCATATTAATATATTTCTCCAAAGTGGTGGTTCCTCTTCCATTTCAAATGAAAAGATTACCTAGTAGAAAACTGATCCATAAACAACCATGATATGTGCTTTAGCTTCCATGGTGGGTTCTTGTCCATTTTAGTTCTTAAGGGTCCCTAGAAAATTTAGTTGGGTATGGAAATCTAAGTGGGATACAATTTCCCAGTTCATGAAGGAAGAATTGTGTAGTCCTCGAGCTTCTAAAATGGTGTCCACAAAACCATATGGGGCTAGGGTTCTCTTTTTAGGTACTAATAGATGAACCATTCATTTTTATCATGTTTTGTTGTGATGGGGAACCCGTTCGTGAACATTTCCAATGAGGAGGCACCATCAGAGTGTATGCTGTGTTAAGCTTATCTAGGGGGTGGGGTTTTCCTGGGGCTCCACCATTGGATAGTTTATTTCAAAATTGATGTATTGGTGGCTCCCCAACTGTAAAAAATGGGTGTTTTTTATTTTAAATCCCTTCAATTATTATGATCTTCTTTCCAATTTTATCATCATTCATAATTTGTGACATTCTGAAGATATTTCTTTCTTCCACATCCTCTAATCATCCACAAATATTTGTGGTTTTGAGGAAGTTTTTTTTCAATTTAGTCGATTATTATATCCCTAGTTCTTCAATTCTTATACCCTCTTACTTTTTATAATGTTTTTCACTCTAGATACAATTTTTGATTATTTTAAGAAAATAAATCATTAAATCATCCACATTAATTTGGGTTTTATATTATGCTTCTAGATTATGTTATGAGAGTACATAATCAAGATGAAAATAATTTATCTATATGAGGTAAGTTATTTTATATATTTTTTCTAGGGTTTTGGTTTAAAATAAATTAAATTTACTACGGAATATACATTTAATACTATTTATTTTTTCATAACCAATATTAACAGTATCACACATAACTACCAAAAGTAATTGATCAATAAGTTAGTGTGATGAAGTTATCATGAGAGTTAGTAAAGAATAATTCCTTTTTTTTATTTAAATAAATAATTATTACCTGTTATTATTAATAAAATGAGAATATAATTAATTATTAAATGTTATAATTAATTATTCTATGTGTTGTGGATTGAGTTTGGACATTTTATTGAATGTTGGATGTTGCATGGATATGGGTAATATAATGAGAGAGAGAAGGTCAATGTTGTACCATATATTATATTAACTCCATAAATAACGAAGGAGAACAATATATTATTTGATTCACATAACAATTTTCGTAATTTATAGTCAAGTACCATAACCATTATATTTCTATTTATGTTTCATAACAATTTTTATTCTTAGATTTATTGGGATGAAATCACATCGGCTTAATAGTCATGTCGTGCCACATTGCTTACTAAAACAATTGATGATGGTGCATTATTCAGTTGGTGACCCTATTTGTGGTGTATTTAGTGGTTTGAGTTTATTTTCAAGAAGAATGTAGTTTCCATTTTAAAAATATGTTTTTAATAAGTTAGCGCTAAATAAATTTTCAAGTGAACATTTTTTTTAAATCATTTTTTGAAAATGTATTTTTAAAATGAAAATGGTCTACTCCATATAAATTTTTAACATAATTTTCAACAAGTTACTATTGTAACTATGAATAAATGTTATCTAATTTTGAAATGACTTATAAAGGATGTTTACTAAGGTTCCAATGGTATTATAATACAGATTACTTAATTTTTTTTAATCTATTTGACCTTATTTGGTCGATGGCCTATTTTATAATGAATGATTACATTTATTGTTCCCATTTCTATTGACTCTATTTATGTTAAATTTTATATATTTAAGCATATCATTTATTATTTATTGTAATGATTATATCTTGTTATCAAAAACTATATTAGTTTTTGATGTTATAGTTGACCATTTATATGATGGGGTTGGATTTCAAAGACCATATAGGATATTGAAGGATGTTTAGACTAGAATAATTAGTTAGGGATGAGTGATGGAGATATGTTGAAGGAAATAAAATTTGGATTCTCTTTCTATATTTTTACTAATATAAACCCTGGTTGGTTCCCATGTAGTATATTGACACTAAAGGGGGTCCATATGAAATATTTTTTTGGATGATTATGAGAGAAACAGTTGATCATGAATAGATAGTGTGATAATTTTATGGATCTGGAAGTGAATGGTCATGGAATTGAGAGGCTGACTTTGATTAAGTTAGAAAATTTTTAATAGATGGCTCAACCTAGTGAATTTTTTTATGTGAGACATTTAAATTGTTATCTACTACCTATTGAGATGTATATAGGTACATTAGATTTCTTGGATATCTCGGTGGTGTTGTAATTAATTAATTATACTGTGTGATGTCCCTCTTAGGTAGGGTTTAATTATACCCAATAGTTTTAAGTATTATTTAATCCTTAAAATGGTACAGATTCACAACTTATTTTCTAGATGAATTTCATTCTTGATTGGTTGTGAATACGCCAAACTATTTTTAGATGAAATGCTTCCCCAAATTGGTGTTGATATGATTATGATTATCTATAATACAAGATTTTCTAGTAGAGTATGTACATGCCCCTATATTTCTAAATATATTTATTCCATGTAAGGGTATAAATACACCCTCATGTTTCTACGGGACATTAATTTCTAAAAGGATAAAAAAATGACCCTAATCTTCCATGAGTTATACATTCCTAGGTGATGAGTATCTACCCTAGGTTTGAGATGAGGGTATACTCATATAGGTACCTCTAATCTAAATAATTTTCCTTGATCAGGGTTTTATGTGAAATAAATTATACATGATGATATGATATTTATTTTTTTTAAATATTGTGTTATGAATTATATGTAAAGGTTCTTCATGGTAATCACACCAACACCATCAAATGTAATGCATGAAAATCCACTTGTTTTCATAAACAATTAGTATTGGTTGGGAATTAGGGTTTATTATTTCTTCAATGGATAAAGACCTACCAATTTTTATGAAATTGGATTCAATGTAGATGTCTAGAACAAACATTTTTCAATTATTTCATAAAAATCGCATTGATCTTATCAAATGTTATAGGTCAACTACAATATAAGGGTAGAGGATTTAGTAGGATGATGATGTGTTTCCAGTTAGAGGCCAGGTTTCTTTCTGTATGTTCGTTATGTGAACTAGCTAATGTGGAATTTTTTATGTATGACTCAATGATAATTTTTAATGATATATTATTATTTTATTCATCTTATAGATTTATTTATTTCTTATTATTCTGGGAAATAGGGAAGAATGTTGAAAACTATTAAGTGATATAGTTTTTTGGGTCCATTATATTGAAAGGTAATAATTAAGTATATCAATATTCAAACTTGAACCTACAAAATTATATTAGATTTAATAGTCACCAAATAAATATTTTATGTTGGATCCCCAAGTCAAAATCACCCAAAAAGCATATTGGTGGACCTAAATCTATATAATGACCTATAATTGGTTTTTGGTTATGAATTATATGATATGGAATTGAAAAGTGGTGTAAAAATGTTTTTATATGGAATAATATAATTATAGGAGGAGATATATAATTGAAACACCTGTTGTAGACTGAGAGTGTGACTATAAAGCATGATATTCATTGAAATAAACGTTTCTAGAGTAAATATAATATCTAAAATTTGACATTTTGGAATAATTATGTGTTATTTATACTAATAATCCAAATATAGGCATGATAATACATTGTCTGGGTCATTTGAAATATATGGGGGTTAAATTTTTATCCATGTATCATGATAGTGGAATTTGTATGCCTTCAATATTCTCTTATGTGTGTTGTTATTTGAAATGATTCATCATTTAAATTAATTATTAAATGAATAATAATATAATATAATAAGATGTTTCAAAAATATATTATAACAGTTAATTAAATTAATAATAATTTTAGTGGGTTTTCATTTGATTGTGACTGTGATTCATTAGCTTCCCTAAAGAAATTATTTTTAGAATAGTTGGGTTTTGAGATAATCTCGGGTTAGAATAGGAAAATATATGGAATGTAACATGGTGAAATTAATTTTTTTTGAATTATTATTATTGTGAAAATTATTTTGGATCAATAAATTTATAATTAACTTTGGATTTTTTGATTTTAGGAAAAAAATTAAAAATGGGTTGTAGTAATTGGATTTCATTTCTATTTTGAAATTTTATTTCAAAATGTATTTTGAAACTATAAATCATTTTCTTGTAGTTGTATTTTTTGGTAAGGTAATTTTGAGTTAATCAATATTTGGTTATAACACATAGATTCTAAGTGGTTTTTTTGAAAAGTTGATTCTGTTTTGGAGTGTGATTTGGAGTGTGTTCCTTTAGAAATAAGAAACATTATACAGTTTAAACTATAAAACATATATTTTTGTTCTTTTCATGGAAATAATTTATGATTTAATTTTTTTCATCGATTTTATACTGCGTTTTATTTTTTAAGACACCAATTGTGGGTGGTAGGTTTATTTTTTTGGTTGGTGTGGCGCATAGAGGGTAGTGAGTTCCAATATTGGTTGGTATGTTGTATTTTCTAATGTTGTAAATGGGTTAAATGGTTTATTTGTTCTTATATTTGGTGGTGTTTCATATATTATGAAAGAGAATCATGTGTTTTTTTCATTTTTTTATGTTTTATAGTTTATGGTCTATAAATTGGTGTGAAGTCCTATATCCAGATGCCACATAGAGGTGACACAAGCTTGGTTTTCCATATGGCCTCATGCACATCTACATGTATTCTTGATACTACCGACTAGTAGTGAGGGAATGGGGTTTATATTGGGAGAATGTTCCCTCATTACCATAGTGTAGAAAAGAAGATCAATGAGAAGAACAGGTAAACATAGGAAGTAATATAAGTAAATAGGAATATGGAATAGCATAAGATGACCAAAGTAATAAAAAATAATTAGCTAATATTCCTATAAAATAGATGGTAATTAAATTTCATGTATCTATAATTCTAGAAAACATGTACACAAATCGATAGACAAGAAATCTAAAAAAAATTGAAAAAAATAAAATAACAACTCTTCCCATCATCCTGAGCTCTAGGTCGATCATCTCCTACTAAATCCATCATAAAGTAGAAAGTAATAATGTGTCTGAAGTGATACACTTTCCTTTCTCAAAACCTGAACACAGGTAGTATTCCCATGTAATAATGGAACCCAAATGGGGTGTGAGATAAATCTCATTATGCCGCCATCAATAGTGTGTATAACAACATGTCCTTCTAATATAAAATGAAAAACTGTGAAAGCATGCATATATAAACGTAAAGGAGTAAAATAATTTATCTACAAAAGTACATTCATTAAACCTCATCTGGTGTATGAACATATAACTATTTCATTAATTACATCAGTTCTAGATTATATATTTATATCATAGAAGGCATATCTTGCACTGAAATCACCCTGTGATAGTAATAGTAAAGGTTTCAGGAAGTAACATGGAAACATAATGAAAATAATAATAAAAGGGTTCAGAAGTAATAACCTATGTAACAAATAGCTCAAGGTAATCCAACAATTTAATAGGTACAACCTAGATATAGGGGATAGAGTTTAATCCATGAATCATTGTCTATGTAATTCAACATTAGCCTTATTTAACTAATGCCAAGGAATGTATCCAATATAAAACTGGATAAGTAATGGACAGACCCAAGGATGTGACCAAAGCATCTCATGTATGTAGAATCTACGCTACATCCAAGGACTGTATCTAAGTAATCTTTTATTGTAACTAGGGGATCCTATGGTGTCATATTGGGCATCAATAGATTGACGAGGATTGGGTTCCAAGGTGGTTCTCAACCAAGTAAACAATAATCGTTAAATCTAAATAGAATCCATGAGTACTGAAGAAATTCACATATAAATCCAAAATCTAACTGATGATAGACCACTCAAATAATAATTATTTTAGGGTATATATATTACTGGGACCCTTACATTTAATTCATTTATTATGTTAGTCTATGTGATGGTCACACCATTTAATAAGTTCAATAGGATCAAGACATAACTTTTATTAGTGTGATTATGCCAAGGGGATGAAACGATTCAATTTACTTAAGTCATTTTTATTTCGTTAGGATCATCCTACTTCATTCGTTCATAACTGGTAAGGGGTGCTACAGAAATGAACCTATTTATTTGATAATATTCAAATAGGTGAAGTTATAGATATATATAAATAAATATACCCTATACTTTCTAGTTCCATTTTAGAATGATATAACAAATTTTTAAACTTAGCTTAAGTGGGGAAAGTTATTATAAAACATTTTCTATTCCATGATCAATTCATAATTCAATTAATTAAAGGGCATACCAATAAAAGGGTCAAGTGAAACACCCGAACAGTGGAGCTAACTGGTAAATCTTACTATTTAGGTAGAACTATCCACTTAGGCAAAAAACATGGAATCCAACCAACATTGGGTGGTTAACATTGGGGATGTAATTTCCGATGATGAATTACATATATATATCATGTGTCTTATAATATGGTTATAACTACTAAAACTAAGACATATAAATTAAATAAATTAATCCTGATGAAATCGGCATGCCCACACGGTAATATATAAAATAATGAATCATAATGAGTGAGTTGTAGACCACATAAATCATAATAATATGACTCTCTTCATCTAGTATCAACCACTAATTTTTGTTGGATGGGAATATATCAGAAGAATAGATCAAATCCTTTAAAATATGGCATATGAGCCTACATCCAAATAATATAGTTGATAGGAAGAATAATAAAGAAATATTAAAAATAAATCATGTACATATTGACGTGGATCCAAAAATATGAAAGATGGTCAAATCATACTCATGATTGAATATTGGGATCAAATCATTGAATATAGGTATTTTTGTCTTTATAATTGTGAAAAATAGGTTCTACCCACTGATGAATATAAATGTGAAGATGTTTTATTTAATTAAATCCTTTTAGGAAATTTTTTTAATTTCATCCAAAATTGTCTTTTGCACAGATTGGTCACATTATTTAGCTGAACCATTTGGAAACCATTAATGTGATTCTATAATAGGGGTAATACCACATGATTAAGTTCCATTGTTAGGGAACCATGTTCCAACCAAGTTTAATTCCTAGGAAATTTTCCTATAATTATCACATGGTTGTCTTGAAAAAAAATCATAGTTAGAAAAAATTGTGTACCCCATAACACCCAATAATCCTACCAAACATGGTTAAATAAAACCATGAATCCTACCTTGAATGGTTTGATCTAACTGTGTGATAGACTATTTTCTCTCAAATTCTAGTTCTGGGATCTGAACAAGACCCAAACATGAAGAGACATTCACTATATCTTTAGTAATCTATATTAGGTCAAAATTATAGAATTAGATAAAAATTAAAAGGTTTTATGTCAAAGTGAAAAATAGGGTTCTTATAGTCATTCTACCTAAATAAACTGATACCTGAGTTTACCTTCCAAGGTTGGTGAAACACTTTCTGAGAGTAAATTTTTCCACTGGGTAAGAACATTGGATTAACACTCCCAAGTATCGTCATGGACATGATCGTGATGCTATAGAACTCATGGTTGAGGGACAAAACTGACTCAGAGGGACTTTTTTCATGTTTAATGATGTGAATATGATACTACTCAAAAAAAATCATTGAAAAATTGGTCAAATACTTTAAGAACAAATGTATGATACTGTTGGGATAGATACATGTGAAGCTGTGAAATGGGGAAGACTTCATTCATTGTATAGTACATCTGAGAAGACTTCATTCATTGTATAGTACATCTGAGGTAATAACAACTGATATGATTCTAGACAGAATCTATCAAATATCTCAAAGGGACCTACATAATGATCTAACAATATCCCTTTCCTCTATACCATTCTACACCCTTGCCATGGAAAACCCCACAAGAAAACACAATCCCCAACCTCGAACTCCAGAGGTCATCAACGATGATCAGAAAAGTATTTCTATCTAGACTGAGGAGTATACATACACTATTTGACCAGCTGAACCTTCTCCAAGGACTCATGAATTATATGAGGACCTTATAAGACTGTATCAAATTCCCCTAACTAGTACAGGTTTGAACGATATGACCTACCATACGAGGACTCGAAATGATCCAATTGAATTTTTCCATGGAAGATATTATTATTGGTAAACTTGAAGAGATGGATTTTCTTCGACCAATAATCACCAAAGTAAAATATGCATTCTCATTTCATATCATAAAAAATTGGTATGAATAATTCTGACATTCCATAGGTCTAAGGGTGAATAGATGTTCTCAAAAGCACCTGTGTACCAATAACTTTCCGTAACCCCTTAAAAATAGTGATGTAAAAAAGTCTTTTCTATCTAAAATGATATTATGAGAGACCCTTTATAGTAACATGATATTACTAACATAAAATCTTCCTAGATCATTAACTTATAATGTATCCTAGATAGTAATAATGTGGTATTATTTTTTCAGTCAATTAATGACTACCCATACAATATTTCATCCTCTAGGATACTAAGGTAAAATGAATTAAAAGTATATGGAAACATCTTCTTAATTTTGTTATGTGATTAGAAGAAGATGTAACAATACTATATGTCTCTTGTGCTCTACCTTCATCTTATGACTATTGAACACCTTGAAATAAAGTCTTCTATCTAAAGATTCAACCAATCCCACCAATTCTGACATTGCATGTCTCGAGATATTTTAGAGTTTATGTGATGAACTACCCACTAAGAATTATATGAATCGCACATAAACTCCATTATCATATCATTAAGAACTTATAAATATCCATGAATATGATGGATATTGTCTCTCTCCATATAACAATCTTGAGGCATGACATCACATGTAGTAATGTCGTAGAGAACTAAGTCCCCAAGATCTGAAAATTTCCTACTCTACCATCACATGGTGGGAAGAGGTAAATTTCAATGATGATAGGTAATAATTCTCATGACTTTCATGAAACTCTAGATGAAGCTCATAGAAAAGGGAAATCAATTTATATTTATCACAAGATTCACTTGTGACATGTGATTGAGTTTTCTGAAGAGGGGTATCCTCAACTTCAATGCCTTTTCTAGGTGTATATGAAAGATCATAATCAATGTAATGAAGATATTATACCCATATTCACTATATATGATTAATTTCATGCTTTGTGATTATATTTTGTAAGACCTTATGGTACGTATACAACACAAATGCTCACCCAACAGAGTGTGTCTCTATCAATTTAAGGCATGGAAATATTTTGTTATCTTTAGGTCATGTTTTAGGTAATTTCCATCATGATTCCTCAATTATCTAGATCTATATGAAAAGGCGTTGTCGTATTACATCAGTACTACTCCTATGAAAATGTTTAATGCATCACAAAACACTATATACCATCTTCTAGGATCTGTAATAATTAGAATAATTGCTAACACAAGGATCTCTTTCAGCTTCCGAAAGTATATCTCAGACTATATTATCCATAAAAAAACGTAACACAGTTATTTTTAAGGTTGGAAATAGGTAAATAAATGTGTGATAAACCTTGAATGAAATTCCTATTATATCTGGACAACCCCAAGAAACTCCATATATCAATCACATTTTTGGGACATTATAATGAAACCACAATGTGAAACCTTAATGTGTGAATATAGACTCCTAATTCTGAGATAATAAGAAATAAGAAGTAAAAAATTTCATTCCCTAAGTGTCACATAAAATGCATAGAATAAAGATCAATCACTCTCAATGTAGTAATAATGATCTCAATGTTCTTAGCATGGTCTCAATAGGTGAATGAATACACTCAGATTTCATCCTGTAATACTTTGAAAAAAGCAGCCATATAGGGGTAGAACACCATATTTATCAGAGCCATAGAAATGGTAGGCCTGTTCAAAAGACCGAATAGAATAATAAGGTACTCATATGTACCATACATACTGTTGAAATTTGTGTGTTTTATATCTAAAGGAATGATTCACAACTGAGGATAGCCCAATCTCATGTTAAACATTGATAGCACCCTAAATCCTCCAATCATGTAAAATAGATCATCTATTTGAGGTTGTGGAAAATAGTTCTCCACTATAAATTGCTTCTAAAGTCTATAATACATGCACAAATGAAAGATCGCATCCACATTATTAGTGAAAATAATGTGTCAACCCTAACAAGAATTATTAGTCCATTTAAAACCATTGGACTCTAAATCCTTTAACAGTCACTTGATATCATAGAGTTTAGTAGGATACATCTTGTATGGAGGAATAAACATGAGAGATGATCCTAGAATAAGTACAATTGTAAAATCTTCCTCTCCCTCATGAGGTAATATATAAAAATACATCCCAAAAAAATACTAAGGTGGAAATTCAGCCTAATGGATACCCTGATCCTCTATTAAGAGATTGTAAGTATGGGATGTCACACCACGTAGCCCATGATTCTTTGTTCTAGATTTGCTATCCTAGACATCCCACTAACCCTTTTGTATATAACAGCAACCTTCTAGTGATGTAAATGATACTACATAGTAATAGTAGTCTATAAACGCATGAAATAGACCAACCAATCCATCCAAGAAATGAAAATTGAGGAAGGTAATCTCGAGAACAATGATCTCTCACAAGAGAAGGTATCTGCCTACCATAAGGGAATAGTCGCTCCATTGGTGTATTCCCTTTATCCATATTCTAAACTCTTTATCTAAGGACATTACAGTATAGTAATAATATATTTATACCATAATGATTTCCATGATGTATAAATAGATGATGGTGTGTGAATAACCTACATAAAATGAAGAAGATATTATAGTGGAGGCTACTTGAATAGTACCTTGAACTCTATATGGTTCTACAACCTGATTCTCAGGTATTAGTTGTAATTTATGAAACTGATCTAACACAAGGCCAAGTTCTATAGCTCAATTACCATAATCAAAACTACTATTGTGGCATGGCTCGTGGTCTATATTATGGAAACCACAACCCCAAGATCCTCTGCATCCAGTCATATCAGTGCTACTCCAACTCCCAACCTAACACATCATAAAATAACATGTCCCCAATGGTTAAGATGGTTTAAAACCTCTTTAACTAGAATATATGGGAATGTTTTGACATAATCTATGAATACACCCAATATAGCCACAAACATGGTAGTCTAGTTGGTCTCTATCACACTGAGGCTTCGGGTACCCTTATTTTCTACACCAATTACACACCATAGAGCTACTAGTACAGGTTAACTAGATTCCACATCCCGGAAAAAAACTCATGTGTCCACTTTCTCCAACCATAAAAATACTTCAATTCCTTTTTAGTGGTCCTCTATTCTAGGTATAATAATCATCACTCACATTGCACTCAGTGATAATAGACTTATTCACTATTTATGGTAATTTAGTTAGGAGAAAAATATTCACCTATGTACATATGGAATAAACAATCCCATAATTGAAGCATCGAACATGCGGAAGCTCATCACCATCTAGAAGTGACGTGAAGCACTTTAACTTAGTGAAACACATTCAATATTCCATATCAGAAATAATTCTCTTCTTGATATGCATAAAATCTCTAGATATTCCAGCAGTCATCATATGATTAAAGTACTAATCATAGAAGGCTGTTTAGAAATCAACGTGTTCCAATCCCCGATGGTGACCAGTATTTTTTACAACATCCCACTAATGCTTTGACAAATCGCGAAGCATGCAAAAATCAATCATGGCCCTCCTCTTTGTAGAAAACCCTAAATGCTCACATATAGACAATATGGTCTCATGAAAAGACTAATCATCCTGTGAACTTACATCCCCCTATTAGGTAAGAGGATTTTGTTGTTGGAAGTCATGGATTAGATCATCCATCACATGTTCTAGAAATTGAGAAACATTCATGGACTATATTATATATATAAAAATATCTAAGATCTGATATTTAGTGCCCAAATTATGTACAAAGGGTATTGATTCGAGTGACACTCCTAGAGGTAAGATAAGAAGGTTAGGGCATACCACAGATATATCATGGTCGTCACCACCCTCTTGGTTCAAGACACGAGGATGTTGTGGCGGCGTTGGTCTAGAAAATCCATGAACAAACCTCAGAACATGAATTATGTATGTAGATAGAAACACTAGTTGAATATAAAAGTTATAAAAGGTTCACTACCAATGGTATTCTACCCCAACTACCCATTTAGAAGGACATGTTTCAGTAGGTTCTAAATTACTAGTTATATGGGTTCTAGTAGATGAATGGTAAATATCACCCTAACTCATCATATATTCCAAACCATTTCATTAATCTCATTTTAATTGTTATTTTCACTCCTTCACTGTTTATAAGTATGACAAGGAAAGATAAGGACATCAAACCATTACATTTAAGAACGCATTTTTTCAATTTTATAGATTTAAATTGTGTATAAATTATATCAATGTTCATTTAAAATGAATATCTAATCCTAGTAAATTATGGTCCATACACCATATTAATGAAAACAACACCCTTCTTATTTTTAATCTAATGTCTCAACATGGTAAATCACCAATTCCAACCAATTAGCACCCATAAAACCACATGAATTGAAAACAATAATCACTCATTCAAAACCAAGGAATATCAAATTAATAATTTTACAACTTCAAAATCACTCAACAATATTATCATATATTGAAATTCAATGAGTGAAATTTAACTATATGGCTTGAAAATATGAATAACATGCGAGTTCTAGGTGCTTATAATTACTCATGTAACAATTTTGTTTTCCCTTATATCATCAGGCTAAGAATGAAATAATATCCTCAATCATAATAAAAATAATAAAAAACATGTGTCATGTTAGTCTACCAATTGTGAAATGATATAAATAGTAATTGGAAAAATAAGAAAATAATAATAATTTAGTCATCTTGAATTTTACCCCGAACATTGGTTTGTGACACCAAAACAGAGCTTATACCAAATTTTTATGTGTACATAATCACTAATCTATTTTCTCTATATAGAAAAGTGAGAATGGAACTCTTATGATACAAAATTTTTACATACCGAACCTGGCCACCACATATAGGTAGGATGAGCCTCTTTGGCCACCTCGCCTCAAGTGCATCCCCTTGAATACCAGAGGTTTCTTCCTCGAAGCTATGTCTTGGGGTATGTCTGCTTGCAGACTAGTCTATCATTACCATGGTGTTTCATAACAGATTAATAATAAACAAAGGTATATATTTGAAGCAATATAAGTAAATAGTGAAATGGAATAGTACAAGAAAACTGATGTAATAAAAAATTGATCAATTGGTAATGATATAAAAAAGTTATGATGATATTTCATATATCTATAAATATGGAAAACATGTATATAATGAAGTAGTCAATCACACTCTAAAAATGTAGCAATATGAATCCAAAAACTATCCCCAACATCTGGAGCTCCAACTTGATAATCTGCAACTAGATCCATCCTATTGTAGTAATAAATCAATTGTCTCATGTGATATTCTTTCCACCAACAATATCTTTATATAAGTATTCTTCATGGGTACCAATACTTCTCAAATAAAGCATGATATTAATCCTAGTTGAACACCAACAATGGGGTCTATAACATCTTTTCCTAATAATATAAAATGAAATATTATGTGTGAATGCATATTTAAAAGTGATGTTTTATAGTAATGTAAATAGGCACGAACCTCCTTCATCCCTAAGCTGGTGTTTGAACATGTAACCATTCCATTAATTATTTAACTTCTATTTTTAATATTTATGTCACATGAGGAATATAAAACACTAAAACAACTTCATGATAGTAATAGTAAGGGCTCCAAGATTTAACCAGATAACCTTATGAAAATAACAATAAAGGGGAACCAAGTTAAAACCCATGGTAATGAAGACCTCATAGGCCACCAACATAGTAACAACTACATCCTGACTATATGTGTAATACTATATTTAATGAGCATCATCAGAGGATTTCACAATTGCATGATCTAACTAAGCATGAGGATTACATCAAAGGTAAAATGTGATAAGTAGTGGCCAGATCCACATATAAAAATAAGGAATCTCATGTTCATATAATCCTTGTTGGATCCCATGATTATATACAAGGAATCCTATATAGTAAAGCAGGGATTATATGGTGTCATATTTGGATTAAACTGATATATGAGGATCAGGTTCCATAGTGGGCCATAACTAAGGTAAACCAGAATCCTTGAATTGGTATGGCATCCACAAGTGATCTAGTCATTACATTATGAATCCAAGTGTTAAATTCTGTCTGACCGCTCATCTAATAATTATGACATTGTCTATATATTTTTAGGAACCTTATATTTAATTCACTTATTATCTTAGTCCATGTGATAGTCAGACCACTTAATAAGCATAAGAGTTTTTCCAAGACCCGACCCCAGAATCCTAGATTCGATGTCTAGTTACATTACATTAGAATGATTAGAAGGAATCAAATCCTAAAAGTCCAAAGAGTTTAGTAGTCTTGGTCTACCAAATACGTATATGAGTTTTTCATTAAAATTGAATATAGTAATTATAACATATTTTTTCTTTTAAGGATAACATTATTCTATATATGATATCCATTAATATCATTATAATTAAGATTAATATATTTTTTGGAAAGGTAATCAAATTAATGGTGAGATAGAATTCCCTATAAGGTTAAATTACATTGGATGACATAATTAGTCCATGAGAACAATAATTATTTAATTGTATATAAATGAACAAAAATTCCAAATAATCAGCAATCTATAAAGGAACTATATAACCAATATGATAATTTAATAACTAGAAACACATTCCATTTAAATAATAATATTAGAAATATTGACATAGAAATATTATTAACTAAAACAGATGCCATTTAATCAATTAATTTGGAGTGAAATGTATTAAAAGATATCTCAATGAAAAATCAAATGATTCAATAATAACTAAAATAATTTCAATGCTTATTTATTTGTCATTATCAATCACATGAACCATTATATCATCAAGTTCTATCCTTAACAATGTTTAAGTCGACAGTTTGAAACCCAAATATTATTCTTAGAAAAAAAGTTAATGGTTTTTTCTCAATGTAATTTTGTCCTATGATAAAACCAATGCATCGAGGATATTTAATTAACCAGTCCTCAACTCATATGGCTTACTGTAAACTAACCCCAACCCACATCTTTTTGGCCCCATTCATTACTCATAACCAATAAACAATATTCCTTATCAAATAACCATATTTAATAATTTATACATATTTATAAATGTATTCTCGAATAATAAAAAAAACATTCCTATCAAACACCACATGAAAATGGTATATGGTTTAGGTAATAACCATATCCATCAAAAAGTTAATGGATATTATGAGGAAAATTCAATGTAAAATGATTATATAAATCTTAATATTGCAAGGGGACTATAATAAAACATGGATTTGAATTTCAATATCGTCCTAAGAAACAACTATAATAAACCATCTAAAGGTAGAATAAAAATGATATGAATACAATCTATCCCTTTTAGATTACAAAATAAAGGTGTTTTCTCATTGATTAATTTATATAATATAAAAATATCTTCTAAAACCATTTTTGAGAAAAAAATCAATTATGATTTAAAAAAAATTTCTTTGAAATCAAATTTGAAAACCTTTTCTTTAAAAATTAATGTTTTAATGAAGAAGATAAAGAAACTATGAAATAACTAAGGTTAAATCCATACTTGTCATACCATGTAATAATAATGTTTCTTTTTCATGGTAAAAAGGTTATAAAAATTCATTGTTGGGAAAGAGATAATGTAAATTCCCATAAATTTCAGGGAAGTTTTTTACTAAATAATTTGGAATTTTACGAGTCTGTGGTTTCTGACGGCACTTGATTCTGAGGCCTGGTGTGCCCGGAATCAATTTCCAAAGTTTATATCGGGTACATTCAGTAAACAAATGACCGTGGTTTTCTATCTTTTGAACTGGTGCTCAGAATTGAAATATGAGTGCACTGATGAACTCGCAACACTGGTAATTTCTTAAGCGGACCTTTACTGTAGTAGCTTTTTCAAGGGAGGAGAAGTTATTTATTGGGGTATAATTAAGAATCAAATAAAATTGTTTGAACAATTTTATTTTATATCTAAGGAGGTTAATTCCTCCCATGGGAAGTTGTTGGTCGGGCCCACACCCACCCAACATCCCATGATTGAATATATGAGAGGTGGGGCCCACACGATCCCCAACCTTTCACCTCCCCCTAAACCACTAAAACCCCCCTTAATTAATTTGTTAACTCCTCTTAAATGTGAGACCTCTCACCTCCCCCTCTCTCCCTCTTTAACTATTTCCAACACATTAATTTAAGGAATTGAACCACATAGATTAATTAATGATGTGGTTTGAATTTGAATTTTAAATTGAATTTGATAATAAAATAATAGGAGAAGCATATTATTTTATTTTTCGGAGGGTTTTCGTTGCTTTAAGGAAGATTGGGAGAGAACTCTTATGAAGAAGAAGAGAACTCCTCTCTTGAGGAAGAACGATGTCTATTCCACGAAGAACGCGGATCCCCTGAAGAACAACGACTCACCAACCATTCTCTTCTCTGCGACAAGTGAGGAAACATCACTTCCTCCTTGGACGCACTCCGACGATGTCTACAAATTCATTCCCCGTGATGTACTCTTCCACGACGCCCAACTTGCGACATCAACTATCGATGTAGGGGTTAAGTTCAATTTTAATGGATTAAAATTGTGCCTCGGTTCGTTGTTGTATAATCTTGTTTTTATGACCTATTTCTATCGCTTAACGCAGAGGTTGTAGGCTGAACAAACAAGGCCCTACAACCCTATGTTTGATCCTATTTATTGATGGAATTGGCCATCGGATAAGGAACTCGGAAGAGGTCGGCGGCGCAAGGGCCGCCATCGCAAGCGCTAAGAAAAGTTGCGGCCAGGCGAGCCACGGTGGAGGAAGCACGTCATGGCCGCACCGTGCTGGGGATGCAGAGCCGCGGCCAACATAGGTCGCGGCGGAGGGAGCCGGCGCCATCGCACCGGCTGTGCAGCCGAAACCGCGGCCTTCTTTGGGGGCTGCTTCGGCAGAAGAACCGGCCAGCCGGGCGATGGGGAGCCGCGGTGCTAGGAGGGCGCCGCACCGGAAGATCCACGACCTGCCATGCGGGCCAATTTTTTTCAGAAGGTCAGCCTACCTAGCTAGTAGGTTTGGGAAGGTCAGCGACGCTTGGCGCCGCCGGTTCAGACAGCCGAGGGGCTGCGCCCCCTCGGACCGCTCGGCCTTCGGGCCGAGCCAGCCGGGCCGCGAGCCCACCTAGGCCACGCCCCTTCAGGACGGGCTGTGTCCTTCGGGCCGAGCTGTGCTTTCCTTCAGACTGGTCCGAAACCCCTGCTGGGTCGGACCCGTCAAACTGGGTTATCCCAACCCGTCGGCCAACTAGGCTAAACGGATCGTGCCCCCTATTCGCTTAAACATGAATAACATAAAGACCGCACGTCCGATCGACGCGCCGTCAGCGGCACTGGGACCCTTTCGACGAGATGGTCCTTTTGCAATACTCTAAGTCAGTTTTGGAAAACTTTGGTAAATGTAAGGGTTTGGAATGAGCATATTTCCAACCGGGCCCCTGGAACGAAAAAGCCAATATCTCTCAGACCGGGCGTCTGTTTGACGCACTGTCTTTCGCGTTGGATTCCTTTTGATGAGACGAATATTTGGGATACATCATCTCTGGACTTCGTGAAATTTGATGTATCGACCACTTTTACTCATGGATGGGACCCTCCCAGAATTGAGTATGCTATGTGCGGGAACCCTAGAGCTGGCTGCGACTACGATGACGATGACGACTGTACTTGGATCCTACGTGGGTTCGGCAGTGAGGATGACTATAATTGGTTCCTCGGTGGGTTCAGCAGTGATGACGACTGTACTAGGATCCTACATAGGTTCTACAGTGATGGTTACTGTACATGTATCCTTTGTGGGTTCGGCAGCGACGCCTTCTGTACTTGGATCCTACGTGGGTTCGGCAGAGGAGATGATTCAGAGGCTACATCTAATCATCTCCACCCCACATAGTGAGAAGTATACCTGTGTGACCTGAGTCTTGACTATTCAATCATTACCATTGGTGTGATTTAATTCTTTCCTGTGTGGACTGGGATGTGTGTGGGATTGAGAATTGGAGCTGTACTAGAATTTATGACATAGGTATATGTATGGGAATATACCTAAGTATAGTTGGTTGATTTTCGTGTTTGTTCCTTTCCATTGTGGTTTATCCATCGTGTAATCTGGGAGACCTTCAGGGGTCTCGGGGTCCCTACTGAGTTTCGTATACTCACCCATGCACGGGCATTACCCGCACAACATTGTGTTGGTTGTAGACGATGAAAAACACAGATCGAGGTTGAGGCTTGTGGAGCTAGATGGTATCTGTAGGTGGAGCACAAGGCGGGACGTACACCGAGCGGACGGACGGACCCGAGGCACCGATGAGACTATCTATACCCACCCTTTAGGTGGGATTCCCATAGGAAGACTCAGTGGTTGCCGCTTTACTTTTCTACTGGTGTACCTTCCTTTTCAGTTGTATTGTACCATCAATTGGGTTTGTATACTGTCCCATTAACTTTTTAGAACTTACATTTGTACTCAATTTTACTTAGTTCTTACTGCACTTGCGTACTCTATTATGATAGTTTACTTTTATAAAGGCAATTCCTCCCTTTTATCGGGATTTACTTCTTTGGTGCGAGTCTCCAGCCCCTAGCATATGGAAGAAGGGCTTGGGTAGTCATGACATGGACCCCGAGGACAGGTTGTGACAAATTGGTATCAGACGAGTCGGTTCTACCACAGAACTCAAGACTCTGATAATTTATTATCTGTGATGAAATAGTGTTAAGAGTACTGAGTGTGGTTATCAGTCCAGGGATTCCAGTGTTAGTGCAGCAGCCAACGTATCCATACACCAGGACCCTAACTTCTGATTTCCGACTCAGTGCACGAAAACATTGATTGCATGTGTGCTTCAAAAGTTTTCATTGTGACTACTTTGTGTCATCTCACCAGGTATACTGTACTAACCATGAATCACATGTTTTGTAACGCCCCGACCCCAGCTACCCAGAGTCGGTGCATTACTTCGTAACATTGGCATGATCACAAAAGATCAAGTCTCGAAAGACCGATTAGTTTAGTAGCCTTGGAAACACTAGATACATTCATAAGTCTTTCATTACATCATAAAGTAAACAAACTACAATAACATAGTCTCCTTAGTCCACACTTCTATCCTCTTCGGACTATCCCTGCAGGTCATTCATAAAATACTTCTTCACATCCTGGAAAATGTTAAATCATTGAAAGGGGTGAGCTCAGATGCTCAGTAAGGATAAAAATAATGCGGAAGCTTTCATAAATAATCATTAACAATTAAGGCAATGTATAAATAAAACAAAAGCCTTTTAAACATGAACTTCAACATAATATGGCAAAAGTTAAATGAGATAATTCCATTCACTTCTTCACATGGATATTCTACTGGTCGAATAATCACATGAAATATCAATAACCACTTTCATAATGAGGGAATGTATAATTCCAGACATTCTGAATCATGTTGTCAAGGCCTCGGCCAAGACGTCTAAAATGATTAAGGCCTCGGCCAAAACCATAAATCAAATTGGGAAAGGGCCTCGGCCAATTCCACGTCTAGTTGTCTCATGAGACCTACCGATGCATCGAGGAGCTATAGCGGGCTCCACCCGTCACTTATTATGTCCAATACATTCCTCATATGAATAGGTTTAAACATATCATAAACCATAACATAATCGTATCACATAAAACATGCATAAAGGAAACATAACATTTCAACATTTCAATCACAAGATATCAATACAACACATTGATATAATAAAAACACTTTCAAAACCATTTTCAATACCAAAATAAAATAATGTTAAAACTTTGTATTTATTTTTCATTAAAAAAATGATGGCTTGTAGAGGAATCCGAAACTCAAATAATGGTCACGGCGGCGGAGAAGTCGTTGTCGCCGCATAAGTACGGAAAGAAAAACATTCCCTTTTTGTCGTTTAGTAAAATGCTTCGTATAAAAAAGATTCCTTTTGAATAAACGTAAAAGTCAAAGGGGTTTATACACCGTATAAAAGAAAGTTGTGTATAAAACCAAATATGCCTCAATGAAAGGTGATTGAGACGAAGACCCTTACAAAGATCATTTTTTTAAAATAAAGTAGATATATTATGTGTATTCACTATAAGTACACATAAATAAAGTACACATACAAGATAGTACATAATAATATCATGACATAATTTGAAAGTAGGAGATTAACCCAAAGAATATAAATTGGGTTAAGAAGTTCCCTTACAAAGATCATTTTTTAAATAAACTAGATATATTATGTGTATTTACCATAAGTACACATAAATAAAGTACAAATACAAGATATCACATAATAATATCATGGCATAATTTGAAAATAGGAGATTAACCCAAAGAATGGAGATTGGGTTAAGAAATTCCCTTACCTCGTGTCTGACTTGACTCAACCGTTCTTTAACCTCCTGAATAATAAACTAGAATTAATATACACCTTATTAAGAACCCTTTTAAATTTTATTATCCTTATTATATCACTTATTACAATGATATGAACATTATGTAATTATTTAAGTTAATAACGGTCGTTTTGTCGATCTTTGGTACTTGAGTCAACAATAAACTTCTTATAATTACAAGTTTTTTATGTGGTAGAATATCCATTATCTCCAGAATTATATTCATGATTTAGATGTCATATATATCTTATATATCCAGTATATACATTCATTTATAATATTACGTAACATTTAGAGGTAAGAAATGAAATGCACCGTTCATGGAGACGGTAAGCCGTACGTACGCATGAACGCTACTTTCATTTCAATTTCATATTTAATGGAACGAAATAATAATGATATAAATGTATAATATAATTCCAGTATAATATAGTGTATAATACCATTTACTCCATCCTTTATACATCCCACATATGGCATTAACGATTCAA
Organism: Viscum album; assembly: GCA_963277665.1. Taxonomy (NCBI): domain Eukaryota; kingdom Viridiplantae; phylum Streptophyta; class Magnoliopsida; order Santalales; family Viscaceae; genus Viscum; species Viscum album. The sequence goes on from OY728141.1 coordinate 135,923,974, forward strand.
ATCACTTTGAGGGGGCGGTAGTCCGCACTTCCTAAAATGAAATTATCGCGTTTTACCCATAATGGAAATCATAAAGTATGGCATAAATGAGAAATACAGAATCATAATTAAAACATAAACATATTATATATCATATATAAAAATAGTGACATCTTAATGGCCACCTTTGAAGGTGTTATATGAGTGTTGAACAATCATCGTTTCGTGAGGCAGAAATTCACCATCCACAGAAACCGTATGTTCTTTAACCATTAGATGTAGGTGTGTGTAAGTGTAGCTCGAATAATTCTTATAAAAACATCCTAGTATATTGAGGATACTGGTTTTGTTACAAAAGAAATGAATAAAAAGATTTTAGGGGGTTGGAGAAGAAAAATAAAACAAAACCACATTTGAGAAGACATTACCTCAAAATCGGGTAACTCTTTTTGATTTGAGCCAAAGGATTCCTTGGGAAGAGTTATGACCAAAGTGAGGCTTCTAGGAGTAAGGGAGGGAAGTTGGGAGAGTATTTGGGCAGAGGTTGGCCGAGTCAAATGGCTTGAAGGTGTGAATAAGGTGGGAGAGGTGGGGGCCTTTTATAAGTGGAGAGGAGGGGCTCTTTTGGAAAGATTGAAATATTACATTATTATACAATGATTTTTCGGATTCTAAAGGTCCCAAACTTATATAATTCGAGGCTAAGGTGATAAGGGTTCGAAATATCCTCATCCAATTGGCTTTGGACAAGTGTAATCCTTTGATTTTGCATTATCTTCCCATTTTATTTAAATCGTTAAATAATGAGGTCATCGCTGCATCATCATGATGTCATAAATAATTTAATTTATATAATGTCTAAAAATTGTATAAAAAATACTATGATGTATAAAATCTTTTTATCTTTCTAATGAATATTTATAATCAAAATTTGGACTTGTTTAACCCCACTTAAAAACTATTTTAGTAAAACAACTCATGTTTGTGTCAATTTAATTTTAACATTAAATAAATATATATTAATGTCATTTTCCAACTAAAGTGGCTCCATGGGGTCCCCAAGTTGACCCATGGGTTGTCTTGGTCGGCCATGACTCATCCAATAGGAGTAGGACAAGTGTCATGCTCATCTCATATTATTATAACATTATTTGTACCTTAAACTACACTAATTACCTCTAATCGCGATTAAGAACTTAAAAGTTACTATTCACCCAAAAATTATTTTAATCTCATTGAACCACATTTTACTTCTTAATGACAACCATGTAAGTCGGATTTTTGAAAATCAAATCACAGAAGTGGTAATATTTCATTTAAACGAAAAATCAGTTATTTAACTACACTTAGTGGTTTCACTATTCATCAAAAATTGAAGTTTTTCAGAACAATGCCAAAATTTCACCCTAAGCTATAATTGATATTCCGAATTCAAAAATGATGTCTATTTTACAAAATTCCAAACATATAAGTTGTATTAATTAATTTTATAATTAATTCCCGCTGTTACAACAAATAGCGTGTTTTTAAGAAACAATTTATATCAAAAGATTGGCAATTGTTTATGTCCAATTTCAATGTTAAATTAATTCTAATGACCACCATTGGATAAAATGGTAAAAATATATTCCAATTATACTTTAAAACCACTCTATAGTATAACTTATCACTATAAATTATTTTGATTAAAAAAGTTTTTTTAAGTATTTTTCACTATTCATAAAAATTTTGAAGTTCTCAGAAAATTACAAAAAATTCAACATAGGATAATTTTAATATTAGGAATACAAAAATGAAGTCCATTTTGAAATATAAAATTTATATAAATTTAAAAAGTGGTTATTACTATTCATAACGTCAACTTTGATTAGTTGTAGTGTGTTAGAACTCGATGTTGCATACAATGCAAGCCATTGCATTATTGAATGAGAAGTGTATCATGGAAGCTCGGGGTGTTACATTCTCCCCTCCTTCAATAAATTGCGTCCTCGCAATTTGAAATTTTTTCTTTGAAAATAAAAGGTCGAAAAGAGAAAATAACTTTGTGGAAAACCCACATTGGAAATAAGATTAATAAAATTTAGCCTTAATAAGAGGGAAATGGAAATAAGACATAAGGTATTAAGATAACACATTTTTCTGTTTTAATATCCCTTTACTAAAGTTTAAGAATTAATTTATTCATTGAATAAGAGATAGGTATATATATTTTTATGCTTGACAATTAGAGTTTCAACCTTCAACTCATCTTTCACTCAAAAAGATAATAGAACTCAAAAATATTATACTTATCCTAATTGTATAAGGTTCCAAATGTTAACACATACCATTTAGATTAGTAAAATTATTTTGTAATAACCAAGGACTTCCTGTAGGCTAGTGGTAGGAAATAAAGGCTTGTCGCACTATGGTTGTGGGTTCGATTCCTGCAGCTTTGTCCGACACGACGGGTTATGCCCCACCATGCAGGTTGTCCTTTTCCTAAATCTATAGTATTATAATATTCCAAAAATAATCTTCAGAAATTTTTTAACCTTAAACAATACTATCCAAAGTTCAACTTAATCCATTCCAACCTTTATAGTTATCCAAAATACCTCTATCCAGACTTTCTCTAAAAGGTCTCTAAATTCCAAAATCAATTGTAACATCAGATTCCCCAAACAAATTAAAGTTTCTCTTATTGTCACATACTAAAAATATGATTACCTTCATCATATTAAATCCTTAATGAAAACAACATGTACTGCAGTACAATCCTTATATATATCACATTATTCTTATAACCATAATCTAGTTCTTGAGTCCAAAAACACAAATACAATAATTATTCCGCTTCAACTGTAGTCACAGCATAAGATTGGCCTTGATCCCTTGGCCTTTTCTGAGGTAAGTTTCCTTGACGCTTAGGACGTTCATTTTCATAATGACCCATTTCTCTACAATTGTAGCATTCAACTTTGACAGCCTCATTCTTTCCCTTGCAATCACGAGCCTGGTGACCCTTTTCTCCACATTTATAACAAACTCCCATTCCTTTTAGGCAAGTACCAGGGTGATTATTCCCACAATTATCACATAATGGAAAATCCTTCTTTCCATTTTTCCCTTTATCTATCTCTTGTTCCACCGTTCTCTTCTTCTCTTGCTTTACTTTGTTGTCATAAGACTTAGAGAATTCCTTTTCTGTCTTGATAGGACACGAGACAATATCTTCGTATGATGAGAAGGATTGTGATACTAAAGCTCGACGGAGAAATGGTTTTAACCCATCAAAGAAACGATCAATCTTATTCCTTGGGTTACGTATATAATCGGCAGCATGCCTCGCTAACCTTGTAAAGTTAGCCTCATACTTTGTGACATTCTCATCCTCCTTCTGCCTCAAACTCAGAAATTACCTTTCCATATCTGCTCGATGGTCATGAGGAAAGTATTTTGCTAAGAAAAGCTCTTTGAACTCCCTCCATTCCATATTCGATACGTCATCATCTTCCTTTGTGTTTTGAATCAGCGACCACCACTGATCGGCATCTCCAGTGAGGCGGTAAACTGCCATGACAACCTTCTCCCTTTCACTACTCCCCAAGGCATGGAATATTTTCTCTAAGGAATTTATCCATTGCTCAGCTACTATAGGATTTGTACTCCCATTGAAGGTTGGTGGTTGCTGCCTCATAAAATGGTCTAGCATTGATCCTCCACGTTGCGGATCAGGGTGCTCCATACGAGTAAGGTTATAATTCATAACCTGAGTAAGTTGTCCCAGTATGGTGATTAGCTGATCGGCACCAGTTGCATCACCAGACCCACTATAATTATCATGAGCAGGAGGGCAATCCCTACATGGAGTGCGTGCATTGATACAGTTTCCATTTCTTCCACTAGGCGCCATTTCTAAACAATGGCATAAACTAGATTAGTTTATGAATCAAAATACATAATTCCATACTTTTAAAACACTTTACATAAATTGAGCTATTTATGGATATAATCCATAATCATAAAAATGTTTTCTTTGAGGAAGTATATACTCATAAACCCTTCATAATTATTTGTAATGAAAATGAGAGTTATCCTAAGCATATCCCCCGGGAGTGTCGTAACCAAGAGTGCAGCAAGGCCCGTTGTCGTGCACCAGTTTCCGTTCGAGTCTAGCTCAAAGCGGTGTTTTCGGGTTTTACCCCTAGGAACATCTGTGCCAGAGCCGCCTCTACTTGGTCGTATCCAGACAGGGATGTATTTCTTGGAAAACTCACAAAATCTCTACAATACCAAAATTCTAGGAAGTTCTTCTATACCAATCCTCAAAGTCTATCTTTGGGCTATGTGCTCTAATCAGAGTTTATCTAAATCTAGCTTCCAAGGTTAGTACTAAACTGCCTCTGATACCAACTGTAACGCCCCGACCCTAGCTACCCAGAGCAGGTGCGTTACTTCGTAACATTGGCATGATCACAAAAGATCAAGTCTCGAAAGACCGATTAGTTTAGTAGCCTTGGAAACACTAGATACATTCATAAGTCTTTCATTACATCATAAAGTAAACAAACTACAATAACATAGTCTCCTTAGTCCACACTTCTATCCTATTCGTACTATCCCTGCAGGTCATTCATAAAATACTTCTTCACATCCTGGAAAATATTAAATCATTGAAAGGGGTGAGCTCAGATGCTCAGTAAGGATAACAATAATGCAGAAGCTTTCATAAATAATCATTAACAATTAAGGCAATGTATAAATAAAACAAAATCCTTTTAAACATGAACTTCAACATAATATGGAAAAAGTAAAATGAGATAATGCCATTCACTTCTTCACATGGATATTCTACTGGTCGAATAATCACATGAAATATCAATAACCACTTTCATAATGAGGGAATGTATAATGCCAGACATTCTGAAACATTTTGTCAAGGCCTCGGCCAAGACGTCTAAAATGATTAAGGCCTCGGCCAAAACCATAAATAAAATTGGGAAAGGGCCTCGGCCAATTCCACGTCTAGTTGTCTCATGATACCTACTGATGCATCGAGGAGCTATAGCGGGCTCCACCCGTCACTTATTATGTCCAATACATTCCTCATATGAATAGGTTTACATATCATAAACCATAACATAATCGTATCACATAAAACATGCATAAAGGAAACATAACATTTCCACATTTCAATCACAAGATATCAATACAACACATTGATATAATAAAAACACTTTCAAAACCATTTTCAATACCAAAATAAAAGAAAGTTAAAACTTTGTATTTATTTTTCATTAGAAAAAATCATGGCTTGTAGAGGAAGCCGAAACTCAAATAATGGTCACAGCGGCGGAGAAGTCGTTGTCGCCGCATAAGTACAGAAACAAAAACATTCCCTTTTTTTCGTTTAGTAAAATGCTTCGTATAAAAAAGATTCCTTTTGAATAAACGTAAAAGTCAAAGGGGTTTATACACCGTATAAAAGAAAGTTGTGTATAAAACCAAATATGCCTCAATGAAAGGTGATTGAGACGAAGACCCTTACAAAGATCATTTTTTTTAAATAAAGTAGATATATTATGTGTATTCACTATAAGTACACATAAATAAAGTACACATACAAGATAGTACATAATAATATCATGACATAATTTGAAAGTAGGAGATTAACCCAAAGAATAGAAATTGGGTTAAGAAGTTCCCTTACAAAGATCATTTTTTAAATAAACTAGATATATTATGTGTATTTACCATAAGTACACATAAATAAAGTTCAAATACAAGATATCACATAATAATATCATGGAATAATTTGAAAATAGGAGATTAACCCAAAGAATGGAGATTGGGTTAAGAAATTCCCTTACCTCGTGTCTGACTTGACTCAACCGTTCTTTAACCTCCTGAATAATAAACTAGAATTAATATACACCTTATTAAGAACCATTTTAAATTTTATTATCCTTATTATATCACTTATTACAATGATATGAACATTATGTAATTATTTAAGTTAATAACGGTCGTTTTGTCGATCTTTGGTACTTGAGTCAAAAATAAACTTCTTATAATTACAAGTTGTTTTTGTGGTAGAATATCCATTATCTCCAGAATTTTATTCATGATTTAGATGTCATATATATATTATATATCCAGTATATACATTCATTTATAATATTACGTAACATTTAGAGGTAAGAAAAGAAATGCACTGTTCATGGAGACGGTAAGCCGTACGTACGCATGAACGCTACTTTCATTTCAATTTCATATTTAATGGAACAAAATAATAATGATATAAATGTATAATATAATTCCAGTATAATATAGTGTATAATACCATTTACTCCATCCTTTATACATCCCACATATGGCATTAACGATTCAAATCACTTTGAGGGGGCGGTAGTCTGCACTTCCTAAAATGAAATTATCGCGTTTTACCCATAATGGAAATAATAAAGTATGCCATAAATGAGAAATACAGAAGCATAAGTAAAACATAAACATATTATATATCATATATAAAAATAGTGACATCTTAATGGCCACCTTTGAAGGTGTTATATGAGTGTTGAACAATCATCATTTCGTGAGGCAGAAATTCGCCATCCACAGAAACCGTATGTTCTTTAACCATTAGATGTAGGTGTGTGTAAGTGTAGCTCGAATCCTTCTTATAAAAACATCCTAGTATATTTAGGATACTGGTTTTGTTACAAAAGAAATGAATAAAAAGAGTTTATGGGGTTGGAGAAGAAAAATAAAACAAAACCACATTAGAGAAGACATTACCTCAAAATCGGGTAACTCTTTTTGATTTGAGCCAAAGGCTTCCTTGGGAAGAGTTATGACCAAAGTGAGGCTTCTAGGAGTAAGGGAGGGAAGTTGGGAGAGTATTTGGGAAGAGTTTGGCCGAGTAAAATGGCTTGAAGGTATGAATAAGGTGGGAGAGGTGGGGGCCTTTTATAAGTGGAGAGGAGGGGCTCTTTTGGAAAGATTGAAATATTACATTATTATACAATGATTTTGCGGATTATAAAGGTCCCAAACTTATATAATTCGAGGATAAGGTGATAAGGGTTCGAAATCTCTTCATTCAATTGGCTTTGGACAAGTGTAAGCCTTTTATTTTTCATTATCTTCCCATTTTATTTAAATCGTTAAATAATGAGGTCATCGCTGCATCATCATGATGTCATATATAATTTAATTTATATAATGTCTAAAAATTGTAAAAAAAATACTATGATGTAGGAAATCTTTTTATCTTTCTAATGAATATTTATAATCAAAATTTGGACTTGTGTAACCCCACTTAAAAACTGTTTTAGTAAAACAACTCATGTTTGTGTCAATTTAATTTTAACATTAAATAAATATATATTAATGTCATTTTCCAACTAAAGTGGCTCCATGGGGTCCCCAAGTTGACCCATGGGTTGTCTTGGTCGGCCATGACGCATCCAATAGGAGTAGGACAAGTGTCATGCTCATCTCATATTATTATAACATTATTTGTACCTTAAACTACACTAATTACCTCTAATCGCGATTAAGAACTTAAAAGTTACTATTCACCAAAAAATTATTTTAATCTCATTGAACCACATTTTACTTCTTAATGACAACCATGTATGTCGGATTTTTGAAAATCAAATCACAGAAGTGGTAATATTTCATTTAAACGAAAAATCAGTTATTTAACTACCACTTAGTGGTTTCACTATTCATCAAAAATTGAAGTTTTTCAGAACAATACCAAAATTTCACCCTAAGCTATAATTGATATTCCGAATTCAAAAATGATGTCTATTTTACAAAATTCCAAACATATAAGTTGTATTAATTAATTTTATAATTAATTCCCGTTGTTACAACAAATAGCGTGTTTTTAAGAAACAATTTATATCAAAAGATTGGCAATTGTTTATGTCCAATTTCAATGTTAAATTAATTCTAATGAACACCATTGGATAAAATGGTAAAAATATATTCTAATTATACTTTAAAACCACTCAATAGTATAACTTATCACTATAAATTATTTTTATTAAAAAAGTTGTTTTAAGTATTTTTCACTATTCATAAAATTTTGAAGTTCTCAGAAAATTACAAAAAATTCAACATAGGCTAATTTTAATATTAGGAATACAAAAATGAAGTCCATTTTGAAATATAATATTTCTATAAATTTAAAAAGTGGTTATTACTATTCATAACGGCTACTTTGATTAGTTGCAGTGTGTTAGAACTCGATGTTGCGTACAATGCAAGCCATTGCATTATTGAATGACAAGCGTATCATGGAAGCTCGAGGTGTTACATGTTTCTTCATAGGATGGCCCCACGAAGGTAGCCAGCTAGGGTTCCTAGTTATGTGAGGGATGGCAGCCCACTGAGCGACAAGGCCTCAGTGTAGGACCCATTACAGTAGAGGCACCAGCGGAACCACTACCCGCTGGGCCACTGATACCACCAGCACCATCAGTAGAGAGTGCATGCCGCCTGAGTGAATTGCATGAGTTTCAGCGATAGAGGCCACCCAGGTTCCGTGGAGAGATGGACCCTCAGACAGTAGAGGATTGGTTGGAGGCTATCGTCAGAGTTTTCAGACTAGTAGGGACACCATCAGACCTTATGGTGATCCTTGCTGCGATTTAACTTCACAAAGCATCAGGTAGATGGTGGAGCCTTATACTCTAGGTGCACGATAAGGAATCTCAAATTTGGATGGACTTTGAGATCCTCTTCCTCTCGGAGTTTGTTCCAGCCACCCTCTGTGCAGTGCTCATCCTAGAGTTACTAGAGCTACGATAGGGCAGCATGACAGTAGCCCAGTACTCGGCGAGATTTATCGTCCTCTCACACTACTCCATGAACATGGTACGAGACCCATTCTTCCAGGTCAGGACCTTTGATCAAGGACTGAGGCATGATATTAGGGCTTCGATGATCTCCCACAGCATTCTGACGTAGGAAAGAGTACTGAATTGATCCCTTCTTGTGGAGATCTTTCTTGCTGAGCCTACGCCAGTAGCGAGACCCATCGTAGTGCGACACGTAGCTGAGTCTTCTGCAGCCGGTAGTATAAAGATGTCGCAGAGGTCCAAGAAGACTAGGCCATCAGGTGGGTGACCTCATAATAATGGGTCGGATGTGCGGGGCACACGGAGCAGAGCCATGCATACGAGGGGCAGATAGTGCTATGCATGCGGCGGGTAGGGCCACATGGATTGTGACTACCCGACCTGCCATGAAAACGAGCTGCAAACTGTTGAGGGACCACTCGAGCAGAGGTAGAGGTTCAACTGTGGTGGTCCGCTGGGAGCAGGCAGACGAGGCAGAGGAGATGGTCGAGCAGCGGGTGGTGGACGACTCTTCGGGGCTCTACCAACACCACCACCAGGAGGACCACCCCGACCACAGGGAGCCGGCAGCCAGGGGCAGGCTCAGCTCCAGGCAGTCAAGGCCTATGACCATGGCGCACTTGAGATGATTCAAGGTACTATCTATGTCTACTCCACCCTTACTTCAGTTCTTATAGATACAGGAGCGAGTAATTATTTTATTGTCGCTGCCCTTGTTCGGATCTCGTAGAATTCAACTGAGTCGTTAGCTTGATCTTTATAGCTAGAGACTCGTAAGGGAGAAGACTCGATGGTTATGCACTATTTCTGGTAGTGTGAGCTAACTCTAGGAGGCGAGAGATTCAGTTGGGATCTTCTTGTAGTGGCGTTGAGGCCTTACGACGTCATCTTGGGTATGGACTGGTTATCTACAGTCCATTCCCGGATCGACTGTATTAGGTGCAATGTGATGTGTGTCTGCATGGATGGGACCAGGTTCACCTTCACTGGTGAGAAGGGAGCCTTTACGGTGCATGATGGACATACTCAGAGGAGAGCGCAGCCGATCACATATCAGTTGGATAGTATCATACTATGAGTGGTTGATGTGCGGAGTCCGTGTTTTCCTATTGTGGTGGATCAGTATGCGAACATTTTTCCTGATGATGTTCCAGGAATACCTCCTCACAGAGAGGTAGAATTATACATTAACCTGTACCCCAAGACATCACCGATATCTACTCCAACATATTGGATGGATCCCGCTGAGCATCGTGAACTGCGGGTACAGCTGGAGGACTAATAGGGGAAAGGATTCATCCGACCCAGTGTTTCACCCTGGGCTTCCCATGATTTTATTCTCCAAGAAGGTGGATGGGAGATTATTACTATGTCTCGACTACCATCTCCTAAACCAGGTGACCTTAAATAACAAGTACCCACTCCAAAGGATTGATGACCTCTTTGATCATCTCAAGGGTGCACGATGGTTCTTGGAGATAGACCTCAGGTCAGGCTATCATCAGCTAAGACTTCGAGACGAGGATGTGAAGAAGACGGACTTCAGGTGTGGGTATGGCCACTACGAGTTCTTGGTTATGCCCTTCGGCATAACCAACTAACCAACAGTGTTCATGAGTCTCATGGACAGGATATTCCAACCTTACCTCGATAGTGTTTTCCAAGTATTCAATGAAGAGATACTGATTTACTCAACAACTGAGGAGGAGCACGCCTACCACTTGCGGGTTCTACTGGACACACTCCGAGAGAACCATATTTATGGTAAGACCTCGAAGTGTCATTTTGGGATTCGAGAGGTACACTTCGTGGGGTACGTCATCTCAGAGGTGGTAGTTGCGGTGGATCCTATGAAGATAGAGGCGACACTTACTTGGAAGCCACCCAGGAGCGTGACGGAGGTGTGGAGTTTACTAGGTATTTCCGGGTACTATCAGAGATTTGTGCCAGACTTCTCCAAGGTTGCATCAACACTTTCAGCTTTGATGAATAAGGGGAAACCAATCATGTGGTCAGATAGATGCCAGTAGAGCTTCCATTAGCAGAGACAGAGATTGACCAGTGTGCCCATCTTGAGGCTACCAGAGGAGGGAGTTGGTTACATGGTTTACTGCGACACATCAGGGACCAGACTTGGGTGTGTCCTGATGCAGGAGCAGACAGTGACCACCTGTGGTTCATGGAAATTGAGGCAGCATGAGTAGAACTACGCTACCCATGACCTGGATTTAGCAGCAGTGGTCTTCGCTGTGGAGATGCGGCAGCACTGTCTGATGGGCGAGCACTTTACTGTATAATCTGACCACCATTGTCTCAGATACACTTTCTCGTAGTAGGAGCTCAACCTGAGAAAGCAGTGATGGCTCGAGTTCATCCAGGACTATGAATTTTTGATAGTCTATACTCCATAGAATGGGAACGTAGTAGCTAATACTCTCCGCAGGAGATCGGGCATTTTGCTACTTGGAGAGGTGATAGAAAAGTTAGCCTATTTGCAGATATGATTCATGGATAGAGATGGGGAAGCCTTTCTGTAGTCCCTAAAAGTCACTCCTCCACTTCTTCAGCAGGTCATAGAGGCACAGTGTGGGGGCGTTTACTATGAGATGCAACGTGCTCAGATTTCCATTAGGTAGGCACCTGATGGATTTTCTGAAGGAGGAGAGCATGTCATCCACTTCAGGGGACATACCATGGTACCAGTTGCACTTCCAGAGGAATTTTTGAGGGACATTCACACATCCCCTCTATAGGTACATCCAGGAGTGTCAAATATGTACCAGGACCTCAGACAACAGCATTAGTGGCGGGGTATGAAGAAGGTTGTAGTAGAGTTCGTTTCACGATGCCTCGCTTGCCTTCAAGTGAAGGTGGAGGACCAGGTACCAGCAGGCTTTGTACAACCCTTATTGGTTCCAGAGTGGATGTGGGATGGGATATCCATGGATTTCATGATGGGGATTCCACATACTTTTAGAGTACATGACTCCATCTGGGTGATCATAGACCGACACACCAAGTCGGCCCACTTCCTACCGATCAGAGAGCAGGGCTCAGTAGAGAGCTTAGGACGCCTCTACGTTCAAGAGATCGTACATATTCATAGTGTTCCATCATCTATCGTCTCCGATAGAGATTCTCATTTTACTTCCCAGCATTGGAAGGGGTGGTAGGAGGCATTTGGGTTATAGCTACACCTGAGCACAATCTTTCATCCTCAGACGGATGGCCAGACGGAGAGGACCATTCAGACACTCGAGGAAATGCTCGGTGCATGTGTCCTTGACTTTGGTCACAGTTGGGAGGATCACATACCCTTGGTTGAATTTTCATACAACAACAAATACCACTCCACCATCGGGATGGCACCATATGAAGCACTGTACGACCGACCTTGCAGATCACCTCTGTGCTGGACTGACCCTGTGGAGGCAGCACTCGTAGGACCAGAGATGGTTCAGGCGACGATGGAGAAGGTTCATATCAACCAGGAGCGGATGAGGACTGTACAGAGCAAACATAATTCCTATGATGATAGGAGAGGGAGACCACTAGAGTTTGAGGATAGTGACCACATCTTCTTACGGGTCTCACCTCGACGTGGATTATAGAGATATGGATGGGATGGCAAGTTATATTCGTGATTCATCGGACCATTCTAGGTCCTCAGCAGGGTAGGCGAGGTGGCTTACCACCTAGCACTTCCGCCTCAGTTTCACCGGGAGCATGACGTCTTCCACGCATATCAGCTGAGGAGATACATGCACGACCCGACCCACATCATTGATCATGGGGAGCTGGACATCGATGACGAGGCGACATTTGCGGAGGTCCCAGTGGAGATCGAAAATCAACAGGAGTGGGTCCTACATGGATGGTTGATTCCTCTGGTGCACATTCGTTGGAAGCACGGGAACCTCCATGAGAGCACATGGGAGTGGAAGGCTAAGATGCTTGCTCAGTACCATCATTTATTTTCCTATTTTATGTTGTAACTTTACAGGGACATAAATCTCGGAGGTGGGAGTAATGTAAAGACTCATAAATTTAAAGTAAAATTATTTCATAAATACTTTGAAATTTTACGAGCCTTTGGCTTCTGACGACACTTGATTCTGAGGCCCCGTGTGCCCGAAATCAATTTCTGAAGTTTAGCTCGGGTACGTTCAGTAAACGAACGAGCGGGTTTTTCTATCTTTTGAACCGGTTCTCAGAATTGAAATCCAAGGGCACCGATGAACTCACAATGCTAGTAATTGCTTAATGGGACCTTTACCGTAGTCGTGTTTGGATGAGAGGAGAAGTTATTTATTGGGGTTTAATTAAGAAGTAAATAAAAATGTTTGAACAATTTTATTTTATATCTAAGGAGGTTAATTCCTCCCATGTGAAGTTTTTGGTGGGGCCCAAACCCACCCAACTTCCCATGAGTGGATATATGAGAGGTAGGGCCCACACGTGCCACAACATTGCACCTCCTCCTAAACCCCTAAAACCCCCCTTCATGAATTTGTTAACTCCTCTTAAATCTAAGACCTCTCACCTTCTCCTATCTCCCTCCTTAACTCTTTCCAAAACAATAATTAAATGAATTCAACCACATAGATTAATTAATTGAGTGGTTTGAATTTAAATATTAAATTGCATGTGATAATAAAATAATAGGATAATCCTATTATTTTATTCTTGTGAGGGTTTTAGTTGTGCTAAGGAAGATTTGGAGAGAAATCTTGTGAAGAAGAAGAGAAAACCTCTCTCGACGAAGAACACAGTCTCTTCTAGGAAGAACTCCCGTTCCACAAAGAACGACGACATGCCAACCATTATATTCTCCATGAAAAGTGAGGAAATGCTGATTTTTCCTCAGATGCACTCTGACGACGTCTACAAATTCTTTCCCCATGACGCCATCTTCTGCAACCCCCAACGTGCGACATCAACTATCGAGGTAGGGGATAAGTTCAATTTTAATGGATTAAAAATGTGCCTCGGTTCATTGTTGTATAATATTGTTTGTCGGCCCTATTGCTATCTCTTAACATGGAGGGTGTGGTCCGAACAAACATGGCCCAACAACCCTCCGTTTGATCCTGTTTATTGATGGAATTGGCGATCAGAGGCAGAACTCGGAAGAGGCTGGCAACGCAAGGGCCGCCATCGCAAACGCTAAGAGAAGCCACGGCCAAGCGAGACGTGGTGGAGGAAGAACGGCCACGTCGTGTCATGCCGGGGATGTGGAGCCACGCCCTGCGTAGTCCGCGATGGAGGGAGTCAGCATCGCCATGCTGGATGTGCAGTGGAAACCACATCCTGCTTTACAGGACACTTCGGCGGAAGAATCGGCCGGCCCATCGGCCGTCCAGGCGAAGGGGAGTCGCGGCGCCAGGAGGGCATCACGCTAGAAAACCGTCTGACCCATCGGCTTGATGGGTGGAGCAGATCCGCAGCGCTAGGAGAGCGCCACGCCGGATGATCCATGGCCCGCTGTGCGGGCCGATTGCACCAGAAGGCCGACCGACCTAGCTTGCCGATTTCGGAAGGGCGGCGCTGCTTGGCGCAACCTGTTCTGACAGCTAGGGGGCCGCGCCCCCTCAGACCACTACAACATCTGGGCAATCCCTCCAATCCATGCACCCCACCGGGCCACGTTGGGCCAGGCCGCGCCGGGCCGGGCTGAGCCGGGCCCCGCCAGGTAGGGATGGGTCGCGCCCCGTAGGGCTGGGCCGCGCCACTTTGGGCGGGGCAGCGCCCCTTCGGGCCAGGCCACATCTTTCGGTCGGAGCTGCTCTTTCCTTCAGACTAGTCCAATACCCCTGCCGGGTCGGACCATTCAAAATGGGTTAACCCGACCCATCGGCCCACTGGGCTAAACGGGTCGGGCCCATTATTCACTTAAATATGAATAACTTAAAGATTGTGCGTCCGATCGACGTGATGTCTGCGGCACTGGGACCCTTTCGACAAGATGGTCTTTTTGAGATACTTGAAGTAATTTTTAGACAACATTGGTAAATGGCCGGGTTTGGGACGAGCATATTTCCTACTGGGCCCCTTGAATGAAAAAGCCAATATCTCTCAGATCGTGCGTCCGTTTGACGCGCCGTATGTCACGTTGGGTTCCTTTTTACGAGACGGAACTTTAGGATACATCCAATCTGGACTTCATGATAGTTGATGTATCGACTCCTTTTACTCATGGAGTGAACCCTCCCGGAATCGAGTACGCTGTGTTTGGGAACCCTAGAGCTGGCTGTGACTGCGACGATAATGACCAATGTACTTGGATCCTACGTGGGTTCAGCAGCAAGGACAATTGTACTTGGATCCTCCATGGGTTCGGCAGTGATGACGAATTTACTTGGATCCTACGTGGGTTTGGCAGCAATGGTTACTGTACTTGGATCCTACATGGGTTCGGCAGAGGAGATGATTCAGGGGCTACAACTAATCATCTCCACCCCTCTTCATGATAAGTATACATGTGTGAGTTGATTATTGACTATTCAATCATTACCATTGGTGTGATTGACTTATTTCCTGTGTGGACTGGGATGTTCATGGGCTTGAAAATTGGAGCTGTACTGGAATTGATGACTTAGGTATATGTATGGGAATATACCTAAGTTGATTTGTTTGATTCTTCGTGTTTGTTCCTTTCCTTTTTGGTTTATCCTTCGTGGAATCTGGGAGACCTTCGGGGGTCTCGGGGTCCCTACTAAGTATCGTATACTCACCCCTGCACGGGCATTGCCTGCATATCATTGTGTTGGTTGCAGACGATGGACAACACTGGTCGTGGTTGAGGCTTGTGGAGCTGGACGATATCCGGAGGTGGACCACCTGGTATGACATACACGGAGCAGATGGACGGACATGAGGCACCGACGAGACTATCTGTACCCACCCTTTAGGTGGGATTCCTGGAGGATAACTCCGTGATTTCCACTTTACTTTACTTCTATTGTACTTTCCTTTTCAGTTGTACTGTACCTTCAGTTGGGTTTGTATACTGGCCCATTTACTTTTCATCACTTACTTTTGTACTCAGTTTTACTTAGTGCTTACTTCACTTGCATACTTTGTTGTGATAGTTTACATTTATAAAGACAATTTCTTCCCTTTTATCAGGATTTACACCTTTGGTGCTAGTTTCCATCCCCTGGCATATGGAAGGCGGGCTTGGGCTAGTCACCGCACGGACCCCAAGGACGGGTTGTGATAGATAAGAAGATTGCCTTGAAATTATTTGTAAAATAAAAGAATGGTAAAAATTTACATAATATATCATTTCAGAAAGGATAAAAATGTTTTTTGGAAAAAAGTTTTTTAAAAACAATATTTTTTTTAAGAAAATAGATTCCTTGACAAAATAGTCAAACAAATTCGGGGTTTATTAAAAATATTTTATAAAACATTTTGTGTCAAAAATAATGGAAATGGTAATAAAATTTAAAAAAGTAAATTGTTAACTATATTATACGAAAAATAAATGAATTATTGAAAAATGAAAATATAATTTTATCGAATTAAAATGAAATATCATTACAATTATTTTAGAGGAAATTAATATTTAATCATTCCAAAGTGTCTCATATGATATTGAAGTTTTTTTTAAATAATAATCCTTATGAAGAAATTAAATTAAATGAAATGTTTATATAATATGAATATAAAATAATTTATTATATAATATATCAAAATGGTAAGAATATACAATACACAAAATAATTATCTAGTGAATATAAAATTTATCTCACATATTTATAAAGTTAGATGAACATCTTTTAGATTGAGTCTGACTTGTCTCTTGTGCCTTTATATTACTGAATAATAAATATATGTTAGTTATTATCATTATCAATAAACTTTTTAATTTTTATCATTACATTTATTTCAAATATTACCATTTTTACACTCATATAGATAATTATGTTTATGTCCAATGTTTTTACCAAATTTGGTTAATGTATAAAAACAACATTGGATGGTAAACTATGGTCAAATGTTTCATTTTATAACTTAATAAAAATTATTATAATGATATAATATTTATATTTATACATAAATTATAATTTTAAAACTAAAAAAGATTTTTTTTGAAAAATGGACCAATGTTACAATCATGGAGAGGGTAGGTCATGCGTACGCATGAGTAACATTCCCATTTTTGAATGTTCGTCATAGAAAGAAGAAAAGAAAGATATATATTTATAGAATGATAATTATATAATAAATAAAATATTACATAATCATATATACATATATATATAATTATTTTGATGTAAGAGTAATCATATCGTGTTGAGGAGGTGGTAGTCCACACACACACGGATGATAATATCACTTTTTTGTGCATGAATGTGTAACAACAAAAATAATAGATATAAAATTTACAGAATGTTATTTTTCTAAATAATATAATAAAGTTTTTTTTTTATTTAAAATATGTTTAAATAAAATCCTTCTTTATATGTTTCATGTATTTGGTGGTCAAATCACATCGCTTTTATGAGGCGATAGTCTAAACTTCCATAAACGATGTTATCATATTTAGAAAAATTTGAATGAATAATGTTATGTTATATAAAAAAATTAAATAAGTATAAAGACATTATAAATTCTCTATATATCAAATATAGAAATATTTTACAACATAATTCCCACCATGAGTGGTGTTAAAAGAAAAAAACAAGAACTGTTTTGTGAGGCGATACTTCTGAGTACACATAAGTGATAAGTTTGTCACCCATTAGATAGAAGTGTGAGTAAGTGTATGTATAACCCTTAAAATTAAAAATAAAATAAAATATTGAGGATACGTGTTTATTAATATAATAATGTAACAATAATAATTGAAAAAATGGGTAACGATATAGAACTAAAGGGCACGAGGAATGATGTTACCTCTTAATTGGGTAACTCCATTTGGTTTAACCAAAGGGATTCCTTGGATGAATTTATGATAAAGAGGAATAATATAGGATGAGGGGGGGGGGAATTTGAGGAGATATTTGGGTAAATATGGTTTAATCCCTGGTTTCTTGAGAGGTGTGATGAAGTGGGAGGCTTGGGTTTCTTCTTATAGTGGAGGAGGAGTGACAGTATTGTAGATTTTGATAAAATGAATTCCATACATGTTTTTTATATTTAATATGGCTCCAATAATAGATTATATTTTATTAACGGTCTTATATGCTTTAAAATGTTTAAAAAATGTATTTTATACATGATTAGAGGTCATGTTGTCCCTTAATTTTAAGGTTTAGTCCCTTGTTAATTTTAATTTCACCTAAATCATTGTAGTTAATTTTATTTACAATCACTATTCATTTTGGTTAAAAAATAATATTAACTTATTAAAAATTAAAAATTATTATGATTATAAATATTGATCCCTTTTTTAAATTATATTTCACATAAGTGGTAGAAATTTATTTAAATTTAATCCCACATACAGGAAGAAAATTCATGTTTTTAAAGTAGAAACGTTCAAAAGTTTTCAATGTTTTTATAGTCAATTTCAAATTGGAATTGACTCTAAGAACAAAAATTAGATTATTTCATAAAAAATAATCTATTTAAAAATTAAAACTAGTTTAAAATATTATTCACCAATTTAATAAAATTAATCAACAAATCTATTTTGAATTAAAATTCATTATTTCTCACTATTCATCAAAAATGAAACATCACAGAAAAATAGAAACAATTCACTATAAGATAATTATGATGTTCCGATTACAAATATGAGGTTTATTTTGAAATAAAAAATTTATTAAAGCATCCAAAATCATATTTTAAATAGTTTAACTATTAAAAGTCTATAAAAGTTGCTAAAAATTATAGTTTTTTATGTGTGATATTTTGCCTATTATTATTATCTAGATCCTATAAAATCTATTTGATGAGTGTAAAAAATATTTAATAGAATAATATATATATATATATATATGTATATATATATTACTTAAATATATTTCATTAATTTTAATTAATTTAATATTTTATGATAATACATCATTTTTATAACAAAAATAGTTTTTGATAAAAACATTATATTTATATTCAATTGGTCTATATATTAACTTCTAATTGATTAATAAAAAATGAATACATTTTATATTTTTTGAAGACATATATTTTCATATGTTAGTAAATCTTAATTATAACTGATAATTTATAGTAAGGTATATGTTATTATATTAAATAATTACATTTTAATTATATATTATTATTCAGTAGAACTCAGTCTTATGTGTAACAAAATAAATTGATGAAACTTGTTGTTCTGTGAGACATATTATATCTTTGTATCACATGAAATTAACTCAAAAAAACATATTGAGTTTATATAAAATATTAAATATATTTAAAATTCTTGGGATATTATATTCCCTTACGCACATGGGGTTGCTTGCCATGCACACTCTCAAACAAAATGTTCCAACATTAGATTTTTGAGGAGTTACAATATTCAAGACTCAGTATTAATTAGTGTGATAATTCCATGGAAATATAATAAGTCTATTCCTTTAAGTCATATTTAATTAATTTGGTTTATTCTAATACATTTAACTATATTTGTAAAGGGTTTATACAGACATGCATTCAACCATTCAAGTATATTCAATTAGGCCATGTGGTGTGTGTATATATATATATACACCATATACATTCTATTTTAATTTTATATTTATTTATAAAATTATAGTTCATAATATATGTGGGTTAAGTGATTATCATACATTTGGAATTCCATGATCAATTTAAGAATCAAATAATTCATGGTATTACTATTAGTAGGGTCAATCCGCACTCTTGAATGGTGTATCTAACATGCCAAACCACCCATTTAGGCATAACTAGACATGAAGGTCATAAAAATTTAAATCATCCTACTTTGGGTGGTGGATGTTGTGGTTGTAACCACCAATTAAAAATTAAATATATATCATAAGTATTATAATATAGTTATAACCACTATAAAGAATACATATAAATAAAGCAGTTGATGCTAGATTAAATAAATATGCCCAAAAGGGAATTTATAAAACAATGAATCTTGAGGAGTGAGTTCACACATCCTACCTTGTACTCATTTGAAACATCTCATCCAATATCTACCGCTAAATTTTCAAGGATTATAAGATATTTATTGAATGAAATAATTCTATGAAAATAAGGCATATGAGCTTGCATCTAAATAGAATCATTGAATGGAAGAAGAATAATGAATGATTAAAAATGATTTGATTACTTATCGGTGTAAATTCAAGAAGAAAAACAATGATCAAATTGGACTCCAAACAAATGCAATAGATCAAATCCTAACATAGATCGTATTATGTCTTTAATAGAGTAGAAAAATGGTTCTTTATAATAAATAAAAAAGAGAGGAGGGGTTATTTAATTGTACCAGTTAATGTTGAATTGGTCATTTCATTCAAAACCAGCCAACTCATGGTTTGTACACATGGTTTGGCCCAAACCATTCCCAAATCTAGCATCAGTGGTTGTAGGAAGTGGAATACCATGTAGTTAGGATTCATTGTCAGAGATGCATGGGCAAAGAGATAGAAATTCAACTACAATTTTTTTGTAGTTCTTCGCGCATATGTGCATCCCAAATCGTACGAGATTGGAAAACTTTGAAACACATGTCACTTTATTGCCTAGCCTCGCACAATTAAATCTAACAATGTGGATGAACTTTCATTGTTTATTCTTATCATTCAACATGTCAGTTTCTTTCAGAAATCTTGGTTTTGGGCTCCGAATAAGCCCCAGACACCAACAAGACCGTCAGTAACTCATTAGGGATCAACATTAAGTCTAAAATAAATATTTAGACCAAAATTTAAAGGATCTATACATGATTAAAAAATCAGGTTATTTCAGTTAGGAATTATTGATTTTTTATAGTAGTGATCAATTCTAATGGTGAGGATAACCATTAGAAAAAATCAAAAATTATACTGGATTCTTATATATGGAAGCCTAAAAATATAAATATAAAGAATATATTAATAGTTTTGTGTTTGGAGATCAATAAGTGCAGTTGAATATGATCTTTAAACATGGTGGACAATGTTTCATTCTAATTCTCTAGTGTGATCAGGGTTATCACACCCAGTTGTTACAATCAGTAACAACAAGGATTTTGGTAGTATATTTTTTTTTGTTTAGTGTGGAAAAATAAGGATATTATTATGGAGGTATAATGTTTTTAAATACAGTCACATGGATGTATGATTGGAATATTCATATTAATATTGAATCTAGTTCATATAAAGTATCATTATTATAATGAGATGATAAACCTGATTGGGAAATTGGGATATAGTATCTAAGTAAATCCTTGTGCTTGGATAGGGATTTAGATGTAGGTAATGTCATCTGAAAGTGATTCAGACTGATGATGTTTCATTTCTCATGGTTATATAATTATTGATATATAAGTCATTTAATTAACCAAATAATGAATTAAATTATTTTCACGTTTAGACTCTAGTGTTGTTGTTCAAATAGTTAAATGGTTTGATTGGGAGTTAATGACACACAATTGTCATTTGTATAGTAGTTTTTCATATATGAATGAACTCATATGATTACACATAAATCTTGAACTACAGTGGGACAAAAACGAATATGTTAGGGATAGATATGTTGAAATGGAATCAATAATGGGATAATTTTTTGTGAAATATTTGAGGAGGTTAGTGTAATTGACTTTGAAATTTATTTGAATATGGTGTATTTAAGCATAGTGGTTATAGTTTATTAGTATAAGATCATTTTACATTAAGAAATATTCGGGGAAAATTTCATCTTATATTGATAATATTGAGAATTAGATTTTTATTTTTACAAATCAGAATACATTATTGGGGGTGAGACGTTTTAAGGTGGGAAGGTGGTAAAAAACACATGACTTTTTGTTTTGTGAAATTTCAGGGGAATTTGAATATTTCATTATTGGGTAAGACGTTTTTAGAGGTCAGTGGATCTGGACAAGATCCTTAAGTATCTAATATCTCAAGAAGATGATTTAATACTTTGATTAAGGCCCAAAGAGTGAATTAATTTATCATGTGAGGATCTACATTGTTCCCGATTTACTTATTGTTTTTAGGTGTTTTTATGGAAAGGGAATAGTAAAAGGGACAAAAATATTGAAATTCTTATGTAGGTGTTTATGATCGGTGAAAAGGAACCCCACACTATTGTACGTTATATAGATATCATTTAAGGGACCCTATGTGATGAAATTATGGGGCACATTTTTTGGTTCTCTTTTGGGTGGTGCATCAACAATGTTGGGTGTGGGGTTTCCAAATGATAAATAGGTTTCTATAATTTCACATGATCGATATTTAATTAGCTATGTATTGTTCTTGGGATTTCAGGTGGATATGGGGATATGGGGATTCAATTGGGCATGGTGATTTCCTAGGGTATGCAAAATTGAATCCACAACATCATATGGAATATGGTGTCTATAAATTGGGGAATAGTGTAGAGAACGACACTATAGTATAATCCATGGTGTAATGGGGGACTTATTAGTGTACCTATCAAAAATATGAATGGGGTGGGGTCCATCACTATGGTTTTTTCAATGTTTATCTCCTTAATTGTAGGTATGGGGTTGAACAATGATATTTTTTATGACATGGTTCCTCATGTGGTGGTTAGTATGGTGTAAAAATGGGGTGGGGGTTACATTCTTCCCACCCCCCTTAAATTATTAATGGTTTGGGTCATATTTTTTATCCTCCCTTGTGTGTGGAAAACATTGGATAATTCTTATCTCCCCCATCAATAATCATGCATTTTTTATTGATTATTTGGTGATTGATGTGATGTATTCCTCCCTCCTTCCATCATTCACCAACATATTATTTACATTGATTATACATTTTCTCAGAATTTGGTTTATGATGACTTCTATAATATAATATTGTGAATATTCTCTCTTCTTGAGGGGTTAATGTGTATCATTTATAATAGTTCATGGGATGAAATAATCAAGCCAGTAATCATTTCTCACTAGGTGGTAGGATTCGGCCAATATCACTATTTTTGGTTCTCCTTGTATTAAAATAGAATTTCAATTGAATCAACATCATATGATATAGGTATTTTTTATTATGGTGTCAAGAGTTCATCACGGGTAATCCATGAGGGATTTTTTTATTGTTTTTAGGCGATGAAGTCTCTAGGATATTTATTTAAAAACTATTCATAACTCTTTTAATTTGAATAAATAGTTAGATTTATTTAAAATTATTTTTATAGGAATAAAAATGGCTATTAAATGTTTTAATTATTTCATATAAGCTGTATAGATTGAGTTATAACCATATATAGTGTGGAAGAGGTTAGATGGACATAGATAAGTTATTGTGATATCAATTAAACGTCATCAAAATTTATTAAATACAACATACTAGTATTTTAAAATAATTACTATGTTTAATTGAATATAAAATACACAACACTGATCATAAACAACCCATGAAGTATTATTAATTAAAAATAATATTTATAACATAGCTGCTAAATTTTTGGGTTTGAATATGATCAACCAAATTATGAAATTTATAATAATTACTTAAAAAATAAAAAATTATTGAATAATTATTACAATATAATAAATAATTTTTTAATGATGTCGTCTTTTCCTTTATAAATATGTTTTCTTCAACATTTATTTTTATTAAATTTAGTGTTAAAATATTATAATTTATTTAAAGAAATGTTTTAAAATTTATTTGATTAATATAATTTTATTCTAGAAATAATTATATAAAAGTTTATCTAAGAATAAATATTTATCTTTTTCGAAGATGATTTATTTTTAATTAATAGTGAAAAATAATTATTTGAATACAAAAATATATTTTCAATTAAAATATTTATCTAGTAAAATTATATTTTTTGGTAATTTTTAAATATATATTTTTGTCATATGATTAAAAATAATCAAATTATTTTATTTGAAGTGAATTTTATTATTTAATATAGTATAAAAACATTTAATACTTAAAAATTAATTTTCTCGAAAATCTATTTTACATCACATTTTTGCAGTCATGTTTATAAATTAAATTCTACCACTTATACGTTTGGAATGATGAAAATATTATTATATATTTGGAATCACGATGTCCAAATTTGTTAAATATTTCCGTGTTATTTTTAATCATTATTAATAATAATCAGAATAAGATTTATTACCAAGGTAAAGGGTAAATGAGGTGATTTATGTTAAAAATAATATGTTAAGGACTCAAAAAGGACCACAAACTATCCCTGAATATAAATTTTATGAATATATATATCTTACATAATCATCCCAATATCTAACATAAGACCATTTTATCATTTTTCTACTATTTTGGGGATTATATTTTTTATATAAATAATATATAAAAATTGAAATTATCATTGTTTTATTTTCTCTAATTTTATGATATATGGATAAATTGAGGATAAATTATTTCATAAAAAAATAAATTGAAATATATATTTATTTATTCATTTTTTAATATTTTTGTTATTAGAAATAAAATAATAACCTTAAAATGTCCCACATTTATTATTAAATTTTTAAAAAATATAATAATTAATACAAAAAATATTAAACATAATATAAATAGAAAAAATTATTATAAAAAAGTAAATTTTATTTATGAATATAAAATGTCATATAAGTTTTAATTTATTTTATTTTGATTTCTCTATTGTCTTTATTTTATTAAATTCAATATAAAAAAATGCTCTGAAATTGACATTATTGATAATTTATAAAATTATTAATTTATTCATTAATGATAATTAATGAAAAAAATCATGTATTCATACAATTGAATTGGACATGGTTTATTGAATCATAAATTTTCAATTTATGGGAATTTATTTTCTTATAGTAACAATATTGTCACGTATATAGTAAAAACATTTGTTTCATGGTAATTTAAAAAAAAGTAAAATTGGTTAAAAACTAAAATATATTGGTAAAAATATATCTAAATAAAAAATATTTTATTAAAAGATAGGATTTAAAATATTACTCATTTTAACATATACTATAAAATTTTTGGTCCCATTTGTAAATGAATATCAATTTATATTTATTTTATACTATAAGAATTACTAAAAGTTCCCCTACCCTCACTTATAAAAGAGAACATCCTATCCTCATTTCTTCACACATTAAAATATATTTGGTTTAGAAAATATCTAAAAAATATTTTTATAAAATCCATACCCATATTATAGTTTTCATAGTTTTTGAATAATACAAAACATATAGTCTTTAAGAAGTAAATAAATAGTGGTTGTTGGAAAATATGTATTGTTATTAACCAAACATTTCGTTATATTTATTCTCCACCAAATTAAATTATTATCCAAAAATGTTGTTATAATAAAATAATTAGGTAAAATATACTTTTATTTTATTATGTTGTTTTCATAACCTATATCTATATCAAACATCCATTAAATGGGAATAGAATTTATAATTGATTTGTACGGTGGACTACCACCTCATGAACTAATGTAATTTTTTTACATCACAACCTCTAGCATATGGTTATAATGAAATATTTAATATAGATATATTTATATATATTGAAATTCATGAAGTTTTTATCATTGTTTCATGTTATAGATCATGATTTTGTTAACATTCCATACATTGATAAAAGATATAATCATTTTTCATACATGTGGACAACCACATTCACGAAATGATGGAATTTTTTTTTCATCACAACATCACATAGATGAAAAAAATAAGTGTTTTTAAATAATTAATATGATATTTTTAATATTATTATCAATATTTAATAATAAAATTACACTTACCTTCATTTTCATAACAATTACTTAAAAAAAAATTCTCATGCATTGGTGTGACCTACTGTCTCCATGATTGTAACATACTTTATTGTTTATATCCATAGTAAATTGGTGGTTTAAATTGTATATACATTCTATAATTATAATATTAATACCATTATTATTAATCTAGATATCATGTAATAATTGTCCCTTTTACCATGGTCCTCATGCCGAAGAGGTTTGAAATTATGAACTGAATATCCTCAAAACAACTGATGTGGACTTAAAAAATTATGTAATTAATTTTATCATTATATTAAATAAATTAATAGGTTAATAATGAAATAATAAACAATAAACAAGGTTCTTAAAAAATTAAATAATTGAAATAATATTTTTTTTTCTAGAGTTATGTTATGTTCATGGAAAGTATGGATGCGAGGTAATGGATTTCATCTCATTTTTCTATCATTGAGACATATTTTTTTTATATAACTAAGTAAATTTTTATGGTGTACAAAATTACCTTTTACATGTTTTATTATTAATCATTCAAACTTATTGGTATTTTCTGATTCATTTTCAATTATTTCCTTCAAGTATATTTGAATTTATATTTACCAAGTGGTAAAGGGGCATATAACTAAATTCCCTTACATTGTGTTATACCTCATTTTAATTTACTTGATTAGGCCATTATAATTTGTGAATATATAAAAAAAATTATTATCTATTCAAACATGTTTTTTTGGATTTACATTTTTTTACACATAATCTATATTTTGATTAACTATTAATTTAATTATATAAGCTTTAGAAGGGTAATTTGTCTGAAACTCCCCTTCATTGGTATATACATTACTGATATGTACCTATATTGTTATATATGGTTTATATACTACTATATTTTCATGTCATATAATGAATATCATTATTTTTATGGAATTTAATAATTTATTTTAATTTATTATTACATGGGGAGCATGATTTAAGATTTACCAATGTAGAAAATGGTTCTTGTTGCAATATACATTTCTTTAGATATTTTTTATGAACAAGGTTACCTAGGGGAAATAATATGATCTTATTTTATAGAAACATACCTCTTGTTATCATCTATTTATTAATTTTGTGTAAAATTTTAATTTACATTTCCTCTCTTCTTTATTACAAAACATCATGAATTGTTTCATATGTGACATAGATCTTGAATATTATCTTACATAAGTAATAAATATATTCCATATCAATGTTTTATAAAATTATTTCAAATATTATATTTTATTAACATAAATTAATAACAAAATATAATTAACATGTTAGAATAAATTATTTTAATATTTATAAAAATGTACTTTTCTTTAAAATATCATTTGGGTCACTTTAGACACCTTTTATTTTTTTTGAAATGAATGTTTATTTTTAACATTTACACATGAATTAATTTTAGTACTATTTTGGATATTATTTTCAATGAAGCATCCATTACAAGGTTCCAAGATTAATTTCAATTAAAATATTTTATAAATATATAATTTTTTAATGTAATTTTTAAGATAAAAATGGTATTTTACTCAAGAATGTTTTGGATGATCTTTTTAATTTCATTTTCATTCATCAACCACAAAAAATGTTGATTTCATATATATTTTAATGGGGGATATGCTTTAATGAATAAATCCATATTCTTCTCTGGATGTATTATAAAACTTTTAAAAATATTTTCATTTGTATAGTTTCTATTATATGAATTTATCATGTTATTTATAGTGTAATGGTGTTTTTGATGAATTTTATAATTAGGTTAAATCTCTATTTAATTTATTCATGTTATGGTTTTGGAAAATTTTTATGATGATGGGTGGTTCAATTATAAATGATGTATGGGTAGTTCCTTTATAAACCACAGACGAGTGGTTAAATTATGATTTATGGTCATATAGGTCCATGATGGACCTTCAATGAATTTCGTATGGATGTCGACCGTAAGGATATTCTATTTATAAGAGTGATATGAAAAATGATATCCCAAGTAATCTAAATGATTTATATACTCATTCAAATGTTTTTTCTGAAAATAATATTATTTTTCAATATATTATATGAAAATATATTAATGGAAATGTGTTTTATACATCTTATGGGTGAATATATATGGGATTTTAATGACTCAATTGATAAATGTTAACATTACATGGCTCATGATTATTTAATACAATGACTATTTCCTATTTTTAATATTAAGTCACATTTATTGGTATCAATGCTAGTAATGTAGTGTTTATATTTTTGGAACTCGATCTAGGAGTGTGGGTTCAGGGCCTCTACATATAGTATCATAGCATGGATTTGATAACATTGTAGATTAGTGTGTTTTAATTGGAGGTTTTCTACATATTTATGGATACCATTATTGTTTTATTAGTTTGAGGTTCATCATATATCCAAAAATTAGAACACCCATTATGAGAATGTAAGTGTTGGTATTTTTAGTTAGTCAAGGATATTTTTGGGGACATTTTATTTTATTGAGGTATGTGCAACCCTTAGGTTTAAGGTGATGTTTTATTTTGGGAAATTCATTTAATAGTTTTTTTAATGTAACCTAGAATTTATGTGAAATAAGATGAGGGTAAAACATTCATCAATGATAAGGTTATTGAGATTAATTTTTATATAAGGTATTGTATTTATTGGAATAAATATATATCTTGGATATTATGTGATTGGGGAACATATATTTTCATATGAGAAATTAATAATTTTTATCTTTATTTGGAGATAAATTTATAATTTCTTTGAAAAATTTGTGATCAAATAATTATAACATTTGGGTTTCCTTCTTAGTTAAGATTATTCTGACGAACATTTAGTTTTGTTTTTTTAAATTTCCCAATGTGGAGAATTGGATGTTATTATTGTGACTTTAGAGAATAATTTTGTATTTCGACATATGAAATTTTATTCTTTCATGGAATATCATATTTTGTTCAACCCATTTTGGGGTTTCGTAACAGATATGAGGAATATGTTTATATCATTTTTTGGATTATGTAATCAAATATAAGCCAATTTTAATGCTTTGGAAAAAAAATCAACATGAATACTAATACATTGAAAAAAGATGATATTGTGGTTTAAATTGGTCAAGGCATGATATTTTACCGAGAATGTAAGACAATTTCAATACATTTTTAGTATAAATAGTAATGGAATTCCATAAATTTTGGAAAAATCATTAAAAAAGTAACATATTACTTTCATTTCTAATGAATTGAAGGTATCTTTATCAATTAAAGATTTATGATTTTGTGGTTTTTTATTTTCTCATAAACATGTTCTCTATTCATATATATTATTCTTTTTGTGTTCATTATCTACTACCTCCTAATAGCGTTCTCTTATTCAGAGACCTAGTTTTGGGTTTTTTCAGATTATCCTTTCATTTCTATTTCCCTCAATTATGATGATGTTTCACAAACAATTATTATGATGTGGGTTTTAAAAAATGAATTTAAAATTTAAATCCTATGATTTCCAAGGAGAAATTAAATAGAGGAGATGATATTTATTAAATGGAGGAGATCATAAGAGGCAGTTATTTTAAAATAAGGACTATCATCATTACTATAAAAATTAAAAATAACAAACTCTTAAAAATCACAAAATACTACTATTTATATATGATCATAATAAATAGGAATTCAAATTGGTGTATACGAATAGGATTAAAAAATTATTAAATATTTATTAAGGACCAAATAAATTTAAATTAAAATATTAATGTTTATAAAAAAGCATTTAAATTTTATAAATGTAATTTTATTCCTTAGTAATTTTCTTCTTTGAAAATGATTTTTATTGGTTTTATGAGAAAATTATATAATAAATCCATATAAATTTCATAAAATTAATATGATAAAATGAATATAATTTTTTACATAATCATATAAAAATGAACTTACGATGAAATCTTGATATTATTCTAAAAATTTTATTTTTTAATATATTGTAAACAAATTATTATTTTTATTAAAATCTTATTTTATATAAAATATTTAATGATTAAAAGTATTTTTTAGATTATATTTAAAATTTAATTAATTTTTCTAATAAGAATAATAACAATTTTTTTAATTGAACTTTATATTTGATGTTAGCGTAAACACATTTTAAACAAAAGAATTTTTTTTATGATAAACTATTTTTCATCACATTTTATGGGATTAATTTAAAATTAAATTCTACGACATTTTTGTTTTGAATAATGAAATATATATTCCATATTTATAATAAGATTTCCAATGTTTCTAAATATTTCCCATTTATTTTTATGACATATAAATAGTAATTATAGTACAAAAATTAACATGATAAAGGTTAGATCAGGTAATTTAGGATTAAAATAAAATGATAAAATCAAAAAAAATGAACCTAAACAGTATATTAATTTTATTGGATGATTAAATATAAACAATAAACAAACAAATATTAATTATATGTATATTTTCATTCTTATGTGATTTTTACCATTATATAATTTTATAAAATGAAATGTCAACAATGTCCTTCCATTCGATTTTTTATCTCCAAATTTTTTAACTACAGATTAATAGAAGTTGTGTGTTGTCATAAATATTAATTAGAAATATAGATTATTTTTATCATTATTGAAATTTAATTATAATATTTAGGTTTGAAGAATAACCTTAAAATAATATATATTGTTGACGTACTAAAATACAATTAATAGGAAAATAAAATAAATGATAATAAAAATATTAACTGTAATATATATTTCAATAACTATTGTTACACCTGAGCTTTTATCAAAAATATATTATTTTAGGGAAATGTTAATTTATTATTTTCTATATTTTATTGATTTTATTAATATCAATGTAAATTAATTATTCTAAAATTGTCATTAATTATTTTTTATAATAAATAATAACTTATCAAATTATTTATGTAATATACTATTATCTTGATTAGGAATTTTTTTCCCTCTCTCCAAGTTCCCTTTTTGTTCAAAGTATTTATAAGCTGTTTTCTAGATTTTCTACAGGGTGTAAGACTGTTATAGGCCCTTTAATGAGTGTTGGGTGTATGCTATGAGAGGAAAGATCATGTTGTGAACTGGTACAAATTTTGTTTGGTGATAAAACATCTGGTATGGTTTTAATGATGGATTTTTAAATTATGGTGACAGGTTTTTCTCGTATGTTTGAATGGGAAATTTCACGTCATGAACAGGGGTTACACATCATAAATCATCCTACGTACAATTTTTAAAATTTGTGCAATGATGTTTTGTTTCAGTGCTTTCATTGGTTCTTTATGGATCTTGACCTAAGGTAGTTCTAGTACATTTTTTTAGTATCTCAAACCCTTCTAGATGAGTATTTTTTACATCTAATATATGTTGTAATCTCGGCATGTCTCTTCAGGTGAGTTTTATTTTCAGTTCCTCATTGCGAATTATCGTGGTAGCACCCTTGGGTTCCATTATGAGATCCTTTGAACTAAGATTAATGTTTATTCTGGGTTTCTTCCTCGATCCAATGTGTGATCTAATTATGAAATACTTTTCTTATATTGTTTGTGGTGTGAAAAAAAATCGTCATTGATGTTTTTTAGTTTCATTTCTTCCACTGAACCTTGTATTTTAAATTTAATCAATATTGACGTGGATCTGATTCACGGTCCATTGTTTACATTGTTGGGCTTCTTTGTCGTTGGATTCTGTTACGAGCATTTGTGACCCATGTTTTAAGATAGTTTGTTCCTTCTCTAGCCTATGATAATATATCATGTTGTTCTTCTTTTAAAACTGATTCATATAAAAATGGGAATAATTGTTCATGTGTGTGTGGAAAATTGTTGTTAATGAAAAATCATTTTTCCATAGTTATTGATAAATGCAGAGAAAATGAGTTTTTTGAAAGAAAGGAAATGAAATTTCTAAAATGGTTTTCAAATGGCTTTCAATGCGTTGAAATGAATTGTGAAAAATATCACTTGGGATACCTTGGGTACATAGGTAAAAGGATTATCTTGGGGCTATAATCCATTGTTTTTTGATTATCAAAGAGGTATGTCTTGAGGCTTTCCTCTTTTTTATGGGACATTGTTCTATGGGATTTTTATTTTCATTTAGTAGGTTTTACTCACTGGGTATTCCTCTTCTTCCTAGGATTGTGTTATAGGATCAGAATTTTTTCACCTAATTGATTGATTGTGGTATGTATAGTTAACAACCTATACCTTTTGTATTCCATAGTGTTGTGATACCCATAATTTTTTTGTGTAATTTATGGAATTCTGAGTTCAAATTTATATGCAATTTTCTGCTTGTGGAAAATGATAGTGAACATTTTCTTTGAAATTGATATACCTATTTTTCTTTATAACTATGGAAAAAGGGAACAATTTAACATGTATTTCAATAAAATTTCATTATATCTTATCATGACATGATTTAGTTAAAATGAGAATACATATATTATCATAAAATGACTACATATGGAAGACTTGGGTGGGATCCTACTGAGTGTATTATCTCACACGTTGTGCACCTCTGAGGTGGGGGGTAGACAATTGTTTTTCTTTTATTGTATGAAATGGAAAGGCGTCGTAGTAAGGAGATGAGGTCTGTGTCAGCTGGTTGTGTAACTAATGGTTAGATAGTGGGAGTCAATATTTACCATCATTTGGAGTAATTGTTTTGTTTTCAATCCTCTATAGTTGGAATTGTCATGGATTTTAGCTACATTTATTGTTGTATATTTCTATTTATTATTATAGTTATGTCATTTATGTTTTCTTTATTATCAATTATTTTTTATTTCTTTTTTATATATGTATATTTTCCATGTGGTTGTTCAAGATAATAAAATCATTCACATTGTTGTGATTATTAATTCATTGGTGCTTTTCACCAGCCCATGGGGATTTTAATTTACCATAGAGTATATAATGGAATGGTTCGGGTTCTAGATTTTAGGGAAACTCAGGGTGGTTCATTATATTTTTGTATTATTAGAGGTATATTCTCAAGATTACATGTATTGGGACATCTGTTAGAATTATGATGTGATTTTTGGGACTAGATAGTTATGATTTAATAAGTTTCTATAAAGATATTGTTGTAACATGCCTCAAGTTTACATGGAAGGTTGGAATTTCTATCTATAATATTGGTTTTGGTTTTAAAAAATCTGGTTTTTTATTACGGAAATTGTTGTTTGAACTGGGATTTTTTCAATTATTTTATCATCCTTATGTTTCGATGACTATTCATCTGCCTTTGAGACATATTCAATGAGTTCTTCAAGATGGTGCAACTAATGATCCTTATAACAACCCACCAATATATCAAAACCACATTGATACTATCAAAGGGTAAGTATTTGATGTCAATCATTATGTAAAATGATTTCAGAACATTGATTTTATGGTTCATCCAAGAGCTGGAGGAGAGCGCGATTGACCGCAGAAGTTCATAAGCGAGAAGCCACCACCCATTAATAGAATGCCTAAACATAAAGAGGCGGAGGACTGGATGGATAAGATCGATCAAATCATAAACATCCTAGAGACAACTCAAAATATTAGGTTATGGTTTGTAGATTTCAGACACAAGGGTTTCGGAAAGCGATTGGGTGACTATATTGTCCATAAATACTGATACATGGGATTGGATTATAAGGGTATAAAAACCCTATTATTTCAAAAAAAAAATATAGGGTCGCTGATTTTGGTAAAATCTTTGGGGTTATTGTCTTAATAATAGGAAGATTTTTCGATGTTGATATACACCAATAATTTTTTTGAGCTTGTCAGTTTTACCTTAGATGTGGGGAAGAATGATCATATGATGGCTTAAAAGTACCTATATGGTTTGCATCTGGATATCATTTCACATGTGCTTATGATGAATCTTTCTACCTATGTATAGATAGTAGAAAAATCTATTATGCTATAAATGAATATGTTAGGAAATGTTTTATTTTACACATCATCACATTCATCAGGGGGTAGCTTCAATAGGCTGTATGGGAAGAAGCAGATGTGGTAGGATCTTCATTCAAGTGGTGATGGTGGGTCTCTACAATGAACATCATTGGCATTGTATGCTATAGCTGGTAGTGTTCCTCTAACTTACCTATCTTTGCATAAAGGGAGGAAACAGAAGGCGTTCTTTTCCTATGAATGTAAAGATGTGAAATAGCAGTGGATTTTTTCGTCACTTATATTGATTTTTTAGGATATGGCTATGCGTCATTATGGTTAGGTGTTTTTAGATCCAAAGGCTATTATGGTGTAGTCAGAATCTTCAAATACTACAAGGATTCTACCATATGCCTCAAGAGTGAAGCATTTTAATAGAATTGGTGAGTGTCTAGTGGATGTTAAGGAAGGTCTGACAATAGTGATAGGTACAACCCTTATTACATCGTTAGTAGCAATTGCTTTACTTGATACCTCTGCCTCTGACTATTTTATATCTGTAAGTTTTGTTTTTGTTCTTAAAATTTCAATGGAACATATTTTCTTTTACACTGGAGTTAGAGACAAATCTTGGTAAGAAGAATGTGTAGGGTTTTAATTTTTCATCTTCATTGATGATAGGTGATATGGATTTCGTATGTAATTTTCTCATTCTTGATCATGGTCTATTTGAAATAATCAATATTATGGATTGGATTGTTACTCATCAAGCAAAAGTTTATTGATATCATCAGTGTGTTATGTTTCATTTTTCTGATGGTATCTCTAATGTGTTTCAGGGGGTATGGGACCCAAGGTTTGGGCATGGATGACCATTCCAACAATATCTTATAACTTTTCTATATGCTGTTGTTTTTTATTTTGATGACATCTCTCCAACCATTAATTTTTTCCTTTTTTTTTTGATAATTTCATAACGATTTCCTATACAATTTCTCTATAATTCCACTAGAGATAGAGGTAGAGTTTATGATTGATCTATTGTTAGGTATGTAGTTGATATCGACACATTCGTATCATATGGTACCAACAGATCTAAATAAACTCAATTTTCATTTGGAAAACCTGTTAGAAAACATTTTTGTTCTCCCTAGTTTTTTTCCTCAGACAACCCCTATGTTATTTTCTATGAAAGAGAATGGTTCAATTAATTTGTGTGTGGACTATTGAAAGCTGAATCAATTCATGGTTAGGAAAAAATATCATTTTCCT
Source organism: Viscum album (assembly GCA_963277665.1). Lineage (NCBI taxonomy): Eukaryota > Viridiplantae > Streptophyta > Magnoliopsida > Santalales > Viscaceae > Viscum > Viscum album. Next base: position 135,958,884 of record OY728141.1, read on the forward strand.
TGTGTGGATGATATGTTTGATTAGTCAAAGGGGGGATAGTGGCTTTCAAAGTCAAATATTCAGTCTCGTTATCATTGTCTCATAGTTCGGGAGTCTTATATACCGAAGACAACCTTCCAGAGTAGGAATGACCACTATAAACATATTGTGATACCTTTCTTCTGAATAATGCACCATCAGTTTTTAGGGATTTGAGGAATCGAATATTCAATCAATATCTTTAATATTTTGTGGTAGTGTTCATGGGTGATGTTTTAGTATTTTAAAATAACGAGAGTGGGCAAGAGAACCATCTGGGTTTGGTTCTAGAAATTTTGAAAATCCGAAATGTTTTTGGGAAGATTTTGATATTTTGTTTCTAGATTCAATAAGTGATGTTATTGTGGAACATAAATTCTGATCATGGATTAATAGATGATCTAAATAAGGTAATGGTTTTTTTTCATGGAAAGAACCATGGAATGTCATTGATATTTGAATCATCCTTGGTCTTGATGGATACTACTGATGTTTTTTCAAGAAATTATCTAAGTTGGAATCACCATTAACTACTCTTACAAGGAAGTGATGAAACTCACATGAGATGAAAAGTTTCAGACCTCATTGGATAGCTGAAAATTTATCTAACATCGGCTCCAATTCTGATCTTACCAGAGTCCAATAAAGGGTAAACGTTTTTTTGGATGCTTCAGTTACTTATTTAGGATACAAATTTATTCAGGATGACCATTTTTAGATTATGGATTTCGTCATCATTGAACACATTTAACTAATTACCCCACTAATGATGTTGAGCTTGTTGCACTAATAAATTCACTTATATTGTGGTAGTAATATCTTCTTGGGGAATGGATCATTGGATTATTTAATAATAAGAGTCTAAGTTGTATTTTTATCTGGAAAGTACATGTGTCTTATATGATGGATAAAATATATTTAGATGTATGACTTCTATATTGCCTACACCCAAGGGAAGGGAAATATTATTGAAGATGCTATTGGAAAAAATGTACCATCACAAGCTATTCAGGAATCGAAGGATGACTGGAATCCAGTAGAGATTTTCACTTTGCATCTGGATGATCAGGAAGATGATTCAGGTATGGTATTGACCATCTTTCAATTATCATTATCTCTCGTAGATTTTATCTTTTAGAGTCAAAAGTAGGATGAAATTTTTCAGAAGACTCGATAAAGAATTTGTAGTGGGGATACTGTTTCATGTTGGCCTCTTTATTCTAATGGTATACATATCTTTAGGAAAAGAATGTTCATCCCATTATTTGTGTAGATTTTAGTCTTCTTTATTTGTCACATCACATCATGGGACGTACATCCAGGCACTTTGAAGATGTATTATGGCATGATCTAGTTATTCTTGTGTCTGGGTATGAAGAGTGACATCGCAAGGTTTGTGTCTTTCTATTACGCATGCCAATGGATAATGGAAAACATCATGAAACCCTCTAGTTTTCTTCAGCCACTTTTGGTTCCAATTTGGAAATTGGGTGAGTTATTCATGTAGTTTTTGTTGAATTCTGAGTTAAATATGATGGAATAATGCTATCTGGGTTGTTGTTGAACATTTAACGAAGTCAACTATTTTTGTTCCGATCAATGATACAACTAAGGTTGAAGGTATGTGTAAGCTATATGTGTAGGATATTATTAGTATATATGGGAGTCCCTCTTCCCTTTATTTGTATATGGAACTGAGGTTTACTATGAGAATATGAGGGAGACTTCAAGAGGTTGTGGAAACTCAGTTCAGTTTTAAAATAGCATACTATCCACAAATAGATATTCAAATAGATTGATTAATTTAGATCTTTGAAGATATGTTTCATGCATGTGTCTTGGATTTTATTTGATAATGGGATAGTCATATGGGAATGGTTGAGTTTATTTATACCAATAGTTATCAGTCCTCAATCAAAATGGCTCCCTTTGAGGTTTGGTAGGGTCGCTCATGTAGATCACCTATTTGTTGGGATGTGGTGGGGGAAGTATATTTTCTTGGTCCATGTTTGGATCAAAAAATGTCTGCAAAGATTCACGATGTACATCAACGTCTAGTTATAACCATGACCCAACAAAAATCATATGTAGATTGGTTGTGTCATCCATTGGATTTATCTGTAGGTGACTCAGAGTTTGTGATTTTTTCTCCTTTGTTTGGTCACTATTGAGTTTGGAATGCAGGGAATGTTGGATCTGATATATGTTCGACAATTTGAGGTCACTAACCATATAAGAAATGTTTCTTAATAGATTAGTATTTCTGATTCAGTTAACATAATTCATGTTTATTTCCCAAATCTCAACTCAGGAAGTACCACCCTGATCCCACTCACATTCTAAGTTAGGTAGAAATTGAGTTAGATCCAAACAATTCTTATTTGGGAGGAACTAGTTGAGATCGTGGAATCTTAGATGAAAGTATTACATGGTAAGTCGATTACATTGGTCATATTTCTATGGATACTAGGATAAAATTCTGATGATACAAGGGAATAAGAATCATTTATTAGGGAGAAGTGGCCTCATTTCTTTCTGGGGATTATGTATTCTATATGACATCCCATGGACAGAATGTCATTATTATGGGGAGTTTATAACATATCATTACCTTAATCATTTATTTATTTCTCACTCACTATGTTTCCTTTTGGTTTAATGTCATTATAAGTTTTTTTTGGATTTTCTGCTGGATGTAGAATATTTACATGCCATGTAACAATGTTAAACACAATTTAATGGGTGATGGATGTATGTTTTGAATGGAAAGATGAGTTTTTGAAATGATACATGTCATAAAAAGTGATTAAATTTCATATAAGGTTTAAATTTTGTATTTTAATTTGAGGCGATGGGTATTTCAGCATATGATTGACATGGAAATTTCATGTCATGAATATAGTTTACACATCTTGAATCGTCCAGTGTCTAGTTTTTAAAAAATGTGTACTGTTTTTTTTTTAGTATTTTCACTATTTATTCATGGATCTTTACATAAGGACATTCTGGATGTTTTTTAGATTCAAACCCTTCTAGATGGGTTCATTTGACATTTGATCTCCATTGTAATCATAGTGCATCTATCTGGGTAAGTGGTATTTCCGGTTCATCTTTGCAATTGATTGCGGTAGTGCCCTCAAGTTGAGTTATCTGATTCGTTGACCTAATATTCATGTTGCATCTTGGTATCTTTGTAGATACATTGTTTGATCTCATTTAGGAGGCCATTTCTTCCATTATTCATCGTGTGATGGGTGTTCATATTTGAGGGATGTAGTTTTCCACTCTTCCGCAGACCCCTTATATTATAAAATTATTCAATCCTGATTTGGATCTCATTCTTGAGCCTTCGTTGACATTGTTGGGTTTCTTGGTTGGTGGATTCCATTACTATCATGTGTGGCCTATGTTTTGAGGTAGTTAGTTCCTTCTGTAGCCTTTGATAATGGATCTTGTTCTTGGGCATTACAAACCAATTCATATTGGAATTGGAATGATTGTTTTTTGTGTGTGGAAATAGTTTTTTTTTGACAAATGTGTTTTCCATGGTTATTTATTAATGGATAGAAAATGTTTATTTTCAAAGCATTGAATTGGAATTTTTAAAATGGTTTTGAAATATTTTTCAAAGCATATAAATAATGTTTGAAAATATGCATATGGGTTACCTTGGGTACTCAGGTGGAAGGTTTACCATGGGGCCATCATACATTTGTTTTTTTCTTATCCAAGAGGTTTTCCTTGGATATTTCCTCTATTTCCTAGGACAATTGTTCTAGGGTAACAATATTGACGTTTTGGTGGGTTTACTCATTGGGTATTCCTTTTCTTACTGTACCTGGGTTCTATGATTGGAAATTGCACGCTTAATTGATTGATTGTGGTATGAGTATTATATATCACGGACCTGTAGTATTCGACTGTTTTTTGATACATCTACCTTTTTTTTATTTACTGTATTTATAATTTAGCCTTGATAAGCATGTTTATGCATGTGAAATAATATATGTAAAATGTTCCATGGAATTGATATACCTTCTTGTGTTTAGAACTATAGAAAATGGGAAATTTTTACAATTTTTTCAATAAAACTATGTTAATTCCTTTCATTATATGTTTTAATAAAATTGAGAATACATGGATTTTTATACAGAGACAGGTAATGGAAAACCTGGGTGGGATCCTATTTAGCTCATTATCTCACACCCTGCGCAAATTTTAAATGGTGCGTAGACCATATTTTTTTCTTCCTCTATAGGGAAATGCATGGTGTCGTAGTGAGGCGATAAGGAGCAGGTCATCTAGTTAGGTATCTAGTGGTGAGATGCTGGGAGTCCTTCCTTACCATAATTTGGATTAGCTGTTTGGTTATTTTCCTGCATAGTGGGACTTATCTTAGATTTTAGATACTTTTTTAGTTGTTTGTTTTCATATTTTTTTAACAATTGTGGAATATATGTCTTCTTCATCGTCCTATGTTGTTTTGTTGCTTTATATATATATATATATATATATATATATTCCCTATGGTTGTTAAAGTTGGAAAAAATTCTTCCCTATGTTTTATTGTTTCATTCCTAGATCTCTGTCATAGGCTTATGGGGATTGGAAATTCCCTACTTGTATGTAACGGAATAGGTTAGGTGTTGGTTTTAGGGGAAACCCAGGTCGTTTATTACAATTTAAAACTCATTATATTCATATAATTGAGAATGTAAATGGAATATGGATTATGGAATCAACCATAGTCAATTTATGGTCTTTTTTCTTTTATTGTGACTATATAAACCCCTAAATAGTAAAAACCTTGTTTCATGGTAATTGTCAAAACGTGTAAAAGAGGGTTTAAAAAAATACAAGGATAAACAAAAAATCTAAACTTTTTCAAATATTATTGAATAGTATTATTTTTACTCATAAATAAATTAGGTTATGATATGATAATTTTGAATCAATTTTTAATTTAATATTAATTTATATTAATTTGGTATTTTTAAAAAATCCAAAAGTGCCTCTCCCCTCTCTTAAAAAAGTACCTCCTCGTCTATTTTCATGACAATTAAAAATCAATTTCATATAGAAAATATCCATCTAAGTACCATACAAAAAACCCTATCCACAATAAATAGGTCTTATTTTTGGGATAATATTATATTTATAGTGATTAAGATATAATGTAAATGTGGTTTTTGGAATAAGAGATTTATTTCTTAATCGAGGGTTTTAGTTTGATTTATTCTTCCACATCCTTGATGTATTATCCAGAAATGATGAAATAATATCATTAGTACCATACATATATTAATATATATTTATGTTATCATCGTAACCTATATCCATCTCCAACATTAATCTAATGGAAAACAAATTCACAATTTGTGTGTGTGGTGGACAGTCAAATCGCGAGATGATGTAATATATTTTCCATCACCACCACTCATGGATAGTTATAATAATAGATTTAAGATATATATATATATATTATATTCATGAAATATTTTTCATACATAATATTTATTATATAATATAATTTCATAACATTCCATACACCAAAAAATGATAATGTAATTCATACGTACATGTTAGCTACCACCTCTATGAAGGGATGTGATTTGTTTTTCATCACAAAAAAAATAGATGAAATATATATAATAATTTAACAATTTAATAATATATTCCTTATATTATTATCACTCTATAAACATAATAAAACACTTACCATTTCTATAATGATCATTGAAAAATCTAAATGTTTCCCATGTTTACATACGGCCTACTATCGCAATGATTTAAACATGATTCATTTTTCAAAACCATATTAAAGTGTTGTTATAAATTTATAATTAATATGTAAAAATTATATTTATTTTAATATTATAATTCTTGATATGATATTATAATGAACCCTTGACCATCTTCAATATGTCGAATTCCTTTTAGAATTATGATCCGAACATGCTGAAAACACCCATCACGGACATAATTGATTATGTAATTAAATATATTATTATAAAAAATAAAAACATGTTTCAATTATAATTTAATTAACTAGATATGGTTATTTAAAATATAAATTATTGATATATATCAACTATAAATGTTTTTAATGACATACATGGAATGTATTTAATCGAGGCAAGGGATGTAATCTCAATTTTCCACCATTGTGTATAACATTGTTATTATGCACCAAATTGATTTTATATGGTTTATATACAAAACTTTTACATGTTATATCTTGAAATTATCATAATTAAGGATATTAAAAGTTTAAATTTGGATTATTTTAACAAAGGGTAAATGAAATTAATTATACATCGTGGAAAAGGTATTTATAACACATTTCCATATATTGGGTTATAAGTCATATTCATTTACATTTATCTTCCATGATTATCTATGAATTAATCATTAAATTATTTTATTATGTATTAAAAAATTATTTGTGTTTATTCATTATTTATACACATAATATCTCCATTTATTAACTATGAGTTCAATGATATGGATTTTGTAAGGGTTATTCATCTCAAATTTTATTTCCATCAGAGATTCACTAAAGAAATGCACCTATATTCTTTTATTAGATGTATATACATCTACTTTTATGTCCAAGATTCATGTGGGAGAAATAATATTATATTTTATCTTCAAATTAGAACTCATTTATTTATTTTTATATGAATGATTATTACACATTTAATTTCCATTTCCTCACTAATTTATTAAAAAAAATTAAGAACTGTGTTTGTAATTGATACTGGTCTAGCTTCTTATTTTAGGATAAGAATTTTTCTATTCAAAATTCATTTTTTGAAAAATATTATAAAAAATATATATATATTATATTAATTAATTAAATTTATTCTATTACACATGTTCTTTGAACTTATTTAAAAATGGGATAAAAAATTCTTTATCTTTTATAAATGGGTATCATTAGACTCTATATACAAAATATTTAACAATATTGTTTATTTTTATTTTTTACAACATGAATGGTTTTTCCTTACATCGTGAACATTATATGTATTTAATATTTCATTATATCTTTCCATGATTATTCTTAAATAAATATGTTTTCATATTATTTGTTATATTTTTATATTAAAATGCGATATTTAATTTTAAAATGGTATTTTTCTCAAGAATATTTTTTATGATCTCTTTAAATGTTGTTCCTCTTCGTCAATGAAAAAAACACTTGACATAATATATTGTCTATTGGGATATATTATAATGAAACTCTCCTTATTATTTATCTATATGGATAATGAGTGTTTCTATGATATTATCATGGATCATGTTTTTTTTCCATAGGATAATCATGTTTTGAAGGAAAAATGGTTATTCATATAAATTTTATGATTAAATGAAATATATATGTAATTTATTTATGTTGTTATTCAGGAAAAATATTTTACTTGATTGGTGGAAATATTATAAAACACTTAATGTTTTATTTATTATAAAAAAATGACATGTAGTTACACTATAATACAATTAAGGGTAGGTACATGATTCTCATCCATTGTAATGGCTATGTAATAAAATCGTATGGTTATTCCATTTGTATGAGTGATATGAAAAATGATGTACCAAGATAAATGCAAGATCTTTCAATTGTATGTATGGGTTTTTACTGAAATATTATGATTTAATATGGAATGATAATTGGATTATTTTTAATTTAATTTATTTCCTACACCATATGTGTGAAATTATATGGTTTTTTGGGTTGCTTTAGTCAATGTTGACATCACATGAATCATGTGTATTAATTCCAATTACTCATGATATTGATTAAAATTTATTCTTTGTTTTATGATTTATAAACTATGTACATATATTTATTAATTCACTTATTTCATTCTCATGTACATATTACTTGTCATCTTACATATATGCTCATATTATTGTCAATAATGACATTCAATGGTTAATGCATATGTTTTCTCGTACTATCTATTTATGTTAAAACTTATTATTTTTCATATTACCTTGGGGATGAAGAATAATGTTCAAGGATTTTTATCTTGAAAGGATTCATATGTGAATAGTTTTGTGGTATAAGTTTAATACACAATATTGAATATGAAAATATGGGTATAGTGGAGAAAATACTCTCTTTGAGTCATTGGTGTAATTTATGTACTATTTTTTTATAATTCTTTGAAACTATAAACCTCAATGTTCAATTTTTAATATAAGTAATTTAATTTTAATTTTTTATTTTCTATGTTTTTTTAAAAAAACTGGTCACATTTATTAGTATAAATTCCAGAAGAGTTATGTTTAGTTTTTTCACACCAGATCTGGGTTGTTGGGTTTGAGTCCTTTACACTAACTCCAAGAACATGGTAGTTAGAATTGAATTTATATTATTCATTGGATTATTCAGTGATTTAATTTTTTTATTCCATCACCATTATTTCACTATACATTCATTATGATTTTCGTGATTCTACTATGGAATTTTTGTGACCTTCATCAGCCTAACATTCAACATAGACCATATACCTCGCTAAATGGATCAATGGAGGAATATTTGTGTAAAACATGTCAGTATCCATCAATGTTGCTTCATTACTGGTGTGAGTTAATTTTTTAGGATAAATATATTCCATTTTAAAAAAATTAAAATGGGGATTTATTAAGATGGAAGATAAATAGAAATGGTGATTTTAGAATCACGGGTTTGAATGGTATTATAATATAAATGTGTTGTTTAAAAAAGTATATATTGATTGTATTTTGGACAAGTTCCTAGTATATATAATATGAAATATGATGTGTTTGTTAAATGATGTAAAAAATATACAAAATTGGCTTTTTAAAGTCATGTTAGAAGAGTTTAGTTGAATTATTTTGTTTTATTTTACATCATGTGGATGTGGCCAAGTTTTGTGAAGCATGAGTCCTTTACATATTTCCCTTTAATTGATTTCCTTGTATGGTTACTATTTTATTTGGAATCATATAAATTAGTGTTTTTTATGAGATATGATATTATTATAAAATCCCACTTAGGGTTGAAATGTTATTATAGTCTAATTTTAGGAGTTTCATATTTTGTAGGACCCTAGTAGTTATTCAGAGATGTATTGACATTAATTCCAATTTAGGGTTGACTAATTAACATGTTATAAAGGTACCCATTTATAAGTTTTATGATGTGGTATGGCCAAGTTTTTCCATGGTAGGTTCCATAGTAGTACATTGAGCCTCCATGAAGTCTTTTGTGAAATATGGGTGTCGATGATTATGAGTTCCAATTATGAACCCAAATAAATTGTGTGAGCATTATATGGATGTGGTAGTGGTTTTTCATGTACATGAGAGGCCAATCATTATTATATGAGATGATTTCAAATATATTCAAAACCCCATAGATATTTTTTATATGAAATTTATCTATTGTGATACACTACAAACTTCATTTTATAAAATCACATGGAATTCTATGGGTTTCCTCTTATAATCATGCCTTAATTTCTGCTACTATAACACTTTCATCCCTGGATGTGTGATGGTAAAAACTATGTTTCTAAAATTCATAATTCCATGGTAGTTCGTAGATACTCACTTTAGGTTCTTTATGAAATTCTTCCACAAAAGGGTATTGATACATCTCCAAGGATTCATATGACTATCATCCTTAGAGGGGTGAAGATACACCATTTTGTTAATGACCTGTTTCCCTAGTATGGTTTGGATACCCCCATATGTTTTTTGGATGGATTTCATTCCCTATAGGTTGAAAAGATACCCTTGGGTTTCAGTGATGAAAAGATTCAGGAATAGGTTATGTGTATTCCCATACATTTAAACATTGTATGTTTAATTTTTTGGGGAGAATCTACCCTGGGGTTCAAGATGATGTGTTTTATTTGTTTGTGCAACATATGTTATGATCAATGATGATTTCATTTCATATAATTGGATGAAAACCTCATACTTTTATTTCATCAACATCTACATGGCTATAGTAACATTCAGTATTGTGGAGGCATTGGGATACCGACTAGATCGTTTGACTCAACCCTAATCGCATACATGGATTGGATTTCAATATATGTTGGTAGATATGTAAAATACCATCTTGAACCACTGGGTGTAATCATGAAGGGTAGATAACCTCATGCATGCCTCACCATACAAAAGTGGTTGTGACTAGTAGTAAGGGTCCGAACCTATTAGTGGGGAGACTATATCCTTAGTATCGTTACATGGGATCAACAATAAACAATTATTAATATAATAAATAATCATATTAAATATGTGGAATGGTAAAGATGTAAATAATTCCATACAAATAAAGTCTCTCCCAAAGTGGAAAGCATGACCATTATAAATAATGAAGGTAATAACATGATAATTTTTAGGTCTATATATTGTCTATCGAAGCCCACCACTAGCTAATAACTTCTCAACTCATTAGTTTTCCATATAGATCATTTCATTCACAACATTCCTCATTGAATCTACAAGTGTACTGAGATTCCAATGATGGGAGTGAGTAAAAGTTTCAAAATAACCCAACCAATTCATCATTGACAAGATGTGCTCAAGTATAAAATTTATTTTAACAATAGAAGAAACAAGAAATCCAAAACAGAGCGGTTTTTCCCTAACAAATCCACTAAAACCCAATGTTCCTAGAAGCGTGAACTAAATGTTAGAGATGTATTGTATGTAATTAAGTATCCAAAACACCCATAAGGATTTTAGTGATTCACTAATAATCCAAAAGGCATTGATTGAAAAAAACCTACACAGAAAGTACAATGAAATGTTTAATAAAGGAATCAAAAAGGCATTGAGAATATATATTCTACTTATAATCCCCAGGGAACATGGTAACACTCTGAATCCACAAGGAATTGAGTGTCGTTCATTTACATGGAATCCATAATACATCTAGTAGATACCCTTTTATAAGGTCATCATGTATCACTATCATCATGACAACATTGAATGTGTTTATTCCACAAGGATAATCCTACCATGAAGTCAACTGTTCAAGTATAAACACACCAATTCTCTAATGGAAAACAAGAGAGGTCATATCATTATAATAGCCATATAATATGTCATGTGAAAGATGGAATAATCATATTCATCTATAGGTGAATCAAACCGTATCATGGAATCTAGATATCACATCAATTTCATAAAAATAATCCATATCATATAATTGGACACACACACCCACATTCAATCAAAATTCAAGCATAAATATTAAACAAGATAGATATAAAACATAACATGAAAATACAAATGTCACAAGATATCATGAAAGTGTGGAACATCCTACCTCAAAATTCATCGATGTCATGGGACAGTCCCTTAATTCATAATTTATTTTAATTATTATTTTAATTAACTCATCTTAATCCCCTTTAACATCCAATTTAAAATATATTAAAGTTGATCCACAAATATATATGTTAATACGGTTTATATAAATATATATATATATATAAACAATATATATGATCACATTATATATATGTATATATATACACCCACAAATATATATACACATATATATTTAACACATATACACAGACACACATTATATATATGTACAAATGTTTACATAAATCATTTCTGGTATATATACATACAATTCAATTTTCCAAACAGATATTTTATTTTCCCCAATAATAATAATAATAATAATAATAATAAATTACTATTATTACTATTAAATATCACACATTATTTCCCCCATTGACACTTTAATTAATAAATTCCTTTAAAATATAGAGTAGTTAATAAAATTATATTAACCTCACAATTTCATTTATGTGTGACAAGTAATAATATCATTTTTATTATCTAACATCCCAAATTAATGTTATCCCATTGATAAATGTCTCTTATAAAATTTAAAAATTTATTAAAACATTTACTTTCAATTTTAATTTCATCAACACAAAATATATATATATATATATATATATATATATATTAATTCCCATACTTTTGATGTTACAAAACATCTAACATAAAAAAACAATTTATGGCACACCCATTGTAAATCCCTCAACCAAGACCTAATGGTGCTCTCATATTTATTATACGATGCACTATTTGCGAAATAGTAAATTATTTTCGAAAATAATAACATAATAACAAAATTATATATCTTATTCTCGCATCAATTAGACTTTACATCTGACTATCATAATAGGCAGGCCTCATCATGGGTAAACCCAATGTCCTAGACCTAAATGTGGTATCATATTTCACCTACGATGGACCATTTTGAGTATTTTTCATAAAATAATGTAAAAAATATATAAAATAAGTTATCTTTTCATGCGATCTTACCAAACACCTAATACACACAAATGTTATTACCCACCTAACGAAAATCATGAATCTCAAAACTAAAAGTTGTCACATGTTTACCATTTTAAATTATGTTTCATAGATATTAAATTATTTTTAATTAATAATGGGGAGATAATATAATGTATTTATTATTTTTTTTTTCAAATTTCTTGACTACCTATGGGCCTATTAATCTTACACTAAATTAGTTTCTAACTCCGAAAATATTTCATATAATATTCAAATATTCTAACTGGGATTTTACCCTTAAATAAATAATAAAATACATTAATTGTGTGAATTTTATTTAAAAAACATTTTTACATAAAAAACATTATAAATTAATAACACATAAGTTTTTTATTGTCATTAAAATTTCAGTATATCATAAGTCTATCCATATATCACATTATTATCCCCATGAATTATCTATAGTTTGATTGATCAAATAATTTAGGCCACTGATCGTGGTGATCATACACACATTCAAATGTTTCCATTATAATCATCCATGTTTCCACATAATCTTGACTAATAGTAGTTCCTTTCATGAAAATACCTTATAACTTCAATATATGATCTGTATAATATGATCCACATAAGATGCATCAGTCTCCAGTTCAATGTCTTCACAATATATAACATTTTTATAGTTAGGTATATAACTCCAAAGTTGTTATAGAGGGAACACGTCATGCATACCTCAATAAAAAGAATGGTAGTCTATAGGATACGCCACTACCCCTATCCACTTGGTGATCTTAAAAGTTCCAAAAACATATGGTGCTACCATTACCTTCTTCATTATAGGTCTATACCCAAATCAAGGAGTCACTCTCATGAAATCAGATCATATATAGTGAACACCAAGTGTCTCAAACATTGGTCATCATAATATCTATATATCCTCTGAGCACTGATCATCCTCTTTTCATTTAGATGCACTATCTCATATTCCTCCTAAACCAAATCTTGCCCAAACCCACAACCTCACCTACCATCTGGTAAGGATTGACATGGTTTCTCATATAGAGCCTCTTAAGGTATCATATTAATCTAAGTATGGTAATTGTTGGTAAATTTTATCCTAATAAATTCAAAGAGATCATCTCAGGATCCACTGAATTCTAGTACTCAAGATCAGAGAATATCCACCAATATGTGTATAGTCCACTCACAAAATATATCGATTGCAATATGGTATATCGAGCTCAATCTCAGCTGAGTCCCTAGAATTTCTATAACTCCTTCCATAGGTGTTGTGTAAAATGTGAATCCCTATCGAAAATGATGTTCAATGGAACTCCATGAATGCATATTATCTATGGGAAATATATATTTTCCATCTACTCCACTAACTTATTATATCTGATTGATATGAAGTGGGTATATTATGTTACTTTACTAAAAAAACCCAGTCCATGTAATGACTCCTCAAGGACTATCGTAAACCTTTCACAATGTCCATTTTTATGTCCTTCAACTTCCCCATAGGTATCTAGAGGTCCTGTAACAACCCACCAAGTTGTTGGTCAACTGTATTATCCCTCAGATAGGTATGAAATCAGGAGAAAAATAGATCAATGTCTCTCTTCACCTCTGTACACTATAAAAATCTCAAGATGTAATAGTACATCTTCATCCCATCTAGATTTACCACACATCTAAAGGTATGGTAATCCACCATCAGATCCCATCTAATGAAAGTAGGGACTACCCTCACCCATGTACCATGATCACATCATCATGGTCCATTATCCATTCAGGTATCTGGAAAAAACGTGATATATATTCCCTCATAACACCATGCTCAATGATTGATTATAGAATAGTCCCCTCCTAGTCCAAAAGAGTGGATGTTATAACTAAAGGGGGATAAGAAATTGACCCATGGTTCTATGTGGTATCCATCCCTAATTATGGAAATAATATCACCATGAGTCACGGCTCCTCTTATGGCCACTTACGAAGATCCTGCTGATCCAACATTTAATAGATAAGTGTATCCATAAGGATGTTACCTATTCCCATGATCATACATCATCTTATAAAAAATTAATTTCTATGGATACTTATCCAACGCATCAGTCTCATATTCAATTCCTCTTGTGTGAAGTTATAGACAAGGTTCTTGTGATATATCTAAACAACAAATATCTCATCAAAGTAATAGTTTCTCAAACCCATAAAATTATGGACCTTTTTTTACATATATATTTCATGTGTAGGGTAGCTAATCTCATGGGGTCATAGCGGACAATACCCATAAGATACTATCTTATCTATTTTCATCAGCACTACTCCTAAACTAACTCCTATTGCATTATAGTACATTGCATAACAAATTCCATGATTATGGAGTGTCATTACTAGATCTTTGAAAAACCTTATATTTATATTAAGGAACATACAATCAGAATGGTGCAATCACAGATACTTCAATTCCTTATTTGTTAGTTGTGTAATGGGTACTAATAGTTTGAATAAATCCTAAGTAAACCATCAGTAATTTACTACAGTACCCATAAACCTCTTAATCTCAAAAAAATGGATGTATCTAGGACATGGCTACCTATCATTTATCTCGGTCTACATATATACATGTATCATGTAATACATAGTCTAGGAACATTACATGTAGAATCTGGAAGCCACACCTTGACAAAATGGTGTAAATAATGGTTTATTAAAGCATAATCAAGAAAATCTATAGGTTTCTGGCATGTTGATATGTTTTCAGACAATAGATGATGATATTTATAATTAATACCATGATGAATGATTCCATTAATAATGGAAAAAACATATTCATGGGGTCCATTATCACTTCCATAATGTTCATCAGTCTGAATGACTTTACTATGTACTCACACAATCCATTCCTTATCTAGAATGCCATCATAAAAATGTCCACCTCTCTAACACACAAATAATTATTTCCTGATTGAAGATCAATTTTTGAGAACATCTAGTCTCCCTATATATGATTTAAAATATCATCGATACTCGGTAGTGTATATCATTTCTTCATCATCACATGATTCAACATTAGTTAGTTAATATATAAACAAAAATTAACATCTAAATTCTTTGAAAACAACATAGGTGAACCCCATGGTGATGTAATCAATCGTATAAATCCTTTCTTCTCTAATTAATTTAGATGGACCATGAGCTCCTTCAGCTTGGTTGGAAATCAATGATATGGTGTATCAAAATGGAAATACTCTCTGAATGAGCTCAATCATAGCTTAATTATTTCTTCCATAATAGTCTATACATTGTAGAATAACCCCAAATTTTTTTAAACCCATCCATTAGCATCTCAAGGGCCTTAATTTCCTTTCAATGATGAAGAATTATGGTGTCATTTCATGTAATATTTGACCATATATTTGGAATCATATTCCAAAGGCATGCACTAAGAGATAGACATTCAGTTGAAGTGGACTTGCATCATACACCACATATAAGTTGTGGGCCCAAGCTAAACATAATTCTCCTACACATCTAGTAATAAAGGATAAAAATAATTCCATATGTATGTATTCTGTAAGGATTTTTATGTATCCCTACAAGGTTATGTTGAGGTGAAATCTCTTGTAACGTGAAGGAAACACTTTGAAAAAGTTAAAAAAATCATTTTTATAAGACTTAATCAGTCTATGGGACCACAAAAGGTTTCTATAAATACATCCATGGGATCAAACATAGTTTTCCTAAGAGTCTACCCTTAAACCAAGGATTACCATTCCCAATATTAACCCTTATTTTCATACCTGCATGTTAGTCACATCCATCATATATATATATATATATATTCAAACAACAACATGGTCAGTTTAACTAATCAATGGAAATAAACATATATAACATAGAATAAAAATAATTATATATCACATAAGATAAACTATCACAAAAAGACAGCACAAAAAAGGAATTAAATTAATGAAATACTATGTAGAATAACAATATGTATATATAAGGAATTTGAAACCATTTCCTCAGTCTTGATGAATTAATGAAACTGAAATGTAAAAAAAACATATATAAATATCATGGGTGACACCCAAGGAGAATTCATTCAACGATAATAGAAAATCATAATTTTTCTATTTAAGGTATATCATAGGTCTACTCTATAGTGAGGGCCAGGAACTGACATTGTTCGGCTTCCTGAGTACCAATGTATTGTCATTTTTCTACCATATCCCAAACCAATATAAGAGATGAAACAATTCCATGAGTCATAATCCTTTGATACAATTTTGAATAATCATGACACAAACTATTATACCCAATCCAAAAGTTCACAAGACCCCATGAACACCTCCACATATGAAAGATGATTTAGACAATGAGTGTGGTTTTGATTCCATCTGTAGGGAGACTATACCCTAAATATCAAGTCATTAGATTAATAATAAACATTAAAAAATATATTAAATAATTATATTAAACATGGAGAAAGGAACATATGGCATCAATTTCCTAAAATAAAGGATCTCAAAAATATTCAAGCATGATAAGAGTAAACAAATAAAATAAACAAATTAAAAAATAAAGGTCTCACCATTTTCCATCTTATCTCACAACTCCACACACACTCTTCATCTTAGAAGTTCAATATAGGGTACTTTCTTTTCATTAGATTCCTTATGAAATCTACAAGTGCACTGAAATGCCAAAGTAGGGTGTGAGTAAATGACATAGTTTGACAATTCCAATATGTCCATCTCATGATTTTATAAAGTATACCCATGCATTTCATAATAATAATGAATATGTAACAACAATAAAAAAAATTCAAAACCAAGCAGTCATGGTCTAACCAAGACACAAAACTCCCCCAGCCATACCTACATAAGTTCTATGTTAGAAATATACATTATTTAGATAAGTATCCATTACATTCACAAGGTTTTTTGAAATCCCCCCATAATACACAAGGCATTGTGGGAAATCAAACATCTATGAATCCACAATCCATTGGGTAATATTCAATATCAACATGGTATCATGAATCTATGACCAAACTGGAATGAATATGGAATCAGTTAACACTCAGAATCAAAAAGGTATCATGAATTAAGCATATACTTGGAATATATAAGGAACCAACTAGATTATGTGTTATATGGTTATCATGATGGGGTGTCAGCATCCCCACATACCATATTCCCACACAGTAAGGTTTAATCATACAACAATGACCACATATCAAGTATACTCATACCAATCCTCTGATGGAAAACATGGTAGGTAATAATATGATAAATACCATAACAAACATCTTGATAAATATAGAATCATCATATAAATAAAAATTTTAATCAAAAAACATCATAGATTCTATCTATAACATCAATATCATAGAAAAAACTATGTCATATCATGGACCACACACACACACATGCATTCAAAATTCATGTATGTATACCAATCAAGCTACTCGAAAATAATAACATTGAAATATGTGTGTATAAAGATCTCATGAAGGTAAGGAACTTCCAACCTCAAAAGTACCCATTGAAAACGGTAGGTCCATAAATGGTGTCATAAACCAAATTATGTCTTCACACCTACAAAAATATGATTTCACATCAATGATTCCTAAAACCAAAACCATCAATTTTATTTCAAAAATAAATAAAATAACACATGAAATAATGATTTCCCTCTTCGAGATAATTTTCAAATTATCATTTTATTCTAACCCATGATCAAAAAATATTCTCCTCAAGAGTAATTATAAAACAACATTTGATAAAATAATATCATTATAAATTAAACTAAGAACACATTTTGTAATTATTTATAATTATTCACTAATAAAAAAAATATAACTATGCTTTAATATTTTTCATAAATTTTTTTCATGAAATCAAAAATATATCCATTAACTCTTATCAGATTGTAATTCCTTATAATTCACCCTTCAATAATTAAAATTATTATCTTCATCAAACTAAGGTAATAATTATTTTATAATTATCTTCTAATAATTGAAATTTTAAATAAAAGGATTAAATTAAATTTAATAAATAAAAAAACATCCCACAAAAAAAATGATTAAATGTCTACTTGTTGAGATGAATCCAATGGTACCAATTGTGCATCAATCTGATGAATATCAGATATTATATTTAAGAGATAAATTTGGAATAAATAATAAAATGAAATAAAAAATAACAACAAAGATGGAGTAGAAGAGATAGTGAGGCATGTGATATGGTATGAGAGAGGATATAGATTACAATGAAACCCCCTATTTACTCCCTTTTATAGTTATTTATTTCATTAAATATTTATTGTTTTATATTCCATAATTTTCTTCCATCAATTTGAAATAGACCCAAAAATTACCTTTTATCCTATACTACATAAAACACCCCATGAACCCCCTGCAATTATAATTTAGTTTCATTATTATTTTATTTATCTCATATTTGTCCCTTTTAAAAAATTATTAAATATATATTCAAATTCATCCATAAATAAATATTAATATGAATTATATAAATAAATATATATATATATATTACAAACATATAAATATTATTATATTATATTATATATATATATATACACCCAAACATATATATTCACTTAAATATTTAATGCATTTATATATAGTCACAAAATATATATTTATACACACCTCTGTATATACACCCTCATTTATATATATATATATAAACAATTTATTTTCCCCTACAAAAATATTACATTCCCAAAAATAAATATAATAATAATGAAAAAAAATTATTATTATTATTAATTTCTAACATAATTTCCACCATTAAAATTTTAAATATTAACTTCCATTAAAATACTAAGAAATTATAAAATTTATAATAACCTTGAAATTGCATTTATGTGTGACAAATAATTATATCATTATTATTATCTAACATCATAATTCAGTGTTTACCCTTGGGGAAACAACTCTCATCAATTAAAGGAATTAAATTAGAAATGTAATTTACATTTTAATTTCTTAAACAAAAATAATAGCTATATTATTATTATTACCCTTATGTGTGATGTTACAAAATACAAAACAAATAAAAAAATTATTTCTCGTAGTGTAAATCCCTCATTCTTTATATAATGGTGGTCTCGGATTTCTCATAAAAAACACAATTTGGGAGATGTTGATTTTTTTGGAAAATAATAATAATATAAATATTTTATAAAACATACCCATGCATGAAATAGGACTAAACATATGATGAAGATAACATTTATGCCCCACCTATTATAAACCTCACATCCTAGACCAAATTGTATTCTTTAATTTCTCTTACGATGAACCATTTTTAGGATATTAAATTAGTTTCAAAAAACATTATAATAAAAATATTAAATATGTTATCATCAAATGAGATCTTACTAAACATTCGATGTGAACAAATGATTTCAATGCCTAGGGAAAACCCACACACCCCGGATCTAAAAGTGGACATGGATTTCTCATCAGACATTATATTTGAAAGATATTCAATTATTTTGGATGAATCATAAATGTGTAATATAATATATATATTTTTTATATTCCATCTAATATTAAAATATTCTAACTAGGATTTTACCACTATAAAAATAATATTAAAAATTTACTGACAAATTTTTATTGAATAATTACATTTTCAAATATAAATACGTATAAATAGTTATCAAAGAGTTGATTTATTATCTTTAAAAACATAGGGTATTACTATATAAAGTACTTTTTCATCTTATTTTTTAATTACCTATAAGAAATGGATGAATGGTAATGGTATAATATATTATTAATGTAGAGGATTTAGTATTATCAATATGTGAGTTATGTTAGGTCCCAACATAATTTTATTTTGTTCTATATATGTTCTCCTCTATTTTTTTTATTATTCATGGTACTATTATTATCTTATATTTTTCTATTATATTTTTTCTCTATAGTGTAGAAAAATTAACTAATAATTATTATAGAAAATAGGGGCCCATGGGGATCCTGTCATTGTACAAGCACTCGTGATTTATTTTGAAATGATTCTATAGGAAAAAAAATTATTTTTCATTATGAGAATCATGCCTCAAATTATATGGAAAATACCACAATAGATATCTTACCCCCTATTTATTATTTATTAACCTCTAGAATATGAGGAGTAAGGCATGAGGAATTGTAGTTACCCCCATTTAGGTATAATTTGGGCAGTATAGGATATGGTGAATTAGGGATGATCTTGTGATGGAGGGGAATAAAGAAGAAACATAACTTTTTCCCTTATTGATAAATTAATAAATTAAATTAATTAAAATATTAACTAGTACCAACAATTTTCACATCCTAAATCTTCTGGGAACCGTACACCCTACCAAAAACACTCTATTATAACTCAATCTTAACAGTGACCCACCATTAGTTAAATCCCCTATTACAAAACCACTTAGGTTCTTAATATTATTCCACCACATCCTTGTTGGAATATATAACAAGTACAAATATACAAATAACACAATTGAGTTCCTAAACATGACTCGTAGGCCCCTTTAAAGGCCTCTAATATTCAAAAAACCTCAAAATTGTTTCATGTTTAAAAAAATAGTATATCGAATTAACATAAAAAATATGATATTCCAAACAATCAAAAAAATAATGACCACTACCATGTCACTCATGGTAAGGTTTCACACAAAATTTTGACCACAATCTATTCACTCTTTGAAGTTTCTAATGCCAAAACTCATAGAAACACTATATTATCAATGGTGATGTAACGTTGGTAACATGCATCATCTAACATAACTGGTACTGAAGTAATATAAATGTATAGACATAACCTGAAACCCTAAAAGTGAACATCACGTATCACAACCATCATCAGTGGTTACTCATGGGATTGAACCATTACTGAATTAACATAGCACCTGATAGTGAATTATACATCAACTATATACAATTCCTTACCTACTGGTTTGTTAGAAAAAACCCCTAATTACTCAAACATAACAATACCTAAAAAATCATATTGTACTATAAATCCATATTGAAATAACATTTTGTCTTAGGACCCATCATAAAAGTAATATCACCTAACACCCATCAGCTTTCATATCTAGTTTGAGGAAGAAATCCACTAGGTTCTTTATCCATAAAAAATATCTTCTTACTATTACTGTCCATATAACAAACCATATAGAAATTAAAGTTTCCCAAACTTCATTATTCTAGAATATATTCTTTTTAATTACAAGATCACCTACTAGTTCGAATTCTTGAATAATAGACCATGCAAAAAACCCCATGATCATTAAGAAATGCATCATCTAGCCAGTTGAAAACAATACTAATAGTGCACTCTTGGGTTCCATTCCACCTATCCCCTCGAAGATATTCTCAATTAATTAGATAGGGTATTCCATATTAATTATTTTTACCAATAAATGATGGAGATATAATGTTCACCACATAAACTAAGGCCACGGGCCACCTCTATTGGTGGTTTTTTCAACCATATAAGATATTAATGGAAATATCACCCACCTCCCAAGATCAATGGAATGAATGATTCTAATACATACCATAGGAAAACAATCCAACTTTATTTAAAATGCATTCCAAGTAAAAGGTAGTATATCAGTAATCCCACTTTCCCTAATATTACCCTCACCCCTTATAAGTAGATTCCTAGAGAAATTCTAAATCACATGATATGGAATACATCGCCCTCTACAAATATAAAAGTCTTATTACACATGAATTTGAATTTTATAACTATCAATACCTTTCAAATTTACGAGAGTCCATACAACAATACATGCATAAAACCCATTTAAAATATATATAGATTTTTATTAAATAGTCTAGCTACCTCAATATGGTATCAATGTCTTCAAAATATACATTAACAAGAATATTATAACATTTTTCCAAATCCAATTTATGCCACAAGCCCCATTAATATTATCTTATGACATTAAAACCATATGCATCATGGTATATATATTCCACATCAAACCCCTAGAAAAATTCAATAAATAATCCCAAAATCAAATTAGAATAATATAGAATGTGTTCTACATGCATTTGTATCATCTACCCACCACACACACAAAAAACATAGTTTGATATTATTACACTATCATCCAAATTTTTTTATCCAATCCTAATCCTTAAAATCATGAAAATTTAAAAAAAAATTGAATATAAATAATTACAGGATGAGGAATATACTTTTCTAAATTTCAACATATGAAGGAACAGAAATATGACCCATATTTATGGTTTTATTAAATGGGTATGAGAGGTGGAGGAATTGATAAAGAATTTATATTCTTGGCCTTATCCCCACTAATGAACCAAAATGGGTAATTAGTAAAATGATCACTATGAACCAACTAAAAGAAAAAACCTTAGGTCTACCAATACTCAATTATCTAATAATATCTACCTGATACACTACAAGATATCTAGTAAAGGTATAAATAACACATTTTGGAATATTGGGGGTTATAAATAATATCATAGTTCCCCTAGGTGTAACACACCAAGATTTTGTAAAAAACAAGACTATAAAATATAATTTCTCCAGTACCATGTGTTACATTGAATATTGAGTTAAAATTAAACATGATTTACTGTTAAGATTTTATTATTTAACGTGAGAGTTATATCCTAGATGTTAAATTTTCATTTATATATAAGACTAACCCAATTATAAAAATGGAATTTTTTTTAATCATCAATAAAAAAATACATTCAATATCAATTGGTTTTTAATTAAAATTGAAATCACTGGTAAATAATGGTAATTTTTTCCTGAGAAACTATTCTTTTTAACACATTGTGTTTTTTTTCATAACAATTCAAATTGATCACTAGTGGTGATGTAATTTATTAATCATTATAAATTATATTTAATAAAAATTGTTATAATATATCTACTTTTTTCTATTAATGGGATAATAAAGAATCAAGTTATATGAATAAAAAATTATTTTTCTAAAAACTAATTTTATATTTCATCCAAAGTGCGTTTTTTCTGAATTTTCTTGAAATATTAATAATTCATTTGATAGAGAAAATACAAATTTTTATTGAAATGATCATTTTCGGTTAATGTCGTTTATAAATTTTCATTTATTTAAGATGGTTGAAAATGTAAAATTATTTCAATAAAATTATGATTAATCTGATTAAGGTTATTGGAATAAATTTTATCTAAAATTTTGATAGGAATACATTTAATACTAGTGAAACCTTTTTCTTCAAGAAACCTTATTTCCATCAAGTCGATAGGATTGATTTTAAATTATATTCTACCAATCCTATGAATTGAATTTCATAATATAAATTAAATATTTATAACTGTTATAATTATTTTTATATAATATTTTGAAGTTAATTTTTGGCTATAATGGATAGTAAAATCAATAATAATTAATTATTAAACATATGGATAACATGAGTTTCACTAGGGTTTAAACAAAATATGAGGATATATTTGTCAACTTAACCTGTATAAATATTATTATATAGCCACCGTTAGACTTCATGTTATCCAAATATGAAATATATGTCAATTTTTTTTAAAAATAATTTGGAATGACTGCAACTTTGTATTATTTTAAAAAAAACATGTAGGTTCCCACCAGCGTATATAAAAGGAATCCTCATCTCCCCTCCCCTCCACATTTAATGATCATTTTGGATAATTATAAACTATCCCAAAACCCTTCATTAATTCCATCCCCAAGTCTTTGAGCCATTAGTATTATTAAGAATCCTTAATATGATGAATTTTGGGGCTAACCTATGGAGATTATACAAAAAATATGTTTTGTTTTTAATCAAGAGTTCACTTTTATTTTCGTTATTCCACATGAATAAAAACACATTCATCCATGATAAAATAATAACACATGAATATTCCATATATGGATATTTTATTAGGTTAATTTATTAACCTAAATCTATCTATTATTCTGAAAAATGTGAAATGAAACTATCGATTATGGGTATGGTGGACTACAACCTGGTGAAATGATGTAATTATTTTTTCAGTCACCACTTATCATAGATGGATATAATTACAGATTTAATATATATATATATATATATTATATTTATGACATTATTATGTATATGTAATGTTGATTTCAAATAAACTTATTATCATAAAGTCAATGGAAAATGATAATGTCACCCATGCATACATTTGGACTACCAGCTCCACAAAGTGATGTGATATAGTTTAAATTTTGTTTCCAAATAATAGTAATAATAATTTATTTAACTAATATAAATTATATATAATATTTAACATTTATTCTATAAATTTTAGTTTTTTTACCATTCTTTTCTTCCATCGACTGAAAAATGGAGAGAGTGTTCATGCTTACATATGGCCTCGCATCTCCATGAATGTTGTAATTCATTTTTCTATCATTTGCATTTATGTATAAAAATAAATATATATATAATTCCTTTAAAATATATTTATATAATTAATAACAGTATGGTGATTATTTAACCATAATCAAGTTACATGATCCAAAGCACCAAATCAAAATATACATGAAAAATGAACTTTTTTTAACATCAAATAATGATTCTAATAAAAAATAGTTAAGAAAAGTGTCATAAAATGTTATAAGTAAATAATATTTGGTATCATGTATAATATTAGGTGTTTTTAATAAATTTATAATAAATATATATTTGTTATGATTGAGTTTTAAAAACATTATAATGAAGTGAGACCATAGGTAAGGGGGTTTTGTCTCACTTTTATTTCTCTGGAACACATGTTATATTCACTAGTTATTCATTTTGTGTGGTTTATATATTGAAAATGAAATCATTTTATATTTATTATCATGAATATTATATGATATATATATATATAATATTCTTTCTTTCCTAGATCTTAAAATCCCAATGTTTTTAAAGTGATAAGGGTTTTATTATAGAATCTAAATTTTTATATTGATTATTTATAATTATGGTTCTGATGATGAAATGTTATTAATTATATCTCATAAAAAAAATAACTTTTCATACATATTGGTTATTTATATATACTTAAATTATTTACATTCATTTTCCAATCATTATGTACATTGGAGTCTAAAAGAATGATATTAATCAATATCACCTTTATTTCTCACTTCAGTAAAAAACAATTTTTCTTTTATAACAATTTTTTCAATAAATGTTATCAAAAATGTTATTAATAATCCTACATTATTTTTTAATTTTATATTTTTATATTTTTTTCTTTTTAATAATTGGATTTAATGTAATAATCTTGTGATTTTACTATTGAATTTTTACTGAAAATTCGAATGGAGTCTTAGTTTTACCATACATAGCATGAAAAGAATTTAGGACTTTTCTAGAAACATAATTAGATCACGATTTATATACATGTTCCTATGTTTTTTATTTTTATATATACTTTTTTCATTAATATTTGGGAAAATAAAATATTTTAAATAGGTTATTTTTATGTATAATTTATATTTTCAAAATGAAAAAATACAACTGATCATTTTAACCACATATTCTATCAGTGATGAATTAAATTTATGTTTCTTAATTCTTAATGGTTATATGATATAGTTACAGAATCCATAATCTTTCTCTATTTGGTTTATGACTATGATGAAGAGATGTTTAAGAATACTATTCCTTTCCATGGGTTATTCTATTATGTAATAATGAAATTTTTATTAAACTCATTTTTAATGGTTTATTCTAGGATGAAATATTTATTTGACCCATTTCATTTGCATGGGTTATGATATGATCAATGTCTTATGATATTTTGGAACAAATATCTTTGTATTTAATTATATTATAGGTGGAATTAAAAATATATATGCCTTTAATGCAATGAGAAATGAAGGTCATCTAATGAGAAAGTCAGGACTTTAATGGTATTTGAACCTATTTTAGTAAGGGAATCTATATACAAAGGAATTTTTTGGATTGAACCATAACTAGTGTTATTGTTTGGGGGTAAACCCATTTTAGTATGGTATTATTAGAAATGAGGACCAGAATGGAGATGATTTTCTATGATTATTTATGCATATTTTTGGCTCTCATGGATCATGTTAATTGATTTATTTAGGATTATTGTCATATAAACTAATATGATTTATTTATGATTCAATATTATGATCTATAATATGAGGGGAATGGGTTTTCAAATGTTATTCTAATGTTCTCACACAATTGTGCTCATTTTATAATGATATATCACTTGTTAGCCATTAATGAGAGTTTTATAAATCCCTTTATTATGTTTTCCTTCACCTATTTATACAGAATGGTAGTCATTATAATATTTATATGAATTTTTCTAGTTTTGAAAAACTAGTTGGGAGAATATTAACATATATTTGGAACTTGTTTTTTGTGAATCAATCCCTCTAAAGTCACTAGTCCTATATGATTATGGTTTTGTGAGTCAATTAATGTAGTAAATATTCCTCAACAATGATTAGATATATATAAATAAAAACCATGGGATTTTTAGTTAGAATGCTAGAAAATTTTATATACCATTGGATATAGGATGAAATTATTTAGTGACACTCTTTCCAATAATTCTATGTTTAGGATAACAGAAAACGTTTTTGTATTGATCATTGATGAACTTGGTTAATCCTATTATGTCATAGATTTAAATTATGGTGCCACAATTTTGAAATCCTATGAATTTATTTTCATAATTATTCACTCTGATTAATATTTCTTAATGATAATTAAAAACATTTTTTTTAGTTAGTAAAAGAAGATACAATGTTGATTTTGTGGTGGTAAAAGGATTATTAAAATTTTGAAATAACATTTTTGAGAATGGTTATATAAATCCCTTAATATCATGAATATAGTTTAGGAATAATAATTCATGTCCCCATTAATTTGATGTAACTTTTTTATAGAAAATGTCAAATGGTATGATTATCATTTCTCAATTATATTATTTGTCTCTGATTGATGTTTATAGGAATTTCATTCTTGTAAATCATGATATTCTCCATATGGATGAATTTGATGTTATATTAGGAATAGATTGGATATCTATCCATAAATACCACATCAATTGATGAGGAATGTAGTTAATGTTTGATATTTCAAACCAAACTATGAAGACCTATCAGTGAACCAATAAATATTATCATATAAGGGAAATCACATACATTTTATGATACTTTATTTTTATTCAAAAGGTTAGTTTTTCAATGATGCTTGGGGAAATTCACAATATCAATTATATTCCTATTTTTTGGGATTTTATTGATTTATATTAAGAAAATATTCCGAGTCTTCCAATGAATCCTAAAGTTAAATTTCACAATTAAAATCATACCTAGTGCTAACTCTAATTTAATGAATCTGTATATAATTTTCTAGATTAAGTTATAGTTATTAAAGAAGAAACAGTAAAAGAATATTGAAAATTGATTTATTTGGAAAATTTTATCACTATAGTTTCCACCTATTCTTTTTGTTCAAATGAAATATTGATGCAAATTTCCCTTAACTATCATGAATATAAAAATATCACTATCAATAACAAAAATAATGTATGAAATATTTTTGACTTTTTGGTTCAAATTTCTAAAGTTCAATATTGTTCCTATATTGAACATCATTCTAGATATCAATAATTGAAGGTTATGAATGACGATATACTGAAGACACCATTCTATAATAGTTATGGACACTATGAATATGTAGTGATGGAATTTGGTCTTACAAATTCACCAGTTATCTTCATCTATTTAATGAATAATGTATTTAGATATTACTTATATTAGTTTTTTGGTAGTCATTGAAAAATATATTCCTATAAATTTAAGGAGAATGTAAGATTATTTATATTACTTGAAAATTGTTTTTATGACTATGAGGATGGATAAGTTGTAAGAATATATTTCTATGTGTTATTTTTGACTAAAACTGGTTTAATTTTTTGGATCATATATTTAAAAGGTATAGTGTATTGTTTTATGTATCAATGACCAAAGTTATTGAACATTGTCCTAGACTAACCCGCAGAAATGTAATCTATATTTTTTTGGGTTTGTATTACGATTATTGAGGTATTATTTAGATTTTTTCATAGATTTATAATACACTCATCAAATTAATATAGATTGGATCCAAGTTCCTTTGGACATATGAATGTTCATAAAAATTCATTGAACTAAAAATAAGGTCAGTTATCACACCTATATTTAAATTAATCTACTGTGAAGAAGGATTGGTAATCTATAAAGAAACATTATTGAATGGACTAGGATGCATCTACATTCATAATGATATGATTATAGTTTATGTTCCATGCATATTGAAGGCTCATGAGAAATAATAACCAACTTTTTATTTGGATTAAGTTGTGGTAATTTTTTAATTAAGGATATGGAGGTATTATTTATACAGAAAATGGATTTATATATACACTGATCATAAATAGAAAAACTATTTTATAAAATATATCTAATTTAATATTCACCAGATAACATGTTTTTACCAAAATAAATACTATATCATATTAATAAATTACCACCATTGAAAATAGGTCATGGTAGTAGAAACTTTTATTAAAAATGTTCTTGCTAGTTTATTTGTGGTGAGGATCACAAAAGATTCAATATTTCATGATTTTCAATGGTTGGATAATTCAATCCTGATGGATGTGGATAAATATTACCATAATATATAGTTTTTTTATAAGGAACATATTTATTCATTCTCTAATCATTTGAGATGTAAAAATATGTATATAGATTAGAATGTGTATTTAGAATGGGACAACATGAAGATGGTTTTTTTATTCTATTTCTCAGTGATTGATTTTTACAATGATTTAAGGGTGACAAAATTTTCTAAGGTTATTTTTCAACCATTATGAATTAATGAGTGGAAATGATAAAACATGATTGTGGATGTTGTCATTGGCCTCCCAAAAATGAATGAATGTTATCATGTTATTTATATTGAATTAGATCACCTTACGAGTTCATCATGTTTTATTTAGATAGTAGATTATCTCTTTCTATATAATTCTTAAATTATATAAATTATGGATTGGTTACGGTTTCATAGGATTCAAAATTCTATGGTATATGATTTGGATATTTTTTTTACAATAATGTTCTGTAAAATTCATCGGTAATAAATTGATATAATGCTGATTTTTAGCAAAAAACTATCATCCTCATAATCAATTTCAGTTTGACAGAACCATTCAAACCCTAGTTGTTCTGTTGATCTTATATAATATTGATTTCAAATTTTTTTGACATCAACACCATCCTCATGTTGAGTTTATTTTCCACAATATTTTCCATTTGATAATTCAAATGAATCATAGTGAAAAAATATATTTAATGAAGTGCAAAACTCAAACCTGGTGAGAATTTGTTTGAGGAAAAAAATAGTATGACTATAGTTGGTTTATGAAATATAAGAGAATGTTATATCCCTTCATCAACACAAAATGTAACAAAAAATCAGATAGAAAATTTATGTTAACCATCATCGATGAGATTTAAATATTGAAGCTAATGGGAGGGTTTTTCTGTAAATTTCACAATATTGAAATGTTTTGAGATTCAACAATATACGAAAGGTGATCCTAGGGTATATTGGATTTTTTTTGATTCATGATAAAATAGTGATGGTATCTTATTAGTTGGATCTTCCCCTGGACCACTCTCAAGTTCAGAATGTATTACATGTATTTATCCAGAGGATTTACATACATAATCATTAACATGTTCTAAACTCAATTGTCAAACCACTATAAAAAATCTATCTTGTGAGGAAAAATTGGTAAAGATTGTATATCATAGATAGAAGGTGATATGAAATAAGACCACTGACATATGCTGATTTTTTTTGGTCAAACATAAAAACTGAGGGAGATATTTTGAAACCTAGGGCTGGAATGATGAAAACAAATCCTCAGTTGTTTGTATTATAAAAAGGGAAATAAATGGAAAAAAATAAAACTTATGGGGGGTAGAATGTGGAAATTTTACATTTTAAAATAAAATTTCAAAATTACTTAATTTTTTACATGACTTTGCTTAAATGAAACACAATGTTTATATAAAACATAAGACATTGGTAAAATAATAATACTAAATAAGAGAGTTATAACCTATGACATAAATTGAAAAGTATGAATATTATTGAATATATTATGAATATTATATGTATTAAACATGAATAAAAGAAAATTTATATCTTGTTAATTGATTTTAATTGAAAACAATAATCATTTGAATGTTACAGTAACAATTTTCAGAAAACCTATTTTTATTCATGTGTTGTATTTTTCTCTAAAAATATTTTAGTAATATTTATTAATGAATTATTTTATTTAAATGAATATTTTAATTAATAAAAACGTGTTATCATTTTGTAAATATTTTTATATTTATCAGATAAGAATACATTCTATTTTAGTCATCAGAAATGTATTTTTCAAAAAAAGTAGTTTCGTCCCATTTTATACAATTATTATAAAATATATTTATTTTCAAATTTGGAGAATTTATTTCCAAAAAATATATTAATTTTTTTAATCATCATGATTAAATTACAATTGAAAAATGTTTTGATAATTTTCAAAATTGATTAATTTTTTGATGAATATTGAAAATAATTTTTTTTATTAAAATTAT
Source organism: Viscum album (assembly GCA_963277665.1). Classification (NCBI taxonomy): domain Eukaryota; kingdom Viridiplantae; phylum Streptophyta; class Magnoliopsida; order Santalales; family Viscaceae; genus Viscum; species Viscum album. The sequence goes on from OY728141.1 coordinate 135,989,946, forward strand.
TCTTTTCAACTAAATACATTATTGAAATATATTCTTATATAATGGTTTAAAAAGTAAAATTAGATTAATTGTTAAAATATTAATCCATTATTTTTCATTTTAATAAATTTTATTTTAAATATTGATATGAAAACATTGTATAGTTATAAAATAATTTTCTTTGGAAAGCTATTTTTTATCATATCTACAGGTTTAAATTTATGAAATACTCTTAAACATAATTAAATTTAATTTATCAAAATGGATAAAAAATATTTAATAATTATTACTTAAATTATATAATATTAATAACTTAATTTTTTCATAATTAATAGTTATAATATAAAAAGGTAATTAACATGTTTATGGTTAAAACATGTTTTCTAGGGGTCAAACCAAAATTGTAGGCTTTGTTTTTAAATTTAACATATCTAAATACTATTTTATGTCCATATTTACAATAAATATTATCCAAATTCTTAATATATTTTTAATTTAGAAACATTTTTTTGGGGAATAACTACCATTTTGTATTCATTCAGCAAATTTTTAATTAGGTTCCCTCCCAGTATATAAAAGTACACCACCTCTCCGCTTCTATCCATATATAATAATCATTTTGGATCAATTAATCACTTTACAAACCCTTAATTATATATATAAACATTTATTATTGTCAATTTTAATTACTAAAACCTCATATAAATTATTTTGGTGTTATCCTAATGATATTTTCGTAAAAAGGGGTACATTTTTTAACCATGGGGTTTCATTTTATTTCTTATTATATCGTAATAAAATATCAGTCAAATATGATTAAATAATAACACTAGTATATTCCATATATTGGGATTTTATTATGTAAATTTCATAACTTATATCCATTTCACTTCCATAAAATAAGAAACAAAACTATTGATCATAAGTAAGGTAGATTACAACCTAATGAAACAATGTAATTCACTTTCCATAATGACCTCTAATGGATTTATTTAATTTTATATTTAAATTATATATATGATATTTATGATATAATTATACATCTAGGATTATAATATCCCATCTACCTTCATACCATCCATTCACTTTAATAAATATAGTGTCTGTTGTGAATACGTGTGGACTACCGCCTACACGAAAAATTTTAAAATTATATTAATTTAAATTTAAAATAGATGTTAACAAGGATAAATTTAAGGAATATATATGATATATAATACATAAAAATTATTCTATAAATTTTAATATTTAATTAAATTTTTTCATTCCATCCATTGAAATATGGAAACAATGTTTGGGAGTACATACCACATACTATCTCCATGAAGGGTAAAATTAATAATAAAATTTATAAAATTTATGTATGAATATATATATATATATAATTAATTTATTTCATATTTATATCATGATTAAATTTATATAGAAAATTGAACCAAAATCATTTTACAATGACCAGAAATACTGAACCAAAACAGTCATAAAAAATAACATAATTATTAACTAAAACAATAATATTATTAAAGAATTGTTGATAAAAAAGTGGTAAATTTTAATAAGAAATTAATGTATGGTATTCCATATATTATTATGGTTGTGGGATATATTTATAATTAATCTATATTAATTATATAGGTGGTTGGTATATTTCTTATGGAAGTTAGTCTAGAGGTATGTTATTTTTTTCTAATATGTATTTCTAGGGGTGACATGTCATATTGACAAAAAAAAATTATTTTCTGTAGTGTATATACACTATTAATTTATATTATGATATCTGCTGAAAAATATGGCTTATAAATATCCATATAATTTTTTTTATTTCATGGGTATTATGAATCGAAATATACAGAATTGTTAAGGGTTTTATAATATAATATCTTTGTCTATCAGTATGGTTTATAATAATGAATCAGATGATGAAATATTCGGATATATCCATTAATAATATTATGAACCTTCATATGACCACTAAAGAGTTTTAATATTCATTTCAATGTCACCATTATTATTTTTAATATAAAATGTATTATTTAATACTTTTCAAAATAATCGATTTTAAATAAGTGATTTCAAAATGAAAAGGATATTTTCCCTAGGAAATATTCATTGTGATCCATTTAAAATAATTTTCCACATAATATGACACAATATTATGTTTCATAATCCTTAATTTTTACATGATGAATTTTTACTATACATAATCATTGTATTGTTTTTTTATGATAATAATGGAAAAATATTTATGAAACCCATTTTTTACATGGGTTTTGTTGTGATGAATTGATGTAATGATTATGAAACCAATTTCATAAACAAGGTTTATAACTTCATGAAATATATTTGATAGATATTTTTATGGGATATAATATGGTGAATGGTTTATGATCTTGCGGAACAAATATGTATTCTTTTCATTATGTGATAAATTGTCTTGAAACTATGTTTCCATAAAATTCATTTGGTAATGAAAAATATCGCATGAGATAATTTTCAATGAAATTGGGATTGAATTCAGTTTAATAAGGGTATATATCCACTATTATAGTCTTGGGAGTATACCTTGACTACAATGGTGGTTTTGTGAGTTATCCCAATCCATTATGATAGTATTTACAATGAGCTTTAAATAACATATAAATGAATTTATATAACTATGTGTATGCTACTAATACATGTCTAATCCCAATTTTATTTTTCATAGCTAATTTTCATTAATTCCATTGCGATTTATTTCTTATGAACTTCTCTATATTATTTTATGATTCATGGTTTTGAACAATGATACACAGTTCTTGAATTTTTAAAAGTCATTCTCAAATTATACTACTATTATTATCATGTTATGTTTATATATCCATTTTTACTATCCTTTAGAATATAATCTCACTCTTTTTCCCTCCCCATATTATGATGAATCATTTTAAGTATGAAATATCTAAAAATGATGTAATTTATAAAGAACTACTTTGAATACATTGTTGATATCTTATGAACCAATTTTTATATATCTGTGTTTACAAATGAAATATACTTACATGATTCTAGTGTGTATTATTATGTTTAAAAATCAAAATTCATCTATTAAGTTTTGATAACCATTTAATAAAATTATCAGTTATTATAACATGTTGTCACGACCCACCCTTGGGGTCCGTTCCGTGACTACCCCAAGCCCGCCTTCCATAGGCCAGGGGCTGGCGACTAGCACCAAGGCGTAAATCTCAGTAAAAAGGGAAGGCATTGCCTTTGTAAAGTAAACAAACACCACAGAGTAAGCAAGCGGAAAGTAAACACTAAACAAAAGCAGAGTACAACTGAAAGTGCGGAAAAGTAAATGGGCCAGAATACAAACCCAAACTGAAAGTAAAGTACAACTCGAAAGGGAAAACAGCAACTGAAAAGTAAAAGCCGCTACTCCGAGCTGTCCACTGGAAATCCCACCTGAAGGGTGGGTACAGATAGCTCCTCTCCTCCACGGGTCCCGCCGTCCGCTCCGTGCACGTCCCGCCCAGTGGTCCACCTCCGGGTACCGTCCCGCTCTGCAAGCCTCAGCTAAGGTCAACGCTGTCCGTCGTCTGCATCCAACACAACGTAGTGCGGGCAAAGCCCGTGCAGGGGTGAGTATAAGCTACTCAGTAGGGACCCCGAGACCCCTGAAGGTCTCTCAAAATCCACAGAGGATAAACCACGAAGAAAGGTACAATCATGAAGTAACAACCAACACTGTTTAGGTATATGCCCATACATATACCTAAGTCATCAATTCAAATACGCTCCAACCTCCGAGCCCAAGTACAACTCAGTCCACACAGGAAAGTAAACGTATTCCACACAGAAAAGCAAAACGTAATCCACACAGGATTGCACTACACAATCCACACAGGAAAGCAACAGATTCGGCTCACACAGGTATACTTCTTCGATAGACGATAAAGATGATCCTTGATCCATCTAAGTCATCGGACCCACGAAGGATCGATAGGTAACTAACCAAAGGACGATAAAGATGATCTCTGATCCATCTAAGTCGTCGGACCCATGAAGGATCGATAGGTAACTAACCAAAGGACGATAAAGATGATCTCTGATCCATCTAAGTCGTCGGACCCACGAAGGATCGATAGGTAACTAACCAAAGGACGATAAAGATGATCTCTGATCCATCTAAGTCGTCGGACCCACGAAGGATCGATAGGTAACTAACCAAAGGACGATAAAGATGATCTCTGATCCATCTAAGTCGTCGGACCCACGAAGGATCGATAGGTAACTAACCCCCGCAAAGACCCACACAGGATCGGGCCCAAACAGGAGCTGTAGGCGCTGGCTCACACAGAACCGCTGAGCGCGGACCCACACAGGATCGGACCCACACAGGATCGGGTCCACACAGGACCTGTAGCACTGATCCACGTAGGATCGCTGAGTGCTGAAGTCGTCGTCGTCGAATCCACACAGGATCGGGCCCACACAGGACCTATAGCACTGATCCACGTAGGATCGCTGAGTGCTGTAGTCGTCGTCGTTGAATCCACACAGGATCTCTGTACTGTCGTCGTCGCAGTCACAGTAGCAGTAGTAGCAGTAGTAGTCACAGTAACAGTCGCAGCCAGCACTAGGGTTCCCGCATACAGCAAGCTCGTTCGGAGGGTCCGCTCCACGAGCCGAGAGGCTGATACATCAACTGTCACAAAGTCCAGAGTTGATGTATCCAAAAGTTCCGTATCGTCAACAGGAACTCAATGCAACAGACGGCGCGTCGATCGGACGCCCGGTCTGAGAGTTATTGGCATTTTCGTCCCCGGGGCCCGGTTGGTTTTTAAGGAAAAACCAACCCGACCGTACTCCACCTGCGTCCAAACCTTTGGCGGAGTATGCCAAAAGATCCGTCTCACTAAGAGGAACACAACACAGCTGACGGCACGTCAATCGGGCGTCTGTAGCTCAACAAATGAGCGTTTCTGCTCCGAAGGCCCGGTTGGTTTCGTGAACGAACCAACCCGGCCGAACTCAAAGTAATCTGAAACCTTCAGTGCGATATACCGAAACGACCGTCTCGATCCAAGGATCGTGTTGCCGCAGACGGTTCGTCGATCGGAGGTCTGTGGCTCAAGTTATGGCCAAAAGACCGTAAATGATTCGAAACGGGGGGTCCGGGTCCGGGCCGACCCGGCCCGACCCTCCCCCCCCTGGGTCGACCCGACCCGGGTCCGACCCGGCCCGGCCGGCCGGCCGGCCGGCGGCGCGGCGGCCGCGGCGACCTGGCGCCGCACGGAGGCAGTGCGGGGGGAGTCAATCCCCCGCGGATTGAAATAACGGCGCGGCATATAGCCGCGCCCCTTTTTGCAAAACCGCCCCCCCCCCCCACATGGGGGGCTTGATTGGCAGGAAACGGGGGGCTTTGCCCCCCACAAGGAAACCGCCCCCTCTTAAAGAGGGGGGTTTAATGAGCTGGCCGGGGGATTAATTCCCCCGGTTTATTGGCATCCTGCCGGCCAGCTGGTCGGCCGGTTTTCTCCAACGGGACCGGAAAATCCGGTCCCCTCTTCGGCTTCCGACGCCGGCGGCCCGGCCGCCGGTCTTCTCATCCCGCCACGGCCCGGAACCGACCGCGGTCTCCTCGTCCCGCCGCGGCCCGGAACCGGCCGCGGTGTTCGTCGTCCGGCGCGGTGCGACGGCACCGCGCCCCTTCGCCGCGCATTTGATTCCCTTCGACGCGGCGCGACGGCGTCGCGTTCTTTATGATTCTTCCATGGCGCGGCGCGACGGCGCCGCGAAATTTAATCATTTTATTATCCGCGTGGTGCGACGGCACCACGCCACTTTGCTTCCACCCTCAAGATAGAACAATAAGAATGATGGAGGGGGTTCGGCCGTGTTCATGCGGTCCGGCCCCCTCACGTTAAATAATAACTCAACTTAAACATTCAAAAGCCTGTTAGACATGCGAGATCCACGATCAAGAAATAAATAATTAAACAATAAATTAACAACCCCTACCTTGGGTATACGTTCGAGGATTTGCCAACGTCCGCGGAAGATAACGTCGCGGAGATCGGGTGTCGCGGTCGTCGTTCGTCAAATCCGTTGACGAAGAGATGTGTCTGATGTGATACGTCGTTGGTGAAACTTCTTATGTCGACGAAGAGAATCTGAGGAGGAAGCGGCGTTCCCACTCGTTGACACAGAAGACGAAGAAGAGCGGAGCGGCGTTCTTCGTCGGGACTTGAGCGTTCTTCGTCAAGTTGAGTGTTCTTCGTGTTCTTCGTCGGAGTTGAAGAAGAAGAAGAAAAAGCTCTCCACCTCTCAATAAGACAAACTATTAACCAAAATAAAATAAGGCACTATCTTATTTTATTTACACATCAACACACTAGAATTTCAAAAGTTTGAAATTCAAAAGGATTAACTCCAAAATTAAATAACTCATGTCATTTAATGAGGCGTTAAGGAAGTTGGGAGAAGATGAAAGGTTTAGGGGTTCGTGTGGGCCCCACCACACTTAATCCTCCCAAGGGAGGTTAAGTGGATGTGGGTCCCACTTCCAACCCCCTTTGGTAGGATTTATCAAGTTAAAATAAAATTTTTTCTTCACAAATTTTATTTAACTCAAACTAAAAACCCAAAAACTAACTTTTAACCCGCAACAAACGCAACTTCCGAAAAGGTCTCTTTAAGCGAATATCGGCGCTGCGAGTTCATCGGTGCCCTCGGATTTCTATTCCGAGCACCGGATCAAAAGTTAGGAATTCCCGCTCGTTCGTTCACTGAACGTACCCGAGCCAAACTTCGGAAATTGATTCCGGGCACTCCGGGCCTCGGAATCAGGTGCCGTCTGAAACCGCGCTCTTGTAAAATTCTTAAGAAAATTAAGAAAAAATTTCCCTTGAATTTTACGGGTCTTTACATTACTCCCACCTCAGGGCTTTACGTCCCCATAAAGATACATCAAAACTAGGGAAACAAATGAGGGTACTGAGCACGCATCTGAGCCTCCCGCTCCCAAGTGCTCTCCTGGAGATTCCCGTGCTGCCATCTGATGCGCAAAAGAGGAATCGATCGCCCACGCAGGACCCGCTCCTGTCGATCCTCTATCTCTACTGGAACCTCCGTGAAAGTCGCCCCATCGTCAACGTCAAGCTCCCCATGGTCAATGATGTGCGTCGGGTTGTGCACGTATCTCCTCAGCTGGGATACGTGGAAGACGTCGTGTACCTGGTGCAACTGAGGTGGCAGAGCCAGGCGATAAGCCACCTCACCAACCCTGCTGAGGACCTGGAAGGGTCCGATGAAGCGCGGAGATAACTTGCCGCCTCGGCCAAAACTCCGAATACCACGTCGAGGTGAGACCCGCAAGAAGACGTGGTCGCCATCCTCGAACTCTAGTGGCCTCCGCCTCCTGTCAGCATATGACTTCTGCCGGCTCTGAGCTGTACTCATCCGCTCCTGGATGACCTGGACCTTCTTTGTCGTGTCCTGGACCATCACAGGTCCCACAAGAGCTGCAAGATTTCTTCTTTGCCGAAAAGAGAAATCTGGTCTCATCCCCTGGATGAACCACATTCTTTGCCTAAAACAGTCAATCCTAACATGGATGATACAAATCCATACCAAGGATGACGTCGTAAGGCCTCGACGCTACTACTAAGAGATTCAACCGTTACTCTCGCCTCCAAGGGTTGAGTCACACTGTCGGCATCAGTGTGTGGTAACTGGGTCTCCTCCAGTAGATGTCTCACAAGTGAGGGTCATGTCAACAGCCAAAACTGGAACCTCCTAGTAACATTACGAAAGAGGACAGGAACGAAAAATATCACAAAGGTATGCGTCTTTTATTATTGCAGCTCATAATACAAGACGCTACACAAAAGCAACAAGGAACCAGAAGTACAAAGGATGTATCCACTAGTTCTGCTCCTGTCCATCGGCTCCCAGAGCTCCATGATCGAAGGCCTCGGCTGCCTGAAGTTGATCTCTCCCCTGCGGTCGGGGTGGACCTCCTGGTGGTGGTGGTTGTAGAGCCTCAAAGCGTCGTCCACCACCTGCTGCTCGGCCAGCTCCTCTGCCTCGTCCGCCTCCTCCCTGCAGACCGCCACGGTCGAACCTCTGCCTCTGCCTAGGTGGTTCCTCAACCGTCTGCTGCTCCTCCGCATGGCGGGTCGGGCAGTCACGAGCCATGTGGCCTTGCCCGCCGCAAGCAAAGCATTGTCTTCCACACAAAAGACTGGCTCCGCGTTGTGTGCCCTGCACTGCTGAGCCAGTGCCCTGAGGTCGTCTGCCTGAAGGTCTGGTCTGTCTGGACCCCTGAGTCATCTGTCGGCTACCTGCTACCGAAGACTCCGCTACGTGCCGCCCTGCGGTGGGTCTCTGTGCTGGTGTAGACTCAGCAAGGAAGCTCTCGATCAGAAGGGCCCGCTCCAGTACTCCTGTCTGAGTCGGTATGCTGAGGGAGATCAGCGATGCCCTGATCTCGTGTCTCAAACCCTGCTCGAAGGTCCGGGCCCGGAAGAATGGGTCTCGTACCATGTCGGTCGAGTAGCGCGAGAGATCGGTAAATCTCGCCCAGTACTGAGCGACCGTCATGCTGCCCTGCCGCAGCTATAGAAGCTCCTGGATACGCACCGCACGAAGGGTGGCTGGAAAGAACTCCGAGCGGAAGAGGCTCTCAAAGTCCGTCCAAAGAAGAGATGCCTCATCGTGCACCTGGAGCATCAAGCTCCACCATCGTCCTGCTGCTGCGTGTAGTAGGCTCGCAGTGAGGATCACCATGAGGTCTGCTGGTGCCCTCACTAGCCTAAACACCCGTATCACTGCCTCCAGCCAGTCCTCTGCTGCCTGGGGATCCGTCTCCCCGCGAAACCTGGGCGGTCGCTGGCGTTGAAACTCATGCAGTGCGCTGAGGCGACGTGCATCGTCAGCGGCTGGTGCTGGAAGTATCGGGGGCTCGGCGGGTAGTGCTACCGCCGGTGCCACTGCTGACAAAGGGCCCTGCACCGAGGCCTCGTCGCTCGGTGGGCTGTCGTCACGCTCAACTCTCGGAACCCTAGCTGGCTGCCGTCGTGGGGCCATCCTGAATAGGAAACAGGTGCGCCACGGTCAAACAGTATACCTGGTGAGCTGACACAAAGAAAACACAAAGAAAACTTTGAAACACACACGCAATCAATGTTTTCATACATTAAGTCGGAAATCAGAAGTCAGGGTCCTGGTGTACGGATACGTCGGCCGCCGCACCAACACTGGACTCCCTGGACTGATAACCACACTCAATACGCTAAACATTATTGCTTCACATAGAAAAGATCAGAGTTTGCGGTAGAACCGAACTCCTCTGATACCAATTTGTCACGACCCTCCCTCGGGGTCCGTGCCATGACTACCCCAAGCCCGCCTTCCATAGGCCAGGGGCTGGAGACTAGCACCAAGGCGTAAATCTCGGTAAAAAGGGAAGGCATTGCCTTTGTAAAGTAAACAAACACCATAGAGTAAGCAAGCGGAAAGTAAACACTAAACAAAAGAAGAGTACAACTGAAAGTGCGGAAAAGTAAATGGGCCAGAATACAAACCCAAACTGAAAGTAAAGTACAACTCGAAAGGGAAAACAGCAACTGAAAAGTAAAAGCCGCTACTCCGAGCTGTCCACTGGAAATCCCACCTGAAGGGTGGGTACAGATAGTTCCTCTGCTCCACGGGTCCCGCCGTCCGCTCCGTGCACGTCCCGCCCAGTGGTCCACCTCCGGGTACCGTCCCGCTCTGCAAGCCTCAGCTAAGGTCAACGTTGTCCGTCGTCTGCATCCAACACAACGTAGTGCGGGCAAAGCCCGTGCAGGGGTGAGTATAAGCTACTCAGTAGGGACCCCGAGACCCCTGAAGGTCTCTCAAAATCCACAGAGGATAAACCACGAAGAAAGGTACAATCACGAAGTAACAACCAACACTGCTTAGGTATATGCCCATACATATACCTAAGTCATCAATTCAAATACGCTCCAACCTCCGAGCCCAAGTACAACTCAGTCCACACAGGAAAGTAAATGTATTCCACACAGGAAAGCAAAACGTAATCCACACAGGATTGCACTACCCAATCCACACAGGAAAGCAACAGATTCAGCTCACACAGGTATACTTCTTCGATAGACGATAAAGATCATCCCTGATCCATCTAAGTCGTCGGACCCACGAAGGATCGATAGGTAACTAACCAAAGGACGATAAAGATGATCTCCGATCCATCTAAGTCGTCGGACCCACGAAGGATCGATAGGTAACTAACCAAAGGACGATAAAGATGATCTCTGATCCATCTAAGTCGTCGGACCCACGAAGGATCGATAGGTAACTAACCAAAGGACGATAAAGATGATCTCTGATCCATCTAAGTCGTCGGACCCACGAATGATCGATAGGTAACTAACCAAAGGATGATAAAAATGATCTCTTATCCATCTAAGTCGTCGGACCCACGAAGGATCGATAGGTAACTAACCCCCGCAAAGACCCACACAGGATCGGGCCCACACAGGACCTGTAGGCGCTGGCTCACACAGAACCGCTGAGCGCGGACCCACACAGGATCGGACCCACACAGGATCGGGCCCACACAGGACCTGTAGCACTGATCCACGTAGGATCGCTGAGTGCTGAAGTCGTCGTCGTCGAATCCACACAGGATCGGGCCCACACAGGACCTATAGCACTGATCCACGTAGGATCGCTGAGTGTTGTAGTCGTCGTCGTCAAATCCACACAGGATCTTTGTACTGTCGTCGTCGCAGTCACAGTAGCAGTAGTAGCAGTAGTAGTCACAGTAACAGTCACAGCCAGCACTAGGGTTCCCGCATACAGCAAGCTCGTTCGGAGGGTCCACTCCACGATCCGAGAGGCTGATACATCAACTGTCACAAAGTCCAGAGTTGATGTATCCAAAAGTTCCGTATCGTCAACAGGAACTCAACGCAACAGACGGCGCGTCGATCGGACGCCCGGTCTGAGAGTTATTGGCATTTTCGTCCCCAGGGCCCGGTTGGTTTTTAAGGAAAAACCAACCCGACCGTACTCCACCTGCGTCCAAACCTCGGTCGGAGTATGCCAAAAGATCCGTCTCACTAAGAGGAACACAACACAGCTGACGGCACGTCAATCGGGCGTCTGTATCTCAACAAATGAGCGTTCCCGCTCCGAAGGCCCGGTTGGTTTCGTGAACGAACCAACCCGGCCGAACTCAAAGTAATCTGAAACCTTGAGTGCGATATACCGAAACGACCGTCTCGATCCAAGGATCTCGTTTCCACAGACGGTTCGTCGATCGGAGGTCCGTGGCTCAAGTTATGGCCAAAAGACCGTAAATGATTCGAAACGGGGGGGTCCGGGTCCGGGCCGACACGGCCCGACCCCCCCCCCCCCCCCCCCTGGGTCGGCCCGAACCGGGTCGACCCGGGTCCGACCCGGCCCGGCCGGCCGGCCGGCGCGGCGGCGCGGCGGCCGCGGCGACCTGGCGCCGCACGGAGGCAGCGCGGGGGGAGTCAATCCCCCACGGATTGAAATAACGGCGCGGCATATAGCCGCGCCCCTTTTTGCAAACCCCCCCCCCCCCCACGTGGGGGCTTGATTGGCAGGAAACGGGGGGATTTTCCCCCCACAAGGAAACCGCCCCCTCTTAAAGAGGGGGGTTTAATGAGCTGGCCGGGGGATTAATTCCCCCGGTTTATTGGCATCCGGCCGGCCAGCTGGCCGGCTGGTTTTCTCCAACGGGACCGGAAAATCTGGTCCCCTCTTCGGCTTCCGACGCCGGCGGCCCGGCCGCCGGTCTTCTCATCCCGCCGCGGCCCGGAACCGACCGCGGTCTCCTCGTCCCACCGCGGCCCGGAACCGGCCGCGGTGTTCGTCGTCCGGCGCGGTGCGACGGCACCGCGCCCCTTCGCCGCGCATTTGATTCCCTTCGACGCGGCGCGACGGCATCGCGTTCTTTATGATTCTTCCATGGCGCGGCGCGACGGCGCCGCGAAATTTAATCATTTTATTATCCGCGTGGTGCGACGGCACCACGCCACTTTGCTTCCACCCTCAAGATAGAACAATAAGAACGATGGAGGGGGTTCGGCCGTGTTCATGCGGTCCGGCCCCCTCACGTTAAATAATAACTCAACTTAAACATTCAAAAGCCTCATGTTAGACATGCGAGATCCACGATCAAGAAATAAATAATTAAACAATAAATTAACAACCCCTACCTTGGGTATACGTTCGAGGATTTTCCAACGTCCGCGGAAGACAACGTCGCGGAGATCGGGCGTCGCGGTTGTCGTTCGTCAAATCCGTTGACGAAGAGATGCGTCCGATGTGATACGTCGTTGGCGAAACTTCTTATGTCGACGAAGAGAATCCGAGGAGGAAGCGGCGTTCCCACTCGTTGACACGGAAGACGAAGAAGAGCGGAGCGGCGTTCTTCGTCGGGACTTGAGCGTTCTTCGTCAAGTTGAGCGTTCTTCGTGTTCTTCGTCGGAGTTGAAGAAGAAGAAGAAAAAGCTCTCCACCTCTCAAGAAGACAAACTATTAACCAAAATAAAATAAGACACTATCTTATTTTATTTACACATCAACACACTAGAATTTCAAAAGTTTGAAATTCAAAAGGATTAACTCCAAAATTAAATAACTCATGTCATTTAATGAGGCGTTAAGGAAGTTGGGAGAAGATGAAAGGTTTAGGGGTTCGTGTGGGCCCCACCACACTTAATCCTCCCAAGGGAGGTTAAGTGGATGTGGGTCCCACTTCCAACCCCCTTTTGTAGGATTTATGAAGTTAAAATAAAATTTGTTCTTCACAAATTTTATTTAACTCAAACTAAAAACCCAAAAACTAACTTTCAACCCGCAACAAACGCAACTTCCGAAAAGGTCTCTTTAAGCGAATATCGGCGCTGCGAGTTCATCGGTGCCCTCGGATTTCTATTCCGAGCACCGGATCAAAAGTTAGGAATTCCCGCTCGTTCGTTCACTGAACGTACCCTGGCCAAACTTCGGAAATTGATTTCGGGCACTCCGGGCCTCGGAATCAGGTGCCGTCTGAAACCGCGCTCTTGTAAAATTCTTAAGAAAATTAAGAAAAAATTTCCCTTGAATTTTACGGGTCTTTACACATGTAATATATATATATTTAAAAAAACAATTGGTTATAACTAGAAGATCATTTTAGTTGTCTTCCAAGTGAAACCCTCACAAGGAAACTAGAATATTCTTTAAAGCTCCCTAAAAATGAAAAAAATACTAAATATATATTTCAAACAAAATCAAATATTAATACTAATTAATTAAAACCCTTATATCTAGACTAAAAAATTCAAATTCCATAGTAAATTAATGACCTGTAATGATTGAAGTTGTTACATAAACACACTAAATATTAATATTATTTTTCACATTTTATATTATAAGAAAAATTTTACCTTTTATTTTGTCATAAATGGTGTTAGATTTTTGTTTTTAGGGTATATTTATCTAATCATGATTTTGGTTTTTATAAAAAAAATCAATTCTAACATGCTGGTTCCATATCAAAGACATAATACATTCCTCGATATCCTAGGATTTGTTATGAAATATTTTATGTATTGGGATATGTGTCATAGGTTCCTTTCAAATTACATTTTATTATTTAAAACCAAATTACTATTTATTATATATAAAAATGTGTGTAAGATTACTCTACAAAAAATATTTGATTCACAAGTATTTTAATATTTTATTTAGTCTAATTTTCTTTATACGTTTCAAATTCTTACTATTTTTTTATGTGAGTAAGGGAAAAAATCAACCAGAACATATAATATATTAAGAGGATGTATGTGGTCACTACGAAGACATTTACCCTATACCACTGAAAAAATAAGGGAAAATATAATTTGTGCAATATTGAAGTGATGATAATTTTGGAATGTGGTTTTCAACATGACCAAAATGTTTTTAGAAAGATTAACATTGGAAATATGAGACTATATTCAATTTTTAATGATATAATTTAATATGAAAAATAATATTTGGAAAATACTTCCAACTCGAAATGGAGTAAGAACTGAAATACTATTAGGTAGTATAAAAATATTCTACAGGTATATAAATTAATATAAAAAAAATATTTTATTATAATGGAATAAATAATAGAGGATTATGAGAACTAGTGTTCATGCAATTAGAGAACCGTGTTTCTCATGAAAATACAGTTCACCATGAAAATCCTATATTAAAGATAATATGGTTACATTCAACTTCATATTAAATATAATTCTTATTAAATTAAATTACAAATGGATGGGTCCTTTCACTATTAAGAATATATATACATTAGTATAGTATAAATCATCTTAATATATGAGATAACCCAATTCCACGACATCTTTATTGATTAAAAAAGGATGGATTTTCCTTGAAATTCCATTTTTTCAAAAATTTATATTTATTAATAAAATATAATTGATATTGAATAAAAAATATTTATGGATGTATGAAAATATGTTTGAGGGATGGAGTTAAATTAATTTATTTTTCTTTTTGGTCTTTTCTTTTATTCATTATTCTTTTAGTAATTGTTTTTAGTGTGAGATTATATACATAAAATAAATTTCTTTATTTTTAATTTTTTACATTGTCTCAAAAAAAGTTTTCATTTTTTGTAAACATTTACTAACATGAATTAGGTTCAGAAAATCTAATTTTGAGTACAATGTCAATTTTAAGGTGTTTTATAATATAATAAAACTACAATTCCATTTGAATTACACCATGTTTTTCAATTAATTAGATATTTATTTTCAATAATTTCCATTTTCCCAATTTGATAATGTAAACTCAATTATACTAATGACTATCCTGTATAAAATATTTATTCTCAAGAGATATTCATGACCTTTCAGATGTAATTTTTTACATACACAATTTTCCTGGATAATTGAAAAATATGTATAGTCATATATAAATTTCCTCAATTCTCTTTCAAAAAATATTTTAGTTCATGAATATATGTATAAATATATTGAAGAATTCCCATTGAAATACCATTTCATTTTCAATTTTTTGAGATACATCATATATCAGAACTATTATTTAGTTCTCTCTCAAATTCATGGATAACCATTTATGTATGTTCATTACATGTCTATATCCTTACATAAAATACTTTTGGTAATTTTTCATAATTATGAATAAAAAATGATTTGGGGTCAGGTGTTTTTCATTTGATTCAATGATGGATAAGTTTTTTATACATGGATCTTGTTTTATTTCTTTCCCAAAAGCCTTAGTTGAAATTTTAATTGATATGATCATGGAATTCGTTTACTTTTTTTATCATTTTTACTAAACCTAACATCCAACTTGTGTTTAATTTATATTACAATACTTAGAAACATGAACTGACTAGATTGAAGCCATGTTATTAAAAAAATTATCATCCCACCATTTACATTATCAAAATATGGTGTTGATATTATGTACCAAGACAAAAATATGATACCATTTCCCAATTATTAGTTAGAAAAATGTAATATTTAGGGGAGTTCACATTAGTTTTTTTATTGTGATATGTGGTATATACAACATTATTGAATCCTTATTCAAATAAATTCATATAAAAATAGTTTTAAAAGTATTACATAAAATATTAAAATATTTAATTGAGGTATACATAATTAATTATATAGTGAAGTGTGTAGGAATTCATATTATAAAATTGAAAATGAGATGTATATTATTCCATTTAAGGAGTAGTTTGAGGGTTGTTCATGTAGTGATCAGTATGATACACATATTTTTATTTTTATACAATATATAATGAATACTTTATCATGAATTCCTTTCAAAAATGAAAAAATATAAGTAGAAATATATCCAAATATTACATTGTAAATCATTGTCATTCAATATTATGTCTCGCATGGGAGTAATGGAAATGGGACTCCAAAAATTTATAAAAAATAAAATTTATTGATTTATAATATTGGGTTGAGGGTTCATTTGTATATTTATAATCTCAAAATTTATCCCTTCATCCACAAAAAAATGTGTAAAATATTTAAGTGAAAAATCAAGAATAAAATTGTAGAGGATGATGAATCACTATTAGGTGTTATTATTTTTCAGACCCATTTTAAATTAGGATTTCTGTTGATGGTAAAAACTATTTTAAATAGGTTTATTTAAGGTTTAATTATACAAGGAAACTATGAAGTCATGAATTTTTTTTATATTAAGATCCTCTTGAAAACACATTTTTATATAGTGACATATAAATAATTTCATGATATGTAAACTAAGAAATTAACTCCTGAACAAACCACTGACTATAATTTTAGTAATTAAATTTTAGTTCGTGTAACAATATAGAAAAAATTAAAGTATAAATAAATATTTCACAATTGAAAATAAAAAAATATATAATAGTGATGTTTATTTCAATATATGTGTGGAAAATGTAGGTATTGGGTGGAAATGATATGGTGAAATAAAAATGGATAGAAATAATAATGTTAGATTATTTGAAAATAATTAATGAAACATGACTTATTATTTGGGTAATGATAGGATAAAATAAATTCACTCTTTAAATTATTTTTTGAATATGATTCTTGTATTATTTTACTGATTTTTTGATGGATTTTCAGGTTAAACTATTTAAATAAAATTATAGTTGGGTTATAATAAAATTTTGACTAGATAATATGTTTAGAACTACATTACTATGTTTTCATTGAATATATATTATTTTATATAGAATGGGTATTTTTTAGGATAATCCATATACATTATACATAGGTAATACATGATTAATAATGAAGGATTAATAATTAGAATTACTGAAAATTAGTTGAGAATGTTTGAACATGACATCAAATTACTTTTTTTATAATATTTTCTTCTATTAGACACATATTTTATTGAATTGGTTATATAATTATAAACTATATAAAAATAAAAAATGATAACTATTTTCATGGATTATAATTTTTAAATAAGAATGAAATTCATAATCATGTATTTGGTATATTCATAACTGTTGACCTCACCTGTTTTGATAATCCCAATTATGTGTTTATATATTATGCTATTCTCAATTACTGATGATTTACATTTTAATTCTTTCAAATCAGTGATCAAGTTAATAATAATGTTTAAATAATCTCTGATTTATGTTAATCTTGATTATCCTTGTTTATGCAAGCTTTGAAACAATTCTAAGTCAATTAGATGTGGTTTGCACGATAGCCAGAGCTACCGATAGCCAGAGCTATCGATAGCCAGAGCTACCGATAGCCCGAGCTACCGATAGCCAGAGCTACCGATAGCCAGAGATACCGATAGCCAGAGCTACCGATATCCAGAGCTACTGATAGCCGGAGCTACCGATAGCCAGAGCTACCGATGCACAAAGAGCTACTGATGCACACAAAGAGCTACCGATACACAGAGAGCTACCGATGCACAAAGAGCTACCGATGCATAAAGAGCTACCGATGCACAGAGAGCTACCGATAAGAGCTACCGATAAGAGCCACCGATAAGAGTTTGAAGATCTACCGATGGAAGATCCATACACCGAGTCAACCGTACACGTCTACAAACAAACGGCTACCTATAATGAACTGCGGAGTCAAATCCTATATCCTCAACCCTATTTGTTTATTACACTAATGGTTACATTTGTTACTTTTGATGCATTTAATGTTATTAAATGATTTGTGTTTCCATTTCAGGAAACCGTACCAAGTACGATCAAAAAGCATATTCATTCCTCCTCAGAAAAACAAAAAAAAAGCGTCATAAAAAGGACATCGTGTATGTATCAAAAAGAGAGAGAGACACTAGACCAAAAAGAAATCAAGCACACAGAACATACTGGCGATCAAGCTCAAAACGTGCCAAGAACTGGACGTCAATGAAGCAGATGATACTCTGTTTTCCAGACAAAAACCAGAAGAATACTCAGAACGAATTCTAATCAACAAAAGGAGTCGAGAGCTGCACGAAGATCACTAGAGCCTTTTCTAATCTCTAAATCATTATCTCTGTGATTTACTTTTTACATTACGAGCAGTGTGTGTTATCTGTTGTATTTTACACACACATTGTCTCCTGAACCTTAACTGGAGGATTTGAAAATCCTCACTCACTATCTTTTCATTCTTTTTTCCACTGTGGATAGTGTTAGAGGTTGTGTGTGACTTGGACAGCTGGTTGCTATTGTTTTGGTTCCCACGGATAACAGTGGTAGAGGTCTTGGACCTGGACAGTTGTAAACTGTTGAACCCTGATCCAGGGTGTGGATCATCCTTATATAAACTTTTGAGAGGACTAAGTCTCGACTTGAGACTGAACCTCTTGGTTAACTCCTCTGTGTTTTTAGTTAAAGTTTATATCCATACAATACATATCTATTTCATATTCCGCTGCTATTACTTTGAAATATAATTTATTTTCAAGGCTACTTTGATAGTTAAACTCGCAAGTGTTTATATTTATTGTAGACCAGTAAGTTAGTTTCAAAAGTTAAATTAATCATAAGATTAAGTTAACTGAGAACTAATCAATCTTTGAGAAACTAATTGAACCTTTATAATCTGTATAAATTCACTACAGTTTAATCTATTTTTGAAATTGGGGGATTTTAATAGAAATTGTTTTTAGCAGAAATTTTAATTGGAACTCAATTCACC
Source organism: Viscum album (assembly GCA_963277665.1). NCBI lineage: Eukaryota > Viridiplantae > Streptophyta > Magnoliopsida > Santalales > Viscaceae > Viscum > Viscum album. Next base: position 136,008,635 of record OY728141.1, read on the forward strand.
CCCCTCTTGAGTGTCAACTCCGACCAACATTTGGTATCAGAGGTTTATTAATACCTTCTAAATTACTCTATTTTCAACTGTGATTTTAGTTGTATTTTAAAGTTCTTAAAATTTCTGTTATTTATAAATTTTTATCTCTTTAAATTTTGTTTATAATGGATAACAGACTTGAGGTTTCTACTACTAACCGGCCACCTTTCTTTAATGGAAATAACTATGCTCAGTGGAAACTTAAAATGAAAATTCATCTAGAAAGCATGAGTTTTGATATTTGGACTGCTATTGAATCTGAATATAAAGTTCCCACTACTGATAGATCTACTTGGGATGAACCTACAAAGACTGCTTACAATAATAATTGTAAATCTATGAATGCTCTGTACTGTGCTCTAGGAAATGAAGAATTTAATAGAATTTCTGCATGTAAAACTGCTTTTGAAATTTGGGATACCTTGGCTGTTTCTCACGAAGGAACAACCAATGTTAAAGAAATGAGATTAAACACTTATACTATTAAATATGATAATTTCAAAATGAAGCCTGATGAACATATTTCTGACATGTATCTCAGTTTCAATGAGATATTAAACACAATGAGCTCACTCGGAAAGATTGTTCCTGCAAAAGAACAAATTATGAGAATACTGAGATGTTTGCCAGATAGATGTAGAGGTACATCCGTTTCAATTAGAGAATCATGTGACATTGGAACACTTCCTGTCAAGGAGTTAATTGGTAAGCTGATGATGTATGAAGAAGAGCTTAAATTAAATAAAGAAGAATATGAGGAACCCAAAAGAAAATCTGTAGCGTTTAAAACTATTGCCTTTAAGAGTAAAGACAAGGATAAACTACATATGGAGACTGAGAGCTCAATGAGTGAAAATTCAGAATCTGACAGTGATGCCGATATGGCTCAAATATCCAGGAGATTCAAGAAGTTTTATAGGAAAAAGAAATTCTTTAGAAAAATGAATTACAAAGGAAAGTATGATCAACAAGGAAAATGGAAAAAGGATTGGAAGAAGGCTGACAGGACTGATGAAGTTTTCTGCTATGAATGCAAGCAAAAAGGACATATCAAAGCAGACTGTCCAAAGTTAAAATTCAAAAAGAAATATGATTACAAAGACAAGAAGTACAAGAAAGCCATGAAGGCTACCTGGAGTGCTTCAGAAGACAGCACTAGTGAAGCAGAATCTTCGGACTCTGAATGGAATCGAGTCAACATGTGTTTCATGACAAATACTTCTGAGGTAACATCTAACACTCCTGTTTTAAATTCATATTATTCTGGAGATGATTCTGATTCAGAAAACATGTCAAAATCTGAACTATTTGAGTACTGTGATATGTTGGAAGAAACCTGTAATGAGCTTAAAGACAAATACAAAGGTTTAAAGAAACAGTATGCTTTAAGTGTTAAGCATAAATCTGATCTTGATATAGAAAAGGAAAAGAATGCTCAACTACTAAAGGAAAATACAGAACTGAAACTGTCAAATGAGAAACTTAGAAAGGACTTAGAAAAATTCACAAATGGAAATAATTCTTTAACTCAAATGCTAGGAAAGCAAGTTGCACCTAGATATGCTACTGGTTTGGGATACCAACCTGGACAGAGACAGTTCACTAGAACCCGATTTATTCCTAAGTCTGGAAAAAATTCTGCTAGTTCCAGTTTTGGAAATTCATATGCTTCAACAGGTTGTTCACATGGTTATAGACCAAATAAAGTTTATCTTTCAAAATCTGTTGTATCTGTTAATTGTATGGGACCCATAAAACAAATTTGGGTACCTAAGGCCCTGATTACTAACCTATCTGGACCCAAGAAAATCTGGGTACCAAAGTCATTTCCTATTTAAATCTGTTTTATAGGAGACCTGCTTGAAGAGCTGTCACAAGAATATATGGTATTTAGACAGTGGGTGCTCAAGACACATAACTGGAGATTATTCTTGATTCAAGAGATTAATAAAGGTTGATGGAGGTCATGTCACCTTTGGTGACAACTCTAAAGAAAAAATCATCGGCCTAGGCCAGATTGGTAACACTGACTCAGTATTAATTTCTAAAGTTTTATTCGTTGATGGACTTAAATATAACTTGCTTAGTATATCTCAATTATGTGACGATGGTTTCAATGTCAAGTTTGAAAATGACTCATGTGATGTTTTTAACTCCAAAAACTCTTTAGTATTTTCTGCTCTAAGGAATAAAAATGTGTATGCTGTTGATTTAAATTCTTTAGCCAAACAAAATATTTCTTGTTTGAATGCTTTTCATAAAGAATCTTGGCTATGGCACAGAAGATTAGGACACTGCAACATTCACTCACTTAGAAAACTGGCTAGGAAAAACTTAGTTAGAGACTTACCTAAATTAGAATTCCCAAATGACAAAGTGTGTAATCCCTGTCAAAAGGGAAAACAACGCAAAGTTTCTTTTAAATCAAATAAAGAAGTATCAACTTATCAACCACTTGAGTTGGTTCACATGGATTTGTTTGGACCATCAAGATTTTCTAGTTTAAATGGGAATCATTATGTCTATGTCCTTGTAGATGACTTTTCTAGATATACTTGGGTATACTTTCTATCTCACAAAAGTGAAGCTTGTCCTTACTTTATTAAATATTCCAAGTCTGTAGAGAACCTTGGTGGACTTAAGATTAAAACCCTAAGAAGTGATCATGGTTGTGAGTTTGAAAATCATGAGTTTGAATCTTATTGCTCACATAATGGCTATAGTCACAATTTTTCTTCCCCCAGGACACCCCAACAAAATTGTGTAGTAGAAAGGAGAAACCGAACCCTTCAAGAAATATCTAGAACCATGCTCAATGAATATGAACTACCTATTTAATTTTGGGATGAAGCTGTTAATACAGCTTGTTATGTTATCAATAGAGTCTTGATCAGACCTGTTCTTAAGAAAACCCCTTATGAGTTGTGGAACAATAGAAATCCTAAGGTTAATTACTTCAGAGTTTTTGGTTGCAAAGTCTTTATACTTAATACTAAAGATAATCTGGATAAGTTTTCTCCCAAAAGCGATGAAGGAATTTTTCTGGGTTACTCTATTTCAAGTAAAGCTTATAGAGTTTTCAATAAGAGAACCAAATGTGTGGAAGAATCTATTCACATCAAATTCGATGAAACTGATCCACATGAGCCTAAAAACTCTCTTGAGAATCTTGAGGAAGATTTGTCTATTCTGGACCTTAATGATAAATCTAAAGAACCTGTTATAAAAACATCCAGTTCTGGACTTTCTCCAGAATCTGCTTCTGTTGAACCCGAACCTATAGATGAACCTAATGTTTCTAGTCTAACCTTTACCAAATCGACTAAGATTATAAAGAATCGTCCTTTAGATGTTGTTGTTGGTAATCTTGATAGAGGAACACAAACTAGAGCTTCTCTAAGGAACCAGGTTGAACATCAAGCTTTTCTGTCACAGCTAGAACCCAAAAATATCAATGATGCTATCAATGATGAATTCTGGTTAATAGTCATGCAAGAAGAGTTGAATCAATTTGAAAGAAACAAAGTCTGGGAATTAGTTGACAGACCCAAGGACACCTTGACTATAGGCACAAAATGGGTTTTTAGAAATAAATTTGATGAATTAGGAAACATAGTTAGAAACAAAGCTAGACTAGTTGCACAGGGATATAGTCAAGAAGAGGGTATAGACTATAGAGAAACTTTTGCACCTGTAGCTCGACTGGAAGCTATTAGGATCTTACTTGCATATGCATCATATCTGAATTTCAAGTTATATCAAATGGATGTCAAAAGTTCATTTCTAAATGGTTTTATAATTGAAGATGTTTTTGTGGAACAACCACCTGTATTTACAAACCCTCATTTTCCAAATCAAGTTTTTAAACTCTCTAAAGCTTTATATGGTTTAAAACAAGATCCAAGAGCTTGGTATGATAGACTCAGCAATTTTCTTATTTCAAAAGGTTTTACTAAAGGGATTGTTGATCCAACTCTTTTTATTAAAAGAATTTCTAAAGATGTTTTAGTTGTACAAATCTATGTTGATGATATTATATTTGGATCTTCTAAACACTCTTTATGTACTGATTTTTCAAAAAGTATGCAAAATGAATTTGAAATGAGCTTAATGGGAGAGCTTAAGTATTTTCTTGGTTTTAAAATTTTTCAAACTAGAGATGGAATTATTTTAAATCAAAGTAAATATACAAAAGATCTTTTAAAACGTTTTGGATTGGATATCATTAAGGAAAATGATACACCTATGAGTACTACCTGTAAGTTGGATACATATGAAGCTGGGAAACCAGTGGATCAAACCAATTACAGAGGTATGATTGGGAGATTACTTTATCTTACTGCTAGTCGACCAGACATTATGTTCAGTGTATGTATGTGCGCGAGATTTCAAGCTAATCCTAAAGAATCACACTTACTGGCTGTTAAAAGGATTTTTAACTATCTTAAGCATACTGTACATTTAGGTTTTTTTATCCAAAAGGACAATCATTTGACCTAACTAGCTATTCAGATGTTGACTTTGCTGGATGTAAGTTAGAAAGGAAGAGCACATCTGGAACATGTCATTTACTTGGGAAATCCCTAGTGTCATGGTGTAGTAAGAAACAGAACTCAGTTGCATTGTCTACTACCGAAGCAGAGTATATAGCTGCTGGTAGTTGTTGTGCAAAAATTTTGTGGATGAAACACACTTTATTGGACTATGGATTTGAGTTTAAACATGTTTCAATTAACTGTGACAACACTAGTGCAATAAACATATCTAAGAACCCTGTATCTCACTCTAGAACCAAACACATAGATGTAAGACATCATTTTCTGAGAGATCATTATCAAAAAGGTGATATTACTCTTGAATTTATTGGCACTGAACATCAATTGGCCGATATATTCACTAAACCTTTAAGTTCTGATAGGTTAAGTTACATTAGGCATGAGCTGGGGATGATCAATTCTCACCGATGTTGAAATTCTCACCGATGATCAATTCTCACCGATGTTGAAATTCTCACCGATGTTGAAATTCTCACCGATGATCAATTCTCACCGATGTTGAAATTCTCACCGATGATCAATTCTCACCGATGTTGAAATTCTCACCGATGATCAATTCTCACCGATGTTGAAATTCTCACTGATGATCATTTCTCACCGATGTTGAAATTCTCACTGATGATCAATTCTCACCGATGTTGAAATTCTCACCGATGATCAATTCTCACCGATGTTGAAATTCTCACCGATGATCAATTCTCACTGATGTTGAAATTCTCATCGATGATCAATTCTCACCGATGTTGAAATTCTCACCGATGATCAATTCTCACCGATGTTGAAATTATCACCGATGATCAATTCTCACTGATGTTGAAATTCTCACCGATGATCAATTCTCACCGATGTTGAAATTCTCACCGATGATCAATTCTCACCGATGAAATGTTTCAAAACTTCTTTCTTCCACCAAGAATATGAATCGTTTTACTTTTTTTTGTTATTTTACTTTATTCATTTATTTATGATTCCTACATGATAAAACTAAGCCTAAACCGCTTCTCACACCACCAGACCCAAAACCCTTCACCTTTGAATCCTATCTCCCTAATCGACTGAGAACCCTAAATCCGCAATGGAAAAAACCAAGATTCCTGCCAGCAGAGATGACAGTGTAGAGCCTAAAACAAAGAAGCAGAAAGTTCAGCAAGAAGCTTGTGGAAGTAATGTCAGAACTAGGTCAGGAAAGCGACCAGTAAACCCTCATTTGCAGAATAGAGATATTGTGATTGAAAAGGAGCTTTGCGTAGATTGGATGCTACCAAGCAAGTCATTGGTGCTTGCAATTCTGGAAGATCAGAGATGGGTAGATTGTTTTTCAAATAACAATGGTCCCTACTACCCGAAGTTAGTGAAACAGTTCTACGAATTTGTAAGCTTCGAGAAGTCTGAAAATGAGGATCGGGTAAGTTCGTTTTTAAATGGAAAAGAAATGTCGTTTTCTTCAGTAGAGTGGGCAGAATGTTTAAAAGTCCCACATGAAGGTGTATCCGGGTATGTCTCAAGAGCAATTCCACCTACCAGTAACATCTTTGACTATGAGACCGCTTTAAAAGAACTAACGGGTAATGGAAGTCAAAGGCAAGTGGTTGCTACTGAATTGGATGGAGAGAACAGACTGATTTTCAAATTTGTTCAACATGTTTTGATACCGAGGAGAGGAGATTTTTCTAATCTGAGATATCAAGATATTTATCTTCTACATCTGTTAAGACATGGTGTGAAATTTAATCTGTGCAGACTGCTGTTGAGTCAAATGGAAGACATGATTAGGCCGAAATCAAAGACTAATGCTTTATTCTTTGCCAAAATGATCTCTGTGATGATAAAAGTTAAAGGGATAGCTAAGTCTCAGGATGAGACAGTTGTAGTTAAGAATAACTTCTGTATCACTACTACAGTTTGTAAGTACATGAAAATCAATTGGAACCCGTGGAAAGGAGAATGGGTCAGTGATGACCAGAAGGTGTATGATAAATTTAATCCTGTGGATTATCCTTCAAGGCCAAAGGATAAAAGAGATCTAGGTTTAGGATCTGATGAAGAGGAACCCGAGTACAGTGATGAGTCAGAAGAAGAAGAAGAAGAAGAAGAGGAGGAGGAAGAAACTCCTATGGATATTGGAGGAGATCCAGACTTTCCCCCAAGTCCTGTTACTGAGTTTGTATACTCAAGAAAATGAAAAGTATAGGAAGTGTTATCTATTCATGAGGAAGACCAGCCAGTTCCTCAGCAAGAAGGAGAAAAAGAGAATGTATCTGAATCGTCTGATTCTGCTAGGTTGAGTCTGAGTCTATTGATTTAAAACTCAGTTGTGCCTACTGATGAAGTAGAAAAAGAAAGAGAAGAAGTTGTACCTGTTTCATAAAATCTCCTTACTGCTGCTGAGATGGAAGTTGTTGTGGAAGATTATGATGAAGAAAGACCAACAGAGAATGTAGTTATTGTACATAAGAATGCACCCATTGAGGGGGAGCATCATTCCAATCTTGGAAATGTTACAGTGGCTGTTGAGAGTGAAGACTGGGTAGAAGACCCAGGTTTTATAGTCTGTGGTTTGGATTATCCTGATTCGGATAATGAAGTATCCTTGAATAGACCAAAGATCAGCTATGACATCAATTCTGAGTTATTACCTGATGATGTGGTCCGAGTACATGATTTAGATGTGCTGAAAGAAAATATCAAAGTCAGTTTTGTAGAAGAAGTAAAGACAATGGAATCTTTTTTAGTTTCCTCAATTCAATCAGTCATGAATGATTTAGTAGTCAGCTTAGCTTCTGCAAGAGTATCTACTACAGTTTCTCCTACTGATTTTGTTACAAAGTCTGATCTTGAATCCCTGAAGCATGAGCTGAAAGAATCCTTCAGTGCCTCAGTTACTGAGATGAAGTACTATTTTTGTGAAGAAATGAAGTTGTTAGAACAATCTCTTGAGCTTTCTCTTGGTTTCAATCTGTCAACTTTTATGGGTGAGCTAATGGAATTAGTCAAAGAGTGCCAGACCCAACCTTCTAGAATAGAAGCAGATCTTGAAGCCTTAAAGAAGTCTGTTACTGATTTAGATTCTTACATGAGCTCAAAGCCTCAAGTTGATAAGGATTTATCCTATGTGAAAAGTGTTGTAATCCAAATGGTCTCAGTATTTGAAGATTTCAAATCTTCTATAAAGGATCATGTTAAAAATCAGGACTCTCAACTGCAAACTCTGATTAGTGGGTTGACCAAAAGTTTCAAAGAAACTGTATCTTTCTTGGTTGGTCCTCTAGATTCAAAACCTGCATTTGATTTGAATCAATTATGAGCTATGATGAAGGAGGAGCTTGGTTCTATTTCAACCAGTGGCTCTGTGGACTCATCAGATCTAAGCCGAGTAGTGCTCTCTACAAGAGATTCAGTCAGGGAAATAGTGACAATCGTCCACAACCATATGAAAGAGGCCTCTGCCCCTCAGGAGGAAATCAAGAAAAAGGTGGATTATTATTTCCAAAGGATTTTTACCAAGCAACAACTCACCCATCATTTCAAGATGATGTTGGAAAACATGAAGTTACCCCCTGTAACTCAAGCCTTCCGAGAACAAGTGAGCAAGCTAAGACAGCTGACTCCTGCCTTAGAAAAATTTATGGAGAACAAAGATGATTTTATATCTGCTATGGAAAGAGGGGGAGGAATCATTATGGATTTCAGAAATCTGTTGCTGCCCTTTTTGCATGTTGATGCCAGACCAGTTATTGTCCCTCCTGTCTTGCCTGCCTCTGCCTCTACTGAGTCTCCAGTCCAGATGACTCCTGCTCAGGCCATCCGAAGCCTCACACCTATGATCACTCAACAAACTTCCCAATACCGGCCAGGCACTGTATTAGTGGATCAGCCTCCTGTGATCATTTCTGGGATTCCAAATCCCTCACTCACATCCTCACCACCTGCCTCCTCTTCTGATCCAAAAGTCAAATCTCATGTTGAAGATCCGGATTGCTGAAGTGGCCAGGCTGTTTGATAGGAATTTTTTTTTTCTTCTTTTCTATTCTGTTTATGTAAGTTTTGTCTGGTCTAATACAAATTCTTTTCTTTACACTATCTCTGTTTCTCAGATTTCTCTGTATGCTTTCCCACTATTTGATTATCACAAAGGGGGAGACAATTATAAAGGGGGAGAAAATATAAAGAGAGGGGGGGGAAATATCAAAGGGGAGAAATTTTGAGCCTTTGCTACTATTCTTACAGTTCCTTCTTTGGTACCAATTCTTTCAAAGATTATCTCTTATACTATTGTATTTAATACTTCCTATGATAATTTTTGATCTATTTCATTCTATCACTATTTCCTCTATTTCCTCTAATTTCTTTCTTTGAGAAATTAGAATATAAACGTTATATTCTCTTATACTATATTCTCACTATTTTTGGTCATATCATAAGTTCTGATTATCAAAAAGGGGGAGATTGTTGACCTCACCTGTTTTGATAATCCCAATTATGTGTTCATATATTATACTATTCTCAATTACTGATTATTTACATTTTAATTCTTTCAAATCAGTGATCAAGTTAATAATAATGTTTAAATAATCTCTGATTTATGTTAATCTCGATTATCCTTGTTTATGCAAGCTTTGAAACAATTCTAAGTCAATTAGATGTGGATTGCACGATAGCCAGAGCTACCGATAGCCAGAGCTACTGATAGCCAGAGCTACCGATAGCCAGAGCTACCGATAGCCAGAGCTACCGATAGCCAGAGCTACCGATAGCCAGAGCTACCGATAGCCAGAGCTACCAATAGCCAGAGCTACCGATAGCCAGAGCTACCGATAGCCAGAGCTACCGATAGCCAGAGCTACCGATGCACAAAGAGCTACCGATGCACATAAAGAGCTACCGATACACAGAGAGCTACCGATGCACAAAGAGCTACCGATGCATAAAGAGCTACCGATGCACAACGAGCTACCGATAAGAGATACCGATAAGAGCCACCGATAAGAGTTTGAAGAGCTACCAATGGAATATCCCTACACCGAGTCAACCGTACACGTCTACAAACAAACGGCTACCTATAATGAATTGTGGAGTCAAATCCTATATCCTCGACCCTATTTGTTTATTACACTAACGGTTACATTTGTTACTTTTGATGCATTTAATGTTATTAAATGATTTGTGTTGCCATTTCAGGAAATCGTACCAAGTACGATCAAAAAGCATAATCATTCCTCCTCAGAAAAACAAAAAAAAAAGAAGCGGCATAAAAAGGACATCGTGTATGTATCAAAAAGAGAGAGAGACACTAGACCAAAAAGAAATCAAGCACACAGAAAATACTGGCGATCAAGCTCAAAACGTGCCAAGAACAACTAGAGAACTTGCACTCACGAGACTACTACTACCAGCCTCCAGAACATAGAGCATACATCGAGCAATCTATGCTAAAGAAGAACCACACAAAACTCATCATTCTTTGAGCCGATAAGCAAGCTGAACCTGGAAGTCAAGGAAGCAGATGGTACTCTGTTTTCCAGAAAAAAACCAGAAGAAGACTCAGAACGAATTCTAATCAACAAAAGGAGTCGAGAGCTGCACGAAGATCACTAGAGCCTTTTCTAATCTCTAAATCTTTATCTCTATGATTTACTTTTTACATTACTAGCAGTGTGTGTTATCTGTTGTATTTTACACACACACTGTCTCCGGAACCTTAACTGGAGGATTTGAAAATCCTCACTCACTATCTTTTCATTCTTTTTCCCACTGTGGATAGTGGTAGAGGTTGTGTGTGACCTGGACAGCTGGTTGCTGTTGTTTTGTTTCCCACGGATAACAGTGGCAGAGGTCTTGGACCTGGATAGTTGTAAACTGTTGAACCCCGATCCAGGGTGTGGATCATCCTTATATAAACTTTTGAGAGGACTAAGTCTCGACTTGATACTGAACCTCTTGGTTAACTCCTCTGTGTTTTTAGTTAAAGTTTATATCCATACAATACATATCTATTTCATATTCCGCTGCTATTACTTTGAAATATAATTTATTTTCAAGGCTACTTTGATAGTTAAACTCGCAAGTGTTTATATTTATTATAAACCAGTAAGTTAGTTTCAAAAGTTAAATTAATCATAAGATTAAGTTAACTGAGAACAAATCAATCTTTGAGAAACTAATTGAACCTTTATAATCTGTATAAATTCACTACAGTTTAATCTGTTTTTGAAATTGGGGGATTTTAATAGAAATTGTTTTTAGCAGAAATTTTAATTGGAACTCAATTCACCCCCCTCTTGAGTGTCCACTCCGACCAACAATAACATTATGTGAAATTATAGATCGGTTCCCCTTATTAGTAATATAAAAGAAAAATTATGAAGAAAAACATAGTAATTTTTTAAACTGACTATTTTACATAATTAATTTTACATATTTTTATTTATATGTTTTTTAACAGGTGGTTATAACCCTTGGCAGGGTTGAATTCACTTTGGAACCCTTTCGAGAGAATTATTATACTTTATCAGTAGCCTCCAATGGTTATTTAATTTATAGACTATGAGTAAATAAAGTGAAAAAAAATAACATAACTTTTGTTCGAGTATGTATATAATTTATAGGAATCACAAAAAAGATAAATTCATACAATATATAGTGTTACCACAAATGTTACAGAAGATATGATATGGCTTAAAAAGCAACATCCCTTGCCTATGAAATTTCATTATGGGACAAAAAATATGCACTATAAAATTTTTAACCCAACATCATTTTAATGAGTAATCCCTACATGAGATATTTACAAAAACTGTGATCTATCTCAAGTAGGTCATCTCCAAAAACATAGCTCTAGTTTATATAACATCATCCAATACAAATTGAGATATCAAGGAACCTCCACTGTCAATCTACTACAATCACAATATTTCATTCCTCTCCATTAAAGTCCCTCAAAAAAAATAAACAAAATCTATAGATGATCTCATTTATAATAGGTTAATGAAAAATGTTAACCCTTATAAATGGATCCATATAAATCATTGAATCACTTCTTTTAGTAACACCACTTGGTAGGCATCCTTATCTGATATCTCCAAGAGCCTATTGATCTCAAAACACACATTCCCTTCTTATAATAATTGATTTTAGTTCAATATACAATAAATATACATAGTAATACATTTTATAGATTACCAAATAAACTATTTACAATCTAGGTAACTAAATAAAATTTCTTCCCAACCCACACAATATGTACTAGACCAATTTTTTGTACTAGATGAGAATAAATCCCTCCATCTGCATGTAGTAACATTGATAAACCATATTATTCATTGAATAAAATTATCATGTAGATTAATTACCACATAATGTTCTTAATGTTGAATCTCAATCAAAATGGGGCTCAAATTAAGTCTATATATCCTACCAGAATTGATTACACAATGAATAAAAATAATTTGAATACCCATAAAGGATTTTATACACATGTTCATTACACTAAGGCTCTAAAGTGGAGAACCATATATAATATTATGATCATTCTTGGATATATAGGTAGTCTAATCATGGTACTTTTCATAGCATGTCAATTTTTTAAATATGTGTTTATATCAAGATATACAAGTGGAATGATTGTATTATTCCTGATGTTATGTTTGTTGGTTCACACCACCATTCTATAAATCATAAAATTATATTTATGAAAATATATATTCTATATCTAATGGAAAAGGGAAACATAAGAAATGGAATATGGGGATTTCATTATAGGAGGTAACATAGAAATATTTAATTTTTTTTCTAATGTTCAATTTTGACAGAATTAATTATTCTTCATCATTAAAATATCATTTAATTATTTTTTACTATAATATATAATTTATAACTTCATTTCTGTTTATTAAAATATGAATAAACCAAGTCTCTCTACCAGAATCATGAATAATTTCTACATGTTTTTAAATTATTTTTTTATTCTTAAGGATGAGATAGGGTGATTCATATTGAAGCTTTTGAGGTTTGTAAACCACATGTACTAACTATTTTTTCACTTATTGTTATTTTAGATAAATGATGTAAATGATATTTAATGATTTTATATTATTATTTATATACATTATGGGGGTACATTAAGGGATTTATTTTTTTTGAAGAGAGATGAATATGTTTGAGTGCGTGAGTTACCCCTTTTGATAGTATTAATTCAAAAATACATAAAATGTGATATGTAATTTTGTAATGTATGCTTTAATTCTCAATAAAATATAATGTCAAAGTTGTGGAGGGTTAAAATTATTTTTGAATTTTTATTAATAAAAAATGAAATACTTGTAAAAAAATATTTTTGATTAATGAGTTGAATATTATATGGAATTTATTTAAAATCAACTAAAAAATCATAAATAGATTAATTTAATTTTGCATGTATTCCATCATTAATTTTAATTTAGTAAATCAATTTAATCAAAAACTTTCTCTTGTTAATCATATAAAAAACATGAAAATTAATATAATCAAAAACTCATGTTAGAATATGCCTCTATGAGGGTTATCTCATGGTATACATTACTCTATAGTTATAGGAAAATTATGAATTCTAGTTTACATGAGCTAAAAAAACATATCAGACACAAATATATAAAAAGGATATTAATGAAATTAAATTTTATAGTTTTGAAACATTGAATCCAAATTTACATAATTGATTTCTAGTGGTATTAAATATATTTTTCTATTAGTAGAGGAATTCATTATCATATTCTTCTTTTTATAAAATTCTGTAATGTTTATGTTGGTGCAAGAAATTATTATTTTATAATAGTTTTAACTTTAATCGAGGTTGTGAGATTTGTTAGAGAATTAAGTTACAATATATAGATGATTGTAAAATCATTATATAAATATTTTAAGGAATCTAAATATTAATATAGACCATAAAAACATAATTTCGAGGAATTATCCAGTAAGTCTTTAAATGTTAATTTCAAAACTTTTTTCATGGGACATAAAAAAGAAAAAATGATTGTACATCATCATTTTCAATAATTTTCCCACGGCTATGTATCATTCTATTAAGAAATTATCGTGTGTTACATGGGTTGATTATATTTTTCTAATGGGTTTTAAAAGTCATAATATTTTGACAATTTAATGATTATAACATTCATTAGGAATTTCTTAAATCAAAAGGGTGATTCAAAAAGTCCTATAAACCATACCAAATTCACTCTATAGAAAAATATGATAACTATATCTTCAATTGTTACAGATGGAGTAATTTAATTAATTAACACAAATTTTCACTTTAAATTGGAAATCATTCTGACAATTTATAAAGAAAGATTATATGTTCATCATGGTAAATAGATTAAATAAATTATTTTATATTAGAAAACTTATTTCAAATTTCTAATCTAATATGATGTGAAAAAGAATCTTTATCATAGTATATTTAAAATCCATATTTCATTTCATATGTATATTAATAATAATGAAACATTATGAAAAATAATATTTCAAATGGTTTATTTTGAAGGACTATTTTTTAAATAACATGACACATATATTGCATATTTATTATGACCGACAATAAGATTATTTTACATTATTCTTTGTTTTAATGAAATTAGGGTTTGAAGTAAATTTTAAGAATCAAAATTATATTTTATATAAATTAATATAATAGCTATATATTATATAAATTAATTTTTATATCCCAATTATCCTTTTAAAAAGTTTTCTCTGATATAATATAATTTTTTTGGTGATATTAATTTAATATAAAGTTACAAGTTATTTTTGAGAAAGAGATTGTTTCTAATGATTGTCATGAAGATGTATTCCTCTATTTTTAGTGAAATTAATGTTTTTTCTAAAATATATCCGTCATGGGAAATCATATTTCTATATACAATTAAAATTATTGTTTGAATTTATTTATTATTCTTTGTAAATTTTATATTTAAGAAAATTTCCATTATATATTCCATTTTTAGATTATGAATTTTTAAATACCATTGGTAAATCATTGTTTTTTTTAAATATTTTTTAATTTAACAATTTCTAATTACTTAATTTTATATTTTTATTCATCTTAGAATATTGTTTATAGTAATCTAGTAAATACATCTTATATTATACTAACAGCCTACCTGTGCACCTCAATGGATAGGTAGAACTGATTATTCATGATTCTTGGAGAGTAATGGTCATGAAAATTATTAATGTAAAACATTGATATAATATATAGATATAGAATGAAAATTGGGTATTATAGAATCTACTTTAATTAATTTATATTAAATTAAATGAAATTTATTTTATTGATATAGATATATTAAAACTTTTTTGGGGGGAAAAACCTTTCTCAATCGTTTTCAATGCTCATTGATAGTACTTTACAGCTTCTATAGATTACTAGAATGGTATTTTTTTACTTTTTACCATTGATTAACGTATCAATATTTGGGAGCCCATGTAATGTTTCTAAAAAGTGACATTAATTCAAGGGTTTAAAAAAATTGGAAATTTTTAGTGGGAATGTTTAATAGAATGGAAGAAAATAAAAATGTTCATGGTCACTATTTTATGGAGAACCATAATTTATAGAGATGTTTTTGAAAATAGTGTATTGATGATTTCCAAGAAGGATGTTTTTTATGGCATGTTAATCCATGAAGGATTATAACTCAAACGAATTTATATATCTAGAAATGAGTGGTAATTAATTGATTAGAAATACACTGGTTTAAAAAATGTATTTTTTAGAATGAACTGAGGATTTTAAATGATTAATAAATATTGGTTTTTAAAATGTGATTATGAATTATTATTTTTAATGAAACTAGTTAAATTATTATGATCATAAGTGGATTTATAAAAATAAAATCTATTTTTATCCACATCTAAGTGGTATTATTTGTATATATTTTTTATGATGATAACCACAAGAATTATGAGATATTGATTTAGTATTCTATGCATAATGGAAGTCATTATAAATGATATATTTATATTTTATATGACCAATGATCTATTTATTATTCTACTATAAATACTCATTTTATGATAATGATTGTGTAGATAATCTATGTATTGGTAAGGAATCTAGTAAGAAGAGGCTAATATTAGGGGACTGGGCCTCAATATTTTTATAATGTGAGAACTATAATATGTCTTTGATAATGTATATATAAAAATTTTAAATGATTATATGTTATATAACAATGTTTGGGATATATGATAACATTATGTTCATATCATTAGAGATATTATTATGACTTTCTATACAATTAATTTCACGTTGTACCAATAAACACAGTTGTAGTGATTGAAATAGTTATATTTGTTATAATGTACAATGTAAATATGATATAAAATTATTTTATATTCCTTAATTGTGGGAGAGTATAGTTTTATTTCTATTTTAATTAAATAAATGAAATAATTTAAAGAAAAATATATTAATTTATTATTAATTTTTATCAAAAATAAGTGTTCACTAGAGTACATTCTATGTTGATTAATGGGACCACTAAAAACAATGTTTCCAGTATCACCATATAATAAGTATTATTATATAATGATTATTCATCAAAAGATATAATATTAAATATTATCATTAATGACTCATGTGAAGATAGTAAAATAAATTATGTTTCAAGGATACATCCTGATTGAACATGAAGAACTGATATTGGGACTCATGGAAGACCGAGGAAGCCTCATAAATTAATTATGTAAGAATATTTTTATTATTTGTATTTTATGATACTTTTATAATATACACCCTGAGAGATTATAGTCCACTATATGAATTATTTAATTAAGGATTAATGGGTTCATGATGGACAATAATTATAGGTAATATTGAAATCTTGTTTGAATTATTAATACATGGGATAAAAAATATGATCTGATAAATATAATTGATAGTGAGAGTATATTAGGACCCCAAAATAGTTATTATATTTGAAATATTTTACTATATAACAAAATGGGACTGTATAAATACCCGAATGAGTAAAATATCTAAATAAATGTAATATTTAGACGAGTAAAATGTCAAATTAATATCTTATTATTTTCCTAGGCTAGTTTTTGTTTATGTAAAATCAAAGAGATTGGATCCACTATATAGTATATGGGTGGATCAATATCCAAAATTTGACACCCTGACAACAGAATCCCAAAGTTTGTGTAGTCCTTTATTAAATTGGAATAGATAGATGTAAATCGCATCTAAAAGGACTGATTGGTTTATTAGTAATAGAAAACTGGATACATAAAAGAGTCCTAAATTGCAAATGAATACACCTAGTAAAACATAATTTTTTTTAATTTTTAGGGTATATTTATTCCATCTATTGTAGCCTTGAATATCTTTCCTTAGTATACTATATAGAATCCTAGTGAAAAGAGAAAAATACAAAAAGGGAGAGGTTATATGCCAAGTAAGCATATACCTACATTAGAAGATATCATAAAAACCCATAAATGTTTATGGAATGTTGAATAACCAATACACATTCCATTTAATCAATATCATATGAATAATATGGAAGGAATGGAATATGATCAAATAATTTTATATAAATAATCACATTAGAATCCTAATTAACATTCTATTTTATAATGGTCGAATAATTAAATAGAACGTCAATATCTAATATCATAATAATTGAATTCATAATGTTGTATATTTGAAACATATCATCGTGTCCTCGACCATGACATATGAAAATAAATGGTTAAGGCCTCAGCCAAATCAATATCTAAAAATAACTACGTATGGCCTTTTCCAAGTGAATATACAGTTTGACTCGTGAAACCTGTTGATGTATCATGTTTCCAAAGAAGGCCCATCCAGTCACATACTATGTCCAATGCATTCCTCAAATAAAAAGGGTGAAACATAACAAACATAAACATTCATGTTGAAAAACTAGAATATGGATTGTGAATACATTATACATTAACTATGAATTGTATAAAAATTGCATATCCATGTTAAAAATGAATAATAAAATATTCAATGAATATGATAAATGATATCATATAATTCCAAATTTAATTAGTAACAATATTCAATAGAGGATGTTGAAATAGATGAAAATACTCGTATAAAATCATTAAAATTTTCCTGAGACAAAATACACAGTTTATGTTGAAAAATTTTATTTAAAAGGAAACACAATTTTAAAAGAAATATAATTTATTAAAAATAATTTTTTGAACTTGTAAATGAATATTTAAAAAATTATGGAATCCTAAAGGTGTAGAAACATGAGAATTCTTTATATATTGTAAAATCTATTCATTAGATATTTTTTTAGAAAAAACCTCAAATATCTATGTTAAAAAGTGAAAAAATATAAAATATAAATAATTTTTGAAAACAAAATAGGGGTTAAATATTACATTAAAAAATAATTAGTTAATTATAAAAAATTGAATCATTTTTAGAAAAATGGACATGGGGAGAATGTGACAATTAAATCATTAAATATTCAGGGGGTCCGATACAATATTGAATATTTACAACATAAGCCAATGAAAAAATAACAAGTAAAAAATATTAAATAAAATGATAATAAATAAATTAATGACATGATATTTCAAAGGGGATTTATATAAACCTCATAAAAGAATGTGTGTGTATAACATCAAATTGTGCCTCAATTAATGAAGATTGAGATGAAGTCCCTTTCCACATACATTCCAATAGATGAATTTGATTTAACATCATGTATAATGGATTAAATCATTTAATTAACATATAATAGAGAAAAAATCATATTTATAAAATAATATATTATCTTTTTATATTATATTTTTACCCCTTTGATAGAAATGTTCCATTATATTATTTATTTTGGATTTTAATTGTCTAGTTTTATGAGTAGGATTGGAATTGTTACTTTTTCTTCCTATTAATTCGATCATGATTTAATCATATTAATAATTCAAATAATGATATAAGTATAATATATATTCTGTACATATATATTTATAATTATTCATAATATTTGTAGATAATAAATTAAATTCAATGTTCATTGAGATGGTAGACCTTATGTATACATGAAAGATACTTCCATTTTTTGTTATATTCAAAAAAATGAAAATTAAATAATGTATAATATAATTCCATTAACATATTTATTCAATTTAACTAACATATAATTAATTAAACAATCCTTAATAAATTGAATTTATAGTGTGGATGAATCACATCATTTTTAATTGGCGGTAGCCAACACGTCCATAAAAAAAGTAATCGTATTTCTACAAAATGGAAAAAAATAATGGTGTGTATTATATAATATCTTTTGAATCATAAAATAATCATATATAACATATATCTCATATAAAAATATATTTTCTATCATAATTCCAATCCATGATAGTGGGTAAATAAAAAAATTCACAACATCGTTTTATGAGGTGATAGTTCACGATACACAAAATAGTAATTTCATTAGGCATTCTATTTAAATGTGTGTATGTTTATGTTGAAACCATAATAAAACAACATATAAGTTTATTTAGGATAAATATGTTATTATATAAACAATAAATAACATTAAATTATGGAGATTGGAAGAAAAACACTAAGTGATTGTCATAGAACGTTACCTCGTATTCGCGTAACTCCTCTTACTTTACACTAGCAAACCTACATGGTTGGATTTATTCCAATGTAGGGATTCAAAGATGTGGGGAGAGATATTGGGAGGATATTTTTACATGTTTGTTCCAAAAAAAAATTTATGAAGAGTGAATAAAAGAGAAGAAGATGTTCTCTTTTAAAAGAGATGTGTGGGGAACTCATCCAAATCATCAAAATATTAAATTAATATAAATTAATTTTATAATAAAAATTGATCAAATGTAATTTATTTATAATAAAATATATTTATCAGAATAAATAATGTAAAAATTAACTTTGAGACTTGTTTAGCTTCGATTATTACAATTTTTGTTTATTTTTAACCCTTAGTTAAACTTGTTAACTCATACCATGACAAATATCATTTTTAAAAATTTAATGTTAAATATATTTACTATAAAATTACAAAAGAGCCTAAAAGGAAAAATGGATGAAATTTTAAAATTTATCATAATATTTTGGCAGAATTTAATATTTATGAATTTTATATCCTTTAACAAAATTATATTTATTTTTAAATATCATTATTGTGAATTTTGACAAAATTCATTACATGACTATCTAAAAGTTACATAACAACAGGATAATATAGATCCAATGATTATAAAATATCAATATTATTTCAAATTAATTTAAAAAATACTGTTATGTGAATAATTATATTAAAGTTTATTTATATTATTATTTATAATATAAAGTATTTTATATTTCATTTAATTAAACAATTATTACATCATAATTATGTCATCATTTAATGTAATTATATTATCACTAAAATGATAAATAAATTAACATGATATATATAAACACTTTATTTTTAAAAATACTATTTTTATTCAATCAAAATCCTTATATGAACAACCATTAAAAATATTTCTCTTGTAAAAATCAAAATTGTGAAAAAATTAACATTCTTTTGAATATAATATTATAAAGGTTATGTTCTCCTCCCAAATGCCATAAATGGTCCCATAAATGATCAATTATGTCTTAGGGATAAAATATACTCATCCAAAAAAATTATGACATGTGTAACGGTAATGTTATAATATTAATATTACCCTTAATTACCGGACTTACCCTTAACTGTGGTAATAAAGAAATATTTCTGAAGGAACTATTCATAATGTCAGAAATTAAAAGAAACATATTTACTAAATTTTTATCTCTTGATTAAAAATATGGAATCCATATTTTATAATTCTAAACATATATTTTTAATAAATAAATATCTAATTAATCTCATTGACAAAATGAGAATATGAGTTTTTAATGTTAAAATGTTCAAAAGATTCAAATATTTTTATATGCAATTTCATTATAAAATTTAATTTAATGAAATACATTATAGTGAATGATAAAAAAACTAATTATACTTTAAAATCAATAACTTATATAATTTAACAATATAATTTATTTTCATAAAAAAATGTTTTAAATTAGAATATAGTGATTTTCGATATTCATAAAAATGTGAAACTTATAAAAATAATAACAATATTTCATCCAAAGAAAATTTTTATATCCTAACTTAAAATATAATGTTTATTTATATTCAAATAAATTTTATTAAATTGTAAAAATTTTGAATTAAAATAAGTTCTCCATTAAAATGTGGAAAAACTGCTTTTATAAAAATATATGATTTTATGACTAATATTGAGTTTGTTCTTACCTTACATGTATCAAATAATTTGGATAAATATAAAATTATTTGTTGAATATATAATAGATATATTTTATAAATATAATCCATTAATAGTAATTAATTTTATATATTTTGATAAAATAACTTTGTGACCATACATATAGTTTATTATAAAAACATTTCATGTATATTCAGTTAGTTCATGTATAAATTTATGCTTAATTTGTAACCAATTAATGGAACCATATATTTTAATAAGTTAATAAATTTTATTCATAACATCCAACTTAATGAATAGTTTATATATTATATTAAATAATATTGTTTTAATAATATATTATTGTTTGGTAAAAATGCGCCTTTGATATATTGGAAGCCAACTCATTATTTTGTGTACCATATGATTATCATGGTATTGTCTATAATGAATAATTGTAAATAAAATTTATTTTATTTTAAAATGAAAATATTGTAATGTTTTGGGTTGTTATATTCTCTCATCCTTCAATAAATTCCGTCCTCACTATTTAAACAGAATATAAAATACTAGGGGTGTGACATTTCAAAAATTAATTATTAAAATATCACATTAGAAATAATATTAAGAAATACACCAATTTAATATAATGAAATGTAAGTATCAAGTTCATCAGAGATAAAACATACTAGGTTTCCACATATGAAAACATGTACATTAAATAGAAATCTATCCATCATGATCTGATGGATAGTGATCGAGAACATGGTCCAGAAAATGTTAATAATCATAAAGAATTAAAACTGTGATGATCCTAGGGGACATTTGATTCATCAAAAAATAAGGTAAATGGATAAATTTTTTTTCAGGATATATTCCATAGATATGAAGTATTCCTTTAATTCATAAACTAATAATATAAAGATACATACATGATTGACAATTAGAGTTTAATCCTTTAATCAATTTCCACCAAAAACACATTTTTTCTCTGAATGATTAGTATTTGAGATGATTTTTTCCATTCTTGAATATTTTAATCAACTTGAACAGAAAAACAAATCCTAAAAAGTATAATTATATATTCCTTATTTCATTATTAGTTTATTAATGAATAATTGTTAGAATAATTTAACATAATTAAAAATAATAATATCCAATATTCAATACTAAAACCCCAAATTTAAATGCAGGACATTCATAAAATTACTATCCTTCATAAAAAATGTTGATTACTAAGATTAAAAAAAAATATGAAGGATTTGATCATATAGTCATCCAAATACCAAAAATCACTTTTACTGTCTTATAAAAAAATATAACTCCTAAATATAATATTATACAAGGTTTCCTCATCATTTCCATAGGAAATCTGAATCACCATATGTCTAAAAACCATATTTTACATCTAAATACAATTCATTCTATTTAAATTAATTTTATAAGATTCCGAAAATAGTAGTAATCATTCAAAATAACATAAATCACTTAAATATGAATCAATTTTCCAACATCATGGTGGATATTAGATAAAAAATTCCCTAAGATAAAAATAACCTTTATCCATTAGATATATTTTATAAAAAATTAATTCTAATGAAAAATATATATATCCTTGTTGTAGGCGCTTACACATTCTGGCCCTTCAGTTTCTGGTTCAAACCCAATGACCCTGCAGAATACGACAGGTTGTTACCCTACTTTTGGGATGTCATTTTTCTAAAACCAAATTAATATAACATCCAAAAAATATGTGATGGAAATATTTTATGTAAGGTTATTTAATATATTTCCATTAAACCAATATTTTTAATATAACCCAAAAATATAAATACTTCATACATTTTTTTTCACATAGCCCATTCCATGGTCTAGTATTTATCCCAGAGAAGAGGGAGTTTAAAAAACCAATAACAATAGTGCGGGAATCAATTGTAATATTCAAATACCAAAATATTAACTTTTAATATATCTAAATCTTGACACCTAATTTTCAATCGATGACACCTCAGGTTTAACCAAGGTCATTCATTGTCTTTATATATTAAATTCCCTCATAATGGTCACTAAATAAAATGTGAATTATAGTAATCTTATCCCTAGGGAGTGTCATACGAGGTGTGTAGTAAGGTCTATTATCATATACCAAGTTATGCTAAGTCAGGACTGATAGACCTTTTCAAAGTTGTTAGGCCTAGGTTTATATATGCCAGAACCACATCCACTTTTAGTATCCAGATAGGGATGTATTTTGAGGAATACCATCATAATATCTACCTTACCAATGTTATCTGATGTTTATATATGCTTATCCCCAAAGCCTATCATAGTGTTGTGTTCCATAATATATGTTTTCCTAATTCTAGTTTCAAAGGATGATATTAATGATTATATGATACTTATTATATTTATCTATCCAAAGATGCATAGAGTGGGTGAAATAATTTATTAAACTTATATAGACACATGTAAATCACATCTCAAAGGATTAGTTAGTTTTTTATTCATCAAAGTCCAAATACATTCATGAGTCTTGTATTGGAAATCAATAAACTAACTACATTATATTGTTTTTATTTTTAGGGTAACTTCATTAAATATAGAGTTTACTTAAACATATTTCTTTAGTACACATATTAAATATTGGTCAAAAATGAATCATATGAAAGAGCTGATATCAGATGCTTAGTAATGGTATACATACATCAGAATGTATATTAAAAATGAATAATGATTATAATATGGTGATTAATAAATAGATACTATTTAATATATAACCTGGGCATAATATTGTTGGAATGGAAGACGATCGAATAATTCAATATAAATAATCACATGAAAATGAAAATTAACTTAGATACTCTAATAGTCTAATAATTTCATTGAATATCAACAACTAATCTCATAATAATTGAATTCATAATGCTAGACATCTGAATCATACGGTCATGGTATCAACCAATATATCTGAATATAACCGTTTAATGTCTCAACCAAATCATTATCTCAAAATAAATGGACATGTATAAGAGAATCCCATATTTGGTTTGTCTCATGGGACTTATCAATTCATCTTGAGGGTATATCGGTCCCATCCCATCACATACTATGTCCAATTCATTCCTCACATGATAAGGTAGAAGCACAAACAACATAAACATTCATATTGGGAAAACAAAATTAGAAATGTTAATAATTTTCAATTAAATATGAATGATATCAAAATATAATATCTATAGTCAGACTAAATCATAAAACATTCACTTAAACATGGTAAATTATTTCACTAGATATTATCCTCAATTAAGAAGAACATTCTACAGAGGATAGTGACTTAGATGATAATACTCCACAAAAATAATTAAAAATTTCAAGATAAAAATACCCAATTTTAATTTGAAAATGTTTAAAAAAATAATCACAATTTTAAAGAAAAAATTTCATTCAAATTTTTTTTAAACTTGTAAGGGAAGAGTCAAAACAAAAAGTCATTATAACTATGTATAAATCATTTCATGTATTATAATTTAAAAACATTACATCCATATTTTTTGTCAAAAAGCCTCAAATCAATATTTAGAGAAAATTATAAAATATAAATTTTAATAAATATTCAAAGGGTCAAAAGGTGTAAAAATTAATATAAAAAATTAATAGATAATATTAAATAAAATTTAATTCATTATTAGAAAACATGGAAATAGAGAAAGACATATGATAATTAAATCATTAAATATTCAAGGTGTCCCATACTAAATTAAATCATTAAATCATTTTCACAATTGAATAATAAAGTTTATAAATCATTAAATGTCATGATAATAAATAAATTAATGACGCGATAAGTCAATGGGTTTATATATACACCTCATAAAATAATGTGGGTTTATAATATCAAATTATGCCTCAATGAAATGAGATTGAAATGAAGTCCCTTACATCATACTTTTTATTTGATGAATATGCTTTAAACTCCAGTATAATGGTTTTAATATTGTGATTAGTTTATAATAGGACCTTACTCATAATTCTAATATCTTATATTAACTTCTTTTAATATTTCATTACCGATTTTCTTACAATCATTCATTATTATCACTATTTGGGGTGTTAATTGCCTAGTTTTCTAAGTTTTTTTTCACTTGTAACTTATTATTACTAATGATTATATCATTATTTAATCATATTAATAAATTTTATAATGGTTTAATTATCAAATATTTTCAGTATATATGTTTTTATAATAATCTATTATATTTGTATATAAGAAATAACATTCACCATTCATGGAGATGGTAGGCCATATGTAATCATGAACAATACTTCTATTTCATTTTAATATTTAAAAGAATGAAATTTAATATATGTATAGTATAATTCCAGTATAATATATATTTTATTTATGTCACATATTCATATTGAAATAATATTTAATAAATTCTATGTATAGTGTGAACGAATCACATCGTTTTGAGAAGGCAGTAGTCCACACATCTATAAACGAAGTAATCATACTTACAAAAAATGGAATATATGATGGATTGTGTAATATAATCACTACATAAGAATAAAGACATCATAAATACAATATATATCATATAAAAATATATTTTTCATCATATTTCTAAACC
This sequence comes from Viscum album, assembly GCA_963277665.1. Lineage (NCBI taxonomy): Eukaryota > Viridiplantae > Streptophyta > Magnoliopsida > Santalales > Viscaceae > Viscum > Viscum album. The sequence continues at coordinate 136,034,136 of OY728141.1, forward strand.
ACGAGAGGCGGTAAAGTAAAAAAAACAACATTGTTTTGTTAGGCGGTAGTTCGTCGTACACAAAAACGGTATGTTAGTTATAGATTAAATGGAAGTGTGTGTAAGTGTAGGTAGGAACCTTATTATAACAATATATTAGTATATTTATGATACTTATTTTATTATATAAACATGAAATAATAAGAAATTATGGAGTGGTGAAAGAAATAAAACTAAACCGATTGTTGAAGAACGTTACCTCATTTTCAGGTAACTATTTGTGGTTTAAAACAAAAGACTTTTGTGGTTATCTGTATGCCCAAATATAGGTTTATATTATTGGGGGAGAGATGTTTGGAGGAGATTTTATAGGGTTTTTCTAAACCAAATAGTTTTTTATGTGTGAATAAATGAGAATAATAAGAGCCATTATATAAGAGAGTGGAGGGGCACTCTTGGAAATCATAAAAATATTAAATTAATATAAATTAATTTTTTAATAAAAATGGATACATAGTGATTAATTTAGAATAAAATATGTGGATGGGTCTATTTTATATCAAATAATTTATTTAGAAAGTTATAGGTACCATTATTAAACATATATTTTGGTTTTAACCCTTAGTCAAACCATTTAAATCTTACCATGTCAAATTGGATTTTTACTATTTAGGGGTTAATATAGTTACTATAAAATGAAAAACATAGCTAAAATGATTCATGAATGAAATTTTCAACAATAAAAATTTCTTTTTACCAAATTTAGGTATTTTATGATTTGTATATTACATAATAAATTACTATTTATTTTAAAATATCATTATTGTCAATTTTGACACAATTTTAAAGAACTCCATTCTTCCTTTCAGGTACATATCATTTCTTTTTTGTTAGTTTTTAGGAAATAGGAGGAAAATTGACTATGTAATAGCTATAGGATTGTTACATTCCATGACTTGGGGTTACACTCCATGTAATCCCAGTACACGTCGTGCAAAGAAAGTGGAAAAACATGGGTATGATGTGTAAGTGGTAGTCAACAGTGAAAAAGGATAAAGCATATACACACCATGTTTTTTACAATAAAGTTCATGTATTTTTCATTTTGTTTTTCTAAAATTGGTAGGAGACACATTTTTCTTCCAATATAAAGAAGTGATCACTTCGTTATCGTGAATAGAACTTTTAGAGGAAGAGTTTCCTCCCGACTTATTGTCCGAACTCCAATTCGATTATCATCAGATGCATTGGAACCCCTTAGGTGAGTTCTTGATCCCTCTAAAGACATTCTCCATGATTTATTCTATATACCTACATAGAAAACCATTTGAATTTAATCTATTTTGTAGATATACTCGATTCTAGGTTGAATTATAGTTCGTCGTTGGATGAGGAGAGTCGTATGAGTATGAGGTAGGTAGTCTCATTCCATTAGCTAATTATCAAGTTCTTTAGATGTACCGGAGGGCGGAACACACATTTTTGGGTGTTTCTTTGATTTAAAATTGATTCTTGTTATTTCTTATTGATATTTTGGTAATTGAATATGTGTTCATATTCATTTATAGGATTATTTACCTTGAAATAGGGCCACTCTAAGGGTGTGTTTCCCTTGGATGACTTTTTATTGTCGTTTTCCCTTGGATGCCTATAAGGCTTTCCTTGTTTCCCATTCATGGGATAAAAAAAATTCATTTTTATTAATAATAAATTATAAGTTTCTTAAATTTTAATTTAATTTGGTAAGGGGATAGGGATGGATGGATTTACCATTTACCTTTTCTTGCATATGCCTTGTTAGGTATGTTGGTTTGAATTGCTTATTATAATGGCATGCTCATGTGAGTTTATTGATGATTAAACCAGGAAATAGTTTAATTGAGATGTGATTATTCTTATAAAAAATGTTCTCATGTGTGATAATTTATGGTTAAGACTTGTGATAATTTAAATTACATGATGGTCTTATTGTTTAAATTTACCACATGAGATAATTGATAGTTAAGCATTGTGATAGTTTAAATTACCAAATTGGATTATTTTATGACTTTCACACCTGATATCATTTATGTTTAGTAATTTTGAGAGTTTAAATTAAATTATAGTGTGGTTATAATAATTGACCATGTGAGTTTATTAATTTAAAACAATGTAATAGTTTAACTTAAACATCTTTTTTGTGATACGAATTGTTCCCACATGAGTATATTAATGTACAGACTGTGTAATTGTTTAATTTTTATGTGTTGCTTGTTATAAGAATTGTTCACATGGAATTATTTTAATGGAAATGAATTTTGATGTTTTCCATTTCTTGATATTGTATTAAATTCTTTTGGTTTGTACCATTTCATGCCTGATAAAATGTTTAATTGAATCTCATATAATAAAAGGGTAATTACCAATCGGTGAACCACTGATTTAGATTTGAATGGAGTGGACGGGTTCATATTACTGTTTTTCCTAATACATATGTTGACCCATGGATCCATTGAAGGATTCCATAAAAATACTAAAAGGGGATTTATATGTTAAGATAAGGGTGAGAACGAAAATGTAGTGGTCTAGATCATTATGGCTTTATTTAAATACAAAATTAATCATGGAATGGGGGATTCTGTTGATGGATTCTATTGGAATGATTTATATGTCATGGTAGACACATAGATCATTTTTATAGGATCGAAGGATGGATTAGTGGATATATACTCACCCCACACATAGAGTGAGACTGAGAACCTAAGAGGATCATATGGACATTCTCCTAAGATTGAGGTGGAATTTTCACCTTGATAGATACTTAAATTCCGAAAAATGGCATGGCCCAACATAGGTTAAAATTTTAATATTGAAATAGAATTACATATGATGCATATACCTAGATAAAGCACATTATAGGATTCTTTCTTCACTTATACTTATTATATGATCACTTTATACATCTATTGTGCTTACCTGTACACAGGGGTTGCCGAGAATATTATGGATCTCGATAGTTATATTATTCAATTTAATAGAGTTGTTATGAAACATGAAATAACTATCAGTGGAAACCAGGGCTTGTAGGACTACTTAATTTTGAATACTTGTATTCTTAATAATTTATTCATTGTACATTGCCTGTAATATATATTCCCTGATAGATTGGTACATACCATGGGTGGTTACCTATTATGATTTTACCTCAAACCAGGTTTGAATCATATTTTTGTGCCAAAATGGATTATATTTTTGTAGGTGTAAAAATGGGAAAGATCCCTTCTCAAGGTACCTAATTTACTATAAAGGAGTCAGAGAGATTAGGACCAAGCCGAGGATTGTGGTGCTTCTGAGTTTCTTTTTTTATTTTTTATTGTTACATATATCATGTATTAATAGAGTGTAACATGTTCTAGATGTTTTCTTAGAACATGTATCATGTAGCCTAATATTTTTCATTATACAACATCTAGTTATTTATTTTATCACCTTTCTGTGGTTTAATTTTATTATATTGTGTTATTCCTTCCACTATTGATTTGTTATTGTATTTTTTGTGTTATACTACGCTAATATGGGAATATTTTTCCCACTATCACATAGAGGACCTCACTACTAGTTTAAATCATCTAGTGTTTAGAGAAATTATCCTTAGTCCATGTGGTCAACCGGGTATGGGTCACCTTTGATTGGAATCCAGATATGGGATGTTACAATGTGGTATGAGAGCATTGTATTTTCTAGTTTTCATTACTATTTAGAGATATTATATAGGGATCGAAAGAAAATTGATTTGGGTAATAATCTATGTCTGGGAGTATCTACTGCAAAATTACAATGAATTGAATTGTGATTTTTGGATTTTGAGATATTACAATTGATTTGATGTCACTATTGGGTGACAAACATGTATTGTGATGATATTATTTAAATTATTTTAGTTCTATTTTTTTACAACCTGAGGAGATGAGGGTTGGAAATTTCATGAATCATATAGGATCTTCTTAGAAATCACATGCCATGCATTCATATCATGCCATTTAATTATAATTACTAATTTCATGTTATTGTGATTGGTGTTATTTTATATAGGAATGTTTTTGTGATTGGTACTGTTATAGATATGCCTGAAATTATGATCAGTGTATTGGTACATGTTATTGTTCGAATTGGATGGATTCCATGCATTGGTCTGTGAAGTGTATGGGCACTCTTGGATAGGAATTTAGATGAAAAATTTAGGACTTATATTGAATCGTGTTATGATGAGATATATATGGATTCCATGCTTTGATCTATGAGGTGTATGGGCCCTCTTGGATCTGAATTTTGCAGATCATGTGGTACCCTTATGTTGTATTGTGATGTGATGTGCTATAGTTGGATTCCAAGATTTTATTTTTTTTATGAGTATGGCCCCCCACTGATTAGCATTTGGAATTATATTGTATTATCTTTCAAAATATGTGGGTTTTTGTAACTATAAAGTTTTATTTTCAGGAAAACCCAGGTTACATGGTGTATATTTTAGGGTTACATGATGTTTTTTCTTCCTGTTCGAGTATGATAAATTTTAAGGAATACCCACTATGAATTGAGTATACACCCCATGTACTAGAACATGGCCATGTAGTTGAGTGCCTTGGCATATCTTCTCTTTTATGGGTTCATGGCTGTGTAGAGTGCATATCCATACCCTGTGTAGGGTAGCACATAATGTTGATGTGCACGTCTTGTCTAGGTAAAAGACAAATATGTTTTAGGGACATGGGAATATACCCCATGTAGGGTAAAAATCATGTACCCTTCTAACACTCTATGTACCTGGTGTTGTTACACACCGAGGCCAATGAGAGTAGAAGCCTATTTAGAGTTATGGGAGGATATACCATGTATCATGTGTGGCACAATGTGTACTTCCCCTTTTCAATCCTTCGATTATTTTTCAGGCCTTCTATCCATAGAGTGAGAGTTAGACCCAGGAGTAGTCCATTCCGAGTTTCTTTTTTCATAGGTAATGATGGTGAAACCAATTTAGTTTTCTAAGGAATCCAAATTGGTGTTCTGGGGATATAAACATAATAAAGAGTTTCATCCTCCAAATATAATTTTCTGTTGTCACGTGAGATTAAATTTTTGTGTGAATGATGCATTGGGTGCTCGGACCAACCCAGTTGAGGGTTTTGATTTGAGATGAGATGTGAGCTATATCTATTGACCTATGTTATTATATGGAGCCCCTTGTAGGATCCCTCTCTTGTGTAACATTTACAAGGATCACTTTTATATGATACCATGGTTGTTTAACATTCGAGGATCATGTGTAGGATTCATCCTTTTCTATTCACCTAAGGATCCATTGTACGATGCCCCTCTATGTTTTTCTTGACCAGAACCGACCATAGTAGTTTTATTTTGGTATTATATCTCGTTGTTTTCCACCTAAAGGTTTCCCATGGTGAAAGAAGAGGGGTGAGTTATTTAAGGAAGGTGTTGATAAATATTTTTTTTGATATCTACACTTTGGAGCTGAAATATTTTATGTATCATGATTCTTAATATAGTATTTCTCACTAAGGAATGATTAGTTTAGTAGGAAAGACATGAATCCATCGGGGTAAGCAACTTAGGAGGCCATGTGAGCGTCTCTTTTCTTATGTGATGGGTTACATGGTACATTTTCATCAGTGTAAATGTATGTGTAGATGATGTACATTTGAGATAGTTCCTAAATGTTCCATGTAATACCGCATGATTTCATAGTATGATATCTCATTAAATTAATTCAATAGCTTGCGCTACAAGAAACATCGAGTTAAAGAACACCACAACATACCAAACTAGCCATTCAAAAAGTGGTTATGAGTGGTATTAACTAAATTTTTAATATTGTATACTCTATATAATTTTAACATCCATACTCTGTGTTTCTTATACATAAAATAAGAACAAATTCATTTTTTCAGATAAAATATGTATTTTTCACAAAAATGCAATTTTATTGCCTTTTAATGGCAATCCCTTTTTTGAAACCAATATTTGACAATTTTATATATTGAATTTAATTAATTTAAATTATTCTTTAGAAGTGGGACATAAAAAATTTGTTTGGATAAATTTTTGGTACTTTTCTGCAAACTTTCTTATTTTGATGAATAGTGAAAAATACTATCTTTTAATTGAAAACAAAATTTTTAATCGAAATCATTTAGAGTGTTAAATTATGTATTTGAATGGTTTTGAAATATAATTTGATTATATTATTTCCATTTAATACAATTTTGGTCATTATATGTAATTTCATATTTAAATTTGACATAAACACATGTTAATCTTTTGAAAGTTTTTCTTTTTAAAAACCCTTTTTCTAGTTTTAACAACGGAAATTAATTTTAAATTAATTAATGAAATTTATATGTTCTGAAGTTGGAAAAATAGAATTCATTTTTGAATTCAGAATATCAAAATTAGATTTGGCTGAAATTTTGGTATTTTTCTGAAAACATCCAATTATTGATGAATACTGAAAAACACTGTGTTATTGTTTAAAACCATATTTTTATTTAAATAATTATTTATTTTATTTAAATATATTTTAAGTCAAAAAATATATATAATACCTATATATGTTCATGGTAATTCATGGGAGTCATTTTATAATAAAATTAAATGTATAAATTTTTATTGAACTTTTTACCATATTTTACCCACCTTCTAAGAGAATTTTCAATGTTGCATAAAACATAATTTTACCACTTTTGTGAGTTGAATTTAACAATTATGAGAGATAAATTTGACATAAGTATGTAAAATTTTGTTCAATAAGATGAAAATAATTTTTGGTGAATAGTTACTTTTGTCTTTTATTTCACATGGTTAAAAGTAAATTGGTTAACTAAGAGTACAAATGATATTATAATTACCATAACACAAGTTATAATTCTATTGGATAAGTGTATTTCAACCAAAAAGATATTTAGGAATAAAATATGATCCATTAGGTACACTTGGAGTAGATTAGGACATTTATTATTATTTTATTTAAAGAAGTGTTAAAAGTGTTAAATTAAAAGATTATTAACTACACCATTTTTTATATAGGGTTATAAATAAGATAAATTCGAAAATAAATTTTAATTAGAAATCTAAAAAAAATTCATACATAATCATATTTTATTTATAATTTTTATACATTAAATAATTATATATATTTATGACACAATGATGATGCAGTAATTACCCTATTAATGAATGATTAAAATAATTGATTTTGTAAATATCCAAATAAATGGAAATTGAGACTTCTGAAAAATTCCAATAATTTTTTAGTTTAATATTAAATTTTAGGGTTGATTAGATAAATTTTTCTAAGTGATAACGTTGTTATTACTTTCAAAAAAACAAAATACCAAATAGTGTCAAAATTGACATAAATTAGTTTTTAAAACAATTACTATATTATTGGATGATATAATATTTATAAAAATATATGGTTCTGAAAATAAGTTTAAATAATATTATATATTTCTTAATGAACCACTTGAGGTTATCGTGGATTTTTAGTGCAAACTTATTATCCATATAGTGTAAGAAGACAAGAAGACACGGTAAAAGTTAAACAATTTAACTAAGAGTTAAATCTAAAAGATAAGGTTAAAATGTTAATCCTAAATTTTTCTAAAGCCTATTGGCTGAGTGTATTTTGTCCCATAGCCACATAAGGCTCTAAATAAGTTAATTTTGCGCCATTATAAACTAAATATGATTCTATAATAAATTAATATTTTAAACTTTTCATAAAGTGACCCTCACCCCTCTTATAAAAGGGCACTTCCCCATCTCTCACAATCACACCTCCAAAGCCACATGGATCGGCCATACCCTGCCCAAATATCCTCCCAACATCTATCACATCAACCTATAGGCCTTACATTTATCATAATTCCAACCAAAGATGAACTTTTTATCAAATCAAAATGAAACACTCGAAGAAGAGGTAACAATTTAACCACCCTCTTTCAAGTTCTTTTCTTCTTCAATTTCCACTTTCATTGTTGTTTCAACACCAAAAAAATAACTCAAGTACCTCCTACATAAATTGATGTTATCATAAATATGGTAAAACTATATTCATTATTCTATCCATCCTATAAATGATAAAGTCACCATAGGTGTGTACATACGGCTTACTGTCTCCACGTCGTGGTGTAGTTTGTTATTCAAACACTTCATTATTTGGAAGGGTATAATAAAGAGTATAAATAATTTAAATAATAACTATAACATGTTAATTATTCATTATATGTGATATTCCATCCATTTAAATATGATTTCACCATCAATATAATGATATTTTCGCTAATGCGTACATACAGATTACGGTCTCCACGAGGCCATGATATTCATTTCCACATTCACCATTAAATAATGATTGTAAAAATTTATATTATTAATAATTATGTAATATATGACATAATAATTCTACTTAATAGATATATATATATATATATCTGTATGTACTTATATATATCTTATTCATTCTATATGATATGAAAAGGGAAACAGCATTTATGCGTACGTACGGCCTACCGTCTCCATAAACTGTGTTTTCCATTTCATATATATATCTATTATACATATTTATATTATAAATATATATTATATATAATTCATGTTTTATATTAGGTATGTATGTAAATCATGATCTAAATGATATGATAAATAATAACATGTTAATACACGTACGATAAAAAAGCGATTATTACCCAAAATGTTTATTTAACATGTAAATCATTATTAAATGGGTTGTATAAAATCATAAATGAATCATGTATGATATAATAAATATGAATATGGTTCTGTAATAATTTAATAATATACTATAGTCATTATACAGGAGTTTAAACATACCTTTGACAAAAGGAATGATCAAAGTAAGGGTTAATTTCACAATCTCATTATTATTTGAGGTTGTTTTTACGTAAATATCTACTAGGAAATATTTATTGTCCATGTCCATGATTCATAAAAGTGTTTTCAAAGGGATTAATTTTAAGGGAATCTTCTAATAAAACAAAATTTTATAGGTTTTAAGGATTTATTCTTTTAAACCTTTTTCATTAATTTCTATGTTTTTAAAATGGTTTTTAAGGACTTATTTACATGGACATGAATGTTTTTAAAACGATAATTAATTTCTATAGTATTAATGTGGTATGGGAACATTTGATTCAAAAATTTCATTAAATGTATTTATTTTTAAAATTTCAACTTTTAAATGTCTTTATGAAAAAGGAATATTTCTCTCAATGAGTTTTACAAATCATTTTCATTTATGTCAACATCCTATGATGGATTTTAAACCTATTTAAAGATGATACAAATATTCCATATTGTATTGAAGATCTTTTGATATGTTTGACTATTGATGTGTTATTTTTATACCATTCATGGTTTATGGATAAAATATTGACATTTTGTATGCTAGTTTTATTAATCATGTTTATGTTATGTTTAAACCTTTTCATATGAGGTATGCATTAGACATAGTATGTGACGGGTGGAGCTCACTATAACTCCTAGATGCATCAGTTGGTCTCATGAGACAATCTAGTGTCTTGGCACAAGGCCTTGAAAAAAATCATATTTTTAGTCACGGAAGAAGGCCTTGACTATGTGGTTATGAAGTCCATCATTATGCATAACATAATTTTTAAATTGGCTATTGATATTGCATTTGGTTATTAGACAAGTAGAAAATCCATGAGAATAAGTAAAATGGAATTATTTTAAATTATATTTTCCATATTATGATGAATTTTTAGTTTTAAAGGATTCTGATTTAGTCTTATACATTTCCTTAAATGTTTATTATTTTTATGAAAGTTTCCTTTATACTGTTATACTTACTAAGCATATGAGCTGACCACTTTCTATATTTTATTTTTTCCAGGATGTGAAGAAGTATATTATGACTGACTTTCTGAGATAGTTTAAAGGATATGAATGTGATCAATGGAGACAATGTTGTTGTTGTATTAAATTTTATAATATAATGTGATGTTCATGTATGCAATCTATTTTCCTAGACTGCTTAAATAATTGGTCATTCGAGACTTGATTCCTTGTAATCATGGAAATGTATTAAAATAATGGGCTGATTTCGGGCTTCTGGGGTTGGGGCATTATAGTTGGTATCCACTGAATTTTTGCAATAACATTGGAAATAGATTTAGATATACTTTGATTAAGGAACATTACCCTATGATAGACTTTGAAAATTAGTGTATAAGAACTTCCGAGAATTTTTTTAATGTTAGGATTTTGTGTATTTTCCAAGAAATACATCCTTGTCTGGATATGAGCAGGTAGAGGCGGCTCTAGCACCAATGTACCTTGGAGGGAAAACTCTGACAAGGTGTTTCAGAAATGACTCGGGGTATCCCGGTGCACGATAATGAGAATTTATGCACTTTTGGTTACGACACACCAGGGGGATATTCTTAGGATAATTCATATTTTCATTAAAATCCATTATGATGGATTTAAGAGGAAATACTTCCACAAAGAAAACATTTTTATTATTATGAATTATATAAATAAACAATTAAATTTATGTTTGGTATTATAAAAGTTTGGAATTATGAATTGAGATTCATAAACTAACCTAGTGTATGTCATTGTTTAGAAATGGTGTCCAGTAGATGGAATGGGAACTCCAGCAATACGCATGATCAAAAGAGTAATAAGGATCATATCTTTCATGGTATTAAGCCAATATTTAGAAAGGAAATAATCTCCCATGTATTATCATCATATGAAGAAATAGTATCATGTGTTAATAAGATAAGTAATTAATTTTCTGAGACCTATGTCATTGAAGAGAATCCATAGAATAAAATGATGATAGAGAGAAAGATGGATAAAGGGAATAAGGGAAAGAAGGATTTTCCTATATTTGATAATTGTGGAATGAATCGCCTTGGTAAATGCTTGAAGGGAATGGTAGTTTGTTATATGTTTGGAGAAAAAGGACACTGAGTACGTGATTTCAATGGTATGAAAAAGGATTCAAATGTACAATGTTTCATCTGCAAGGAGTTGGGACACTACGCAAAACAGTGTCCAAATCATCAAAGTATACCCCTAATTCTACTATTGGATAATAATCATGTTTTGATACTACTGATGATGAAGAGGAATAATTTGAGTTCTTATATTTTTATTAAAGTATTGTGTTATTTAAGTTTCTTATTAATTATGTACATGTTATAAGAATTATAGAGTATGTAAGGATTGTTCTGCAGTGTTATTTCATTATGGAGTAGATATTGTGTGGAACCAAGAAAAGTGACACAGTTTCAGGCAAATGTTTTTGAAAAATATATATTTGAGATAAAGATAAACCTTAATATGGTTCTAATACCAAGGTAGTGATTTTGAAATAAGATATGATTGATTTGGATAAATGAAATTGTATATTCTCAACTACCTTGAAACTGATTAGTGATTTTTATATTTCATCATTGTTGGAGTTTAAAACATTTTTTTATATAAGATTTATATCAAATATTCTATAAAGAATAAGGGAGAATGAATGTAATCAATATGGTTTTATGGTCATTCAGGGTGTTACCGTGTTTTAAAATAATACATGATGAAGGTATTCACATGTTATTACGTGGAAAAAGGGATGTTCATTGTGTTTACATTCATTATAAAGTTTGTACTATGAGTTTGGACATAAGTATTTTTGATAAGTCTAATGGTTAAAATGGATCATGTTAGGCAATGGGTACTATTTTTTCTGGTTAAAACACTTCTTAATATTATTTTTGGATTGTTATAAAAATGAAAACTTTGAGGTCGGGCGATAACTCATCGTGTCTGGAAAGGACCAGAGACATAAACCAGCAACCGAAGAGCAACAAGGGTGGATCACCAACCACTGGAATATGTGATGTCCTGGTTTATATAATTCAGTTTTTTTTAATACTCTGTCAAATAAATTATAAATTTGTTATTTTTGGAACCCTATACAATTAAGATAAATAGAATATTTTTGAATTCTATTATCTTTTGGATTGAATGAAGAGTTTGTGGTAGGAATTACTTGAATGATGAAACTCTCATTGTTAAGTATATATAGTTTTTCCTCTTATTATATGAACAAATTAATTCTTAAACTTTAGGTAAGGGATATTAAAACCAATAATGTGTTATCCTAATACCTTATGTTTTGTTGAACTAGTGATATTTTAAATCATCATAGATTGATGACTTGGAGGCCCTCAATTTTAGACTTTTTTGTCATAGATGACCTCAATCAGTCCCTATAAATATTTACCTTTTCCTCCAATTATATTTCACTAATTTCTACCAATATTCTCCTAATCTAGATCATAATTTGGTGGTGACTTTTTATTTCACTTTCCCTCTTTTTATGACTAAATTCTATTAACCCAATTTCCGATGTGGGTTTTCCCCAAAGGCATTTTTCTATTTTTAAAATTTTATTTTCCAAGAACAATTTCAAATTGTGAGGACACAATTTTTTAAAGGGGGGGGAGAATATAACTCACCATTATTTCATAGTATGTTATCTCGTTAAAGTAATTCAATATCTTGGGCTACAAAAAAAACCAAGTTAGAGCGCACCACAACTTACCAAACTAGTCGTTTAAAAAGTTGTTATGAATAATATTAACTACTTTTTGAATATTATATACTCTATATATTTTTAAAATCCATATTATGTGTTTTTAGACATAATATAAGAACAAATTCATTTTTTTAGAAAAAAGAAGTTTTTTTTAATCAATTTTCCCGCCTTTTAAGGGTGAACCCTTTTTTAAAACAAATACTTTACACTTTTATATATTAAATATAATGAAATGAAATTATTATTTAGAAGCAGGACATAAAAATTTACTTTGGATAAATTTTTGGTACTTTTCTGATAACATTCAATTTTTGACAAATAGTGAGAATACTTTATTTTAATTGAAAAAAAAATTAATCGAAATAATTTATAGTGATAAATTATTCATTTTAATGGTTTTTTATTATAATTAGATTATATTTTTATCATTTAATACAATTTAGGTTATTATAAGTAATTTAATTATTAAATTTGATATAAAGACATGTCAATATTTTGAAAGATTTTACTTTTTAAAACACCGCTTTTTGGTTTTGACAACGAGAATTAATTTTAAATTATTTAATGAAACTTCAATGTTTTTTATTTGGTAAAATAGAATTAATTTTTGAATTTGGAATATCAAAATTAGTTTTGGGTGAATATTTGGTATTTTTCTGAAAACATCCAATTTTTTATGAATAGTGAAAAACACTGCGTTATTATTTAAAATCATATTTTTATTTAAATAATAAATTATTTTATTTATATATATTTAAAGCCAAAATAGATATATAATACTGATATAAGTTTAATGTAATTAATTGGAGTCATTTTATAATAAAATAAGATGTATAAATTTTTATTGAATTTTTATTGTCTTTTACCCACCTTCAAGGAGCATTTTCAAATTTGCATAAAACATAATTTTACCACATCTATATGTTAAAATTTTATAATAAATGAGACATGGTTGACATCCATAAGTAAAATTCGGTCCAATAAAATGAAAATAATTTTTTGTGAATAGTGACTGTTGACATTTATTTACCACAGTTAAAAGTAAATAGGGTATCTAAGGGTACAAATGATATTATAATTACCCTAACACATGTCCTAATTCTATTCTATAAGTATATTTTGACCAAGAACAACCTTATGAATAAAATATGGTCCTTTAGATCCAATTGGAATAGATTAGAACATTTATTATTATTTTATTTAAAGAAGAGTTAAAAGTTTTAGATTCATCGCTTATTAAGTAAACCAAGTTTAATATAGGGTTATAAATAATATAAATTAGACTATAAATATTCATTAGAATGTTAAAAATATTACCTAAATATATGTATATTATTTATAATCTCTAGATATTAAATAATTAAATTTAGTTATGACACAATGATGGTGCAATAATTACCATGTCAATAAAAGATTAAAATAATCGATATTTTAAATATCCAAATAAATGGAAATTGAGACTTCTGATGGATTAGAATAATTTTTTAGGTTAATATGACATGTTAGGGTTTATTAAATTACATTTTTTCTTTGTGATAAGTCTGTTATGACTTTCACAAAAACAAATTACCAAAGAGTGTGAAAATTGACATAAATTAGTTTTTTTAATACTATATTATTGGTTGATATAATATTCCTAAAAATATAAGGATTGGAAAAAGGGATTATATAATATTATACATATCATTAATTAACAACTTGATGTTCTATTTGTTTTTTAGAGTATGTTTATTAACCATATAGTGTAAGAATTGATGATGACATGGTAAAAGATAAAATATTTAACTAAGTGTTAAATCTAAATGATAAGGGTAAAATGGTAACCTAAAATTGTCTAAATCCTATTGATTGAGCTCATTTAGACATATAACCTTCTAAGGGTCTAAATAATTTCATTTGGGGAAATTATAAAGATAATAGTATTGTATAATAAATTAGTATTTTCATTTTTTCTAAATGTGACCATCACCCCTTTATAAAAGGGAACTTCCCCTTCTCTCAAAATGTCACCTCCAGATCCATTTGGCTCGCCAAAACCCACCCAAATATCATCCCAACTTCCCTCAAATGAACCTAGAGTTTTTATTTTTTTTAGAAATCCATCCTAAGGATGAGTTTTGATCATCTAAAAAGGAAACACCCGAAGAAGAGGTAATTATTTCACCACCCTCTTCCAAGTTATTTTCTTCTTTCACTTCCTATTTGTTGGTTGTTTCCATACCAAAATAATAAATCCATTACCTCCTACATACTGTGAAGTTATTATAAATATGGTACAACCATATTCATTATTCTCTCCATCTTACAAATTACAAATTCACCGTACGTGCGTACGTACGGCTTACCGTCTCCATGTTGTGGTGTAGTTTGTTATTCAAACAATTATTTATTTGGATGGGTATAATAATGAGTATAAAAAATGTAAATAATAAATATAACATGGTAATTATTATTTATATATGATATAACATCCAATTACATATGATTTCACCATCAATAGAATGATATTTTTGCTCGTGCATACGTACAGATTATTGTCTCCACGATGTGATGTGATTCATTTCCACATTCACCATTCCCTGATGACTGTAAAAATATATATTATTAATAAGTATGTAATATATGAAATAATAATTCTACTGAATAGATAAATATATATATATATATACTTATATATATCTTATTCATTCAATACGATATGAAAACGGAAACATCGTTTATGCGTACGTACGGCCTACTGTCTCCATAAATGGTGTTTTCCATTTAATATATCTATCTATTATACATATTTATATTATAAAAATATATGATATATAAATAATGTGTTATATTCTGGATGTATGTAAATCATTATCTAAACGACACGATCAAGAATAATAAGTTAAAACATGTACGATAAAGAAATTGATTATTACCAGAAATGTTAATTTAACCGGTAAATCTTTATTAAATGGGTAGTATAAAGTCATAAATGAATCATGTAAGTTATAATAAATATGAATATGGTTATAGTATAATTTAATAACATAATATGGTCATTATATAGGATTTTAAACATACCCTTGACCAAAGGAAAGTGCAAGGTGATTGTTAATTTCACAATCTCATTTTTATCCGAGGTTGTTTTTAAATTAATATAAAATGGGACATATTTATTAATCATGTACATGTTTCATAAAATTGTTTTCAAAGAGAATCTTTTTATGGGACTCTTTTAAAAAAACATCATTTTAAATTTTTTTAATATTTATTATTCTAAACCATTATCATTAATTTCCATGTTTTTAAAATGGTTTTATGTATTTATTGATATGGACATGAATTTTTATAAAATCTTAAATCATTTCAAAAGTTTCAAAGTGGTATGGGAAAATTTTATTCAACAATTCTTTTAAATTTATTCCATTCTAAATTGTGTGACTTTTAAATGTTTTCATGAAAAAAGTATATTTCTCTCAAACAGTTTTTTAAATCATTTTCATCTATGTCAAAATCCTATGATCATTTTTAAACTTGTTTGATGTTGATACAAATCATTTTTATTATATTGAAGGTTTTGTGATATGTTTGAATGTGGATGTGTTAATTTTATACCATTCATTGTTTATGGATAAATTATTGACATTTCTTAAACTAGTTTTAATACGAATGTTTATGTTTGGTTTAAACCTTTTCATATGAGGAATGCATTGGACTTAGTAAGTGACAGGTGGAGCCTGCTATCACTCCTAGATGAATCAGTAGGTCTCATAAGATAAACTAGTGTCTTGGAACAAGGCCTTTAAAAAATGTTATTTGTAGTCTTGGCACATGTCCTTGAAAATGCGGTTATTGTAGGATCTAAATAATGATGTAGATGCTCAATATACAAGAGGGGGGTGAATTGTACACTTTAAAAATTCGTTTAAACAAAGGAAAGAGCTATTTTTAACAAAGTTAAACTAGGAAAATTCACAACACCTCTATCACCAATTGAAAACTTGGAAAAAGGAATAAAGTTATAAACTTCAAGTCCTATGTACTTTCTTAAAACTGGAAAGAGATTCTGAAAGTAGGTTCCGGAAATATGGTTCCGGAAATTGAAACTTAACAAAAAAATTACAAAATGAGATTCTACCTTAAAGTGTATAGAATCTAAATGAAACAGAGTACAAGTAAGGAAGTATAATAAAGTTATACATTCCTTATAATACAAAATGCAGCGGAAACAAACAAGTAGTAAAACTACACGTAACAAGATATAAGTCTTTTAACCCAAAGAGAAGGGTATCCAACAACCTTGGATAAAGGTCCCTTGATTTATACTTTAAAGCAAGTCTATCTTACCCACACCAGGGTAACCATCGATATGAAGATCGAAGTCTCTGTCTTGCTATTCCCGTAAGCCCTCAACTTCAAGGTAGTTGGCAACCTCTATCTTCCTCAGCAAGGAATCCCTTGAACTTCAAGGTAGTCGGTACCTCTGTCTTCCTATCCCCGAAAGTCCTCGAATGTAATCACCAACATTCGGAGTCGCACAATTCTTTGAGAGTTAATAAGAGCATCTCTCTCTAGAAATCACTTCAAGCATGTAATCACATGAGTCGAAGATCAGTCAGCATTTCAGCATTAAGCTCTTTCAAATGAGCTCCTATTTATAAGAAAGGTCGGCCTCCTTTCCAACGGTCATATTTTCCTTAAAAATCGGAGGGACCTGTACACATGTAACTTAACCAACGGTTAGTTTATAACAGAATAGATGACATTATTTTATAACAAAACAAGTGTAACAGAATGTATGATATTGTTTAAAATCTAACTTAAAAGTTCGGAGTGAAGGTTTGGAGTGTAAACAAAAATAATTTTTCGGAGTCTAAATAAATTCGGAGTGTATAAAAACAAATATTATCAAATTCTATTTAATAGGTGAATTCAGAATGAGAATTCGAAATGAGAATTCGTCAACAGAATTTTTAATAATAATTCATCATCAGAATTCGTAATGAGAATTCATCATCAGAATTCGTAATGAGAATTCGTCATCAGAATTCGCAATGAGAATTTGTCATCAGAATTCGTAATGAGAATTCGTATCCAGAATTCGTAATGAGAATTTGTCATCAGAATTCATAATGAGAATTCGTCATCAGAAATCATAATGAGAATTTGTCATCAGAATTCATAATGAGAATTCGTATCCCGAATTCGGAGTAGAACTTTATCAGAGTTCGTATCCAGAATTCAGAATGAAACTTCATTACAGTTCTCATTTGGAATTCGGTACTTAAAACAGAATGTTTCATATCAAAGTTTTAAATGATTCTGAGAATATAGAAATGAATCTGATATTTATACTTAAGAAATATATGAATGAAAATATGATAAGGAAAATTTTTCTTACAAAAGCGATCTTCCTTATAAAAGCGATTTTCCTTATAAAATCGATTTTCCTTATAAAAGCAATTTTCCTTATAAAAGCGATTTTCCTTATAAAAGCAAGTTTCCTTATAAAAGCGATTTTCCTTATAAAAGAAATTTTCCTTATAAAAGTTATTTTCCTTAAAAAAAGGTATTTGTTATTTTCAAAACAAGAAGGAATGGAAAAGTCATAAGGAAAATCTTATTGACTCAACAATCTCCCCCTTTTTGGAAAGCACAAACATCCCTATGAAAAATAAAGTCTAAGAAGAAAGAAAACATTAAGGCTTATCTCCCTTTGATTATGGATGTTGATGAATACGACTAACTCCCCCTTAGGCTTTGAAATAGTAAGGATCGTATTCTAGATTTCCGGAATGATATTTCATTAAGAATAAGAAAGCCTTCTTTAATGAAAAACTCCCCCTTAGATAAACTCTATTAGATTTTGTTTTCTTTCTCATCCTTTGTTAAGATTATTTTTTCCTTTATTAGGGTTCTTTTCCTTCTCCCCCTTTGTGATTTTCAAAAATAATTCAAGGGAATAGAAAATATAACAAAGTACCTGAAAAATTAGTAGCAACAACAAAAGAAACGAGCAAGCACAATTTTCATTAAGTTTGAAAGCTCAACAACAAAGAAGTTTAGAGACAACAAAAGATCAGATCTGTCTATTTTGGATCTTTTTCCTTCGCTATGATACCCTTAAGAATAGTCATTATCTTCTTCAAGTCTTTATGGTCTTCCTCGACTTGCTTATCTAACACAACAATTCTTGCATTTTGAGCTTCAATCTTTTCTTCCTGGGCTTGATGCATTTCATCCTAAGCCTTCAAGATCTGTTCTTTCTTTAAAAACTTCTCTTCAATCTCAATATGATGATCCCTTTCATACTTCCATTTTTGAGAAACAGAATTCAGCTTCCCATTCAGGTTCTCTAACTTCTTGAATCCGAAAATTCATTTCATCTGTCAACTTTTCTTCAAAGGATGATGTTAGTTCATTTATCTTCTTGTATTCTGTCTCAAAGTCATCCTTCACATTATCTTGGAATTCATCAAAGATCCTCATCTCTTCTACAGTCTTCCTTGACCAACTAGTCATCCTCTTGCACGATCTTTTGTGGGCTTCATAGCCGACAAAGAAAGTTTTGAACTGAACCTCTATCTCCACACATTTGTCCATAACCATGGATACAGAGTCTGTTTTCTGATTCAAAGCATGTTGGAGCATCTGGAATCTAGAATCAATACTTGAGAAAGTCGGAATAGAACCTACCAACTTCATTAAAGACTGAACAACAAATTCATGCCCCAATGAAGATGACTCTGAATCCGAGACTTTGCTTGGAGAATTTTCTTCTTAAAAATGCTCAACCTTGTTCTTAGAATAACTACCCACTTCCCTTATCTTTACAACTACTGAGCTCGGGGTATCAAGAACAAGTTTATTTCCCTTGTCCTTTTTCGAAATGGTTTCTTGTTCCGAAGATCAATTTTCACTGTCCGAAACTTGAACAACATTGTCTTCATCATCATCAACTTTCTGAGCACCACCTTCTGCGTTCTCCATTTGAGCAATATCATGTAGATGTTTTTCTTCCTCTGCATGATAGGGTAATTATTCATTTCCTTTATCCTCATCCTTTCCTTGAGTGACTAACTTATAAGACTCAACATCTGATGTTCGGAGTGAAAAATGTTCCGAACGTGTCCCTTTATAATCATCTACTTGTTTAAAAACATCTAGGGTGTCACCACTAACTTAAGCAACTTCATGTTCCTCTTCCACTTTCTCTATCTGCTCAACTTCATCAAAAGGCTTTGCTACTGCCTCTTCTGGAGTGACAAAGTTTCTTCCTGGAGTCTCAGGTAGAGAATCCAGAGAGAAAGATCTCGGAACATGAATGTTTCTGGAAGCCATCTCAGTAAACTTTAACAAAGTTTGAACTACCACAGCTTCAGACATCTTCTTCTTAAGATTCTTTTCTTTCACTTGTTTTTCAAGCTTATCTGTAGTCTTTTCTTTCAAGGCCTTAGCCTCTGCAGGATCCAAGCCAAACTGAGGCTTCGCTTGGATTCTATTCTCTTTGATTTCCCTCCACTTAGCAACTACCTCGTCTGGGTAAGCTTTCTTATTCTTCGGTTTTGTAGGTGAGGAATGAAGTTCCTTATATTTGGGATTAACTGCTGCAACTTCAACTTCTTTCAACTTCCTCTTCTTCATTGGCTTAGATGATTCAGGTTCAACAACTTTTAGAACTGTTTCTTCTTGAGTAGGTAAATCAAAAAACTGACCAGTCTTCTTGTCGAAGGCTACATCCATTCTTTTGAGAGTAACATCACCCACCAACATAATCTTGCAAACTCTTGGCTTAGCCTTTCAAGCCTCCTTGAAAGACTCAAGGCACCGAACTATCAACTTTGAGAGGATTGCTGGATACATTATGATCTGAGCTCTCAAATTCCCTTTATTAACATTCTCAAGAGTAATAAGAATGTGTTTCGTCGGATTAAACTTCCTTTGATTTATCAGAAAATATATGATATAAATCTCACTCTTCTTCAGACTATCTTTTTCACCCTTTCTTGGTATGATAAGACCTTATACCCATAATTCTAGAATCTGGAAATTCATGGACAAAGAAGTAATCTTCGGAGCTTTTTCATCTGACAGTCTGAGAGTCACTAATGCCTTTTCCTTGTTAAAGCTTCCCTTTGAATCCGGAAAAACATGAGAAATGAACTCATATTCTCCTTCATTGTTCAGCCCTACCAAGCTGGATGCCTTGGCATAAGAAAGTTTATAAGTCTTTCCATAAGACTTAAACGACAATTTATCCTTGCCATCTTCTTTATAGAAGGAAACTGTCTCATAGAACTCTACAAGCAAATCCGAATAAACTTCATCTTGATTTATGGTCTTAGACACAACAACATCTTCCCATCCGTTAAGATTTATGTTCATGGATATAAGAGAATCATACTTATTGAAGAAATCAGGATGAACAAACCATTCTCTATATACTAACCACTTGGAAATCGGCGTAGAGGAATACATGTCTTGAGAAGCTACTTCTACAGACATTCGGATCTGAAGACCTCTGAGAAGTTCGGAATGGAGGAATCTGAAGTTCGGAACGGCTTTAAAATAGAGAGGCAGAGCTTCGAGACACTGGAGCTTGAAAACCGATATGGGACAAAAATTTGGGGTCCCCTTTATATAGGCAATGAGAAGACGGTTCAACTTCCTCAGTTGATCGAACGGTTGTGACAAGCTGAGATCTGATCTGACGGTTGAAAACCAATTCTCAAGAAAACATGAATCCGATCTTTTGAGGTTTTTATTAAAACAAAGAATTAAGAAAACTATAATCCGAAAACAAAATATAAGAATATGCCAGCAAGTAAAGTATGATTACGAAAACATGAGTAAGGAAATCATACCTTTCGGATTGGCTTAGGAGGATTATTCTTAATGTGTAACATTCTTAAGAAAACTACAAAAAAAAATTTACTATGAAAAGACAAAGTTCACAAAACTCACTAAGAAAAACAAACTCAGTACGGAAAACTCAGTACGAAAATTTCATTAAAAAATATGAAAACAAAAAACACATTATGAAAGATTCGGTACAAAAATCTAGTTATGAAAATACCAGTATGAAATTTTCCATTCCGGAAGTTTTCAAAACGAAAATTTCCATTCCAGAGGTTTTCTATACGAGAATATCCATTCGGGAAAATTTTAGTTCCGGAAATTCCCTTTCCGGAATTTTAGTTCCGAAAATATTGAAAAGAAAACTATCTCTGAAAAATTTAGTTACTCTAAAAATCAAATTTACTCCCTCTATGAAAAGGAGTTTATTATTATAAGGAGACTTTTTCAACAGAAAGTTAATGAAGAATGATTACCTTATAGTTATCATTCCTATATTTTGTTTAATGTATTCAAATCTATCAGAAGGAAAATATTTTGTGAAAATATCAGCAAGTTGATCTTGCATTCCAATAAACTGTAGAATAATATCTCTTTTTAGTGTGTGATCCCTAAGAAAGTGATACCTAATATCTATGTGTTTTTCACGAGAGTGATGTGCAGGGTTATTACATAAGGCAATGGCACTTGTGTTATCACACAAAATTTGAGTTTTAGTAAAACTCAAGCCATAGTCTGTGAGTGTGTGTTGCATCCACAAAACTTGAGCACAACAACTTCCAGCTGCTACATATTCAGCTTCAGCAGTGGAGAGTGCTACAGAATTTTGCTTCTTGCAAGACCAATAAACTAAAGAATCTCTTAAGAAATGACAAGTTCTAGATGTACTCTTTCTATCCATTCTACACCAACCAAAGTCATCATCAGAAATGCTTTTTAGAACAAAATCATTTCCCGAAGTATAAAATAATCCTAGATCCATGGTTCCCTTAAGGTAGCGAAATTTTTTTTTACTGCCTTTAAGTGAGATTCCTTAGGATTGGATTGATATCTTGCACATAAGCATATAGAGAACATTAAGTCTGGTCAACTAGCAGTTAAGTAAAGTAAACTTCCTATCATACCTCTAAAAGATGTTTGATCTACTGGTTTCCCAGCTTCATCAAGATCTAGAGAGTTTGAGGTACCGATAGGAGTACTTATACTCTTAGTGTTGTCAAAACCATACTTTTTTAGAAGATCTTTAATATACTTATGTTGAGATATGTAGGTTCCTTATGGTTTTTGAGAAATTTGAAAACCAAGGAAAAAATTAACTCACCCATAATACTCATTTCAAACTCAGATTTCATTAGACTTGCAAAAGGGTCGGTTAAAGATTGCTGAGTTGAACCAAATATGATGTCACCAACATAAATTTAAACAATCAAAACATTTTTCTTATCTTTCTTTATAAAAACGGTTGGATCTGCGTTTCCCTTAACATAAATATTTTGAAGCAAAAATCCAGTGAGTCTATTATACCATGCTCGTGGGGCTTGTTTAAGACCATACAGAGCTTTGGTAAGTCTAAAAACATGACCAGGATGTTTTGTATCTTCAAAGACAATAGGTTGTTCAACAAAAACTTCCTCTTGGACATAACCGTTAAGAAAATCACATTTCACATCCATATGAAAAAGTTAAAAATTAAAGAACACTGTAAAGGAAAGTAGAATACGGATATATTTAAGTCTAGCTACTGGAGCATAGTTTTCTTCATAGTCTATTCCCTCTTGCTGATTATAGCCTTTAGCAACAATTCTAGCTTTATTTC
Organism: Viscum album; assembly: GCA_963277665.1. Lineage (NCBI taxonomy): Eukaryota > Viridiplantae > Streptophyta > Magnoliopsida > Santalales > Viscaceae > Viscum > Viscum album. The sequence continues at coordinate 136,057,406 of OY728141.1, forward strand.
TTACTATGACTCCATTTTCATCACATTTGTTTTTGAAGACCCACTTTACTTCAATAACAGAAGTTTCCTTAGGTCTTTCAACTATGGTCCAGACTTTATTCCTTTCGAATTCATTTAGTTCATCTTGCATAGCTTTGATCCAATCATCATCACCTAAAGCTTCATCAGTTCTTTTAGGTTCTAATTGGGAAAGAAATTCTAGATGTTCTACTTCATTTATTAAGGAACTTCTAGTCCTTAAAGGTTGATTTACATCACCAATGATACTATCACTGGGATGATTCTTAAGAAACACCTTATTTGGGTTTCGAAAAGCCTGTTCATCAACATTGGGTAGAAAGTCTTCTGGGGTAAATCTTTCAGAAGTATCTTCTTGATCATTATCCTTATCAGGAGGTTCTTCTATCAAAGGTTGACAATGGGTTTTTGAAAACACATCCGAGGATGTATGCTGGGATGGTTTAAAAAAGGATCAAACTCATCAAATTTTACATGCACTGTTTCTTCAACATTACAAGTATTTTTATTAAAAACTCTATAAGCCTTAGAAGTTGTGGAATAACCTAATAAAATTCCTTCATCAGATTTTGGTGCAAATTTATGTAAGTTATCTTTAGTATTAAAAATGAATACTTTTCAACCAAAAACCTTGAAGTAGGATAGTCTTGGTTTTCTACCATTCCATAGCTCATAAAGAGTTTTATTAAGAAAAGGTCTAATCAAAACTTGATTTATAGTATAGCAAGCAGTACTTACATCTTCAGCCCAGAAATGTCTAGCTATAGAATATTCACTCAACATGGTTCTAGTTATCTCTTGAAGAATTCTATTTCTTCTCTAAACTACACCATTCTACTAAGGAGTTCTATGTGATGAAAAATTGTGATTAATACCTTTTTTACTACAAAAAGCTTCAAAATCAGAATTTTGAAATTCTCCTCCATGATCACTATGAATAGTTTTCAATGGAAGGTTTTTCTCATTTTTAACATGAGCTCTAAAAATTTTGAAATAAGAAAAAGCTTCAGATTTCATTGCTAGAAAATAAACCCAAGTAAATCTAGTGTAATCATCAACTAGAACAAACACATAGTATTTTCCTCTAATACTTCCAGTTTGTATTGGACCAAAAATATCCATGTGCACTAACTGCAACGCCTCAGTTGTTGAGACTTCACCGATCGATTTAAAACTAGATTTATGTTTCTTTCCATATTGACAAGGTTCACAAACTTTAGAAGAATCAAATCTAAGCTCTGGTAGATCCTTAACTAGTTTCTTCTTAGTGAGTTTACATAGGTTTCTAAGGTTAAAGTGACCTGGTATTCTATGCCATAACCAGGAATGATCTTCCATTGCACTTAGGCAAGGTAAATCATGGCTCCTGAGGTCTTCTAAATTTAAGGTGTAAACATTCTCATGCCTATTGGATGAGAGAATAAATTCTTCCTTGTAATTGTGAACTAAGCACTTATCATTCCTAAAATTCACAAGGTAACATTCATCACATAACTGACTTATCCTAATGAGGATGTGCTTAAGACCCTTAACAAAAAGAACATTTTAAATCAATGTTTTTCCTAAAAGAACTATATTACCAATACCAATAATCTATCCCTTATCATTGTCTCTGAAATTTACCTTTCCTCCTTTCGTTTTGATAATCTTTTCAAAATAGCTTTTGTTACCAGTCATGTGTCGGGAACATCCAATATCCATGTACCATGTATTGTTGCTGGTACTCTCTTTATTTTCCTGAAATCAAGAAGAGAATTAGACTTTCAGAATCCAAACTTGTTTGGATCCGAGATTTCCAGATAACAAAATTTTAGGTACCCACATCGTTTTAGAAAAGTAAGATTTGTGAAATCCTAGTGATTGGGTTTTGTTTAAGGAATAATTCTTTGCCTAATGACCACCACATTGACACTTAAGTACAAAATGGGGCACTTTGAGGAACAAAATAATTGTTACTAAAAATTGGTTTTTCTTGGGTATAACCAAATCCAGATTTATTTCTTAAAGGTCATATTTGAGAATACATTTTATCAAAATTTTCCTTACCATGGGTAAAGTTTGATAAACACTTCTTTAAGGAAAAAATTTCGGACTTGAGTTTTATAACCATGTTTTTATCCTCAAAATCATTAGTTTTAGAACTAGATCTAGGCTCAAAGAAACATTTCTTAGAAATTACTTTTTTAACTCTTTAGAATGTTTGTTCTTCTCAGAACTTACTTCCTCAAGATTATTTGAAATACTTTCAAAATCAGAATTTTTTTTAACAAGATCTTTAGAATGATCTGATATCTCTTTTGTAAGAATATTATTCCTAGAGTTTTCCTTATGAAGTTTTTTATTGAGTTTGGAATTCTCAATTTCAAGAGGTTCATCAAACCTAGAAACATATTCATAAGTAGGTAAATTAATATCTTCATCAGAAGAGGATTCTTCATCTGAAGAGTTATAATACTTACTATCATTAGAATTTAACAAAAAATTGGTCAATGATTCAGCATTTCGTACCTTAGCCATAAAACAATGATTATCAATAGGTAATCTGGCTATTAGACCAATATTCTTATGTCTTGAAGATTTGTAATCAAAAGATTCATCTGAAGAGTCACCACCACTGGCACTCTAGGTATCATTTGCTTTTAGCACTTTCTTAGATCTGGCACTATAATACTTCTTTCTTTTCTTGTCTGAATGTATTTCTTTCCATTCTTTCTTTTTGAGCAAAGGGAAATCTGGTCTAATATGTCCAGCTCTCTTGCATTCATAACAAGTAACTTCTCCATCTTTTCTATCTTTCCTTTCCTTCTTCTTATACTTGGATTGAAAATTCCTCTGACCAGCTATCTTGTTCATCCTTCAAGCAAGATTTTCTAACTCACTTTCAGAGCCTTCACTCTCACTAGATTCGGATTGGAAATTAACTTTCTTAGACTTGGATCTGGTTACTCTCTCAGGAGTCTTAGCTTTCATCTGATTTGATGTTGTTATAAAATTAACAGTAGAATTTCCATTTTTCTTTTTAATGTTGTCAGCATCTCTCTTCATTCTCATTTCATGTTGGAGAAGAGTTCCAAATAACTCATCAAGATAAATTTGAGTAACCATCCTGTTCTCATCTATAGTAGTTCTTTTGGACTCCCACTCATTAGGCATAATATCAATTATCTTTTCCACAAGTGCTTCATCATCTAACCCTTTCTCTCCCATAGACTGTAAGCTATTTAAAATAATCATAAATCTCTGTTGAACATTACAGATTGGTTCACCATAAGGAAAATTGAAGCCATGGTATTCAGCTCTAAGCATAGATTTCCTAGTTTCGATCACTTTAGAAGTTCCAAAGTGTGTAACTTCTATCTTCTTCCAGATACAATTAGCTTCTTCACAAGAGGAAATTTGGCTATATATATTTCTAGTCATTGAACAAATTAAGGTATTGTGTACCTTATAATTGAGTTGATACTCTTGATTTTCTTGGTTAGTAAAAGTTCTAACTTCTATATCATGAATTTTATAATCACCAGTAAGCATAACCAAGTTTTCCACTCCAGTATTGATAACAAAAGTCTTCATTCGATCTCTCCATTATTCATAGTCATTACCATAAAATATTGGTGGTCTTGTAGGATTTAGATTATCAATAGAACCAACATTAATTCCAGTCATACTTAAAAACCATTGTCACACAAACTTGTTAGTAGAAAAAGTTCGTAATAACAAAGTTTGGAATGACAAAATTCAGAATGAGAAAGTTCGGAATGAGAAAGTGAGCAAGAAAAACGTATACGTGAGTACAAGTATTTTAGAGACCTCCTATGATACCAATTGTAGGATCGAAATAATGATGTAGATGCTCAATATACAAGAGTGGGTGGTGAATTGTACACTTTAAAAATTCCTTTAAACAAAAGAAAGAGCTAAGTTTAACAAAGTTAAACTAAGCAAATTCACAACACCTCTAACACCAATTGAAAACTTGGAAAAAGGAATGAAGTTATTAACTTCAAGTCCTATGTACTTTCTTAAAACTGGAAAGAGATTCCGAAATTAGGTTCCGAAAATATGGTTCCGGAAATTGAAACATAACAAAAAATTACAAAATGACATTCTACCTTAAAGCATATAGAATATGAATGAAACAGAGTACAAGTAAGGACATATAAGAAAATTACACTTTCCTTATAATACAAAATGCAACGGAAAAAAACAAGTAGTAAAACTACAAGTAACAAGATATAAGTCTTTTAACCCAAAGAGAAGGGTATCCAACAACCTTGGATAAAGGTCCCTTGATTTATACTTTCAAGGAAGTCTGTCTTACCCACACCAGTATAAGCCATCAATACGAAGATCAAAGTCTCTGTCTTTATATCCCCGAAAGCCCTCAACTTCAAGGTAGTTGGCAAACTCTGTCTTCCTCAGTAAGGAATCCCTCGAACTTCAAGGTAATCGGCACCTCTGTCTTCCTATCCCCGGAAGTCCTCGAATGTAATCACCAACATTCGGAGTCGCATGAAGATTTGAGAATTAATAAGAGCCTCTCTCTTTGGAAATCACTTCAATCATGTAATCACATGAGTCGAAGATCATTCAGCATTTCAACATTGAGCTCTTTCAAATTTGCTCCTATTTATAGGCAAGGTCGGCCTCCTTTCCAACGGTCATATTTTCCTTAAAAATCGGAGAGACCTGTACACGTGTAACTTAACCAACAGTTAGTTTATAACAGAATAGACGACATCATTTTATAACAAAACAAGTGTAACAGAATGTATGACATTGTTTAAAGTCTAACTTAAAAGTTCGGAGTGAGGGTTCGGAGTGTAGACAAAAATAATTTTTCGGAGTCTAAATAAATTCGAAGTGTATAAAACAAAGATGATCAGATTTTGTTTAATAGGTGAATTCGGAATGAGAATTCGGAATGAGAATTCTTCAACAGAATTCATAATGAGAATTCATCATCAGAATTCGTAATGAGAATTCATCATCAGAATTCGTAATGAGAATTCGTCATCGGAATTCGTAATGAGAATTTGTCATTAGAATTTGTAATGAGAATTCGTATCCAGAATTCTTAATGATAATTCGTCATCAGAATTCGTAATGATAATTCGTCATCAGAATTCGTAATCAGAATTTGTCATCAGAATTCGTAATGAGAATTTGTATCCAGAATTTGGAGTAGAACATTATCAGAGTTCATATCCAGAATTCGGAATTAAACTTCATTACAGTTCTCATTTGGAATTCAGTACTTAAAAAATAATGTTTCATATCAAAGTATCAAATGATTTCGAGAATATAGAAATGAATTCGAAATTTATACTTAAGAAATATATGAATGAAAATATGATAAGGAAAATTTTTCTTACAAATGTGATCTTCCTTATAAAAGCGATTTTCTTTATAAAAGTGATTTTCCTTATAAAAGAAATTTTCCTTATATAAAAGAAAATTTCCTTATAAAAGAAATTTTCCTTATAAAAGTGATTTTCCTTATAAAAGCAATTTTCCTTATAAAAGCGATTTTCCTTATAAAAGCAATTTTCCTTATAAAAGAGATTTTCCTTAAAGAAAGGTGTTTGTGATTTTCAAAACAAGAAGGAATGGAAAAGTCATAAGGAAAACCTTATTGACTCAACAGTTATGCATTCTGACATTATGCATTCCATCATTATAAAATTGGCTATTGATATTGCATGTGGTTATTAGAATAGTAGAATATCCATACGAATAAGTAAATGGAATTATTTTGATTAATATTAGACATATTATGATGAAGTTCAAGTTTAAAAAGATTTTGTATTAGTCTTATACATTTCTTTAAATATTTATACTTATTTATGAAATTTTCCGCTATATTTTTATCTTTATTGAGCATGTAATCTCATCCCTTTCTATGTTTTATTTTTACCAGGATGTGATGAAGTATATATTATGACGGACCTAGAGGGATAGTCTAAGGGATATTAATGTGGTAAATAGGTACAATTCTGCTGTTGTATTTCATTTTATAATGTAATGTAACATTCTTGTATGAAATCAATTTTCCATGACTTCTAAAATGATCTGTCCTTTAGGACTTGATTCCTTGTAATCATGCCAATGTTTTAACATAATGCACCTACATCGGGCTTCTATGGTCAGGGCAATACAATACATCTGGTACAAGGATGTAGAGGATGAATATATAATGAAAAGTACATAGAATCCTCTATTTTCTATTATAAAAATGGGTTAGTATATGTTGACGTATTTGGTACTTGTTGAGTGTTAAATGAAAAAATGTGCAGTTGGGTTTGGAAAAATAATTGAGCTTTGCACTGGATTTTATGTTTTCTACTTATCTATAGAGTGTAGAGACCTAAGAATTAGGGATTCAAGTTTTTCTCACTTCTTGGGAATACTTTCTAGGACACTGGGGGTTTTACATGTTAGGCGGTTTAAATTCAACTCCATGCCAAGTGATGTGACATGGTGATCGTGGTTTGTGTAATGACGCATGTGCATTTATGTTGGCTCTGAACTAGATAGTTTGAGAGTGGCTAGTCCTTATTCTCAATATCTATGGAAATACTATGTGTAGAGAGTCACATCATTTCTATTTAAATCTGTCCTTCTAGGTAGAATGATCACAATCAAGGACCATTCAGAAATGGTAATTTTTACTTTAATGCTTATGAGGCTATCGAGTCTTCTTTCACGTTGATGCTTTCTTTTCTACACAACATTGTTGTGGTTGCCCATGTGCGCATCCATTGTGAGGAATCAATCATCATTGATGGAACTCAGTGTCAAAATGGGATCTATCAAGGGAATATTTTTGGATAAAGGCATTGTTGTTAGATAAATGATGATGTGTTCGAAATTGAAGTCATGTTTCTTTCAAGTGGTCGGCCAGTAGTGGATCAGGTGTCCTTTCCAGGTAATCCTTGAAATTCTATAATTTTACTCTTCCTTAAGAGTTGTACATGTCCCATATCTAGGAATTTTTCTAGATGCACTAAGAGAGAATTGGTTATAATCTACTTTATAGTTGAAAGTTGTTGGGAATGTTCTTCATCTCTTTCTATATTATTTGTTGGATGCACTGTTTTAGAAGAGTATTTGGGTAATACTAAGTGATATTTGGGGTTCCTTGTAGGAACTCATTGGATAGACTCCTGGATGCATGTCACTTTCTTTGACATGACCACTAGGTTGATGCTTCTCTGGTATCATTTAGTGTTCTTATACAGAGTTTTGGCCCTATACCAATATCACACTTATAATAGAGAGTATGGACCACCTTTATGAGTTCCTTGGACTACATGTAGATGAATTTGAGGTTATCCTAGACATATAGTGAATCTTAGATGAGATGCATTAAAATAGGAAATGATTCTATTGGATGGATCTAGATTACCCTTTTTCTCATGTTGTAGATTGACCTTTTAAAATGATCAGTGGATTATTTGATAAAGGAGTGTCCATGAGAGTCTGGTATGTGCTTTAATTAATGGGATCATTGTGGGATCCTAGTTCCTTGAGAGAAGGAATTGTGTTAATTTTGCAATATAGTATCCTTCTAATAGGGGTGTTTCTGAGATTAGTCATCCAACAACGCTTTGACTCATTATCCTTATTGTTCCCCATGTATGGTTTGAGGGAACCAGTTTGAAAACTTCACAAGTTAATGGGGGGTGTTGTGAAAGACTTCAATATCTTTCTTGGGATGATTGTGTGACCAGTTTTGATGATGTGGATCAAGGTTCGTCCATTTATTGCAATAAATCCACTCTTATGACTGATATTGTGTTTAAGTTTACCCAGTTTAAGGAAATAATTCATATATCATCAATGAAATGATCATGGGTGTTATTTTTTGTGGTGTTATGATTGTGAGGTGTCTTGGTAATGATGTTGTTTGAGTTATTCTTAACTAGATCATGAAGGTTTCACTTTTTATTTCCGATCAAGTAATCATTGGGTGTTGATGATCTTGGGAGGTTGTACACTCATGAGATTGTATGACTACAATGGGGAAGGTATTCTATGATTTCTTATTTGGACACCCAGTTTACTTATGACTTCCATTAAGGGATACATAGGGCTTGGTGTGCATAGGTTCTCATAATCATAGCTTACATCACCCAGACAGATGGCCAATCAGAATTCATGATTCAGGTGCTGGAGGATTTGCAGTGGGCATGTGTCCTAGGTTTTAGGGGTTCGTAGGAAAGACACATACTCATGGTTGAGTTCTCCTATGACAATAAAATTTCGGAAACTATTTTGATGGTTCTATATGAGACATTTACGGTATACCATGATGGTTATGCTTGTGTTGGCTGGAGGCATGAGTGATAGCAATATTGGGACCTCATCCTGTCTAGGAGACCACTCAGGAGGTGTAGTTGATTCGGAAGCAGATGGATAATACAAAATATCATCATAAATCATACACTGATCACCACAGATAACATTTAGATTTTGAGGTCTGGGATCAGTTTTTCCTATGTGTTACACCAAGGATATAATACAAGAGAATTTTCAGATAGTGTAAGCTTTCTCTAAGATTCGTCTCGCTGTTCAGGATTCTAGAGAGAGATATTTGAGTTTCATATCTGTTTCAGTTGCCTCAGAGGTTCCATTATCGTGATTTCATCCTTTCTTCTAAGTTATTATGTTACATTTTAGACCCTAGTATTGATTTTCAACCCCAATGTTTGAGTTACCAGTAGATGCATCCTTTTACAAACATCCTATATGAATTATGGATCGTAGCCTGAAAGTTATATGTGTCCAGTCTGTTCCTTTTTTTGGGTTCTATTGAAGAATAACCAAGCATATGACAAGTTATTGGAGGGGAAAACTGATGTATGATCATAGTGGCAGTAGTTTTTTGCATATATTTCTTCACCACCTTTGGAAGGGAAATTCAGAGACAAATTTCATTAAGGGTGGATATTTATAAGAACCTAGTTCTTCCATTCCAGTATGAATCATTTATTTTTAGGTGTTTTTGAGATAGAAGATTAAAAGTGGTCGAGTACTGGCTGTTGGATTGTTATATGACATGACTAGGGGTTATATACTATGTAATCTCAGTAAATGTTATTTAAAGAAAGTCAATAGAACTGGGAATGATGTGTAAGTGGATGTCGGCAGAGAAACAAGATCGATAATTTACACGCTATGTATTTTCTAATATAGGATATTTAATTTTCTATTTTTTCTCTAAAATAGGCAGTATCTTCATGTTTTGTGAGACGAATAGAAGGTCTCACCTAGGTATCACGAATAACAATATCGGAGGAAGAATTTCCTCCAAATTTGTCATCTGAATAGCGATTTGAACATCATCCAATGTGTTAGAACCCCTTCAGTGAGTTCTTGATTCCCCTTGATCCATTATTCGTGATTTATTCACTCGATCTAGTTATAGAATATATAAAATTAATGATTTTTTGTAGATCTACTCCATTCAAGGTTGAAAAAGTGGATGAGGCTGGATCAGTAGAGTTGTATGAGTATGAGGTAGGTGGTCTCATACATTTAATTAATTGTAAAGTTGTTTGTATGTGTTGGAGTTCCCCATTCCCATATTTTGTTGTCACATTGATTTTTAATTAGACCTTTTTGTTTCCTACTAATATTTAGTTAGTTTAATATATATTATTACACATTTATATGGATTTCTAACATTAATTATAGCCCCTCCATGGGTGTGTTTCCCATAGATGACCTTATATTGACATTTGGCCTATGATTCCTTGGAGGAATGCTTTGTTTCCCATTCTGTGGTTGTTAAAATTGAATTCATATTATTAATGAATTACAAGGTTGTTAATTTATAATGTAATTTTTTATAGTGATAGGAATGGCTATATTTCACCTTGAACTTTTCATTCCTTTGACTGGTTAAGAATTTTGGTTCGAATTTGTTGTTATAATGGTCTACCCATATGAGTTTCATAATGATTAAACCATGTAGTAGATTACACTTAATGTTTTCCCTCTTCTATGATTTTTTCCCACATGATATAATTTATGGTTAATCGTTGAGATAGTTTAAATTATATAATAGGATTATTTTATGAATTTTTTGTGTGATATAATTGATGGTTAAGCATTATGATAGTTTAAATTACATGATAGGAACACTGTATGAATTGACCATGTGATATAATTGATAGATAAGCATTGTGATAGTTTAAATTACATGATAGGTGGGGTAAAATAATTTCCCACATGAGTTTATTAATGTTAAAAAACTTAATAGTTTATTTTACATGTTTTTATTGATAAATGAATTGTTCTCACAAGAGTTTATTAATGGATAAACCATGTAATAGTTTAATTTACATGTGTTTCTTATTATGAGAATTTTTCTCATGTGATTACTTGAAAGGCCAAGCCTGATGAGGTTGGTTCATACATGAGATTGTATTGGATGCTTTTGTTTGTACATTTTCATGCATGATGAAATGTTTAATTAAATCTTATATAGTAAAAGGGTAATTAGAAATGGGAGAACCATGGATTCTAATTTGAAGGGAATAAATGGGTTTATATAAATATTGTACCTTATACCTCTGGTGAACCATGGATCAATTGATGGATTCCATGGATTGATTAAAATGGGGTTTATATGTTATACTATGATCGGGCCATGAAGGTAGTTGTCAGGCTCATGGAATATTTATTTAAATACCGAATGAATCGTGGAATATGGGATTTTATGGTAAGGTTATATATGAACTTATATATATCATGGATGATATTTGGATCTTATTTATAATATCCAAGGATGGATTAGTGGACATATACATGTCCCACACCTAGAGTGAGACCGGGTTCCTGAGAGGATTATATGGATAGGCTCATAAGATGTAGGTGGAATTTTCACCGAGAGTGATACTTGAATTCCATGTAAGGAATGACATTTTAAGGATTATCTTATAAATTTAATATTAATATTTAATGACTTATGATGAATTTTTAAATCCAAAGCACAAAGTTGGATTCAGTCTTCACTTATACTTGTTTAGATGGTATTTTGATACATTTGTTGAGCATACCATTACATAGGGGTTTCCTGGCTAATACCAGATCTCAAGACTTATATAATTCAATATAATTGAGTTTTTAATGAACATGAAATGAATATAAATGTAATCTAGTTATTTTATTACTATTTACAATTTGGTATTTCCTAGATTAATACTTTCATCATTGTACCCTGCCTGTTATTTATATTCCCTAACAGATTATAACAGAACTGGGGTTGTATCCTACTAGGATTTAGTTTCACACCCTATTTGGGTCATGTTTTTAGGCCCAAAAAATTATATTGTTTCAGGTGTTGATAATGGAATGTTCTCTTATCTAGGTATATTATTGGAAACATTGGATCCTGTGAGAATAAGTCCAAGACGAGGTTTGTGATGCCTCTAAGATTATTGTTACTGTTTTTTATCATTGGTAATTATATCATGTATTAGTATAGTGTAACCTATTTTGGATATTTACATAGAATAGGTAGCATGCATAATCAGAATTCTAATGATACATCATCTACTTTTTAAAGTTATATATTTTCCACTGTTTACTTCTTTTGTATGGTACTATTGCCTCCCCTATTGATTTTTTATTGTATTCCACTATGTTATACTCATCCAGTGAGGGAATAATTTCCCTACTATCACACCTATGCCGCCACTTCTAGTCACCATCCTCTTGAAGTTGTGGAAATTATCTTGACTCCATGTGACCATCTCAGTACGTGGTACCATTGAGTGGCATATGGATATGAGATATTTCAATTTTCATTACCCGTCATTCTAAAATTATCATAAAAATTAGATAAACTAGATCAGGTACTTCTAAAACAACAACAACATGTCAATTTAATATAAAAAATTCTTGATAATATTAATTATTTCGAATTATACTAATATTAATATTTTTAATAGAAATTATTTGATATTTTATTTAATCAACAAATTACTGCATCATCATTGTGTCACCATTTAGTGTAAATGTATTTTCAATAAAAAAATTTAAAAAAATTTATCATGATGTAAATAAAAATTTGATTTTTAAAAATAAAATTTATATCTGAACATATCCCTTATATAAGTCCACATTAAAAATATTTCTCTTATTAAATACAAAAGTATATAAAAATTTACTTTATTTTTAATATTATATTATTAAGGTTATATTGTCTTCCAGAAGATCATTAATGGTCCCATAACAGATCCATTAATGTTTAGGTATGAAAAATACTACAATAAAATTATAAAAAGTGTTTATGTAATTTTATCATATTATGTTAACCCTTAATTACCCGACTTACCCTTAACTATGGTGATAAAAATATATTACTAAAGTTACAATTCATTAGGTAAAAACACTATTTACTTACTTATTATCTTTTGAATCCAAATAGAGAATATATTTTTCAAAATTCAAAAAATTGAATTTTTTATAATTAATTTAATATTATTCCTGATGAACAAATGAGAAAAATGGGGTTTAATATGAAAAACATATAAAGATTTAAAGGTTTTTGTATTGAATATTTTTGAAAAATAGTTTCAAATCACTAAAATTGGATTAACTGATCAAAAAATAATGTAATTTTACTTTGAAAAATTAAAAAATCTAATTTAACACTATAAACTTTTTCATTCAAAATTTTTGATTTCAATTAAATTTTGATATTATTCGCTATTCATCAATGCATGATACTTATCAAAACAATTCCAATAATTCAACAAATTAAATTTTTTGTATTCATATTTAAAATAAAAATGGCTATTTTTTCAAATATAGTAGATAAAATATTTAAAAAATAATTTATATTTGGTTCTCCATTAAAATGTGGTAAAATAACCTTTCTAAAAATATATGTTGTTATGTGAAATATATGGTTTGTTCTTATATTATTCCTATAAAATTTATTGTATGAATATAAGAATTATTTTACTGAATATATATAATATATATTTGATTAATATCATTAAATAATAGTAATTTAGTTAATTTATTAGAATAAAATGACTCTGTGATAATATAAAATGTTCTTTATAAAAATATTTATTGTATATTCAGTTGTTTTCCATATAAATTTATAATTAATTTGTAACCGATAAATTTATCGATATATTTTCATAAGATTATTAATACTATTTATAACCTCCATATTAATGTCTATTTATATCTTATTATATTAAATAATAATATTTTAATAATATATTTTTGTTCGGTAAAACTCGACCTTACTTGTAATGTAAGACAACACATAGTTGTGTGTAGCATAAACATAGCATAGTGTTATATTTAAATAAAGCATGTAAAAAATTAAAATTTAATCAAAAATGAAAATATTTTAAAGTGTAGGGTTGTTACATGAATTGTTTCGAAAAGGATTTATATGTAATTCCACCATGGTGGGACACATATTATTTTGATATAGTTGTTCTTAGAACAATCCTGATTCCACTACATATTTATCGAATGATAAAATATTTTTTATTAAAATTTAAATTGAAGAAGGTTTTTTCTGAATATTATAGATTCATTTGACATGTAATTTCTATTTGAGGAGTAAAAAATATAATTTTCAATAAATATAATGATATTTTTCATATATATATATATATATATACATATATATTATCAAAATAAAAATTAGTTAACGTTATGGAATAAATTTCACATACCATGAATTGGTTTTATTTTTGAATAAATGATGGGATATAATTGGTTTTATATTGTTCATCTTTATATTATTATTAATAATATATGGGTAAAATAATAAAATATTCTTAAAATTATATTCTATTTTCTAATGTTTCGATTTTTTTATTTAGACAAATATGTTGTAGTTTTTGTTTCCACTACTATGTTTATAGAATTAATGAATTGGGACTCCCATACTATTCTAGATTAATTTATGGGGGTATTTGTATTCTATAATAATATATCAAAAGATAGAAGTTTATTATTTTATTTAGTTGAGTTTTTTTAAATTAAAATGAACCCAAGTTTATTCCATTTTTCTAGAGTTCAACTTCATGAATCATGTAGTGAAACCTTATAGCCAATTTATGTAAAAAGTTAATTTTAATAAAATATAGGAAGGGAAAAATTGTATTATAGAAAAACCCAAATAAGGAATTAGAATTGGGTATTTTTCTCTATTCCTATGGAAATTACAATATATTCATTTTATAATTTTTTTATATTACCTTCTTGCATCATAGTTTTCACTTGATATAATATTGAGTGTCAAGACTGATTTACGAAATTAGAGATGAGAAATAATTTACTCCATTTTTAATCCATCATGGAAAAAGAATAATTATAATATGTATTTTGATAAATATTTTTGGTAATAGAATGTGTTTTGATGAATTGGGGAATAGTTTTGGTAAAACATTATAAGAATTGGTACCCTATAAAAATAAATATCTTATATAAGTTATGGATAATGATTTTATTATTCATGATTTCAAGACATAAATGATTAAAATTCATTGGGATAAATATTTTTTATTTTATTGATCATAAGAGTTTAAAATATATTTTCAAAGGTTGGGTTCCCATTCTAAGAAAATTATAGTGGGTATAATATTAGGAATATTTTGATTTTAAGAATATATATAAACTTAGGGAATATAAAATAGTCGATCATGTATTGAATGTGGTCAATCATTCCATTGTACAAAAAGATATTAGAAAACATTGGTGTTTAATGGGATTATTATTATAATTTCACATGTATCTATAGGAAATGAAGAATGTTAAATTTCTCTCTATTCTTAATGTAATCACTATTTATGTACTCCAATTATAGTTTTTTTGTTAAATTGCATATTAGTAAAGGGGATTCAAAATTTGGATATCTGACTACTAATTTATGGAATGTTACACCAAATTTTGTGATTATTTTATAGGATGAATAATAGTTACTATTTAACTTAATAATGATGTTTTAAAATATTTTGGAAATTCATGTTACATTTTCTATATCAAAGATAATAATATTTGTCATTACATTATATGATAATCATAATTATTAGGACTAAAAAATGAAATTATCGTAGACGATTCATATTATTATACTTTTAAACAAGTGATGTCTAAAAATCAAAATCCAATGATATTGTACATATCATTTCCCATTATTACATGAAAATGTCAAGATGTTTCCATGCATTTCAACACCAAATTTCTATGGTCATCATGAATACATGTTGATTATTGGATTTTTTTGGATATAATTATTAAATCAACATATTTAATGTATATTTCATAATTATTTTATCTTGATTGTAAAATCATACATTATGTTAATGATTTCATTAGAATTCATGGAGTTGTAATATATTTTATCCCAAATAAGGTTCTGAGTTATACATATAGATTTTGGAGAGGACTCTATAACACTCTGAGGGAATAGTTGGGGGCTAGTAATGTGTATGACCATAGGTCAAATGTGATGAAAAATCATGTCTCATCAATTCAGAATATGTTTTGAATTTAAAAATTGACTATTGAAATCCTATCATAGATTTTGGAAAATATTAGAAGATATATAATGTTGGAATATTATTTTATAGAGTTTAGTATGCTAAGATAATTATTTATCTCTATTTTTCAAAAAAAAATTGTGTTTATTTTTGAATTTTTATTTTTATCAATTTAAATTTTTTAATAGTTTGGAGAATCTGATACTAATATTTGACATGAATTTATATATTTTAATTAAATTAATACATTATAATATATATATATATATATTTGTTCATTAAATACTATATTTTATATATTACTGGATATAAGAGAGATGTATCTGATTGAATGAACATAATATACAGAATTCTTTGTGAATTTCTCATATTATAATATATATTTCATTATGAGAAAATATAATCTATGTTAAAAACCCATGTAATATAACCCCTAACTAATGTAGCCTCATCTCCACAATTGAGATGGTTTCATAAACCAGACGTAATTCAATTGCCGATCTAAAAAAAGTGATAGGGCATGTATGGAGCCTCAAAGAAAAATATATCTGTCTATCGTGGATGAAAAATAGAGATTGTGAACCTGAGAATATTTTAATACCAATGGATTCTCATATTTGTTAGTGTTACTACAATGGTTCCCCAATGGCATCTCACATTCTTCACTGTTAGACTAGGACCACTCATAAATGTAATGTGAATCAAAATATTGGGACTATACTAGTTGAAAAAAACTGTTGGGGAAATTATTCAGATGCTTTTGTTTGTAATGATACCTCAAATAATCCAATGTATAATATTATCATTACAAAATTAAACCATGGTATCAATGTTATGAAACAATATCACGAAAAATAAATGTGTATTGGGATTATTTTTTGGAAGTATTATAACAATTTGTGAAATAAGACTACATTTTCATGAAAATGTAAGCTACATCACAAACATATTCTATAATTTAGACAAAACAACAATAATTTCATATCATAAATTGGTCCAAAATCCAATGTAATGTTAGGACAGAACATATTATATCATACTACACTAACATAGCCAAAATCCCACCAACATGAAATTTTTTTCAATGCAATAAAATGCAGATTTCTAATGAAATATTAATTGTCTTTAATAGATTATAATTCCTTCAACATTAAAAAATTGTACAATTTCAACTGCTAAAGGTAAAAAGTTTCTTGATTTTTTAGTGTGTTTCAATATCAGTAGAAACATAATGTACATATTAAATTGAAATCAAATTAAATTAAATTGGTAATTATGTGTATTTTATAAGGATATTTTCCATTTGGATCAAATGAATATATATTGGTGACTGATGTAATTAATCTATACAAAAATCAACAAAATAAAATAAAATAAAATTACAATATTAACTAATGGATTTTGATCCATTAGAGAGTTAATATTATCTATGTGGGAATGGTAGTCAATCATATCCGATGTAAAATTAATGTTTCAAGATATGTGAAGAGATCTAATTAATTGAATATCTATATAGAATTATCATGGGACCTATATATAAGTATATATTGGTTATCAATTTCTTATAATTGAGGGTATTTTGAATATGAGTAATCAATGAGTCATTACTTTAAATGTTTAACTAGATAATATAGTTTAATAATAATTGAATTTTACATCATTGATTTCATTCAGAGGATAATTTATTATTTCATTTTTTATAGTTTAATAAATATCATTAGCGGTTAAACGCATAATGTGGTTACGTATATTTTTAGTTTTTTTATAATTTGAATTAATCATTTTATATAAACATTATTATATAGTTACCAATTTTTTTTCTTACTTTATCCATAGTAATATGACCTTAGGTGAATGAGTGATGAAATATGAGTTTAAATCATACCTGTGAACTTGAATTATGGACTTTTTTATTGAATCGGGATAACATCCTAGTCAGAAAAGGAACACACTAATCCCATTCTACAATTATAATAATGTTATTAGAGGATTTATTTTAGGAAATTTTATATGGAAATGAGATTATAATAATACAAAACATAGTACCTCATGTGAGTTCCCAAAATAATTTAGTTAGTGTGTAAGATGGGAACTTGATAATTCATTGACATGTAATAAGAAATAACATAACCAATTACCATATACCCAATGACTCACATTTTAATTACATAAATCAAAATCATTTTTCCTACTCTTAAAAACTTCTCATCATTGGTTATTTTCTCCATTATAGTTTCTATGTCACTTTATTTCATAATTCATGAAAAACATAAATACATTACTATATGATAACTAGAAATATAATTAATTATTTTTTGAAACTTTTATCCAAAGGGAATGTACAATGGGTTACTCAATGTTATTGGGCATTAACATCCATTTCACTTGTAAATATGTTGTGTAGATACACTATATAGAAATCATTAATGCACATTTGTGTCATTTTTGGGGATAGTGGAACATAATACCTTTTGTTATTTCATTAGATATATAGAATTAACATGACATCTCAGTTTTATAGAATCATAGTTACATCAAATGTCAAACAATGAAATATCATCAAATTCTTTTTTATTCAGGTAAATAAACAATAGCAATATTAGTACAATAATTATTCCACATTTTCTTTAAATTGAATTATAATTCCAAAGAATCATATAGAGTAAAACTGAATACATAGATGGATATATCCATTATATAGTGTATAATAACAATGAGGAGCTTCATTATCCTAACACAACCATCCGAAATTAACATGGAATAGAAAGTTAAATATATTTACATGTTCTTAAAATGTTTGGAAAACCTTGTTGGACAACACTAACATAAAAAAATATAATTTGATGATATATTATTTTTTATAATTTAGGCTTTCAATGAAATATGTTAAAATGGTAAATTATAATTTTTCAAGGAGTTACTATCAATTGTTATGTAATTTAAAAAAAAATTGACTCAGGAAGAAATCTATATGTGGTGCTTCCTGTATTATCTAGATGATAATGGAAGAACAGTGTTGTTGAGATAATAAGGTAATTATTTCAAAATATGGGAAGTGATATATAATTAATTAATAATGAGATTGAAAAATACTTATAGTATGATGTATCTAATGACTTGAATATTTGATTTCATCTATATGGATTCAAATTTCTTCTATTTGTAATGGGAAATATAAAAGATGGAAATAGATGCATATATTATCCCCAAACATAAATATCGAGTTCAATTAAAAAACACTAACTCGGTCTTATCCTAAAACCCCAAGAAAATAAATGTTTTCTAATGGCTTTTGATCCTAGAGAAGATAAGAACCCACTTATAATAAAATTTTTAATTGAACTGGTTTGGCTCATCCCACTCATGGATACATGAACTAGCCCATGACATGCCTCGAATACATTCCAATTCCCCATGGACTGGATAATAGTGTTTGGAAATATTGAAAACGCACTTGTGAAATATTTTTTTCAATAATAAATGTAAAAGAGATCGACCGAATTTATCAAATTATGTGATGAAACATCCATACATAAAGCATCCACACTGGTGAAAAAATATATAGAATATCAATATAATCAAAATTGGTGAAGCAGTAGGATTGATGTGAGATCCATCCACCCCCACACCATCCTTATACACTCCCCTACAAGGAAAATATTCCCACATTTGAATTTATTTTCATCACCCACTAATAGATATTGATTCAATACATTTATAGAAATATATTAATGGCCTATTTGTATCAATGGAAATCATGTAATGTTACACAATCTGGATATAATATGAAAACTAAATGAATGTTCTTTTAATTCATGGAAGAAGCACCGTAGTCAGAAGCCAAAAAAAAGTAATCCAAATAAATAAACTCTTTCAAGAGAGGCCTAGTAGAGAAACACGAAGAACCTTAAACAGATATATTAATATATGAGTGATAATATATTAAATCAAGAAGCCACTATAACTCAGTAAATCAATGGAAATCCCTTTTTATAAAAGTTTATATAAATTTACATTAAATATATAAAATCAAATTAGGTTTTTCAAACGCTCTATAAAACCATAGAATAATTAAACATTCCAAAAAACTATCCATTTTATATAAAATAAAAACATGGATAGTAAATGAATTTATGTTATGATTTCATAACAAGGAAATAATTCCACAATACTCACCACATTTCTAACATCCCATGAAAAATTACATTTCCATAAACAATTTTTGGGGAAAACCTTTTATTTAAAACTCTTAATAAAATTAAAACCATATCCATTTTCAAAAATATTACATCCAATCCATATTTGAAATAACCCATTTGAATGAGGTACATGACATATGCTAGGGGATGTCATATGATTCATAATGGAAAAAACCCCATCATAGGGAAACACATGTAATATAAAAGATCAACCGTAAAAGAGACAAACATATCGATTCATGAAAAATATAAAATAAAATAAACTGTCATGATCAAAATTCAATTAAATATGCATAACATATCATAAATATAATGAGGAAACAACCCATGGACTAAAATGACAGTATAATAGGGGTACATATGGACCTAATACTGTTAGGTTAGTGGTCACACATCCATCATCAGAATTACTCAAACTATTCTCCATAGTAAAAATACCACTAAACATTTGTTAAAACAATACGGTGGAATTGACATTGAAAAATATAAACTAGCCTCACTAAACAATAATACATCACCCATAGTATCCTATATCTTCAAATTTATTAACAAAAAAATCTTCCCTAAACAAATAGATGCATCTCACATCAATAGAAATAATGAAGGCTAACAGAACAAACATTTCCTTCCCACCTACCACACTACCCTTGAAAATATACCAAATACATAATCACAACCAAAAACATATCACAACATCCAACACATGGATAAAAAAACACCATCATAAAACACAAAGGGAGATCAATAAGTTCAGAAAAACTCAATCAATCAAGAATCACTTCAGTAGTTCCATCCTTGCCATTAATTTATCACATCTAGTATATACATTGAAAAATAATTTTAAAATCATCTATTCTGTGATCCAAGGGAACTTGGAAACTTATACATATATAAAACATGGGATATATATTTGGATACCCATTTACCTAATATAAAATTTCTTATTTCCATATTTTAATAGGTAAAATACTGAACAAATATGTATACATGAATATTTATTAAATAAAAATTTACATGAAAATAGGATTCTAACACCACAAAAAATCCAAAAGGGAAATTCAATTAATTATAAATATGGAACAAACAACATAATGATATTTATATGAAATTATAGGAAAGTTGAAACCAACAATTTTTAACAAAATAATGATTTAAAAATTAATCACACACTTTTGAAAAATGAAACTATATTAAAAAATGTTTAAAATTATTTTTTTTTTCAAAATCCAGAAATTTAATTAATCCAAAAAATGGAATGTGACCGTTGTCCATGTGGAGAGTTTTAACCTTTAGAATAAAACTATAAAGCACAAATGGAAATTTGATACATTTATAATTTCACTGTAAAATATGCCAAAATTCTTGAAATAATTTTATAGAGATTCTCATGAAATTTTGAAGATACTCAACATGTGGCAAACACCCATTCAAATTAATAAAAAACAATACAAAGTTATTCAATTCATTAAAAATATATAATGAGATTATAAATTTAAAAAATATAGTTTTTATTAATATATGAAATTTATAATAAAATAATTGGTTTCCATGGAAACACTTACTACAAATGGCAACAGGTATACCAAAATAGTATGAATAACATCACATTAGGTGGTGGATGTTAAAACTTACTTGACGATGAAATTAGATACCCATTTAATTCCCTATAAATATAAAAATTAGAATAAATTAGGTCAACCATCCAACCTTTTATTTGGTTGACCTATCTAGCTGATGGGGATAAGAGGATAACACACCCAAAAGGGAGGAGGATGGGTGTAGAGGCCTTACGTTGGAGAATTGAACCAAATTTCAGATGAAATTTGATGAAAATGATGAGAAAATATGTGTGTCCGAGGGGTAATGGAATGAATGGAAAGGAGAGTATATTGGAGATGGTAATATGACAAAATGATAGGGATTGTTGATAAAAAAAGGGGGAAATGGAAAAATAAAAAATCTATTGTAAAAAATCGGACATGGAACACGCTTTAGGTGTAGGGTTTTCCAAACAGTGTGCTAAATATGATTACCCTATTGTAAAATAATAATGCACTCACATGGTTACCTAAATTAATTTCACATGGTTGAGATAAATATGATTTACCCATGTGAATTAACACTATCCTAATAACAGACTGCCCAAACATAGGTAGTTCATGGTTACTCCTAAACATGTGAAAACTATGCACAACACAGTTTCAAATAAAAAAATTAAAATATAAACCATAATTTATATGTAATTACAAAGGTATAAAAATTAATTAGGTTATATAATTATATAATACCACCATATAAAATACAAGATTCCCATATTAAACATTTCATAATTCTAGGGGAACTTGCTAATTTATGGGTAATTTGAATTCAAATTTCAAACATGTTTTTTTAAATGATCACATTTTATCATGTGATATTTCAGTATTTTTTGACCAAATGATAATAAATGTTCTTATAAAATACCATGATTTGGATATTCTAATGTGAAATGACGTCTCTATTTTTCTAAACATATAAAATAACTTGACATATATCTTTTAATCAAAATATATTTACTTTTTATGCTCTTATTATTATCTCCATTATTAGTCATTTATTGTAGTAGATCCAATAAATCTATAGAGGTACAATTTTGGTACATACATGATTATCACCTGTTGATTGTTCACTCTATTTAATTAAATATTTTTTCTTATTTCTTCAAGATCTTTAAAAATAACATATAGGCAAGAAGGAATAGAGTTTCTTCTAAAGGAAAGAATAATTAATGAACATATATATACCTATGAAGAAATATAAATTTTCCAGTTTATTTTGAATCTATTTATTGAATTAGTTTTTATCTTTTACATAACCATGATACAACTACAAGATTCACTTAATTATTATGAGCTGTTGTTATAGTAGATTTTGTTTCCCAGAACATATAATATACTAAAATGCAGAATACTGAAAGCACGAGATTGATCCCATGAGGATTAGGACTGAATAACATGAATTATAGATTTTATCCCTATGCATTGGATTCTTCACGAAATTATTTTGTTTAGGAAATAAAAAATACTATGGGTTTTAGGGATTACGATCAGAGAGTGAAGGGATCAGAACCAAATTTGGTTGTTTAGGTAAAAGGATAATTTTAATCTTAACATGTCATGGTCCAAACGTTTAGGCAGCATAACAAGAAAAAAATACTATTTGACTTTGGTAAAACCAACTAGATCTATCAAAGTGGAAACTATTACTTGTTCTAGATATAGCTACGTCCATGATTCATTAGGAATAGCTTCTTTGGAAGAAATAATTTTAGGCTATTGGTCATAACCTATTCTACACAAATCAGGTCATAGAAGTCCTATAAAAAATATCATGGTGTTTTTTGGTCAAAATAATTACATAAATATTCTTTTCTTAAACTAATTATTATCCATAGGGTTACCATGTTAATATTTAAAGATTCATTAAATTCAGAAACCCCTACCATAGGCCCCAACGCTATTTAGTTTAGCCAATCATGGTAGAATTGATCAACAGAGGGTATAGAATTGTAAAAATGATAAACATAATAACAAAAATTGAAATAAAAAAATAAAATATCATGCATTTAAGAATAATTAATTTAAATCTAAAATATATCACAACATAAACCAAAAACTTACTTGAAACAAGAACATATAAGAACAAAGATATTTTTCTCTGAAATTCATGATTGATATGGAGAGCACATGTATCTTATATTGACAATGTAATAAAATAACAAAAGAATTGAAACGGTTAATAAATGGTTCTTAAATAGTTTTAAAACATTAAAAAGAATGGGTTCAATTTGAGTTGAGAGAGAAGAAGGAAGACTGAACTAGAGAAAAATGAGAGAATCCAAAGATGTGTCAAGCCTTCTATCTAGTGAATACATATTGGAGGTAAATAATCGGTATATTACTCGACGTTTAGTAGGTATTCACATCATGTAATTACGATATTATATTTTCCCAGAAAATTTTGAATATTTTGTGAATATTAGGCTTATGTCATCCCTCAAGATTTTGAAGTTGACACCCTTCATGAAATGTATGTTATCTTAAAAATGGGTTCCTTCCATTAGTAAGGATCATCAATGAAAGAATTGTTATTTGAAAATTATATGACACGTGTTCGTGAATAATTTCATCTAATCATTTAAAGGATTGTAATTACTTCAAATATATCTCCCCAAATTGATAGAGGTTTTGATAGTTTAATACACGTCATGTAAGTGAGTTTCATGATGGGTAAAAATATTTTTTTGTTCATTTCTTAAAATTTTATTTCAAAACATTTGAAACCTATTTCCAATAATAATTAACACATAATTTGTGAATTATGATTTATAACATTGATATTTCATAATAAAATGATAGTAAAATGTGTATACAATTTTAGTTTATCAAATTATCCTACACTTGAAAAATTACATGTCCACGAAAAAAAGATCTAAAAAGTGGTTTTTAAATGTATTAAATTTTTTAAATAGGATTCATTCATTAAAACTATAAAAATAAATGTATTTGTAAGTAGAAAAATTTAGTCTCTAGAATCAATCATGCATAGAAATTCAGTCTTTACTCATAGTTCAGCTCCTTAAAATATCATAATCTTTGGGTTAAAATTTTGTAATGGTTCTTAAAATTCTATACCCATTGGAAATTTACCTCACCATGAATTTTATATCATCACTTAGGGTGAATGAAAACTAGAGTTATGCTTAAACTCTGAGTAACAATTCCCAACCATAGTATTTTATTGGTTCCATCATCTCTATTTCATAAAGGAAAATACAAAATCAATCAATAGGGCTTCATCAAAAAGGTTCAAATGACTTTGAGGATATGAAAGGGTGGGTAGATAGTGAGATGATAAAGCTCAAAAAGGAGGGTAATGTTTGAATTATACTAAATGAATTTCAAGAATATGCTAAAGAAATAAATCCTCCCATAACAAATGAATTTCATTCTCATAGAAACTCAAGGATGGTCCGTGAATATTTTCATGGGATTTTAAATGGTATAAGGTTCTTTAATTTTTCATCCCATGATATTCGTTTTTCAAAATTAATATCTGGGGTAGATTTCAGATTCATACCCTAAACATATATAATCCTTCAAGGGATTCATTAGTCTACAAATTGTGTTTTTTTACCTTCCTAACATAAAAGAAAATCATTTTTAATTTTATTCAAAGTAATAGAATAGGATTGAAATAAAAAAAATATATCATAATAAATTAGTCTGGAAATAACCACAATATATATCCTCTGTAAAATTATCCCATGTCCAATGGCATCAAAAATTACACCACACTTATTCAAAGTAAATTCAAGAAAAAATCAATGATTAGGATAGGAAATGATAATCATCATGGAATATTTGCATCATATAAAGGTAATTTATTTCAACTAATGGATAAATGAATTAAATATGTAAGGTGGGTCTCAGAAAAAATTAGCTCTCAAATATTTACTCAATATAGTTAAAATTGAATTTTTTTCATCCATAGCCATAATTAGATCTCAATGAAATTGATAATAGGTGCACATATCCAGGTTGTCATTCAATAAATATGCTTAAAAATATTTTTCAATCATAAGATCAAAATCCAATCAACAATGGAATTAAATATAATAAAATTATAGATAATTGAGTGTACAAAATCATTTAATATGTGAATTTAAATTACCATAAGAAATTTTGAATTTCAGTTAAATTAATAAACTCATCAATCATTCTAAAAAACAAAACAAGAGAAAAATATAGATTCCCAATTATTTACATCTTAACTTTTTCTGTTATTTAATTTACTTTAATGATTATTAGGTTTGAATCCTGATTCCAATTATAATTTCTCTTAGATAAAGAAAAAATAATAACTCATGTGTGTAGATATTGAAACTCAATGACTCCTCCATAGTTATAATGATACAGTGACTACGTTGTACATGAAATTACTGTGGGAGGGGTATGACAGAAAATTTTTAGATCAATGAAATTGAAAATTTGAAAATTTAATAATAATTAACCATGAGCTCCCTGAAACGAGTGGCGTCTCATGGGGAAATTTGAGTAGTCTTGATTTTTGAGTGGGGATTCCAATAAAAGTGGTTATAATGGTAAATCCTACACTAGAGAAAACATTATTCCACAGGGTTTGAAAAAATTAACCAATAAAATAGTTAGGTGCACAAAGTGAATATAAATGAATGATATGGTATAGAAATGTAGTTGTGTGTGTATATAATGAAGCTCAAAGTGAATGATTACTAACAATAGGATGCTACAAAAAGAAGACTAAAATAAATCAAAAGTTAAAATAATGAAGAAATGAAATGAACTTTGAGTTTCCTACCATAACTCTCTAATAATGACCTTGTCATCTAGACATATGGACTTGTGTATTAGTCAGTATCTTCCATCGAATTAGTTCTCCTCTTTCTTCTACAACAATTGTTGGAGATATCCTCCATCTCTTGTGGTCTTTTGTTTTGATTGATCACTAAACAACATAGCAGTCATTAATATATCTTGGGAAGAAATTTATATAGGCTTGTTGTGGTGGTTGATGTTGAGAACGGATCTCAAGTGATAGCTCCTGAAGACGGAGCTCGAAATTATCATGCTTGTGAGTCATTCGTAAAATAATGGCAGATGGTGACATCAAATGTTCATCGATGACAATAGAAGAAGAATAGGAGCTAGACATGGCTACTATAACAGTGTATTAAATTGGATAATAATCCATGTAAGATAATGAAAATATAATACCCCATATACATATAAAGTGAAATGATATAACAATTAAAGGGAATACTTATAGTAAAAAAATAGGCATCCTCGTAACATATAAAAATGGGTGAAGAGACTGGGGTAGACTAGGATTAATCATCATCATCATGTATCCCTTATGCAGTCCTCATCATAACTGAGTTTGTCTACAACTACCCTGGCTAGTTAATGATCATAATGGTATAAGGGGTTGTCTGATCAGTTATTGAGGATGGTTCTATGGGGGTGGTAGCTATCTCAGTGTTGTAAGGTGTAGAGGTACCGATTTGAATTGTGTTTGTGGATCTGGTAGCTGGATAAATGGAAGGAACCTCAGTGGATATTATAATTATGGGTCCCCTACCTCTCTAGGCTAACCCTTCCAAATACTCTTATTGTGATGTATGGTTTGTCAGCTCTGATTGTAGGTCAGCTGGATTGTGGCTGGGGAAGGGGATGTATATGAAGAAGTGTTGTCAAGGTCTTGTGGTGGATGAGAATCTTCCTGATGTTTTTTTGAGATGATGGTGTAGTAAAATGAGAGAAATCTACAAAAGGGATGTACATGTGATGGGAGATCTTACTAAGATTATCCAGGATGCGGAGGTGGATAACCCAATGATCTTCGAGATATGATGATGTGGGTAGAGTATTAGGGTAGGTGGTGGTGGTGGTGGTATATAGGAGAATATGAGTGGGGTCATTTATAGGAATGGAATATGTAGGGTCTGAGCCGGAGGCATTGGATGGTGTTGATGAATGATCTACTAAATGA
This sequence comes from Viscum album, assembly GCA_963277665.1. Lineage (NCBI taxonomy): Eukaryota > Viridiplantae > Streptophyta > Magnoliopsida > Santalales > Viscaceae > Viscum > Viscum album. The sequence goes on from OY728141.1 coordinate 136,084,719, forward strand.
TCTTCTAGAGCCTCGTTAGCAACCATAAATACTCATGGAGCCTACTAGTACGTGTATCCATCCACTATCAATAGTTTTATCATGTGAAGAGGCCAAATTTTAATGGACCCCATAGGATTGAGGTTGGTGAGTTGAAGGGCAGTGTCAAATACGCTGAGCTGATGGGATAAATGGGTCATGAATAATCCACCCATCAGCATGCCTCTTGTCTTATTTTCATGATATTTGTCTTAAAAAGTGAGCTAAGAGTCCATGTTTATGACTGGTCCTCCCATGGAAACATTGTATGTTAATACTTCCATCTGGCTAATGTTTCCATGAGACTTTATAGGATTGTAAAATTCATCTATTGATTCCCTTTGAGGAATGTAGAGTGCTAGACATAAAAACCTATCAGAAAATGTAATCATCCCATATTTCTCATTGTGATCATTTCATTCAATCATATTCTAGTTCCATGTTGATACTAGCTTTTATTTATCAATCTACAAGGTGGGGAATACCTCTGATATGGCGAAGTCATCAGTGTAAATTCCAAGGCCTATACTAAACTCTATGACACAAATATTTTAAGGTCATTCACCTATTCTAATGTGTTTGTTGTCAAATAATACCTCAAAACTATCCATAAAAATTGGAAACATAACTTCGTAAGTGTCCAAGTGAAAATTGATGTTAGATGAGATATTTAGGAATTTTTGGAGTTGGAGAACCCCTTGGTTGTTATGAAAGCGAGAAAGGTCAGCCATATCAAGAGTTTTTATGGTTATTATTAGATTTTCCTACATTATCTTTGGTTTCATTAGTTTTTTGGTGTTTTGAAAATTTATGATTGGTTGTATGTTAGAGTTTTTGTCCTTATAGGACACACCGGAGTTGGATGGATAGTCCTCCAGAACAGCTAGCTCTTTAGGGATGGTAGTTGATGTGGATGAAGAAAATACCCAAGGTGAAAGAGGGGTGGAACCTCATAAGAACTTTCCCAGTGGTAGATCATCTCCATTATTATTGAGATCAGAAGGGCGATTTATCACTATAATCTTGAATTACATTTCAAAGGCAACGTTGGCTGGAGGGAGGTGCAGATGAAGGATGAAGTTAGAGGGAGGGTAGGATAGTGGGAGGAAGGGAAAGAAAGGTGCGACATGGGTGGGGTGTGAGCAGCGATATAGGAGAAGGATGCTGGGGTTGGGTGAGAGTATAGAGAGATGGGAGGGGTGAAATGAGTCATGAACCTAGGGTTCAAGAATTTAAAATATAAAGATATTACAAGACATGTCTTTGAGGAACAAAACGTGTAATTATGAATTTTCAATTATATCTAGCAGTGAAAATTACACATCATGAATGATGGATACATGACATGTAATTGTTGAATTTTCTCTATTTTTTAATCTAGTTCCTTCCATTTTATCTCTTAATGCACTAAGATATCCTAATAATATTCAAAACTAATAAAGCCTAAGGTGACTTATCTTGGGTTCCTCACAGTCAACTATTCATTTAACATTTAGAGCATGAATTTTTGATTCATAGATGAATTTCAATCAGACGACACACCAATCATGGAAGTGTTCTTGATATATTTTCAACCATTGACCATTAACTTTGAAGGGTGTCCCACCTTCCTTCTATATCTTGATGGTTCAGTAAGGAAATATTAATATTTCCCCAAATGTTCCTAACCATCTGGATTTCAGCTTCCTATGGAACAATCTCAATATAGAGTTAAATAATAAGATCTTATTCTCATGGAAAATAATGAATATCACAATGCATAGATCATGCCAACTCTTGGTTTCATCATTGAAGATCTTGGTATTTTTAGAAAAGTAATTATTGTATCTCTTCCTATTAATCCAACTACAGCATCCTGGATTTCCCAGTTTTTGAAAATCTAGACTGGGTGTCATAATTTTTCAATATACATGATGGTTAAGTTCTATTAGAAAATGAAATGGATTTCCATAAATTACTTTGAAGGTTTTGTTTCCAATTAGTGTTTTTGGATGTTTAGTATGCCCATAGTGTATAATCTAACATCAGAATCCAATCCCTTCGACTTGTGTCCATAGTCATTTCTAGTAATTATTTAATTTCAATATTTAACAATTCAACTTTCCTACTAGTTTTTGGATGATTCTGAGTTACTATGTTATACCTAATGAAATATTTATTTAGTAGTCATATAATATAATGATCAGTAAAATTGGTTCCCATATCAAAAATGAGTATTATAAGAAATCTAAATATTGAAAATACATTTTCTTCAAGAAATTCATTACCACCAACGTTGTGTCATGAGATGTAGCTTTAGCTTCTACGTAATTGGAAATTTACTAAACCCCCACAAGGATATAAAAATTTTCATGTGTTTTTTAAAATGGCCCAATAAATTCTATTCCCCACATGTAAAATATTTCAACATCCATGGTTTTTATTTGTGGCATTTTGATCAATTTTCTAATGGTGCTTGTTTTTTTGCACTGATCACAGTATTAGAAATAGTCACTTCCATATTAGAGATGTGTGGGCTAGGGAAATACACTTTTTTTTGATATTTTCTATAGTGGGTTATTGTCCATAATTTCCATCTGTTTGGTGACCTATGAAACATTTCTAACACACTATGGATTTCATCTTCTAGGATGGAGCATTATAATAAGCTATCAGCACAACACATAACATGTAGTGGTTCATCTAAATAGTACTGTGAATCTTCAACTAAGAAGATTATACCTTTCTAATTGGAGAGAAATGTGTGTAAAAAATCATGGAGAGATAGTTTTCAATATATGAAAACCACGGTTTCTCTTCTATATAGATGTGAGTTCCATCGAGAAAGTCATCATTGATTTCTATATCAGTATAGTCCTTTACAAGTGGCAGTGGAAGTCTATAAAGATGTTAAGTGACAACATTTTTTATTCCCTTAGTATCTTTGATGAGGTTGTCATAATATTGTAGTAATGGGATTAATTGTATCTAACTTTGTTTGGAATCCTTTTTATTTATCCAATATTATCGGGAATCATCGTTAGTGTGCACAATTACTTTTAAAAAAACTAGATAGGCATGAAATTTCTGGAAAACAAACCCAAATACTATGATATCATTCTCTGAAGTTGTACACATCACCTGAGCTTCATTCAGTGAGTGACTATAATGGTAGATGGGGTAACATATGTGACCAAATCACTTTTCTAGGATAATGACAACAAAAAATCCACTAACATCATGAGTCAATTCAAAATATTTTTCATAATATGGTAAAATTGAAATAGGGGTGACAACCAGGATATTCATTAATGTTTTGAATGTTCACCAAAATTCTTTAGTAAATTAAAATGGAAGTTTATTTGGAAATACGTGTGTAAGAGGGTCAGAATCATTTTCAAAATCTTTCTCAAATCACTGAAAAAATCTCACATGTCCTAGAAATAATCTAATTCCTTTGATTTTGTGGTCTCAAGTAAATTATTGATATCATTTGTTTTAGTTGGATCCACTTTTATTCCATCCTTGGAATTTTTGTGTCCAAGGAATATTCCTCCTTGAACAATAATGTGGAATTTTTTCATGTTTAAAACCATTCACTTGTCTTTATACTATTATAGGAATATCTCAAGATTTATTATGCATTCTTAAAATGATATTCCATAAATTGAGTAGATTTTGATGAATATTTCAACAATTTCCTTTGTTGTATCATAGAAGATGTGTGTCACGCAGACTTGAACAGTTTCTAGTTCATTACACATACCAAGCATATAATTCCCAACCATAGTTACCCAAAGTTAGTGAATTATTACATAACATTCTCATGATCATGAGAGCACATGTCTTGAAAATTTATTAGATTAGTATCCTTGTATGTACTAGATACATACATAATTTTTACATTACATCATGAAAAACACAACATTGAGTCCCCTTTGAACATACTCATATCCTTTGGCCTATCCCTATGGGTTATTCATAATATACATATTCAAATACTAGGGAAAAAAACATAAGAATGGGGTGAGCTCAGATGCTTAGTAAAGATAACAATATAGCAGATACTATCATAAATAAGCATAAACATTTAAGGCAATGTATAAGACAAAAACAAAGTCCATTCAAACATGAACTTCTGCTTAATATTGCATGGATAAATCAAATAATTGTTTTTACTTATTGACATGGATATTAATATAGTCCAAATATCACATGTAATATCAATTGATAATTTCATAATGATGGAATGCATAATTTTGGACATCATAACCACGTAGTTAAGACTTCATTTCAAGAATACAAATAAGATTTTGTCAAGGCCTTGTGATAAGACACTATTTTTCCTCACGAGACCTACCGGTGTATCAAGGAGCTATAGTAGTCTCCACCCATCACTTACTAAGTCCAATGCATCACTCATATGAAAAGGGTGAAACATAACATAAACATTCGTATTAAAACATGGATGTGAAATGTCAAAACTTTAACCATAATCCATGAATGGTATAAAAATAACACATCCACAGGCAAACATATCAAAAAACCTTCAACACAATATGTAAGATTTTGTCAAAATAAATAAACTTCAAACAGGTGTAAAATCCATCAAAGGATGTTGAAATAGAAGGAAATTAAAACTATTTGAGGGAATTATCACATTATATTTTGAATCATTTAAATGTCCCATAATTATAAATGAAGAAAATTATTTTGAAAATATTATTATAAGTTTTTAAGGGAATCTTAGAAGGTGTTATAATGACAGAATGTATCCACACCCGCCGTATAAGTTAAAAATCATTCTTTCTTTAATTTGTCGAAAATGTCATAATGTACCTTGTTTGGAAAGTGACAAAAATATTCCTTTGAAAATAATGTATAAATAGTCAAACAAGGGTATAAATGACTTTAAAATATATTCTAGTAAATAGTAAAAATGGTTTGATATACCTTTTTTTGATACATGGATGTGTATGATAAAGATTTCCTAGTAGATACTTATGTATAAACAACCTCAGATAAAAAATAGATTGTAAAATTAACCCTTAACTTGTAATTTTACTTAGTAAATTTAAGTATAACCTCATGTATAATTGTGAAATAATTGTAATTAAGTTATACAAGAACCCAATTAATATATGTGATATCATATATGATCCTCTAATATTACTTTTTTAATGATATTTTAGTAGTATCGTTGTTTTGGGTGTTAACTAATTCATTTTGCTTTTTATGTTTTGTTATATAAGTCATGTTTTTTATGGATGGGATGTATTTTATTAATTTCAAGAATGATATTTAGCTCTTAAAAATTATTTTTAATCATGAAATTAATATTATTCTTGAATGGTTATGATGGGAAACAAAATCTCATCGCTTCATGGAGAAGGTAAGTCGTACATATGCATGAGCGACAATTTCATTCTATTATTGGTTAAATCATATGTAATTGGATAGTATTCCATATATAAAGAATAATTAACATGTTTTATTTGTTATTTTATTCAATTATACTCATTATTATACCAATCCAGATAATTTAGTGTTGCATAACAAACTACACCATGTCACGTACGTAACCTATTCTAGGGTTATTTTAAATTTATTTTCCACTCATGATTTGTTTTGGTGGTTTCCAAAGGTTTTATTGAGAATATGTGAGTTTTCATGAATTGGGCCAAGCTGCGAGCCCAATTCCAGATTTAAAAATAAATTTTGTTTCATTTATAACATTTTAAATTTTTAATATTTTTTACACATTCCAACTCCTAATTGTTCTCCCCTGATATATTAACCCCAAATTTAAATTTGGGGCCTTTATAAATCCATAAGCATGGGGGATTTTTGTTTTTTTATTTGAGAGTTGGGCCAACCCAAAGGCCCATTTTTCAGTTTTAAATTGTTTCATTAATTTATTAATATCTTATTCATTAAAATGGATTTTTCGGTGATTCCACCTCTCTATAGACCCTAAGAAGCCCAGGCGAGACCCCATGCCCTCCTCCCACAATTTTGAGCTCGACAGAGTCGCGAAAATAGTCGAAACTTTATGGATTTCAGAAATCGTCCAGATTTTGGAGAGGTAAATTGATCCTTTCATAACTCCTTCTATTCTTAATCTTTTACCTCCATTACAATTCCTAAATGACCTAATAATTCTTGTGAGACCATCCCCTGAGTTTTGGCCGTTCTAAATTTCAGATACTAGTGTTTTGGGGAGATTGATTCTAGATTTCTCAAGTAAGTTTGTCCATTTCTTTTCCCCTTTCAAATTGATTAGGGTTTCATTCTATGTTTTTAGGGTTTCCTCCCTTTTTATTGAAGTGAACAATGACCAGTGGGTAGGGGTTCGAACCTAAGGTTTAACCTTGGGTTTTCTTGGTCCAATTTTCTATTTTTAGGTTTGATCTACCCTTCTTGAGGTGCGGCGGTGGTGCGTTTGTGTTTTCGCACAAAGGATTCAATGGTTTCATTTGATTTGGTAGGTGATTCCAATGTTGATGCAATCTTTGTGTATTAGCATGCTGTATTTATCATATTTTCAGATTTATATAATTTTATTATTGCTACAAAAAATTGGTTCTAATGATGTTTCCATTGAAATTGAATTTAAAATGCCAATTTGCTGTGAAATTGGGGGTTTTCCAAAGAAGTGTTTTGTTTGTTTATTTGGGGATGCCCTATAAATACTTAGTTGTTTTTATTGATCTGTAATAAGGCATAAAATATTGTTTATAATTTTTATCCCCTTTGGTAATTGCTGCAAAAAAAATGGGTTTTAATTGTGTTTGTAAAGAAAGTGATGTTTTGGTTCCACTTTTGTGTGAAAATGAAGGTTTTACAAAGATAACACTTCTTGTTTAACATAAGGATGCCCAAAAATTGATTTGTTGTTTTAATTGATATTTATTGGGCTGCCTTTAATGTTTTGGTAACTTACAATTGTGAACATCATGTACAAGTGGGTTTCTTAAGGGGTTTTGTGTGCAAAACTACACGAGATTTTGTGAAATTGATTTATTCAAATTCAAAGAGTTTGTTGTGTGTTTTAAGTGGTATAAAATGAGATAGCTACTGTATTTGGTGTATGTGACCAGTAGTGGTGTTTTACATTAAAATGGATGTGTGTTAAATCCTGAAATTGTTTGAGCACAAAGGGGGAAGCCCGGGTACCTAGGTGGGGCGGATTTGTACTAGTACGGCTAGTGGACCGGATGGGTTTTGTCCCTGTTTCACTTAGCATTTGGATAACTACAACTCTAACTAAACTTTGTGGATGATGATTGGGGACCACTAGGTTATGGGTATGTTCCCTACTAGTGTCTCGTGCACGAGAAAGGATTTTACTATGGTTACATTACACTGAGGTACGAGGTACATGGGGCATGAGACTATCTAGTGCCTAGGGGTGTTCCCGGTTTTGTTGCTCAGTGGATTTGTGGTATTTGCCCTTGTTTTTGGGTGTCTTTGGAATTATAATTCAGTATCTAATATTCCTATTTAAATGTGTTAACATTCTGAAAGTTTTATCTTGAAAAATGTTTTCAATTAAAAGTTTCATTTTGTGGAATTTTTCACCGCTTTTAATTGCATATTAAAACTGCTTGCTTTTTCACCTTGTATTGCATGCACCTTGGAATCATAGGGTGGTATCCTATTGGGCTTAGGCTCACACCCTACTTACACCCCTTGGGTGTAAGTAGACCTTTTTTTTGACCCAGGTAAAGGAAAGTCTAAGGGTGATGGCGGTTCATGGTGTTAGTCCACATCCTTGGGGCGGAGTAGTGGAGACGACTTGGGGGTGATGACCCCTTATCATGTGGAGTCCATGGGGCTATTTTGTTTCTGTTCCATTGTGTCTTTGGACCTTTTGTATTGAATATAAACCTATGTATTCCGTTCTGGTTTTTGTTTAAACATCATTTGGTATAATTTTCAGATTCAGTTTATTGATTGTTTTTAATGGTTTATGACTTCATATTCGGGTAAATCGTTCCCAAACCTAAATAAATGATACCCGGGAACTTGTGCCAGCCCGTGGGGATCGGGAACGCCCTTCGGGTCATGTCACGGGCTGGGTTTGGTGCCGGTTTGGGCGGCGACCAGATTTGGTTCGTGACAAAATGGTATCAGAGGAGGTTCATGTTAACTCTTTGGGTCATGTTATTTCGGGAAGAGTCAAGATATCATGGAGTTAGGATTGTAGGGACTTGGTATTATAGTTATGGGTAGTGTGCTTGATCACCACACCTCATGACAGGATTCAAGTTTCCTAGGGAAGTCAGGATTTATCTATGTCCTTTGGTTTTCTTGTTTTAATGATGGTTAGGGGAAATGAAAAGAGGGTTGGGTTAATGGTCTCCGTAAGCTCGCAGGGCCTGGCAAGCCATGTGAAGCTGGGGATATTCCCTAAAACACTCTTTGTGACAGTGAAGTGATTGGAATATGGCTGCCAACCATATTTCCAAGTCACCCATTGAAACTAGTTTCCTCTCAGATTGTTTTGTGCTTTAGTTTTGAAATCCGGGCACTTTGGTTTTCTGGTGACTTGGTTTTAATAAGCGTAAAGTTTTTATGAAATGATTTTCAAATAAAGAAAGAATGGTTCGGTTTATGAAATTGAGGAATTGAATTTTCAGAATTGTTTTGAAATGTAAAATGGTGTTCTTACACCTCTTTTGAAAGAAGGAACTATATTAAAGTTGGTTTTGAAAAGTGTTTCCAATAGAGTTTTCTAAATAATAAAATAGTGTTTTAATGGGATGAGATGTTTTGATATTGATATGAATATCTTGAATGTGGGTACTTTTCCAAATTGTTGTGTCTTTATGAAATGTTTTGTAAGATGTGAATTGGGATTTTGATCTCATTGTTAGCAGTTTTGAGAAAAAGGTTGGGTTGGTTGAGCATTTTGTTTTTGAAAAGTGGAATGAATTTTTGTTTTACCCTTTGGTATTTCCATGAGTGACCACATGCATGGGGTTATATGGGATGATGGATGGTTGATGGCATGACTGGATGAGTGCTGGGATGGTTATGAGGAGGGTGCCCGGTGTGACACAAAAACATGCATGTGTGAGGCCCATGGGGTACTAATGGTGGATACTCTTACTGCAAAACTGTTTGTTTTCAAAGAAATAGTTTTAAAGAAAAACATGATGTATTGATGAATAGTTTGGTATAGTTTTTATTATGGGTTTTTGATAATGTTGATGTTGTGGGATGTTTTGAGTCCAAGAACCCCTCCTGTTTGAACTGTGTTTTGGGTTTGTGTTTGGTCGGTGAGCTGTGTTGTAGGGACGATTAGTGGTCTCTTTTGAAAAATGTTTTGGGATGCCTCTATGGTGGTTCCCTTCATGTGTTTGGATCTGGTTTGAGGCATGTTTTGACTAATGGACCAGATTGGTTGGGTCCTTGGGTTCTCTCATTGGATAAGGTATGCCCCCATTAAGGGTTAATGCACAGCTGAAGTGCAATCCATATTGTTTCGCCATTGGAAAATCCTCCAGTTGATCAATATAAGGAATATTTTATCGATAATTGTTTATTGAGTCTACACCCATTCATTTCTTTGATTTTTGGATCCTCTTGTAGTGGTAAAGTTATTGTGGAAGGTTGAAAGAAACCTTAGTTTCTAATGTTTCATGATTCATCGAAGGTGGAAGTGTTCTTTAGTTGTAAGTTTGGATGAGTGTCTCGATGGTGTCTAAGAGGACCTTTGGGTTCTTCAAATTTTCTTTGATGCATTAATTCATGTTAAACCACCGGTGTGGGAAATATGGTCACGATAGGATATTGTGGCCACTTTCTAGAATTGTGTGTTGTTTGGGGATGTTGTATAAGGTCCCTCTCCATGAATTGTTTATATCAGTTGAAATGGTCATGTTTGGTGATGCCTTATGATGTCATGTACTCGATTGACTGTATAGGTGAAAGTACTGAAATCCTCTGAGAGTCCCTGTTATGTTGGGCAAATGTCTCCCTTGGAAAAACTTAAAAATCATCTATTTTAGAGGAATGTGAGTGTAGGTGTTCTTTACTTATATTGTTTCTCACCTGAAGAAACAAGTTGTGATGTGTGTGTATCTTCTCAGCCCTTGTTTCAGTGAAATATCGGGATAAGGTAAAGTGAGTTTGGAATGTGTTATGTCTAGAAAACTTATTTGGGACTGCGGTGTAGTTTTTGGTGGCACCGAAAAGAAGAATTCTCATTCAGTGGGTTTCCAAATATTAACTACGAGGCCGAAGATGCTTCAATCATTTGAGCTCCAACCATAGGTCTCGGAGAGAAGCTGGCTCGTAGTCAGGGAAAATCCCAGGGCCATTTAAACCCTTGTACAAAGTCCTATCCTTAGTATGAAAGATGGGAATAGTTCAAACCTATGGTTTCGTCATGGTTGAGCACATAGTTTGTACACGTTTAGTAGTGGTCGTGTGATAGGAAGCCATGTAGAAAGAATTATATTCACAGTTAGTGCACAGTTTCCCAAACCATGCATACTAATCCTGCGCCCTTCCTAAATCTTTGATTTCTTTTTGGGTCTTTCTGTGTCGGCCCATGCTGGTCGGTTAAGATGGTCAGTTCTTATGGTGGGGAGACCCACTATGATTCTCATGAATATTCCTTCATAAACATTTAATGGAAGTATATCCCTTTTACTAGAGAGTGTGTTTGGGCCTCCCACTATTAGTGTCTTGATTCTGTCTCGGGAAAACAATTTAAGTTGTCTCTTATGGTGGGGAGCCCATTTGTGTCTCTTCATACGAGTAACTCATATTTTTTTCTCTTTGGACTTGTATGGGAAATAGGTATTATCATTCGAAGATATCTAACTACCTATATATTCATTGGTTAAACATTGATATTGGAGAGTTTCCAATGGTTTAGTTATAGTAGGGAAGTGTATCCTTGTTCAATGTTGTTGTTGTTTTTTGGGTAAATTGATTGAGTATTGTTCATATTGTATTTGAGGAGTTTTCATTTGGGATAAATCCTGAATGTACTTTATTGTTTCAGGAAAGTGGTGTAAGTTTGGTTTGTGATAGTATTCCTTCCATCATTGATCACTGGAGGTGTTTTGACCTTTGGGGGTGAAACCTGGCAAGGGTGTACCTATTGGTTTCTCAGTTGGGTTTGATTGTTTCTCTGACCTTGCTGTGACTTTCCGGGGCGGAAAGTTTTCAAGGTGGGGAGAATTGTCACGTACGTAACCTATTCTAGGGTTATTTTAAATTTATTTTCCACTCATGATTTGTTTTGGTGGTTTCCAAAGGTTTTATTGAGAATAGGTGAGTTTTCATGAATTGGGCCAAGCTGCGAGCCCAATTCCAGATTTAAAAATAAATTTTGTTTCATTTATAACTTTTTCAATTTTTAATATTTTTTACACATTCCAACTCCTAATTGTTCTCCCCTGATATATTAACCCCAAATTTAAATTTGGGGCCTTTATAAATCCATAAGCATGGGGGATTTTTGTTTTTTATGTGAGAGTTGGGCCAACCCGAAGGCCCATTGTCCAGTTTTAAATTGTTTCATTAATTTATTAATATTTTATTCATTAAAATGGATTTTTCGGTGATTCCACCTCCCTATCGACCCTAAGAAGCCCAGGCGCGACCCCATGCCCTCCTCCCACAATTTTGAGCTCGATAGAGTCTCGAAAATAGTCGAAACTTTCTGGATTTCAGAAATCGTCCAGATTTTGGAGAGGTAAATTGATCCTTTCATAAATCCTTCTATTCTTAATATTTTACCTCCATTACAATTCCTAAATGACCTAATAATTCTTGTGAGACCATCCCCGGAGTTTTGGCCGTTCTAAATTTCAGATACTAGTGTTTTGGGGAGATTGATTCTATATTTCTCAAGTAAGTTTGTCCATTTCTTTTCCCCTTTCAAATTGATTAGGGTTTCATTCTATTTTTTTAGGGTTTCCTCCCTTTTTATTGAAGTGAACAATGACCAGTGGGTAGGGGTTCGAACCTAAGGTTTAACCTTGGTTTTTCTTGGTCCAATTTTCTATTTTTAGGTTTGATCTACCCTTCTTGAGGTGCGGCGGTGGTGCGTTTGTGTTTTCACACAAAGGATTCAATGGTTTCATTTGATTTGGTAGGTGATTCCAATGTTGATGAAATCTTTGTGTATTAGCATGCTGTATTTATCATATTTTCAGATTTATATAATTTTATTATTGCTACAAAAATTGGTTCTAATGATGTTTCCATTGAAATTGAATTTAAAATGCCAATTTGGTGTGAAATTGGGGGTTTTCCAAAGAAGTGTTTTGTTTGTTTATTTGGGGATGCCCTATAAATACTTAGTTGTTTTTATTGATCTGTAATAAGGCATAAAATACTGTTTATAATGTTTATCCCCTTTGGTAATTGCTGCAAAAAAATGGGTTTTAATTGTGTTTGTAAAGAAAGTGATGGTTTGGTTCCACTTTTGTGTGAAAATGAAGGTTTTACAAAGATAACACTTCTTGTTTAACATAAGGATGCCCAAAAATTGATTTGTTGTTTTAATTGATATTTATTGGGCTGCCTTTACTGTTTTGGTAACTTACAATTGTGAACATCATGTACAAGTGGGTTTCTTAAGGGGTTTTGTGTGCAAAACTACACGAGATTTTGTGAAATTGATTTATTCAAATTCAAAGAGTTTGTTGTGTGTTTTAAGTGGTATAAAATGAGATAGCTAATGTATTTGGTGTATGTGACCAGTAGTGTTGTTTTACATTAAAATGGATGTGTGTTAAATCCTGAAATTGTTTGAGCACAAAGGGGGAAGCCCGGGTACCTAGGTGGGGCGGATTTGTACTAGTACGGCTAGTGGACCGGATGGGTTTTGTCCCTGTTTCACTTAGAATTTGGATAACGACAACTCTAACTAAACTTTGTGGATGATGATTGGGGACCACTAGGTTATGGGTATGTTCCCTACTAGTGGCTCGTGCACGAGAAAGGATTTTACTATGGTTACATTACACTGAGGTACGAGGTACATGGGGCCTGAGACTATCTAGTGCCTAGGGGTGTTCCCGGTTTTGTTGCTCAGTGGATTTGTGGTATTTTCCCTTGTTTTTGGGTGTCTTTGGAATTATAATGCAGTATCTAATATTCCTATTTAAATGTGTTAACATTCTGAAAGTTTTATCTTGAAAAATGTTTTTAATTAAAAGTTTCATTTTGTGGAATTTTTCACCGCTTTTAATTGCATATTAAAAATGCTTGCTTTTTCACCTTGTATTGCATGCACCTTGGAATCATAGGGTGGTATCCTATTGGGCTTAGGCTCACACCCTACTTACACCCCTTGGGTGTAAGTAGACCTTTTTTTTGACCCAGGTAAAGGAAAGGCTAAGGGTGATGGTGGTTCATGGTGTTAGTCCACATCCTTGGGGCGGAGTAGTGGAGACGACTTGGGGGTGATGACCCCTTGTCATGTGGAGTCCATGGGGCTGTTTTGTTTCTGTTCCATTGTGTCTTTGGAACTTTTGTATTGAATATAAACCTATGTATTCCGTTCTGGTTTTTGTTTAAACATCATTTGGTATAATTTTCAGATTCAGTTTATTGATTGTTTTTAATGGTTTATGACTTCATATTCGGGTAAATCGTTTCCAAACCTAAATAAATGATACCCGGGCACTTGTGACAGCCCGTGGGGATCGGGAACGCCCTTCGGGTCATGTCACGGGCTGGGTTTGGTGCCGGTTTGGGCGGCGACCAGATTTGGTTCGTGACAAAATGGTATCAGAGGAGGTTCATGTTAACTCTTTGGGTCATGTTATTTCGGGAAGAGTCAGGATATCATGGAGTTAGGATTGTAGGGACTTGGTATTATAGTTATGGGTAGTGTGCTTGATCACCACACCTCATGACAGGATTCAAGTTTCCTAGGGAAGTCAGGATTTATCTAAGTCCTTTGGTTTTCTTGTTTTAATGATGGTTAGGGGAAATGAAAAGAGGGTTGGGTTAATGGTCTCCGTAAGCTCGCAGGTCCTGGCAAGCCATGTGAAGCTGGGGATATTCCCTAAAACACTCTCTGTGACAGTGAAGTGATTGTAATATGGCTGCCAACCATATTTCCAAGTCACCCATTGAAACTAGTTTCCTCTCGGATTGTTTTGTGCTTTAGTTTTGAAATCCGGGCACTTTGGTTTTCTGGTGACTTGGTTTTAATAAGCGTAAAGTTTTTATAAAATGATTTTCAAATAAAGAAAGAATGGTTCGGTTTATGAAATTGAGGAATTGAATTTTCAGAATTGTTTTGAAATGTAAAATGGTGTGCTTACACCTCTTTTGAAAGAAGGAACTATATTAAAGTTGGTTTTGAAAAGTGTTTCCAATAGAGTTTTCTAAATAATAAAATAGTGTTTTAATGGGATGATATGTTTTGATATTGATATGAATATCTTGAATGTGGGTTCTTTTCCAAATTTTTGTGTCTTTATGAAATGTTTTGTAAGATGTGAATTGGGATTTTGATCTCATTGTTAGCAGTTTTGAGAAAAAGGTTGGGTTGGTTGAGCATTTTGTTTTTGAAAAGTGGAATGAATTTTTGTTTTACCCTTTGGTATTTCCATGAGTGACCACATGCATGGGGTTATATGGGATGATGGATGGTTGATGGCATGACAGGATGAGTGCTGGGATGGTTATGAGGAGGGTGCCCGGTGTGACACAAAAACATGCATGTGTGAGGCCCATGGGGTACCAATGGTGGATACTCTTACTGCAAAACCGTTTGTTTTCAAAGAAATAGTTTTAAAGAAAAACATGATGTATTGATGAATAGTTTGGTATAGTTTTTATTATGGGTTTTTGATAATGTTGATGTTGTGGGATGTTTTGAGTCCAAGAACCCCTCCTGTTTGAACTGTGTTTTGGGTTTGTGTTTGGTCGGTGAGCTGTGTTGTAGGGACGATTAGTGGTCTCTTTTGAAAAATGTTTTGGGATGCCTCTACGGTGGTTCCCTTCATGTGTTTGGATCTGGTTTGAGGCGTGTTTTGACTAATGGACCAGATTGGTTGGGTCCTTGGGTTCTCTCATTGGATAAGGTATGCCCCCATTAAGGGTTAATGCACAGCTGAAGTGCAATCCATATTGTTTCGCCATTGGAAAATCCTCCAGTTGATCAATATAAGGAATATTTTATCGATAATTGTTTATTGAGTCTACACCCATTCATTTCTTTGATTTTTGGATCCTCTTGTAGTGGTAAAGTTATTGTGGAAGGTTGAAAGAAACCTTAGTTTCTAATGTTTCATGATTCATCGAAGGTGGAAGTGTTCTTTAGTTGTAAGTGTGGATGAGTGTCTCGATGGTGTCTAAGAGGACCTTTGGGTTCTTCAAAGTTTCTTTGATGCATTAATTCATGTTAAACCACCGGTGTGGGAAATATGGTCACGATAGGATATTGTGGCCACTTTCTAGAATTGTGTGTTGTTTGGGGATGTTGTATAAGGTCCCTCTCCATGAATTGTTTATATCAGTTGAAATGGTCATGTTTGGTGATGCCTTATGATGTCATGTACTCGATTGACTGTATAGGTGAAAGTAGTGAAATCCTCTGAGAGTCCCTGTTATGTTGGGCAAATGTCTCCCTTGGAAAAACTTCAAAATCATCTATTTTAGAGGAATGTGATTGTAGGTGTTCTTTACTTATATTGTTTCTCACCTAAAGAAACAAGTTGTGATGTGTGTGTATCTTCTCAGCCCTTGTTTCAGTGAAATATCGGGATAAGGTAAAGTGAGTTTGGAATGTGTTATGTCTAGAAAACTTATTTGGGACTGCGGTGTAGTTTTTGGTGGCACCGAAAAGAAGAATTCTCATTCAGTGGGTTTCCAAATATTAACTACGAGGCTGAAGATGCTTCAATCATTTGAGCTCCAGCCATAGGTCTCGGAGAGAAGCTGGCTCGTAGTCAGGGAAAATCCCAGGGCCATTTAAACCCTTGTACAAAGTCCTATCCTTAGTATGAAAGATGGGAATAGTTCAAACCTATGGTTTCGTCATGGTTGAGCACATAGTTTGTGCACGTTTAGTAGTGGTCGTGTGATAGGAAGCCATGTAGAAAGAATTATATTCATAGTTAGTGCACAGTTTCCCAAACCATGCATACTAATCCTACGCCCTTCCTAAATCTTTGATTTCTTTTTGGGTCTTTCTGTGTCCGCCCATGCTGGTCGGTTAAGATGGTCAGTTCTTATGGTGGGGAGACCCACTATGATTCTCATGAATATTCCTTCATAAACATTTAATGGAAGTATATCCCTTTTACTAGAGAGTATGTTTGGGCCTCCCACTATTAGTGTCTTGATTCTGTCTCGGGAAAACAATTTAAGTTGTCTCTTATGGTGGGGAGCCCATTTGTGTCTCTTCATACGAGTAACTCGTATTTTTTTTTCTTTGGACTTGTATGGGAAGTAGGTATTATCATTCGAAGATATCTAACTACCTACATATTCATTGGGTAAACATTGATATTGGAGAGTTTCCAATGGTTTAGTTATAGTAGGGAAGTGTATCCTTGTTCAATGTTGTTGTTGTTTTTTTGGGTAAATTGATTGAGTATTGTTCAGATTGTATTTGAGGAGTTTTCATTTGGGATAAATCCTGAATGTACTTTATTGTTTCAGGAAAGTGGTGTAAGTTTGGTTTGTGATAGTATTCCTTCCATCATTGATCACTGGAGGTGTTTTGACCTTTGGGGGTGAAACCTGGCAAGGGTGTACCTATTGGTTTCTCAGTTGGGTTTGATTGTTTATCTGACCTTGCTGTGACTTTCTGGGGCGGAAAGTTTTCAAGGTGGGGAGAATTGTCACGTACGTAACCTATTCTAGGGTTATTTTAAATTTATTTTCCACTCATGATTTGTTTTGGTGGTTTCCAAAGGTTTTATTGAGAATAGGTGAGTTTTCATGAATTGGGCCAAGCTGCGAGCCCAATTCCAGATTTAAAAATAAATTTTATTTCATTTATAACTTTTTCAATTTTTAATATTTTTTACACATTCCAACTCCTAATTGTTATCACCTGATATATTAACCCCAAATTTAAATTTGGGGCCTTTATAAATCCATAAGAATGGGGGATTTTTGTTTCTTATTTGAGAGTTGGGCCAACCCAAAGGCCCATTTTCCAGTTTTAAATTGTTTCATTAATTTATTAATATCTTATTCATTAAAATGGATTTTTCGGTGATTCCACCTCCCTATCGACCCTAAGAAGCCCAGGCGCGACCCCATGCCCTCCTCCCACAATTTTGAGCTTGATAGAGTCTCGAAAATAGTCAAAACGCTCTGGATTTCAGAAATCGTCCAGATTTTGGAGAGGTAAATTGATCCTTTCATAACTCCTTCTATTCTTAATCTTTTACCTCCATTCCAATTCCTAAATGACCTAATAATTCTTGTGAGACCATCCCCTGAGTTTTGGCCGTTCTAAATTTCAGATAATATTGTTTTGGGGAGATTGATTCTAGATTTCTCAAGTAAGTTTGTCCATTTCTTTTCCCCTTTCAAATTGATTAGGGTTTCATTCTATTTTTTTAGGGTTTCCTCCCTTTTTATTGAAGTGAACAATGACCAGTGGGTAGGGGTTCGAACCTAAGGTTTAACCTTGGGTTTTCTTGGTCCAATTTTCTATTTTTAGGTTTGATCTACCCTTCTTGAGGTGCGGCGGTGGTGCGTTTGTGTTTTCGCACAAAGGATTCAATGGTTTCATTTGATTTGGTAGGTGATTCCAATGTTGATGCAATCTTTGTGTATTAGCATGCTGTATTTATCATATTTTCAGATTTATATAATTTTATTATTGCTACAAAAATTTGTTCTAATGATGTTTCCATTGAAATTGAATTTAAAATGCCAATTTGGTGTGAAATTGGGGGTTTTCCAAAGAAGTGTTTTGTTTGTTTATTTGGGGATGCCCTATAAATACTTAGTTGTTTTTATTGATCTGTAATAAGGCATAAAATACTGTTTATAATGTTTATCCCCTTTGGTAATTGCTGCAAAAAAATGGGTTTTAATTGTGTTTGTAAAGAAAGTGATGTTTTGGTTCCACTTTTGTGTGAAAATGAAGGTTTTACAAAGATGACACTTCTTGTTTAACATAAGGATGCCCAAAAATTGATTTGTTGTTTTAATTGATATTTATTGGGATGCCTTTACTGTTTTGGTAACTTACAATTGTGAACATCATGTACAAGTGGGTTTCTTAAGGGGTTTTGTGTGCAAAACTACACGAGATTTTGTGAAATTGATTTATTCAAATTCAAAGAGTTTGTTGTGTGTTTTAAGTGGTATAAAATGAGATAGCTACTGTATTTGGTGTATGTGACCAGTAGTGTTGTTTTACATTAAAATGGATGTGTGTTAAATCCTGAAATTGTTTGAGCACAAAGGGGGAAGCCCGGGTACCTAGGTGGGGCGGATTTGTACTAGTACGGCTAGTGGACCGGATGGGTTTTGTCCCTGTTTCACTTAGCATTTGGATAACGACAACTCTAACTAAACTTTGTGGATGATGATTGGGGACCACTAGGTTATGGGTATTTTCCCTACTAGTGGCTCGTGCATGAGAAAGGATTTTACTATGGTTACATTACACTGAGGTACGAGGTACATGGGGCCTGAGACTATCTAGTGCCCAGGGGTGTTCCCGGTTTTGTTGCTCAGTGGATTTGTGGTATTTGCCCTTGTTTTTGGGTGTCTTTGGAATTATAATGCAGTATCTAATATTCCTATTTAAATGTGTTAACATTCTGAAAGTTTTATCTTGAAAAATGTTTTCAATTAAAAGTTTCATTTTGTGGAATTTTTCACCGCTTTTAATTGCATATTAAAACTGCTTGCTTTTTCACCTTGTATTGCATGCACCTTGGAATCATAGGGTGGTATCCTATTGGGCTTAGGCTCACACCCTACTTACACCCCTTGGGTGTAAGTAGACCTTTTTTTTGACCCAGGTAAAGGAAAGGCTAAGGGTGATGGCGGTTCATAGTGTTAGTCCACATCCTTGGGGCGGAGTGGTGGAGACGACTTGGGGGTGATGACCCCTTGTCATGTGGAGTCCATGGGGATATTTTGTTTCTGTTCCATTGTGTCTTTGGAACTTTTGTATTGAATATAAACCTATGTATTCCGTTCTGGTTTTTGTTTAAACATCATTTGGTATAATTTTCAGATTCAGTTTATTGATTGTTTTTAATGGTTTATGACTTCATATTCGGGTAAATCGTTCCCAAACCTAAATAAATGATACCTGGGAACTTGTGCCAGCCCGTGGGGATCGGGAACGCCCTTCGGGTCATGTCACGGGCTGGGTTTGGTGCCGGTTTGGGCGGCGACCAGATTTGGTTCGTGACACACCATGACATGGAGACCGTAATCCGTACGTACGCACGTATGGTTACTTTGAAATTCGTATGATTGGTAGAATATTGAATATGGTTGTAACATATTTATAAAAACATCACAGCATGTATATGGTATTATATTTATTATTTATTTATTGAAACAATGAAGAAAGAGGAAGAGGAAGAAGAAAAGAACATTGAATGAGGTGATGAAATAATTACCTATTCTTTGGGTTCTTCCTTTTGATTTGAACAAAAGGTCTCCATATGATGGATTTCTGGTCATATTAGGGACTCTAAGTTGAATTTTGGGTATATGGGAGTATATATGATCAGGTGTTGACCGACCAAATGACTTCTGAGGTGTGATTTTGAAGGAAGGGGAAGTACCCTTTTATAATAGAGGTGGCAGTCAGTTTAGGAAAATCAGGCAATATTATTTTATTATAAAATCATTGACGGTTTATAATTTCTAAAAATGTATTTCTAGGTTAAGGTGGATATGGGTTTAATTCCTCTTAGACAATATGTTTTAGAGAATTTTAGGTCACCATATTTACCTTATATTTTAGATTTTAATCTTAGTTAAATAATTTAACTTTTACATTGTCTTCTTGTATTTTCATATTACATTGTTAATAAAATTACTATAAAATGCCAAGAGAACCTCAAGTGGTTCATTAATTATATATCTATCATTAAATATGTCCTTTGGTGAAACATCTGATTTTTAGGAATATTATATCATTTAATAACATATTATTTTTTTTAAGAACAAATTTATGTCAATTTTGACACTATTTTGCAGTTTGTTTTTGTGAAAGTAAAAGAGCATTATTACATCATAAGCATACATTACATCAATAATAAAATGTCATATTAACCTTTACAATTAGTGGAATGCATAAAAATTCTCAATTTATATTTTTTTGGATATTTATAATATAAATTGTTATAATCATTCATTAATAAGGTAATTACTGCATCATCATTGTGTCATAAATAAATTTAATTATTTATTATATAAAAATTATAAATAAACTACCATTATGTAGGAAATATTTATACCTTTCCAATGATTATTTATAGTCGAATTTATCTTACATATAACCCTATATTAAAAAAAATTAGTTATTAAAATTTGAATTTAATACTTTTATATCTTCTACAAATAAAATATATTAAATGTCCTAATCTAATCCAAGTGGATCAAAAAAAATCATATATTTTCCTAAGGTTAATTTTGGTTGAATAAAACTTATCCAATAGAATTAGGATAACTGTTAGGGTAATTATAAATTAATTTTTACCTTTAATTATCATATTTACTTTTAACCGTGGCAAATAAAATTTAAAAGTTACTATTCACCAAAAATTATTTTCATCTTATTTAAGAACATTATACATACTGACGTCAACCATGTCTCTTGAATTTTTTAAATTCAATTTACAAAAGTGGTAAAATTATGTTTTATGCAAATTTTCAAATGTTCCTAGAAGCTGGGTAAATGGCGTTAAAAAGTTCAATAAAATTTTATACATCTAATCTTATTATAAAATGGCTCAAATGAATTAAATTGAACTTATATAGGTATTATTAATATATTTTTACTTTAAAATAATTTTAAATTAAAATAATTATTATTTAAATAAAAAAATTTTAAATAATAACTTAGTGCTTTTAACTATTCATCAAAAATTGAATGTTTTCAAAAAAATACAAACAATTAACCCTTTGCTAATATTGATATTATGAATACAAAAATGAAGTTCATTTTGAAAAATAAAATTTATAAACGTTCAAAAAGTGGGTATTAATATTTATAATGGCATGTTTGGTTAGTCATGGTGTGCTAGAACTTGAAGTTGCATACAACACAAGCTATTTCATTATTCAATGAGAAGTGTATAGTGAAAGCTTGGGGTTTTACATTATTCCCTCCTTAAAATAATTTCATCCAAAAAAATTATAGAATATTACTGCATAAAAAGAGTTTGGTGGTTTTTCATCATAAGTTTCTCGGGTTCCCAAGTTGTTTCTTCTATTTTATGGTTTCTCCATAAAACTTTTACCAGACGAGTGATCTGGATTCTCAAAACTTGTTCTCTGGTATCAAAAATCTTAATAGGCTCTTCAATATATGAGTATTGGGTTCTAGTACTATTTTTTCATAGGTTAGTACATGCATTAGGTCAGGCATGTATTTTCTAAACAGTAATATGTAGAACACATCATGATCTTTGGAGAGACCTGGAGGCACTACCAAATGATAAGCTACAACTCCTATTTGTTCTTGAATTTCGAATGGCCGATATACCTAGAACATAATTTATCCATCTTACTTAATCATATAACACCATTCCATGGAGATACCTTCAATATAACATGGTCTCCTACATTAAATTCCATATACTTCCTTCAGTTATCGAAATATATATTTTTCCTACTTTTAGATTCCATGAGGTGGGTGTGGATAATTTTCACCTTTTACAATATTTCCTCAACAAGTTATGGGCCTACAGGTTTTCTTTCACCAACATCAACCCAAAAAGTTAGTGTGTGACATCTCTTTCCATATAATTTTTCATATGGTTCCATCTGAATACATGAATGGAAGCTACTGTTATAAGAAAATTCTAAAAGAGGTAAATATTGATCCAACATACCATGAAATTAAAGTGAGGAAGTTCTCAACATCTCTTATAAGGTTTTAATGGTACATTCTTATTGTCCATCTGTTTGAGGGTGGTAGGTAGTGCTCAAATGAAGTTCAGTATCTATGGATTCTTTAATACTTGTCTAGAATCTTGATGTAAAATGTGGATCTCTATCAGAATCAATCGATAGGGGTACACCATGAAGTCTTTCAAATTCATTAATATACTATCTTGCTAAAATTTCAAGTGGTAAATCTTATCTTATAGCAAGAAAATGTGTTGACTTGGAAAGCCAATCAACAATGACCCATATTGCATCATTCATTCTAAGATTCTTTAGTATACACATGAAAATGTCCATCGTACTATCATCCCATTTCCACTCAGGATTTTGAAGAGGATGCATGACTGCTCTAAGATGTTGTCTTCTAACTTTCATATATTGACAATCCATAAATCTTGACACATAATCAGCAGCATACCTCTTCATGCTGTACAACAAAAACTATTCCTTTAAATATCTATATATCATAGTTCTACCAGTGTTTATAGAGAAATTGGATCTATGAGAATCATCCAATAATTATTTTTTTAGATTAGGTATTTCAGGAACACAAAGTCTTTTCCAAAATATCAAAATTACATCATCATATATGAAGTCAATCAATCTACCATCTTTCACAGCTTTAGTTTTCTTTTGAAACTCCTAATCATCAGTATGAAAACTTTTTATCCAATTTAGTAAAGATGGATTGGAAACCATTTGAAAAGGTATTATTGTTTCACCTTCCATAATTATTCCCATATCCATCTTTACTAGATCCATGAAAATAGATCCCTTCCAACTCTAATATTGTTCAAAAATCCATGATCCTTTCTGATCAATGCATCGTTCACCTTATTTCCCTTCCCTGGGAGGAAGTGTATAGTGAAATCATAATCCTTGAGTCGTTCAAGCCAACATATTTGCTCATGTTGAGTTATTTCTATAAGAAAATATACTTCAAACTCTTGTGATTAGTATATACCTCACATATTTTCCACAGAGATAGTTTCTCCATATCATCAAAGAAAATATAACAACTAATTACTCAATAGCATGAGTAGTATAGTTTTTTCTTTGTATTTTTAGCTGTCGTGATGCATAGCCTATAACTCTATCATTCATCATAATGACACAACCAAGTCCTTTCTTTAAAGCATCACTATAAATAACAAACCCATTATTCCCTGATAGTAGATTCAAGATAAGATCATTGACTAATATTATATTAATTTCTTCAAAATATTATTCTCACTAATTTTTCCAAATAAATTTAACCCCTTTTCATATGATCTTGGTTAATGGGTTAGAAAATCGGGTAAAATTCTAGATGAAACACCGATAATAACCTGCTAAACCAATAAAACTAAGTACCTCAATTATAATCATCGATGCTGTCCATTCTTTTATTACTCTTGCCTTATAAGGATCGATAGAGATTCCATTCTAAGAGACAATTTGGCCAAGAAATGAAATCTCATAAACCCAGAATTCACACTTTCTAAACTTCCCATATAATTCATTTATTCTATGTTTTTTTATAATAGTGCGCATGTGATTTTTATTATCTTAGTAGATTATGTAGTATACCAAGATATTATCAATAAATAACGCTAAATATTCATCAAGATATTCCTTGAAAACTCTATTCATTAGATCCATGAAGATAGAGGGTGCATTAGTTACTCAAAAAGGCATTACTGTAAACTCGTAATGCCTATACCTGGTACGAAATGATGTCTTCGTAATGTCTTCCTTCTTCACACACAACTGATGATATCCATATCAAATATTATTCTTTGAATAATATTGACCTCCATTAAATTGATCGAATAAATCATAAATGCAAGGTAGGGGATAATTGTTCTTTATTGTTATAGAATTGATCTCCCTGTAGTCAATGCACAACCTCATAGATTAATATTTCTTCTTAATAAAAAGAATGGGGGAACCCCATGGAGAACACTAGGGTGAATAAATCCTCTATTAATCAATTCCTCTATTTTTTTCTTTATTTACACTAATTTCACAGTGGTTATATTATAAGGGGTCTTCGATATGGGCCTTGAACCAAGAATTTAGTCAATATAAAAAATCAATTTCTCATTTTTGAGGATGTCCAAGTAAATCCTTAGGAAACACATCAACATATTATTGAACAATAAGTACATCCTTTATTTGATTATTCCTTTACTCACTCATAGTTATTTCACACTATTCTTTCACAATAATTGAATTGGTAGAGATACTAGGGGAGAATCTAGATGAGAATCAGATGGTGATGTTTCTACTCTAAATATAGGTTATTCCTTATCACCATTAAAAATTGTAACCTCCTTCTTACAATAAATTTTTACAACATGGTCTAAAAACCAATACAAACCGAGAATTATATAAAATTTCATCATTAGTATAACGATGAGGTCAGAAGATAAAGAAAATTTATATTACATAATGGTAACTGATTTAAAAAACATTTTTCAATCATAATTCCCTTTGAGTTTTCACGGAAAAATCGCTTTTAAAATCAAATTGAAAATATCTAATTTTCTTGGAAAACTGGGAAGACCTGAAATAATGCAATGATCCAGAATAAAATCAATCATTGGATAAATTTGAGGAAATGATTAATGTAAATTTCAACCACATCATTCAGAACTTCAACCTCTACAGTTGTGATCACATATACATGGCCTTTCTCCTTTGTCCATTACTAAGGTATGTCTCTTTGACAATTAATACATTCATCTGTATTATTCCACATTTATTTACAACTGAAGCATTCAACATTGACATTATCTATTTTCCATTTGTAATCATGAGCTTAGTGTCCTTTTTCTACACACATGTAATAGACTCTTGTTCCCTTCCGGAAAGTACCAAGGTGTTTCTTCCCACATTTACTGTTTGATTAAAATTCAACTTTTCCCTTCATCTAGTTATTTCCATTTCGAGAGTGTTCAACAGATCTCTTCTTCTATTAATTTTCTTTAAATTCTTAAGAGTTAGGGAATTCCTTGTTTGTCTTGAAAGCACATGAGAAAATATATTTGTACAATGCGAAGTATTGTGAGACTAATTATTAATAGAGAAATGGTTTTAACCCTCAAATAATCAATCCATCTTACTTCTTGGTTGCGTATTTAATATGTAGCATGCCTTTCTAATGTTGTAATGTTATCCTCATACTTTATTACATTCTTATCCTCATTTGGCCTTAGACTCAGAAATTGTCTTTCTATATCATCTTGATGGTCAAGAGGAATGTATTTTTATATGAAAATATTTTTAATCTCCCTCCATTCTATATTTGATACTTCTTCATCCTCATTTGTGTTTTGAATTAAGTACCACCATTAATATGCATCTTATGTGAGGTGATAAACTACCATGAAAACATTTTCTCTTTCGCTACTCCCCAAAGTATGAAATAGTTTCTCTAAAGAACATATCGGTTTCTCATATAAAAATGGATATGTAATCCCACTGAATGTTGGTGGTTGTTGCTTCATGAAGCGATCTAACATTGATCCTCCTCTTTGTGGATCAGGGTGCTCTATACAGGTATGGTTATTACTCATAACCTGAGTGATCTAACCCAGTTTGGTTATAAGCTATAGAACACCAGTTTTATCACCAACTCCACTATAATTATCTTGAGTAAGTGGAAAATACCTATATAGATTATGTCTGTTGATACAGTTTCCATTCTTTCTAGTAGGTTCCATTTTTAAATAGTGGAATACACTAGGTTAGTTAATGAATCACAATGCATATTACCAAACATGTAATATACATAACATAAATTGAAATGTTATGCACATAATACATAATCATAAATAAATTTTTTATTTTAGGAAGTATTTACTCATTAATCCTTCATAATTTCATGAAAATAAAATTTTAATTATCCAAATAATATCCCCTGAGAGTGTTGTAACCAAGAGTGTATCAATTCCCCTTTATCGTGCACCATTTCTCGCTCGAGTCTAGATCAATGAAATGTTATCGGGTTTTACCATTGATACATCTATTATAGAGCCACCTCTACCTTCACGTATCCAGAAAGGGATGTATTTCATCGAAAATTCCCAAAATATCTACATTACCAAAATTCTTTAATGTTTTTCTATTCTAATCCTCAAAGTCTATATTATGTTAATTTTCTAAAATCAGAGATTTTCCTAAATCAAGTTTCCAAGGATGGTACTAAACTTCCTCTGATACCATCTATAATGACATGACACTAGTTACCTAGATTTGTTGCATTATTACATGACATTGGCATGATCACAAGAGATCATGTCTCAAATGACCGACTATTTTATTATCCTTGGAAGTAGTAGATACATACATATGTTTCACAGTACATCATGAGATAAAAAAAAATTGTGTCCCCTTTGAATACACTCATATCCTTTGACCAGTCTCTATAGTTTAATAACAAAATACTTCTTCACATCTTGGAAAAAAAATGAAAACATAAGAAAGGGGTGAGCTGAGATTCTCAGTAAAGATAACAATATAGCAGAAACAATCATAAATAAAAATAAACATTTAAGGAAATGTATAAGACTAAAACAAAAGAATTTTAATCTTAGACATGAACATAATATGGAAATGATAAACCAAATAATTCCATTTACTTATTAAAATGAATATACAAGTAGTAGAATAATCTTATATAATATCATTATCTACATTTATAAAGATAGAATGCACAATGCTAGACATCATAACCACATAGTCAATTCCTAGTTCCAAGACTACAATTAGGATTTATTCAAGGCCTTGTTCCAAGACACTAGTTGGTCTCATGAGACCTACCGATGCATCGATGAGCTTTATAAGGCTCCACACATCAATTACTAAGTCCAATTCATTCCTGATGTGAAAAGGTTGAAACATAACATAATCATTCGTATTAAACTAGCATATGAAATGTTAAAACATTAACCATAAACCATGATTGGTATAAAAATAAAACATCCACAGTCACACATATCACAAAACCTGTAATAAAATATGGAAGATTGTGTCCTAATAAATCAACTACAAACAAGTGTAAAATCCATCATATAATGTTGACATAGATGAAATCAAGATAATTTGACAGAAATATCAATATTTATTTTGAAATCATTTAAATGTCACATAATTATAAAAGAAAATTTTATTTTTGAAATATTTTTATACACATTTAAGGGAAACTTCTAAACTGTTATAATGGCAGAAAATTGTCACCCCTGCCGTATAGGTTAAAAAATATGCTTTCCTTAGTTTGTCGAAAATGTTATAAAGTACTATGTTTGGAAAGCAACAGAATGATTCATTTCAAACCATTTTATAAAAATTCAAGCGAGGGTAAAAATTAATTTAACCCATAGTCTAGTAAATATAATAAATGTTTTTAAATACATTTTTAAGAAACAACGATGTGGATGATAAAGAGGTCCCCAGAGATACTTATGTATAAACAACCTCATATAATAAAGAGATTGTAAAATTAACCCTTACATTGTAATTTTCCTTAGTCGATGGTAGGTCAAAATCTTGTATAATGCTGAAATAATTTTTATTAAATTATACAAGAACCACATATATAAATATTGTATCCTATATAATATTCTTATATTTCATTGTTAATGATATTTCAGTAGTATCATTGTTTTGTGTGCTAACTGGTTCATTTCCCTTTATATGTTTTGACACAGAAGTCATGTTTGTCATAGATAGGATGTATTTGACTAATATAAAGAATTATATTAAGTTAATAAACATTATATTTAATCATCAAATGAAAATTATTCTTTAATGGTTATGATGGAAAAACAAAATCTCATCGCATCATGGAGGTGGTAAGCCGTACGTACGCACGAGTGAAAATATCATTCTATTAGTGGTGAAATTATATGTAATTGGATGTTATATTATATATAAAAAATAATTAACATGTTATATTTATTATTTACATCAATTATACTCATTGTTATACCCATCCAAATAATGAAGTTTTGAATAACAAACTACACCGCGACGTGGAGACGGTAATATGTACATACGCACATATGTTGACTTTTTTATTCATAGGATGGATAGAATAATGAATAAGGTTATATGATATTTATAATAACATCACCATATATAGATGGTACTAGTTTTATTATTTTGGTATGGAAACAAAAAAATAAAGGGGAAGTGGAAGAAGAAAAGAACTTTGAAAGAGGTGATGAAATAATTACCTCTTCTTTGGGTTCTTCTATTAAATTTGAACAAAAGGACTCCTTAATAAGGATTTATGATAAATTTAAGGCCTATAAAATGAATTGAGGGAAGATGGTAGGATATTTGAGTGGGGTTTGGCCGATCTAAACGGATTTTGAGGTGTGTGTTTGAGATAATTGGAACTTCTCTTTTATAATAGAGGTGAGGGTCACTTTAAGAAAATTTTAAATTATTATTTTATTAAAAACTCATTTTAGGTTTATAATTTCTCTAAATAGATTTATTTAGAGTCTATGGTGGTTATATGTCAACATAATTTAAAAAATAGGTTTTAGACACGTTTTGGTCACCATATTAATGTTATCTTCTAGATTTAACTTTTTGTTAAATAGTTTAACTTTTAAAACGACTTCTTGTTTTTTTAAATTACATAGTTAATAAACATGAAATAAAATTTTAAGTGAACCTAAAGTTATTTTAAATTACATATCAATAATTATACAAGTCCTTTGGATGACCCTTAGATTTTGAGGAATATTATATCATTTTATAATATAGTATTTGTTTTAAAAACTAATTTATGGCAGTTTTGACACTATTTAGTATTTTGTTTTTGTGAAAGTCAAATAAAATTATTACATAGAAAAAAATTCATTAAATCAATCGTAACATGTCATATTAACAAATAAAATTAGTCTAATTCATCAAAAGACTCAATTTACATTTATTTGGATATTTATAATATCAATTATTTTAATCATTCATTAATAATGTAATTATTACATCATCATTGTGTTGTAAATAAATTTAATTATTTAATGTCTAAAATTAATAAATAAAATAAAATTATGAAGGAAATATTTTTATCTATATAATTAATATTTATAGACAAACCTATCTTTTGTATAACCCTATATTAAAAATGATTTAGTTATTAAAATTTGAATTTAACACTTTTAACTATTCTTTAAATAAAATATAATAAATGTCTTAATCTAATAAAAGTGGATCAAAAAGGATCATATTTTTTTCCTAAGGTTTATTTTGGTTGAAAATAACTTATCCAATATAATTAGGTCATGTTTTAGGATAATTATAATATAATTTTTACCTATAATTACCCTATTTACTTTTAATCATAGTAAAAAAATTCAAAAGTAACTATTCACGAAAAATTATTTTCATCATATTGAAACAAAGTTTAATTAATGATGTAAACCATGTCTCTTGTATTTTTTAACTTCAATTCAAGGATGTGGTAAAATTACATTTTATTCCATTTTGAAATTGTGCCTAGAAGGTGGTTAAAAGGAATTAAAAAGTTGAATAATGTTTTATACATCTAATATTATTATAAAATTACCTCAATGAATTCCATTGAACTAATATTGGTATTATTCATCTATTTTGACTTAAATATAAATAATAATAATAATAATAATAATTTAAATAAAATTCAGTTTTAAAAAATAACGCAATGTTTTTCACAATTCATCAACAATTGAATGTTCTTATAAAAATTCCAAAAATTCACCCTAAGCTAATTTTTAAATTCAAAATACAAAAATGATGTCCATTTTTAAAATTGAAATTTATAAAATTTTAAAAATTGGGTATTACTACTCATAATGGATAGTTTTATTGGTCGTGTTTTACTAGATCTCGAAGTTGCGTACAATGCAGCTATTGCATTATTCAAAGAGAAGCATACTGTGGAAGCTGGGGGTGTTGAAGAGCAACATGTGTATGTTAGAAAAGGAACCAAATAAGAAAATGAATGTTGTTATAGAATAATCATCTAGGTTGATTGTAATATAAATATATCCCCAATATATATCCCGAAAATAATTGAATTCATATCCTATGTAGTTTTCTCAACAATTGATTCATGTAATGAAAGGGAAAATCATATTTCCTTGGTTTGAAATTTAGGTTTATGTATTCCATGAAATGATTATATGAGTTGAGAATAATTCATATTCATCAATTTTTTCAAGTATGAGACATCCATTCTTTCAAATGACATATAGCTGTAGACCCACTAACCATCATAGGTTTAAGAAATTATTCCTTCATCCAAAATATTTAGTAATTATTTATTAATGACATCACTCATTAGTGGGGTGATTCACCTCTGTGGTTGTTGTTTGGGTTTTTCACCTTTTTTTGCTAAATTATTGTGAGTTCATAATACATGATTGATGTCTTTGATGTCATCCACCCCCAATAAATTTTTTGATTATGTCTTTAAAAGACTTCAATCAATTTTTTCTATTTATATTTTGTCAAATATGAGTTAATGATAATTAGTAATGCAGTACTAGTCTCTAGAAAATAACACATGAGTGTACCAGGGAGGGGTTTTGGTTCATATTTAAATGGATGAATGATCGATGGTATTAATTGGGGGATAATGTTTCTTGTAAGAGGTTTTAGGTAGCTTACTTCTCCATGTTCATATCACTCATACTTAGTAGGGAGAATTTTTTCATTTCCTTCTTAAATGTTTTTGTAGTCATCTCTTACATCAGGGAGAAAGAATGTTTGGAAGTCAAAAGAATCATCTTTTTTTCTTATTTCACCATGTCAAACAAATATTTTTCATCACCTACTCAAAATATGATTCTTCCATGATTTACATATATCAGTTCCTTTCCATTGTCTATGAATCTTAGGCATAGTATAATTTGAATGTCTACTTCCACTTCCATGTCTAGAATTAATAATTCTACTGGAAAAATGAAGTTAACATGTTTTACTAATACACCATTGACAATCCCATGGGGATACTTTATTATCATCCATAAAATTATTGTGCTACTCTAGTGTTTTTAGTTACTCGAGTCCCATCTTGTAGAATATACTCATAGGCATGAATTTGATGTTGTATTCTAAATCGCACAAGGATCCTCGGATAATATATTCTCATATTGTGCATGGGAATGAGAAACACTAAGGATCTATCATATTCAGAAAACTTTTATTCACAAAAATGGAATAAAAATCATAACTTATTGAGATGACTCATAGGAATTCCATTTTTATTTTGGTGGATAGTATCCTTTTGATAAATTTTATATATACATTAATTTGAGAGATTTCCTCAGCAAATGGATTGTTGATGTGAAATTTCATGAACATCTCCAATAATTTATTGTATTTCCCTTTAAAACATCCTTGCCTCATTCATTCCAGGAAATAGATTATTGTTTTATAAGGTGGTAGATCAATGTAGAATCTTACAGGTATTTTTCTATAATTATATATTTTATAAAAGGTGGTCCCCCTAGAGGTATATCTTGTGTAGTTTTAGATGATTTGTCATCTATTTTATCTTTAACAGCTGGTGTATGATTTTTGGTTTCCTCATATTTTTTTCATCTTCTTGACAATTTTGTTTAAATTAAAAAACTTTACAACTCCATATAACCACTGTCATAACCTCTTGTATTGGGTATGTCCCCATAATACTAGGTATGGTTCCATGAAATCAACCTAACATGGTCTTTGATATCTGAACCATTTGATGCTCATGATTATAAATATTCACCCATTGATTAATGATTTTACAATCGTTGGTGGTCATCCTATGATATTATTTTTTATTAAAGGCTGGGAGTAGATTTTCCATTGTGATTGAAGGGTAATATCCAGTTGTAGAGGTCTTAGTGGGGTTCGTTGAAATTTATATTGTGCTCTAGGAGGGAAGGGTTGTTTCACTACATGTTTCGGTTTTCTAGGAATTGAGTTCATTGGTGGATATATCGATAGTCATTGGTTCATGAATAGTTTTATCCAAGTTCATTGATGGTATTTACATTTATTATTTTGGTGTGATTTTTGAACAAGTATATGTTGAAAATACTACCGCGGTTTCTAAAATTGTTTATTTTTTTTATATAATTATTCTAATTAAAATAATGGATTGGTTTTTCCATAACACCATCTTTTTAATATTGATATAAGCGAGAACCATAAAATATTTCATAGGATTGATTCTCCATGACATGATAAAGAGGGTGAGGTGGAACAATAGGTAGCGTAAAGGATTCAAGATTCATAGTTAAGGATTCTACTTTTGTATCTAGTCGGGTATGTTATTCAACATGGTAGATTCCGTGTTGTGGTGGTCCCTGGTTACTCAACCACAAAATAGAAATTTTAGAAACATCAAATTTAATTGTTAATTCCAACTTAGGTGGTTTGTACATTATCCATCCATCAAGAAACAACATCAACTAATTTGATACCATTAGGTTGGAGGTATTGATAAAATGTTAGGATTTGTATCCACATATCAATCCCATGATGTGGGAACTTATGGGTTAGTTCCTTGAAATGATTACATGCTTTTCATGTTGACTCTCCATCTGTTTGCAAAAAAAATAATAGATTTCAGTATGGATTTTCTAGTTACGGATTGGAAGAATTTACATTTCCATAAATTTATTGGCCAAATCCTCCCAAGTCATGTTGGAATTTGGAGCTTGAGTTTTGATCCAATCCACTTATCTATGTTGTAGGTATAAGTGAAGGACTCAATGTCTAATATCAATAGAAGATACTCCCTATTAGTGGAAGGTGTCACAAACTTCTACGAAGTAGGAAATATGTTCATTGGTATATCTACATTCATTTCCACTAAATTAGTCCATATCATGGGTCATATGAATGAGTCCAGGTTTAATCTCGAATGTGTGCACCTAAATAAGATGGCGTACAATGCTTGGTGTAGCACCATGGATTTATGAAAATCCATAATCCATAATGATATGTAATTTATACACATGGTACTATTAATTTATTGTGTTCTGGATATTTGGTGGGTTTGGTGGGTTTGGACCAACATTATTATTGTTGTCAATAATTTTCAAATGGAATATTGTGCATATGCACCATTCGATTTCTGTTTCAAAGATGAGAATTCCTTGTGCATAAAATTTCCTTAAAAAATTCAAAGGGCCTTGATGTATGAACTATTCTTCATAGGAGAAGGACATAGGGGAGTCCAAAAAGATATAAGAAAGAAAAGATCTTTGAAAGGGGGAATATGTGAGGTAATCCCATATTCTTTTCTTACGTTTCCAAGTCATAGAAAACTCTTTAATCTCCCTAGGAACAGTGCCAATTTTTTTCACTCACAAACATAATTTAATTCACATACGTTGTAGTGAGAATAGATTATTGATTTCCAAACAACACTTGATACTAAAACATAGTATAGTTATTGTGTGAGTTTTATCCAATGAGGATATGGAATGGATAATAGAGATTTATTTATTATAACACTGTGTGTAGAAGTCCTCTAGAATTTATTTTCATTGGTTAATAACTAGTGATAATTAATTTTGGTATTATGACTATAAATAGATAATGTTTCAAAACTAATTTCATGGTTAGTGTAAAAGGATGATCTAAATATTAACTTGGAATGGTCATATGGTTTAGGATTTGAATAATGTGAAGGCCACTAGTTATCATTGGTCAAATAAACTAGATCTATAAATGTGGAAACTATTCCTTGTTCTAGAGATAGATACATCCAAGATTCATTAGTCTTAGATTCTAAGTCAGAATGTATCGTAGCTTATTGGACATAAACAATTATACTCCAATCAGGTAAGGGTATTTATATTAAACTTCCCTTGTTTTGGGTTTCTCAAATTAATTAGGAAAAAAAATTCATATTCATATTACTATATATAGTTTTACCAAGTTTATAATTAAGGATTCATTAGATTTAGACACCCATACTCTCAGCCACCACGCTATGTGATGTAGCCACTCATAGTGAATTGATAAAGAGAATGTAAAAAATTGAAATCATGATTAACATAAAAATTTAAATTTCAATAAAAAATCAAAGATCATGCATTCATGAATTAGAAATTTTGAACATAAATAAAAAAACATCAACAAAAAACACATACATGGAATAAGTATATGGAAGAATGCAATCAATGATTGTCATCAATCAGTGATTCATGTAGAGAATGCATGTAATTTGGATTGGTGATGTAAAAGAACAACATACTATTCAAAAAGATTAATTAGTGGTGATTTAATAGAAATAATATATTAAAATGAATTCATGCAAGCTGAGTTAAGATATATAGAATAAAAATAAATGAAAGAGAAAATAGTGAAAAATTTAATAATATGAAGATATGTCGAGCCATCAGTCCATTGTTCACCTTCTAGATGTAAATAATGGGGATATTATATGATGTGTAGTTGGTCATCATGTTTTGTAATTAAAATATATTTTTTTATGTTCAAATTTTGAATCATTTTTGAAAATCACATGAATCTGGGACTAGATCTCCATAATTTGGAATTTTAATACTTCCACGATGTGTAACTAGTCTATATGGCATGTTTCTTCCATCGGTCTTGATCTTCAACATAGGAAATGAAATTTGAACATCACATGATATGTATTGGTGAATAAAATAATGTAATCTTTTCATTTCATAAAATTCCTTCATTTATTTCTTCACAAATTGTCATATGATGTGAAACGTGACTACAAATTTTTTAATTGAGTTTCACATTGTGTGATGGTCATTTTTATTTGTTTTCTATAGATTTTCATTTTAATAAATGGAAACATATTTCCTAAAATAATAAAGACATACCTAGTGCATTATCAATTAAAAAATGAGAATAATTAATAAAATGATTATGAAATGCATATACAATTTCATTTAATCACGCATCAATTTTCAGAGATTTTTTACCTATTTATAATTAGTCATTTTTGGAAAGTTAGCTTTTCATACTATGATATGGATATTTTCATTCCATGTAAATGTTTTAAAAGGAACTGTAAAAGAAATTTTATATGTTTTCAATTTCTTTCACTTAGTTAAAATGTTCTCTGGGAAAAAAGACTTGTATTGTTAAAACAATCGATCTTGTAGAGAGAATATTGGTGGAGTAGACATGGGGATTTGTGTTCCCAGAAACACTATAGATCATAAAATAAAATTCAATAATTTATTTATTTTCCACTATTTAATCATTTTAAAGTGATATTGAAATAATGTGTTTATTTCAAGAGGTTCTTTTTAATTTTTTGAGATTTTTAAAAAGACACAATTCACCCCCGCCCTCTTGTGCATTCATCATGATCATTATAACACAACATATTAATGAGTTTATTATGGAATAAATTTTTCACTCTATAATTTTAGTTAATTTTTAAAATAAAATCATATACACCTTTCACTCTAACTTATGCTATGGGAGTAACCAAGGGATTCAAGATGTCATATCTTAATTTATATCTTTATTAAAATTTATCCCATCTATCCCTCCTGTATTATAAGATCCATCTTATGTATGGGTTGCCTAGTTTTATGTCTAATCAGTCACATAATTTCATTTCTAGTTTCCTCCTTGTTTTCCATGTCCCTATATAAAATCCATATTTTTAGTTATATTGGTCAGCCTCTTAATATCAAGAAATTGAGGGAGATACAACCCATAATATTGTGTAGGTATACTCTATTTATATATATTTTCAGTACCCTATATCCCCGTCCATATTTATAAATGATTTCATGGATGCAATTATATATATTGTGGGTAAAAAGGTACTTATAATTTTACGAACCATGTTTATTTTTAAATCAGATTTTCTTCTGAATTTTGTTTTGTAATTTTATATTACACACAACAAAAAAAATATATCTTTTCTAATGATTGATAAATTAGTAACAAAACTAGGATAATATGGATTACTCTACTCTATTAGAATCATTACACACACATTCAAAACTATAGAAATAAAATAAAATTTAAGTAATCAACATTTGAGAAAATAATATTATATAACATTGGAAGTAATTTTAGTCAAAATTCAATTAAATAATGAAGTGGTGTTTATAGAGTATACAGGGAAATGTGACCATCAGAATTAGACCATTGGTCAATATGACCATTAGAAACTATACTCATGGTAACAATTTTAAGTGTTTTATTAGAGTTTATAAGTATAAATTGAAAAGGATAATTAATGTCGAAAAGTGAAGTGATGGCCTCAGCAAGAATAATAATGACATATGAATCCCATTTTTTATAACATTGGAGGGAGGTATCTTCCCGTTGGTTCACCATTGAAAATGCCCATGTTGAGGTTCAACAATTATATTTTATTAAATCACCTATAGGTGAAGATCATGTTAGTTTAAATTACCACTCAGTCGACATTTTTCGAGCCACTCCATGAATCTATCATCATCACACACCTTTCCCTTAGGCCCTACGCAAGTGTTATAAGTGGTTATATGTCCTAGACTTAGTTACATAATGTGTAATATCTTTTTAAAAATAAAATTTTCATTCCATCAATTCAATTTTTGAATTGTTGTCCATAATAAAATAAATGTATAATAGAAATTAATTTGATAAATTGAATTTTTCAGAAATATATTTTACTTTCCTGAAAAAATATAATTTTTTTAAAATAACCAAATTTATTAGGAATAATATTCATTGTAATGAAATAGTGTGTTAAAAATACATTGTCGGAACAGAAATTATAAAAAAAATTTATTATGTCATGGAAAATAATTAAGTGTCAAATATTTATCAATGAATTAGTATCAGATATTATTTTAATAAATAAAGATTTTTATATTTTAAATTAAAAATTATCGAATCTATAGACTTATTCCAATAAAATAAATCTCATTTTGGATATCATCATATAGAAATAAGAATAATGTGAATTTATTTGAATTTTATAAAATACATTATTTTTCCGTGAATAGTTAAAATACAGGTTGAGGTTTTCGGTATGTTTAAATAATTAAAATCTATATCATAATTATGCAATAAATAATTTACAAAGATCCAAGATCTAAAATATTTTATTTTGTTAATATAATGTATTTTAATAGATTTTAATCAATTTTAAAACCTATAAGGTACTATCCAAATTCTAAAATGGGAACATTAACATCAAACATATTATTTTGTGGAAACATTATTTTCCATGCAATAAGAAGTAATAAAAAATGATTATCAATTATTGTGGTTTAAAATATCTTATAATAAAAACAAAATTTCCTAATTCATTGGAAAAACCCTTGGGCAAGAAAATGGTTTTTAGTTTTACACAACCTATATTTTATGCCCTATATTTTGAAATAATTAAACAAATCATTCACTTTTACAATAAATACAAACCCAATTACCCATTTAAATTCATGTAGCATCCATATTATATAAATTTATTTTTTTTACCTCCCAATAGTTCCCCCAAGATTTCCTCAAGCCTCTGAGGTTCCATTCATCAATATATATGAGTAACACTTCAAGGTAAGTGAATTATCCACTTCTCTTTTCTATTCATGTCCCCTTTTCATGGGAAATATCTTCTAATTTACAAAATAATCCTTTTGTGAACATTATAATATCCCATTTATGTATTAATATTATTCTATTAATGGAATACACTTGTCCGCACTCATTTTTTACATTTCTAAAACCATGTTTTATACCCATTATGCTTCCAAATTTACATTGTAAAAGTTCTATGTTCCCCTCAAGAAAATATATTTTATATTCATTGTCTGAATACTAAAACCACTATATTTTCATGTGTTATTCATATATAGGTAAAAATTTATTATTATTTTGATAACTTACATGAAAACCCCATTCTAGTTTTGAGGGATAAAAATGACATAATGGTCATGTCTTTACAAACTTTTAGAACACCATGATTTTTGTTAGGATACACATTATTTATTATCCATTAGTTATTTGTAAA
Organism: Viscum album; assembly: GCA_963277665.1. NCBI lineage: Eukaryota > Viridiplantae > Streptophyta > Magnoliopsida > Santalales > Viscaceae > Viscum > Viscum album. The sequence goes on from OY728141.1 coordinate 136,122,796, forward strand.
ATGTTTGAATATGATATATGTGTCTCACATTAATTAATACATATGACAGGTGTACTTTGATAGTGTTCTAATGCATTTTCTGAATAATTTAATCTAAGTAGATAAATTTTTTATTATACCTTGGCGAATAACCTTGGTAATTTTCGTTTACGAAACACTGGGGAAAAACCATGGGGATATGCTTACAAATGTCACATTTAAATGTTTTAACCATTATTACATGTCATTATTCATGTTTTTTTATCATGATATGACTCATTTTCCCTTTCTTGTTCTAAAATGATATTCCTCTCGTTCATCTTGATATTCCTCATGAACACATGTATCTTTCATCCCATACATTTCTTCATGCTCAACCCTTTTGATTAATGTATCTCCCCGGGATATGAGATGTAAAAGAAATTAGGATAACCCATGAGGATATCCTGAAACATATTTAAAATATTTTTTTTAATTTTTTCTTGTATTATTTACCTTCTTTCCAAGATACTGAAATTTAAAATTTCCCCTATATATACCATGTAATAAAAAGTTATTTAATAAAAATGTGGTTTCCATAGTTTTAATCAAATGATATTTTTCCCGACCATATCATTATCTGGAAGAATATCTGATAGTTGTCATGACCCATCCCTTGGGGCCCGCATCATGACTACCCCAAGCCCACCTTCCATAGGCCAGGGGCTGGCAACTAGCACCAAAGGCGTAATTCCCCAGAACTGGGAAGGCATTGCCTTTATAAAACGTAAACACACACAACAAGATTACAAGGGGAAGCAATAAATATGAAAATTGGTATAAGAAATTTTCTAAAAGGACAAAGGGGGCTGAAAATACAATCCCAACAAAAAGGTACAACTACAACCGATTAAAGTACAACTGAAAGGACAAACAGATGAATAGTGAAACCAGCTCCTGGATCGTCCTCCAGCTTCCTATCTAAAGGGTAGGTACAGATGTCCTCCTCGGTACTCCACGTATATCAGTCAACTACATATGCCATCACATCAAGTGGTCTACCTCCAGGTACCATCCAGTCCTGGTGCTCTCGGCCTCCGTTAGTGTTGTCGGTCATCTGCAACCAACAAAATGAGGTGCGGGCATAACCCGTGCAGCGGTGAGTATAAAGATACACATTAGGGACCCCGAGACCCTCAAGGTCTCACAAAATCCAACAAAGATAAACCATAAAGTATGAAAATCAACGGATAACCATTACTTAGGTATATACCCATACATATACCTAAGTTTTCAAGTAACCCATCTCAATCAAGAGGAAAACACAAATGTCATTGACTTATCTCAAACCAGGATTTTCATTCATGATGTCGAAACCACGACTGCTGGAGAACTCCACCTCTATTGAGCACAGTAGTCTGGTCGCAACTCTGAGGTGCTACTCACTATCCTTAGACTATTGAGGTACTCCTCCTGTCGAGTATTGTGGGTCTTCTGCCTCACACAGTAGTGCTCCCTGCCATGGGTCTACTGCCTCACACAGTAGCAATCCCCCTGATAGCCTACTGAGGTACTCCTTATGTCGAGTACCACGGGTCTGCCGCCACACATAGTAGTGCACCTCCACCATTGGACTACCACCTCACACAGTAGTGCTCCCCACTGGTCTAGTCAAGTCACTCTAAAATGATTTGACCAAGAAGTCATCAGGTCTCAATTAGCTACTAGGTCTTCGTACTCGGTATGCTCGTCTTTGGGAGGATCCTCTCCACAAGCTACTAGTCGATACTCCAAGTGTCACGAAGACCCATGAAGAAGTATCTCAAAGGTCCGCCACGTCATAGGGATCTCAATGCAATAGGCGGAGCGTCAATCGGACGCCCGGTCTGTGAGTTATTAGATTATCCATTCCAGGGGCCCAGTTGGTTTTTAAGCTAAAACTCACCCGACCATACACCAACTACGTCAAAAAATCAAGTGGAGTATGCCAAAATAACTGTATCATCAAAAGTAATCCAACGTAGTTGATGACACTTCATTCGGACGTCTGGTCCTAATGTTATAAGTGTTTTCGGTCCGGGGACCCAGTTGGTTTCGGTTTCGAACCAAGCCAACCGTTTTCCCAAAGTCATCCAAAACTCACTTAGAGTATCGCAAAAGGATCACTTAGTTGTGGGAATCCTAGCACTACAGATGGAGCATCGTTCAGTCGCATGGTCGTGAAGTTATTCTCACTTAAGCGAAATGGGTTGGGCCCACTAAGCTCAGTGGGCTAGCGGGTTGGGTAGACCCAGGTTTTGGCGGGTCCGACCTGGCTGGTGATGGGCCGGCCCGATAAAGATCACGGCCTGGGCCGACGCAGCGTGGGGCAGCCCGGCGCAATAGGGCGCTGCCCGACTGGGCGTGGCTCAGCCTGTCAGGACAAGCGATGCGAGGTTGGGGGGGGGCGCTTTTTTGAACCGGCAGCACCAAGCGGTGTCGCCCTCCTATCCGGCCGGCCAAAGCGGGCCGGTCTTTGTAGAACGAACGACCCATGCGGGCCGCTTTCCTTCTGCACGGCCCATGCGGGTGCCATGGACTTCTCCAACCCAGTCGGCCGATGAACCAGCTACCTCACCCCCCAAAGCGGCCCGCGGAGCGTGGGCTGCGCTCCTCCACAGCGTGTCACCTCTTGTGGCGTTGTTGTCTCTTCAGTCAGGTCGGATTTAGCCGTCCTATTCTTTGTCAGATGAGGGTCCCGCGGTTGCGGGTCGCGGTCTTTCCCTCTTCGCGCAGCACCCAGTGTAGTTTCCTCTTCGGTCACCGCCACCTCTTCCATCACCATCTCCATCAAAATAAAATGAGGATCAACGTAGGGTCGTCGGGCCGTGCTCGTTCGGCCCGCGCACTCCGTGTTAGGTGGTATCAAAACGCCGAAGATAAAACAGGGTTTCAACGAGGGACGAAGAACAATTTTATTTAAATAAAATTAAAAAAAACACCTACCTCTTAAATTACATATCACGACGACAAGCTGCAGAAGACGAGAATTATGATAGTCAGGTGTCTCGGAAGATGGTGTCGTGGACAACGGTGTCATCCCGTCAACATTGGAGGAAGAGTCGTTCACGTAGGTGACGCTTCTCGCGAGCGGTGTCTTCTCCCTTGACGCGGAGGAAGAAAAATATAGGATAAGTCATGTAGAGTTCTTCACCGAGAGAGAGAATGGTGTTCTTCATGGAAGAATAAAGCACTCCTCTATTTCTCCAATGTTTCCCCCAAAATATTTGACAAGAAAAATATTATATTATGCCTCTCCATTTTTTTAAAAGAATTTCCATGCAGTTCTAATTGTTTCAAAATGAGATTCCAATTAATTAATAAAGTAATTAATTGGTTGGGAGGCAAATTTAATGGGTGGAAGGTGATAATAATTAAGGGAGAAGGTGGGGAGTTATAAGGATTAATAAGGGGTTTCATGGGGTTTAAGGTTGTTAAAGGATGAGTTGAAGGGTTAGGGGCTCGTGTGGGCCCCACCACCCTTAGTTATATCCTCCCATGGGAAGTTAGGTGGGGTGTGAGCCCAACCTCTAACTTCTATTTGGAGGAATTAACTTCCATTGTAACACAACAATTTTACATAAGTCTTAATGAATCCCCAAAATTTAACTACCACATATGACAAAACGCAACTGCGGTAAAGTTCCCCCTAAGCTAATATCGGCACTGGGAGTTCATCGCTGCCCTCAAGTTTCAATTCCAAGCACCAGCTAAAAAAATTGAAAAACCCGCACGTATGTTTACTAAACATACCCAAAAAAAACTTCAGAAATTGATTTCGGGCACACCCAGCTTTGGAATCAAGTGCCTTCAGAAACCACAGACTCGTAAAATTCCAAAGTATTTAAGAAAAAAAATATCCTTGAAATTTCCAGGTCTTTACATTTCCCCACCTCAGGTCTTTACATCCCCATAAAGCTACAACACATACTAGGGAAACTAAAGGGGTACTGAGCATGCATATGGGCCTCCTGCTCCCATGTGCTCTCCTGGAGGATCACATGCTGCCAGCGAATGCAAACCAGAGGAATCAACCATCCATGTAGGACCCGCTCCTATCAATCCTCTATCTCTATCGGGACCTCAGTGAATGTCTCCCATCATTGATTTCCAGCTCCTCAAGGTCGGTGATATGGGATAGGTTGTGCACACATCTCATCAACTGAGACAAGTGCATGATGTCCTGCACTAGGGGCAACTGAGGTGGAAGGACCAAGAGGTAAGCCACCTCGCCTACTATGCTGAAGAAACGGAGGAGTGACTGTAGATAGGCTGCACAATCCCTGTCCACAATGGATATTAGCAACGCAGCCAGTTCCTATGTCGCCTCTCCTTGCAGCTTAATACTAGTCCTCATGCTGAGCGCATCTGCAACAACGTTCCCCTTCCCAGGAGTATAGATTATCTCGAAGTCATAATCCAAGAGGAACTCAATCCATCACTGCTATCCCATGTTCAGATTCTTCTGAAAGAAGACACACCTAAGACTATTGAGATTGGATTTAACCGTAAACCATTCTCTCAACGAACAATGGGTGATACTAGAAAATTGTAAGAACTCAACTTCACCCTTCTTCGCCTATGTTCTACAAGAGCTGGTAAGATTTGTCCTTTGCAGAAAAGGGAATTTCGGTCTCATCCCCTGGATGAACCACGTCCTTTGCCTAATACAGTCAATCCTGACATGAATGATACTAATTCATGTCATGGACGACATCGTAAGTCCTCGACGCTACTACCAAGAGATCCAACTATTACTCTTGCCTCCAAGGGTTGAGTCACACTATCGGCATCAGTGTGTGGTTAGTGGGTCTCCTCTAGTAGAATTATCAAAAGTGAGGGTCAAGCCAATAGTTTAAACTAGAAACTCTTAGTATTAACCACACAAAATGGAAGTAAATAAAACATCACAAGGAAAAGTATCTTTTATTATTGCAGCTCGAAGTAAAAAGATACAAAGAAACTACAACAACAACATTAACGAAGCTAGAAGCACCAAGAAAAAAGTTCTTTATGCCTAGAACTAGTCTTTCACTTGTCCACCTGCTTCCGAAGCTCCATAGTCATATGATTTTGCTCTTTGAAGTTGTTCTCTCCCTTGTCCACCCATTCCCTGGGGTCGGGGTGGACCTCCTAGTGGTGGTGGTGGCACAACCTCCAAACGTCGTCCGCCACCAGCTGCATGGCCAACTCCTCTGCCACGTCCGCCTTCGCCCTGTGGATCGACTCGATCGAACCTCTCCCTCTACCTGGGAGGTCCTTCATCTATCTGCTGATCATCCGAGCGGTGGGTCGGATAGTAACGAGACATGTGACCCTTTCAGCTGCATTAGTAACACTACCAGGAAGGTCCGGCTCTGTCTCCACCCTGGGTGTCCCGTACTACTGATCCTGAGTCATGAGGTCGACCACCTATAGGTTTGGTCCTCTTGGGCCTCTGTGTGATCTGTCTACTGCCAGCTGCAGAAGACTCCACTACATGTCAACTATTGGTGGGTCCCACTGCAGGAGACTACTTAGTAAGGAAAATCTCCACTAAGAGGGCTCACTCCAACACCCATGTCTGCGTCGAAATGCTGTGAGAGATAACTGAAACTCGGATCTCTCGCCTGAGTCCCTGCTCAAAGGTCTGAGCCCTGAAGAATGGTTCTCATACCATATCAGTGGAGTAGCGCGAGAGGTCAGGGAACTTCACTGAGTACTGCACCTCTATCATGCTACCCTGTTGGAGATGCAGTAGCTCCTGTATCTGCACTGCTCGAACGGTGGATGATAAAAACTCCGCCCAGAATAGGCTCTTGAAGTCTTCCCATAGAAGTGTCACCCCGTTATGCATCTTGAGCATAAGGCTCCACCATCTGCCTACTGCTGCCTGAAGGAGGCGGAAAAATGGATCACCATTAAGTCTGATGGTGTCCCCACTAGCCTGAAAATCCTCACCACAGCCTCCAGCCAATCCTCAGCTGCCTGTGGGTCCGTCTCTCCCTAGAACCTGGGTCGCCTCTGGTGCTGGAACTCATGCAGTGCGCTCAAGTAGTGTGCATCGCTAGCTACTAGGGCTGGTGGAATCGGTGGTCCAATGGGTGGTAGTACTGCTGGTGCCTCCACTGGTGCCTTAACTTGAAGAGGGCCCTGTACTGAGGCCTCGTCACTCAGCCGGCTGTCAGTACGTACAACTCTCGAGGCCTTAGCTGGTTGTCCGATATGAGGCAACCTGAAAGAAACAGATGTGACATGGTCAAAGATTATACATGGTGAGATGACCTAGTTTGAGCTGACTTAATGGAAACTTTTGAAAACACACACGCAATCAGTTTTTTCATGCACTGAGTCAGAAATCAGAAGTCAGGGTCCTGATGTATTGATACATCGGCCGCTGCACCAACCCTAGACTCCTTGAACTAAAAACCACACTCAATACTCTTTACATTATTGCTTCACAGAAAGAAAGACCAGAGTCCTGAGTTCTGCGGTAGAACCTACTCATCTGATACCAATTTGTCACGACCCGTTCACTAGGGCTCGCATCATGACTACCCCAAGCCTTCCTTCCATAGGCCATGGGTTGGCGACTAGCACTAAAGGCGTAATTTCCTAGAACTGGGAAGGCATTGCCTTTATAAAATGTAAACACACACAACCTAAGTACAAGTGGAAGCAATCACTATGAAAAGCTATATAACAAGTGTGATGAAAGTACAAAGGGGGCCGGAAATACAAGCCCAACATAAAGGTACAACTATAACTGAAAAAAGTACAACTGAAAAGACAAAGAGTTGAATGGTGAAAGCAACTCCTGGATCATCCTCTAGGTTCCTACCTGAAAGGGTAGTTACAGATGTCCTCCTCGGCACTCCACGTCTATCGATCTGCTCCGTATGTCGTCACACCGAGTGGTCCCCCTCTGGGTACCGTCCAGTCCTGGTGCTCTTTGTCTTCATTAGTGATGTCCATCGTCTGCAACCAACACAACGAGATGCAAGCATAGCCCATGCAGGAGTGAGTATAACGATGCTCAGTAGGGACCCCAAGACCCTCAAGGTCTCACAGAATCCAACAAGGATAAACCAAAAAGTATGAAAATCAACAGATAAGCATTACATAGGTATAGGCCCATACATATACATAAGTTATCAAGTAACCCATATCAATAAAGAGGAAAACACAATGTTCATTGACACAGCTCAAACCAGGATTTTCATTCATGATGTCGAAGCCACGGCTGCTGGAGAACTCCTTCTCTGTTGAGCACAGTAGTCCTGTCGCGACTCCGATGTGCTACTCACTAACCATAGACTGTTGAGATACTTCTACTGTTGAGTACCACGGGTTTGCCATCTCACACAGTTGTGCTCCCCACCATGGGTCCACTACAAGAAAACGGTCATTTCACGGCGGTTTTTTCGTAGTGGTTTTAAAAATAGCCGCTAAATGTTTTTCAGGAAGCTACTTCCCGGCGATTTTTTGTGGCGGTTTAAAAACAGCAGGGAAATGTCTTAATTTTTTTTTTGAAATCAATTTGAGGATTAGCAGCGGCTTTTTAAAAAACCTCCATGAAACCGTCACAAAATTAAAGGAAAAAAATAAAAAAAATGAGAAACCCCGAAATAACTAAAACAAAAATAACTTTTGATCCGGGCATCCGTTGGAGCCCCACGACTAGTGAAATCAAAGCTCATGAAGAGATCAAGAGGCACATATAATCAAAACCGTGAGACATTATAAGGTGCGTAGAAAATGAGAGATATAAGAATGTTGAAAAAAGTTCTCCAAAATCAAATAGCCATAACTTTCGCTCTCGGTGTCCATTTGGGCTCTACCACATATCATCGGTGTCTCGTCGAACTTGTCTTAAAATGGACCTAACTTTTGATTTGCGTGTCAGTTTGGACTCCTCCACCATCCAGATCGTAGTTTGTTCCATGAGCTTCAGTTTGACTGGTCACGGTGCCCACATGGACTCTTGGATCATATGTTAGGGCCTTTTTAGTGGGTATCAGGTTTGTTATGTTTTTTGATGCCACGTTTCTACCACCTGTTCCCCGTCAGTTTTTTTTAAATGGTCATAACTTCCGATCCGCCGGTCTTTTCGGTCTCTTTCACCTACCAGCTCGAAGATCATTTTAGGATCTTTGATTTGACTGGTCGCGGATCTAGAATAGACTCTCAGATAATAAGTTATTTGTGTTAATGTGAGTCCAATGTTTTTGACACTTTATGGCCGTTTTGACGGGTTTTAACAGTTGCTCAATTTATTACTATTTATTTGGGTTTCCATGACTTGTTATCTTTATCATTGATTTTTTGTGGGTTATTATGATGATTATGTTGCATTCTTAAGGGGTTTTCCAGTGTTTTCATGATTTTTCATGCGTTCTCATGCTTTCTAATGCTTCCTTCATCATGCTTCTCCATCTGTTTTCATGCATTTTCATAATATTTCATCCCTTATAATGCCTTTTTGTACTTTTTCATGTGTTTAATTTATTATTTATTATTTATTATTTATTATTTATTATTTATTATTTATTATTTATAATATACTTTAATTTATTTATTATCTAATATTTGTTACTGGTTATTTCTTATTTATTATTTATATTTATTTATTATTTATTATTTATTTATTATTTATTATTTATTATTTATTATTTATTATTTATTATGTATTATTTATTATTATTAATCATAATATTTGTTACTGCTTATTTATTATTTTTTATATATTATATAGTATATGTTATTTATTATATAGTATTTATTATTATTATTATTATTATTTTATTTATTATATATTATATATTATTTTTTATTTTTTATTTTTTATTTTTTATATGTTATTTTTTATTGTTTATTATTTATTGTTTATTATTTATTATTTATTATTTATTATTTATTATTTATTATTATTATCTATTGTTATTATTATTAACTATTATTGTTATTTATTAGTTATTATTTAATATTTTTTATTTATGTATTATTATCTATTATTAATTGTTATTTATTATTTATTATTTATTATATATTATTTATTTAATTATAATTATTAATTATTTGTTTTTTATTTTTATTTATTGTTTCTTATTTATTATTTATTAGTATTTATTAATTATTTTCATTTATTATTTGTTATTTATTGTTCTTTATTATTTGTTATTTATTATTTATTATTATTATTTATTATTTATTATTTATTATTTACTATTTATTATTTATTATTTATTATTTATTATTTATTATTTATTATTTATTATTTGTTATTTGTTATTTGTTATTTGTTATTTGTTATTTGTTATTTGTTATTTGTTATTTATTATTTAATTTTAATATTTAATATTTATTATTATTTATTATTTATTATATATTATTATATATTATTATTATTTATTATTTATTATTTGTTATTTATTATTTATTATTTATTATTTATTATTTATTATTTATTATTTATTATTTATTATTTATTATTTCTTATTTATTATTTATTATTTATTATTTATTATTTATTATTATTTGTTATTTATTATTTATTTAATTATAATTTTTAATTATATTTTATTTATTATTATTCTTATTTATTATTTATTATTTATTATTTATTATATATTATATATTATTTATTATTTATTATTTAGTATTTAGTATTTATTATTTATTATATGTTATTTGTTATTATTTATTATTTATTATTTATTATTTACTATTTACTATTTGATATTTATTATTTATTATTTATTGTTTATTGTTTATTATTTATTATTATTTATTATTTATTATTTATTATATATTATTTATTATTTATTATTTATTATTTATTATTATTTATTATTTATTATTTATTATTTGTTATTTATTATTATTTATTGCTTGTTATTTATCATCTATTATCTATTATTATTTATTCTTTATTATTTATTCTTTATTCTTTATTCGTTTAATTTCGTAATTTTATTATTATTTATTATAATTTAATTATTTATGTGAATATTATTGTAATTTATATGTTATTTATTATAATAAACAGTAACTAATAATAAATAACTCAATAAATAAAAAATATATCAATAATTATTAATTATTAATTATTGGTTATTAATTATTGATTATTATTATTGTTTAATTATTATTGATTTTATATCTATTAGTTATGTATTATTTGTTTTTTCAATTTGTATATATAAGTATATTAAATTTTTTATATTAACCACATGACAAGTTTGATGGTGTGGTAAAGTCTTTGGAAAATATGCAAGAGGTTAGGGGTTCAAATCTCACCAAACGCAGTATTTATTTATATTGCATGGGTATTTTCATGGGAATGTGTATGTGCATTTGCATGGGCATGTGCATGGGTATGAGCATGCTTGCATGGATAAAGTAAATAATGTAACTTGAATTAAATGAAATTAATATAATAAATACGAAATAAATAAATAAAATATGAAATAAATAAATAAAATACGAAATAAATAAAAAATAAAAAATAAATAAATACTGCTCCCCACTGGGCTAGCCTACGGAGGTCCTTCTATCGCATACCGCGGGTCTACCGCCTCACATAGTAGCGCTCCTCCTCTATGGGTCTGCCACCTCACAAAGTATTTTTCCCCACTGGGCTAGTCAAGTCACTCTAAAACGATTTGGACAAGCAGTCATCAGGTCTCAGCTAGCTACTAGGTCTCCATACTTCGTATGCTTGTCGCTGGGAGGATATATTCCACAAGCTACTGGTCGATTCTCCAACTGTCACGAAGTCCCATGAAGAAGCATCTCAAAGTTCCACCACGTCATAGAGGTCTCAATGCACCAGACGGCTCATCAATCAGATGCCCAGTCTGTGAGTTATTAGCTTTTCCGTTCTAGGGGCCCGGTTGATTTTTAAGCTAAAACCAACACGATCATACTCCAACTGAATCCAAACCTCAGGCGGAGTATGCCAAAAGAACAGTCTCATCAAAAGAAATCCAACGTGGTTGACAGCACGTCATTCGGACGTCTGGTTCATAAGTTATAAGTGTTTCTGCTCCGAGGACCCGGTTGGTTTCGGTTTCGAACCAACCCAGCCGTTTTTTCCAAAGTCACCCAAAACACACTTAGAGTATCGCAAAAGTACCTCTTCATTTCCAGAATCCCAGTGCCGCAGACGGCGCATCGATCGAACGCACGGTCGTGAAGTTATTCGCATTTAAGCGAAACGGGCCAGACCCGTTAAAATAAGTGGGTTGGCGGGTCGGGTCGACCCAGTTTATGGCAGGTCCAACCTGGCTGGTGATGGACCGGCCTGGCGTGGTGCAGTGTGTCGTGGCTCAGCCTGGCTGGCCGAGCGATGTAGGGGGGGCTGCTATTCTGAACTGGTGGCACCGCCCTCCTATCCAGCCTGCCGAAGTCGACCGGTCTTCCCGGCCCAAGTGGTCAGTGCGGGCTTATCTCCTTCCGTGCGGCACCTGCGGGTGCCGTAGCATTCTCGAACCCGGCTGTCCGACGTGCCGGCCAGTTCTCTTGCCAAAGCGGCCCACGGAGTGCAGGCCACAGTCTTCTGCAGCGCGGCGCCCCTTGTGGTGTTGCGGTCTCTTCGGTCTGGCCGGCTTTAGCCGGCTGGTTCTTCGTCGGCTGAGCGGCCCGCGGTTTCGGGTCGCGGTCTTCCCCTCTTTGCGCAGCACCCGGTGTTGTGGTCATCTTCAGTCGCCGCCACCTCTTCTGTCACCGTCTCCATCGAAATAAAATGAGGATCAAAGGAGGGTCGTCAGGCCGTGTTGGTTCGGCCCACGCCCTCTGCATTAGGTAGTATCAAAAGGCCGAAGATAAAACATGGTTTCAATGAGGGATGGAGAAAATTTTTGTTTAATTAAAATTGAAACCAACCCCTTACCTCGTAAATGACGTCGCATGACGACAAGATGCTGAAGACGAGCGTCGTGGTAGTCGGGCATCACGAAAGATGGCATCACGGAGAATGGTTTCCTCCCGTCAACATTGGAGGAAGAGTCATTGATGTAGGAGATACTTCTCGTGAGCGATGTCTTCTCCCTCGACATAGAGGAAGAAAAATATAGGAGAATTCATGGAGTGTTCTTCGCCGAGAGAGAGAATGGTGTTCTTCATGGAAGAATAAAGCTCTCCTCTAATTCTCCAATGTTTTCCCCAAAATCTTTACCAAGGAAAATATTATATCAAGCCTCTCCATTTTTTTAAAAGAATTCCCATGCAGTTCAAATTGATTCAAAATGAGATTCCAATTAATTAATGAAGTAATTAATTGGTTGGGGTGGTAAATTCAATGGGTGGATGGTGATAAATAATTAAGGGAGAAGGTGTAGAGTTATAAAGATTAATAAGGGGTTTCATGGGGTTTAAAGGAGTTAAAGGAGGAGTTGAAGGGTTAGGGGCTTGTGTGGGCCCCACCACCCTTAGTTATATCCTCCCATGGGATTTTAGGTGGGGTGTGAGCCCCGCCCCCACCTTCCCTTTGGAGGAATTAACTTCCACTTAAAATAAAATGGTAACACAACAATTTTATTTAAGTCTTAATGAATCCCCAAAATTTAAGAACCACATACGAAAAAACGCAATTGTAGTAAAGGTCTCCCTAAGCCAATACCGGCGCTGTGAGTTCATCGAAGTCCTCAGAATTCAATTCCGAGTACCGGTTCAAAAGATAGAAAAACCCGCACGTACATTTATCGAATGTACACGAAAAAAACTTCAGAAATTGATTCCGGGCACACCGGGCCTCGGAATCAAGTGCCGTTAGAAACCACATACTCGTAAAATTTTAAATTATTTAAGATAAAAAAATTCGTTGAAATTTCATGGTCTTTACAATAGCCTTATTTATGGATATTATCAGTGAAGAGGAAGATGGAAATGAATGTATAATAATAAAAAATGTATCCATCGTTTAGAAATATATTGATGTATTTCGTAAGGATTCACCAGGACCACCCCCAAACAATTGGGTATATTTGTACATTTACCTCAAAAATGGATTATATCATATATCAAAGAACCCATATATAATTAAAATTGTGGATCAAGAGTAATTAATGAAACAACCTGATTATCTTGTAGAGAAGGTATTTATCTAACCATGTGTGTCTCCTTGGGGTTCACACATTATCATTGTTAATAAGAAGGATGAATGAATGCATTTATGAATTGATTATAGAGATAATTATGAGATGGAAGTGATGAACAATTATCATCTCCCATGGATTAATAATTTATTTTACTAGATTTGTGGGGATCAATTTTTATCTATGATTGATCGTCAAATAGGTTATCATAAATTGAGGGTAAAGAAAGAAAATATTATAACATCTATTGTTCGATCAAGACACTGGATTTATGAGTTTGTTGTTAGGCACTTATGATTGGCTAATTATTCTTCTATATTTATGGATTTGATTAATATAGTCTGTAATGACTACCTTCAAAACAAATTTTTATTTTTTGATAATATTATTATATAATTCAAATATCACTAGGAGTCTAAGGATCATCTAGGGTTATATTACGAACTCTGAGGAAGGTTATTATATAGGGAATATTTAGAAAATGGGAATTTTGGTTACAAAAATTTGATTTACTTGGGAACATTATAATCAATGAAGTAATCCTAGTAGACCCTTCCATAAAAAAGGTTTTGTAGGAGTGGCCTCATCCGACTATAGTAACTTAGATTCGTAGTTTCCATGGTTTAACAGGATATTATAGGACGTGTTTGAAAAATATTTCACAACATTCTAATCCATTAGCCTAGTTAACATGAAATGGGACTAAGTACATGTTGAAAAAGAAGTGTGAAGAAATATTCCATGATCAAAATAAGATATTGGTTACTAGACATGGGTAAACACTACCCTCTATCATAGAAGGATTCATTATTTTTAGTGAATCATCTCTGAATGGTATTTTGTGATTCCTCATAAAAAATGAAAAGATAATTTTATTATGCCCATAAATAGTTATTTCCTCATAAGAATAATTATCCTACGCATGACCCAGAGTTTGCTATAGTTATTTTTTATCTAATGATATAGAGGAACTAACATTTTGTGGTCAAATGTGATAAATAAATAGAAAAAAAAGGCTAAAGTGTGTATTGAAATGAAGAAATTTAACTGAAGAGAAATTAAATGGTTGGATCTTCTTCTAGACTAAGACTGTTCAATTCATTATCACCCTAGAATAGCAATCAAATACCCTAATTCATTATGTAGGAAAGATCTTGGTGTGCAGGACATTTTGGGGATTCCAAGTGATTTATTGATCAAGGATCTCATAAGGTTGTACATGGTAATAATGAGGGAAGGTACATCATCAATACAATCCCAAATTATTTATAAACCATTGATACTAGATAATATCATGAAATCTAAAATACAATATCCTTGATTAAAAAATAAAATTGATGATGCGATGAATGGAATGTTTCCTGAGTTCAATTTTGATCAATATGGTGTACTAAAATTTAATAAAATTTTATGTGTCCCATCACCGACAAAGATAATGGAATAACATAAGGATGAATAATATAGATCTATATTCTCTATACATCCTGAAGGCACCAAAATGCATAGTTATCTTCATGATCATTGTTATTTGTATAATATGAAAAGGTATATTTATGACTACACTGCAAGGTGCTTGTTTTTTCAGCATGTGAATGTGGAATGGCTACTTCCTAATGGTTAATGTCCTCACTACCCATACCAACATAGAATTAGAAAAATATTACTATTGATTTTATCATTGGTGTCTAAATAACATCTAATAGAATGAATTATATATGTGATATAGTGGAATAACTCACCAGGACTTCCAATTTTATCGTTATTCAAGAAGATTTATCTATTTAAAAAATTTCCAAGGTACACATAATTAAAGTGGTGGTGATTCATGGGGGAGAACATTCTATAATTTCTAATCATTATCCATGGTTCACATAAAAATACATTGAAGTCTTCAACATGCTATGAATATTGAATTGAACTTCAGCATGACCTATTATCCCAAAACTAATGGTAAATCTGAATTGACTATTCAAACACACGAGGACATGCCGTGAAAATACTCAATATAATTTAAAGTAGGATGAGATTGAAACCACCCAATAGTTTAGTTCTCATAAAACAAAAATAGTCCACTCGAGTATTAAAACATCACTATATGAATTTATATATGGTATGTGATGTAGAACTCCTACATGTTGGGATTATGTAGGTGATAGAAACCATCTTGGACATGATCTTTTGAATGTGATGATAGAAATGTTTCATTCCATCTAGAAAAAAAAATATACTCAGATTTGGAATATGTTATATGAAAAAAACCATCGATGGGACTTATAGATTGATGTTTGAAACAAATATTTCCTTCTAATAACACCATGGAAGAGAGCCATGTGGTTTGGAATGAAAGAGATGCTTAGCTATAGGTACATTATCCTCTATGAAGTCCTTGATAGTATATGAGCAGTGGACTCTGATCTAGAACTTCCACAAAAACTATCATAAGTTCATGATGCATTCCATGTATCTCCCTTGAGAAAGTACATACATAACCCCTCACAAGAACTGAATATGGAGGAGTTACAAATAGAACATTACCTCCTTTATGAGTAGCATACAGTTGTTATCATGGACTCTATAGACATGTTTCTATGAGAAAAGAATACCCACCATGTAAAATTGTAGTGTATGATCCATAAGTTTAAAGATGTGAATTGGGAACCATAGGAATCAATGAAGTAGAAGTACCATCACCATTCTCAATAGAGTGATTGAATATAAATTTCATGGTTGGAATTTTCATAATGGGAATGAATTTAATTACCCATATTTATTTTTAAATGGTATTTTTTCTTAAGAAAATGTCTGGTATAATATATTATATACAATTAAACCATACCTCTTTAATAATTATTGATACATTAGTCACCAAAATCGGAAAATATGGGTCATTAAAATCCATTATAATCATCTCTCACACGACCAATATTATAGAAATAAAACCAAATATTAGTAATCAACATCGTAAAATATGAAAATATATAACCGTGGGAGGATTTTTTTTAATACTGAATGAATTATTGATGTTGTATATATTGAGTATAAATGGAAATTTGACCACCAAGATTTAAACATTATATTACTATTGGTCAATATATCTATTAGAAACTATAGTATTTATAATAATATTAATGTTATAATCTGTCATTATTAGTAGAAATGACATAGTATAATTAATGTTGGATGGAGAAGTGATATACTCAACCAACTGAGTCATGATGTGTGAAAACCATTTTCAAAACATGGGAGAGAGTTAGAATCACTAGGATTCACCATTTACCAATCCAAATATAATCATTAACAAGTTAATCATGAACATAATCACAAACATTATAATTTCAAGTTTGTGTAAATTACCAGTCAGTCATTGTTAAAAGATCCACCCCATGAATCAGTCACCATCACACACCCCGATGTCGGATTGTACATGGGTTTCATAAGGGGTTACTTGCCTCTATCATATTTACATAATGTCTAATTACATTATATAAATAATTTTCTCTTACGATTAATTCATTTTTAATAATTTTTAGTCTTAACAGAATATACTTTTAATTGAGATGAATTTGATAAATTGAAATTTTTCAGACCCAAATTATACATTTTTATAAAAGATATGAATTTATTTATAAAAAACTAAGGTATACTAAATAATATTAATATTAATAAAAAATTATTTTCAATCCTTTTTTATAAAATCTAATTGATAATAATTTTTTTATGTACTAGGAAATATTCAAGTGTCATAAATTTGATTATGCATTACAACTGACTATTTTCTGAAATAAATAAGTATTTTCATATTTAAAAGAAAAAAGTGTCATATCTAGATAATTATTCAAATTAAATAAACGTTATTTGTGAAATTTTAATACCAAAATTCAGTTAGGGTGAATTTATTAGAATTTTAAAAATTACATTATTTTTCTACGAATAATAAAAATGTAGTTTGAGGTTTTGGATATGGGTAATGACCTAATAATTATATAAAACTATTTTTATAAATAACTAAGTATAAAAAATTACATAGAATATGTTATTTTATTAATATACACTATTTTAATATATTTTAAACAATTTCCAATCCTATAAGATACTTTACAAGTTTTAAAATAAAATGATTAAATTTAAAAATATTATTTTTTGGAAAAGTTAATATTCGATGTAATAATAAGTATTAGAAAATTATTCATGGTTCTTCTGGGTTAAAATAACAAATAATATGATAATAATTTTCAAAACCACGGGTAAATCCATGGTAAAGAAAACTTTTTTTTTCATTCTACACAATCTAGATTTGCAATGGATATATTTGGATGTTATAATTAAAATTGCCACTTTTGCTATAATTACCAGCTCATTTCTCCATTGATGTTCAAAAAAAAATCCCTTAAGAATTTATTGTGGTTTTATCTCTCATGGAGTCCCAAATATGAGATCTTAAAGCCCCCAAGGATCTATTTGTCAATATCTAGAGGTAACTCTTCAAGGCAAGGTATATCATCACTTCTCTTTTCTATTGAAGTTAACTTTTCATGTTTTGTGTCTTCTAATTTACAAACTAATTTCTTTTTTCCACTTTAAATTATCCAATTACTATATTAATAGTTTTTTATTAATTTTATATCCTTTTACCCTCTTATATTTTTCCTTTCTAAGACTACATTTTATAACTATTATGATTCCAAATATACTTATCAATGTTTCTATCATCCCCTTAATAAAATATCATTTATTCTAAATGTTTCAATACCAAATCCTATTTATTATATAGGGGTATTCACCTAGTTATAAAAAATTTATTTATTTTATTCAGGTATTAACATACATGAAATCTTCATTCCCATTCTATGGGTTAAAAAGGATATAATAATCACTCATTTAGGAACTTTTGAAATGCAATGTTTTTTGTTAGGAAATCCATTATTTATTCTAAACTGTATATTTATTAAAATTCTAACTATGATCAATGTGTCTGATATAAATTAATACATATTAATGGTTCGCCATGATATCTCTGAACTGAATTGGGAAAATAATTTAATCTCTGGAGATGACATGTTTTACAATACCTTGGCTAATAAACTTAGTAATTTTCATTTCTGAAACCATAGTGACAATATTTAATGATATGATTACAAATTTTTCATATAAATTATTTATCAAAGTATCCATGTTTTGATTCATGTTGATTTAATTATTATATGTTTCATTTTTCCTTTCTCAAGAAATAATGATATCCCGCATGTTTATCTTGATATTCCTCATAAACACATGTAAACAATTTATATTATTGGGCCTCATGCTCACCCATTTCTTTAGATGTATGTCCTAAAGATATGAGGTAAATTAAATTTATATTGGATGAACCCAAGAGGCTAAAAATATGTGGATTTAGAATAATGTTCTATATTTTAATTTATTACTTACATTATTTCAAAGAAACTAAAATTTAGAAGATCCTCTGTAATTACCATGTAATGGAAGGTGTTATTTAAATTTGGGATGATATTTATAAACTGGAATTAATTTTTAGTGTTTTTATTGATCATGTGAGGTTGTTTAAAAACACATGAACCATAAAAAATAAAATTAATATCATGATACATGATCAGAGTAAAATTTGTTAGTTATTTTAACATGCATTCATTTTGTAATAAAGATGTTAGAGCCATATATGAGTACCAAATATTTATCTAATCCTTTTATTAAATAAAAAAAATTTATATAGTACCATTACACCATTCATAAAGTGGAGTGATAAAATCTAGAACCCATTAGTCAACAAACATTCTTATTTTTATGAGGTTTTAATTGAAATATCACAAATTCCCATATTCTCCGCATAATATTATTATATCATAAGTAGTTTCAGATAGAGAGTCTTTATAATAAAATTCACATAATGGTGTTGATTACAAAAATTTTTAGGTGTGTATTTTAGGGACATTATCACCTTCAAAAATATTCCTATTGATAAGTGTGAATCTATTAATGGTGGTTTGTGATTATTGTAGTCATGGAGGGGTTTCTTAGAATATTTTTTATATAACTTATCATAACCATAAGTGATCATATTTTAATTAGAATAATAGAAGAAAATATTGTATTAAATATATTCTCATTATATTAAAGATTTATTTTTAGATAATTATGAAAAATAATTATCTACCAAAACCTAAGGCATTTTAATATAATGAGATGTTTTTCTAATATATAAGAAAATACTTAGTCCATAATATTCTTTTAAAATCCTTACAAAAAACTACACAAGACACTCTTATTTCCATATAATGTGTATTAATTTCATTATAACCTAGTGAAATGGAATGATAAAATAAGGTTGATATCAAATTATCAGTAAGGGTGGACATAATAATACATCATTAAATATCATAAGTGCACTGAAGATAAACATATTGATATGAAAATATAATCGCAAAAAACCAAAACAAAATAAATATTTCATAATCAATAAAACATTGAGTCATAGTCCAAGAATAATTTAATTTGGAATTCATTATAATGAAATTGATTTTATATGATCTTGTCATCGTCCTTAAAACATGGGGTATTGTATATGATAATGATCATGATAACATATACATAATTACACGGTGAATAAAATGATCATAAGTACATGAATAATAAAATTTATATTTGGATAGAACATAAAAATACTCATTAATAATCACATAAGAAATGTTCATCACTAAAGTGTTGTGAATGATAATTAACATGGAATAAGAAAATCGTAACAAAGAGTATTGATATATTATCATGAAAATTTCATATTTGTAGATTAATTTTTCACCTTATGTATTCGAGTAATGTCAGGGGGAACTTATAATATTACTAACTATGTTTACAATGGTGTTAAGAAGCTTTAAATTGGTATTCTCTCTTAAACATGACATCACAATAGATTAATTAGTTACCCAATGGATTGGAGTGTTATCTGGAAACACCATTCATTTTTTGATCATTATTCTTGATATATAATAAGGAAATATCATTTTAATCCATATATATTAAATTTATATTTCATTTAATTAACTAATCAATATAAGAATCTTACATCTATAAAGATACTCTTTAATTGTATTAGATTTTGTTATTAAAAAAATGAAAATTTAGGAATGAATTTAATAGCATGATAGATATGTAATTTGGATTTATTAATGTGTTAAACAAGAGATAAATATACTCACTAATCAGTAGGTAATCATTTAGATAGTAAAGAGGATAATTTTAAACACTGGGAAGCATAATCATGTAGAATTAAAATTACCCACAACAAAGGATGATGAAAAAATGAAATGAGGAGGAAGAGAATCAATGAGTGATTTTGATCATATCATAAATATATAAAAGGGAATTTGAAATGATCATAATGTGATATAGGGGAATTATCTCATAAATAGTTCTTCATTTCGACTATAGGAGATTAATTATGACCTTATTGATGAATAGTCACATGGAAGTCAATAGGATTTAAAAAAAGAAAGATGTCGAATTGAAGAGATTGTAGAGACTGAAAGAGTGATCTGATTTACATGATGACAATAAAAAAAGGTAACATGGAATGGGATTAATGAGAAAGAGGTGTACTGGCCTATAGAAAGTGTGAAATATGTAATGTAAAAATTTTGATATATAGACACGAAATCATAATCAATTTAAATTTAAAAGTGTAATCTCAAAAATGTATGTGAATCAAAAGGAAGAGTTGGATATCCCTTACCTTGTTGTGTAGCTTATTTATTCTTGGGATAATTACTAAGAACATTAGAAACTTCTTGTGAGGTATTTATAGAGGAATATAGAAGGGATAATCATTATTATTTACATTATGGTGTGTAGGTATGAAGGAATGGGTTGGAATGTTCTCCTTTTATCAGTGTTAAGTTGGGTGATTTCAATTGAAACTAAATATAGGTATGGTGTAAGAATCTAATGACATGGACGTTAAGTGTGTTACATGATTTATGTGAGTTATGTGATTTGTGTTAGGATGTTTTAGCAAGAAATATAAACATGAATTAATAGCATGAAAAAATTATATAAAAAGTTCTAAATGTCAAGTTTTTTTGTTACAAATCATGTTTTATTATGTTACCCCTTTTATCACTAATTAATCATGATTAAATAATTATATTATTGATTATAATATAACTAAAAATATAATAAGGTGCATGGCCACACAATTGTTGAGTGCGTGCAAATTTAAAATTTATAAACCCTACAAACTACTAGTAATGTGGTAAGAAGGGTGTCGAACCACAGAGAAGGACTTATGTTGTGGTAGAACAAATTAAAGCTAAAACAACAAAAAGATAAAAATAGAACACTAAAAAAACAAACTATATGTACACAGTGAAACAGAATCTAGTAGTGGGTGTGAAAATGAAGGTGATATGGTGAATTATGTGGCTTGAAAAGAGAGCAAATAGTAAAGATGATTTTAGGGTCCTCGAGCTACTTTGAACTGATTAAAATGATGTTCCCCACTTCTGTTTGATTTAACTCAATTACTCATTGCATAGAAAAATGGTGTCAATCCACTAAGTTGTCTCTTCAGTGGATCCACACAGCTCGATTAACTTCCTTGAGTCTAGATCTTTCGATCTTGACCCCTGGATAAATCTTCTTAAACTAGAGAAGAGATGCACTGGACTTTTCCAATTCTCGGTACATCGATCAATGATCCATGGTGATATTCTTTACTACCATACCCATCGGTTAATTAATGTGAAAGGATACTCAAAATAAATAGAAGATAAAACCGAGAAATAGAGTCACACTGAGCAATCAAATTAACAAAACATGACGGATCGATAGATGATTAGTTCTCTATAGTCCGATTCCCCTAATCTATTTAACAACACATTAAAATAGTAAAACAGAACGAAACAATTAATTAATTAAGAAACATCTCCCACGAGATTTATCCTCTCTCTAGCAACTACTTCAATTCTGATCTGCTGCTCAATGTCTGTCTGCCTCTGTTTTGGTGATGAGATTGATCAAATAATGATCGCGATGAACTGATGGATCGAGGGATGTCTGGATGGAGGAATCGATTCTCGCCTCTCTCCAGAATAAAGTTCAGCAATCCACCCCAGGTCTGGATCAAAGTCTCCCTGCTTGTCTCTCTCGATGGATGTGTGTCCCCACTTGATTAGCTCGATTCTTCTATGTCTCTCCTGCCTCTCGTGCATTAATCACCCAACCGAAGCCTCTAGAATCTCCCCCAGTGAGTTCCCTGGCCTCCACATGGCACTTTCATTGTGCTGCTCCTCCCACGCTGGTCACCAGAGCAGTTTCTCCTAATCGAATGAAAAAGATGCACGCGTGACGAGCAAATCCCTTCCCCTGGAAATAGCCGATCCATGTTTTTATGTGCAAGTCACCATCTTTTAAGTGAACTCAATGTAACTGCATCCCGCCCCCTACAACGAAACACAGAAACATCAAAACAAGTAAAATAAAAAGAAACTAAAATTAAATAACAATATATTAATATTATTAATTAAATTAGTCAACGAAAATACTTATTAATACACACACACACACACACATATATATTAATTAATATTATTATTACTGTTATATATTAATGTTAATTATATTTTTCTAATAACATAAATTATCATGACATAATTATATTATATATATGATTATATATTATCATTAATATACCTATAATTATTATAGTATAGTATATGATATGTATTATATAACGTGTTATATTATATGTTATAATAGTTATATTATATATATGTTAATATATTAATTATATATTATATAATTGTTATTATATATTATAACATATTAAAAAAATAAACCACAAATAGAAGGGGGTTCTGTTCGTCATGAAGGAGATGGGAGAAAGGGAGAAAGTCATTTGGCGTAGGGGAGGCGGCAGCACAGCCTGAGAAAGATTCAGCACTGGCGGCTCGCGACGGTGGGTTCGAACATAGAGCAGGCAGGCGGAAGGCAGGCGCGGTGAGATCAGACATTTCAGCGATGGCATAGGCTCAGAGGTTTACTTCTGGTGGAGATGAAGGCTGAGAAAGAGGGGGTTTCAGTGAGGGTTTAGGGTAGGGGAGGCGGCGAAGATGAAGGCAGGGCTGGTGTGTGGTTTTGGCGCAAATGAAAGGGGAGGCCGTGGGTTGTGGTGTGGCTTTAGCAGGGGGCTTCGGCTGGTTCGGTGTGAAGGGGTATTGCGAATGGAGGCAGAGGATTCAGCTGATGCGGTTTCATGGGTTTGCGAGGCAGCAGCGTGGATCGGCTAGGGCAGATGCGGTGAGGTGAGGTAAGTGGATGGAGGCTCGAGTGTGGGTTCAGAGGCAGTGCGAGGAGGAGTGCGGATGCATCTAAAGGCGAGCAGGGAATGGCCATTTAAATTTTGAGAAAATTTAATTTGGGGTTTCTTCTTGTTTTGTGATCGATCTACTAGTTTGAGTCTGCTGTTATTGATTTGCTTGATAGCATTATTATGCTATTTGATGTGATGATTGCGGTCGAATATTTTGATGTTTTGTTGCGTCAATGGTGTCAAGGGAGGAAGGAACAATGGGAGGGTGTGGTGAGACAAGGTAAAGAAACAGTGCCACTGTGAGGAGATGAAACTATTGGTGTCACCATGAGGAGATGAAACGGTGGCACAGTTTGTGCCGAAACGGTGAGACAGGGAAGAGGGGTACTGTGGCACCGTGAGTGCGGTAGTGAGAGAGCAAGGAGCAGAAACAGTGACACCATGAGTGTTTCTCACGATCTCACCGTGTGGTATGGGAAACGGTGGCACCATGATGTGTGTTCACGGTTGGTAGAAAGCGGTGGCACCATTACGGAAACTTTGTGATGTGCCACCGTGAATACCTGCAAAATAAAAAGAATAGATTAAATAAATTAATAATACAAATAAACCTACAATTGGATTAATCAACTAACAAATTAAATTAAAAAGAATGAAATTCAAAAATAAATAAATAAAACAATTTTAAATAATAAAATTAATAATACATTATTTAAAAGAATGAATTTATTTGGGTTAAAAATTATAAACAATTTAACTGAAGAACCAAACTAACAATACTTTCTTAAATTAACCAACCAACTAAGTAACCAATAAACGAAATAATTCATTAACTTAAATAGTAAACTTATTAATTGAATAAAATTAAATTGTTAAAACTAATTAACCTATTAAAAGTCTAACATGTGTTATTTATTTACACTTTAAGAATAAAGAATTAATAAATTTAATTAAAAAATTAAAAATTATTGAAAACTAATAACATTAAGAATTAAATAAATGAAATTAAAATAACAACTTAATTTTATTATTGAAAAATAACAAAAAATAGAAAAAAACACACTTTTAATAAATAAACACTTTCATATTATATAATCTACAAAATACAACAATTTCTAAATATTACACAAAATACAACGGTTTGATATTAAAAAACAAACAAAAATATAAAAAAGTATGTGGCAATGGGCATTAAAACTGAGCCACATCAAACTCCCCCACACATACATCTTTTTTTGTCCTCAAGCAATTATATGCATTTGACATAAAAACAAAAAGTTGATTTGTGAAGTTCAATTCAAAAAGTGCATGATTAAACTTAAATATCAAGAGGAGCAAGACCAAAAAAAATGTCAGGTTTTTCAAGTGTATTTAAAAATGATGTCCTATCTAGCTTCAAAGGCACACTATAAGTAAATAACATCAAAAATTCATACACTATCAAGTATGTCATGCCTCCTATGTGTTTTCATTAACTATCTTACTTCACCATCCAATTCAAGTACTGATTCAAGGAGTGATGACAGGTTAGAAGAAGTGGAACTCAAAAACATAACCAAGGGCAGCTTCTATTCTCACCTTCCCCTAGGTTCCTAGAATTAAAATCCATTAAATTAATCACTTTATTGATTCAACTCAAATGAAAATTAACCAAGTCAATTGCTCCCTTCTTCATCTGGGTTCAAAATTCCCCTCACCTTAATGAGTTCATTTTTGACAAGGGCACTTTATTTTACTTTTTCCCAGCCATATTCCATGTGCAGAGCACTATACATAGAACTAATTGAGATTGAAATTGGCTTTATTTATTAAAATAAACACACCCAGTGAACCTTGTCTCAGATACTCGTCGTGGGATCCCATTTTCCCATTTTACTCCAGCTACAAAGGACTAAATTAATAATCATTTGGATTGACTTCCTAAAGTGATTGAATATTATATTTAATATAAATGTGAGTCACCTGGGTTCCAATGAGAACTTCATGTTACTCCAATTCATGACCATCATCCCACAAAACCTATCCCGTCACACTCTCATACTTAGTTCCTAAACAAATAGATCCATAGAGACAGTGAACAATTGCACTCAGAAATCATTCATACTTAACAGTTTCTGACTCAGTGCCACTCTCAACATCAAACAAACACATAATCACTAAATAAGACATAATTGAAGTACCAGTGAACATCCAATGACCATCATGTGATGAAATAATTCGGAATATTTTTTTTGAAAAAATTTTGAACAATTTTTTTTTGAAAAAATTTGACCATTATTTAAACAAACTCAGGTTCAAGAAGGGGGAATTCGACATGATACTAGAATGACCCCTCTTGACGTTTCATCAATGGAGTGGGCTCAGAGGTTCAGTTTTGGTGGAGACGAAGGCCGAGAAAGAGAGGGTTTCGGTGAGGGTTTAGGGCAAGGGAGTTGGGGAAGAAGAAGGCAAGGCCGGTGTGCGGTTTTGGCGAAAATGAGAGGGGAGGCTGTGTATTGTGGTGTGGCTTCAGCAAGGGGATTCGGCTGGTTTGGCATGAAGGGGTAGCGTGGATGGAGGCAGAGGATTCAGCTGATGCGGGTTTAGGGGTTTGCGAGGTAGCGGCGTGGATCAGGTAGGGCAGATGGGGCGAGGTGAGGCAGGCGGATGGAGGCTCAAGTTAGGGTTCGGAGTCAGTGCCGGGAGGAGTGCGGATGCATCTGAAGGTGAGCAGGGAATAGCCATTTAAATTTTGAGAAAAATTAATTTGGGGTTTCTTCCTGTTTTGTGATCGATCTACTGGTTTGAGTCTGCTGCTATTGATTTGCTTGATAGCATTATTATGCTCTTTGATGTGATGATTGCGGTCGAATATTGTGATGTTTTGCATCATCAATGGTGTAAAAGGAGGAAGGAACAGTGAGAGGGTGCGGTGAGACATGTAAAAGAAATGGTGCCACTGTGAAGATATGAAACTGTTGGTGCCACCGTGAGGAGATGAAATGGTGGCACAATTTGTGCTGAAACGGTGAGACAGAGAAGATGGGTACTGTGGCACCGTGAGTGTGAGGGTGAGAGAGCAAGGAGTAGACACGGTGACACCGTGACTGTTTCTCACGGTCTCACCGTGTGGTATGGGAAATGGTGGCACCGAGATGTGTGTTCCCGATGGGTAGAAAGTGGTGGCAACATTATGTAAACTGTGTGTCGTGCCACCGTGAATACCTGCAAAATAAAAACAACAGATTAAATAAATTAATAATACAAATAAACCTACAATTGGATTAATCAATTAACAAATTAAATTAAAAGAATGAAATTTAAAAATAAATAAAACAGTATCAAATAATGAAAATAATATTACTTTATTTAAAAGAATGAATTTATTTGGGTTAAAAATTATAAAAAAATTAATTAAAGAACCAAACTAACGATACTTGCTTAAATTAACCAACCAACTAAGTAACCAATAAACTAAATAATTCATTATCTTAAATAATAAACTTATTAATTAAATAAAATTAAATTTTTAAAACTAATTAACTTATTAGAAGACTAACATGTTTTATTTATTTACACATTAAGAATAATGAATTAATAAATTTAATTAACTAATTAAAAATTATTGAAAACTAATAACATCAAGAATTAAATAAATGAAATTAAAATAACAAATTATTTTTATTATTTAAAAATAAAAAAAAATAGAAACAAAAACACACTGTTAATAAATAAATACTTTTTTTATAATATAATCTACAAAATACAACAATTGCTAAATATTACACAAAATACAAAGTTTTGATATTAGAAAACAAACAAAAATATAAAAATGTATGTGGCAAAGAGCATTACAACTAAGCCACATCAAACTGCCCCACACTTAAAGCTTTGTTTGTCCCCAAACAAGTATATGAATTTGACCTAAAAACAGAATGATAATTTGTGAAGATCAGTTCAAAAAGTGCAAGATTAAACTTAAACATCAAGAGGAGCATGACCAAACAAAATGTCAGGTTTTTCAAGGGTATTCAAAAATGATGTCATGTCTAGATTCAAAGGACCACTGGAAGTAAAGAACATAAAAAATTCATACACTATCAAGTATGTCATTCCTTTTATGTGGTTTCATTAACTATCCTACTTCACCATCCAATTCAAGTACTGATTCAAGGAGTGATGACATGTTAGAAGAAGTGGAACTCAAAAACTTAACCAAGGGAAACTTCTATTCTCACCTTCCCCCAGGTTCCAAGAATTAAAATCCATTAAATTGAACAAATTATTGATTCAACTCAAATAAAAATTAACCAAGTCAATTACTCCCTTCTTCATCTGGGTTCAAAATTCCCCTCAACTTAATGAGTTCATTTTGACAAGGGCACTTTATTTTACTTTTTCCCATCCATATTCCATGTGCAGAGCACTGTGCATAGAACATATTGAGATTGAAATTGGATTTATTTATTCACAGAAACGCACCCAGTGCACCTTGTCTCAGATACTCCCCGTGGGATCCCATTTGCCCATTTTATTGCAGTTACAAAGGACTAAATTAATAATCCTTTGGATTGACTTCCAAAAGTGATTGAATATTATGTTTAATAAAAATGTGAGTCACTTGGGTTCAAATGAGAACTTCAAGTTACTCCATGTCATGATCGTCATCCCACAAAACCTATCCTGTCACACACTCATCCTCAGTTCCTAAACAAACAGATCAATAGAGACAGTGAACAATTACACTCAACAATCATTCATACATAACAGTTTCTGACTCAGTGCGACTCTTAACATCCAACAAACACTTATCCCCTAAATAATACATAATTGAAGTATCAGTGAACATCCAATGACCATCATGTGATGAAATAATTCTGAATATTTTTTTTGAAGGAATTTTGAACCTTTTTTTTTGAAAAAATTTGACCATTTTTTAAACAAACTCAGGTTCAAGAAGGGGGAATTCGACATGACACTAGAATGACCCCTCTCCCCCACACATAAAACCCAACATTGTCCCCAATGTTGTCTGTTAAGGTGAGAGACAATGGAATTTCAAAATTGATGAATAGTTCAGCTTAAAAAATAAATGGATGGGTATCAATGAAGTTCAAAAATTTTCTTTGCCACACAAAAAGTGAAAGAAAATAAAAACAAAAACAAAAGAAAACAGAAGAGACTATCCCCACCAACCATCACCAGCAATAAGTACAGTTCTATTCCTTAACAGTTCATGCTTTGAATCAATGTGAGCGGACAAAAGATGTTGTCAATTTACCTCAAATGGTAGCATGATTAACAAAGATGTGCAGCAATAACATCATGAATTTGAAAATAGTGGGTGCAAACATGTTTCACAAATCAGATCATAATAATTTTTCAACTCTCTAGATACTAGCAGCTAAACAACCATGTAAGAAGAACAATTTACTGTTCACAAAAAATTAAGGGACACCCCCACACTTAGTTCACAGGGAAGAGTAAGCAAGTAAATGAAAGTGACAAAGGAAGAACAACACTTCCCTGAATGGATGCTTCTCAAATTTACAAAAGTCTCCCTTTGATTTCCATATGCGTGAACTCGGGCCGCTCTAGTGGGGCACCTATATGATGAAACGGTTTGACATTAGTGTTCCAGATTTTATGTTCAAATAAAAGGCAGCTACAAAGTGTGAGATTGAGTGTTTTATCTATTAATCCAGTGTTCTCTGATGAAAACCTCCTTCCACTATGAATGTTACAAATGCGGCTACCACTGAAACACGATTCTCTTAGCAAACCAGGACCACCATACGACTTTCATAATATGATATGGAAATGAAGACATTATTGTTCACCAAATAGAGAGACAAACAACTGAACAAGGAGCATTTATTCAAACTAAAAATTTAAAGCTGAAAACAAAGTAAACCATGGGTTGCCTCCCATGTAGCGCTAGGTTTAAAGTCCCTGTCCAGACTTTATTCCCCTAAATATTTCTAACCAGGATCATTTAATGGAAAATAATTGTCAATTGTTTGAACTTCACAATTGTCTAAGGAATCAAGAGAAATACTAGTCAAGATATTTTCATCTTCAACACCAATCAGAATTATCCAAATTTTATTCAGATCACTAAGAGGACTCATGTTTCCAAGCTCAACTATGACTCTAAAAATCAGTTCATTAGCGCTTAACAAGTTCAACAGTTTCCCATGAAAATTATCGATCAGATCAAGAATATTTCTAGAGCGTCCACCAAAATTAGTGTTTTTCTCAAACCCAGAAATAGAAGAGGACACATTGAAAAAAACCCTCAGTAAGTCCCAGAATAGCTCGCAACTCTAACTACTCAGAAATATCCCACAAGAAGTTATCAAATTCATCTTTCAAAAGGTTGTTCTCAATGTCCACAGAGGACTCAAATGATGTGAATATTTCAAGTTCAGGTTTGAAATCATTACTCACAACATCAAACTGTGCAGGTAAGATGATATCAAGGAAATGAACTTGTTCATATTGACAATCATAAAGTTTTTCAGCAGGTCTCAACCTAGATCATTCTCCACCTTCAAGAACTCTTAGACAGTCAACTTCACAAGAAAAACATTCAAAAACAGGTTTAGACAGCTTAGGAAAAAGTTGTGACTCACTCTCCAGAATGGGTTCCAACGAAAGAATTTTTTCATCAACAGGAGGGTGTGGGGAAAGAGCAGTAGCCAAGGAAAAAAATTTCAGTGGGTTAGGGAATTAGTATCTTTGTGACCTAAAGTGGGAAAGCCCCATATTCAGCTCTAACCTCAATTTTTTACCATTGATTTTTAGCCGCATCTATCACATCACAAGTAACCTCGTGTTGGGGCCTTTCAAACATCAAAATTTCTTCCACATCATCTACAGCTTAGAGGGTGAGTTTACCTTTGGAGACATAAATGATGGCACCAACAGTTGCAAGGAAGGGTCTGCCTAAGATGATTGGAGCCTTTTCATCACATTTCATATGAATGATCAAGAAATCAGTGGGCAATGTGAGTTTTCCTACACTTACTAATAAGTCATCCACTCTCCCATAAGGGTGTGTGAGTAACCTATTAGCAAGCTGAAGATAAACAGAAGTTGGTTGGATATCCTTAAGACTCAACATTGTGAACAAGGAGAAAGGCATAAGACGGATACTTGCTCCTAAGTCACACAGAAAATTCAGTTTCCTACTTCCCCCTATTCGGCACCGAATGATAAAGACACCAGGGTCCTTTAATTTGGGAGGAATATTTTTTTGGACAATTTCACTACACTCTGCATTGAGATCAATTTTATCCAACTTCTTATAATCATTCTTATTCTTTATAAACCTTTTTGTGAATGAAACATATGATGGGATTTTATCCAAGGCTTCTAAGAAAGGCATGTTGATGGTGAAGCTTCGAATCAGTTTCAAAAATCTCTGGTAATCGGGTTCATCATTTTGCTTCACTATTTCAGGGAATGGAATGGGTAGGGCATAATGTTTTAGAACAGGTAGGTTATTCACCTTCTCCTCAGAACCCACTTTCTTCATTGCTTCCTTAATCAATTCCCACTTCATTTTCTTTGGTTCCTTAGCTTTCTCAAGTGTGGGTTTCACAATCTGTTCAGTATGAAACTCACTTTCCATATTTCCAGAATTAGGATTTTCTATATTTTCATTTTCAATATCAGTTTGAACATTGTTTTCCTCTTTCCTAGGTGGTTCCTTAATGGGTTCCTTCATATTAAGCCCTGACCTGGTTGTTACTGCCATCACATTTTCGTTTAGATTAGGGGTAGAAGTGCTAGGCAGCTTGATCTTTTCCTTACCAGCTTGATTCTTAACCATTTGACTCATTGGAAGTTCTAAATTTTGAATCTTAGAATATGTGTCCTTCTTAAATGAGTTGATCTCACTCAACACTTGTTGCAACATCACCTTTAACTCTCCTTGAGAATTAGAAGATTCAGCCTCATATTGATTCTGGAAAATATTTTTGGGCTGTGGGTGGAAAGTTGGGGCAGTGTGTTGCTTTGTGGCCCTTTTCTCACTCCATGACTGATTGGGCTGACCTGGATATCCATATTGGTATGGATTTGAGAGTTGAGCATGGACACCTTGATTCCGAGACCTGTAACCAACAAAATGGGAATTCTCATCACATGAACCAGGAGATCAAAGTTTGTACAACATATCTGAGTGTGACCAAACATCCCATAGTGATAGCACTGCTCCCTAAGGACCCTATCATCAACAACAGATGCTCGAGGATTTGTATCAGCCCTATGGATGACTCTCTTCCTAGTGCACTTGTGCTGAGATTTCTGAGCCAACTTATCAAACAATTGTTTCAGCTCATCAGTAGTGGAATCAGAGAAATCACCTCTACATGATTGATCAACTAAGTTCTGATTATATGGGTGAGGGCATTATATAAAGTCTCCATGAGAATATGGGGAGCTAATTGATGGTTGGGGCTCTGTCTAAGAAGACCTCTGAACCTTTCCCATGCTTCGTGAAAGAGTTCTCCCTCATCCTGGACAAAGCCAGTGATCTTATGCCTAACCTCAATGGTGGTGTTCCTGGGATATAATTTAGATACAAAGGCATTGCACACCTCTTCCAAGGTTTCAAAGATTCCCTCATCTAAATTTTGAAACCAAATCTTAGCCCTCCCCTTTAAACAGAAAGGAAACAACCTCAACCTCAACTCTTCCTCACTAAGATCTCGCAGAGGCAACTGCTTGACAGAACCATAAAAATATTTGATAAACACTAAGGAGTCCTCTACACCATTAAAAGATGGTAGTTGAGAAAGATGAGACTGTTTGATCTCATAGCTCCTAGACCTTGGGGACAAATTGATGCAGGATGGGTTTTTTGACATAGTAGGAATTTGAAACTCCCTAAGCTTATGTCTCTCAGGGGTAGGAACTAAGGGTAGTGGCCCATTGACATTTTGATTTCTATAAATGTTATCCAAATTATCCATTTCATGATTCTTTTTTTTTTCTAAGTGCAGAACAATGCTTCTTGATTTCTTGAATAGGAGTTTCAAGTTCTGACTTAGAAGCTCTAATATGCATGCAGTTTCAACAACAATATTTTCATGAGAATTTTTTTTGTACAGCTTTTTAAGTTTTGTATTTTTTTGTATATTTTTTTTTTCTATTTATTTTTTTTGTGTTTTTTTTACTTGGTCGCACATGCCTTCCCCGACAATGGCGCCAAAACTTCGTCGCGCAGTCATTGAGTGCGTGCAAATAAAAAATTTATAAACCCTACAACTACTAGTACTGTGGTATGAAGGGTGTCGAACCACAGAGAAGGACTTATGTTGTGCTAGACCAAATTAAAGCTAAAACAACAAATAGATAAAAATATAACAATAAAAAAATGTATGTACACAGTGAAACAGACTCTAGTAGTGTGAGTGAAAATGAAGGTGATATGGTGAATTATGTGGCTTTAACAGAGAGAAAACAGTAAAGATGATTTTAGGGTCCTCAGGCTACCTTGAATTGATTAAAATGATGTTCCCCGCTTCTGTTTGACTTAACTCAATTACTCAGTGCATAGAAAAATGGTGTTAATCCATTGAGTAGTCACTTCAGTGGATCAACATAGCTCGATTAACTTCCTTGAGTCTAGATCTTTCTATCTTGACCCCTGGATAAATATTCTTAAACTAGAGAAGAGATGTACTGACCTTTTCCAATTCTTGGTACTTCGGTCATTTGTCCATGGTGAAATGATTTACTACCATAACCGTCAATTAATTAATGTGAAAGGATACTCAAAATAAACAGAAGTGAAAACCGAGTAATAGAATCACCCTGAGCAATCAAATTAAAAAAAAGTGAAGGGTTGATAGATGATCAGTTCTCTACAGCCCGATTCCCCTAATCTATTTGACAACACATTAAAATAGTAAAACAGAAAGAAACAATAAATGAATTAAGAAACAAATCCCGTGAGATTGCTCCTCTCTCCAGCAACTGCTTCAATTCTGATCTGCTGCTCAATGTCTGTCTGCCTCTGTTCTGGTGATGAGATGGATCGAAGAATGATCTCGATGAACTTATGGATCATGGGATGTCTGGATGGAAGAATCGATGCTCGCCTCTCTATGGAATGAAGTTCTGAAATCCCCCCCAGGCCTGGATCGAAGTCATGCTGCTTGTCTCTCCCGATGGATGTGTTTCCCCACCTGATTAGCTCAATTCTTCTATGCCTCTCCCGCCTCTCGTGAATTCATCACCCAACCGAAGCCTCTGGAATCTCCCCCGTTAAGTTCTCTGGCCTCCATGTGGTGCTTTCACTATGCTGCTCCTCCCGTGCTAGTCACCAGAGCAGTTTCTCCTAACCGAATGAAAAATATCTGCGCGTGACGAGCAAATCCCTTCCCCTGGAAACAGCCGATCCATATTTTTATATGCACGTCACCATCTTTTAAGTGAACTCAATGTAAGTGCATCCCGCACCCTGCAACGAAACACAGAAACACCAAACCAAGTAAAATAAAAAGAAACTAAAATTAAATAACAATATATTAATATTATTAATTAAATTAGTCAACGAAATTACTTATTAATATATACACACACACACAAACATATATATATAATACTTAATATTATTGTTACTATTATATATTAATGTTAATTATATTTATCTAATAACATAAATTATTATGACATAATGATATTAGATATATAATTATATATTATTATTAATATACCTATAATTATTATAGTATAGTATATGATATGTATTATAAAATGTGTTATATTATGTATTATAATAGTTATAGTATATATATGTTAATATATTAATTATATATTTTATAATTTTTATTATATATTCTAATATATAGAAAAAATAAAACACAAATAGAAGGGGGTTCTATTCGGCGCGAAGGAGAGCGGAGAAAGGGGGAAAGTCGTTCGGCACAGGGGAGGCTGCGGCACAGCTTGAGGAAGATTCAGCACTGGCGGCTCGCGGCGGTGGGTTCGAACTCAGAGCAGGCAGGCGGAAGGCTGGCATGGTGAGATCAGATGTTTCAGCGATGGCGCAGGCTCATAGGTTCAGTTCTGGTGGAGACGAAGGCTAAGAAATAGAGGGTTTTGGTGAGGTTTTAGGGTAGGGGAGGTGGCGAAGACGAAGGGAGGGCCGGTGTGAGGTTTTGGCGCAAATGAGAGGGGAGGCCGTGGGTTGTGGTGCGGCTTCAGCAGGGGGCTTTGGCTGGTTCGCCGCGAAGGGGTAGCATGGATGGAGGCAGAGGATTCGGCTGATGCAGGTTCATGGGTTTGCGAGGCAGCGACGTGGATCGGCTAGGGCGGATGCGGCAAGGTGAGGCAGGCGGATGGATGCTCGAGTTAGGGTTCGGAGGCAGTGCGAGGAGGAGTGCGGATACATATGAAGCCGAACAGGGAATGGCCATTTAAATTTTGAGAAAATTTAATTTGGGGTTTCTTCTAGTTTTGTGATCGATCTACTGGTTTTAGTCAGGTGCAATTGATCTGCTTGATAGGATTATTATGCTCTTTGATGTGCTACTTACGGTCATATATTGTGATGTTTTACTACGTCAATGGTGTGAAAGGAGGAACAGTGAGAGGGTGCAGTGAGACAGGGAAAAGAAACGGTGCCATTGTGAGGAGATGAAACTGTTGGTGCCACCCTGATGAGATGAAATGGTGGCACAGTTTGTGCTGAAATGGTGAGACAAGGAATAGGGGTACTGTGGCACCATGAGTGCGACAGTGAGAGAGCAAGGAGTAGACACGGTGACACCGTGAGTGTTTCTCACGGTCTAATCGTGTGGTATGGGAAATAGTGGCACTATGATGTGTGTTCACGGTGGGTTGAAAGCGGTGGCACCATTACGGAAACTGTGTGACGTGCCACCATGAATATTTGCAAGATAAAAAGAACAGATTAAATAAATTAATATTACAAATAAACCTACAATTGGATTAATCATTTAACAAATTAAATTAAAAAGAATGAAATTGAAAAATAAATAAATAAAACAATGTTAAATAATAAAATTAATAATACTTTATTTAAAAGAATGGACTTATTTTGGTTAAAAATTATAAACAAATTAATTGAAGAACCAAACTAACGATACTTTCTTAAATTATCCAACCAACTAAGTAACCAATAAACTAAATAATTCATTAACTTAAAGAATAAACTTATTAATTGTATAAAAATAAATTTTTAAAACTAATTCACTTATTAAAAGACTAACATGTGTTATTTATTTACATTTTAAGAATAATGAATTAATAAATTTAATTAACAAATTAAAAATTATTGAAAAATAATAACATCAAGAATTAAATAAATGAAATTAAAACAACAACTTAATTTTATTATTGAAAAACAATAAAACATAGAAACAAAAACACACTTTTAACAAATAAAAACTTTTATTATAATATAATCTACAAAATACAACAATTGCTAAATATTACACAGAATACAAAGGTTTCATATTAAAAAACAATCAAAAATATAAAAATGTATGTGGAAAATAACATTAAAACTAAGCCACATCAGCGCATATTTTCACATTTTTATATGATAAATGGAAATTTTAGATCCTTTCAATTTAATTCAATTAATATATCTTAGATACAAATATTCTAAAATAAAACATATAATGTATTGAAAGTCTTTTTTTGGAAAAATATCATTTTAATTATTAATAGTTATTAATATTATTAAAAAATAATTATAAATTAAATGATTTTTATTTATTTGAATGTAAGTCTAAACATGATAATATATTCTTAACTAATTAGGGGATCTAATTACTTTAATGATATACAATATTTAAGAAACTTTTATTCTCTGAAAATTAATTACTTTATCGTAGAAACTAATATTTACTTAAGAATGACATTTTTTTGAAAAAATATTTACTTATAAAATAATTATATTATTCTACTTTATAAATAAATAAAAATTCTTCATGATTCAATTTCTAAAATAGATAAGAGTATAGTTATAATGTTTGAGGGTAAGAACCTATTTTTAGAAAAAGTTTACTTCAATGCTTCAAATTTATGAGTAGGATAAAATTATAATTTTATTTATTTTCATGATTTAAATTGATTCACTATAAAACAAAAAAATTATATGTTTCTTTAAGAGAAATATTTTACCAAACCCAACCAAAAAAATAATTAATTGAAAAAAATTATTGAAAACTATTTCTTTTGATGGAATATATTCATTTACTTCTTTAAATGTTGAATATAGGTTATATATGCATAATATTATTTTAAAAAGGTGTAGTTTTCTCATTTAACATTTCATTTATTAGTTAAAATGTATTTAAATTTTCATTCTTTACTATAAAATGACATGTGGAAAAAATTATATTTTTGGTAGAAATGCTATTTTATACTATTGACATAAAATAAATTATTTGAGATAAAGCCAAAAAAGTCTTCAAATTTTGATATTATATACATTATTAATATAAATAATGTTTTCTAATTAAAATTATAAATTTTTTTAATTCATCTTTTAAATTAAAAAACATTGAAAACAATTTTCATTGGAAAATATTATTTTTAAAAATAATAATAACTGTAGTTATTCTTATTTATTATCAGTTACTAATGAAATTAATGTTAATATAGCATTTATGTCAGAAATATAATAAATCTAATGATATTTATTTTCTATAAAATAACCACAAATAAATTCCATTTTAAAAAATACTTTTCTTAAATTATCTTTTGATTTTTATCCTTAAATTACTAAATAATGATTTTTTAAAAAAAATATATATATAAATATATTATATGAATATTCCAATTAATTAATTGTTACCTAATAATATTATCCTATTTTTTATTAAAATATACCCTCATGTTCTCTGTGTGTGATCTAAGCATAATTCATTTAATATGGTATTCATGGTTGGTGATTCTGCAAGTATAGTTCTCACTGAAATTTCCACTATCATGACTTCCTCTCATATAAAGTTGTCCTAAAACCATAAAACATTCCGTTTGTATTGGGATTCATATATTTAAAACCATAATTAATCTCTTTCAATTCTATTTTCATAAAAAATCACTTCATAATGGAGAAATATTTTCGTTATGGTATTCATTTCCTTTTTCCTTGGTATATTTCAAATTTTAGTTATGTCATTTTATACCAACTAATTTAATGACTATATTATAATAGAGATATTTTATTTTAATATATCAATTTTTTCTTTAGTTAATTTTTTTTGTGTGAATAAATATATTGATCACAACAAGAAAATGTATTTTTTTAAATCTTCGAGTGTTCAAAAATATTTGGTAGTGGGATGTTAGAGATGTTTCATCATTGAATTAGTGTCATATAAAAAATGATTAATCATTTAATTAATATAAAGTTTCAAATTTTGTTA
This sequence comes from Viscum album, assembly GCA_963277665.1. Taxonomy (NCBI): domain Eukaryota; kingdom Viridiplantae; phylum Streptophyta; class Magnoliopsida; order Santalales; family Viscaceae; genus Viscum; species Viscum album. Next base: position 136,160,583 of record OY728141.1, read on the forward strand.
ATGATGAATCTATATAGCATACCAAATTTCTATTTATATAGGCAGAAATCTGAGGTGGTGTATGTCATAAACCTAGAGTTGAAAATATTTATTAACATAAAATGGTTTATTGATATTTTCTTATGAAATTAATTGTTGTATATATTAATTAGAATATATTATATTGTTCATTAACCATGTTATTCCTTTTATGATTGTATTGTGTGATTTATTATGTTTTGTATGTCATTGATTTTAATTCATTCATGTAAATACAAGATTCATATAAATATACATATGTTATAGAAATGATAATAAGGGAAATATTTAATATTAATATGGTTACATAGTTCATATGGAGGTATCAAAATCACATGGTGATTGCTAATATATTAGTATAATTAGATCATGATAGGTTATTTATATACTTGTTATGTATATGTTGTTTCTTTTTTCTATATATTTTATAGAACATAAGTCTAGGGGTTACAATTTCTTTACTAAATTCATTTCTGAATAATTATTGGGAATTAGTAAAAAGATTTTGTCTTATATATAGTTGTTTTACTTATATATGTATGAAAAATACACAGATGACTACTGGGATTTTGATAAGGGGTTCCAAGGGAACATCATTAGTTTTATTCCTTTCCTCTATATGAGTACCTCTTACCATATTATATTCCCTCCATGGAGAGTATGTCAATCCCATTTCTCTATATAGGGATTTTCAAATAACATCATTAGTTTTGTAGTTAATTACATTCTATAATCAAAGATAATATATTTTGTTTCCATATAATCTTATTAATCATGTGGAGAACTAAAATAAAGTTTATATGTTTTATTTACATTCCCATTTGAAGGGATATTTTTGATCCATTTTGTACTATAGGATTCTTATTGTATATAGATTCCTTTTATTGGATTTATTATTATGGTAGATTGGTTTTTCATGTTTGTTAGATACTCACAGACTTATAGATGACATTATCCATGTTTTTATCAATGCAAGTATACATTGTTCCCATTATCATTATATAATCATGTGAGAGACCAACAATAAATATTTTATTTTATTATTTGTATTAACTATAAAATTATATAAATATTATAGTTTTTCAACATTTTCTTATCATTTTTGGTTTTATTTACACATTACATTATATTATGAATTATTGTAAATATATAATTGAGCATGTAAGTATAATTATTATGGGTGTCTCACTGAGTTATTTGATTATATCATGCATGTTATCCTTGGTGGATATGATATTTATAATTTTTTTATCGGTTAGGGCATGAGTATAGCACAAGGTATTGGATAAAATAGCTCAGTGAGGATGAACATTGTCAACTGTGGAAAAACTAAGGTCAGTGTACGTATTTATAAACTTAGTTTTATTATCAGTTATGTTTCTTTTTATAAATGTACAGTTATGATATTTTTCCTCTATTGTATGACTTAGACACTTGTTATTTCCCTTACATTATTCCATTTTAGTTTCTTTTTATATATCACGGTAGACCTCCCCAATTAAATATATTTTTTTCATGAAATATTACCTTCATCGGTTTAGTGGGGACGTTTAAAAAAAATGGTTACAAAAAATTCTATATATTACAATTTTACATATAAATTTTTTATATATTACAATTTTACAATTTTACATTTTTTATTTTATACATTGATATGGTGGATATATTCTCTATATATGTTATCATTAACCTCTCAACACTAATAAAAAATATCTGACAAATGGAGACATGAACATGGCCTATGAGCCTCAGCCCAATTCGTGAGGACTCAGAAAGTGCATTCAACAGACCTGAGATCAAATCCAGGTGGAGACATATTTTCGTGGTACTGTAGCAGTACTTTAGTAGGAACTATAGGAGTACTATACTAGACATTCTTTTTTATTTTAGTAGCAAAAACTATTCATCCATTTGGGCCTTTGGGCCACCAATTTGGTCCTTGGGTCCTATAAAGATTTCAAGCCACCCAAGGCCTTCATGTAATTTATATCTCAAGGCCTTTGGGCCACCTAAAGGCCTTCATGCCACCCCAAGGACTTCTAGCCACATGAATATGTAGATGTACTAGTCAAACTACAAGGGACAAGGCTCTAGATGAGGTTTAGAGTAGGCACATTCACCAGCGCAGAGCTAACCAGAATTGGAAGAATGAGTGGGTATGGAATTTCCATCCGTACTAGGCCTATGTATCTCTACACAGAACAGTTATCCAACCATCCTTGTGAAGGTGTATTAATTATATCATGACATCTGTTGGGGAGGAGAAGTTCTAAGTTGTCTTGTCTGGGTTATTCCCTCTAAGTCCTACGGGCCATGTAATTGTTTATAATCCTAATGGCCTTGTAAGGGTTCCAACACACCCCTTGAATGGTGGATTATAAAAAATAAAAAAAATATTAAGGCCTTCGGCCCATTCGGTCTGTGGAGACATGAATATGAGGTTTTTGATCAAATTAACTAGTGTTATAAGAATATAAAGTAAGCTAGAAACTCGAAAATAGGCATTAGATGATTTTTTTTTTGGAAAATGGTAGAAGGATATAGTATGTGTTAGGACATGGAAGGGGTAATCAAAATGTTATTCATGAATTCTATTATCATAAAATTCTATGTTACTAGAAATGGTAAATTGAAATTATTTTAATAGAGTTATGGTTTGGTTATTCAACGAGATAAAAATGTATAATTTTAAATTTTTATTGTATATTTATCCATGGTATAAAATGGGTTTCTAATATTAAATAATTATAGAATAATATTATATATAATTTTTATGTTTTTATATGATTGTTAAATGTATTATTGAATCATTTTTGGATAAAATTTATGAAAATGATTTAATGGAGTATATTTAGAGAACAATATAATTTAAAAAGATAAAAAAAATTTGAGAGAAACATTTAAACATCATATCATATAATTTTATGCACTAATAATAAATATATATTTATTTTCAAAAATAATTAATGTGTAATTCAATATTTATCAATAATGAAAATATTTTAAAATTTTACAAAAGATATTTGAAAATGGGGTTTTTTACGAAAAAATACAATGGTTTTCGACATAATAAATATCTTATAATGAATTTATTTGTTTTCTACAAAATAACATATTATTTTCCTAGTAAATAATCAAACCTAAATATAATAAATATTTCATCATACACATATCTTCTATTTTGAGATTTTTTGATTGGGTTAAATACTTTTTTTTAATAAAAACCAATTTTCCTTGAGATATGAAACAATTGGTTTGATTCATGTTTTTATCTCTGAAATTTATAATGAATTGTTTTGAAGATATTAATTTCATGGTTTTTTATTAGTGATTCAATTAATATATGTTTAGTATTTCACAAGGTGGTGTTTTTATAGGCATATAGTATTACTTAAATATTAATTACTTTACTATTTGTATTGTGCTGGATTATATGGTTATAGAATGGATGATTTCCATATGGGGTAACTAAAATATTTAAATAGTGATATAAGGTAATGATCAATAAAAATAAATTTCACAGTTGAATAAGATGATAAGGTGTCTTTCTTGTATGATCTTGTATTCGAAATGGGTGATGCAAGGATATTGATCAATATTTATTATAAAGTGGTTGGCCCTTAGGTTGTTTGGAAACAATGTTTACCATATGTATCCTTCATAGTGGGTGTGATATGAAATTTTTGAGCCATTGATTAACTTGTGAAGAAACATTTGTTGTTAGGATTATAAATTTCTTTAAGAAGTTTGGTATTATGAGTATTAGAAGCATATTAATGTCTTAGAACTTATTAAATCAAATTGAGTGTAGCCACATATTTTTTTCGAATATATTACTCTTAAAGGTTATATGTGACCATTAATATTTTATTATTATATGGAGACACATGGGGAAAATGTATGACCATAGTTATAGAGGTAGTAATGGTAGATAATATTTAATGAATTAACACTATACATTTCGTCTGATATGCTCTATTGAGAATAAAAACTCAATGGAATATTCTAGAAGTTCATATAGCCCTAGTGGTTGGTGGATAGGTATCAAATGATATTGGTAATTATACTAATCATTCTACATTATACTAACATTAAAAGTTAAAAATTAATAATCTCTATTACATTAATAATTTTTTTGATCAATCGTAATGATTATATAAAAATCTATTTCCATACATATGTTATTTGAGGAAATAAAGTAACTATTTTTAATAATGTTAATGGTTTTTGTAAATTTTGTTACCACATTGATAATTGTGGTGGAATGATATAAATGAGATCATGGTAGTAATCCATTAAATATATGATGTTATACTTAGAACAGAGGTGGATATTGATGGTAATAGAAGTAGTAGAGTCTCCTTGGCGGGATAATTAAACATATGTTTTTTCCATTAAATTGAACAATCAAAATATTTTACATGTTCAAAATACCATGAAAAATGATTTTTTTTAAATTTAATATAGATATATAGAAAAAATAATTGTCAGAGAGGGTAATATCACATTAAATTTATAATAAATTTGTCTATGATTGGAAGATGAATGACCTTGTCTTAAGATTATTCACTAATTTTGGTCTTTTTAATATATAAAAATATTATTTGGATGAACATTTTTACATTATGAGGATCCAAGTGTAGAATACCTTTATTGGTGATCCATATATGCTGTATTGATCTACTAGTGGAATTAATTAATTTATGGGTACTAGCATGATGTATCAATTGGATTTCATTATTCGTATTCATCACATCTAGTTCCTTTAATAATGAAGGATTATCTCTAGTGCTTCTCATTCTTGGGATGATAATAGGAGGATGAATGGGGAATGATTTATTCTATTCACAGTTATTCAATAATATCAATTCACCCATCAAAATAGAAATAAACATATACTTATAGAGCTATTTTATAGGTTCAAATATTATTTAATTTCACACTATCCTTTGTATAATATAACTATATTTATTAAACCCAATACAACATAATAATAATATTACTATAATTATTTTATTGTATGTGTAACTGGTAAAATGATTAATATTATTTACTAGCTCGAAAATAAATATTCATTGATGTACATTATATTCGCATGCTCCAAAACCAAGAAATTTATTGAATAACCTAATAAATATTATATTAATTATGTCATTTTTTAATAAATAAATAAATATTCTCACTACTAGAGAAGGCACATATACGCACAGTTTTGAACTATGGGATATCCCTAAAAACTATGGGTAGAGGCTATGAAAATATTTTTGGGAACCATGTCCTATTAAGGGATCAGTATAGACCTATTCCCATGGTTCATATAAAAATCATGGGAATATGTCACATATATTACTCCATTCCCACAGTTTCAATAAAATTATGAGTATAGATCTATAACCATAGTTTTATAATGAATTTGGTATATTTATTCCCATAATTTAAGTTATACTGACGGTTTGTAGAACTGTGGTTGTAGGAAACTTCTTGAATTTGGTAGCATCACCACTAGAGATTTTTCTTCCATATCCTTAACATTAAAATCAGATAAAACATAAAATATACATTTAATCCAGTACTAGATTTTAATATTTAACATCCAACCGAAAGCATTTAATAGTTTTTAATTAATATAATGTACTAAAACAAACATATGAATCCATAAAAACAATGAAAATTAAGACATTGTAGATCTAAATAAGGTTTATTCCTTCTAATTAAAAAATTGTGAGTATAAATATCTCCCCCATCATAAAAAATAATCATCCTCAACATCATCAGCATCATCATCTATAATGACATCCTTACTGAAAAAATCATCTTGAACAACAACATCATCAATAACATCATCGCCTTGACCTCCAGCTCAATCGACACTAAGACTCTCATTGGCATCAGTCAGGTCTTCAATGAAAAAATATATATTCCATATATGAATCAATAGTAGTAGAAGCCTATGATTTATGTGATTTACTTATTACTGACATATATTTTATGATTTTTTAGTGATCATGTTATATCATTCACATTCTTGTTTACGTATTATACAATCCTCTAAATATATTTTTTGCAATCTACTTATGCATAAGAGATTTTCAGCTCGGGGGTCTGAGAGTCTTTATAGGAGGCGATGAGGACCAACACCTATAGTCGATGTTTTTCCTTGATCTGTAATTGGACTCTTCCCTGGTGTTCATAACCTAATACCTGACTCAAATAATCAATTGGACCAATGTTTTCATCATAATTACCATCAAGGGCCGCCAAGTAATTATATAAAAAATATAAAGAACATATTTAATTAGGAATCTCATATAAATATTTGAAATATAAATAAAAAAATAAAATATATTCTTATATTTGTGAATTTTCTTCACATCAATATTTTTTCTAACTACTTGAGAAACATACTTTTGTTCAAGGTAGAAAACATTTGATACCCAATATGTCTTTTTGAAAATGACATTGATTAATATAAACATATTAACAATGGAAAAATTTTATAATCTTGAATAATAATAAAATTCAATAACTTTTAAATGAATTAATAATTTATATTCAATGCGATAAAAATAAAAATAAAATTCATATCTAAAAGATAATCATAAATTCCTTTTAAATATTAGGTACTCATTATGAAGATTCACAAATATTGAATATGATTGTTCTATATTCATTTCATAATATTAACTCCACATGATTCATTATATGGCCAATTGGCCATTGGGACTATAGTAAAATTGTCCATTTGGCCTATAGACCAATTGGAAATTCATCCTATATGTTAATTGGAGATTTTTCGAAATAGGAAATTGTTGATTAGTCGTATAGGCCTAGTGAACATTATGATTATAGGTAAATTGGCCATACATTCAAGTTGGAATTTAGGTATAATGTCCAATTGGCCTATAGAACTAAGAAAAAATTGGTCGATTGTCCAATTAGCCATTTGGACTATAGGAAAATAGGCCATTATCCCTATTGTCCAATTGGAAATTAGCCGTATAAGCCAATTTCTCATTAGCCATATAGGCCAATTATCCATTAGGCATAATGGAATAATGTCCAATTGGAATATATGTGTAATAGAAAAATGGCCATTAGTACTATAAGAACAATTCAAATTTGATAGGGGTATTTTTATCCTTTTATTAAAAGAATTAATGATAATAATACTTAAAATACATCATTAAAGGCAAACAACATAAAAATATAAAAAAATAAATTATTTTAGTTAAGATTAAAGTAGCTAGCACTTCTCATGATAAGGCATCATATCATGCACCAATGTATATAGATATTTTATTGAATATTTTTTATTTTTTCTCTGGATTCTACATAAAAAAATCTAATACCTGTAATAATTATTAAATATTATATGAAAACCATTAATGGTTGGAAATAACTTAAACTCACTTGCCTTACAATATGAAATTATTTTTTCATATTGAGATATTGGGCATTCGTGGAATGTGGGTACACCATCTAAATCATTACAAACCCTTCTCTTCATACCAACATAAAACTAATGCTTTTATGATTTCCATATAACTTCCCATGATCCATCTACTTTGCTGACGTAGTAGATTCTCCATCTAGAAAGTTAAACTTACACAACAAAGAACATGTTAATTTATATAAATGAAAAAATAATATAGATAAAAATTTATAAAATTTTCCTACCCATAACTTCTCCAATGATTTGTCCATAATTTTATTATTGATATGTCTCCATGAGACCACTTTGACTATAATGATATCATGGTACTTGGATATAGTGGCCATGAAACTCCTACATTTCCTTTTATTTTTAACTATCATCTTATATTATTCATTTTAATCAACAATTATATGTGTCTCGTGATTCGGGGGTTCTTTTATATAAGTGTGACCACATCAAAAAGAATAAGATCCCACTTAATAAGAAAATATGGGGAAATGAATAATGTCATGGTACAATAAGACCAAAATGAAGTGATGTAATTTTACATAGTTAAAATAAAAAACATGATCTATTATACCAAATAAACTATCATAGATTGGTTGGTTATTCTAGATCAAAAACCTATGAAGGAAGTGTTTTTTCTAATGCAAGCTCTAGGTGGTCTTCATGCACTATTGTGGAAGAAGAATGAATAGACTCATCAAATTTCATATGGAATGGAAATATCAGATGCAGTATATACATAGATGAATATGGGTAGTCATCTGGGGGATACATCATCAGATATGGATATGGTAAAGGTGGTAAAATAACTAGAGGTAGTGTACACATGGTATGGGAAGAAAAGGATAAATGAGATGATGGTGGCATCAGTGGGATCATCATGGAGGTGTCATAATCATGGTACGTGAATTAGAGTATTACTGAGATGATAATAGAGGGATGGATAAGAATAACCTTAGAGACTCAAGCAGATGATTGAATGGTGTGGTAGATGGGGTGTTCATTGGGGGTCAGTATGGGAATGGGTATAATAGCTGCTCCAGCTAGGTCTACGAGCATCCCCACTAGGAGCATTTATAGTAGGATGAGAAGACATATCTACTGGAATAGAATGTCAACAAAAAAATTGTTAACGAAAATTAATATGAAATTATATGTAATGTAGAAGAAAACTATTAAATTATTATACTGACCAAGGGAAGAGACAGATACAACATACTCTCACACACCTTTTGACCATGATCAAATAATCCCATCATTCATAGTTCTAATGTGTTTGGAATAATCTTTATAAGAAGGAAATTCGAATTTTTTAGTAATTTTTTTAATCATACATAAAATTAGAATTAAAATAAGGAATAATAAATGTTATAAAATATTTTTGTAATAATAATTTAAAAAATTTATACATTTTTTTAAATCTAGTTTTATTTCCAGTTTTTTAAATTGAAATAAATTTAAATAAATGAAATGGATCTAAATAAATACTATAAAATATATCATTCCAAACTAAAACTAAATTAAAGTAATTTTTGTAATATTTTTCTAAGGAACTCATGTCACGATAAACTAAATGAACAGTGAACAAATATGGTGTCTTCAATATATTACCATTCACTGCATCCGGTTCAAAATCAACAATCACAATGGGATAATTTGATTCATAAAATTAAATATTTTTTTCAAACCATTGAGAGTTTAAATGTTGGAAATTTCATCACTAGTATCACTCAAAATATATATTGGGATTACTTCATTAATGATACTGAAATTAAGTCTTAGATTATCTTTAACATAAATTTTTTTTATCCATTGTTGCCAAAATGTTTGGTTCATCGCTATGTAATAATCGAATCATTTCAATAACATTGAATCTGTGTTCAAAAATAAATGTACCATGTCGCTTCATTGAATCAAACCATTTGAATTTTATCACAATGACTTGACATTGAGAGTAATAACACAATAAAAATATTTTCTCAATATGTCCATACTAATACACATATTCATACCAAGGATGAATATCTGATGCACTGTCATAACAATCTATTATACCAGTACACATAAGGCCATCATGCTATTTTCCCAATTTCACCCCTTGATAAGTTGTAGAAAATTTATACGCATTTATTATTAATGATTTTAATTCATGAATGTATGAATTGGGACAAAAATGCTATTAATTAATTATAAATAGTTTCAATAATTGAACATTAGGCATAAAATAGATATATATTATACAATTAAAGGGATATATATATATATATTATGTTAATTAATGTAATGTTCATACCATTGATTTCAACCATGTAGAAAAATATAAGCTATGAAAAGCTTATCTCTTTCTCAGAGGCAATGATCATTAAACTCGACTTGTAATTTTTTATGTTTCCGATATAAAACAATAATAAAATTCTAAATTATATATGATATTTCATAATATGAGATAACAAATAAATATCTTGATTACTTACTTGATATATTATTCGAATAAACTATAGGAAAAAAAATGTGTGATGTGTCATATCATGCTCTTCAAATATCACCCTTTCTAGTGTATAAGATACAAAAATTTATCGTATATGGGGAATAAATAAAATTTAGATTACAAAATCCCCATACTAGTCTTCTTAGTTTCTTAGTGTTTGGTTATGTATTTTCCTCACATCGTAAAAATACATTGAACTAAAATCCATAAATTCGTGAGCTAGATAAACTATCACAATCAATCATTTGAGATAATTCTTTCATTGGATATATGATTTCATTATGGACATATATTCTATAGTGTGATACATATATCAAAAAGCATCTAGTCCCCCAAGAAGTGTTTCAGTTGAAAGATATATTATTTAATACAACATGAATGTTAAAAAGTATTGAGGGAATTTTTTTTCCGTCTCACAGAAAATTAATGGTACCTCATGAGATATTTTTATCAATAATTACTTGGATAACATTTTACCACAATGGTCTCTAAAAATAGAATAATTGTATCTATGTCACCCTTACATTATTCGATAGATAACGTTGAGTTAAAATTGGAATCAATCCATAAATAAGGTTATGATAATCATGAGTTTTTAGGGATTTTACATTAAAATCTATTGTATTGAATCATTTAAATATGTTGTTGGAATAGCCATAATGAACCTTGATATTCTATAATAATCCAATAAATTAATCTTTTTCTAATGGTGACCTTAAATTATAAGAACATGGAACATTCCATTTGGTTTCACTAATACACATAGGATGCAGATATAGCTGAATACCCCAATTCAACAAGCCTTGATATGATCCAAATACATATTTAGTTTATCCCATGAGATTTATATGAATTTCATGCTTCTTTCCACCTATATTTTTTCCAATGTGCATTACATCAAAAAAATAACATAACAAATGGGTAGGCCAGTATAGAAACTCGGAGATGATACTTCTATTTTTCAAATTATAAGTGGACTTGGTGTGAATATTCGTCATATTTTTAGATTTAGTCATACCTTTCCCTAAAAAAATGAAATATTTCAATTCATTATGCACATCACTACCTGACATATGTTGAGGTGGTTGTTCTATGTCAGCAGTATTATCAAGCCTCAAGCGATTCTTCTTGTATTGATGATCTATGGGAAAGAATCTTTCATGCCCTATTAAACTCAAACAATTAAGATATTTAATCCTTCTCAATAATGTATTATTAATATAGACATGACATTATTGGTTTCCTTTAATGTTCCAACCATACATTATTAAATAATTTAAGAAATAATTTATAGTCCATTGAAGGGTTGCACACATCTGAAAAATATTTTTAGAAGAAGCATCTAATGTTTGCACAACCATATCCCGATGATGTTTCAAATCTATTAACAAAGACTAAAAATAGACATCTATATCATTATCACAATTAGAAGGTCTAGATATAAGTTTACATAAGAAATTGAAATTTTTTTTATAACAATCCATAGATAAATATTATTAAATGAATAAAACTAGCGACATGCTGCTAGATGTAAGCATCGAACCAAATTGATTTCAACCATCAAATGATAAATCCAAGCTGAAATTACACACCTCATCTACAAAATTAGGGTGTTTTAAATCACATTCCTACTATGATAATACATCTATAAGATGAACCTACTCATCATTGTGTTTAATTATCTTAGCATTAATCCACCACATATTGGTGGATATTTATATAGAGATGAAAAGAATTTGACATCTGTGAATCAATGGAAAGTTCCAAGAATACATTCTATGTCCCATGAGATGGTGTTACTTATTAATTTTCCATCCATTGATATATTCATCATTCTTTAAAATTATTATGATAAGCAATTTTCACAAAAAATAAACTACAATATTTTGGACAAGCAAGATCTTTATTAGTAGAAAATTTATGTTTCTTAATTAACTTGCATGCCTTATAATGGTTTGGGGGAATATTTGAACCCTCAGGAAGTAGTTCCTTAAAAAAGGTATGAATATAATCATTGGAGGTGTTATAAATTCCCTACTTTGTTATTATATGATATAACCACATTAAAATTTTCAACTTGGTCATTTCATTACATTTCTACAATAATGGAATTCATTCATCACCCATCAAAATTATCACTCTCACAACATCATTATATTTAGTATTTTCCCAATGTGTGTTGAAATAATTTCCTTCATGCATGGGAATATTATCCCTCTCTTTGTGATGGACATCAAATATCATATTCTCCAACCCACTTCTTTCTTTTTGTTCATGAATAGTAGAATATTGCCTCGTCTTTATATAGTGATATAAAACATAATAGTTAGCTTGAAAGCCCACTTTTTTTATATGGTAGATAACTTATTCACTTATTAACCATGGTATTACAACATAATTATAGCATGGACACTGTATACAATCTCCATCTAATGTATTGTTGTATGTAAAATAAACAAAAAAAATTCTTTTGTTACTTGGTTTAAATCTGATCGATATGATAAATGTAGGTTATATTCATTATATTACAAAGAAAACTATTATTTTCCAATAAAAAATTTAAACCATAATTAATAATATCATTATAACATATTTTAATATGAATGTCATTAATGTATACTAGTACCAGAAAAATAAAGAAAAAGTGAAATATAATATACTATAAGAGATGAAAAAAATAATGAATTAAGGTGGGTATCTATTTGAGAAAATGATTATAATGTCTATGATATATTAATTAAAAACTATCAACAATGGTCTAGAATATAACATGTTAGTAAGAAATTATTTTTAGATCAATGAAATATATACATTGAAAATTTTATATTATACATTATGTTTTACCTTTGGAATCAATGCACTTTATTATTTCATTCTAAAATGAAACTCTATAACCAAAATAACATAGTTGACTAATAGTTTCCAAATTATAAATAGGTAAAACACTATTAAAATTATATTTTATAAAAATATAATAGATAAATATAGTGGTGTATACACTGAGGATTTTTCTCATTCCATTATTTAAAATTTGGCGTGTCTGCCTTCAACCTTTTATTGGTGGTCAAATATATAGAAGTCCCTAATATATGATTCATAAATATGATTCTCATATACTAATTAAATTCATGGGATTATATCTTATGGAATCATTAATATAAATGAATTTTTAATCTTAATATATTTTTCCAATAATGATTCTATGTATTATAATGGTGGCTAAAATTTATTTTTGAACCAATATTATCCATTTTATGGTATTTTTATCATTAATGTAGAAGATAATTGTCATGATCCTACCAGGGTCAACTTTGAACCAGTCACCCGAGCCGGTTTGCGGCATAGCCCGAATGGCATTCCAGATCCCCACAGGTAGGAAACTAGTGTTGGGTATAAAAACAAGTAGTTGTTAATGATATAGCCTAGAAAATAAAAGATAGATAAACAAAAATAAACCAGACAAATTGGTAAACACTAACAGCAGAAAATAAAATAAAGGTAACCATCTAGATAGACATCCAAGTGACCCCATGGGTCACAAATAAACATAAAACCAATCTCGAGTGATCCAAAAATAAAACCTAAAATTGAAAAGTATTGTTGGTGTGAGCACCGAATTTCTCATAAGGAATGCCAAGAATAAACAATGCCCTATTCCATTACCTTTAAAAAGAAACTCAATCTAGCTAGATTATAAATAAGAGCTATTAAAATAATTTTCTCTATACTATTAAAATTCATGTAAAAATATTCACTTTTACGGGAAAACATTTCATTTCAAATATATTTTCAAATTGGATTCAAAGCATGCATTAACTTTCAAAATTAATGGAAATCAATTTAAATTCAAATTTATTTTTCACAAAAGTTGGAAAAATGAATGAAACGTTGTATCAAAAATCACCCCATAAGCGCCATGTCATAAGTGAGAACAATGGTACAAACTCCTAGGGTTCATCTAGCTCATGTGGGCCCTTAGAACCTCACATATCGGTGTGATAGTAACAATAACAAATATGAATTCCTGTTCACGATCCACTAATAGGTAAACACATCCATAACCTAGTGGTCTCCAACCTCATACAAAATGTTTAGTTAGTGTTATATGCATCATACATGCCATTTTAAGTAGGGGATAACCACTCAGAACCACTAGCACACTAGAACTAGTCCACCCACCTAGATACCCTGGGTTTTTCACGTGTTCTATATAAAAGGGCGATGTGGTTTTTATCAATGAACTTTAGTGAACATAACATTTTCTTTATCCAAAATCCATTCAACCCCTCTCCACCATTCTACCTCCTTAAGAGAATTCCCCTATTTATGTCAAATATCATCGTATAAGACACTTAATTAGAAACATATCAAAAATCACACATTTAATATACACAATATGTTTCTAAAATAATGTGTCATACCTAAAGAGGGGTTTTTCACGTTCACAATTCATTTTCAAGGTGACAAACGGGCCACATTACACCACATGAATGAATTTTCGTTAGAAAACATGTTCACCCAAAACCCATTTTGGAAATAATTTTGGAAATTCTTTGTAAAACAATGTGTCATTTCACTTTTACAACAAAATATGCTGTAATACCACACATATTTGGAAATACTAGCTTTATGTTTGAAACATTAAAAAATCACTTTTCAATAACCAAAACCATTTACACACATATATATATATTGCATATTTATTTCCTTTAGAATAAGAATATTCACATTTTAATAAAACACTAAGAAATTATGGAAATTATGATTAAGGATCAGGGCATATAGGACCTACCTCAGAGTAAAATCAAGACGTCCACTTCGGCTCTTGGCACATTCTAACTCAAAGCTGATGCTCCCACACTAAGCATACAAACTTCCACATACATATAAAGACATCTAGCCCTTATGCAGACACCTGCATGGCCATGGGTAAGCCCAAGGGGAGCCTTACATTTATGAATATAAGTGTAATGGGGGAACACACATATATATATATACCTATGCATACGCAAGAGAGTTGACCTTGACTTGGTGACCTGAAACCGATTAACATGTATCTACACTACACATATAATTTAGTAAATCAACAAAACAATCTATACAAAACATCAAAATTAAAACAACCAAATTTACACAAAAACACACCCAATTTATATCAAAACGGACCTTTAAAACCAAATTTACCTCATAACCATGCCAAAACATTACTTACACCATTTAAGAAATTTTAATAAACCATTTAAAAAATTTATAAAGCAATTTCATGAGGCATCGCAATTCTTAATACACAAAACCCACTGATATTCCACATTTTATGGAAAAAGCACACTAATGACATTTCAAATCACAGTTTTCATCACTTTCATAATTTACTATATCATTTAGAATATTAATAAAACAATTTCATGAAACTCCACAAGGATATACACTAAAAACACACTAAAAATAAACTTGTTAAACCAAGCGCACACTAAAAACTTCCCAAAGTATCATTAACATCACACTCACAAATTAATTAAATCTTTTAAATAATTAATAACACGTTTTTAAAATGAAAAACATGGATTTTCCATAAAAACATTCTCCATTTCCTCCCTTTAAAATCAAACTCACCTCAAATTTTTTTCCATATATGTTTTCCACCTTTTACACAAATAAAAACACTATCAGAATAACTTATAAAACAACTTCAACAGCACCCCCAATTGATTCTATACCCAAAGATCACCCTAACCCTCTTAAAAAAACAAATTCATATCAAAACCTTTTCAAAATTTTTGGGACCACTTTGTGTATACGATTGTATTTGTTGTAAATAATTTTTAATGAAGATCAAAATGAAGGAGATCAAGAAGTACTCCAATGAAATGGAGGAATGAAAATTCAGGTGATTGTTGTACTGATTATATGTTCAAAGAACATGTGTCAAAGGTGACACATTGTTTACAACAGTGAATAATGGTGAGGTATAATCCATATGAGGATGATTAAAGAAGAATGGTGATTAGATGAAGACCATGAAATTATTCATGATTGCATGAGAACAATTAAAGAGACTTCTTGAAGAATAGAATCGTATGATTTGCATGAAGTAATGAATAGCAGTTGAAGAAGACAAAGTGAAAGGGATTGGAATTCTGAAATGGCCATGAACTTCACATTATATCAAAATATGATGATGATAAATCTGATCTATTAATGGAAATATATCATGATAGTGGAGTTTTTGATGAAAGAAGAAGAGTTTCTAGAGAAGGAAAATCACAAAAAAAGAAGTTTTCTATTGAGGTGATTGTGCTTGTTGAAAAGGCAAACAATGATCCAAAAATTTGATGAAAAAGGATATTTCATGGTAGCATGTCAAGTTCAAGGGATGTGGTTAATGAACCATGTTTGATTCAAGAACATCGACAAAGGAATTGATGATCTGGAGGCGGTTCAAAAAGAGCAGATACAAGGTGGCACCATTTTCTAGTGTTTTTCAAATTTTTGGGCATGACAATTGATAAATAAAGAAAAGTAGTTTTTGGAAAAGGGAATTGCGTCCCATTGATTTAAAGGAGAGTAAACTTGTGTGACATATGTTTTTCATGATTAGGACATCAAAATATGGAAAATTGATAAGGTTCGCGTAAGTTTTGGGTTTGGTCGCTCAAGTGACTAGCACGAAAAAAGGGACTTGTGCGCCGATTACATGGATGCTTGGGAACTTGTACGCATGTTTTTTTTCAAAATCAGAACATGAAACATGGCCAAGGGAGAAGGGAACCCATGTTTGGAAGTTATTCATGCAAGTGACTTGCAGGGGAAGAGACTTGCGCGCCGATACTTGCGCGCCAAGGGGAGACTTGCGTGCCGTCGCGCAAGGTGTCCAAATGCATATAAATACAGGTCAACCACTCCTCATTTTGTACGATCTCAAAAATTAGAGAAAATCATAGGTCTCGTCACATAGGTGTGGTGGTCGCTCATGTGGTGAGTGGTCGCGCAAGTGGCGTGGTGAGACTTGATTTCCAGATTTTAGAAGTTGCGCACCAGATGTTGCGTGCACGACAAAGGAGGTTTGGGAGAGAAAGGAAGTGATTCACGCAGGTTTGAATTTGAAGAAGGCGGTGTCATGCATGAGGTTTAGAGATACATGCATTCTAGTTTGAACATTCTCATCGGGCCTTGGGAAGCGCACCAGGTGTAGTTGAAGCTCGCTAGACTTTTTGGAGCTGCACGAAAGCTGGAAGATTGACCGATACCTTCGGTGCAAAGTGATATTAAAGAGGAAATCTAAATGATACATGCATGATCTCATGCATACATGGAGAAATGATTCTAATGATTCCACGTAAGCTGATCATCATTTATTGAGCAATCACGAGAGTGGTTTTGATTCAGGAAAACAAAGAAAAGAGGATCTAGTGCATTTGTCATTGCACTAACGATGGAGGATTGAACTGAAAAGAGAATCAACTCTGAACCCTGATGCATGAAAAGTATCATTCTGAACAAGAGACAAAGAACTTCATGTCTATCTATTGAAGAGACCTTAAAATCTATAAACTGAGTGGGACTTCACAAAAGGTAGTGAGTTAGGGGGAGTCTATGGGAGTGACCTGAGGGACACAGTGAGTTGTCCCTAAACTTTTGTACAGGCAGTGAGCCTGGGAAAGAGTGGCTCTGCCCGAACATTTTTAATCCACATCTAGTGAATTTTAGTGAAATTTGGTATGATCGGAAACCAATCGGTTTATTCTCGTTTGACGTAGCCCTTAGTGGTGAACCAAGTAAATGTGTTGTGTCATTTCCTTGTAGGTGAATGTTTCATTGCTGGTCATTTTCATCATACAGGTTTAACTGATTCCTACCAACGTGGGAACCAGATCCTTGTTTTTAAAAAGAAAAAGTTGACACCCTGATTCACCCCTCCCCTCTCAGGGTGTCTCGGGGTCCTACAAAAATACAATTTCAATCTTACACATAATTTAATAAGCTACATGAATGATTTAGAGAATCATAAGAACTGACACAACTAGGTTATCCACATAAAAAATCACTATTTCACATAAAATCACAGATTTAAAAGGAAATCCACCTCAAATAGTGACTGGCGAACCGAGATGGACTGAAATCACAAAGCAACGACCCACACACTACATGATAATTACAACGAACCTTAAAACACATAATGTATGCCACACAGAAACTGTGAAACCAAACGAAGTTATAAAAATATTCCGTAGATGTAGGTAATGAACTGAAAAAAGTCAACCCGCTTCTCTGTTAGCATCGGATGCTGGATTACGAAGAAACATCACTGGGGCGAGGCACCGCACACCCATCATTTGGAAGAAAACCACAATAGGTAAAACCCTAAGATAGGGGTTTCAACCAAATGAAAATCAGGTGATGGGGAAACCAAAATGGATGATGTGAAGATGGAGACGTATGAAGGAGGTATTACCTTATCGACACAGACCTGATCCTTGAAGGAATCGGAAGGAAAAATTCATTGAAGAAGGACTCGAGGTGAGGCGTCACGTCGCTATGCAGGGGGGGGTGTTCCACACCAGCTGGAAAATGTGGCCAAGGGAGGTCGCGCAGAGGGAGGACACACCAAAGAAGGAGGTCGGTCGTGGTCATGACGGGGAGTAGAGGAGGTCGACAGGAGGTCCAAGAAGGGGGGGGGGGGTCGCATCGCACAATATAAAGGGGGAAAGTTGTGGGTCATCCGCGCAATATTAATGGGAAGGAGAAATCAGGTTCCCATGGAAGGCCTACTAGGGATTCCAAACACAAGTACAAAAATGAAAAAAAACTAAAACTAAAAATAATAATAATAATAATAATAATAATCACAATAATAATAATACTGATATTAATAACAATATTAGCCCCAAAAAATCAATATTATAAGGAACATCAAAATTGACACGCCACGTCGGGGCGTGACAATTCTCCCCACCATTACACTTTTTCACCACAGAAAGTCCGAAAAAACTCAGCCGTTCCGATATCGAAACAAGGACACAACGATTCTCAAAACGAAACCCCAAACAGTTGAGTATCGAACACTCACTTTCAACCCAAGACATGAAACCTCGATTCCCAGACTACCAAGTGAATAAACCAACGACACAGGACTCACATTTTCATACACAACCACAACATGGAACACCCTAACCCCTAACATAGAAATAACTAGTCCAAAAAATGTCTCTAATAAAGATTCCCCATATGACCCATCAATTGGGATAACCATATATATTGATCGGAGTCATGCGGAGAAGAAGAAAATAGTTTCCCTAACAAGAAAACCTTGATGATTATGTTCTCATTGAATTTGTCTTATGTTGTTCTCATCACCATATTAGGAATCTATCCAAAATCTGCCATTCCCAAATCAAAACAAATCATAAAACCAAACAAGACCCATGACGCTGGTGTGACCACTCAATATTCCGAGTCGCACCCGACCAGCTTGAGGTAAGACATTAGAGAGAACCATAGTATGTCTCCCCACCATATTAGAAACTGAGTATTACAATGAAACCCACATGGGAACACTCAATTAAGTTTCTACAATGTTGATTGAATTTCACATAATGATCCCACTGATATCAAACTAATTCCAAAATATGAGAGGGGGGACCAAACAGGAGGAACCTGAAACAAACACTTACTCTGAACTCACCACTTTCTCATGACACAAGCATCCTCAATAGGCAATACCCAAAGCCCAAAACTTCTTAAGGGTAAGACTAGAAATTATAGAGTTTATAAACCAGGAGACACAAGAAGGAAAACATCCTGAAAGAGGCTCAAAAGACCTCCCAAACAAGATCCCCCATCTAAAAATAAAACCACATAAAGAGAAAACATAACTGGGATCTTCCTAGACAATAGATGACATGTTGGACGTGCATCCCTAGCAACTAGAAACTGCCTGACTGCATGAAGAGCTACGCTTCGAGACCTATGGATAATGCTATGATGTTTTGAAGCATCTAATGCACCGTAGTTAGGAATAAACAACTTCCAACTGAGGCTTCAAATTTTAGAAATACCGCTTACCGAATTCCTTAGGTGACCCCAAACAACCACACCGTTGACAAGCCTTCACAAGATTATGATGAACAGATTTGAGTGCCCAAATTGACCACATTAGAATCAAAGTATTGTGTGGTCTTAAGAAATAGAAAAAATAACTGATGTAAGACCCATTCCAAGATCATATTCTTCCAGTTCACTCTGGGCAGCAGATGGGGAACCCTTCAAGAACACCTTGAAAAACAAGATTGTCATTTGTCCCTGTCTGCAACCCCAACATGCAAGGAGAAGGTATCAATCACCCTTCTCTAGCCCGAACATGACCATTAAAACAAACCAAGACATATTTCCCTTCACAAAATCAGATGTTCCTAAAGACCATAATAAACACTTTACATCCTCATGTTATAGCACAACTTCTATCTAACATAGGCCACCATAGAGAAAACAAGCAACGAGGAAAAGAAAATAACCCACACCACTCCACTAGGAGATTGGGTAAAAATAAAATGAAAATGAACTCTTTGGGACCTTTAGGCATTCATTGGTGACATACATTAAACAAGAAGCACAAAACCCAACCTAAACCACATCACAAAAGAAGCCTCCACATTTAACTATAAATCATTAACTCAAACTCAAAACATTATTTCAACCGTGAAACACCAGCTCAAAATCATGCAACAAACCCATAGAATAATACATGAAAAAACCAAAACATAACCAAATCATTAAAAAAAAATCTCATTTCTAAAACAAAACATCCAACCTAGATTTGAAACTCCAAACCAAATTGGAAGAAAACCTTTACAATTCTAAAATGAAGCATCTCCAGATTTCTGTTTCTAAGAAACCCTCATTCTACATTCCACAATAACTTCCAAAAAACCCCCTCAAGTACATTCCAAAACATTTTCAATTTCACTTTTCCCAAAACAATTCAAGATCTCAAATCATTTTCTAAAACACCTTAAATCCCCAAAATAACTCATTACATTTTTAACCAAACTACAATTTTCATTTTGGAAAACCAATTTCAGAAGGCCACTCATCCATTTTTCAACACAAGAGAAACACCACTATACCTACTAAAACTCACACCAAGAACGTCCCAAAGAAACCAATTCAATCAATGAATCATGATTCCAAATTATCAAATAGACAATTGCTGCACATTGTTTTGTTGCATGGTTTGGATGATCGTGCACCAACTGGGTGTGCACATAGGAAGTCATCAAAAGAGATTTCATGGTCTACGCATGGATTTCTAGGCCATGCACAACATCCATAAACCCCTCTAGAATGACCACAAAATATCAAAACTAACCAAAAACACACAAACAAGTATAATGCCTATAAAATAAATTGGGATCCATACACTAACTCTATGGAAACACTATCGTGGTCCACACTGGTAATTCAAGGGTCATTCTAAATAGGTGGTGATCAGGAACCTACACGCAATTAATCACTTAGAGTCCTCCAATACCAACTCCAAACTATCATACATCCAGAAAGGACATGGGATAAACCTACCAATGATACCATTTGGCTATGAACCAACTCGGGTCGACCTTGAACTGGTCACCCGGTCCACTCTATGGCATGGCCCAAAGGGCGTTCCTGTTGCCCACAGGTTGGGAACTAGTTTAGGGCATCAAAACAAGTAGTTGGGAAATATTTATCCTAGAAAATAAAAGATAGATAAACAGAAATAAATAAGAATACTAGTTAAACACTAACAGAGGAAAAAAATAAAGGTAAAGAGCTCGACATACCTCTAAGTGACCCCATGGGTCACTACTCAACATAAAACTATGCTCAAGTGATCCAAAACTAAAACATGAAATTGAAAAGTAATGTAGGCGTGAGCACCGAAATACTCAGTAGTAATGACAAGAATAAACAATGCACTATACCCTTGTCTTTAAAAATAAACCAAATTATTCTAGTTTGAAAATAAGTCCTTTTAAAACAATGCTCTCTATTTTATCAAAAAACAATTAACAAGATTCACATTTAAAGAAAAAAATTTAATTTCCAATATATTTTCCTAGTGGATTCAAAATTTTCATTAACTTTCAAAATGAAAGGAAAAAAATTTAAATTCTAGTATAGTTTTCACAAAAGTGGGAAACATTCATGAAACAACGGTAATGAAAATCAACCCACAATCACCAATTCATAAGTGAGAAGCATAGAAAAAGACCTCTAAGGTTCATCTAGCTCATGTGGGATCCAATACCCTCATGTCCTAGTGTAAGAGTAACCATAACAAATATTTTTTCCCATGCACGAGCCAGTAGTAGAGAAACACATCTGTAACCTAGTGGTCTCCAACATCATTAAAAATGTTTAGTTAGTGTTGTAAGTGTCATAAATTCCATGTAAAGTTGGGTAGAACCACTCAGAATCACTATCACACTAAAACTAGTCCACCCACCTAGATACCATGGGTTTCTGATGTGCTCTATATAAAGAGGTGGTAAGGTTTTATCAAAGCACATTAGTGAACATAACATTTTCTTTATCCAAAATCCATTCATCCTCTCACCCCCATTTCCCTCCTTAATCGCATTCCCCTTTTTATTTCATATAACATCGCATAAGCCTCTTCATTAGGTACATATCACAAATAAAAAATTTAACATACACATTATATTTCTAAAATAATGGGGCATGCCTTAAGATGGGTTTTTCACTTTCACAATTCAGTTTCAAGGAGGAAAACGAGCCTCATTACTCCACAAGAATGACTTTTCTTTAGAAAACATGTTCACCCAAAATCCATTTTGGAGATCATTTTGGAACATCTTTGGAAAATAGTGTGTCATTTCACTTTTACAACAAAATCGTCTGAAATACCACGCGTCATTGGAAATACCCGCTTAATGATCGAATGATTAAACAATTAATTTTTCAATAACCAAAACTATTTACGTATATATATATATTTTTCATATACATTTCATTTAGAAGAAAAATATTTACTTTTTTATAAAACACTATGCAATAATAGAAATTCTAATTTAAGATCCTGGCATAGGGGACCTACCTTAGAGTGGAATCAAGATGTCCACTTCGGCTCTTGGAGCTTTCTAACTCAAAGCCGCTGCTCTCCCAATAAGAATACACACTTTCACATACATTCAATGACATGTATCCCTTATTCACACAATTTCACGGGCATGGGTATGTGCAAGGGGATCCTTACATATATGGTTATATGAATATTCATGTCTCCACTCACCTTCGCATGCACTTTTATATATATACATTGGCAAACCTAGCCCCATACATGTACAAACACTACCGTGCATGAATATACGTGTAACAGGGGAACCTATATATATATATATAAATACATACCTATGCATACCCATGTGAGTAATCCATGACTTGCTGACTCGAAACCGATTACTAGGGATCTACACTACACATATAATTTAATAAATCAACAAAAAAATTTATGCAACACTTCAAAATTAGCACCACTAAATTTACACCAAATTTATATCAAAAAGTAATTTTAAAACCAAATTTACATAATAACAACCCAAAAACATGACTTACACCATTTATGAATTTTAAATAAATCATTGAAACTTTTTATAATGAAATTTCAAGAGTCATCGCAAGGCTTTATACACAAAAACCCACTAACATTTAGATTTTGAGGCCAAAAGAATAGTTAGAACATTTAAAATAAAAATTTTCATCATGTTTATAATTTAATATATCATTTAGAAACTTAAAAAAACAACTCCATGAAACTCCCCAATGCTTTACACCAAAAACACACTACAAATACACTTTTTAAACCAAGCACACACTGAATCCTTCCCAAAGTATCATTCGAGTCACACTCGCAAATAAATAAATAATTTAAAAATTAATAAATAATTTATAAAATGAATATCAAGTCTTTACCATAAAAACATACTCCATTTCCACTCTTTAAAATCATACGCACCTCCAAACATATTCAAAATATGGTTTTCACCTTTTACACAAATAAAAACACCATTAAAACAACTTATAAAACAAGTTCAAAATACACCCAAATGTTTCTAAACCCAAAAAGCACCCGACCCCTCTTAGAAAAACCATTGCATATCAAAGCCTTGTCAAAAAATTTTTTTAATCCTACACATAATTTAATAAACTACATGCATGATTTATAAAATCATAAGTAGTAACGCGACTTGTTTTTCTACATAAAGAAACATAGTTTCACATAAAATCTCCAATTTGAAACCAAATCCACCTCAAATAGTGACTGACAAACCGAGATGGACTGAAATCACAAATCAATGACCAATTCACTAAAATATAATTACAATGAATCTTAAAACACATAAAGGATACCACGCAACAATTGCAAAACCAAACAAAGATATAAAACTAACCTTGATGTTGGAAATGAACTGAAAAGGAGTCAATCCGCTTCTCCATTAATAGAGAATTCTGGATTATGAACCAAAATCACACGGTTGAGGCACCACACACCATATAATTGGAAGAAAACCATAATGGGTGAACCCCTATGATAGGGTTTCTAGCCAAACAAAAATCAGGAGACGGGGAAACCAAAATGGATGATGCAAAGATGGATACGTATGGAGGAGGTCTTACCTTATTGATGCAGACATGATCCGTGAAGGAACCGGAAGAAAAACAAGAGAAGAAGAAGAACCAGGGGTGAGGTATCGTGTAGTTATGGGGGGGTCGTGCATCTACTGGAAAATACGGCCAAGGGAGGTCATGCCGAGGGAGGACACACATCAGAAGGACGTCGGTGGCAGTCGCGATGGGGAGATGAGGATTTCGGCCAGAGGTCCAAGTGGAAGGGGGTCAGCGTCGTGAAATAGAAAGGGTAAAGGGGAGGGTTAGCCACACAACAGGAAGGGGAAGGGGAAATCAGGTGCGTAGGGAGGGCCTCCTAGGGCTTCCAAATACAAGGAAACAAAATGAAAAAAATGAATAATAATAATAATAATTATTATTATAATACGTATGATAATAATAATATTATCCTTAAAAAAATTATTTTATAAGTAAAATAAAATATGATGCACCCGGTCAGGGTGCGGTAATAATAAAAATATTTTAGTTAAATTAAAAAAAAAGTATCTAATGAATTTAATTCATAAAAGGGATACCAAATATCATGAAAATAATAACAAAATATCTATTATTATGAACATATTTTTCAGAATGTATTGTATAATTTATTGTAATTTGATATAAGTATTTAATACTAAATATAAAAACAAAATTTTACTCATAATTTTCATATAATAGATTTATTTGATAGATTATATCTAACCACTTTCATTATAGAATCCTATTTTTCAATATTTTTTTCAATACAATGGTCTTCCCTTTTATGAATAAATTTTCTTCATTTATCTTTTTATATTTTTTAATAATTTCATTGGTTAATAAAAACCTAATGTTTCACTACTTGTTCTTTTTACTAACATCAATTATATCTTGAATTATTTGTTTACTTTGGTAAACAAGTCAATAGAAATTGTCAATGGATTATCATATATAGAAATTTTAATTAAACAAAATCATAATGAAATTATAATATATATACAATTATATTATAAACATGTAATTTTATTATTCTTTAATTATCTTAGTATAATAATGCCTAATATATCCTTCTAATTCTTCTTTATTTCCATCAATGAAATTCTTTCTTGAGTTACAATATAAATAAGTCTTTTTCATTATTTTTATCATTTAAAGTAATGTGATCCTCCTCAAATTGAACTTTAAATAATTTATTTCATAATGGGATGTAATTCATAACATTTCTTAGCATTATAACTGAGACTCTAATTGATTTATTGTCTACTCACATTTTCCTACTATCATAGGCCAATTCTACTAGAGCCCACTCTAAGTCAATTTTGATGTCAGGTATGCCCCATGAATCTTATTTCTAATTGGCTATGGGTAGGAGACATGATATGAGTTTATAAAATATGTAATATAATAGACAATGACCTTTTCAATCACAAAAAAGAATTAAAGTTCACCAATAAACAAAACAAACCTAGAAAAATTGAACAAAATATCTTAATAAAAATATAAATATCCACATAATATCATACAAACTAGAACATAAATGGGGAAAATAATGGATTCAAACAACTCACAAGGAATAAAAAATTCTACAATTTCCACTAATATCACATATTAAGCAAGCATATATTCATCCCAACCTTAAAACTATTTTATAAATTTTATAAAGAATTAATAGAATTATGGGTGATCATGGAAGTAAATAAATATGTTCCACTAAATAATCTATATTCCAAAATGATACAAATAAATATCACATAGATCAAAATATATTTACTCTTTACCAATGATTTTATACATTTTATATTTTTTAGTATAATATCTTCTAATTTCTCATGGAATATGAATCAGGATAATTTTAAATTATTATAATAATGAAAAATGTTTAATCAAAAACATAAAATTATAGATGAATTCATTACCTCAGAAAATAATGAATTTCAATTCTTATACTCCCACATTCCCAACATTGTTCTCTCTTGAACTATAACTCACTAACTTAATAGTAATCTTATTCCCTATCAATTTAAATTCCCCTATACATAGGTCTTCATGATGAAATGACAGAATAGATGAGCTAAGATGAAGATAAAATGACACCTTGGATGATGGTGATCTAATTTCAATTACTCCAATCCAACAGATGACATATTATTATTACTAACACTATTTAAAAATCAAAATGAACCACAAATAAAGAATTTAGTTTATTCTATAAGGTTTTCTCAATCACAATAGATGGAAAATCATGCATCTATACTCTAAAATAATTGGAAAATATTATAAAACTACAGCAACAATAGTTAATTTTTATAAAAGTTACTTATACCCATGAAAATGGTGGAACATAAGAGAATAAATAATCGTATTGAATAAAATATTACCTCAGAATGATCCCAATAAAAAAATTAAAAATTAATGACTCTACCAAATGGGTGAAATTTCACTCAGGGGATTCCAAATTTTCCATAGGAGGGCAGGGGGAGGCTTAAATCCACAACGCAACGGTGGGAGATTCCATATCTGGTTGATCTGGTGTGGGTGGTGGAAAAAATGACTGATGGGAGAGAGGAATCTCAGATGGATTAGGGATACATATGGATTAAATGATGAAAAGGGGAGGAGGATACTAAGTTGAATGAACATATCGAGACCCCTATACCAAAAAATTTAATAATCCATTGTTATAGACAACCATATACCAATAGGTTTTTAAAAATAATTTGTATATCCTTGGCCAAAAATCATATACCCACATTTTTATAAACCAGTGGTATAGAATCATTGGGATATATGGCTTTTCTAGTACTGTTTACTCACAATAATGAAAATAAATTTCTATTTTGTATTCTCATAATTAAATAATGTATTAATTAATGAATAAATTAATTCCTATTACCCTAAAAATTTAAATGTTTGATAACAATTGAAAAACATTATTCCCTGAGTTGGATAATAATATTTAATCCAATAATTAAATTAAAATAAAATTTAATCTAGATCAATTGAATCACATGGTGTGTATCAGTATCAGATTCTCTCCTTTAGAATTTTATGAGATTCTGTAATGTCTAATATTACATTATTGCAATGTTTAATGAAAATAATGAGATAGAACATAATGTATAAATGATGAAAACAACATAAAAATTTTCTATGTGTAATATAATCTTATTGTCTCTATATAAAATCAGGCAGGTTGAAAAAAAAGAGTCATTGACCAATATGCTTATGCTTGATATGTTTTTCATTGGCCATCTGAAATAAAAAAGTCATTACACCATGTCCATGTAATTTAATGTAATATTATATTCCAATCAAAAGGATGATATTTTGGCATCCATAACTACAGAATTGATAAATCCTTCCTCAAATTATTCATTAACATCACATCACTTGTGACACACCCAACATATCCAACTTATTCAAGAATTGTTTCATCATGGGTTAAAAAATATATCAATGTGTGTGATTTGTAATATGAATTAATAATGATCATTAATTGTAAAAACCATAAAACATTTTCATAGATAGGAATATCCGTTGACACCAAAAAACATTTTGAAGACTGCCTAAAAGTTTTTTTCTAATAATATCTTGACATCGATATTACCAAGTGCGATACTCAGGAGAAAAAGCCTCATCCACTTACGAGTACTCACACAAGATAATCCGATTATACTATTGTCATTAAATAATGTTATCTAATAATAAAACTAAATTTATGAAAACAGCCATATCATTTTATGGTTCTCAACAAAGAATGGAATTTATACCACATTGTAAATGTGATAGATGAACAATGAAATTTGTGCATTCAATTCATGAGGAAAATGATAAATATGTAAAAAAGATAATATAATAATATTCAAATCCTTGAATATATATATATATATATATATAATAAAATTACAAAAAGGTTTTCCTAGACATGAACTCCAACAAACTCACACTATAACAAGACCCAACTTACAATGAATCTCTGTCTGCTAGACCTTACAAGATAATGGTTGTTTTTCTGAGTTCGAGATTTTTTAAACGGGTCTTAAATTTTTCCCTACATGAAAATTTTACACAATGTAACATCACTATATTGATAAAAATATCTCAAAATATGATAATTGGGATGTAAGTGCATTCCTGATCCCCATGACCAGGAAACTGGTGCATGGGTATCTACAATAGACCTTTTGGAATGATTTCATCCCTGAAAAGTCGGTAAGAAAAATAACCAATTGAATGATCATCCCAAGATCAACATTCATGACCAATCGGGGGAAAATAGATCATGATAAAACATTTTTTGACTTTAACAAAAACAAAAACAAACCAAACTAAAAAAATATGAGGGGAACCAACTACAAAAAAAATAAAAAACCTCCATGCCACATGAGGTCCATTACCCTCAAACCATTTGTACATAAACAATAAATAATGGATTAGTGGAAATCTGAGCCTCCCTCACCAAAAAAATGTCTTTCAATTACCTAGGACATGTATAAAAAACTCTACATAGACCCATAGGTGTATGTATAGAGGGAGATAGAGAAACAAAATGGTGCCAACCAAAATAATGATTAAATAAAATAGCATTACAAGATAAATTAACATGTATATTTTACGAAAAAAACATATAAAGAATTTTTTTATGGAAAATATTTTACTTTAAGAACATTCAAATGATTCACGATTTAAATTGTAAAGAAAACAAGGTTCACTATATGTCAATGGTAAGAACCATATCATAAGATAGAATAACATCATTGGAAATACCTTTAGTTACTAGCACTAGTGGGTCCCTATTAACCTCTTATCTCAGTGAAATGTGGTATAACAACCATAACCCACATCATCTAAGGGCACAAGAAACTAGTGTGAATCTTACCCAAGGTTTAGTGGCCCTTAATCATCATCCAGTTCAATCAGTGTTGTGTCATCAATCCTACAAGATGAAACTAGGCCTCAACCCCACCAATCAAACTAGCTTACTAGTCATAGTTATCCCACCTAGATATCAACCATTCCATTTGTGTTCAATTTTCAATTCACATATTAAATATATCATCATTTTCCTATAGAAAATCCATAAAATATGTGTACACATTAAAATCCACCATTTTTCATAATAAATCCTATTTAAAATCCATACACACAACAAATTAAAATTAAAAAATAATTCACACCACTTATATAGTTTATGGAATGCATATATGAATAATAATAAATAATCACACTTGAAACACTACCAATATTATTTTGAAAACCATCATTCAACATACATTCATGTCAAATCCATATGAAACACAATTTTCAAATATCACACAATCTATATAACACATTCAAAAAATAAATCAAGCAAACAAAATTCATACAATAAATCTAAAATATGGAATTAGATACCTTACACTTTAAAACTTCTAGAATCCGAAGGAGAACCTCAATCAATCCTCAAAGAGACACTATGAAGTCAAGATCTGAAAAAAACATCAATATTTTTCTCCAAAAAATAAAATAGATCCATTATTAGGTCAACCAACCTACTAGAGAAAAGGGATCCCTTGAATGATAGAAGAATAACCCTATAATGGGGAAGAACTTAATATAAGAGAGGCTTGCTTGATGATTCTTGGTGATCCACAACCAAATCCAACTACAATTGGATTACATGTGGGGAAAGATAGAGAGAAAGAAGCTCATAGGGTATTAAATATCATATGGGTCGAATAAGGGTTGGTTTGGGGTTAAAATCAGGGAAGGTTTGAATGGTAAATTACAATTTTTAATGACCTGGATTGGCCAATGGTTATACCACATGATTTTCAAAACCCAGCAGAAACTATACGGTTTCATCTATCAAATAGGAACTGGAATCATATTTTATGGGGTGTGGGAGCACGCTCATGTTTTTTCAATGCAGACCTATCTAGTTTCACTATATATAGAAACTAATTTCATCTAAATGTGTACCAACTATGCTCCACCATTTAAAGGGTCCAGAAAAAAAATTTCTCCAAAAACTACCAAGGAATACGTGGGATAAATACAAGACATAAATTAAACAAAGAAATGACTCAATAAAAAAAAATGGATGTGACTATCCACTCCACCATGAAAATATTCCTCCCTTGGAAATTCATTATAGATTCTGACCAAAGAACAAAAATAGATGCTACTCCACAACCCAATACTTCAACCCCCATGTCTCAATCTCATTATTACTATGATTCCCAAAAACTCAGACCAGTGTTCTGAAAATCCCCTAACGAATATTCTCTTAGGAATCCACAATTAGTATTGGTATCTGAAACATTAAAAAAAATATGCTTCCAGCTATAGCTCTTCCCCATTCACCACATGAGACAAATCAAGATTGTGCATCTTTAATAAAAAAAAATTGATCACATCATGAATTGAAACCAACTAGAATAGAAAATCTAATCTGTATTATAACCTAAAAACTCTCTCAATAACCTCATGGGGTCTAAAATATCTTATATTTGGCTTCCCTTTCATATAGAAATGATGGTGAACATAGAAAGGTGCCACTTTAAGAAACACCCAATCACCCATTGATAATTAAAAAGCCTTGATCCACTTATCATTATAGAACTTGTGGTGGGACTATATTTCCAAAAGAAATGCATGATCAACCAAAAATTCTAAAATGTATCCTAAATGAGACTTTGTCCCAACAATTTGGTGTGCACACACTTCATCCCAACATAATGAATAACAACATGGCCAACCACAAATTTCCTCAAAGGGTGCTATTTTTATCGAGAAATGGTATCTATAATTATAGTAAAATTCAAGTAACCCCAAATTTCCATCCCATGAGCCTCTAAAATCCAACACCTATGTCTGAAGCATGCATTGAAAGATATTGTTTTCCCACTATGTCTATCCATCTATTTTAAGATCATAGTCCACACTCATCTTAATATGTAATATCATTTATTTTTGAAGGCCTTCCCAAAACTGCAAGGTAAAATGGGGTTCTATGTCTGAAATAATAGACGAAAACACACCGTGAATCCTCATTATCACCAGAACATATAGTCATCCCATTTCCTTCAATTTGGAAAAATCCATTTTCGTGATAAAATGAGATGATTTGGTTATATGTTCATTCACTTCACAAAATTCATCCCATCCCTTGGGTGTATGATTTATTCCAATAATTAAAAACATGGAATCCATATCCAACTACTATGTAGGAATGGGTAATGGATAATGATAATCATAGGGCCTTTGGTAATCTGATTTAACCCGATGACACATAAAACACTGATATGAAAATTTAGCTATATCCCATATCATACATATCCCCCAGAAGTGAAAATGTGTATCACAGATCATCTGTGTGGTTTCAGGATGAGTGAAAAAATGATATTGGTGGATATCCTATTTCACCACCTTCCACTATGAGAAAAAAACAAGAAGAAACACATAAAGCATAAATCTCCATAAGAAGAAAATGAATATTTACATAACACATCCCCACCATTAAAAACAACATAGAATTATAGCACATATCACCACTATACTAATCTTACCAAATCAACTCTATAAAGGGATGTTTCAGCTAGAAATTGGCCAACAATACACCTCCATTATGCTCCTCAGTTTCTAAATGAATATATAAAAAAGGTCCCATTAAATTCCACTCATCACTAGACTCCTTCAAATATTGAACTAAATCATTTATACTCAAATCACCTGCTACCACATTACCTTTACATGTGGTGTAAATTATATCAAAAACCCCAAATGGTACTCAACCCAATAATGGTAGATTAAATATTGATCTTCCATAGTGAAATTTTTATTAATCTTCTATGAAATGAGTACACTAAAAACATCTTCTTGAATATATAACGATTCTATTTCATCAAAGATTTCATCAAACCCCCAAATAACATTCCATGGGTTGGAAAATTTTTATCTTGTGGTCATATTTGGTGTAAACTACAATCCATCACATGATCATCCTACACCAACATACATCCATGACCCATACCTGAAGATTCATAGAAAACCATGTACCTTTTCCCATATTTCAGCAAGATTAGAATATGGATTTTGTGAAACAACCTCATAATCTTTTCAAATTATGCCTTATAATATTGAATCAATTAAAACATAACCCTATTCTAGGATAATTTCTATATTAGGTGATTCAGACCAAGAAAAAATCCAAAAAAACTACATTTAATACCTTGAGAGGCCAAGAAAACATTTGATTTTAAAAAAATTATTTAGTTGTTCCCATGAAATCACTACCCTTAACTTCGTGGGTTCTACTGAAAGCCCTTATTCAGATATTACATGGACCTAAATATTCACCTCCCTTGTCTAGAAGGTTCACTTAAAAAATATAGCATTGAGTTGATGATCTCGAAGAGTTCAAAACACAATCCTCAAATGATGCTCAAGATTCCATTCAGTCCCTTAATAGACAATGATTTCATCCAAAAATACCACAACAAATAATCAAGACACATTTGGAAAACCCTATTACTGAACACCATAAATATCGCGGGATAATTAATTAATCCCAAATGCAAGAACAATTAATAAAAAATGGCCATACTTGTTTCAAAAATATATTTTGGGAACATCTACCACTCTGATTCTAACCTAATGATACCAGAATTCAAGTTGATCTTTGAAAACTACCTCACCCCCTTACGATGATAAAAAATGTGATAAATATGTGGAAAATTATTTATTCTGGATCATTACCTTATTATGATTCCGATTATTAGTACATGACTGTAGATATCAAACGACCTTCAAAAAAACACAACTACGGTGGCCCAAGGTGAGAGGATTAGGTTAACGAACCCTTTGGATTCCAAAATCAACTAGTTGTACCATTAATAACATCAACTCATTAGATATTCATATGGTATGAAGGAATAGATAATGACTATGTTCCCAATTCCAAATCTATTGTAAACTCTACGTCTTGCTCTGATGGAAAACACGAAAAGTCAACTAGAAACAAGTTTGAAAACTCATCCAAAATAAGAGTAAATCCACCCTTAAAATCACTATCATCTTTATCTAACATGATATATAAGATCTAAAAAAATAAGGATTCACAATTCTTAAGTGTATTTCGAGCACGTCTCGACTGAGGATCCTATTCTCCCTGAAGAACATGTGTACATTCATTAGGTTCCAAAAAAACATACTTTTCAATAATTACAATCAATACGAATGTAAAAATAAACCATTTATTCTATAATATGTATCACGTAAAATATTTCCATCTCCATATCCATGAAATCCCATTCCATCTCAACCTCTGACACGAGGAGTGGCCATGACAGAAACCTGAAAGGATGCTCTTGTTTTTTACCCAATAGTGTCACCAACTACATCAAATATGACATTGTGTCACTATAAAATTTCATCACATTCACAATATAGAAAAACATTGTAATAGGGGCACAGATATACAAAAAATCAACAACCATGGATGATGTTATGTGAATGGTACCTCAAACTATTTCAATCCCAATAACTAGTTTCACTGTTGTCTTGTCAAGAGAATAAAGATGGGTCATCTCACCATAAGCCTAAAAATGACCAATGTCCTATGGATCCTAAATGAAATGACTATAAATATAATAAGATCCATCCCTTCTTCTATTATATTCATACTGATAACCTTATCCCATTATAGTTATGAAGGGGCTGATATCACCCTGAATGTTAAATATCAAGCACCACTCTGATACGGGTGTGGCACCTTGCAAAACCACTATCTTGTTCTTATATTCCCATACTGATCTAATGGTCCTATCAGATCTAAACATGTATACCACACAGACCTATCCTTTATATAATGATTACAATGAACTAATCCACCTCCAAATGGCAATAAATAAAGAGATCAGGAAGGATTTACTAATGTACCACCTCCCTTATTCTATAACATTTCCCACTTCCTCTTCTTCTCAACTAAAATGCCACTACCTTATCCCACTATTGTAACTACTCTAGAAAAATCATACATTCCACTATAATTAATCTCCACCATCAATTCATGATCAATAACCTCATAATAATTTATCAACTAGAACAAGAAGTCTTGAGATCAGTTATGTGTCCACAAGAACAATTCAAACATTTGATCCTTTAAGAAATTGTTAGAAACTACCTTGCATGAGAAAAAAGTTAACTCAGAAAAAATGATTGTCATACTCCATCATGATCTGATCCCTCTGATGAAAATATAAAAAAAATATAGTCTTGGTGAAGGAAAAAGTCTCTGGGAAATACTGCTCGTTGAATAAAAAAATTAAATCCTTCTAACACATTTACTCAAGCTTCCCATCAAGGACCATTGTGTCCCGCCACCTCCTATAGGGACCTTCCAACAAAAAAATGAACACTTCATCATTACTACTTTAGGTGTGTCATGAAACCCAAACATCATTTATCTTTTATCAAGACACTCATATACCTCATGGGGATCTGTGCTGCCCAAGGAGGAAAAAATATTACTTTTTAAGAACTGGTAATATTTTCACTTTTCTAGACATAGATTAGTTTCATTTACTTGAGAAGGTCTAGGGACATCTCCCTAACCCAATTATTGGACTTCACAAACCACTTAATCCACTTTTTATTGATCAATTATTGAGGGAGAACTCTCCTTATCATTTTTTCATGGCTAAACTTGAGGTCTATGTTGAGGCATCTTGATACACCAAGAAACAACCACAATAAAAGTCTATAAACACACCATTTTGAAATTTTTTAGAAATATAAAAATTCACAAATAGATTCATTGTTCAAATAAAAACCAAAATCATCACAATAATAACCCAAAACAAACTTCTTCACCACCACACGATGTTTATACACAGTATGTATCATATACGTTTCACCTAGAGGTGAATTCAATTGAATTCCCATCATCACATTGAGACTCGTGGATTCTTAAGAGATGTATTGGACAGACACCCCACATGCAACTAGACCTCAAGACCTAAAAATCTAAGATCATGTGTATGAAGTATCTTCCCAAATAACATGACCAAATGAATGGGTGAATACCAAACTTTGACAATATGATATCATGAACCATGTTGGGGATCCATCCAACCCGACACCTAAACTAGCCCTATGTATGGAATAGTAGGAAATAGCAATCCCCCTAGGTAGAAAACAAATACCTCGGTATACACAATTCACATTTTGGAATGTTTTCATACATGATAAATCAACAAGAATAATACTCCAAATTATAAATCATCCCAACAACAATCTCCATAATCAAAATTTGTACCAAAATTCCATTTAAACTATTTAAAACATTATCAAAAACCAAAATATACCAAAGTATCAAAATTGTAGGGGAAAAAACTAGCCCACACTCGAAAATCTGTGTTAAAGATGATGTCCATTACCATGAGTCCACCTCCACCAACAAATTAAATAGAGGAACACTATAATATGGAACCACTGTTATCACTACAGATTGTGTTATCTTTAACTGTGTCATACATAACATTGTCTACAAACACCCAAGGGTGTATTTAGCGTTTGAGCTAGAGCCTACTAGGATTCCACCAAAAAGAATTATTCAATTTCATATAATTAGAATATAAATATAAATGAAAATTTAAAGAAAAATAATTGAAGAAATTTTGTGGAAATATTTTAATGGAAAATTTATAAAGAATAAACCTCCAAACTAAACATGTTTTCCTTTATAAAGAAAATAAGGTCCACCATATACCAATGATGATCACAATATCAGAAGAGAATACCACATCATGGGAAATACCTATATTTACTAGCACTAGTGGGACCAAGGAACCTCGTATCTAAATGAATCATGGTTTTGAAACCATAACCCAATGTCTCCTCATGCATGAACAAGAAGAGGAAAATCCATCCCATGTTCTTGTGGTCTCTAATAATCATCTAGTTTACATAGTGATGTACAAATAAATTCTCTTAGATAAAATTAGGACTCAGCCATACTGATCTAGTAAACATACTAGTCCTAGTACATCCACTTTGATTCTTAGGATTCTTGTTTTTCTCAATTTTCATTTCACAGGTCACATAGATCACCACTTTCACACATGCAATAAAAGAAAATATGAGAACACATAAAAACACCATTTCTTATAAACTATCTTCTTTAAAATCATAAAACACACCAAATACAATTTTAAAGAAACATAGAACCACTTAAAAAATTAATGGAAAACTTTTATAAAAGAAAAAGATATAGAAAAGGTGAAGGACCATAAATTTTCTTTACAAAAACATTACTCAACATATATAAACCACAGATCCATTTTAAAATCAATTTCACACCATTCACACATTCTGTCGAACAAACTAAAGGAACAATGAAAGCATACTAAAATAATCCAATAATGCTAAAACATAGAATAACATACCTCACACATGGAAACATCCAAAATCTGGTGGAAACCAAAGGAACATCTAAAATAGACTTGATAATGGAATGATCCAACCACAAACATTAATATTTTACCTAAAAACATAATAAAAATACCTTATTAGGTAAACTGAATCGATAGAGAAAATAGAGACCATAAAATAGGAACTAATAACCCTATATGGAGGATGATATTAAGTGTAGAGAGCCATAATTGATGATTTTTAATGATTATTGGGAACAATCCCTCAAGGTAACATTTAACCAATTTTGTGTTGATTTTATTTGTTTACAAAGGAGGTTTTCATGGTGAATTTATAAGTTATATATATTTTGAAGCTAAATATGATAATAAAGAACCATGAAAAGGAATAAATGATCTTGAGGGGGTATAAAAGAATAGATAAAAGGTGGCATCATTTTCTAGTGTTTGACAAATTTTTGGTGTCCAAATTTTGGAGTTTGTTGAGAATTGGAAAAAGTATATTTCCTTGAATATCTCATCAAAATATATAAAATGCATGATTTTTATGAAGATAGGATTCTTGATGAGGATTTCGCAGAGAAAAGAATAATATTGATGATGATCTCTATAATTATGACGAGAATTACAAACAACAGAGGTGAAAGGAATTTCTAGGGACATTGCAGTGGAAGCGGAAAGGAATTGATGGATCACCCTATAATTACGATGATCCCTGCAATCTAAAAATTGTTGTGTGTCTTAGAAATATAGTGAGAATTTCTGACGAAATTTTGATCTTTTCAATTTGAGATGATGTTGGGATGATATTGCACAGAAGGATCTCGAGTCAGTAGAATCACCTATAAATAGGCCTCGACCCCCTTATGAATAGTATTTTTTTGAGAAAAATTAGTAGTCATTGAATTTCAAATGAGTTTCACAGAGGCAATGTGATTTTTGGAAAGGATGGCCTTTTTAGTGGCCAATCAAGCTCTTTGAAAGAGGTGTGTTGCGCATTGTCTCAGTGAGATTCATGAAGAATGTTTCTTTGTGACGTCTTGAGCTCTGTGATAACCTATGCGTTGAGAAGTTGTGTGCTTTGAGAAGAATCTTGGACTTCGTGAAGCCTTTGTTGATGATTGTGAAATTGGGAGCTTCCTGAAGTACGAATCATTGTGAAGGTATTTCCAAATGTTTTTCCCAAGTGATCAATGGAAAATTGGTATTCATCAAGGGATAATATTTAGACATTGACATAAAATCTATATATAACTGATGATGTATTCATTAGTGACAATGAAAGGACCTACAAGCGATTAAACGATGAATCGATCTTCTGAAGAAGTATGAATCACACTTCAGTTGATAGAGCAATGATTTCTAAAATTTTTAATGGTTGTATACTAGGAGGAACAGTGAGTCCGCTTTAAACATGTAAACATGTGTACTATTTTAGTGGATTTGGTACATTTGCACATTGCAGATGTATTCCCCTTGAATGTAGCCCTGTGAGCGTGATCCATGCAAACTTTCTATTTCTTGTGCATGGTTTAAGACTTTTTTATACTCTACAATTGGAAGGAGATAGAGAGAGAAGAGTGTTTTTCCTATCAGGGTAAGAAGATCAACGGTGATCAGTGACACCTTGATTCAACCCCCCCATCAGGGTATCAAGCCTAGCATACCTAACAATTATCCTTGAAAAAATGCACCCAATAATTGGAGTTAAATGGGGCCATGTTGGAGGGGAATAATCTCATTGGGATGAAAATTTTATATATATCGAATTAGGGGTGGTTTGGTGTTAAAATTAGTGAGGGTGGGAAGGTAAATTAATATTTTTAATAACTTGAGTAGGCCGCATGGTTAACGTGTACAATTTTCAAAACATTGTGGACACCGTGTGATCTCCTCTATCCAAGAGGAAACCATTTGCATGGTTTCTTGGGGGAGGGTTCATGCCTATGTGAAAATTAGTGTGGAATAGAGATTGTTACTATCCAGGGAACACAATTTCTCTTGGGCTAACACATAGTTTCTCGTAACCTTGCACCAAACACACTACACAAGCTGTATTATCAAAAAAATAAATATTTCTTCAAAAACTATTTGGAAATCCCAAGGATAAATACAAGACCAAAATTAAACAATGGATTACATAAAATTAAAATCATTCTTGGAAAAAGGGTCACCACTACTATATTTTCACAACATATTGTAATACTATATTTAATCCTAGGTATTCTCAACCACATTGATTAATTTTCATATATAAACTATTATTTTGCTTCCTCAAAATCACTAATATACTCAGTCTCTACTATAGAATCTATGATCACATCCTCCTTTGAGCTCATCCAACCCATAATAAATCTATTTAGAGTGAGTCTGTACCATATCAATTATTTTATACAATATTGATGTAATTTTAAACTATAATATTGTAAAAAAATGGTATTTTAAAATATATTTTTATGTAAATAATTTTATTTATTCAATATCTTGTGTTACACGCAACATCGAGTTTAAATGAATTATGATACACAATAAAAATCATTATATTTAATGTGGTTGTTATATCCTATCCTTTAATTTGGAAGGTATGAAGATGATTAACTACATTTTTAAATTTATGTAAATCTCTTACTCAATAAAAATTTATTGACATATTATAACTAAATAATTAATCAATATTTATTGATTTTATTTTATGCCTCAAGAATATGTCTTCCTAAAAAATGGTTTTCTTTCT
Source organism: Viscum album (assembly GCA_963277665.1). Taxonomy (NCBI): domain Eukaryota; kingdom Viridiplantae; phylum Streptophyta; class Magnoliopsida; order Santalales; family Viscaceae; genus Viscum; species Viscum album. The sequence goes on from OY728141.1 coordinate 136,200,320, forward strand.
TATTGTGAGAAAATAATATAATTAAATTATGGATGGTTATAAATTTATTTGTGAAAATAATATCATTTTTGAAATTTCTATTTCATAATTATCATATGGGTTGGTTTTTTACATTTTTAAAAAATATTGATTTTCTAGTGTATAGTTAAAAATACAATTTTTAGTGACAAATATATATTTTTTAAACAATTATTGATAATTTATTTTTTTATGTTTATTTCGAGGTAAAATTAGTTATATAACAATATGATTAATTCAATTCAGATCATTGTAATCATTTTTATAATTGAATTTGTTATAAAAAATAGTTTAATATAAAAAAAGCTTGTATTAGAAATACAATGATTTTTTTAAAAGTGGTTTTCCCTGCATTTTCCACAAATATTTCATAAGATATTTTATAATAGTTATAGGTATTAAATTTGATTGAATAATTTATATATATGGAATCATGAGATTTAAATTTTTTTAAATATGTTTATTATATATATATATATGCATTATAAATATTAACTATGGTAGAATTTATGACCTCAGTAAAGGTAAAATCATATTAATATAGGTTAAATATAAATGATAATTCAACAATTATTCATAAAAATTCATATAAAATGAATTTAATTATAGACTAATCACATTATATACTAAAATGGCTTGTTAAATAGAAAATGTTTCTTGAAAATAACCATTATAATGTTTAACGAATAGAATATACCCAAATGTCACTCCCATAGTTTTAAATATATTTTATGAATCCACATTGGGAAAAAAGAAAGTAATAAATGAATAATAAATAATTTTTATCTCAATTAAATAATTATAATGATTTAAATTATTTTATAGTTTTTAAAAATTTTATAATAAGTTTAATTTATTTTATAACATTGATAAAGTATTTTTTTAATTAACCGATTTATAAAATAAATTATTTTTAAAATAGAAAACTATTATATTTTAAATGATTAATTTTTACCATGAATTATATAGATCTATATGAAATTTTTGAGATGTATTAAGATATTTAATTCGAATTTAGTCTTTGTCTTGATGTACATATTGTCATTTTTAATTGAAAACATTTAAAATAAACGTTAATAATGTTTTTTTCAAAATAATATTTAATTAAAAATATTTAGAATTCATAAAAATATTATCATATTTTATTTTAATTTTATATAGTTTAATAAATCACACATGGTACATTTATGTGTAACTTTTTCATTAATATTATGAATACTAACAATTTTTCTAAAATAGTGGTTATTATGGTTAAGGTCAAGAAAAATTAACCAAGAGGTTAATCAAAATGGTAACGATTAAAATGATAATGAATATAATTATATTAAAATAGATATAAATATAAATGGCTGATTTTATTCCATCCATGTACACATTTTGTAGTTTCATTTCCTTTTAGAGGCATTTATCTCAATAAAAGTTATATTATATTTTTTTTTTCGAAATTCTAAAAGTTCCCCTCACCTCAATTATAAAAGGGAACCTCATTCCTATCTTTACTACACCACTTTTAGCCATATTAGTCAACAAATCCATACCCATTACTCTTATAAAAACCATAATACATGTCCTAGTTGTATTTTTCTCCTCAAACGACAAAACATAGGTTCTTTATAGAAGGATGTAATAGAGGTATCCCGAAAAATCATTAATTGACTTACCCGGAATATTCTTCTTTCTTCTTATACCACTAATATATCTATGTTATTTATCATAAAATGGAAATATTATTATACTCAATATAATAAATTTTATAATCATTTTTAAAACATCATCATACACCCTATTTTCTATTAAATGATATGTAAAAGTATTGCCCGTGTATACGTATGGATTACCATATCCAAATATATATATTTAAATCACTTATAAAAAAATATTTTATGGATACGCGTTGTTATGGGAATAATGTTAATATATGATACTTATGATATAATTAAAATTTTAAATTATAATATAATATATTTTTTCTTACCATCAAAACCTTTGGACAATGGTAATGTTTTTTGTATGTACGTATGGACTACCACATCCATTAAGAAATGTGATTGGTTTTACATTTAGAATTTTCATGGATGGTATTCATGAATGATTTTAAAAAATATATATATGATATATATAACATAATAATGATCCTATAATGGTTAATAAATATCTTCCTAACTTTTATTCCACCTGTTTAAAATTTAAAATTGAGTTCATGCATACAATCAACCTAACATCTCCTTAAATGATGTAATTAATTTTCCATCTATATATTTTTTGTATGACTCAAAAATTTTATATAATAAAATTATAAAAATATTATATTATTATTATAATTCAGTAAATTATAGAACCATAATAAATGTATAAGTATTGGGTCTTTCAAATTGAAACATGCTCAGAAAAAAAGATGCTATCACCCATGGTAGTGATTTTAATAAACAGAATTCATAAATATGTTGTAAGATGTCATAAATAAATAATAAATGGTATGATATATTTGAATATTAGTATATAATACATTTATAATAATTCCATATTTATTATATGTGTGGTTATAACATCAATAAAAAAAGATAAACATGAGCTACATGATTTTTTCGGACGTTAATTTGGGTGGGAAACATGTCATAATCACCAATTTTTTCCTTTATGTTGTTTATATAGATTCCATAAATTCAATTTATGTGGATTTATGTGTCTATTTGTATTTATTCCCTTTATGTTTTTTGTAATTAAAAATTGACAAATGGAGTAAGGGTTATATTTCACAATCTCATCATTATCTATGACTAATAATGTTTAAATCTCCAATGGGTAATATTTCCCTTCCATGACCATTTTGACTAATAAAATTCAAAAATATTTTTACTATTCTCGTATGATGATTTAGATCCATTTTTACCTATGTTTTATAATTTAAAAAATAGTTGTAGTGGAATGTTTTGGTCCTTTTGTAAATGATGTACTTTGTGACATTCCAAACATAAGTAAGTAAAGAATATCTTATAAATTATTAATAAGGAAATGAATTTACCTCTATTATTAATCATAAATAATTTGATGAATTCTGTACAATTTTTAGGGTTATTTTTGAATAAAATTGTTTCATTATTACATGAACATTTTTTATATTTTGAAAAGTGTTTTTAAATTTTAAACGGTACGTTTCAATAATGTTTTAATGAGTTTTTATGGTATATATATTAATAATTAAAAAACATTGATTTCACGTTTAATATAATATGTTTATCATCAAAACAAAAAAACATATAATTTTTCAAATGTTTTATGTCTTTGATGAAAATATGTTGGTAAATTTTATTCCCTTTTTAAATAGGTTAAACACAGATCAAATTTTTATGAAATCCATTTATTTTTACAATTTTAAAGATGATAAATTATTTATAATACTTTGGAATATATATTTTGATATTATTTTTTTGGGAAAATTTGACTAACTAATTAGGTAAATATGTTATATGTAAACCTAATTTCTAGTTCATAATTTTCTACATGGACTTTTTTTCATGTCCATAAGTGCATGCATGGCCATATAATTCATGTACATAAGATCATCTATTCACCTAGTTTCATATCCATATTATATGTGTGAACTAAAATTTCATGTCATTAAGGTATGTGTGGACCTTGTTTCATGTACATAATTTTATGTGAGTGAAAAAGATAATGTCCTTATCTTAATGAGTGAACCTGTTTCTATTTATAAATCTTCAAAAATTTATTAGAATATTTATATGCCACAATTACATGTCATATGCTAATGATATCCTCTTATACATCATGTTTTGTTCTATTTTTATGATTCATGTCTTATGAACCTCCAACCATTATTCCATGAAAAAATATTATGATATATGTTATACAGGGTGTAGATTTCATGTGTTAAACTCATGTCCTCACACCCATATGCTAATGTTATCCTTATACGATCACTCATATCTCCCTTGATTACCCTTACTGAGCATATAATCTCACCCTTTCTAATATTTTCTTTCTACACTATATTAATAATGGTTTGGGAAATGATGTCATTTAGAATGGTTATACTTATGAGGTAATTAGTGGAAGTCATTATATATCATCTATAAATAAATTTTTTACATTTCCATGTTACCAAAGGCATTATAACTATACAATTTGGGAATGGATTAGAATGTTATGTAATTTATATTCATCTATTTTTATGTAATATCTATGATTTAAAGGTATGAGTTGATATACATCTTCATATACTCTGATGAATAGTTCCGCATCTCCTTTATAGATAAAGAACATATCCTTAGTATGTCATAGATACATAAGGATAGTGTCGATTTCCATCCAATAATGGTCACCTGAGTCAGCATGATATATTCCTTCCATACATAAGGCATAAACAATATATAGACAAGTATATAGAATAACATACATGGATAAATCAATCACTGAAATTTATGAATTATTTTATATTAATTTTCATTCCTTGTGTTTTTAGGACACATTTTCCTACAATGATAAATGTCATGTGATATTAGTAACAATACCGTCTTAGATATTTATATACTGAACCTATTATGTATATTTTGAATTTTTATTCCTTGTCATGGACTGAGAAGTATCTTGGATCTATCATGATGGATATTGATCCAAAAAAATTATATTTTCTTGAATAAGTTCATCATAGAGAATCTGTAATTCATCTATTATTTAACAGATTATAAGATTGATATTTCATTTTCGATATGTAATATATCATCAACATAATAAATTTTGAAAATTATTTCTCTCCGAATGAAATTTTATAATATATAATTCTAACATTAATAATTTATGATACATTCTATATGTGTGTTCAAAGAAGTAGATGATTTATTTAACACATTAAAGTATCTTTAAACGTTGAAAAATTAATTGGTATTCATTGGAGTCATAAAACATTTAGGTTTTTTCATATATAAATTTTTTCAATGATTCCTATTATGGAATGTTGTTTTCACATCCATTTTAAAAATAACATAGTCATGGATAGTAGTTAGGTAAATTAGAATATTGTGGTATTTTATCATTGTAACTGGTGAAAAGTATTCTTCCTAGATAATATAGTTATTTAATTAACACCCTTTTGAAACCAGTCATGCTTTATAGGTATTTACATTCCCTTCCATTCCGACTTTCTTATCAAATATCAAATTAAAACCACTGTTATATACATCCACCTGAGGATCAAACAAAATCAAGAAATAGTTATTATACATGGAATTTATTTTAGAATTCATGGCTTCATTTACATGGAATCATTTGTGCTACTTATTTTTTCCTTACATGTTATAGATTCATTACTATAAACTAATAATGAGTATATATACATGGTGACACGAAAACCATTATATTCTTATTGTCTAACCTCAACATTAATCCTATTAAGTTTTTATATCATCGAAACATCTTCATCTACGATAATTTTTGAAAATTTTCCTATGAAATTCCCTTTGTATCTTCATACTAATCATCATCAATGTCTATATAAATCAAATTATCCCTTTTATAGATATAATACATATTATAAAATGTGGGAAATTGATACCACTTCCATTTTATCTAATTTTTTTATAGGTAGTAACTCATTGTTTACTTTGGATATCTTATAAAGATAAAATTGTTTCCTTATGTTTCATGTTTTTAACTAAATATTCCTTAAAAAACACTTCATAAAAAACAAATATATATCTGAAAGCACGAGAATCATTATAGTTAAAAATGGTAAGGATTATTTTCTACCTCATCAGTTGGAATTCAGTTTAGTATGTATTTTTTTGATTGTAATTCATTTTCTAAAAAGCCTAATAGAACAATTGAATGGTGCATCATTGATCTTACTACATGAAATATGGTGAATTTATTCATTTATAAAATACAATTCCATTGATGTTTATATGGAGGTATAAGTTGGGATAGTGTTCCAAACTCCCTTAAATAATAATTGACTTTTTGTTTAAAAATTCCCTTCCATACTTTGGGTGTTGTTTCTAAATCACTTTTCTGAGATGGATGCCAACTTCATTTTTGAATTCGTTGAATTTTTCAAAGGAATAAAACTTATAATACATTAATTAGACATCGTAATGTGTACTATAATCATCATTAAATGTAATGAAACATAATTACCCATCCATTTTCTCAAAAGGAAATGGTCCGCACACATCAGTATGAAATAATTCAACAAGCCTTCTGTCCATTCGGTTTGTACAAATAGATAAATTTGAGTCGATAATAAATTTTTTAAAATAATATAATTTCATATTTGGTTGTGTAATACTATAATGAACTAACCTAGGTTAAACTCAACTGGCACCCAAACCGACCTGTCACATACCCTAAGGGTGTTCCCGATCCCAATGGGATGGCTAAAAGAACCACGTCATCGAATGATAAAATTGAAGGAACAATTTTTCCCAACCTAAACAACCACTTATGATACATATATATATAGAATTAATGTATCAATAAAATACTATCGAATATATATCCCATATTTTTAAAGAAAATATTCAAAATAGAACAATTTTAATACCAGAAAAATGTAAATGACATGTCTAACTACAAAGGACAACAACAAAAAACTACTCAAAATGATGGTTTGGAAGAATTCCAACCATATTACCACTATCTAAACATCCCAAAAAACATGAACCAAACCACATAAATATACCACCTTTTATTTCCCTATACTGGGAGATAAAAATCAACGACGCATCGTTGAAGAGGTAAGCAGGGTGTGAGCTAACTGGCTCAGTAGTATCCCACCCAGGTGTTTTATAATAAGTCTCTGTATAAAAAATCATGTATTATCATTTTGAAATAAAACATGGAATGATAAGTAGTAAAGAAGTTTTATATAAACCATTGTATAAATTTCCATTTTCCTATAGTTCTAAAAAATAGGGTATAATAGTTTCAAATCACATTTTCCTTTAATTTTTCATGAAAATAAACATGCATATCAAGGATAAATCAAAAATCCAAGTAGTAAAAAACAAAAACAAATGTATCGCAACACCAAGTAACTTTACATTTATAGGTAGAAAAATACTCATAAGACAATAATAATGTGTATAAAATGATCCTAGAACATTGTATTAGGATGTAGGGGTATAACCCATGAGTAAACCCGACCAAAATGTTACTAACGTCCCCTTAGAACAACATGTCTAGAAAATAGTTGAAATACCTAAGACTTTCCTCCGTGACAATAAAAATTAAATGGGTGATGGCCTCAAGAAAATACTCCCACCTATGTACCCTTGGTAACCCATGTGATCAATTTAAAATTCATTTAAATTCATTGAAAACAATTAAAAACAATTCACAATCCAACTCAATTCTTTGAAAACCATTCGAAACCATTTAGAGATCAATTAATCAATATATAAGGAAACCCTATTTTTCTTTAAGTATCCTTTTTTAACACACACAAAAAATCATGAAACTTTCATAAATATATTTACAATGTAATTGAATTATGAGTCATTATCATAAGATATATACGGAACCACCATCCATAGAACGTGCATCGCACACACCGGTAACGGGATCCCACAATGATAAAAACCCAACAATGATGAGAAGGACCCTAGAATCAAATCTATATCACATTATTGATTCAAACCTAACCACAAGAATATGGAGGAATAGTGGAAACCTACATTCCACAAATATGAAATACCTCTGCCCCACAACCTACAAAAGTAAAGGTCACCTAAATAAGATCGCACAACAGATCCCGATAGACACAATATAGACGTAGCAAAGACCCCCAGATGATTGGATCGATCCAGTAGGAGAGAAAACTCTAAAAAAACCTTGGAAGGGTTTTAGTTATTGATCCAATAAGACTGAAAAAAACGACTGATCGAAAAATTTGAACATGTGACTTAAACCAAGACGCATGTCAGCTCACAACGTGTACCCAAGGGTCATGACCTGTATTCCAGACTTGAAAGGATATGCTGAAGAATCCATCACATCATATTAAAAATTGACATTTAATTCCTAAAAGTCATGTGACACAGGTACACAACGTGTAACTTATCAAAGCATGATTTCCACATTCACGACTTATATCCAGCAACAAGTACATGACGTGTACCTCAGGTATGCGACATGTCCCTACACTGCAGCCTGCAAAAAAATCCAGAAAACCACTTCTAATGTCTTTTATGCCAATGGTGAAATATAAAAATGGAAAACATACCTGATCAAGGTAACATAATGTTACAAACTCCCCACTATAAAGAATTCATATCCCCCATAATTCATGTGGAAGATTTAACTCCTAGAAATATTTGATTTCACATCTCCCTCATCAATGACTCACATTCCCATGTCTAATGAGAATCTAGTACTTTTCCCATAGAACACTAACCAATGGAATCGATATTCCATTCACAACATTCATGTGAGATTCAATGATTTCTATTGGTTTCTCCAAAATAGAAGAATCCAGATTTAACTAAATTACTTCCCAACTCAGAATAAGTGCGGGGCTAGGGTGATACTTATTGAGAATAGATATATGAAAAATATCATGGATTAACATCATCTAAACTATAAAATCTAACCAATAAGAAACATGTCCAAGTTGCACAGTGATATTAAATGAACCAATATATCTTTGATTCAATTTCCCATATTTTTCATGCCAATGGTGACACAAACACGAAGAAAAATTTAATTAAAATTAGTCACTAATGGAAAACTCCAATGGATTATGCTGCCAATCTGCCTACAATTTCTGTCAACTCTAGGTTGTAACCAGATATTTTCGCATATCCTAAATATCCGCAGACGTCTCCTGAACAAAAATTGGTCCAACAAAAGCTACTTTACCCACCAGTTCCCAATAAAAGGTTATCTACATAGGCGATCATACAACGCCTTAAAAGGACCCATTAATATGGATTACTGATAACTATTGTTGTAAAAAATCTCAACCAGCCCTTGATCTATATCCCCTGATCCTCAGAAATCCAAGACACGGACACGAAGCATATCCTATAGGATATTAATTATATGCTACATCTGACTGTCTGTATATGGTTGGTAAGTTTTTATCAACATGATATTAGTTTACATTTCCTCATTAAGACTTTTCCAGAAACTCAATGTAAACCTAGGATCCTTGTCTGAAATATTGGAATAATGAATACCATGTAACCTCATAATCTCCTATATGTATAGGTTACCTAGATCATCAACATTAGTGGTTTCATTGATCAGAATTAAATTTTTATACTTTTTTAACCAATCAAAAACTACCAAGATATCAATTCCCCTCAAGGTTTTTGTGAAAACCCAACAAAAAATACATTAATACTTAATCCATTTTCCATAGTGTCACCTAAAGAGTATAAGGAAACCCAGAAGTCATCAATTACTCTACCTTTATCCATTGAAAGGTGTAATAGTGGGACACATAATATGTAATGTCATGCTTCATACCCTAAAAACTTAATCTTATTTTCATTTCATAAAAATTCTACATAGTTTCTAGATGAGTGTCCCATGAAGAGTTATGGAAATCAAACAAGACTGAACTTCTCATAGGTTTTGGGATGACAACTCGATTCTAGAAGTGAAATATGTCATATGAAGAAAAAAAACCATCTAGAAACGGTCTCCCCTCTGTAATGACTCTCCCGAGTCTTCTAAAACACACCATCCTACTGCTGACATTAAAAAATAGACACCATGAGAGATTATGACATCTGGGCATGAGAAAAACCATACCGAAAACATCCTCCTTAGAATCAAAGTTCAATTGATTGAAAACCCCCATAATATTCCACCCCAACTTAATTTCGAAAACAAAATGTGATGGTAGCTTCCTTCTTAGAGCATCTGCAACAACATTCCCTTTTCCCAAGGTGTAGGTTTTGTCAATGTAAAACGCATGGATGATTTATATAAATTATCTCATAATGAGATTAATGTATTTCTTTAATAAAAGATAAGTATAATTATTATGATCAGAGAATACCATGATCCTTTCCATGAAAATACAGTACCTCCAACACTTGAGTGCATGTGTGACTACTGAATGTTATAAATCTTGAGATGGGTAGGTCTTCTCATACGTCCATAGCTGATGAGAGCTGTAATCTACCACATGATCATCATGCATTAACACGCATCCAAAACCATCAAATGATTCATCACGAAACACCACTTACCCCTTTCTGGGTTCAAGTAATATCTGAATAGGAGTAGATATCAAAAGTCATTTCAGTTCATCGAGAAAAGAATGACACTTTGCATCCAATGGAAATTTCAATGATTTTTGGGTAAGATCAGTCAAATGCGATTCCATCTTAGAGAAATACTTAATGAACTATCGTTATTACCTAGTAAGACCAAGGAAATATCAAATTTCAAAGAATTTATGCTATTATTTTAATAAAATAATATCCTTTAACTTCTTTAAATCAACTTATATTTCATTATATGAAATTATGTGCCCCAATAACATCACTTAGTGAATCCAGAAACTGAATTTTAAAATCATTCCATAAAAATATTAATTATCAAAATTTACAAAATCATAATATTATGGTTACCTTTCTCACAATTGGATTTTGAATAAACCATAATATCATCCACGAATACTACCACAAAAGATTCATGATGTTGGTGGAATATTCGATTCATCAAAGCCGTAAAAACTAAAGGAGAATTAATTCTAACAAAATGCATCACAATATATTCATAATGGCCATACCTACTCTTGAAATCCATCTTTGATATATCAAACTCTCGAACTCGGAGTTGATGATAACCCAACCAAAGTTCTATCATTGAAAACCAATTTTACCCCTTCATCTGGTCAAAAAATCATCCACATGAGTTAAAGGGTATTTGTTCTTAACTGTTTCCCAGTTCAACTTCCAATACTAAACACATAATCAAGGTGAACCATCCTTTTTATAGTAAAATACCAAAAAGGATTCCCAAAGATAAACTATAGGGAGACAAACACTCTTTTTTAATAGATCATCCAAATGTATGATGAGTTCTTTCAACTCTTTTGGTTCCATGCGATAAGAATTAATTGATATAATATTCATACATGGAACCAATTTAATCTTAAAATATACAAATATTTATATTGAAAGACTGATGAAATCTTCTGGGAAAATGTTAGGAAAATTTTGAACATCAAGGGGATGTTCATTAACAGAAGTAACATCATTGGGCTCAAATGAAATAGAAACTAAAAAACATCTGAGCACTAGGTGGGAAGGTCCTCCAGGACAAGACCTTGGGTCCCATACTTCATAAAACACACAAGAGCACCCATAGACAACATGAAATGAAACATGCGATGATAGAAATCAATTTCAGCTCGATGACCAACACACCAATCCATATCTATGATGACATCAAATAGATCTAGATCAAGAATGAGAAAACCATAAACTATCTCTCAATCTACTATCATTAAAGAATGATAAGAACATAGAAACTCATACTCTTTCCTCTTGCCAAGAGGTGTCACTAACTCCATTTTAATGGGAATATGTTCTGTTTGAAATTTATAAACGTCAATCAAACTTGCATATATAAATGATTGGGAGGAACCAAAATTAAACAAAGAAATTAATATGAAAGATGCAATGAAAAATTTACCTCTCACTATTTCCAGAACTATATCTATAGCATCCCTCATTTTTTGTCACATAAACTTTCATTACATTACACAAAACTGAGGATCTTTAAGGTTTAGTGTCTTGGAAACCAAAAACATAATACATGAAACAAAAAAACATTCTTCTTAAACACTTGAAAGGCTTCTACTTATGTTCATCTTAGGTTCATTGCTACATCTCATAACCTAGGGACATACATCAAACGAAAGGGTGAGCAGAAGGCCCAGTAAGGGAAATAAGAGAAACATTTTACATGTGAACTTGAGATACTTCAATAAGGTCATGATAAGAACTTTAAGGCATGAGAAAGAAATCACGAGGCATATCATAATAAAAATAACTTTTTTCATAACCTGAAGATGTGGATACATCATTTAACATAGACAATAATTAACATATCACCAAGGTCCATCCCCAAGGTTTCATTTGAAAATTACCAAGGTTATTAACCAAGATATCGTGAAAATTGTAATCTCTAGTGGTTACATCATTACCCAATGCATTGGAGCGCTATCAGGGTGCAACCTTAATTTGTATTTATTATCATGTGATCCAGATATATAATAATCAATCATTTCATAAAAAACTCATATAGAATTAAGTAAATGAGTTTTATTTCATAATCATAACGTTTTAAAAACTGCTTTAAAGACATGATCTTTATGTCACTTTAAACCCACAGAAAGGGAAAGAGGGTCTCATGTATGTAAATCCAAGAATTTAAAATAGAAAATTTTGATATATATGTGAATACCGCTGTATAAATAAGAGCTTTGAGTATTCACTTAATATCATTAAATAATTTTGAGAAAAAGAGAGAGGCATTTTGAGATGAAAATTCTGCAGCACAACGGCTACGTTACAGGGTTTTAGAAAACGCTGAAAAGAGAGGGGACATGGGTCAAACATTAATAAATGACCCATAAAAAAGTAGAGGGACAAAATATAAGGGATTTAAGAACATATTAATGATATTTGAAAATATTCCATACGAAATGAAGAACATGAAAGGAAGACAAAAATAAGATTTCTCTTATGAAAATTCGGCATCCCAACAACGTCACTTTAACTTCAACAAAAATGAATTAACGAGATCAAATATGGTCTCTCATCATATGAACATAAAATAAAAGTATGATAGATATAGATATCATACCCCAACATAATAAAAAAGGAACATGAAGTACTGTACATGAAACTAGATCTTTGAAAATTGAGAAAGGCGAATGAATCCCTTAATAATTTGGCAGCCTAACGACATCACTTAAAGTTCAACCAAAAATGAATTGACATGATCAAAATAGGGTCTCTCATCATATGAACATAAGGGGTAATTATGATAGATATAGAGATCATACGTCAACATAACAAAAAGGAACTTGAAGGACTTGACATGAAAATAGATCTTAAATACAAGAAGGGTGAAAGAATCCGTTACAAAAATTTCGGCAGCCTAACGGCGCCACTTAAACATTCATAAAATGAAATGATGAGAGTAAGAGAGGGTCTCTCACAATATGAAATTAAAAAGGACAGTATAATGAATATAAAAGAACATCCTCCAACATAATAACATGGAGCATAAATGGAATGACATAAAAGAGATTACTTGAAAAGAAAGAGAGAGGTCAGATCCCTTACCTTAAAATGTAACTCTTAAAACTCAAAAGTTGGGACCTTGAGGGCTTGGGGAACCTTTGGAGGACTCCTTGGGAGGTAAGGAGACCAGAAATTCGTTGAGAATGATTTTGGAGTCCAAAGGATGAGATAATGGCTTGGTATTTATAGGGAAAGTGAGGGGACAAGGCATTAATGGCCAAGGGACACCTCATAAGTGGGTTTCTAAAAACCATGTGCTCTCCCATGATATTTCCCATGAAGTTAGGTCACATGGGCCCCACCATACAATAATTCATAACCTTTGGTCGGTCAACCCATAAAATATCTCATGGCATCACCATGACACAGTTATGATGTCATTTAACATACCGAAACCCTAAAACTGTATTTTTACTATTCACTGAAAATTCAACTTTCTCAGAAAAATCCGAAAATTTCACCTTAATCAAATATCAATGCATTGATTTCAAAAATTAAATCCATTTTATCAAAATAATTTTCTAAATATTTTTAATTTATTTTTTAAATAAATACACTATTCACCGAAAATTCATTTTTTTAGAAAAATCCCCAAAAACTACCTTAACATAATATCGATGCTCTGAGTTCAAAAATCAAATCCATTTTATAAAAATAATTTTCTAAATATTTCTAATTTAATTTTTCATTAAAATATACTATTCACCCAAAAAAACTAATACTTGAATAATGATTTATGAAACCGTTATTTAACCATTTTATTGAATCACGTTACTTAATCAAGGTGCCTAGATTATATTAATACAATCATTAAGTGAGATTACTAATCCATTTGGTCACATTACTAATCCTAAGCATAAAATCACTATTCATAATTTACTATTCATCAAAAATTAATTTGATCTTATTAGACTCTAAATTTAGTTCTGAACATAATTATAGAAGACCATTTTTACATCTTTTAAAATATCCTTTCTCTAAAATTCACCAAAAATATGCATAATATATTTATCCGGAAATTTGAAAATTCATAAACATCATCATAAGAAGAAATCTTAATTTTTATTTAAAGAAAAGGATTACAGAAGGCAGTTACGATCTCCTTACATATCCATTTATCACACCAGCATAGGACCTAAGTGTAAGGTATGCTAAGGTGAGAGAATCTGAGGGAGGCTCGACCAACATCACACGAGTAGTAATTTCTATCAGTTTGAACTTCTCATGAAGGTGATCCCATTCTAGCTTCACACGATGATGTTCAACTTGGGTTTGGTGCAGAGCAAAGCCCAGTGGTGCTACCTCCTTCCCATGTTCTGTTAGATGGGATTCGATCGGTCCAAGACTACTTGGTGAGGCCATCGAATCTTCTTTCTATATTAATTAACCAAGATTACTTGTATTTAGAGATAATAATCAAAACGTTTAGTTTCCAGTGGTCATATTGACCAATGGTCATATAACAGTCAAAACCCAACGGTCTAATTTTAATTATACTCATGCTATCAATTGAAACATTTTTGTTGAGTATAAAAATAAAATAAAATAACACATAAAATTAGGAAAAAATATTTATTCAAAATTTCGGGTCGTTACAATATCAACATCCATTGTAAACTCATCTAATATGTGTAAAGGATTCACTCTTGAAGAATGTGGCTGGATCCATGTAGTCTTTGAAGCCTCTTGACTGCACCACATTATCATTTAGAGTGGATGAGGCTTGACCATAATGAGGTGTATTCATATCTTGACAGAATCAATGTAGATGAACAAGACATCCACAACTATTCCACTTATTTACAGTCATAGGGTAAGAAAATATATTGTGTCCTCCCGTTTGGAATCAATAGAAAGTCATAGGTACAAATCTTGATACAGCGGACGGTGCATAGGAGGTCGCTGCTAAGAACCTCCTTCACAAATTCTAGGATGGTCCTACCACTTCCTATTTTTCCCATGCATTCCACTAAAGCTGCCTCTAGTTGGAAGAGAAGAGGTGGTAAAATCGACCTTTCTAACCATATTCAAATCTTCCATCATATCTCTATATACTTTCTCTGTATAGGTATAAATATTCAGCATAAACATCAGTGATTTGTTTTTTGTTCGCATACCCTGTTTGTATTTCTATGCCTCTAGTTGGTCATTATTTACCACGTCCCGAGAAAAATGGGCAAGCTCAAGAAACCATTTGGTGTATGCCGAAATATAATTCTCTCCTTGTTTTAACTATAAGAACTCAAGATATATTGAAAATATAAAAAACATTAGGAAAATATTCTGAAAGAATAGGGTTTCAAAACCCTTCCAATCCAAGCCCGCATATCTGTCTTCCTAGACCATAGAATTCATCCATCGCTTGTTGAAACCCTAGATTCTGAACACTACACACTTTACCTTGTTATTTTCAGGTGCCTCTAAGAAGTAAAAGATTCAATCGATCCAATCCATCCAATCCTCCATCACTTGAGGTTCAGTCATCCCTTTTTGGGATGGTGGATTCTCATGCATGAACTCCCGTGATCGATCTCTCTCCACCAGCTCCTGGTTTTACCTCAACATTAGCATTTTGAACCTGTGGTATATCATGATTAATGACATAGAGAGTCCATGCGATAGTATCGATGAGATTCTGATCCATAGGTGGGTTCCCTTTAGGGTAATCAGCTGCACCCTCATGAGGAACTCGTGGAAGACATCTTGGAGGCACACTATTGCACACCAAAACATAAAAATTATCAAACAAAAATCCTAATATCTGTTCAAAATAGATCACCCAAATGAAAATAATAATATATTTAAAACAAAAAACAAATATTATAGTTACAAAACCTATGATCCCATGGTAACATGAGTCTCATTACGAAAAGTGATGTCTTGGAACTTATTGTAATATACCTCTCAAGTCCGGACCATTATATCTCAAGTCTAACAGACATCCCAACAAAAAATATTATTGAGGAAATACTACCTATGATAAAAAACTATAACGAACTGACATGTGTTACCCTCAACTAGAACCTGACCCAACCCATCACAAACCCAAGGGTGTTCATGATCCTCACAGGCTTGCAATAAGCACTTTGTCATGAAATGACCAAATCGAGGTAATGATTTCTCAAAACCTGGATGACCACATGACATACATTTATAGAGAAAGAAAGAAACTGTGTAATACTAACAAATATATATTCCATATCTATGTGGAAAATGTGGAAATAAAACAAATTTAATTGTAAAAAAACACATAGGACATATCCAACTATAAAGGAAGACAACCAAAAGTATCTCAAAATAATGTAATGGACAAACTCCCACCATCTCACCACCATTTACCCATCCCAGCTGACATGAACCTCACCGCCTCATAATAGAAACATCCATTTCTTTACACTAGAAAACAAATAATGGTCTATACACCACCGAATAGGAACAAAGGGTTTGAGATAACTCGCTTAGTATGATCCCACCCAGGTGTTCCATAAAAATTCTCTATATAAAAAATCTTGTATTCTCATTTTAAAATAAAACATGGCATTATATGTAGTAAATATGTATTATAGAAAACATTGAAAATATTACCCTTTTCCAGAGTTTTAATAAAATCCAGTATAACCATTTCATATCACATTTCTTATCATTTTTAACAATCATAATCATGTATATAATGGCTAAGTCATAAATATATGTAGTAAAAAAAACAAGCCCATATATCATAAAACCAAGAAATGATACATGTATCGGTAGTATACTACTCATACAATAATAATCATTTGAAAAGAATTGATCCTAGAACACAAGCCTAGGAAGCAGAGGAAAGCCCAATGAGTAATCCCCCAAAAATGTCACTATCAGTTTCTCTAGAACAATGGGCCTATAAAATAGAAAAAATCCCCAAGTAAATCATCCTTGATAATAAAAAAACAATAAATAATGGGATTTAGATAAACCTTCCACCCGAGTAACCAAGGTAACCTATGTGATCAATTTCAAAATTCATTTCAACCCTTTTAAAACTATTCACAACCATTAAAAATCCATCTCAATGCTTTGAAAATCATTCAAAACCATTTTACATTCCAGTTATCAAACTCCAGAGAAAACCCATTTTTTATTCAAAAACATTTTTCATTATAAACAAAAATCATACTGATTTCATAAGTCAATTTAAAAAGCAATAGAAATCAGGTTCATTATTATATGTTAGATATGGAACCACATACCTTGAAAATCGAGACACAAACAACTGTAATAGAATCACCCAACGATGACAACAAAGGCCCAAGAATCAAATCTATATGATGTGATTGATCTAGACCTGACCACAAGAGGATAGTGATATAGATGAAACACACATGCCTTGAAGATGAAATCATGATGTACCAAAACGAACAAAAAAGACCTCTAAAATGAGATCTCATAATGGATATAGAGAGGCTCACCACCAACGCAATGAAGATCCATAGCTCATCCGATTGATTTGGTAGGAGAGGCCCCTCTAAAAAATTGTGAGGAAGGATTCTAGTTCGAGATCCAAGAGGTATGGGAAGAGTAGAATAAGAAAAATTGTCGAACATGTGACTGAATCGTAGATGTGGGATGGATCATGACATGTACCCAGGGGTCACGATGGATAATTTACACAAAAAAACCCCATCAGATCATGTTAAAAACTAACATTTAAACCATTCATGACATGTACCTCAATGACACAACTTGTAAATTCTCCAAGCGTAATTTCCCCAAGAATGAATTGTATCCAGCAACAAATACGCGACATGTACCTACACTAAATCATGCAATAAATCCATAAAACCACTTCTATGGAATATGAATCAAAAGGGAACATAGAAAAATGGAAAACATACATGATCAAGGTAACGGGATGTAAAAACAACTATTCATCCATTAGACCTTATTTACACCAATGAAATAGTCATAATGTGACCATAATTTCCCATTGATCATTCTCTTCTTTTTAGGGTTTTTTGAATATCTGTTCGGCGCATATTACTTTTCTCATCCTTTTTATTTTTTTATCATATGTTTTAAAGGGTTTTTAAACTTATTATGTTTATCTACATGGTGATGAAGAGTATTTAGATGTGTGAGATGCATCTAAATAGTTTTCATATTAAATTTTATAATATATATGGAAAATATATATGTATGTGATGCATGTATGAGATCAGTCTTCCTTTTCTAAAGACGTTTAAACCTTAAAAACCATATCCACTAAAAGTAAATTATTATATTTACTACATGAGTACATGTTGAAGTACCCTCTAAAAGAATAATAAAGAAGACAACCATGTATTTCTCAATCCATTTATGCCTTTATCGCTCTTGGTAAACACAATAAAGATTCTTGAAAATTATATAATAATTCATGATTTCATGTGACTTAATTATTTCAATATACATAGATAATAACATTATATATTGATCATCGATGATGTTGTTCGTTTTTTTTCAAATACAATGAACTCTTTTTACTTTCCTCCTTAGTAGGAAAATCAGGTAATGAAGATTCTGTCATGTAAGATTTCTATTCATGGTGAAACAAAATCTGAAAGCATTTGAACCATTATTGGATGTTACAACTAGTGATGAGATAATCCTTTTCTAATATAGATCATGGGGTTATATTGGATGATGTCATTCTCAGTAATTCTACTATTATAAAAGTGGAAATTATTTGTAATTTATTTTAATATTAATTATTTAAGTAATAATTAAAATAAATTAATTTAGTTAAGTCTCTGATTATTTTAGCATGTCTCAATGACCCTCACCATTGAACATGGAATATACCATCAAATATTACATTATTTTCATTATCATAATCTTGACATAAGCCATCAAAATTAAAAGAATGTATTTAGGTATGATGTCATTCCCAATGAGGGATTATGATTCCTTGATCCATTATGTGGACTCTCTAGTCTTGAAATATTAACTGGAATTTCCTCTATACATTCCTACATGTTTTTATTGGACAAATTTGGGTGGTAAAACTCAATACAATGTTTTCTTACTCAACCCAATATATTCATAACGACATCAGGTTGATTAAAATGACCTAAATGTAATATGAATATAAAATCATAACTAAGAGTTTTTCAAATTTAAAATGGTAAAAGGATTAATGAGTTAATATAAACTTATGTAATTTAGTTTCATTATGCATAAATAATTTATTTTTAATAAAATTACATGTCCTGATAATATTTAGAGGATATTAATGAAGTTAATTACAATGTTCCATAAAACATATATCTATAATATAATTATTTAAATAAAATATTTTCAAATTAATTCATTTATTTATGAGGTCATGTTTTTTCATCCATAAAATAAATAACGCATATGTACTAAGTATGAAATAAATAAATGACCTGATCCTGAACTTTTTTAACAGATGATTTATTCAGTAGATAATAAATAATCCAATGTCCTGGGTGAGAAATCATTATTATAGAATTATATTTTTTTGTATTATTCCACCTGTAAAACCCTAGAATTATATAATATGGACATTTTATTCAATATAATTTTTTATACACTACATGATCATAAATATCCCCAGAAATATATTTCCTTAAAAAATTTCTCCTTGATAGCTTGTGAAACACACAAGTATAAGTCCAACTGAACCATAAAATAGTATTTTCATATAACATTTTCATTATAATGGAAAATATGAATAATAATAACTAAATTAGGATAAAATCAGTTATCTATATTATATATATAAAATAAAAATCATTTAAACGAAAAAAATTAATGTTTTCTGAAAAAATATATATTCATAAAGATGGTTTAGTCATTACTATAAAACATAATTCAAAGTAAATATTCTAACCATTTAAAAAATTTATATGATAAAATTAAATTTAATTTTTACATCAAAATTTAAAAATTATACTTAGATTAATTTGGATCTATTTTCTGAACATTTTTTTCGATGAAAAATAATGGTTTTTATTTAAAACTATCTTTTTGTTTCAATAATTGAAAAGGATAAATTATTGATTAAATGTTTATTAAAGATAAATTATTAAAATTATATTATAATACATAGAACTTATATCATTTAAATCAATATCTCATTGACTTTTTATATTTAAACCTTTTGTACTGATGAGATTTTTAACTTTGAAAAAATGCATTTTCCATGCGTTTATGGGTATAATTTTAAATTTTATTATTCCACATCGATGATAAAATTTTCTAAAAAATGATTTTATATTCTGAATTGGAATACATTATATTATCAGATATATTCAACATCATTTTGACCATAATGAATAGTGAAAAAAATTAAAATTCAATTACCTTGGTTAGTTTACAAATCGATATACGATGGTGTAGAACTAAAATCATAAGGGTCAAAATGATCTATGAAAATTTATAAAATATGTTGGATGAAATTATATAGAAATTATCATGTTTAATGTTCTATAATAATACATTCTTAACCATTATTATAGTTTTAAAATATAGGTACACCATTATCTTTTAAATAAATACATGTTTTCCACTCACTTCACTTATAAAACTCCAACCCATCTCCTCTATTCATTACACCATCAAACCAATCTATATTGTAACACCCTTTCACAAATCACGTCAAAAAATATATCCCCTTATACAATAATCTATTTTTTATAATATATCCATTATAGGAATACATTATGTATAATCTTATATTTGTTTTCCATGAAGAGATAAAATTACTAACAATGAATATTTGTTTTAATTTATCATCAACCTCTTTCAAATATTCATTTGTAACATACCATCCCAAATCAACCAAAACATTAAAATTATCGATCCACAACATGGTTATAAGAATCAAGATATAACAATTCTTTAATTCAATGAATCAATGCATTCAAAAAGAGTACCAAATAGAAGAAAAAGGTATGACCAGATCCATAAAGTCCTCACTTAAAAGATAAAATAGAATATATAAAGAAAGAATGACAACAAAATTTCAATGTGACCAATAATCACCTCCAAACCACCAAAATTATATGTCAAATACTAAAGTAGAATCCAATATTCCACAACATTCCCTTACCATTAATTACACCTTGCAACACAATATCTACAACAAACCAATGTAAAAAAGGGTTGTATCATGGAAAAATATCAATAAGATACCACAAGAATCAATAAATTGTATAATAATAATAATAATTCAACAGTTATATATTTTACAAAAATAACCTTTTTAAAATTAATTTTCCTTAAATATATACATTTAAAAATAAATTTCCCTTTTGTTTTGATAAAATTATTTCACATTCTTAATCCAGAAATATGACGAGTATGAGTGATAAAATAAGAAATTATATCCATGAATCATAATGAAAAAAAATAAAAAAAATAACTGAAATAGCAGCATCCACATCCAAGTTATAAAACCTCATATAAAAAGTATTGATAATGAAACACTGATAAAATAAATATCTATAAAATACCACCATGTAATAAATATTAATAAATAACCAAGAACACCATCATTTGCTGTAACGAACCATTTTTTCATGAAGTTAAAACTCATTTTAATTTTGATTATAATCTTTTAGAAGACCCCAATAATTATTCCAAATCACTTCCAGGAGTTCCTGGGTGAATTCATGGCTCGTTCTTAGCTTTTATCTCTGAAGTGGGAAGAGAAAAATAGGCTGCATAGTTAGGAGATATTATATCTCCTATCCCACAAGGTCTTCCTATACCCTAAGGTTGTAGACTATGGAGACAAGGGTGTTGCATGGTTTTAAAAAAACAATGCGACCTAGGGCGCATTACCATGTAGTGTTGTAGACCATTATGATAGTTCATTTTTTCATATATTGAGTATAGTTGGATAAACAATGTTCCTAACCATGTGTGGTGCACCTTTGATGTAGTTATTAGTGCATGGTTTGCACATGGGTTTGTCGAACTATGCAGCTAATCTCTGTGCCACCAATTTTTTGGATGACATTTCATTTTCACACTCATTAACTCTTTTTACCTATTTAATTTTCCTCTCCTTCCTTCTAGTGGATAAATTTTTAATCATCTCTTATATAGATCTCCCTAAAAGTTATTCTTCGATTTGGGGAATCATCCACATCTATTTCCAAATAAATATTAGAAGGAAAAATTGGATACCTTATAGTGATATCTTGCGTCATCTCCATTCCAATATAGTTTTATTTATATCTCCACTATGCTATTTTTGTGAAAGTACATTTTCCCTATTTTTCGGGCATTGAACTGTTTTGTTTTTTCCTTCCGACTTACTTTTAATATAAATTCAATTCCACGAGAGGATTCAAATATAGACATGAGGTAGGTGGTATTTTCATTTTCTTCAGGAGTATTGATTCTTTATATCAATTCTATTTTTTAAAACACCATATTTTGCTGAGTGTCTCCTTCTTTTTTGAGTTATTCATATCAAATTGGTCATTGTAACTAATTACACTACCTTTGAGGTTTTTTATTCGTTAATAGGATTATTACAACTTAAATGGACATGCCATGGGTGTATGTGGTTGAATTTAACATAGTGTTAAATAGTTAAAAATTCTTGGAACACCTATTTTTGATTCCAACCTATATTATTAAACTTTTTACCCTATGTTATAATTTTATAATCGATTAATGGATCCCAAGAAACATATTACATTTATGGACCACTTATACATAGAAATTTAAATTTTGGAAATTTCATTCTAATCCATAGTACCTTTCTAACTGACCTCTTGATATTTCTAAATTGAAATAGCATGTTAAATGAATTAAATAAATTTTATTATGTGTGATATCTTATGAATTATGGTTTATTTTACATAAATGAAATTAATGGATTACTTGAAATGACTAAAGGGTCTCAATTTCATTCCTATTTCTTCACTCCTAATCAAATTTTTAATTAAATTATTTTTCCTTCTTATCTTATTTAATTTTGGTGAAACTGTTACATTAAAAGTTATGACTCATTCCACATATTATAAATATGATTACACAATGATAGAGGTTGTGTTATAATGATAATCGGTCATTTGAGAATGATGGTGGCACATTCCCATATATTGGGTGTTGAGAATGATGTCTCACACCACTGAAACTATTTGGATGGTGGACATGACCACCACAACCCTTGTATAAGTGTTGACATGATGGAGGACTCACCATATCAACTGATGATAATGTATTATCTAACTCATTCTAAGATGTAGGGCATGTACCATATTTTTTGAGCTTATATGCTCATTATACAAGCCATGGATTTCAGACTAACACCCCAATCTATATAGGAATTAGTATTGTAGGTTTATGTCCATTGGTGTCCACATGAACTGGGTCCATTTAGGTGGATACAATATATAACAATAACATATATATATATATATTATTACTATATATATTGTTACTATTTAGAAATAATTTCTAGGAATGATCCAAAGTAGGTAGAGACTCCATGTGTCCTCTAAGATCCTGAGTGGGTGGTTATTTATTTATTCAGTTTTGTTTATTATTTAATTGCTTCATACACACGGTTTAATTATGAGCATTGCATGGATTACTTGTAGAAAATTTTGGTGGTACCGTACTAATATTTTTATCTCAAACCCTACACAAGATGACTTTGGTACCCATGAATATTATATAACTACAGGTATTGATGTGGGAAAGGTACATGCTTCAAGTAGTGGATAATTTCTCTTTATAGATGGATCCAATGAGAAGAGGACTAAGTGTCACTCAAGATGCTAGTGGATAATCTTTTTGTTCTTTTTGTAGTTTTTATATATAAATTTCCCATGTTCCATTTTTGTATATCATCATTCCTTGAATCGATGTATATGGTATTGCCCAGTGGTTTTTGGTTATTATATAGTTGCCTAGTTATTTATTTTTCTCATTCTTTATAATTATTTATATTTGTATATATATTTTTTCTATTATGATGGTTATATATACCATAAAAATATGGTATGAGGTTATATCCTCCCCACTTTACCACCATTACACCCTCATTACTAGTCGATAGCCTCTGGCATATGTGGTGGTGCTATTAAGGCCATCAGACGCACAAGCTCAGGGAACGGGTTAAGTGGATCCCCAGGTCGGGACATTACAAGGGGGTGTCAAAGCTATTAATTTTCCTTTATCTCAATATTGGGGTATTACATATGATACTGTGAATTAAATGAATTTGGAATTAATATGGTGTCTTGATATAGATAACCCAGGTATTGAGGAAATCAAAATTTCTATCAATGGGTCATTGTTATTATTTATTATGCAGTATTCAATTTATATGGATTTTTTAATGGGTGAACACATGATATATGGGTTTTATTGAAATGACGATTTCCAAATCATGGCCTAATTAAATGAAGGTTTTCCATTACATGTATCACTATAGGTATAATATGACTAATATGATATGTATTTTCCAATTTCATTTATACTATCAGTGTGCATTTTATATTACATATAATTACTTCCTTGATTATGCATTGTATTTTGTTGAAACAACATGTAAGAATTGGGAAAAAATAATTGATACTTATACTGTCTACCTTAAACTGGTAAATTTTATTTAATAGATTAATTTAGTCACTTTAAGAAGTGTTTTATGTAATTTTGATACATAAACCATGGGTCACATGGGCTATAATGTGTTATGGTATTTGATATGTAGACTCGATATTTTTATTCCTAAGTAGTAATGGACCATATGAATTAGAATTGGCAGAAAATCTAATAAAACCACTTTAACATGATTTAACTATTTGAACGAGAACAAATTTAAAATAAATATTTATTCTAAAGTGAAAATATATTATATATATATATATATGAAACAGAGACTTCAACCCCAAAACTGGCCTTAGTTGTTAGTAGTGGGGTATCCCTTATGTTCTGATTTCCTATTTGATCTCTTCTATAATCTGGACCTATCATTTGGAGTAGGAATATATGTGTGATAATTTCTATAGGAAGTCTTCTATATGTCCATGTTTTCAATCTACAACCATTTCATCTATTAAAAATATTTTTTGAGGTGTTAATTTTGTATTATATCATTATTTCACCAGGAAATCCTCTAGTTATAAGCCCTGATGGTGGTGACGACAATGCCCCTAAGGTGTCAGTCCTTGAGCTTCCAGCAATTCCTCCTACAAAGTCTCATATGTCCCCTCTTCCTATACATGAAATTGGAATTGACAGCTAATCCAATATGGATTCTTTAGTATGTTACAGTCTATGCAAGGTGTAGTTCAACCTACCTCGTGTATTAGAAAGATGATTGGGAATTCCAGCAACATCATCCTCCCACATTCTCAAGGGATGGAGGAAAACATGTTGCAGAGTCCTGGATCAATGTTTTCTTATCTATATTAGAGCATTTGGAGACACATCCAGAGTGATGGGTCAAAAAAAATGTGTGAATACTACGCGGTTCTTCAAATCAGTGGTGGGATGATATAGCCTATATAAATCCACATCGTGATATGGACAAGGCATATTTCTAGAAAATCATATATGAAAATTTATTTCCATGGACTTTGAGGGTTGGAAGAGATAGAAAATTTATGAAGCTTTTTTTATGGGAGCATGTTTGACATGATATAATATTTTCTTTTTACTGAGTAGTGGAAATTCACTCCAATTATAATGGGTGATGACCTTATCACAACTAAAATATTTTATGGTTAGATGGTTTATTATATATGGTCATTCTTCAATGTATTCAAGTAGTCTACGATTTCTGGAATAGACAACTAGGACCCTATTGTAGAGAAATATTTGACGAAATTAGATGGTCTAAGCCATGGAGATTCGACACCATGATCTATCAATTCTTATTCTCCTAGGTTTAAAATATGTTTATAGCATACTCATAGAGGTAGAAATTTTAATGATACTCATTCTATCAGCTTTTCGATAGGGTACCAGTGTAGGAATCCAAGAAATACAAATCCTTAGTGCTTATGTGATCTAGTGTAATGATGAGGTTGCGGTAGGATAAGAATTATATTGTGATTGTGAATAACTATTCCTTAAGCACATATTGAGTGGGGATCTACACCCACTCCATGATTAGGAGTAGGGCTAGTAGTATAATGACAAGAAAGGAGCTAGAATGAAACTATCCATTTTGGATGAGGTGGATGTTGAGGTGGAGGTAGTCAGACTCATGGTTGCAAGAACCATCCGAACGGTCTTGCTCGGGGTATTCAGGTAATGACTCAAGGCCTAGATACATACTAGTTACATGTAGTCCAACCACTACCATAAGAACAGAGTGTTATACCTTCTATTATACATGGATTTATTAATGTACCCTCCACCAATGTTTATAAATTATTTGACATAGGCACATCCCTCTCATTTATATCTAAGACTATTATAGAGAGTCTAGGCCCTGATATAGATCAATTTCACAGTATTATGATTCCAAATGCATCATTAGGTATCTGATGGGAGGGTTTTCTTTAATTTATGGACTTCCCCATGGATATAGATGAATAAATATTTGTTTTTCTTCTTTTAATACTCAACATTAAGGGCTTTTATGTAATCATTAGGATTGACTAGTTAGTTCCATATAAAAAACTTATTTAATTATATCACGGGAGGGTTTTGTTCACATCACTAGAGGGAATTAGGCATGAAAATAGTTGAGAATGGTATGTTAGTGCAACTATAGCTAGACCTAAGAAATAGAGGATTGGTAATGTGACATTTCAAATCACCATGTTTTCAGATGGTCAGGGGTTATGACCAACTGTTTTCCCTTCTATAATGGAGTGATTCATTGAAATATTTCCTATTTACTTCCTTGGTCTACCTCTAGTTACATAAGTATAGTTTTCTATTGATTTATTGCATATAGAAGCACCAATGACCATTCCATATTATAGTAGGAACTTAATGAGATTTAGGAACTCAAGATGAAGTTGGAGGATATAGAGTAAAAATGATTTATACACCCCAACCATTTCTCCTTAGGGTTTACCTTTTTATTTATCCAGTACATAAGATTGTACCCTATAGATTCGTGTTGATAAAAATAATTTAAACTAGTACTCAATAATGAATTAGTAACCACTATATAGAATAAAGTTCCTCTTTGATTAGATCTGGGGATAGAGTGTCTTTCCAAAGTTATATTTGAGGTTGGGATTTCTTCAGGTTCATGTCAGGAATTCAATCATATCCCATTTATCTTTTAGTATAATGTATGGCCTATAAGAGTTCATAGTAATGTCATTCGGTCTGAAAAACACACTTGTTATTTTTATGGATCCTATGAATCATTTTTCCATGAGTACCTATATTCATTCATTGTAGAGTTTGTTGAAAAAATATTAATGTATTCAGGATCTAGACACAACCACGAAAAATATAATTATATCATGTTGAACACCCTTATAGATCATCATCCTTATGATATTATCAGTAAAGGACACATTTTGATCTACAAATTCCACCATCAAGGTAACATTACTCAGAGACATATGTTTTTTTAGACCCAAAAAAATATAGAGTTTTAGTTTCATGGGAGAAACTAAAAAAATTATTTGACATAAAATGTTTCCTAAGGCTAAAAAGATATTATATATTCTTCATCCATGATTTCTAAATCCTTGTAGTTCCAATTACAAGATGGGAAAAGAGATATGAAATTAAAATGGTCAAAATATTGTGGGGTATCCCTTCTAAAGATGAAGGGCCATTTGAATTCTATATTGTTACAAATTCTGCTACACCCTAGATAGAGCAATAATGTGTATTGTGACACATTAGGTATCATGATTGGAGTGATTTTGATGTAGGGAATGTGATTATTCATGTACAATTATCTTTAGATGATGACTAATGAATGGAATTACCCAACACATGACCTCAAGCTATCTACTATTGTTCATGATCTATGATACTGAAGACACTATATACATGGAGAGGGTAATTTGGTGTATACTATCCATAATATCATTAAGAGAATATTTAGATAGAGATACCTAAATATTAGAAAATATAGGTTGGTGTTGTATCTACAATCGTTTGATTTTGAGATGTCTTATACGCATGGTAAAAGAAACATAGTGGAGGTTTTTTTTGAGCCAGAAGACTCAGTTTGAGGTAGTTCATGAGGGCAGTAAAAAATATTATATCATGGAATTATTATCAAAAATTCAAATAGATGTTCCGGAGAAACATGGGTAGGATATCCTATTAACCATATTAATTACATATACTTATCTAGAATAGGTAAGAATGAGGAAACTATCTAATCTAAAAGGACTTATCATAATTTAAAGTTTCTTAGATGATGATGCATCTTTAGGTAATACCATGGATGGGGATGATACGAGAATCTAATGCCTTAGAATGGGAGTTTCAGCCATGTGTCGTGAAAATGTTTTTAAACATACATCACCATTATTGGGAGGGTGAATGTATGAAATGGTATATTACTGGTTTCACCACATAGTGTTCCACCTGTCAGTATGTAAAGGTTAAACCTTTGAAATCATGGGGATTTTACTATAATTGATCATTTGTGGGTGGAAATGGGATAATATTTCGATGGATTTTGTGACTGTTTACTGATATCACATCGTAGAAATGATACAGTTTGGGTTTCCAATGATTAATTGATGGAGGCCAAACACTTATTACCTATACGAGAGATCTTCTGGGTAGACTATCTAGGATGACTATATGTCAAAGAGGTTTTATGTATTCATGGAGATCCACATTTTATCTTTTCTGATAGATATTCAACCTTTAAATCATGATTCTAGGTGGGTTAGCATAAGGGATTAGCTTAATAGGTGATTATGAGAATATTCTATCACCCACATACTAATGTAAAGATAGAGATTATTATTCAGCTGTAATAGGAATTGCTCTATGCATGTGTCCTTAACATTGAGGTTACCTAGGAGAAACACATCCCCCTTATCGTGTTATCTTATAATATAACCATTAAAAACAATCGATATATATCTATCTTAATCCTTATATGATATAACATTTAGATCACAAATGTTCTGACTAGGGGAAGGGGAGGTAGCTATTCTTGGACCTTCTCTCATGAATTATACTATGGAACATGCCCAACTGGTCAAGAAGGGATTGATGATAGAACAGTCCAAATAGTAGACATATTCCATCATACACCGGTGACCTCTCGAGTTTGAGGTTGGAGACTGGGGTTTCTTGCGAATATCGACTAGGTTGGGACATTAATATATTCAAAATAATTGTAAGCTCTCAGTGAGGTCATTGGACCCTTTTAGGATATAAAACAGATCAAACTACTATCTTTCTAGATAGAACATATTCAGAGATATCAGAATATTCTTGATGTATTTAATGTTTCATAACATCTTCGATAAAATCTATACCTATCACATGTATTTCAACCTAATGAGGTTGAGGTGGATTAAGATGATTCTTTTGAGTATTATCCAATTCATACTATTTACCATAGTTTGTAGACTCTAATTGTACAGTCAATTCTGTTGGTATGAGTTTGGTGGAATCAAAAAAATTTACATGTTGAGACCTTATAGTGGGAAGCTATTATATGAGCACAGTGCCTTGAACACTTCACATATGACACCCCTTTAATCTCATCTGGACAAATTAGGGGCTAAATTCTTTAAGGAGAGAATATTGAAACAACCCTTATTTTCAAGAAGGTATGGATCCTATTATTTTGGGTAAAATTAATTTAAATGCCCCTAATAAAAATTATAATCAATTCAAGGAGGTATAGTGTGCTTCTGAAACTTGTTCGGAGCCAAGATCTCTAAAATGTGAAGAACAGATAGAGACCTGTGGTTAGGAGAAACCATGCTTCTCAGCCAACACAGTTTACCTAAACCATCAGCTTCCAAAATGTAAATACATGGGGGATTCACAGTTTGACTCCAACCATGTGACCTAGGGAACATAAAACTATGGTGCTTCAATTTTTTTTTATTTTGTGGGCTTTATGGTTAGATA
This sequence comes from Viscum album, assembly GCA_963277665.1. Classification (NCBI taxonomy): domain Eukaryota; kingdom Viridiplantae; phylum Streptophyta; class Magnoliopsida; order Santalales; family Viscaceae; genus Viscum; species Viscum album. The sequence goes on from OY728141.1 coordinate 136,230,667, forward strand.
AACTATTTTCCAATATACACGGGGTTCCCCATTTAAGTGTTTAATGGATCACAGTTTTCAAATTGTTTGGAAAAACCATTTGACAGAACCCTTAGCACCATATATGATTGCTGAAATGTCATATTTTACCCCTATTTAATTCTATTTACATATTTAATTTTTCATTACTCCCTTTATGATGTTGAATTTTGGTTTTTCTATCTGTTATCTCTCCATTAAGCATGATCTATGTTTTGAGGTATCATCCATTTCTGTTGCTGAAATAATGATATGAAGGAATCAATGGATAGCTTAAGGTGAGACCTTGAGTCCTTCCCCACAATATATATGTTTATCCTAGTATCCATTAAACTATTTTTTTGAAATATATTTTCCCCTCTTTTTAGGTTCTTGGGTATTTTCATCATTTTCATCCAACCTACTCTTAATATTAGGTTGATATCGAGTGATGAGTCATCGAAATCCTTGAGGAAGGAAGTCTCATCATTTCCCCATGTTTCTTGATACATTGACTATATTTATTTTTTCTATATGTCATCTTTTTTCATGAATCTCCTCTAAAATTAGTTTCTTCATATATAATTTATGAAGACAGCTAGTTACAATTCCTTCGATATTTCTTTATTAGTTTAAGGGATGTTTACCTCTTTGATGGAAATCCCATGGTTGTTCAATGTTGAATTGGCCCTGATGGTTAATTGTTCCAAATTCTTTGAAATCCTATTTTAGATTCAATAATTGATTATAAATGAATTTCCCCACTATTATATTTTTATAATTGATTAAATTATCCTAAGGAACATATTATGTTATTGTCCCACCTTTACATGGAATTTACCTTGTAAGAAGTTTCTTTTTTGATCATGGAACATTTCTAAATGACCTGTTCCTGTTTATAAATTGAAATTCCATGTTAATTGAATTACATTATCTGATTATGTGTGATGGATTATAAATTAGGGTTTTCTTTTCAATAAATCAAATCAATGGTTTAAATGAAATGAATAAATGGTAGCAATGACATTACTACTGTTTCATTTATTATCAAATGAATAATTGAACTATTACGCATTACTAATATAATTTGGATTAGTTTACATAATACATGGGATTTTATACCTTCTTTATCATATTATAAATATGATTATCCATTGATAGGGGTTGTGGTATGATGGTACAAGATTAGTTGAGCATGACAATATCACTCTCCATTATATCGGGTGTTGAGAAAAATGTCCCGCAATATGACATTATTTTGACTATGGGAATAACACACCATGTACCTTGTTTGACATTTGACATGATGGAGCACTAACCATCTCGAGTGATGATCATGGAGAATCCCCTTCAAAATTTTCTATAGGACATATATCATGTTGTTTTAGATTATATGTTTATTTGAATAATCATGGATGTTTTATTTACTCCTCAATCCAGCTAGAACATAGTATTACAGCTATATGTCCATTAGCATTCACACGCACTTGGTCTATATAGGTGGAGAAATATATAAATATATTATATATGTATTATTACAATATATATGGTTATTAATCAGGAAATATTTTGGGCCACGATCTGGAACACGTAGTGCTGCAAGGTGTCTGCTAATAACCTTATTAGTTGGTTACTTATTTATTCAGTTTTGTTTATTATTACATTATTATATGCAAACTATTTAGTTATAAGAAATTCTTAGATTACATATAGACACTTTTGGTTGTAGAATAATGATATTTTTTTTCCATACCCCACATAGGATATCTTTGATACACAATAATATTATATGACTGTATGAATTGATAATGGAAATGGAACTATGTCAAGCTTATGATATAATATATTTATAGACTTGTCTTAGGAGAATATAATCGAGTGTCTTAAGATTCTAATGGAGTAGATTTTTTTGATTTTTTATATTATTATCCCATGTTCCCTTTTTTATATCACCATGTCATACATCCATGTTTATGACACATGCTAGTGGATTTTGATTTTTATTCAGTTACTCAGTTATTTATTCTACCCAACTTTATTATTAATTATATTTATATATTCGTCCATTTTTTTTCATATTTTTTGTTACATCTATGGTTTGAATATGATATTAGGGAGTAGTATCCCCAACATAACACCTTTACATAATCATTTCTAGTCTAAAACCTCTTTCATATAGGGAGGCATGTTTGAGGCTAGGTGACCCACTGTCTCAAAGAAAGGGTTAAGGTGATATTTGGTCAGGCCATTACATTTTGGATCTAGACTATATAAAAATAAATACTATTAATTAATAAATAGGAATAGGAATACTATTTTAGCCAACTAATATCAAGTCCTTCCATAGTCCACTAATCCCCCTACGATTACCTCCTAGGGGTTTGACCCACACTAAGGCTAACAATTCTAATTTCATAGTGCACCCAAGATTTGCAAAGTGAAAATATTGTCAAAATACAATTCCTAACCATGATCAAAATTTAATAAAAAATTTTAAATGAAAATAAAAAATGCTTTAATGTTTTAAAACCCATTTATAAATTAAGAAAACAAAATCATTGAAAAACCCCCTATAAAAAATTTCCTTTTTGAATATTCCTTTGAAACCAAATATCAATTTAAATCAATGAAAAAAATAGATTAATTTATCAATAACAAAAATCAAGTCATCAAATTAACTCATTCCATAGAAACTACTAGAAAAAATGGTATAAATCTATCCTCCTTTGAAAATGGTGAGTGGAAACCAAAAGATAAACCTTAAAAAGAAAATTCACAATAGGAAATTATAAAGGATATCTAGAAAACACTATAAGATCACATATTCTAACAAAAAAAATGTAGCCAATGTAGTTCATAGATATAAAGGGAAGAACAACTATAAGGAACACATACCTGGAGAAATTCAACCGAACACCCTAAAAGAACGATCATAGACAGAATAAATTTGAAAGGGAGGGAACCAACCAAAATCACCAAGGGTGTGCTCTGGGTCAAGAGTCAGAGGCTTCATGGATGAATGAAATTAAAATAACACATTCAAACCCCTAAAAGATATATCTCACAATATTTAAATATTGTGTAACCCATTTACACTACATGTATTCAATGAAGGTTATAATCATCGAAAAAATCATCGCCTTTTTATTAACAAAACTATTTTTTAAATTAAACAATGTGAAAAAATGCATGGTTCGTAATCCATTCAAACCATGATCTACATTCATGTTTTATACATGGTGATCATTACATGGTGTGATACCCTTTTACTCGGAATGTAGTCTCCCAACAATCATCAAATATACCAGTTCTACACATAAACACAAAACCCCCTTCATCATTTCCCAAACTGTGGGAGAACCATATAAGGCCTTTGAATCTTTTACCCAAAATTCATTAAATCAAATAAAAATACTCTTAAAAAAGTAGGTCAATTATTTTTAGAAAAGGATATCTATCACTGAGATTCCCACAAACACAATCAATAAAGCGATATAAGAAATCCATGAATAAGGAAGTAGCTAAATATATTATTAGGGTGTTACAATCACCCCCCCATAAATGATTTCTTCTACCAAAATCCCTTATATTACTAGACTCATAAAAAGTGGAGGTCATTCCTACCACCCCAACAATTCCTTGTCCCGCATATTGTGGATATAATTTTTTTCACTACCACAGTACTCGAACTAGATGAATCATTTTACAGCATGGTAGAATCTCTCAGTGATCTTAAATCTACAGTGGATGCTCAACCTAACCATTGTCTATCCCAATATCAACATCCTCTCATATAATCCCATGGGAAATATTATGTATATACCTCATCTTCTAGAAAAAATGAAATAAATAATAGATAGAAGTCAACCCATGTTGCCAATCCATCTGGTAGACCACATTTTTATTTTGTTTCAATGATAAAGGAGACTAAAAACCATAGTTCCTACTTACCCTTCATACCCAATAGAATATTTCTGAAGAAATGTGAAACTATAATAAAAGCCCAATCACAAACATCAAATTCTAGCTATCAATGGTGGTGGTTTGCATAAGAATTTTGGAAAATCATTATCATGATCAATCTATTCAGAATCATTTTCACCATCTCTATCATCACCCTAACAAAACTGATTCCAAATAAGGATTTTTATCCTAACTCTAACCAACACAAGGGAGATATGGATGGTTTCCCATACAGTGCCTTTAAGGGTTCCATATTAATCATGTGACGAAACTATTTCTACAGGTTAACATGAAAAATAGGAAATTATTATCCCATAATTATTCAAAATCAATAAAAAAAGATCTAATAATATCCTCAGGAACATAGAAAGACCTCTTCGTGTGTCCATTAATCAGTGGATGGTAAACTGTTATCAATTTAATGTGGGAACCCATTGCCTCCTACAGACCTTTCTAAAATCTATATTTGGACTTGTGGTCCCTGTTAGATACAACCATATTGGGATACCCATGAATTCTCATAATCTATCATATATACAAGTCCATATATTGTTCCACTTTAATTATCTTCATTTTAGGGAGTAAAAATGATGATATTGTGTGTCAACCAAGGATCACTTGAATCACATCCTTCTGACTATGAGTTTTTAAAAAACCAATAATGAAATCAATGGAAATATCATCCCTTTTATATAATGGATTCGTTATAGGTTGAAATAAAATTTCAGTTCGTTGGTGTCTCACCTTGATTCTATAACAAGTAGGACGCCTTGATAAAAAATTCTGAAATTAAACGTCTCATATCTTACCACCAATAACAACATTCCATGTCAGGATACATCTTGGGAGCCCGAGGGTGGAAAACCCAATAAGACTCATGTCTATTATCCACCAAATCTTACCTGATGCAAAATAGAAAAACCGAACTACCATGGATTCACAAAGAGACACTGGGAGATCAACAACATTCACTCATGGTGACCCCACCATAAATGAATTTACCACAACATTATCACATGGTAAATGTCACCTAATTTATTTGAACTCCCTCATCAATATATGAGTCATATTTCATCAAATCTAAGAACATATTTTCAACAACCACTTCTAACAATAAGACCATCTTCAAAAAATATCATCATAGAACACACCTTAATCAAATCCTTCTTGGCTCATGTCAGTATTTTTATTCTCAACACCTCTTCAACCACATTTCCATTCCCAATCTTTTATACCATTTCAAAATAAATTTTTTTAAAGTAATCAACAAACCTTTTTGTTACATGTTCAGATCCCTCTAAGATAAAAAAATATTTTAGGCTCTTTTGATCAGAATACACTTTAAATTATTCCCCTAAGAGATAGTTCAACCATGTTTTGGGTGCATGCAAGACCACTACCAACTCAATATCTCATGTAGGGTTGTTCATCTCATGTGTTTATAACTATACTAATACAAATTCCAACACCTATTTTACCTTAATCCAGAAACATCACAAACTTTTACTAGAAGAATCTATGAAAACATGATATCCCAAACCTAGTTCTAGAAGAATCAAAACAGCTGCTAATGTCCACCTCAACTAGAGATCCTCTAAAGAACTCTTAACATTTTAGTTCTACTCAAATTCTACACCCTTGGGTGTTACATAATTCATAAAATAAAAAATATTGGAGAAGTCTTGAACAAAACATATATAATAACCAAAAACCACCATTAATATTTGGATCGCTAACTCATTTTTATGATACTATTATGATATAACGACATATACATTTTTGGTTCCATTGATATTCCCTTCTAAGATATTAAATTCGCTAGAAGCATCACTATCTATATCCAAAACATGCATTTTAATATCCTTCAATATATATGATTTTATTTCAAGGATGGAATAAAAATAGTTTAATGGTCCATTTTCTCCTATTATATCTTAAAGTACAGAAAAATATCATCCAAAAAAAAAAAATAAAGATTCTATGAACTGATGAAGGGTACAATTAATCTAATCATGAAACATCAAAAGAGCATTAGTCTAACAAATTGGTTAACCAAAAATAAAAAAATATGATATTGTCACCTAAATTTTTTCATAGGCATATCCACTTCTTGAACTCTCAATTGGAGGTAAAATATACTAGGATTAATGATTGAAACCCAACATACCCCATGAAGATGGTGTAAGGGGTCAACATTCCTTAGAAAATGATATTTATTCTTAATGATCACCCGATGCAACTTATGATAATCAATAAAAAGTATATGACTCTAGTATACCTTCTTATAAAAGATGAATAGATAATCCCATAACAACATGATTGGATATAAAACTATTTTATCCATAGGTCCTGAAGTTATAAATTATGTTCCACTAAATTAGTAGGCTCCATTTGATAATATGGCATGGAAATGTGCATCATACCAGAGAATATGTCAATAAAAGTCTCGACCTCTCTATAGGGTATTAATATAGAAAAATCATCTGGATAATGATTGGATTACACACACATCATAGTTGGAAGTATACAATCCGTTAAAGGGACAACTACATCAACAAACATCTCTAGAAACTAACACAATATTAGAAAATAATAAGGAACACTAGGTGTTTCTCTTCCTAATCTATATATATAATCTCAGTAGAAAACATGAGTGACCCATTAGTTGATAATAACTAAACAAAATAGTGATAAAATATGATATGTTCTTCAAAACTAATCCTCTAATCCATGTTAATTATCAAGTCGATGATTTCATGAAAAAGCACTATGACGTCCCACTCCACCTCAAATTTAATTATCATCACCTAAATCAAGGTACAATTCAATCCTTTATTGCACCACTTTCTCAATGTTGTTTAATGATCCAAAAAGCATAGAATATTATATGAACACAAAACCAAAACATTAGCTAACATTGATGGTTTTAAAGAATGATTACAACCTTTATCGAACAAAGGTGGCACTATATAAAAAACGTAACAATGTACTTATAACTATAGATGGAATAAGTTCAGATTACTCTATTGAATACTCCACACCATGAAGAAGTCAAATATTATCTAATCCATGAGATTTTCTATCAATATTAACATCCCAATTATCCTAAGGATAGTACCCACCACCCTTGGAATCATCGGTATGAACCTCCAAACCCTTTGGGTAGTGGATCATTTTATACATCCTAGGGATATCCTATCAGAAAATCATTTCAGATGTCATCTCATATACATTGATAACATGTATTAATATCTTCTGAATATTTTTTCTTGTCATGACCAAGATTCCCACACTTCTAGAAAAATGTCTTATATTATCCTAAAGAAGGCCCCAAAACTAGTCCTAATGAAAACTGGTTAATATTGTGCTTTCTTTTCTATTCAATAGATATACCCAAGATAATAACTGAAACCACTAAAGCTCCAACTAAATATGACATTAAATCAATATCTACCTCATCCAATTATTCTTTTTCAACTACCTCTACAAATGTCAGATGCCACATGAGAATCAATATCAACTAAATATCATGCCTCAATACCAAGTCAAACCCCTTATACTTTACATACTCATTGGGGAAAATCTCTGATGCAAGATGCACCATCATAAAATATATGTAGAATACATCAGAATGAAACACTCCAAAAAAATCTATGCTAAAAAAATCATAGGACATCCCCACCCATAAATTATAAGGATAAAATTAATGAATAAAAATTTTCTTGAAAGAATCCCAGGTAAGATCCTTGTGTAACTTATATTTTCCAATAGATTCAGAAAATATCCTTCCAAGACCATCAATCATATACATAGATTCCCAATCTTAGAGACATCACAATTATCCAAGAGGTTGTTGATACTCTCAATGAAATCGTGTCACTCATTAGACTATAAGGACCCTCTATGATCTTGGAAGATGATAATATGCTTCATAGTGAATTCCAAGCCCTGATCCCCCACATCTCTAGTATACTTGACACCAACACGACCTAAAGACTTAATGATTTTGATTACATATTCAACTGGTGATGGTTATAACAGTGGATGTGCCTACATAACCTATCTCGTAGCATCACCTCTTGGATTTTGATGAAATTTTTTCATAATAGATTTATAATAAACATAATAAAATAACCAATTACATCATGAATACATTCTACAATCTTAATAAAACTATCAGACATAAAAAAATCCGTAATACTACCATTATTTAATGAAACTATGAATTATATTGACAAAATATATTATCGAATTGAGAATGTAAATTTAAATAAAAATCCTATATAGTTCATTCAAAAGAACCCAAACCCTCAAGTTATTGACCTGGTAAAAATTCCTAACCACCCATGGTAACTCAAATTCAGTCATTAAATTAGCTTCTCGGCCCACATTTCTACATATACTATTTGAATTCTGATGGTTTTATGTCCAATATACCAATGAAACTTAATCAAACTAATGATGTGTTAAACATACCCTAATTTGATCCTTCCCTTTAAAACAAAGTTGAAATAGACCAACTAGGTCAACCAAAATATACACCAAATACAACCATGACATGGTGAGGAGAATAATGAAAATAGAATAGGTCTTTAATAAGATTAATAAATATATACAAATAAAGTTCTATGCGGAAGAAAATAGTACAAATAAGTTCATATAATATAAAAAACTAGTTAAACAAGAATGTACGATAAAATTAAGAACAAAACATATCCATGTGACTAAGAGTCACCTATAAACCACCCCACTATAAGATAAATATTGATAGAGAATCCAATATGTTATGAGATTCCCTTTCCTTTACCTTGAACATACAATGAAATATCTACTACCAATAAATTAATAAAGTATAGTGTGTGCAAGGTGACCATTAGGATACCACCATAACATCTATATGACATCTAGTCATATGAATACAATAGATATATCTACTAAAAAACACATTTTTATATATCATTTTCACAAAAAATACATTTGAAAATAATTGTACCCTTTTTGTAAAATACATTAATATTATAAAACAAGATATATAAAAATTAAAAGTGATAAAATAAGAAATTATGTCCATAAATAATAATAAAGGTAATTAAACACATATATGTAAAATAATATCAATAGATTCTATGTGATAAACCTCATATAAAAACCTATAAGAAACAAACCATGATAAAAACTACATATCAATCAAATTACATCATGAGAAAAAATGCATAAATTACCAAGTACATTGTTATTTGATATCTATCCTATAAGACAATACATAATAGACCTAAAATATATTATAGTACTATAACATTGGATCTAACTGATATTGAGTCCTACCACAATCCATTTATATCCCAAATGATACCTTACAGTGGTTCCACACACAATAAGGGAACCCATGTATAATTCCCAACACACCAATGGTTACTAATGTTACAATATTTTCAAAATAAATTTCAATTCCATGCTCACAATTTAATAAAGTATTTTCAAATCCAAGAAAATATACTTTAATGTTTGAAAACTCATTTCCATGTGATGAAAATCCATTTTCAAAGTTAAACACACATAAAAAACATTTTCCTTTTTAAGAATCCATTGAAACCACATAACACTTCTAATTAATTAATAAAACAGATGAATTTATCAACAATGATAATAAATTCATGAAATTGACAAAGCATATAAAAGCACCTACCTGAGAATGATATAAACCTAGACACCTTGACAACGATGACTAGAAACCATGTGATCGGATCTCCAAAGATAAGACACAAAAAGAAACAATAAATTTTTAATAAAAATACTATCTAATAACATATCCTAAAAAAATAGATAACGTAGTATCTACAACCAAAGGAATGCAGAACTAGATGGAATGTTTACTTGGAGAGGCCCACTGTAACAATCATGATGATAAGTTTTCAAATGAATCTATTGGGATTTGAGGTGACCACCCAAAATTTTATACTGTGAGATCTTGGTAAATATATGAAGGATTTGCAGTTGAATGAAAATAAAAAACTTGAAAAGATCCCTAAAAATTAAATTTTGATATTTACATTGTGTGTCATCCGTTTACATGATGTTTATTCCGTAATAGGATTGAATGAAAAAAACATGTCTCTATTTTATTGAATCCTCAATTTTTACCATTAAATGACATGAAAAGAAATACAAAATTTATAAACCATTCACACCCTGAAAAAAAAATTGATTCTAGCCAGTGATCATTACATTGTTTGACATATTTTTACACAGTGTGTAATCGACAATAGATTTCAAATAGAACATTTTTTCACTTAATCGAAAAGCACCGTCAACATTCTAAAAACTAAAGGAGAACCATGTAAGGAAGTTGATACCTTTACCTGTACTTCATAAACTAAAATTAACTTACATCCATATAAATATTTCAATTTCCTATGTAAATTATAACCAATACTAAGAAGTTCGAAAACAGAACAAAAATAGATGATAATTAATCCTTGAAGAAGGGATAACCTAAAATTTGTAATGGGGTGTTACATATGTATTTATAATTATATAATAAAAATGGTTTCTACTATATAATTTGATTTTATTATGTTATTTTTAATACCTAAATCCATCTCTACTTCCCTCAAATGTGAAATGATAACATCGTTAATGTGTACAGTGGACTACAACCTCACGAATTGATGTGACATGTTTTCCATAAACATCTCTCACAGTTTGGTATGATAATACATCTATTGTTTATATATGATATTTATAACATAATAATACATCTATATAAATTTAAAATATATTAATTTTTTTATTCCATTCTATAAGGGATATGATAATGCTACTCGTGTTTACAAAGGACAACATCCCTAAGAAGCGATGTGATTCATTTTTCACTAATTCTTTATGGGAAAGGAAATATGGGTAACTATAATGAGTATGTGTAACACTCCAATATTTCATAGTATGTTATCTCATTAAAGTAATTCAACATCTTGCACTACACGCAACACCGAGTTCGAGTACCCCACAACTTACCAAACTAGATGTTCAAAAAGAATTTATGAATATTTTTAACTGCATTTGAATCTTATATAATATATATAATTTTAAAATCCATATTATATGTATCTAAAATATAATATAAGAACAAATTCATTTTTTAGATAAAAGATGTATTTTTCAAAAAATACAATTTTACAGCTTTTTAATGGAGAAAATTTTTAAAACTAACATTTTACACTTTTATATATTCAATTTAATGAAATTAAATTATTCATTAGAAGTGGGACATAAAAATTTAGTTTGGATAAATTTTTGGTACTTTTCTAATTACATTCATATTTTGATGAATAATGAAAAATACTATGTTTTAATTGAAAAAAACATTTTTAATAGATAAAATTTATAGTGTTAAATTTTGATTTTGAATGGTTTTGAGGTATAATTAGTTTATATTTTTATCATTTAATACAATTTAGGTCATTACAAGTAATTTCACATTTAAAATTTACATAAACGCATGTCAATATTTTGATAGTATTTACTTTTTAAAACCCTGCTTTTTGTTTTTGACAACGGAAATTTATTTTAAATTAATAAATGAAACTTATATATTTTGAATTTAGTAAAATATACTTCATTTTCAAATTCGGAATATCAAAATTATATTAGATTATTTTTTTAGAATTTTTCTAAAAACATTCAATTTTTGATGAATAGTGAAAAACAGTACGTTATTATTTAAAATCTACTTTTTATTTAAATAATTATATATTTTATTTAACTTTATTTTAAGTAAATATATATTTATAATACCTATATAAGTTCAATTTAATTCATTGGATTCATTTTATAATAATATTAGATGTATAAAATTTTATTGAACTTTTTAACCTATTTTACCCACCTTCTAGGCGTATTTGCAAATTTGCATAAAACATAATTTTAACACTTCTGTGAGTTGAATTTCAAAACTCCAAGAGACACAGTTGATATCAATATTTAAAATTTGGTTCAATAATATGAAAATAATTTTTTATGAATAGAAACTTTTGACATTAAATAAAACGGTTAAAAGTAAATACAGTGATTATGGGTAAAAATGATATCATAATTACCCTAACAGATGTCCTAATTCTATTGGATTAGTATAATTCGACCAAAAACAACCTTAGGAGTAAGAAATTATTCTTTTTTTCCCACTTGGATTAGATTAGAACATTTATTATTATTTTATTTAATGTAGAGTTAAAAGTGATAAATTCATTGTTTAATAACTAAACCATGTTTAATATAGGGTTCGATACAAAATAAATTAGACTATAAATATTAAATAGAAAGCCAAAAATATTTCCTATATAATGGTATTTTATTTATAAATTTTAGTTTTTAAATTGTTTAATTTACTTATGACACAATGATCATGTAGTAATTACCTTATTAATGAAACAATCAAATAAATCATATTATATATATTAAAATAAATATAATTTCAAAGTTTTATAAAATCCACTAATTTTATAGGTTAATATGACATGTTAGGGTTGATTAAATGTATCTTTTTCGAATTAATCATGTTTTTATGACTTCACAAAAACCAAATACCAAATAATGTCAAAATTGACATATAATAATTTTTAAAACAAATACTATATTATTGGTTGATATAATATTTCCAAAAATATATATTTTAGCCAAAGGGATTAAATAATATTATATATTTAATTAATGAATCATTTAAATTATCTTGAATTATATATTATGTTTATTAACAATATAGTGTAAGAATACAAGAAGACATGGTAAAAGTTAAATTATTTAACTAGGAGTTAAATCTAAATGATATGGTTAAAATAGAAACTTAAACATTTCTAAAACCTATTGGTTGAGATTTTTTCGACCCATACCCTCCGTAGACTCTAAATAAATAATTTTTGATCCATTAGAAACCGAAAATGAGTTTATTATAAAATAATTTTTCCAGCATTTCCTAAAGTGACCCTCACCTTTCTTATAAAAGGGTACTTCCCCTTCTCTCAAAATCACACCTCCAGAGCCATTTGGGTTTGCCAAACCCTACCCTAATATCCTTCCAACATTACTCCCTTAATTCTAGTTTCATATATTTGGTCAGAAATCCAACCTATGGATCCCTTTTGATCAAATTAAAAAGAAGAACCTGAAGAAGAGGTAAATATTTCATCACCTCTTTCAAAATATATTCTTCTTCCACTTCCTATTTCATTGTTGTTTCTGTTATAAAATAATAAATATAGTATCTTAAATATATGTTTATGTTATTATAAATATGGTACAACTATATTATTTATTATATCCATCCTATAAATGGCAAAGTCATCATACATGTGTACGTAAGGCTTGCCGTCTCCACGTCGTGGTGCAGTTTGTTATTCAAACACTTCATTATTTTGTAAGGGTATAATTATGAGTATAACTTATTAAAATAATAAATATAAAATGATAATTACTATTTATATATTATTTACCATCCAATTACATATTATTTCACCATCAATATAATTATATTGTCGCTCGTGCGTACGTACGAATTACCGTCTCCACGACGCGATGAGATTCATTTCCACGATCACCATTCAACGATGATTATAAAAATATATATTATTAATAAGTATGTAATATAAGAAATAATAATTCAACTAATGATATATATATATATATATATTAATATTCTTATATATAACTTATTCACTTACTACCATTGAATACGATATGAAAATGGAAGCAACGTTTATGCGTACGTACGGTCTACCGTCTCCATAAATAGTGCCTTCCATTTCATATATCTATCTATTATAAATATTTATATTCTAAATATATATGATATATAAATCAATGTTTATATTATGGAATTATTTAAATCATTATCTATAGGATATGATCAAGAATAACAAGTTGAAATATGTATGATAAACAAAGTGATTATTACCAAAAATGTTTATTTAAGATGGAAATCATTAATAAATGGGTAGTATAAAGTTATAAATTAATCATGAATGATATAATAAATATGAATATGGTTCATTTATAATTTCATAACATACAACTATATTTATACATGAGGTCAAATGAACCCTCAACTAAATGAAAGTGCAAGGTAAGGGTTAATTCTAAAATATCTTTACTTATCTAAGGTTTTAAATACATAAGTATCTAATGAGACATCTTTATCATCCAAATCCGTGTTTCATATAAATATTTTGAAAAGAAATATATTTAGGTGTTATGGAAGTGACTCTATAACTAGATCATATTTTTAAATGGTTTAAATATTTATTATTTTAAATTAATCTCATTAATGTCCATGTTTTCAAAATGGTTTTTAGGTAATTTTTTATATGGACATGAATGTTTTTAAATTGTTAATTCCTTTAAATTTTTTCAATGTGGTATGTTACACTTTGAGTAAAAAATTTCATTAAATGTCTTCCTTTCTAAATTGTGTGACTTTTAAATGTTTTCATGAAAAAGGGATACTTCTCTCAAAGAGTTTTAGAAATCATTTTCATCTATGTCAACATCATTTGATTGATTTTAAACTAGTTTGAAGTTTATTTATTATGATAAAAATCTTCCATATTTTATTGATGATTTTGTGATATGTATGAATGTGGATGTGTTATTTTTATTCCAATCATGGTTTATGGATAAAGTATTGACATTTGGTATGATAGTTTTAATACAAATGTTTATGTTATGTTTAAAAATTTTTATATGAGGAATTCATTGGACTTAGTAAGTGATGGGTGGAGCCCGCTATACCTCCTCGATGCATCGATAGGTCTCATGAGACAAACTAGTTTCTTGGGACAAGGCCTTGACAAAATCATATTTGTAGTCTTGGCACAAGGCCTTGACAATGTGGATATGAAGTATGGAACTATGCATTCCAACATTATGAAAGAGGCTATTGATATTCCATGTGATTATTCGACTAGTAGAATATCCATGTGAATAAGAAAATTGAATTATTTTATAGTATCCTTGCCATATTATGATGATCTTTACGTTTAAAAGGGTTTTTTTAATCTTATACATTTCCTTAAATGTTTATGCTTATTTATGAAAGTTTCTGCTATATTATTACCATTACTGAGCATCTAAGCTCTCCCCTTTCTATGTTTAAATTGTCCTAGTATTCCAAGAATTGTATTATTATTGATAAGAAAGGATAAGCTATACGATTAATGGAATAATCAAAGGATAATTTATGTTTTGTTTTATTATCTAATGTGTAATGTAACATTCATGTCTGTAATCTATTTTCTAGGACTACTAAACTAATCGGTCTTTCGAGATTTGATACCTTATGATCATGCCAATGTTATGTAATAATTCCCCGACTCTGGGTAACTATGTTCATGGCATTACAAATGGTATCAGATGAAGTTTATCAATAACCTTGGAAATATATTTAGAAAAACCCTGATTAGAGAACACTACTCTAAGATAGACATTGAGGATTAGTATAAAATAACTTCCTAGCATTTTTGTATTGTTGAGATTTTGTGAGTTTTCAAAGAAATAAATCCCTGTATGAATACGAGAAGGTAGAGGTGACTCTAGAAAAAATATACCTAGGGGTAAAAATTGAAAGCATAGCTTTAAGATAGACTCGAACGAGAACGGGTGCACGACAATGGGCCTTGCTGCACTCTTGGTTACGAAACTATTGGGAGATATGCTTAGGATAATTATCGTTTTCTTTAAAAACCACTATGAAGGGTTTATGAGTATATAACTCCTAGAAGAAATTTTTTTATGATTATGGATTATATTAATGAACTGTTCAATTTATGTTAACTGTTTTACAAGTTTTGAATTATGCATTGTGATTCATAAACTAACATAGTGTATGACATTGTTTAGAAATGGCACCTAGTAGATGGAATGAGACCTATAGCAATACGCAAGATCCACAGAGTAAGAAGGATCATAACTTTCATGGTGCTAAGACAACATTTATAAAGGAAATAGTCTCCCATGTATTATCATCATATAAATAAATAATATCATGTGTTAATAAGATAAGTAAAAAATTTCTGAGTCCTATGGCTTTGATGGGAAGCCAGAGAAAAAAATATGGTAGAGATAAATATAGATTAAGGGAATAAAGGAAAGAAATTTTTTCCTATATGGGATAAATTTGGAATGAATCACCTTGGTAAATTCTTGAAGGGAATGACAGTTTGTTATAAGTTTAGAGAAAAAGGAAAGCAAGTACATGATTTCAATGGTGAGAAAAAGGTATCAAATAAACAATGCTTCAGCTGCAAAGAGTTGGGATACTACACGAATCAATGTCCAAACCATCAGAGTAAACCCCAAATACTGATATTGGATAACAATCAGGTTATGATACTACCAAAGATTAAGAGGAATGATTAGAGTTATTATGATGTTATAAAAGTATTCCATCATTTGGGTACTTTATTAATGATGTAAAAGTTAAAATATTTATATAGTATAAAACGGTTGTACTGTAGTACTATTTCATTAAAGACTTGAGATTTTCAGGAACCATGAAAAGTGACTCAATAGCAGGTTATATTTTTCGGAAAATACATGGTCTAAGGAATGAAAAAATATTAATATGGTCATGATACTGAGGTATTGATTTTGGAAGAAGAGATAATTGATTTGGATAAATTTTATTGGATATTATTGACATCCTTGGAATTGGTTAATGGTGTGTTTATTCTATCATTGTTGGAGTTTACAACATTTTTGGATATATGGAGTATATCCAATATTTTATAACGAATAAGGGAGAATGAATGTAATCAATATGGTTATATGATAATTCAGAGTGTTACCGGGTTTTAAAAGAATACATGATGAAGGTATTCACATTTTATTACGTGAAAGAAAGGATCTTCATTGTGTTTACCTTCCTTATAAAATTTGGACTATGAGTTTGGACATAAGTATTTTAGATAAGTCTAAAGGTTGGAATAGATTATTTTTGACATTGGAGACTATTATTAAGGTTATTTCATATCTTTAAATTATATTTGGATTCTCATAAAAAGGAATACCAAGAGGTTGGATGACAACATGTCATGTCTGGCTAGGCCGTGAGATATGAACCCATAACCGAAGGAAAAAATGGGTGCATAACCAACCACCAGAATACTTGATGTCTTGTTTTGTATAATTTAGGTTTTTTAAATGATCTTTCAAATGAATTATAAATTAATTATTTTTCTAACCCTATATGATTAGGAAAAATAGAATATTTTTTAATTCTATTATCTTTTGGAGTGAAAGATGGGTTGTGGTAGGAATTTGTGGAAGCATGAAACTATTCTTTTCAAGTATATTTTTTTCCTCTTATTATATGAATAATTTAACTATTAAACATTGGGAAAGGGATATTAAAACAAAAATTTTTTTTATACTAGTACCTTGTCTTTTGTTGAACTGATAATATTTTAAATCATCATAGATTGATAGCTTTTAGGATTTTAATTATACACTTGTCTGTGTTTTATGACCTCAATTAATCCCTATAAATATTTATGTTTTTTCTCCAATTATTTGTCTCTAATTTCCACCAATGTTCTCATAATTGACATCATAATTTGGTTGTAACATTTTCATTCCCATTCCCTCTTATTAAGACTAGATTTTATTTACCCTATTTTTGATGTGGGTATTCCAAAAAAGTATATTTCTATTTTTAACCTTTTAATTTCGAAGAAAAATTTTAAATTGAGAGGAAAGAATTTATTTAAGGAGGGGAGAATGTAAAACCACAAGATTTAATAGTACGTTATCTCATTAATGTAATTCAATAGCTTGTGCTACACACAACACTGAGTTTGAGTGCACCACAACTAATCTAACTAGATGTTCAAAAATCGGTTATGAATAGTATTAACTAAATTTTTAATATTTTATAATATATATAATTTTAACATCCATTTTATGTGTTTCTTAGACAAAATATAAGAAAGAATTCATTTTTTCTGATAAATGAAGTATTTTTAAAAAAATTCAATTTTACCGCCTTTTAATGGAGAACCATTTTTAAAAGAATTAGTTGACAATTTTATATATTAAATTAAATTAAATTAAATTCTTCTTTAGAATTGGGATGTAAAAATTTAGTTTTTTAATTTTTTGGTACTTTTCTAATAACTTTTATATTTTGATGAATAGTGAAAAATACTATGTTTTAATTGAGAACAATTTTATTAATTGAAATAATTATAGAGATAAATTATGCATTTGAATAGTTTTTAAGTATAATTAGATTTTATTTTTATCATTTAATACAATTTAGTTCATTATATGTAATTTCAAATTTAAATTTGATATAAACACATGTCAATCTTTTGATAGTTTTTACTTTTTAAAAAACCCTCTTTTTGGTTTTGACAATGTGTCTTGATTTTAAATTAATTAATGAAAGATAAATATTTTGAATTTAGTATAATATAATTCATTTTTGAAATCAAAATATCAAAATTATCTTAGAGTGAATTTTTGGAATTTTTCTGAAAACATTCAATTTTTGATGAATAGTGAAAACACTCTATTATTATTTAAAACCGACTATTTATTTATATAATTATTTTTTTAACTTTATTTTAAGTTAAAATAGATATATAATACCTATATAAGTTCAATCTAATTCATTGGAGTCATTTTATAATAAAAATTAGATGTATAATATTTTATTGAACTTTCTTACCTATTTTATCCACCTCCTAGGAGCATTTGCGAATTTGCATAAAACATAATTTTAACACTTCTGTGAGTTTAATTTCAAAAATCTGAGAGACATGGTTAATATCAGTATATAAAATGTGGTTCAATAAGATCAAATACTTTTTGGTGAATAGTAAATTTGGACATTTATTTACTACGGTTAAAAGTAAATAGGGTAATTAAAGGGAACAAATGATATCACAATTACCCAAAAAAATTTATTAATTTTATTGGATAAGTATAATTAGATCAATAACAACCTTAGGAATAAAATATTATCCTTTTTGGTCCACTTTGATTAGATTAAGACAATTATTATTATTTTATTTAAAGTAGAGTTAAAAGTGTTAAATTCAATGTTTAATAAGTAAACCATTTTTAATATAGGGTAACCCATATTAAAATTTCAACTATAAATATTCATTATAAATCTGAAAATATTTCCTACATAATGGTATTTTATTTATAATTTTTAGAAATAATATAATTTAATTTATTTATGACACAATGATGATGCATTAATTACCTTATTAATGAATGAATCAAATAACTGGTATTACACATATGAAAATAAAAAAAAATTAAATGTTTTTATGAAATTATAGAATTTTATAGGTGAATATGATATGTCAGGGTTGATTCAGTTTATCTTGTTCGATGTAATCAACTTTTCATGTCTTTCACAAAAACCAAATACCAAATAATGTCAAAATTGACATAAATTAATTTTTAAACCAAATAAAATATAATTGGTTGATATAATATTCAAAAAAATATAAGGTTCGCCAAAAGGTCTTAAATAATATTATATATATCATTAATGAACCATTTTATGTTCTATAGGATGTTTACTGTATATTTATTAATCATATAGTGTATGAATACAAGAAGACACGGTAAAAGTTAAACTATTTAACTAAGAGTTAAATCTAAAAGATAAGGTTAAAATGGTAACCTAAACTTGTCTAAAACATATTTTTTGATAGGTTTTTGATCCGTACCCACCTTATTCTATAAATAAATCATTTTTGAGCCATTATAAACTGAAAATTATTTTAATATAAAATAATATTTCAAGCTTTTCCTAAAGTGACCCACACCTCTCTAATAAAAGGTTACATCACCTTCTCTCAAAATAACACCCCTAAAATCCATTTGGATCGGCCAAGCCATACGAAAATATCCTTCCAAATTCCATCCCTTAATCATAGAGGCCTTCCTTTGGTCAGAAATTTATTCAATGGAGCCTTTTTAATCAAATAAAAATGAAGAACCTGAAGAAGAGGTAAATATTTCATCACCTCTTCCAAGATCCTTTCTTCATCAAATTCCTCTTTATTTATTGTTTCCATTTCTAAAATAATTACTCCAGGATCTTATATATACTATGATATTATTATAAATATGGTACAACCATATTTTTTATTCTATCCATCGAATAAATGACGAAGTCACCATACGTGCGTACGTACGGCTTACCCTCTCCACGTCGTGGTGTAGTTTGTTATTCAAAAATATCATTATTTTGAATGGGTA
Source organism: Viscum album (assembly GCA_963277665.1). Classification (NCBI taxonomy): domain Eukaryota; kingdom Viridiplantae; phylum Streptophyta; class Magnoliopsida; order Santalales; family Viscaceae; genus Viscum; species Viscum album. The sequence goes on from OY728141.1 coordinate 136,250,896, forward strand.
TAATAACTAGTATAACTGATTAAAATAATAAATATAACATTTTAATGATTCTGTATATATGATATACCATCCAATTACATACGATTTCACCATCAATATCATGATATTGTCGCTCGTGCATACATACGGATTACTGTCTCCATGACGCGATAAGATTCATTTCCACTTTCACCATTCAATGATGATTATTAAAATATATATTATTAATAAGTATGTAATATATGACATAATAATTCTACTGGATATATATATATGTGTGTGTGTCTACTTGCATATTACTTATTCACTTACTTTCATTCAATATGATATGGAAACGGAAAGAGTGTTTATGCGTACGTACGGTCTACCGTCTCCATAAATGGTGCCTTCTATATCATATATCTATCAATTATAAATATTTATATTCTAAATATATATGATATAGAAATCAATTTTTATATTCTAGAAGTATTTAAATCATGATCTATATTATACGATAAAGAATAACAAGTTAAAACATGTACGATAAAGAAAGTGAATATTACTCGAAATGTTAATTTAATATAGAAATCATTATTAAATTGATAGTATAAAGTCCTAAATGAATCAATAATGATTTAATAAATTTTAATATGGTTCGGGTATAATATAATAACATACTAAGGTCTTTATACATGAAGTTAAATGTACCCTTAACTAAAGGAAAGTGCTAGGTGAGGGTTAATTCTATAATCTCTTTACTTATCCGAGGTTGTTAATACGTAAGTATCTACTGGGACCTATTTATCAACCACATCCGTGTTTAACAAAAAAAATTCCTAAAAAATATTTTAAGGTTTTATGGAAGGGACTCCTTAAATAGATTAACATTTTAAATGGTTTAAATATTTATTCATCTAAATCATTCTCATTAATTTCCATATTTTCAAAATGGGTTTTAGATATTTATTTATATGGACATGAGTGTTTTTAAAAAGTTAATTCCTTTTGAAAGTTTCAAAGTGGTTTGGGACACTTTGATTCAAAAATGTCTTAAAATGTATTCCTTTCTAAATTGTGTGACTTATAAATGTTTTCATTAAAATGGGATACTTCTCTAAAATAGTTTTAAAAATCATTTTCATCTATGTCAACATCCTTTGATGGATTTTAAACTTGTTTGAAGTTGATTTATTATGAAAAAAATATTCAATATTGTATTGAAGGTTTTGTGATATGTTTGAATGTGGATGTGTTATTTTTACAGTAATCATGGTTTATGGATAATGTATTGACATTTTGTATGCTAGTTCTAATACAAATGATAATTTTATTTTTAAACCTTTTCATATGAGGAATGCATTGAACTTCATATGTGACTAGTGGAGCCCACTATAGCTTCTCGGTGCATCAATAGGTCTCATGAGACAAACAAGTGTTTTAGAACAAGGCCTTAAAAAATTCATAGTTGTAGTATTGGCAGAAGGCCTTGACTATGTGGTTATGAAGTCTGAAATTTTTTCATTCCATCATTATGAATGTGGCTATTGATATTGCATGTGATTATTCGACTAGTAAAATATTCATGTGAATAAGTAAATGGAATTATTTTATTTAATCTTTTCCATATTATGCTTATTTTTATGTTTAAAAGGATTTTGTTTTCGTATTATACATTGCCTTAAATATTTGTGCTTATTTATGAAAGTTTCCACTATATTGTTATCTCTTACTGAGCATCTGAGCTCACCACATTCTATATTTTAGTTTTCAAAAAATTCCATGAAGTGTATTATGATTGATAATCAAGGATAATCTAGGTGATTAATAGAGTTCTTAAAGGATCATTTATGTTGGGTTTTATTTTCTAATGTGTAACGTTACGTTCATGTATGTAATTTATTTTTCAGGACTGCTAAACCGATTGGACTTTTAGGATTTGATCCCTTGTGATTAGGTCAATGTTATGTATTAATTCCCCAACTCTGGGTAACTTGGGTCGGGGTGTTATAGTATGTGTGTTATTAATTTTACAATTATTAATTTAATTAAACATTTATACTTATTAAATTACAGTATATAATTTTTTTTTCATATATTTTCTGTCACTGAATGATGAAAACATCATTTGTGTACATGTGGACTACTATATTTCTAAAGAGATGTGAATATATATTCATAAAAAAAGATGATATATATATGAATATTTGAATGAATAATATTTTATTTATGATATTATGTTCATTCCTGAAATATAAAATATTACTTACCTCCATTACATAGATACCTTTGAATAATATAAATATAATTCATGGGTACATGTGGCCTACCTACTCAATGATCGTAACAAAAATAATTTATAAAAAAAGCATTTTTAATTTGTATAAAAATAATATTTTATATATAAATATTTCAGTTATGTCATTATTATTATTATTTATATTACAGAACTACATAATATGAAAAATAACAAGAAACATTACGATAAAGAATGAATGAAAAAAGGAAATTAAAATCTGCATGAATGAAAATAAGGAAATATTATAATCAAATGGGTCATAAATTTTAAATAAAGGATCAAATATTGTGTTATAAAAATTAATTGTTACTTAATAAGTTAATAATATGTTTAAAACCACCACAAATGACATTCAGTAGTGTAGAAAAAAAATTACATCTGTTATTTTTTATTTTTTACATCGTTTTTTAGCTGACGTTATTATAGGACACATTATAAATATTGTTTTTTATGTCGGTTGTTTTAAAACCAATTTAAAAAACATAAATTTGAAGCATTTTTCTTGTCAGTTCATAAATAACGGACTTGGAAAAATTTTTCGGGTCATGATTTATTAGGTTGGTTTTTAAATAATGGACATGGTATATAGTTTATTAAGTTGGTTATGTAATAACCGGCAGAATAAATTGCACCTACAATGCATTTTTTTGAATCCGTTATTCCAAAACCAACATGAAAAACAATTTTATCAAATGGGTTACTTTCATAGCCGACGTGATAAACTAGTCTCCTAAACATTTTTTTATCTAGGTTATTGTTTAACTGACCTGAAAACATATATTCTACATCGGTTATTAAATAACCGATGTAAAAAACAATTCCCATGCATTTATTACATCGATTATAAAATAACAGACGTAAAAACCAGTCTGTGAAGCATTTTTCATGTCATTTATTGTTTAACTGACGAGAAAACATATATAATACGTCAGTTATTAAATAATTAACATAAAAAACCATTCCCATGCATTTATTGCATTGGTTATATAATAACCAACGTAAAAATAATTTTTTTAATAAAACCATTCAACCATTACTATTCTCTGCTAAAGAAGTCCTGAAACATGAAGAAAACTGAACAAAAATAGACTCAAACCAGACCAGAATTCATACCATAAAAACATCAGAACTAGAACAAAACATGATGAACCAAAGGAAAATTAAACATTCACATAAATAACAATAAAATCATAAAATGCCAACTAAAAAGACCAAAAACCCCTTGGAATGTCCCTACCCCCATGGATATCCCTCAACTAATTGGATAGCCCCCTCCCCCCTCACCACCCACTAAGACACCCTCCCACCCCTCTAAATAGCCCCCCAGACAGCACCAAGACACACTTACCCCCTGGACACCCTCTAACCCCCTTGGACATCCCCCCAACCACTTCGACACCCTCCCACCCACTGGACTCCACCCCTGGACACATGCCCCCCCTTGACAGGCGCCCACCCCTGGACACCCCCACCACCTAGATAGCCCCCCCTACCACCACCTGAACACCCTCCAACCCCATGTACACCCCCACCCCCTAGACACCACCACACCCCATGGACACCCCAACACCCCATGGACACCCCCACCCCCTGGACACCCTCCCACCCCATGGACACACCCATCGCCTGGACATCTTCTCCACCACTAGACATCCCCCCACCATTGGACAACCCCACCCCTAGACACTCCCCACCACCTAGACCTCCCCCACCCCTGGACACCCCCCACCCCACACCCCCTAGACACTACCCCACCCCAATGGGCACCCCCACCCCATGGACACCCCTTCTCCCCTGGAAATCCCTTCCACCCACCTAGAAAGCCCCCCGACCACCTAAACACCCTCCCACCCCCATGGACATCCCCACACCCTAAACAGCCTACACCCCCAGGACACCCCCCACCTGACAACCCTACCCCCTAGACACCCCACCTCTGGACGCCCTCCCACCCCTAAACACCCCCATCCCCTGGACCTCACTCCCACCCCCTAGATAGCCCCCAACCCCCTGGACACCACCCCACCCCACTAGACCCCCCCGACACCCTCTCACCCCTAGACACCATGAAACCCTACTGGACACCCTCCCACCACTTTGTCACCTCCACACCCCTGGATAGCCCCCACCCCCAAGACACCCTCCAACCCTCAACCCCTTGGAAACCCTCCCACCCCCTATACACCACCACCCATGGACAACCCCCACCACCTGGACACCTCCACCCACCTGTACATGCCCCCACCCCCCCTAGACAGCCCCCCAAACACAACCACACCCCACAAGACCCCCCACCCCACCACTCCTGGACACCCTCCCACCCCCTACACTATTGGACACCCTCTCACCCCCTAGACACCACCCTCACCCCCATGGAAAACCCCCACCCCTGGAAACCCCCACCCCCTGGACACCCTCGACCCCTTAGAGAGCCCCCCCAAACCCCACTAGATACCCCCACCCCCATGAATCCATTACTATGCTTTGCCAAAGTATGAAACAAGAAGAAACTAGACCAAAAGTAGACCACAACTAGACCAGAATCTATAATAGAAAAACATCAGTACTATAACAAAACAAGAAGAACTAGAGGAAAATTAAAAATTCACATATATACCATTCAAAACATACAATTTCAACTAATAAAACTAAAACAAACAAAAAAAACTACCAAATTCATAATTATATTTACAAAATTTAAAATTTCATTTTACACATAAACAAACTAAAATCCAATCAAAACTCTATAATAATATGAAAATTACACTTGTAAAATTTTAACCTCTAGAGAACTATAGCATTGAGGGTCATCAAATAGCTAAAAAATAAAAGGATAGTAGTTAAAATGTATAAGGAATTAATCAAATGAAATATTATAGCAATGTTTATAAGGAAATCATAGCAGGTCAAACATCGCACGTGTTCTAGTTGGAATTATTTCATATATAAATATTAACATATAATATCCGCATTTGAAAACGCCTTCTAGTTAATAAAAATTATTTTTAAATGAGTTTCAATTAAAAATATAATTTTTAGGTAATACATTGATAATTAAAAATTATATATGTATATTTACCTCTACTTTTACATATTTTATCTTGTCACTCATTTTCTTAGTGTTTTTTCGAAGTAGACCCTTCCCCTGTTAGGAAATAATACGAAGGGGATAAATTTAAATTTTATTATAATATAAAAAACTCTTAATAAATTGAAACTTAATTTTACAACATATTCTTAAAACATCATCCCACATCACCATGGATAGAGTATATCCAATAAAGTGTTTTCTCCCTTGGACAAAAAACAAATAACATCCAATGATCGCTGATATAAAATAAAATTTAAGAATATTGGTTTTTTATGTTAAAATATAATGAACACTTTTCCAGATATATGTTTCATACCTATCAAAAAAGGCATAATCCAACACTATGTGATTATATTCTGTTCAAATCGATCAGCTATATAAAATGTTCTTTTTCCCCATCCAATGTATGTTCTTCAGGGGAAATCAAATGAGGGTCCATGAATCCATATATATCTGTTTTCTCATTCTTATCACACATGTTATAAATATACCTAATAAAAAAAACATATGTATACATGTTTAAAAAATATAATGCAGGGAAAGGTGTTAATACTTTCATGGAAAAAATCTGCACTACATTGATGCACAACTTATCTCTAGTAACAAGGTCTATGATATCATTTTTCACAATCCCCAAATTTATTACATGTCCAAAAACATGATATTCCATTGAAAACTCAGAATTATCTGCCAAAAAATTTTAATATCTTGAAAATATGTCAAGACCACTAGAATATGTACCTAATGTCATATCCATTTGTCCTTGTTGTTTCCTATACAATAGTTATTTACCTTTGAAGTATTCCTATAAAAATAAATAGAAAAAAAATATTAGTTTTGAAATGTTAAAACAACATTAATAAAAATAAAATAAAATATATAACATACATAACACTATGGTAATGTGTCACAGATGTCTAGATGGGAAAACTAAAATGTGGCTGATACTATGTCCAAGTGTCGTCACCTCATCTTTAGGTAATGGTACTCAAGAAGATCTATATAAAATATCATGTATAGTGACCCTATGATTCTCTATGTCTAAATATTGATGATGAACTCTATCTCTTATACAATATACCAACCCTTATGCAGCTATATTATTGTTAAGATCATCATAATACAACTCACAATAATTAAAAAGTTATGATAGAGGAGTAGGATAAATTATGGGATCCTTAGGCTGAGGTGGGGGAGTGGGAGCTACTGGAGGAGGTGGAGGATAAATAATGAGGTCTGATAAGGGAGGTAGAGGAGTGGGATCTACATTTTGAAATTGTCATTGCATGTCTTCAAACATATATTGTACCAATGCACAAATCATTTCCTCCAACATCACATTAATATTATGTACTTCAACCTCCAAGGATTTTTTTTTGATAAACACACTCAAATGAAAAAATTGAATAACATGGAAACACTTTATAATTGATACTCTTGTCAGATATCCTCATACATGATTGGGGTGTTCGGGATTTTCCATTATTGCAGATAAAATATCTTGCCTCCAAGTAGCTGTATATACCCTATGTGATCATTGGTCATCAAAAGAAACTTGTATTATTTAATTATACATTTTTGTAATGATTCAAATTATAAAAAGAATATAATTAACTTAAATAAATGAAATAAATATCTTATAATCCTCTCATCAACGATACTCGATTCTTCTGAAAGATATTTCCCCCTTTTTAACATCTAAGAACTCTTCTATTTTTCATGTCTAGATAGAGGGGATGGAGGGGAAAACTCAATAGACCATGAAGACTCAACTCTCAGTTTTTGTAATTTTCTGCCATCATTTGTTCTTCTAATAATGTATTCCGTCCCCGAGATAAAATATGAGTGTATACATTTTCATATAGGATCTCATGATGAAATGTCATTGTTTTTGATAAATTAATAATAATAAATCATTAAAAAACATTAATAAGAACATTTATATCATAAATATTATAAAAGTTTACATTTCCCTTAAAAAATGGTTCTTTTCTTATACTTTCAACAAGTTGTCTTTATGTGACTTCATCTATGATAGGATATATATGACATGGATTGTCATGATTCCTATGACCAAAAATGAAATCAGATGTGAGGGTTGATTTGAAATCCCTCCATCTCCTTATAACCATCGATAAACATTTCCCTTGACTCCTCCAGTGTCATGAATATCAAATGTCATCTGATAAAGAAGATGTAAAACATATTATACTAGAAACATTTAAATATTAGTCAAATAAAAGAAAAATATCTTACCAAAATTGTCTCCATCAATATATATATTATTTCTTTGTCCAGAATTATCCAATCATCAAAAAAATGCTTACATTTCTTTTACATTGATTTGATACAAAACACATAAAATCATTGGCATTTGGACCTCTAGGAATATCATTCACATCAAACTCAACAAGTATCATCTGGTCCTAGCTATGAGAAAGTGATAATTTTTTTAAACCTATGCATCCATGTTTAACAACTCTTGAAATCTTCTTCGTCATTATGGGAGAACAAGAAGAAGATTGGAGAACATCAACAATAGTATGTGAATGTTCTTCCCTATAGGTATGATGATGATACTCATCTCCAGAATCATATGGTTGATTAACTAATTGATCTATCCTTATCCATCAAATCAAAAAATCAAACATTAGTTCACAAATATACAAATTCAGATATTAAAATACTAATGTTAAAAAATGAAATATTGAACTACGTTACATAATATTAAACATGGTAAATATGGTAACAATGTTAAATAATTGTAAAGATGTTAAACATGGTAAACATGGAAGTGTAATTTTCATTCAACAAAATCAATAAATATATAAGTTATGTAAAAGTAATCTATGGTAAACTATAGAAAACATGGTAAACATGGTAAACATAGTAAAGTAATTTTCATTTAACAAAATCAGTAGATATATATGTTACATAATGGTAAACATGATAAAATAAACTAAACAATATTAAAATAAATAAAAATTTATAACATTTTTTGAAAATAATAAATGTAAACATGAAATAAACATATGTTACCAGTAATATTAGGAATTTACAAATGGATTGATTTCCCAAATTCATTTGTCATGATCATTCCTTATGGTACAAACCATGTCTTCAAAATGCTCGTAATTATTTTCTACTAATATTTACATTGAATTAGGGATCCCATAGAAATCAATATCTCCAGCATGTATATCCTCATCAACATGTTGATTTTCCCTTGTAAAAAAATAGACCATTGTATATCTGATTGATCAACTACATAGAAATTAATTTTTTCATGAGTTTCTATTATAAAATAATTCGTTGTGTATTTCAATCTATTCTGATTAACAACTATCATTCCAAATTCATCATATCTAACACTATTGTTAATGATAAAACATTTACAGTTGAAAACATGAACTTTAATTTTAAGGTCATCAAAATCCCATATTTCTTCAATGACTCCATAATATGAACTTGATAAATAAATTTGGTTTTTGTCTTTAGAACTTGAAAAATTCATTTCTTATGCAGACACCAATAAACCACTATTCTGAACTATATTTTGGGTGTACTGAGCTTTCGTATGAAATGTGTAGCCATTAATATCATACCCAGACCATGTTATCACATTTAATCTTAGACCACCCACTAACAATCTTAATGTTTCTGATACATCTGATCTACCATGGAAGGAATTTTTAAACAATGGGATTTTTTTCTCATTCAAAATTCACATTTATTTCTTCTTTGGATGGCATTGTTTCAAATCATTAATATGCATTGTGATATATAGTTGAGCATCAGCTATGTTATTCAAGATGTATAATTCTAACTTCTTCATATTTTCAGCTGACAACGATTTGACTTTCAAGACACAAATCCCCTTCCCCTCATTATTAAATCATTCATGGTGAGATGGAGGCAAACCTATGTGCTCTTCTGCATCTATGTAGCTTGTAAAAAACTCTACAAACTCCTCATAAGTATACTTTTCAATAATGGAGGCTTCTGTTTGATATGTATTCTTAACATACCCCTTCAATATTTTCATATTTCTTTCAAAAGGATACATCCAAAAAATATATATAGGTCCACATAGCATTTTTTCTCGAACCAGATGAACCATTAAAAACACCATTATATCAAAAAAATATAAAAGAATTTAAAATTTTAATTAACAATGTATAGAAATTGATTATTTTTCCAAAATTTTCAAAGCATTCACATCAATCACCTTATTACAAATTTAATTGAAAAAAAACACAACTTCATTATAGTCTTTCTAAAACAGATGGGAAATATTCCATGCAATGAAACTAGTAGAAGTTGTTGCATCATGATGTAAAAATCATTAGATTTCATACCAATAAACTTGAAATCCTTCATAAAGACAAAAAAATTACATTTGAAGAATAACTTTGAGGCACATTGATATCATGAAGACAATGACAAACGCTAATTTTATCCCACTTAGATAATGTATGACATGTTGGGGGATGAAATGTTCTTCTTCTATTTGGAGTGAGAGCTAAATCCAATCATATTCCCATTGATAGTAAGTCTAATCTTTCATTCAACCCATCATTAGTCATTCTTTTAATATCTAACAGTTTTCCAAAAAATAACTGTTATATATATTCTTATCCACATGTATAACATCAATATTATGTTTCACTTCATGATATCTCCAATATGGTAGCTTAAAAAGTATTGACCTTTTTTTCAAAATATGTTTATCGTTACTAGATTTATGTGTCTTTTCCAATGTCACATCAAGGTTTTTCACCCTCTCAAAATACACATCATGGGATAATGGTTTTGGAGAAATATAAAATTCGTGTGAGCCATTGAATGCCTTGTTTAGTCTTCTATATGTGTTATCCATAGGAAAAAACATTAGATGACCCATGTATACTATTTTCCTCCGACGATTCAATAAAAAAGATGAAGTCTTTTGTTTGAAAATTAGACCTACTTTTTATCCTTAACACTATATCAAGAAAAAATTCCATATGCTGGGATGTCATTTATAGTGAACATAAGCACTACATTCAGTTGAAAATATTGCATTTTATAATAATCAAACACCTTAATACCATCCTCCCATAAAATTATCAAATCACCAATCAATGGTGATAAGAAAACATCAATATCATTTCTAAGTTGCTTCGGACCTGAGATCATTGTAATCCACATGACGTATTTTCACTTTATACAAACCTCAGGAGAGAGGTTGTAAATTACCAAAAAAATAGGCCATGAAATATGTGTGCTACTGAGGGTTTAGTATGGATTCATTCCATCAATGCACATCCTAAGTATGAGAATTCTAAATGCAGGATACTACTCATCAATTTTCTTCCATTGTTGAAAATCAAAAGGATGACTTATTTTTCCGTCACATATATGCTCAGCAGCATTCCATATTAAATTTTTTTCATCATGTTAATTAGAAAATAAAAGTTTTAATTGATGAATTATAGGAAGATACCAAAAAACATTGGCTGGGATCTCTGTTACCTCTACATAATCATGTGATTTTTAATTCTACTTATACCGTGATAACCAATATTTAGGACCCTCTGATAGAAATTAAAATTCCTTCCATTATATCGCACAATCATTTAGACATGCATGTATATTTTGGTATCCAAATCCCATTGGGCATAATATTATCATGGCCATATAATGTGAATCTTGAAGATCATTGTGTTTTGGAAGAATTACTTTCAACAATTGTATCATCTCTATAAAATGCCTGTCACTCCATCCTTTTTTTCCCTTCATGATATTCAATCATAACACCTCCATAAAAATCATAAATTTCATACATCTAGGATAAAATGGTTTTTCAGCATCACCATACAGACATGAAAATTTCGGTTCTATATCAAAATTTTTGTTCAAATAACAATGGCTATAAATCGGATTAAAACCATGAAAAATAAAAAGATCTTTGATCTATATATTTTTTAACTTCTTCATATTCATACATTTCAGGTATGGGCAAAAACAAATGTCGATTCTTTGATAATTTCTTTATGAAAATTCTAGAAAGGTATCAACACCTTCCTCCTATTCATTACTCATTCGATGTGTCGTAATCCAACATCGACTCATTATTACCTATAAAAAATATAAAAATTATATATATTTTTAACAGATGAAAATTTTATAGTTATATGAAAAATATCATAATTTGAATGTAAATTGTTTTTGAAATATAAAACTAATATATGCGTATTTGAAAAAGATATGCCTAAAAATGAATTTAAAATGAAAATATATTTAGACATAATAGTTTTATATTTATATGAAAATCATTTTAGGATTATATCTCTCTCATTTGGATCATGATAGAATAATATAAATTTATCTTGGCTCCTTTGTGCTTAAGGTACACGACGAGTACATCTTGGTGCACCTAGATACAAAATTCACCCTTCCATAATCAAGAAATATAACATATTAATATTAAAAAAATTATACCTTCACTACTGAAAATTTCACCTATCCAAATGATTTGAAACCATTGGGATATCCCTTAAAACCATTGGAAGAGAATATCCTAATGGTTTCACACACCATTTTAATGATGGTCATTGCAATAGCCATATACCAAGGGTTCTAAAGGAACCATTGGTATAGACTACCTGAATAAGGGGGTGGGGTGTCTAGGAGGTGGGGGTGGTGTCCATGGGGTGAGGGGGTTGTCCAACCATTACCCCCTTGAAGAGACCCACCCCCTAGACACCCCCACCCCCTGGACACCCCCACCACCATGGACATCCCCCCAACCCCTGGACAGCCCCCCCCACATGGACACCCCAATCCCCTTGGACAGACCCCTCACCACCTGGACACCACCCCCACCCCTTAGAAATCCCCCCCCACTGAGATCCCCACCACCCATCCCTCAAGACACCACACCCCCATGGATATCCCCCCCACCCCGTTGGAAACCCCACCCCCCAGACACCCCCACCCCTGGACACCCCCACCCCATGGAAGGGACCCTCAGCACACATGAACACATCCCACCCCCTAGACACCCCCTATGCCCTTGGATATCCCTCTCACACCCCTGGAAACCCTCGACCCCCTTGGACAACCCCTCACTGAACTGGACACCCCCAAACCCCTAGACACCCTCTACCCCCTTGGACAACCCCTCACCACCATGGACACCACCCCCACACCCTTGGACACCCCATACCCCCATTGGACAATCCACTAACCCCCTGGACACCACCCCTACCCCCTTGGACAAGCCCCCTAGACACCCCCACCCCCTGGACAGCCGCCCCCACCCCCTGGACACCCACAACCCCATGGATAGGCCCCCAACACCCTGAACACCCCCACCCCCAGGCATCGAACACCCCCCCCCCCGTGGACGACCCTTTCACCCCCTATACACCCCTAGGCACCCCCTACTCCCTTGAAAAAACCCCATCACCCCATGGACACCCCCACCCCACCCCCTTGGACACCCCTGGACACCACCACCCCCTTGGACAGCCCCCACACCCGGGACAACCCCCCACCCCTAGACTCTCACCCACCCCCAAGATACCCCCACCCCGGGACACATTTTATCACCTCGGACAACCCCCTCAACCCCTGGTCACCACCCCCACCCCCTGGACACCACCAACCCCCTTCGATATCCTCCTCACCTCCCTAGACACACACACACAGGGCAACCCCACCCCCTGGATAGCCCCCCCCCAGACACCCCCACCGCTGGACAACCCCCCTGGATACCCCTGCAACCCCTGGACACTCCTACCCCCTTGGACACCCCCTAACCCCCCTAGACACCACCCCCTCCCCCTGGACAGCCCCACCCCCTTGGAATCCCCCACCCCTAGACATCCCCACATCCCTGGACAACCCCCCACCCCCTGGACACCCCCACCAAACATGGACACCCCCACACCCATGGACATCCCCCAACCACATGGACACCCCCCCACCCTCCCCCAAGCCCATACACCCCCACCCCTTTGACACCCTTACCCCCTTGGACACCCCCTCACCCCATGGACACCCCATGGACACCCCCCAAACAATATCACCCACTTGGACAACCACCCTCCCCCTTGATATCCCCCACCCCTCAGACATCCCCCACCCCTAGACACCCACACCCTTGGACACCCCCACCACAATAGACACCCCCCACAAACACTCGTGAAAGTACATGCACAAACACATGATAGAGAACACATGGTAGGAAAACAATCGTAGAAATTTCATGATATCACACCCATGTTTTATTTTATAGGAAAATAATTTTTCATGTTATAAAATAACACAATGAAACTTTCTATGATAGCAAGAAGAAAGATATAAAAATAAAATCTCAAAACATAAGTTTAGGTCGTTGCGAATAATAAAAAATGAAACCAATGTGTGTGAGGCTTACATGAGTATTGCAGGTCGACCTGATAGATCTAGTGATAATAAAGATGATGAATGATGTTGGAAAAATGGGGATAGATGGAACGACTTCGAAGAATCCTTTCTAGTTTTTTCACTTTAGAGAGATGAGTCATAGGTCCCCCAATCGATGAAAACTGAATGACATAATATGGGGTGGGATAAATCATTTTAAACGATTATCACGTCGGTTATTTAATAACAACCATGATAAATAGTTTTTATGTGTATAATGTTGGTTACTTAATAACTGAGGTAGGATATCCTTTATCACGTCATTTATTCTATAACTAATATGATCAATCATCTAGATTTGATTTATCATGGTAGTTATTTTATAACCGACATGACCAAGCACCCAAATTCAATCTGTCACGTCGATTATAACATAACTAATTTGATAAATCTAATCTCGATATTTTTACGTCGGTTATAAATTAACCTATGTAAAAAATAAATTATCTTCGATTTATCACATCAGTTATAAATTAAACAATGTGATAAATATATTTTCTCAACTTTGCATATAAGTTTATAGAACCAACATGAACAATGTCGACATGTTAAATGTTTTTTACACTAGTGATTAAAGCAAGTTCTATAAAAATTAAGCATGACTTATTGGGCTCCATCTCAATTTATCTTCAATGAGGAATATTGTAATGTTATATAGCTAATTTATTTAATATGGTGTATATATTATTAATTTTATATTTAATATCATATTCTTTAATATTTAATGGTATTTTAAGATTCATGTTGAATTATTTCTTCTATGGGTATTTGAAAAAAAAGTTATCAAGTGGTAAATATTTTATAAGTCAATTTCATTTCATTTGTTTATATTACTTCTTCATATTACACTAATAATATATTATGGAAGGTACAATGACTTTTTAGTACCATATGTTTTATTGAAATTTGTTTTATGTGGATTAAAATTTGATACACATAATATATTCATTGATTAATTCTCACTTCAATGTTATGGTCATTGTATTGGACTTCGTCTCAATTTTCCTTCATTAGGGAATATTGTAATATTACGCACCAAATTTAATTTATGTGGTGTATATTCTTTTCCATTGACAAGTAATATCATGATTGATTAATAATTCATCATATTTTACATTTCAATTTGATATTTTTTAAATAAGGGGATTTTACATGAAATTTACCAAGTGGTAATGTAATATATAACACAATATCAATTCATTGGGTAATATTTTGTTTAAATTTTCTTTGATATTCTATGAATATATATGTAATTAATTTTGATAACATTATTTTTTATTTCAACTTATTTTTTTTGGCTTTAAATATGACACAAAAAAATGATTCATTTATTAATTAGCATTTCATTATTATGATCTTTATAGTGGATTATTTCAAATTATCATTTTAATCATAATTGATCATATGTGAGATTTCATTGACGTAAATTATTTTATAATTGACTAAAAAATATTTAGGTTTCATATCTTTGAGTTATTCACGAGGTTTATAATTTAATATTACTATTTTTCTACTCATTTTTACTTAAATTGATTGATAAATTTCTTAATAAAATATGACATCATTTAAATTTTTGATAAAAAATATGTTTTATTCTAAAACCGAGTTTAATATAATGAATTCTAAAATATTTTTAATGATAGTAACAAATATTTATTAAAGAAATAATTTCCCATATTATACTTTTTACAATATATTTTAATGTAATATTTATACATTTTTTCAAACAAATTTAATTTTAGATTTTATCGAAACAGTGAAAGTTATATTTATTTTAAAAATTAAAAAATATAAAAAAATTGATACTTTCATTACTAATAAAAAATTTAAATATTATTTTAATGTTTCTATGGACATTCGGAAATAAAATATTTTTTAGGATATTCTGTGAACATTTAGTTTTTTAAACTATATTTTCAAGGTGAAATGAATATTCTCTTTAAGAATATTATAAATATATTTGTATGGTATTTTTATTTATCTACAACAATAACTCTTTATTTTAATTATACTTTAATGGGGATATGTAGTATTGAAACCATAAATATTCATTATACGGATGGTTTTTTATAATTTTAATCACGGAAAGTACAAATATTGACTATCTTCATTCAATTTTCTACTCATTAACATTCCATTGAAATATTCACTTTCATATGATCATTGGAAATTAAATTTACCCTAAATATAAATATTATTTATCAGGGATACAATTATTACTTAAATAGTACACAAATTTTATATAATATATAATTCATTGAATGTTAATTTTTTATCTATGGAAATGTTTATAAATCTGTATTCTTTACTTAATATTGATATCTGATTATTAGAAAAAAAAAATTCATGAATTAAATGGATTATTTGATATATTAGGAATGATTTGGACATGAAATTATTAGTGGGACCAAAAATATTATACCCCCTCAATACCTTGGTAGACTTAGTAGGTGAATCAGTATGATAGGATTAAATATGTTTCAACCTATAGTATTAAACATAATTATAATGTGTCTTGATGATAGACGTATCATGTTCCTGAAAACATGACTTCCAATGATTATAAATTTATATAATTATTAAATTAGTTATTATTATATATTTTATCTTCAAAGTAATATAATCTTTAGATACATTTTGTTCATATTTTATTGTCTAGATTTCATGTCTATTAATTTACTCACACTTGCATATTTATTTTGTCTTATCCATTCATGATATAAATTTTATTATGATGGAATATGTGTCCATTTATATAAATTTCAATTTTGATTATATAGTATCTATTCATGATATTGATTTTATTTAAATGGAATTTGGGTATCTTTTTTTACCTTCCCATGTTGATTGTTCAATGTATATTTATGATTGTCATGTTATTTAAATGGAATGTGTGTTTATTTACATACCTTTTTTTGTTATTTATGTTTGTTTATTAGTTATAGCTTTTATTCTACTTATACCTAAATTGAATTTGTGATCAACCTTTTTCATTCCTTTCATAAGAATACATGATGTGTTCTATAATTGATATTCAAGGATATTCTAGACAAAAAATGATATTATTGAAAAAACTATTTTCTAATTTATGTTTTCAAATGTAACGTAAGAGTTAAGTGTGTGAGTAGTTTACTAATACTATTAAAATATTCTGTCCTTCATGATGTGATTCCTTGAATCTTATTTCAATGTAATTATGCATATAATGGCTCTATGATACTAGGATTGGGGTTTCCAGAATTATTATCATTGGATTTTTAGTAGAGTCCATGAGAACTAGATTTTGGAAACAACAATTTTGGGAACATATCAATGTGATAAAACCTGAATATAAGTGTAGAAAAAAATAATATTTTTTTTATAAGGTAGAGATTATATATTTATTCCAACAAATACATAACTATAAAGAAATATATTGTGTTCATGGTTCTTGAAAAGTTGTACTTATAGAAAATAACTCCAAAATTGTGAATTGGGATTGACTAGATCATCAGTTAGTGCACATCAATGAGCCCTACTATCACAAACCAAAACAATAAGGATATCAAGATGAAAATACCCCAAGACAAATTATATGGGCTATGGTGTGGTGTCTAGCAATGAATGAATATCTTACATGGGAATGCATTTTCCTAAATTCCTGTATGCCCATATATATCCATCTCAATGTAGAACTGAGGAGGTAATAAATAATATTTAGAAGAAAACTATAAATTAAACCAAGACTGTGTGACCTCTAGGGTGTATAAGAGTACGAAAATTCAAAATGAATTGTGATGGGAAAAAATAAAAGCCTAATAATAAATGTTTCCCAAGTAGAAAAAACTATAAAATGAAATTGTTGAGAGAGCCCAACACATGTATCCCAAGCTGTGACCACCACATGCAGTCTAATGTAACAGGTATTCCTAAGATCCTCTAAAGTATCTGCTGACCTCTCTGTTATAGGAATAATAAACGACATGTTATGGAAAAATTCATATAGGGGTGAGTATATAATTACCTTATAGGATTTCCCAAAATATTAAGGGGGAGAAATAACAGATAAAATAGTAATAAAAAGATAGTATATATAAGATATAATCAAAGTGAAAAGCATAACCCAAACTAAGAGAGAGTGACCTCATCCAAGAAAAAGGTCTTTAAAAAGTGAGTAAATGAACTACACGCTGAGTTGTATCCAACAATAGTAGGAGTGTATACTCATCCAACAATGAGAAGATAGACACAAAATACATGTGTAATTCCCTACATGCCTTCACCTCTAATGGAAGGAGGTCAACCAAATTTATGGGTATGTATACAAAATAATATATATATATATATAGACATATATATATATTCTTAGTAAAAAACCCACAATGAGAGAATAAGTTGATCTCAATCACACTAGTTATCCCAAGAAACAGGGTCTCCAACAGTTCCAGAATTCAATCTTCTATGCCCAAAATATCACACATTTTCCCCAATGAAACCATCCATGTCAAGTCATTCCTCTTCATTGTGACATATTTTAAAGGGTCCAAAATATATATGTAGACGACCAATGCACTAGTAACACAGCAAAAATCTACTCTGATAGCCATCAAGGACTCACGTACCAGCTCTAGTGAATTGTACCACTTGGTAGTTGTGGAGGACTCAACTACATAGCTGTATCAGAGGGTACAACTTTGTAGTCATCAAGGACTCTACTACCCTGCTATGAATAATTATACTACTCAGTAGTTGTTGAGTAATCCACTACCTTGCTCCACGAGAGTCTAATACCTGATAGTAATCGTGGACTTCACTGCCCAGATCTAGTGGAGGTTACTACTCAGTAGTCATCAAGGACTTCACCTAAAAACTTTACTGGAGGGTATAAAATGGTAGTCATTGAGGAATCCACTTTCTAGCTCTAATGAAGGGTATTACATAGTATTTTTTGAGGAATGTACTACCTAAATGTACTAGAGGGTAATACATAGTATTCATGATGGACTCCACTAACTAGATCTACTAGAAGGTACTACTTAGTATTCATTGAATAATGCACTATCTAGACCTTTTGGAGTGTACTACATGGTTTTCATTGATGACTAAACTAACCCTCTCTACTAGTGGGTACTACTCAGTAGTTCTTGAAGACTCTACTACCCATCTATACTGGAGTGTACTAGTCAGTAGTTGTAGAGGACTCCACTACCTAGCTCTACTAGAGGGAATTACTAGGTAATCAAAAAGGACTCCATTGTAGAGCTCTACTGGAGGGTACTACCTGATTGTCATTGAAGACACCACTACCCAGACCTACTAGATGGTACCACAGGGTAGTCATTGAAAACTCCATTACCTTCCTCCACTAGAGGGAACCAATCCTTATTCATCGTGGAATCCACTTACCAGATCTACTATAGGATATTACTTAGTATTAATTGAGGACTCCACTGCTCACCTCTACTAGATGGTACTACTTATATTTCATCAAGGACTCCATTAACCAACTGTACTAAAAAGTACTACTCAGTAGTTTCCAGGGACTCCACTACATAGATCTACTAAAGTGTATAACATGATAGTTGTTGAGGACTCCACTATATAGCTTCACTTGAGAGTACCACCTAGTAGTAATTGAGGACTCCACATACTATCTCTACTAAAAGGAACCACTCGGTAGTTTTCAAGGTCCCACTGCCCAGCTCTAACGTTGGTTACTACACAGTTTTTACTATTTATCCTACACGATCACTACCATTATCATGCATCTCCAAGCCGAAAAAATTATGTGTGGATCAGTACACATGCTATCTCAAAATCCATAAATGAGTGTACCATTGTGTTATATGTGGAAAAACAAAGGATATGATACTTGTGATCCAGTATAGAAGTTCAAGTGAAGGAGATATTAATGATTACATATTCCTAAAAAAGGAACCAATTGGTGAATTTCATGTGAGTGTACAACATGGTTTTTGGCCCCATTCCACCACCTGGTCATTTACTATATAGCACATGTCATGCTTCCAATATAGTACAACATGACTTGTACATGTACTACATGATCTGTATCCTCCAAAACATTGAAAATGAATGAGGCACATTATTGATCAGAGGGGAAAAGTGAAATTCCTCTAATATGAATCTATGAACATCTCTAGAGTGCCAAATGGATCACACATTTAAAATCCTTGCTGAAAATAACTTGGGATAAGATATTCACTTCACCAATTCTGACATGATGAAAATTTCACATTTAACCACAAGAAGTACAAATAGTTCTTTGTGGGCCTGATCCATAAGTCCAAAATAAATTAAAGATATTTTTTATAAATATCATGC
Source organism: Viscum album (assembly GCA_963277665.1). NCBI lineage: Eukaryota > Viridiplantae > Streptophyta > Magnoliopsida > Santalales > Viscaceae > Viscum > Viscum album. The sequence goes on from OY728141.1 coordinate 136,271,019, forward strand.
CTCAATATCATGGTCACAACACCACATACAGTTCATCATTATGACACCATATGAGGAATACATTTTGGATTCCTGACTTCATAATAATAATAATTTTATTATTATTGAGCGTTGTATTGAGTAGAGGCCTGGGTCCAAAAAAGGATTCAAATATCGATCGTAAAATGATTGTCTCAATTCCAGGTCCATGATTCTATTTAAGGATCATCAATCAAATACTAAATAGATATTTTATTGATGAAATAGTGTTTTTAGAAAAAAAAAGTTATAATATCTTATATTATTATAATTTATTTATTATCATTTATCTAAAACCTCATACGCATGAGGATTTCTTGATCATTCTCCACACATCTACAGTAGGTGAGCCCCACTATCTATTTCTTTTTCATTTATTGTCATTAATTCAATTAAATTATTATTATTAATAAAAATAAATGAATAAGGCCCTTGTTGGACATCACACTAACATCTATCCTAAACTACCTTGTTGTTTATATTTTTTACATCTTATTTTTGAATCAATTACTTTTATCAAAATTGAAATATGTGAATAAAAACACTAATTTTATATTATAATTTTATTTCATTATTTTTTATTCCATTATTCTCTTCATACAAAATTAAACTCGTTAAATTTTATTATCCTACCACAATTTTCATGGGACAATTATTTTTATTACTGAATATAATCATAATAACAGAAAATCATCATTTATTTTTCTAATAAACTCATCCCAATTATATTTTTTATTATTAATACTGAGCACATTAAACACATCCAACCACCTCTATGGTGATCACAGCCTAACCACCATCACATTCATGCTGATTAGCCTCCACCATGAGACCTCACACACGACCTCCACTCAAAACCAATCCCACTAAAACAAAAGTCATTTCTATGTGTTAATAGGGGAAATGGGGATCACTAATCTGTTCCTAAACCACCTACGATCATAAACCTACACACGTAGTACTGAACTGATCAGGTACCTAAACACAATCTCGCTCGTTTATCAATATATCCCTAAAATGTCGATCCGCATGTCATTTGTGCTACTATAATGAATATATGGGTCTGATCACACTCAAACATATCTCCTCAATGTCTAATTGTGACCATGTTTCCCACCACTAAATGTCATCAATAATGGTGATATAAAAGATCCAATAATAATGGGTATTGGAATTGTTGGTCCAGAGTTCTTGGTATTAAAATTTGTATAAGGGAAAATGGGGTGTGAAACATGTCATGGATAGTAAATAAAATGACTGATTATTTTTTTCATACATAGGATAAGATGAATTTTAATTTAAATGAAATTCAAGGAAACAAACTTTCTTATACACAATATTTTAATAAAAATGGAAAAAAATAAAATTGATGAGTGATACCTATATTATGAATTAATCATTGGTGAAAATGTATTTCGTAATGAAGAATATGATCTGCTGCATCTTCCATATATCGATTCACCTAGATCATGTCACTTGTCATCGTCTAGTCTCAATCAGCCAATTAAGAAGGGGTCAATGTTCCTCCAAATTTTCTCCAGGTGATGTGGATAACCCTAGTGATCTTCCACAGTAACATACTTATAGAGTAACAAATATTTTTTATTTAATAAAATATGAGAATATAAAAAATTTATTTTAAATAAATTCTCTCTCTAACAACTTCCTTTACAGGAAATCTCATGCCGAAAAACATTAAGTAACATATACGGTAAAATCCACATTCAAAACATAATAGTAGTGTTTGATTTCACATTCAAGTATCGATTTTTGAGATATTTGGTTTGGGTTTATTTACAAAATTAAATTAAATTATTTATTTATCTAATACAACCTCCAATGGACGCCCCATTAGAACATCCCATTCCAAAAAACAGTATGTCACGCCTAAGGAAAAACATATTCTTTAGATTTAACCATTGTCTATGATGTATTATCTAAGACTCCATTAAATATATCATCCAATTTTTTGTAAAATGATCCATACATAATAATAATATATTTAATATTTTTATAAAATTAATTCTGGACTCACTAGGCCTTGGAATCACACGCCGTCTTAGTTATTGGTTCTGAAACTATCCCTAGGAATATTCCAGATTCTTACATAAAAAAAATAGAATCCCTACATTAATCCATTATTCAATGTTATTCATCCACAAAAAACCCAAAATAAGACAAAAGGTGGGGATATTGATCCTACATCCAACTCTTATGTATATCTTCTCCACATCAGGATGTACAACCACTAGAGAAGTGTAAAATTCAATCATCACCTCCTCTCATAATGTGGTCTAAATCATCATTTGTACCTTATAAAAGATGGAATGATTCCTTTATTTTAAAAATCTATCAGGTTATACTCATAAATATATCAAGTCATGAAATATCTATTAATCAATATCACCAAGTTGTGGTACCCTAAATCAACAAGGAATCATATGGGTAACAAACATTGAATCGAGGTTTGATACACCATCCTAGCCTATAATGGTTAACTACAAAAGATTGAACTCCTATATCACCTCGAACAACAACCACAGACAGAAAAAATCACAGTGTGCATGTTTTTCCCATGACCACACCCTTGGTGGTCCTCAATATCATGCTTCCTTGTCCTCTGTAGATCCCACAGTCACTCTCATGTCTAGGAAGACAAATCCCCCGATGCATACCAATGAATATAGAACTGACTCCATGAGAGTTACCATACGAATATAATTCCTAAATAATATATTGTACCATTCTCCTCTTTCTTGTATGATCTATCTATGACACTAAGGATAATTGGGTTCCATCGCAGAATGCTACAAAAAATGATCCAATAAAGGTCAAGGATGTAACATCCTAGGTAAATAAAGAATATGAAATTTTTATATTTATTAAAATTCATGGATTAAATATTAATTTTAAAATAAAGGGGGTTTTATGTCGGATAGCATACTCAACCTGCAACAACAGGTTTTTTGGAAATCTTACGTCTCTCACAACGATGTGTTATACTGAAAAATAATAATAATATATTATTATTTTAAATGGTAGTTAACACATAACTTTTGTAATAGAAGGAAGTAACAGAACATACTAAAATATGATTATACATGTTTTTTAAATTTCATTACATTTATTCAATAAATTTTAGAGGCTTGAAATAATAATGAATATTATTTTAATCATAAAATATACTAATATTATTTAGAAGGTCGTTTTACCACCTTTTGATGGGGAGCGCTTTTTAAATCTAGTTCTTGTCACCTTTATATGTTGTATTTGACAAAATGAAAATTTTTCTTTTGGAAGAGGGAAAAAAAATACTTTGAATTGAATTTTGGTATTTTTTGATAAACATCATATTTTAATGAATAGTTAAAAATATTGAATTTTAATTCAAAACTGCCTTTTAATCTAATTAATTTTTATAGTTATATAGTAATATTAATTTTTTTATAGTGTAATTAGATTATATTTTTACCATTTAATCCTATGTTTTTCATTGGATGTAATTTCAATTTTAAATTGGACATAAATACATGTGAATCATTTGGTAGTTTTTACTTCTTAAAAACACGCTTTTTGATTTTGACAATGGGAATTAATTTCAAATTAAATTCTAACAAATCAGTGTTTTGAATTTGGAAAAATGGATTCTATAGTTAGAATAAGGAAGATCAATTTGTGTAAATAGTTTCCTTCTATTTTGAGACATTATGAATAGTAAATTTAGTAATTATTTTATTTCCTATGGTTATAGGGTAAATATTGTAAATATGGGTAAAAAATAATATTACAATAATATTATATGACCCAAAAACGTGTCCAAATCCTATTAGATGATATTTTTACAACAATGGGAATCATTGGGTCTATTTTGGGACCTCATGGAGCCACTTTAATGTGAAAAATACATTTTATTGGAATTAATTTGAAGTAATGAAAAATGTAACATAAACATGTTTTTGTACTAAATAAATTTTAATATGGGGTTATATAAGTGTTATATTTGACTATAAATAGAAATAAAAAAATAGAAAATATTTCCTATATCATGGTATTTTATTTATAATATTTATACATCAAATACATAAATATATTTTTGACACAATGATGATGTAGTGATGACCTTATTAAAGAACTCTTTAAATAAATGAGATTATAAATATTAAAATAAATTTATTTTAAAACTTTATATTCCATAAACAAATTTTATGGATTATTATTACTTTTTATCTTTAATTAACTATGTTTGATTCAAAATAATCATGTTTTTGTGCATTTGTAAAGTCGTTATATAAATAGTATAAAAATTGACATAAATGAGTTTTTAAAACAATAACTATTTTATTAAATGATATAATAGTCCTAAAAATATAATATTCTGAAAAATGGATTATATAATGTTGAAAATTTAATTATTGAACAACTTGAGGTTGTATTGGAATTTTATAGTAACAATATTATCCATATTGTATGAATATACAAGAAGACATGGTAAGAGTTAAATATGTAAACTAAGTGTTAAAGCTAAATGATAAGGTTATATTTTTTACCTAGACTTATTTAAAAGCTATTGGTTGAGAGTTTTTTGACCTAAAATAATATTATGTTTAAAATAAATGACTTTGGGACCTCTGGAAACCGAAAATCATTTTATAATAAAATAATTATTCAAAATATTCCTAAAGTGCCCCCTCCCTCTTTTAAAAGGGAATCACCTCTATCCCTTACTTACACCTCTCAGGCCCCTTGGATCACCTATTATCTTCCCAAATAATGTCCTAAAATCCATATCTTAGTCTTATAAGCCTTACTATGAGAATAAGTCAATTAAATACAGCCTATTAGCTTAAATCAAAAGGAGTTACCCGATTTGAGGTAATGTCTTCTCCCAAGCTTATTTCATTTATATTACCTTCTATAACCACCTAATCTATTTTTATTCAATTATTTTATAAAAAACCATTATATTAAATATACTAGGATGTTTTTATTCAATTTAATATACCTAAAAACACACACAAATCCATCTAATTGATTTAGAACATATTGTTTATGTGGATGGTGAACTACTCCCTCACGAAATGATGATTGTTCAATTATATCATACCACCTAACATGGTGGCCATTATGATGGAACTATATTTATATATGAAATATATAATATTAATATTGTCTCTATGCTTATATTTTTTTATTTAAATCATACCACTTATGCTTTTCATGATGTGTAAATTTGATAATTTAATTTAGGAAGTGCGGACTCCCGCCCCATCAAGTGATATGAATCATTCATGCCATACATGGAATGTAAATATGATGTAATTAATGAAAATATGTAATGTATAGAAAATATTACATTATACTATAATTTTAATATACCTATGTATCATTTAGCTTTCATTCCTTTAAATATGAAAAAGAAATGAATGTAGCGTTCATGCATACGTACGACTTACCGTCTCCATGAACGGTGAATTTCATTTTCTTTCTCCAATTGTTATAGGCTATTATAATTACATATATACAAGATATATATGATATCTAAATCATGAATATAATTTGGTATATAATGTACTTTTGACCACATTGGCAATTTTTAATTATAACAAGTTCATTTTCGACTCAAGTACCCAATATCAAAAAAACGGTATATATTAACATAAATTATTATGAAATTTTAATAACATGGAAATAAGTGTAATAAATGGAATAATAAACATTAAAATCGTTTTGAAGAAAGTAGAAATTATCTTATGTTTATTTTTCATGAATAACAAGAAACATTCGTGATGAGTCAGATGCAAGGTGTTGGACTTCATCCCAATCTTCCTTCATTGAGGTATATTTTGATAATATAAACATTATTATTTTATACAATGTATAATAAAAAAAATGGAAATTTAATTTCATTTAATGGGAATATTTTTTTATATAAAGTGTTTTACTGAATGAAAAATGGAATATTTTGACTAATGCGGTGACAACAACCTCTCTACCGCGATGACCGTTATTTGATATTTGAGTTCCTCTATAAGCCTTAATTTATTCAAAAGGAAAAGAAATGACTTATTCCTATTTGGTTGTTTTGGTATTGAAAATGGTTTCTGAATTGGATTTGGTATTTCAATATCTTGAAATAATTTCTTGTGCTTAAAAATGAAATGTTATTTGTGAAATGTTGATATTTCCAATATTTTATGTGTTATTATTATATAATGGTACATGTATAGTTGATGGGTGGATACATGATAAAGAAATTATTGGTGGTTTAGTGATAATACAAATTATGTGTGGTTCCATGATAAACCAAGGATGGATTCTAAAGTTATAACCTCCAATGCATGAGGTATGGAAGTCGACCGTTTGGCTATTTCATTTAGTGATATGTGTAGAAGTCGACCATATGGTTATTTCATTTAAGTGTGTTTATATCCCAAGATACCTTTATCTATTATATTTTTACTTGCATATGATTTATGGTAATCGTTTGGTTAAAAACGGTTTATAACGAATTTTTATTTAGTGAAGTATATTTATTACATATTAAAGGTGAAAAGTGTTACATTTTTATAAAGTATTCATGGTATTCATGTTATCTTTATACAAATATTTTTCGTTCTTTATGTATCCCATATTGAGATTTTTATGGTAATCCCATGTTTTAAATTTTTTTCATAGGACATAAGGAAGAATAGATTCATGGATGGGATCAAGTAAAAGTTATGCTGTTAAAACATGAAACAATGTCATGTTTTGTTTTAAATAGTTTTTAATTTTTTTTAAAAGAATGTATAGTGAGTATATGATTTTACCTGTAATATTAATATTGTTATTTAAATGTTATGGCATAATTATATAAATCTGTAAACCTGAAATGATCCTCAATGTCAAATTATTGACATAACTCAATATTGAGTAATTTTGAAGGATGGGGCCTTATTGTAGGTATAAGTGGTTAGTTTAGATAACATTAATAGTTAGAATATTGTTAATAGAATATCCATAAAATATTTTTACTTTAAGGTCAAATTGAAATGATATAGTATTAGAAGATTACCACTTGTCATCGCCTAAGATATTTTTTTTGAATGGTTTTCCAGGGAGGAAAAAAGGCAACTATGCAGGGCAGGCATACAGAGGGAGACGACCTTCCAAATTAGCATCCTGAGATGGAAAAAATCATAATTGAACTATTTTTGCAGTGATGGCTCAGTTGAATCATGTGATAAATAGTGGTTGTGTTTAAAGATCATATTTTTATATATTTTAAAATCAGAGTGGAACCTGAAATTTGCTTAAGGATTGATTTTAAATATTAAAAGAAAAGAAACTATATGGAAGGTATAGTAAGAGAGAATTTTGGTTTCAAAAAATTTCATTCCTTGGAAATATTGTTTCTAAATTTGGAATAATTGTTGACCCTTCTAAAATAAAAGTTTTTGACGAGTGGGAAAGACCTAACAATATCATAATGAATCCTAGTTTTCATAGATTAGAGGGTTATTATCGAAGGTTTGTTGAAAACTTTTCTCTGTTATCTAGCCCACTAACTATGTTAGCATATAAGTGATTTATTTTTATCTAGACAATAGAATGTGATGATTGTTTTAAGTTAATGAAAAAAAGAATGGTAAATGCTCTAGTTTTGTCCTTGAATTTCAGAAATGATGAATTTGTTATCTATATTGACACATTATTGAAAGGACATGGATGTGTTCTAATTTAAACCCATTATGTAATTTCTTATAATTCACCTTAGTTGAAACATCATGGGATAAATTACCCTACACAATGATTTGGAATTATCTTCTGTACTTTTTGTATTAAAAATTTAGAGGCATCTTTTGTATGGCGTAAAGTGTGTAATAAATACTGATTACAAAAGTTGTAAGTTTATACTCACTCTAAAAGAATTAAACATGAGATAGAGGATATTTCTATAATTAATCAAGGATTATTATTTCACGACCCATTACCATTCGGGAAAGGAAAATAATGTGGTTGACAACATTGAGTCGAAAGAAAAATGCAACATTACCCATGCTATGTTTGGAATGAGATCCTTCGGTTTCTGATCTAATGAATTTTTTATTAGAGGTTGTTGGTGTAGAGAATTATTCTGTTTTATTTTAGGTGGAAAAGAAATAATTTCTTTTTGATAGAATTAAGAAAGTGAAAAAAATATAGAAAGTTTCAGAAAAAGGTTGAATTGGTTCAGAAGGGTATGTTACCTGAATTTATAATTGATAAAAACTATGTTTTGAGTTTTGGAACGAGATTATGTGTGCTTTGTGATTCCCAGTTGAAGAAAGTGTTTTTATGTGAAGCTCATAGTTCTCTATTTTTTTATCTTGGTTTTACTAAGATGTTCATAGATCTTCAGGAGTATTTCTTGTGGGATGCAATGAAAATAGATATTACTGAATTTACTGTGAAGTGTTTGATTTTTCAGTACGTAAAATCATAGTAGTAGTTACTGAAAGGGATGATTCTGCCTTTTCCAATTCAATAGTGGAAATGAGAATATGTGTACATTGATTTTGCAGTGGGGTTACTAAAAACTCCTTGATGCAATAATGAAATATGGGTTATTTTTGATAGATTTATTAAATTTTCTCATTTTATCCTATTATAGATACTCTATCTATAGATCGATAGTATCAGTTGTATATTAAATAGATAGTCAGGTTATATAGAGTTCCACTCTCTGCTGTATATTATGATGATCCCAAGATCACGTCTAACATTTTGAAAGGCTTTCAAAAGACAATGAGAACAGAATTAAATTTTAGTACAACTTTTTATCCTCAATCAGAGGGGTAGTTATAATGAACAATTTAGACCATCAAGGATATTCTACAGGCTTTTCCAATATATTATCCGGGAATTTGGGACAAAATTCTTTCTTTGGTTGAGTTTTCTTATAATAACAGTATTCATTACAATATACCAATGGCACCATTTGAAGATTTATATGGAAAGCGGTGTCTAACTCCAACTGTTTGAGAAGAAGTTGGTGAAAGAAAGTTGATGGGATCAGAATTATTAGAAGTAATGGATGAAAAAGTTTAGTTGATTTAGAAGCACATGAAAACATCTTAAAGAAGGCAATAAAGTTATGTGGATAACTAAATGAAGGATCTTTCTTTCGAGGTAGGTAACCATGTCTTTCTCAAATTTTCTCCAGAGAAAAGTGTGATGTGTTTTTATAAGAAGGGAAAGCTGATTCTAAGGTTCATTGGACCCTATGAAATCATGGAGAAAGTTGGATCAGTTGCGTACATAGTATATTTACCTAAAATTATATTTCATGTACACATTTTTTTTCATGTTTCAATTTTGTGAAAGTATATGCTAAATCCATCTCATGTTTTGAGTCCAGAGTTGGTTTAGTTGGAAGAGAATCTTTCATATGAAGAACACGTAGTCCAGATTCCAGACTGAAGAGAGCATGTGTTAAAGAATAAGGTAATTAATCATGTAAAAGTTTTGTGGAAAGCCTATATGGTTGAAGATTCAAAGTGGGAATCTGAAAATAAAAACACCATTAATATGATAAGTGAATAGAATTTAAAGGATGCAATTCCAAAAAGTGGGGAAGGATATAACATCCTAGGTAAATAAAGAATTTGACATTTTCATATTTATTAATTTTTTTAATTAAATATTAATTTATGATAAAGGGAATGTTTTGTCTGATAGAATACTCTACCCACAATAATGGGTTTCTCTAAAATATTATATTTCACATAATGTTGAGTTATACCAAAAAATAATATAATAATATTATTATTTAAAATGGTAGTTAACGCATATTTGTTGTATTGGAGGGAATTAATAGAACTAAATAAAATATGATTATACATGTTTTATAAAATGTCTTTACATTTATTGAAAAAATTTTACAGTCTTAATATAAGAATGAATATGATTTTAAGTATTAAACACTCTAATATTCTTTAAAATTCCATTTTACCACCTTTTGATAGTGATCCATTTTTAAATCAAAATTTTTTCACTTTTATATTTACTATTTGAAAAAATTAAATTCTTATTTAGAATAAAGAAATAAAAATTTTATTTGGATGAAATTTTGGTATTTTTATAATAAAGTTCATTATTCAGTGAATAGTGAAAAATATTTCATTTTAATTCAAAGCTTTCTTTTAATATAAATTATTTATATAGCTATATTATACTTTTGATTAGTTTTAATGTGTAAATGGATTATATTTTTTTCATTTAATCCAAAGTTGGTCATTGGAAGTAATTTCCATTTTAAATTTGACTAATATACATGTCAATATTTTGATGGTTTTTCAATAAAAACATGCTTTTTTTAATAACAGGAATTGAATTCAAATTAATTTCTAAAAATTCTGTGTATTGAATTTAGAAAAGTGGATTATATATTTTGAATCAGGATTTCCAAATTGTAAAAATAGGTACCTTTTATTTTTAGACATTATCAATAGTAACTTTTGTAATTATTTTATTTACCACTATTAAAGGGTAAATCTGGTAAATAAGGGTAAGAAATAATAATATAGTAATATTTAACTACCCAAACACGTGTCCTGATCCTACATGATGAGATATTTCAGACCATGGGAGTCTTTTGGTCAATTTTGGGACCCCATGAAGCCACTTTGATGTGAAAATCACTTTTTATAAGAAATAATTTAAAGTAAAGAAAAATATAACATAAACATGTTTGTTTATAAAAAATTATTATATGGGGACATTTATGTGATCTATTCGACTATAAATATTCATTAGAATGATAAAAATATTTTTTACATCGTGGTATTTTATTTAAAATTTTTAGACATCAAATAAATAAATATATTTATGACACAATGATGATGTAGTGATTACCTTATTAATAAATGATTAAAATAAATGAGATTATATATACTAAAATAAGTTTATTTTAAATATTTTTATCCCATCCACGAAATTTATGGATGAGTAATACAATTTATAGTTTAATTAATGAACTATTTTTTAAATGATCAAGTTATAGAATTTTTATACTGTCGTGATTTGAATAGTATAAAAATTGACATAAATGAGTTTAAAAAAAATACCATTTTATTAAATGATATAATAGTCATAAAAATATAATATTATTAAAAATGAAATAGATAATGTTGGAAATGTAAACAATGAACAAATTTAGGTTTTATTTGAATTTTATAGAAACTATATTAAACATATAATATGAATATACAAGGAGACCTCGTAAGAATTAAATTATTTAACTAAGGGTAAATGATAAAAGACAAGGTTACATTTGTCGTCTAGACTTTTATAAACCTATTGGTTTAGATTTTTTAGACCCAAAAGAATATAATCCTTGAAAAAAATTACATTGGGACTTTTTAAACCGAAAATTATTTTATAGTTAAATAATACTTCCAAATTTTCCAAAAGTGCCCATCCTCCATCTTATAATAGGGCATCACCTCTAACCCTTACTCACACCACCAAAACCCCTTTTATCATCCCTAATCTTATTAAATAATCTCCAAACTTCTCATCCTTTCTCCTAGATAACTTAACATTTTCATGAGAAAAATCAAGAATGCTGTTATTTTTAAATCAAAAAGAGTTACCAGATTTGAGGTAATGTCTTCTCTCAAGCTTCTTTCATTTGTTTCTCTTCTCCAACCAAATAAACACTTTTTATTAAATTATTTTATAAAAAAATAGTATATTAAATATAACAGGATGTTTTTATTCCTATTAATATACACACAATCACACACACCTTCATCTAATGGATTTAAATCATATTGTTTCATTGGACGACGAACTACAGCCTCACGAAACAATGATTGTTCAATTATCTACTACCACCACTCATGGTAACTATTATGATGGAAATATATTTAAATATGATATATATTTTATTTATATTGTCTATATTATTCTTTTTTTATTTAAATCATACATTTATGTTTTTCATGATTTGTAAATATGATAATTTCATTTGAAGACGTGTGCATTATAGCCCACTCAAAGTGTAATGACTCGTTCATTCAATACATTGAAAATAAAATTAACTGCATTAATAAACATATATAATTTATATAAAATATTATACAATAATGTAATTATAATATACCTGGGTATCATTTAATTTTCATTCTATTAAATCTGTAAAAAAAATTATAGTAGCGTTTACGCGTACGTACGGCTTACTGTCTCCATGAACAGTAAATTTTATTTATTATCTCCAAAAGTTATGGACTATTATAAATACATATATAATTGATATATATGATATATATGATATCTAAATCATGATTATCATTCTATAGATAATAAAATTTTGACCACATGGACAATTTCGAATTATAACATATTTATTTTTGATGTAATTACCTAATATCGACAAAATGACTAATATTAACTTAAATAATTAAAAAATATTTATAACATGGTAATAAGTGATAAAAAATAAATAAGAAAAGTGAAAAAAGTTTTGGATATAGTAGAAATTAACTTATATTTATTATTCAGGAAGAACATGGAACATACGTGCTGAGTCAGACATAATGTAAGGGACTTCATCTCAATCTCCTTTCATTGAGGCATATTTCGATAATATACAAATAATTTTCAACATGGTATATAATAAAACCATTTTACTTTTATTTTCATTCACGGTGAATATTTTTTCTATTAAGTGTATTACTGAACAAAAAATAATAATTTTTTAATGAATGCAGTGACAACGACCACTCCACCACTGTAACCATTATTTGATATTTGGATTCCACTATATGCCTTAAATTTTTCAAAAGGAGAAGAAATATTGTGTTCCATAATTTTTTGTTTTGGTATTTATTTATTTTAAATGGATTGAGTATTTCAATTTCTTGAAATTGTTTATTGTGATTGCAAATGAACTATTATAATTGAAATGTTGATATTTTCAATATTTTATGTTTTATGATTATATAATGGAATTTTCACATTTGATGGGTGGTTATGTGATAAAACAATGATGTGTGGTTTCATGATAAACCAAATGACAGGTTTTTCCATGATAAATCATGGATTTTTGGTTACGTTATAACCTCTAATGCATTGGATATGGAATTCGGTCGTATAACTATTCCATTTAATGATATGTGTGTAATTCGATCGTACGGTTATTCCATTGATGTTTTTAATGTCCCAAGTTACCATTATATGCAATATGATGCTTTATATGGAATTTATGGTCATTTGTTTGTTACAAAAATTGTATGTAATGAGTTTATATTTAGTGAAGTATATTTAATACTTCTAAAGGTGAAAAATATTATTTTTTGATAATGTATTCATGGTTCTCATGTTATCCCAAGACTAAAAGTTTTCATTATTTATGTATCCATTACTGAAATTTTTATGCTCATTCTATGTTTTGAAAAAAATTTCACAGGACATATGGAATAATATAGTCAAGGATGGGACCAAGGAGATGTTATGTTGTTAAAACATGAAATGATGTCATGTTTCGTTTTAAAGAGTTATTTGGATTATTAAAAAAATGGATATTGAGTAGAGTTTTATACTTGTAATATTTATATTTTTATATAATATTTATAGCCTAATTCTAAAGTAATCTATATCTAAAAATACACTTAATGTCAAATTCTTGAGTTAACTTAAGATTATGTAATGCTTAAGGTTGGGGCCTTTAAAAGGATCCCACTCATATGTCTTCAAAATACTACTATTACATTAAAAACAACTAATTACATTAATAATAGGTCATGAAAATGTAGTCTATCTTGTATTCCATTCCTGGTATATCCATATCTCAAACATGGTCCTTGTGATAACCCATCTTATGGTCAACATTCGACATTCACTTCACCTCGATCCCCTGATAGATATAGTCTTTGATTCTTGAGGGTGGATTTTCCTCCTAGATACTCAAATTTCATTCCATATTTATATATATAAAAAAGAATTATCTCACATAAAATTATAGGGTACTACGATAATGGAATAAACTATATCCAAATCATCTTCTATTTAATAGGAAATGAAACTTTCAAATGTGTGTACGGAGGACTACCGCCTCTCAAACTTATAGAAATAATTTTCCATCAATACCTCTTATATTAAAATATGAATTGGCTATATTAAATATATATATATAAATATTATAAATTTTATAATTATAATTAATGATTTAAAATATCACACATACCGTCTTACTTTCCATTCATACTAAAATATGACAATGGTGCTCGTGTGTACATAGGACTACCATTTCGTGAAGCGATGCAATTATTTTTTCACTTACGAATTACATAGATGGCAATAAGGATAAATTTAATGAATATATGAGAGATTTATATTAAATTATATAATTTATTATAAATTAATATGTCATAAAATATCTTACCCTTTCAACTGTTGAAGAAATTATATCATTACACTTTTATATGTGCAACTTACCTTCTCGACGAAGTGATGTGATGCATTTTTCCTGCGCAACAATCAAAAAAATTCTATCAATATATCTAATGAGATAATAATATATTTAAAAAATTATTATGATATTTTATGTTTTTCATTTATATCATATGTACATGAACCAAAAATCTCAAGATAAAATATGCATGAAAAAACATGAGAATTTGAATCCGAAATAATGTAAATAATAGAATATTTTTTATGTAAGGGTGGTAAAATAATATTAGTGGATCATATATTATGTAATTCATATAATTATGTTTATATTATAAATTAATATAACTATTTAAACCATATTATGGATGGAAAATGCATGATGTACTAAACAAAAGAATGAGGAAAGTGATTTCGTATAAATTTCAATTTCTTTGGGACATATTTATTAATATACACCTATTAACTTTTATGTTATGAATATAATAACACATTGATTTTTTTAAACTATTTCCTATTTATTCATAAGGATCAATATTTTGTTTCATGTTTATCTTTTATGGGATTATAATTTATAAAACTCCAAAAAAGTTTTAAAATTGTTGTATAATCTCCCTCTATTTTTTTATTGTTTAAATTCTCTTGAAAAAATTTATTTCATGTGATCATTTTACATTGGAAACAAATTATATCTTAAATATAAATATTATGCCATAATGTTTATGATTATTTCCAAAAAACTATACCATTTTTATATATGGTGTTTACATTGAATTCAATATGATTAATTATGGAAATACTGATAAATCAGCATCCTTTAATCAATATAAATATTTGATGTTATGTAATTTTGATTCATGAATTAAATTGATTTTTTGAAATATTATGAATACTTTTGAAATAAATTTATAGGTGGTTCCTAGTTGAAGATAACCCCAAGATACATTGACAGATCACATAAATCAAATCGGTTGGCCAAATCAGAAAGAGTTTTACACAAAGTTTTAAATTTTTTATGAATAGTTTTGATAGAAGATATATAATGATTCTAGATATCATGAAATATAATAATTAAAAATTTCATTCCTTTTGAGTATATATATTGTAATAATCCACTATATTTTCTCAGTGATATTATATATGGATTAATTTCATTGTTATATTTCTTATTAAATGAAATGTTTATTTAGATATTTACATTTTTATATTAAATATTTATTATCCTATTATTATAGTAATTTTATTGATTTAATGGAATCTATGTTAAGATATTTATTTTTCCATATTGATTATTTTTTTTATTAATGATATCTTCTACTGTATTTGACCCTTAATGAGAAATTTAGATCACTGTTATATCCTTTTCATTCCCTCAGATATATAGAAGAATTCATAGAATTAGTTACAGGATGAAAATTGTTTACCATTTCTATCATTTATATTTTACTTACCTATATAAAATAGTCACCAAGTACGTATCTTTTTTTGAAAAACATATAAACTAACAGGTCCTTCAGTATTTGAACCCTTGTATCAATTCTAATAAAATAAATTAGGCTCTAGATCTCAGTTTCTGGATACAAGGTTGTTGCAATTGGTATCATAGGATTTTTAATACAATCCTTATGAACTATATTAAGTAAAACAAATATTATAGAACATTATCCTATAATAGACATTAAGGATAATAATAAAAGAAAATCCTTATGTTTTATTATGGAATATATTGTGGTTTTTTCTTCAAATACATCCCTTTCTGTATACTAGAGGTTTCCATGGATGAGTCGAAGATTTAACAAGGTATAATAAAAACATAAAAGGTGCATCAGGGTTGACTCAATCAATAACCAGTGCACGACAATGATAATTACTATACACCTTATTTGACAAACTTGTGGTATATTCTCAAGATAATTCACATTTTCATTAGAGTCCATTTTGTTGGATTTGAAAATAATGATATCCCCAAAGAAATAAGGTTTATAATTCTATGATTATTGATGAATAAATTATTTAAATCCATTTTATTTGATACATCATAATTAGAATTAAAAATTAGGATTTAAAATTAATAATTTTAGTTTCTAATCCATTATATTCAATTATTTAAAAATGGAGCATGGAAGGATGTAGGGTATAAAAACTCATGTCCAATTTAGATATTTATATACATTATAGGCCAATACAGCTAGTACTAGAACCAATAAAATCATGGCTATATTAGGAAATCATAACCGGGTTCTAAAAAATATCCCTACTCAAATGCATCATCCAATTCCACAACATTATTCACCTATGTTAGATTACTTCTTGGGAAACTGGTACCCACCATTTGGCATGACAACCAGTATTATTCTTGAATAGTAATGAATCAAATATCTTGATAATATATTTATAGCCTTGGGATGTAATGAAACGAAAAATGTTAAACCTACAGGGTATTGTCTCAAAAAATGATGATTAATGGTCCCTGTTTATCGAGAATACTAGGGATTAATAATAAATTAAACTCATGGAACAAAACAATTTTATGGAGACCTTAATTAAAATATATTTTTATTTTTAGTAAAAATATATTATAAAGATAATGGTCTTAATGTGAATGAAAAATGAATAATAATTTAGAGATCATTTTGAGGAAAAAGTTATAGAGATATACAAGTATGTTATGAATTACATGTGTAATATAGAATGAGAAACATTCAATTTTATTTAAGGTCTTAATCCATGTCAATAGAGTGTATTGGTCCCTCAATCCTTTTCATCATAGGATAAAAAATTTTATTGATCCACCAAAATGGAGATGGTATTCTCAATATAATAAATGTCTTATGGAAATTAAGAAAATAAGAGGTCGAATGATCACCATGGAAATGGAAAAGCATCAAATAATAAGAATTGAATGAAGAAATATCCATCTAGTAAAAATGTGGAATGAATCATCATAGGGAATTATTGAAGGGATTGATAGTTTTTTATAAGTTTATATATAATGTTCATCAGGCTAAAGAATCAAAAGAGAAGAAATAAAACACTCATATTCAGTGTTACAGCTATAATGAGATGGAGTACTATGAAAAATAATTCTGAAATCATCATCTTATTCAACTACATAAGAGGTCAAAGGGATAAGAGAATGACAATGCGATAAAACAATCTATGGTGGAAGTACCCAATAATTTATGTGAGGGTACATTAATAGTAACTTCAAATTTAGATACTTCTATTTTTTATTCTAGATCCTACCATTAATTTATATCTTCCATGTTATTCCTAAAAATTTGATATTTCACTGTAATTTAAGAATGGAGTTTTCTGTCAAAAATCCTAGAAGAAGTCTCATTATAACAAGGATGTTTCAAGTAGTCTGCATTATGACTCCTAAATGTGATTCATTTTCTAACCTTATTATTATGCCTATAATTTAATTATGTATAATCTTTGGTATGCATTAGATTTAAAAATATGATGAGATAATATATCTGAATAATTATAAAATAAAAATTCATGATAAAGATATAGATATCCTCATCATTATAGGAGACACATCCTCATCTAAGACATCTATATATCCACCCTTATAGCCCTACTAAATAAGATTCTTAGTGTATAATAGTAGAAAAAATATACTAATAGTGATTTTTATAATCAAATTAAGGATATACCTATAGTACATAAATACATTGATGTATTTCCTAATGGATAACCTTTAAATAATCCAATTTTTTAAGTTGATTTTTTTATTGATTTAGTTCTTTATATAATATTAATAACAAAAACTCTCTATAGAATATGCACTGTGGAATTTGTTGAGTAGATGGAAAAAACATATAATTTTTTTGATTAGGGATTTATTCTCCCTAGTGTATAACCATGGATAATGCGGGTTCTATTCACTACAAAAAAGGATTAATCCTTGAGGGTGTCTATTTTTTATAGGAAAATTTATTCTATTTAAATAACAATATAGTATTATTTCCAGAATATTGATTACTTATTTGATGAATATCAAGCATCCCACTATTTCTATAAGATATAAAATTATTCTTGTATCCCACATTTCACATAAATATTTAATTGCTTCTGAATACATATTTCCAAACAAGGTAATGACGTATTTAGTGATTAGTAATTCTATTTGGATTGAATAATTCACCCTCTTTTTATGTATATAATGAATAAATTATATAAGGAATAACTTGATGATTTTTTTGTATTATTAATTCATGGTATCTTAATATATTATAAAGTCTATGTGTACTATGATAATAATGGGAATATCATTCTTAATATTTCATAGGGGAGAGATTAATATGGGAAATTTAGTATGTGAGATTTCTAACTTCAACAAATTTTATTTCATAGATATATTATCTTCATATATGGAATACCTATTTATCCTTCCCTAAAAAAATGAGATCAAGTAATTTCCTACTCAAAAAAAAGTGGTATGAAATTTCATTGGTTGGAAAGTTAATATTAGTGATCAAATCAGACTTTTTATAGATTGGATAAAAAATTAACCATGTATACACTTATTGGGGTTATTTTTTTGGATAATTGAATGCGAATATTATTTTGATGAACAGAAGGTGGTATTATTCAATTATATTATTTTCAATCTACCATCAAGAAATGATATATTTTTTATATATAGTGATACATTGATGAAGGGAAATGGGTGTGTCTTAATGAAAATTGATAAAGTTATTTCATTTGAATTAAGGCAATTGAAGAATCACGAATAGTACTATCTAACCCTTGAAATTGAGTAGGTTTGTATAATATGTCCATTAATGAAATATATTCATAGTATTTATGGTAGTATATATATGATATACACTAATCATAAAACCTTAAAATAAATCTTTTCACATATGGATCTCTATATGAGACAAAGGTGATTAATCGAGCTACTCATGGATTATGAATGATTGATACACTACCACCTAAGGAATAAAAATAAGGTAGAGGATGTATTGAGTAGGAAAGACCAAGTACTTATGAACCAAATGATTATTGAGAGGGATAATATATTCATCGATATAGTAATTAATCATATGCTAATTATTACAAAAGAGGTTACATAACTCATTTTTGTACATGATTGTGAACTAATCATTATTAGAAAATATAAGAATTTCTCAATATGCTGATGAGAACTCTCATTAAAAAATGAATGTGTTCAATGATGGGAAATTATAAGACATATTTTGTAAATATGGTGTTATGAAATTTGGAAATAGATTATGTATTTTAACTATACCTGAGTGAAAAATGTAATTATTGGATGATGATCATAGATTAAATTTCTATATACAACCTAGTAGCACACAGATATAAAGTGATTTGAGGGATCAATTTTTTTCTGATGGAATGAAGTAGAAAATTTCTGATTATATGTCTAGATGTTTTGTTTTTTAATAATTTAATGTTGTGTGACAACATCCTATAAGATTCATGAAAACTCTTCAAATTACTATGTGGAAATTAGATGAAATTACTATATACATTATCACAGGACTACCAAATAATCCTAGTAAGAGTCATGTGATATGGGTTATCATTGATTTCATGACCAAATAGGTTCATTTAATTCAAATAAAACTACATGTACCTCTTAAAAAACTCAAAATGAGATATATTAATAAAAATTTGAAGAGCTCACGGTTTACATATTTGGATAATGTCAATTCAGGGTCCTGAGTTTATATCGATGTTTTAAAAAAATATTCATAAGGATATTCATATCAAAATTTATTTTAGAATATCCTACATTTCTTGAAATGATGGATAATCTGAAAGGATTATTCAAACATTAAAATACTTATTTATCTCACTCTCACCTAACATTCAATTTATATGGGATTATCATTTACCTTTGTTATATTTTTCTAATAACATTAGTTTAAATTTAACTATCCAAATGATATTTTATAAAGAATTATATGTAATGAGATGTTTTACCCAAACATATTGGGATAAATTTGGGGAATGGATACATACCGGTCTATAAACTGATTGAGGGATAATAAGAAATAAAAATTACATTCATGATCATATTAAAGAATCTCAATGTTGGAAAAAGGGTTATGCTGACAATCAGAGGAAGGATTTGTATTTATAAGCTGAAGATCATGTTTTCTAGATCGTGACTTTATAGAAGTGTGTCATAATATTTGGAAGGAAATGGAAACTAATCTGCAGGTACAATGAACCCTTTAAAATAATTAAAATAATTAGGGATATGACTTATCATTTGGAAATGTCCCCAAGTCACTCAAAATTACATGATGTGTTCAATATATCATTACTAAAGAAGTTAATACTAGACCCAATACATGTGATCACCTATGATGAAATATAATTTAAACATAACATATCATTACATAAAAAAACATCATGATTCATGATGAAAGAGATTAATTGTTGAGGAATAAAATGAGTCTATTTATTATGATACATTGAAGAAATCATAAAATTGAGTAGGAAACATGGGAAATAAAACATGATGTTAAGAAGAATGAGACCCATATTTTTAGAAGGTAATACCCATGAAATATATATGAAAAATTATTTTAGGAAGTAAGAATGTGAGACATTGATAATTTATGATTTATTTATTTTTAAAATAATTTAATATATTTTTTAGCTTGAGACACACACAACAACGAGTTAAAAAGAAACATGATACTATATAAAAAAGTTATTTAAACATTACCATTATAACATAGAGTTTATGTTTGTCGGTATGAATATTACTAAATATATTATGAATAACATTGTTATATATTTATTATAAATAGAGTAATAATCATTTGAATGTAAAAAAAATGGTTTCTGAAAAACTATATTTTTCACAAGAAAATGGTTTCTTGGTTTATTTTAATCCTATGATAAAATTAATTTTTCAAAATAGGGAACAATTATTTTATAAAATTATATTCATTTTTTAAATAATCATATCAAAAGCATATATGATTGATTTTTTTAGATTTTTCAAAAAGTCTTCATTTTTTAATGACTAGAAAAATTTTCAGAATTTTATTGAAAACTATCGTTTCATTTAAATAATTTAAGAAGATAAATTAAATTTTATATTTTTAAGAAAAACTTTTTTAATTTATATTATATTAAATAAAATTTTGGATAAGGAAATCAATTTCAGAATGAATTTTAAAAGGTAAGTTATATTTTTATGCACACTATATGAATGAACCCAAGGACTCGACCAAGTGACTACTGCCCCACATCCCAACCCCCTGCCAATTGGAATTAAAACCTTCTATACTTATGAAAATTTTCTCTTTGTAAACATTCTTTTTTGTTGTGTTTGTGAGTATAATTTTTAAATTCCATTCAACCACATCTATGAACTGAATTTTTAAAAATATATTTCAAATTTGGGATCATCGTAATTTATATTATCTAATGGCATCAACATAATTTTTTAACATTATTAATAGTAAAACCATTAAAAAATAATGACATTATTTAATGTAAAAATTTATTCTCTATAACGATAAACTTAAATGATAAGTGTTAAAATTACATAAAACTATTTCGAAAAACAATTTTATAGAAATATTTATATAATATTATATAAATAGTTCCATTATAACTCATTTTAGATCCATGGGTCATGATAAAATAATTTTTTTAGTTAATTCATTAAAAAAATACTTGTATGTCCTATCCACTATTTATAAAATTCCATCCCCTATACCACCCTCTTTATACGTCCCATGAAATTTGGTTCACCCAAGATATACCTTAATCAATTCCTTAATCCACTGACAACCTCATAGAGACCCTTTTTAATCATAAATCCATCATATTAATTCATTTTCTAAAAACCTAAATAGGATCCCTAGAGAAGAGGTAACGTTCTTAAATGGAAATTATTATCTTTTTTAAACTTCCACCTCATTAAAATTTTATTCAATCTGTATAATATAATACAAAATTATCTCCCACATATGGATTTTTTATTATGTTAATAAAATTACCTATATCCATCTACTGTAACATCAAATAGGAAATGAAATTGTTGATCATGTATACATTGAAATACAGACTTGTGAAGCATTAAAACTCAGTTTCCATATACACATCTTATGGTAAGATATAATGTTGGGTTTAATGTATATCTATAATATATATTATATTAATATATTTTTTTAATTAAAATATATTATAAATCTTATTAATTTCCATTCTTTTTGAAATATTATAATGTATTTTGTTTTGTACGGTAGACTACCACCTCATATTGCTATGTAATTAATTTTTGACATAGACATTACATGGAAGGTAATAAGGATAAATAAAATAAATATATGGTATATATATATGAAATGATAGAAAATATGGAATATAAATATATAATAATCATCCTTATACTTTCATCCTTTAAGGTTATGATAATGTCACTCGTATGTATGTACGACATACCACCTACTTAACGTGATACAACTCATTTTCGCTGAATAACCTATAGAAACAGTTCATATAATGTATATAATGAATAAATATGATATTTATAATATTATTATTATTTTCTATATGATCATTTTATATCTAATGTAGTATATCTGGATCTCTCATGGTAAAACATGTTTGACAAAAAAATTAAAGCAACACAAAAATGAATAAAATAATCGACTTTTATTAATAAACATGTGGTGAAATTTAATAATATGATCATATATTATATTATAAATAATAATATGGTTATATTAAAAATTAATAAATTTTTTAATACCATTATACATCGGGTTAAATTATTATCATCAAATGGAAAGCCTGATTTATGTGATTTCATCTAAATTTCTATTTCATTGAGATATATATGATAATATGAACTTATTCACATTTATCTGTTGTACATATAATCCCTTTTATGAATTTAAAATTAGTAACTATTTATTAAATATGGATGGTTTTTTGTTTCTTGAATTTTCTATAGGGTTTTATAATATATAATTTACAAAATTGGTAATGAAATTATTATTCAATCTCACATTCTTTGGGGTTGTTTTCATTCTCATAAAATAATAACTTTCATTTGAAAATTTTACAATGGACACTAAATTTATATATTATAGTTTAAATTATATTATTATTTACACATCATTACACAATTTTTACATACGAAGCATACATATAATGTTATTTTATTATATGGGGATGTTTTGATTAAAATATATACTTACCTCAATAAAGATATTTTTTGATTTACAATATTGATTTATGAATTAAACTAATTATTTTATATGTGTGGAATGATTTTTAAATGTATTTATGGTTGGTAAATGGTTATAGATTACCATCAATGCATCTATTTGTCTCATGAGATAAATAAGTTAGAAAAACCATCATGGTTTTTACCATTAGTTTAAAACTATCTAGTGAAATTCCATTATAGTATATGAATCATATTGAATGGGATAAAAATAACTAATAATGAATAATTTCATTCATTGAGAATTTATTTATTATTATTATCCATGATATTTATTTCAATGATATTATCTCTAGATAAATTGTTTTCATAGTTTATTTATTAAACAACATGTATTTTTAGTCATTTACTATCGCATATTAAATGTGACTTAACCAATTATAATATTCAAGTTATTGATTAAATGTAATTTTTTCAGTTATTTAAACTTCCCCCTTGATTATGTATTACTAATTCATGATAGATTCCATTTTATGTAAACCTTACTAATCATTTTACCTAAATATTATTTTGATTCCCTTCCCCAAGATATGGAGATTAGATAATTGAATTACTTCAAGGATTCCAAATGATTCTCATTAAAATGAATTTTATTTCATTTTTTAAGGTAAAATAGGTATCATGTAAGTATATAGTTATCTAAAACCACTAAAGTGATGGTTCCTTCAGGATTTTACCACATATATCGATGCCATTGTAACAAAATAAGCACTAGCTTTGGGATACCATATTCGGGTTTGTTACAATTCTTATTTTAAATTTTCTTCTAGAAGACTCAAAAATTAAATAATTATTTGTTTGAATGAATATTTTTCTTGTTTTGATGACACATAAGATATTATCTTTTATGGTGAATAAATAAGTCTAAACCAAAAATGAAAATTATAATGAAATGAAAATATTACGAATAGTTGTATTGTGGAATTAAAAGATAGATGATTTCTATAAGGACTGTCTTTTTTATGGGAACAAATATGAATTTTTATAATATTTTCATAAATATGGGACATTATGTTCTAATACTATTGCAGTTATAAACATTGATTAATTCTAAGGTACCAATATCAATCCTCCTACCAAAAACATTTCATAAATTCAAATAATTCCTCATTTGAAGCAAATATTTCATATTCAAATGATGAAAAATGGTTATTATGGCATATAGAAGAGCACATATCTAATGAAAATATACATAAACCTATATATTCACAATTTTATAATTTGTTTGATAAAAAATTCCAATATTTTTTAAGTTAATCTTGAAATAAAATACGAGACTATGTATGTATGGAATTAATCCATAATGGAGCCTTAGTAAACATAGTTCATAGACTCTTTTGTTGGTAGTTTACAAAATTTAACCACAAATATTTATGAATAAAAATATGTTATTAGGAGTTTGATTATTTATAGACTGTCAACAGGGAATGGATATTGATTTCTATCTTTCATCATTTATTGATGATTGAAAACATTAATAGGATATATGTGTTTTAAATTTTGATATATATAAGAAAGAGTATTTTATTTTACATTCTATGATAATGTACACCCTAAATAAAATTAATATATATGTAAACATATCTGTATATAGTGTTAAGGGTTTTAAGGAATGTGAAATTTGTCATTAAGAGACATTATACTATCAATTACATAATTTAAGATAGAATGTTTAAATGTTACATCAAATATTTTCATGAATTATTCATCATTAACATAGATTGAAAAAAATTAATGGTTTTGTTTAATATAACATTCACTGAAAAAAAATTATCAACTAACACATTTTATGACATTGTTAAATATACAGATTTCACATTTGGAGTAAAATGATGATTCAATCATCAAAAGAATAACTTGAAGAAATAGTATATCTTATTCGAACAAACTTATTATAGATATTTATAGGTAAAACATAAAATTGAGGTTATACATGATGAAAATGTAATATGTGATAGTTTTTTGTAAAATTGATTGATATTAATGGAAATGAGAAAATATGGATTTTAATTAATATTTTACCAAATATCCATGGGAATATTTTTGGACTTAACACCCACTATGAAAGGAAAGAGACCAAATTTACCTGTGGATTGTTAAACATTAAGAAAAAGTGAGGAGCTGAATTTTTTATATTATTTTCATGGTATTATTGTTACCAGTTGGTATACTTCAAAAATGAATAATTGTTTTTTACCCTGAGAGTTGGTAAATTATTTTTTTGAATTAATTTAATATTTTTTATATTTTCTCTTCACAAAACACTGAATATTGTTTTTTATAAAAGAATTATGTATCTCATATTTTATATGAAAGGCCAGGTTAACCTTATGCCACACGAAACACATACGTTAGCTTGTAGTATATAAAATACTATGTTTAGACTTAATTATATATAATACTGAGTCTCTTTGTCATTTTTTGTTACACACAAGGCTGAGTTTTACAGAACTACAACATACTATTAACAGTGTTATTAAAATTTTAGTAAAGCTACCACCTATCGAGAGGAAATGAAGAGATGAATATGATTATCTAAATTATGAATATATCATTTAACCATGTATATAAAATAAATAATATGGTGATCAATTAATATAAGTAAATGTAAAAAATATATGACAATAAATAGATTACATTTCTTGGAAAACTATTTTTCTTGGTACAAGAAAATTTTTTCTCAATAAATCAAACAAACCATTTTTGATTAATGAATTTTTTAAAAAAATTATATCTTATTTTTTCAATAAATATTTTTGAAACACATACAATATATTTGATGAAACCCCCAATGCAATAGGCCTAGATCAGATTAATTATTATATTACATTGTCATGGTTAGAAGGAATGAAATCCCATAGGTCTAATAAATTTAATATTCCTAGTATAAGATATTACATATATGATAGACATAATATATAAGGAAAGTAAAATAAAGCCTACCACAAGTAAAAAATTACAATCCTTGAAACTATTTCAAAGGATTCCTCTTTATAACATTTGGGAATGAAACATAATAAGGGTGATCTAAATTCTCATAAAGGGTATGAAAATATGAATAAATAGTGTATTTAAGAGAATAAATCAACATAGAATGGTATATAAGTGATAATACATTTCAATAAATTAACAAGATAAGGAATAATCAATATGGAAATGTATTAAACTAAATCACATGAAATTTAGTCAATAATATAGTAATGAAATGTATCTATATATTTTATCATATGAAAATATCATGGATAATAATAATAATAAATATAAAATATATGAAGGAAATTCTTATTTATTAGACATCATGTCTTAGGAACATGAAAACCTATAACATCATGACCATTCAAATTATGTTTTAAAACCATGGGTAGAACCTCAATTTTTTAATCTTATTTGTCTCATTAGAACCTATCAATGAATCTAGATAATGTATAATTTTTGGGCCCCACCCGTCACTACCTATCCAAACAATTCCTAATAATGATTTAATAAATAAATAATATGGCTTATCGAATAACTATATTGAGTAAAGAATATAAATTAATCAAAATTTCCTTAATTGAGGATAAGTAACTATGAGGTTTTTTGATGTTGAAAAATGGAAATACCATTGAAATATCATTTAAACATTATTGAAGAATGTAATAATTAAACACTCCAAAGTGTCCCATGCCTTATTGAAGAATTTTGAATTATAAAACCCATTAAGGAATAACATTAAATAAAAAATAAAATATCATGAGTGAAATTTGGTTCATGATATAACAGGTTAAATGGTATTATAAACACCATATAAATGTTATTTGGTTCATAACCAGAAATAAGTCTTAATCGAATGTAAATTGAGATGAAATCCCTTGATTTTTGGTAACATTAGAATTATAATCCCCACAAAATAAATAATTTCTAATGAATCATTAAATACCATCTATATAAATTTATTCATGATATAAAATATATTAGGGTAATTTTATACACCACACAAAATATGTGGGTGGTGAATATGACATTTATCTCAAAGATGTAAAAATTGATATGACAATATCTTACTTTGAGCCCAACATGTCATTTGAGTAATATATTCTTTAATAATAATTTTTTTAAATTATTTACTTTCTTAATAACATTTCTAATTTTTATTATTACTTTTAATTCAATTATTACAATGTCTTTTAAAATTATATAAGAAATTATGTTTAAGTTAGGTGTTCGTAACCAAATTCGGATCATGTGTCAAAATGAAATTTGTAGGTGATAAATTTTCAAAGGTGTAATTATATAAACATATCCATAATTATAATCATGAAATAATTAAAATATTTATTCATTAATTATACTTTTAAAATCAATTATAATGTATGGTTATGAAAAATGAACCAACTATATAAGTAATGTTCACACTTTTCAAGGATCGTTATAGATTAAAGGTACCATACTACATATATTCCCATAATAATTATTATATGATAAATAAAATTTCCGTTAATTATATTTAAATATATATATAATTATTTTGACGTAAAATGATTCACATTGCATTGAAGAGGTGGTAGTCCACACGCCCACAAATGACATTATCACCTTTTAAGTGTCTGAAATGTGTAATAAATATAATGATATATTATATTTAAATTTTTTTATTATTTAATTAATATAATATAATTTTCATTTTTTAAAATATTTTTAATTAAAAAAGTATTTAATACATTTATTTTATAGAGTGAATGCATCACATCGCTTTGAGGAGGTGGTAGTCCACACTTCAACAAAAATGATATCTTATTGAATCAAAATGAAGTGCATAAAGGAATGAACTAAAAAATAATTAAATAAGAATTATTATATTATAAATATCAAATTTATCATATAAAAATATTTTTTCCATCATAATTCCCACCATGATATGCAGTAAGGGAATAATTAACACTCTTCATTTGGTGAGGTGACAGTTCCTCACACAGCTAAATGACAAGTTCATTACCCATTAGATTCTAGTGTATATAAGTGATGGTTGAAAAATTAATATTAAAAATACCAATATATTAAGTATATATATTTTATTATATAATTATGTAATAATAATATTTTATGGGGTGTAGAATGAAAATAAAACAAAAGTTCTTTAGGAAGGATGTTACCTCTTCTTTGTGTAACTCCTTTTAGTTTGCACCTATGGGATTACTTGGATAGTTATTGGCCTAAATAAAGGGCTTTAGGATTAATTTAGTGATGTTATTATCCTATCTTATAATATTTTGGGGGAGAGAAATGAATTTAGTTTTTTGAAAAAGTTGTAGGGGTTAGTGCCTTTTTATAGTGGAGGAGTGACATTTTAGAAAAAAATTATAATGGAATTCCACCCACATTTTTCCCATAAAAAGTGGCTGTAAAAATTGAAAATATTATATAAATGATGTTATATTATATAAATATGAACCTTAAATGGATTTTGGATTATTTTATAAGTATTTTTTTCCCTTTCGGTTTAATATTTAGTTCTTCGTAAAGATAATTTTCCAATTAATCATTGTAATAAATTTTAATCACTTTCACTAATATTTTTGAATAATAAATAAGATTAACTTATTATAAATTATGAAATGTTTTGATTCCAAATATGGAAACCATTTTTCCAAATTCTAGTTTATTACATGGAATAAAATAATTTAAAACTAATCCTATATACAAGATGACAATGCAGGTATTTAATGTAAAAATGTTCATAAAATTGATTTGTTTTTATATCCAATTTCAAATTTAAATTGATTAAAATGAAATAAATTTAATTAAATGTTTTATAATTGATTACATTTTTCCTTAAAACCAGTCAAAAATGTAATTTTTTCTTATAAAGAATGTATATGAATAAGAAGTATTTGAATTCAAATTTATTATTTTTTACAATTCATAAAATATTGAACTTCTCAGAAAATTTAAAAAAATCACCCTGACCTAGTTTTGATTTTTATATTTAAATAATTTAAGTTTTTTTCATATTAAGCAAATAAATGTTCCAAAAATATATATAATATAGGTGTACCATTAAAAGGAGGTAAAATATCCTTTATAAAAATATAGGTTTTTATGTGTAAAATTGTGGTTGTTCTTATCTTATTCCTATAAATAATACTGGATAAATGTCAAAAATAATTAATTTAATATAAAATATATAACAATAATTAATATCATTCAATTATTATAATTAATTTAACTTCTTATAATTAATCACCTTTTTCACAATTTAATTAGATTTTATAAGATCATTCCTTTTATAATCATTTGGTTTATATATTCATTTATAATTAACAGAAAACCAATGACTACAACAATATATTTTCTTAATTTAGATAATATTATTTATAACATCCAATTTTATTTCTAGGTTATATATTAATATATTAAATAATTATTTTTAAATAATATATTATTGGTTTTGTGTGTTACGCCAGCCATTAAGGAACTTCAGTAATGCATGTAATGAAAAATAACCTCAGGGATCCAAATAGAGAAAGCTAAAATTTATAATGTCTCTAACATAATCTTAACATTGTGTTTCATATATTTCAATATAGGTACAAAAATTCAATTTAATCTAAAAGGGAAATATTATAAGTCTTGGGGTGGTGTATTCTCCCCACCTTATTTAAATTATGTCCTTGCAATTCAAAATTGATCTTGGAATTCAAGGGATATATATTGAAAATAAAATATTAATGAAAAAACCACATTGTAAATAAGGTTAACGACGTAAATTCTTATTAAAAAAAGGTAAGTAAAATGGGCACATAATTAGGTTCCCTAGTATAAGAACATAGTTTGGAAATGGAAATATCAATATGGATGAAAATTGTAACAATTGAATTTTTATGGAGAGTGATAGAGAACATGTTCCACTAAAAGACAATGACCATTAACCCTTAATCCAATTTTATAAAAATGGCCACAGATATCATAAAAAATAATGATAATGGTAAAACAGTTTTATTTTAAGACCATTTTTCTAATAGATTAGGAATTATTTCAGAATCTAAAAATATAAGAGAATATACATTTGTATAAAAATAATATTTTCCTATGATTAAGCCTTGAAAAATTTATACTTCATCTCATGGAAAAATATGATTCATGTTGTGAATTAATACATTAATCTATAATTACTAATTAAAATAAAAAATTATATCATTTCATAAATTGTCAATATTTCCAAATGATTATGTTCCAATGATTTTAGAAATAAGGTAATTTAATTTCCAAATTGGAATTTTTATTAGCCTTAAATTAAGATAAAGTGACTCTTTAATCATCACATACCAATCATATGAACCCATTCATCATGAATTATATTGAAATACTTTAATGAATGTATTTATCACAAAACTATATTAGAGACCTGCATTTATATTTATTTCTAAAGTAAAATTCATGTTATTGGATAGATATTATAAATCCAAAAGTGTTGTAACCTACATAAATGATAGCAAAAACCAATGCGTTAAAAATCATTAATTAGTTCAAAGGTAGTCAGAAAATTTCAAATTTTCATTATCGAAAACAATAATATATTTATCAAAATTTTATTACCACAACATTTGGAACATATTAAGGATCATCGTTCCTTCAACAATATGTCTTATAAAAAAGTTCAACTTCCTACTGAATCACTTTTCATGGTACCATTCAATAGATGATCTAAAATCTATAGTGAAAAGGTACTGAAATATAATCTATATATATTTCATAAATCATATAATGAGAAAAGCATAAATAAAATAATTTCACAAAATATTTATTATATCCAAATATAGAATCACATTAATTATTCTACTTAGTTGTACAAACAGAAAATTCTTGACCTTGAACCCTTATCTTCTTCTTTGGTATATTACCATGATTCTTGGGGAATTTATTTACATAAAAATTGTAACACCCCAAGAATTTACAAATAGATTTAATACAAAATTCATGAAACACTACATCTCTAAAAAACACTACATTGTTATAACCTATCCAAGTAAACATAATTTTTCCACCTCTATGATTTGAATTTTTAAAATTGACATAAATGGTTGCATTCTGTAAGATATTTAGAGTTTGATATGAAAAACATAATTTTTGGTGAATATTAATATACCCTTATGAATATTAACATACCCTTATGAATAGTACTAAATAGTACTGAATAGTAAATTGGCCACAAAAATAGAAACATCACCCATAAATTTATAAAAAAATTTAAACATCTTAATTTTGAAAAAATTATCAGAGTATAAGTATTGGTATTTTTTATGTCATAAATATTTTAATTATACTTTTATGATTAATTTAATAATTGAAAATGGAAATTTTTGTTCATAAAATGTAATCATAAATTGTTACATTATTTTCATATGGTAATAATATAATTTTATGAGACCATGATTATTTTCTCAATGTGTTATAAAAAGACTTATATTTTTAAAGTTGTTTTTTTGGAATAAATTATGATTTTATTTAAAAATTAAATTAAAAATATTTAGAAAATTAATTTCAAAAAATTTATTTAATTTTTGAATTTTACACATTTAAAAATAGTTACAGTGAATTTTTTGGATTTTTCTAAAATACTTGAATTTTTTATGAATAGTGGAATACTATAAAATATCGATATTCAAATTAACAGTTAAATACACTATTTATGATGTCGTGAGTGATGTAAGGCCACATGGTTCAAACTCCCATGCACTTATAACTATTATGGGTCACATGAAACAACAATATTTGTTGTCTAGATGGAAATAATAAAATAATGAATAAACTTTTCAAAATTAACTTCTTTACTCCACTATAACCCCCCCTCACTCCCTCTTATCCTCACTACTATAAGACTTGATTATTCTCTATGTTCTTCCCAAATACACTTCCCTAGTCACTCCTCATGTTGAAGATATTCCTGGACTTTCCAATATACCTAAACCCCTTCCCTTAAATAGATTCTCGAGGATGTGGATTTGAGATTATATTCACATTTTATTTCATTCATTTATCAAGTTCCATTCTATTGTTATCCTCTCCTAACATCCTCTAAACTAATGACTATTATAACTCCATTATTAATATATAATGTAATTATATCATCTTTATTGAAGATCAATCATCAATATCCTTAATCGTTCTCTCCTTTATTTTATAAATGTGATTATCATCTGTGAGTTTACAATTTACAACCTTCATAGAAGAAAAAGTTTTTTTCATAAATTTATCCTTCATTAATGGTAATGAATCCATTTACATTGTTTATTAAACTATAATATGTCTACTTGAACCCATTTAACATTCAGGAACCACTATACATATAAATTAATAAATCATATAATAAAACTACTTCCTAATAATCAAAATACCGCTAATTTAATATATGTGAATGTCATTAATATTTCACATAAGGATTCAACCTCATTCCACTTAACCAAATTATAGAAATTACCATTAAAACTTATTTATGTTCATAAATAATATGTAATATCAATTCTGGATATTTACATCCATTCCACAGGAACATTCATACTCATATTCAAATATACCTATCATGAAAACCATGGAAATGAACACTCTGAAACGACAGAATTCAATCCTACAACATAAAAATAAGTACATAAATACATAATAAATTTATGATAAACTATATAAATGTCTAATAGTTTCTGAATTAAGTTAGTAATAATTATAATATCATATTCCAGGACCGTATGTTCTAGAGCGGAATACATTCGAACATAAGGTAAGGGTTTCTCATCTCACTTCAATTTTTTTGAGACATTCCCTATTAACTAATTTTACCTATTTATGGTGTATGTATACTTCCCATTTATGTATCATATTAATAATATATTTATTTTCATGGTATGAAATGCACCATTTTAATATTATTAATTTTGTGGCATGCGATTAATTTGACTACAAAGTTGTAAGTATTTTCTACCCAAACCTCTATTTTCATTTGGGTTTCTATTACTCTCTATTAACCACAATGAAATTATTTTTTATTATTATGTAAACATCATAAATTATGTTTTAATGTTCTATATATTTTTTCCAATGATAATCATTATTATTTTTAGGTAGTTACATGTTTTAAAAGAATATTTCAAAATTTTATCCTAATAAACAAACCTGATTCAAGGGAATTCTCAGATTCTTATCCATTTTCAAGTGCGCTAAAAAATTGGTTTTAATCCACCATTAATTTACCAGAATCACTCATTTTATCATGAAAAATTATCTTGGTTCATTTCTAGATTTTTAAAACAAACATGCCTTTCCACTTTCAAATTCTCTTTCATATTTTCCTTAAAATTCTCTAAAATGTTTAATTTCTAATGATTCTTACAAATTTTTTTTTACAAGATTTCAATTCTACGGGACATAATTTATGTTTAAAATATAATTTAAATGTCCTTACCATTTATTTTTTGGGATATACATGTTTAAAATATTATTTCATGGAAACTAAAAATTATTTTCCAAAAGAGTTCTTCTTTCGAAAGTAAAAAGTATTTTTCTCATCTCATATTAACTTTTATAAAGTATATGACTTGTTCTCCACTTATTCCATTATTGTGGTGTATGTACTTCACTTTGGTATATTATATCAAGAGTATCCTTTTTCTCATGATATTATAGGGGTTTATGATTTAATTTTTTCAAGGTGGTATGGGACACTTTGGAATGTTTAAAAATTATTTCCTTATAAAAATTTCGATGCTCCCATTTAAAAGTATCTTCATCTAAGACAACATCCCTTATTGAAAATTTTTATTCATTGAGGTTTATCTCTTTTGATATCATCTACCATATTTAATATAATGGTTTATTATTATTTTGATTGGGGATGTTCAATCTTCAAACTATTCCCCAATTTACTCCGAATGGTTTGTGTTTATGATTATTGTTCACGGAAAGTTATTTACAATTCATATGTTATTTCCAATATGTATGCATATGTCATTTTTTTATCCTCGTTCATATGAGGAATGAATTGGACTTAGTATGTGTCAGTTAGGGCCTACTATATCCCCTTCGTGCATCGGTAGGTCTCATGAGATGAACTATGGTCTTGGCATGAGTCCTTGACAAAATGAATATTTATGGTTTTTTCCTAGGCCTTAATCATTTTTAGACATCTTGGACGATGCCTTAATTGTATACTTTAGAATGTACGACAAACTAATTTCACCCATTATGAAGATAGTAATTGAAATTTAATTTGGTAATTTGACTAGTAGAATACCCGTGGTTATGTTTTGTTATGGCATTATTTACTCAGTTAACATTCCTTCCATAATGTGTTCTTGTTTATTTTTAAAGTCATGTGTTTTAGTTATTCACCATGCCTAATGTTGATGTTTATGATATCTTCTACTGTATTTATTACCCTTAATGAGCGTTTGATATCACCCCTTTCTTATGTTTTATTTTTTAGGACATAAAGATGTTTTTTATGGTTAACCTACAAGGATAAACATAGATTTGTGGATTTTCATATTAAAACATTTCTATTTTTTTCTTTCAAATTGAGATGTTGAGCCTATGAATAAATATTGTTATCCAAAAATACTAAACTACTCGATGCTTCAGGACTTAATTCCATGTAATCATTACTATGTATTAAAATAATTCATCGGCACTGTCCTCCTTTGTTCAGGGCATTACAGTACCCCATATTATTGTAGTTATAACACTAAATAGATTTTTTTTATTCTATCCATTGAATTATTTTTCCAATTGAACAAGTTCAACACACATATAACAAAATCCAAATCCTTTCAATCCTTTACCTAAATGATTATTTTCCCTGTTATCACATGTGGAAATACCATTATTTCTCATTTTAATTTTATATTTTATATTTATTCCTTTCTATTCTATTATTTCATAAATATCAAGCCATAAGACATGGATAATTCTTTCTCTGTATTGATAACACATTATACTATTTCATCTTGTGATGAAAATGTTTGAGACACTATAACCCTTTGACGACAATTCTTATTCCATTAAAATAAATTATAAATCATTAAATATATGTTGTGTATTAAAATTTTAGCATATCTTTCTATCCTTTTAAAGGTATATTCATAATCTATAACACATTCTTTATCCTATTTCACTAAACTATGAAACATTCTCTTCTTCTCAATTTTTTATCACAAGTGAAGTATTTATCAAATAATGTGTCCATAATTTTTTTTCAATCCTTGACTACATTTTTTTCTCCATAATATTTTTTATCAATGACCACCATTGATCCACATCACCATTGGGAAAATACACTGCATATGTAATATTTTTATTTTCACCCTATCCCAATGCCATAAATATCTTCTACAAAGGCATATTCCATTTCTCAACTACCATTGGATCAGTTGTCCCATTATATGATCGAGTACATTATAATATAAAAAAAATAAAAAGAGAGGATTATATCACAATGGAAAATAATGTTCCATTCAAGAATGGTTATTTTTCAAAATGTTATTAAGCTACCCTAAAATATCAACAATTTTCTCTATTCCAATACCTTATGTATTTTTCCCTTGGCATGGAAATATCTATATTTTATAAGAGTAGTGATACCATTATTACTTCTATGTTCCATTTATTTAAAATTGTATATGCTGGATTAGATCATAACATTATGTAACATGAAGTAAAATCCAAAACTAGTGAAACACGTATAATAAATTTAAAATGATTTCCATAACTTATATCCTAGTAATAAAAATGGTTTAATTGGGGATATCATTAATTTAAAATATTTCATAATGGTTTGTAATGAAAATTTGAATTATCCAATTCATATCACCCAGGAGGTAAACCAATTTCACATTAAAGCTCATTGTCATGTACCAGGTTATGCTTGTGTCAGGCATGACACACCTTATTAGAGTTCTAACCACTTTTTTCTTATGTTCCAGAACCACACCAACTTATAGTATCTAGATAGGTATGTATTTCTAGGAATACCCACATAATATCTCCCTTAAAAAATTATATTTAATTCTTCTATACTTATCCTTATTTTCTATCTTAGGGTTACAATCCATAATATATCTTTTGTAAATATTTTTTCTAAGGTTAATGATAAACTTATTCTAATACTAACAATAAATATCTTACCCTATAAGCCCGTAACATGTTGAATTTTTATATTAAATTGGCATGATTAGAGGAAATAAAATATCAAATGACTTATTGGTTTAATAGTCTAAGAAAACCAAGTTGTATACATGATATACATAATACAATGGGAAATGAAAAAAACACAACAAAAGTAAAAAATATTAATCCTTTAAAATCATTAAAATTATTCCTCTTAATAACCTAATGAATATAAAAATCATATATATGGGGTCAAATTCAATATAAGGGTTTGTAAAGTAGAACTAATAGTGAATTTAAGAGAATAAATCAACATCAAATGATAAATAAAAAAATAACACATTCAATTCAAATAATTCGATTATGAATAATCAATATGAAAGGGTAATGAAATAAACCACATTCTATTTAATAAATATACTAAGAATGTAATGAATCCCTAGATATTATCATTAGAAAAATTTAAGGATAATTACAATAATAACTGAAATATATATAATGGAAAATCTACATTGTTGGACATAATTCATTAGCCATATTAAAACCAATACCATAAATACATTTCATAAGATGGTATAAAACTACATGTAAAAACCATTTAATTTTAAAAACTTATTTGTTTCTAGAGAAATTTTTTATACATCGAGGGGCTATATAAAGTCTAGGTCCAACACATCACTGCATGTAAAAATAATTCCACATAATGATTTAATCAATAAATATTTTTCCTTATAAAATATCCATATTGTAAAAAAACATAGATTTATCAATATTTACTCATTGAAGGATAAATAACAATATTTTTATTTGAAGTTGATGAATTTAAATACCATTTAATGATCATTAAAATATTCTTGAAGAAAATAATCATTAAACACTCGAATGTCTCACATACGACTTTGATGAAATTAAATCATAATAATTATGAAGGAATATCATTAAATGAAAATTAGTGTTTAATAAATGTAATGAAAATCATGATAGAATATGTAAAATTAATTTAAATACTCCATATATAGCTGAATTGGTTCATAACAACAAATAAGTATCAATGGATTGTAAAATGAGACGAAATATAACACTATTTGGTAAAATTATAATTATATTCCCCATGAAATAAATAATTTCAAATGAACCATTAAATACAATTAATATACACATATTCATGATACAAAATAAAATAGGGGTATAATATATATGACACAAAATATGTAAGTTGTGAATATGACATTTATCTCATAGCTGTAAAAAGTGAGATGAGATCCTTTACCTTGAGTCTGAATTGCCACATGTTTCATCATGTTCCTGAATAATAAAATAAAGTTAATTATTTACATTACTTTTAACCATTTAAAAATTATATCATTATTTTTAATTCACTTATTAGAATGTTTTGTACTACTACATAAACAATTATTT
This sequence comes from Viscum album, assembly GCA_963277665.1. Lineage (NCBI taxonomy): Eukaryota > Viridiplantae > Streptophyta > Magnoliopsida > Santalales > Viscaceae > Viscum > Viscum album. Next base: position 136,309,243 of record OY728141.1, read on the forward strand.
TTACGTCGGGTGTTTTTTACAAAATTTCGTTACTATGTAAAGACACATTTGGATAATGAACTATGGTCAAAGAGTTAATTATATAAAAAAACAAAGATTAATAACCATTAAATTTTTATCATATTTATACATCATTTATACTTGTAACACTAATAATTAAATATGTTTATGGAAAATGAACCAAGGTTACGATCCTACAGATGGTAGGTCATATGTATGCATAAGTAAATGTCCCATTTCTCTATGATCATTATAGAAATAATGTATATGACATTATATCTTCCAATAATGATAACTATATCATAAATAACATTATTATCATATATAATTATAAAGATAATTCTTTTGTGATGTAAAAGGAATCACATTGTGTTGAGGAGATGGTAGTTAACATGTCCACGAAAAACATTATTACCTTTTAGTGTGTGAAAAGGGTAATAATGAAAATGATATATTATATTTATAGAAATGTAAAAATTTATTAATATAATAGATATTTTATTTATGAAAAATATTTTTAATTAAAACCTTACTTAATACATTCAGTTTACATATATGAAAAATCACATTGCTTAGAGGAGGCAGTATTCCACACTTCCCCAAATGATGTAATCATATTCCCATGAAATAGAATTCATAAATCTATGAGATAAAAAATAATTAAAGGATAATAGAGACATTATAAATATTATATATATCTTACTAAAATAGCGTGTTCATCAAAATTATATCCCTGAGAGGTGGTCAAGGAATAAGGAACAATCATCATTTCATGAGGTAGTTGTTTGATATACACATAAATAGTAAGTTAATTACCCATTATATGGAAGAACGTGTATGTGTAGGTCAAAAAAATTAGAATAAAAACATCTCAGTATATTATGGATACAAATTTTATTTTATAATTTTTTAATTAAAATATTTTATGGGGTGGATAATGAAAATAAAACCAAAGAGCTTGGATAAGGATGTCACCCCTTCTTGGGTAACTATTTTTGGTTTTCAGAAAAAGGATTTCATGGATGGATTTATTCTCAAAGAGTGGAATATTGGATAAGGTTAGGTAATTCTTGACCTTATTATAGGATATTTATCTCCATAAAAATGGATTTAGTTGTGTCAATAAGTGGTAGGGGTGAGTGTTTTTTATAGTGGAGGAGGGGTGTCATTCTTGTTAATTTTTGAAAAGGGCATTCCACCCAAAATATTCACATGCATTTTTTATCCAATAAGGGATTAAATTATATAAAATAAGGATTATGGTCAAAATATGAACATGAAATGACATTTTTAAAAGATTCATGGTCATTTTAGGCCATATAATTATGTTATAGTCCCTTGATATACAAATTTTACTCTTAATCATTGTAATTAATTTTAATAACATTCACTAATAATTTTTATTAAAAAATATGTTGATGTTATAAAAAATTATAATTAATTATAATTTATATTATTTAATCCATTTTTAAAAATTCCAATCACATAACTAGAAGACATTAATTTAAAATTAATCCCATAGATGGGATGACAATACAAGTTTGTTAAGTATAAATGTTCAAATGTTTGCTATGTTTTTTTATTCAATTTAAAAGTTAATTTGATTTAAATTTACTAAATTGGTTTAATTGACGTCTAATTGATCTAATTTAAATTTAAATCCAATAAAAAATTTAATTAACCTTATAAATAAATTTTATTTAATAGAGGCTTTGAATTAAATTTATGTATTTTTATTTTTCAAAAAAATAGAACTTATCAAAAAAACAATAAAAACTCACCATAACCAAATTTTTCTATATTCAATTTATAAATAAAATTTATTTTTTCATATTAAATTTATAAAATTTCTAGAATTCAGATTTTAAATAGGTGCACCATTAAAATGCTGTAAAACTACCTTTATAAAAATATTGTGTTTTTTTGTAAAATTGGGATTGTTCTTGACATATGACTTTGAATCGGATTGTATGATTGTAAAAAAATTCTTATTGAATATATAATATTTAAATTTAATTAACACCATTCATAAATATTAATTAATTTTACATGTTAATATAAATCACCTTTTTCAAATAAATATAGTCTTTTATAAAATAATTCCCTTTATATTAATTTGGTCTCTATATTAATTTATAATTAATAGGTAAGTATTGAATTCAACTATATATTTTCATATGTTTTTAAATTATATTAATAATATCTAATTTAATGGAATTGTTCTATTTTATTATATTAAATACTAATTTTATTAATAATATATATTTTCTCTTTCATGTTATGCAGGTCATCAAGAAAATTTACTCTTGTATGTAACGCAAGCAAACCTAAGTGATCAATGTAGAGAAATATAATCATAATTTTGAGTGTAACATAATATTAACAAGGTATTTAACGTAATGAAATATATAAATTCAAATAAAACATATTACAGAAGTAAAATTTTGTAAATTAGATATATAAACATATAAAACTTTTAATCTCAAACCTACTTTTTCATCTAAATTATTTATATGTACACATTATATTTTTTATTGTTTGTAATTTTTAATTAGTTCAATTTTATATCATTTAATCCATTTTAGGTCATTAGAAACAATTTCACTTACAAATTAGATATATAAACATAGAAAACATTTGAACATTTTTAGTTTAAAAACATACTTTGTCATCACATCTATAGGAATAATTTTAAATTTATTTCAATCACTTATAAATTTTTAATTTGGAGAATTTAATTAAATATTTAAACTAAGTATAATTTCAAATTTCTAATATTTTCAACATTGGTTTTGTAAAAAAACATTAGTGAAAGTCGTTAAAATTAATTACTATGATTAAGAGAAAAAATAGCTTAATAAATGACTATTAATTAATATTAAAGCCACGATGAACTAATTTCATGAAATTATTATTATTATTTAAATCACATGACATGGGAAAATTGTTCTTGGAATTACTTTTCAAAAATATACAAGAATACCACGCCTCTTCCACTATAAATGGCACTCACTAATCCCACTTATTCACTCCACTAAATCACATTGTATCAAAAAAAAATGAACAAGTAATTGAAAATAATACATTCCCTACTTTTTAAATCATTCCATTTGGAATAAATCCATCCATGTAATCCCTTTGGTGACAATATAATGGAGTTACCAAAATGTGAGGTAACATCCTTCCTCAAACTCCTTTATTTTATATTCATTCTCCAGTAACACAATTATTCATATTAAATTTTTATGTAATTACCGATGAATCCTGGACATAATGATATGTTATTATTAAAAGGGTTATACCTATAAATATACACACATATATACATAATGGGTAACAAAAATACTATTCTTGTGTATAGAGAACTACCGCCTCATGAAACGATGTTGTTTATTTTTTCCTTTTCGATGTCTAATGGTTGGGAAATATGATGGAAAATATATTTTTATATTAGATAAATGATATATAATATATATTTGTTAGTATTTAATTATTATATAAATCATTCTTTCATGCCTTCCATTCTATGTAAATACGAGAACTTCATTTATCGATGTGTGGACTACTGCCTCCTCAATGCGATGTGATTTGTTCACAGATCAAATGGAATGTATTAACAATTGGTTTAGTAAAATATATGACATATGTTACATAAAAATTATAATTTAATGACAATATATATATATATATATATATACATTTATGTCCTTCAAATTCTTTCATTTAATACGATAATAAAACTGAAACAACATTTTCGGCATATATGACCTACAATCTACATGAATAGATTATTCCAGTTCATATTTATATATATTATAGATTATTATAAATAAATATATACTGAATATATATAATATTTATATCATTTTTTTATTCTGTAATTAATTATATCGTTATCTATGTAAGAGGGTCCAGAATAATAGGCTAAATCATATATGAAACACAAAGTGGATATTACTCAAATTGTAACATCAACACGGATTTGTTAATAAACAGGTAACATAATTTCATAAAAATATCATATATGGTATTATATATAATAATATTTTTGAAAATTTATAATAAACATATGTTCATTATACAGTAGGTTTTAATATGTATAGAGAATGTCCAGACCCGAGGTGTGGGGTTTCTCATATGACATTTAATTATCGAGAGACATAAGCCATGTTCGACTCCTATTTATAATATATGGTGTATAATTACCATGGATGAATTATAGTATAATTATAATTACATTTATATTTATTTAAATATCCATTTTATTATCGTTATTTCATGGGGCTTAAATTTCCAATGTTACCAAATCGATAAAGTAATTTTCTCTTAATTTTCCTTCTTTGAGACAAAGACCATATTATTCACATATATTTTCTAGGAGGTTTTTATTCTAAATTTTTCATGTTATATCATGAATATCATTAATTTTTGATATTTTAAACTTAATTTAATATTATTATGTTCATTTTATTATAATTCAATTTTACCAAGGTGGTAACAACTTATTACAACAATCTCATTAATTATCAGTATTATCTATGATTATGCCTCAATTGATGAAATATTATAATAAACATCTCACAAAATATATTTAATTTTCTTACCCATTTGTTATTAATGTTATATCTAGGTAATGGTACCATTTTATACACCCTTTTGATGTTATAATAATTATGATTGTTTATTTGAAAATCTGAATTTATTTATTGTTTTGGTCAGATATCTATTTTCTTTCAAATCCTAGTATTGAAAAATTGTTTTTAAAATGTTTTAATTTTATACAATTATGTTAAAAGGAACTTTTTTTAGATGTAAAACCTTTTTTAATAAAATATTAAAATATAGATTTCTTCCATTTTCCGATCAAGTCACCATTCAAATTTATTAATGTTCAAATGGAATGTTTTCCATTTCAGACATACCAGCCTTCCAGGCCACTATTTACTTAATGTTTACTTTTTTAGCTTACAATATTAATTTTTTAAAAATAATTTTCCACATATTCAATATTATTTTTCATTTTATAATTTTTTTCAAATAAAAATATTTTTTTAAAAATATTTTATGTTCAAAAAGTATTTAAAAATATTTTTACCTTTTAATTTATTTGTTTTAAAATGTTTTTTTTCAAAATAAGTTATTTCAAAGATATAAAATATTTTTTTATATTTTTTTTAAGTATATTCAATCAATTTTTTTTAAAATGTGTCTATTATTCTTTTATATGTCTTCATTGAAAAATGTTTCCAAAATAATTTCATACATTTGAATATGTTTTTATTTTCAAGGAAAGTGGTATTCAAGATTATTTAGGTTTTTAATTTTTATTCTATTTGTAAAGGATATTTTAATTAATAAACATTTTAAAGGTCTTTTCATGATTACTTATATGATTTCAAATAGGTTTCAAGGAAATAGTTTTTGAAAATGTTATATGTGATAAAAAGTGATTTTCATTGAAAAGTTATGTTTCAAGTGATCTTTCAAAATACTTTCCCATCATTTATTACACTTCAATAGGGTTGATATCTAATAATACCATTCATATTATTTCTTTTAATGGTCAAGGTTTTAATGTCTTGATGTTTATGAAACCTGTTACTCTTTAATAGGTTACACCATGATTAATTCAAATGAAACGCGATTCCATTAATGAATTACTATTAGATTAAATTATTATGAAACTATCTCTTTCCATAGGGTATGATGTTAATAAATGTTTATGATATCGATTTCATTTCATGTGATATGATATGATGTTTATCAAACACATATATTTTTATGGGTAATGATATGATAAATGTTTTATGGCACACATATGTATGAATTCTTTATGAGGTGGGTGGGACAAACATCTCCCTTCAATTCATTGGGTAACGATTCATATCTCATGAGATAATGATGTGAAACAAGTCGACTGTCTTGATCAATAATGGGAAATATGTGTGTCCTAATCCACTATGGGAAACTAGTGTGTCCTAATCCACTATCAGAATCAGTTGTGTCCAGATCTACTATGGGAAACATGTGTGTCTTGATCCACTATGTTGATGTTATGGGTTGGTAACCTTGAAACATGAAATAGTTTTCTGCATGTATGGTGGTTCCATACTTATAATACCTGAGCTTATGGTTTATGATTGATTTATTCTTATTTATAACTATAATGAATCTTTTATTAGGAACATCTAATATGTATTCCATGATTTATTTTTATGATCACTGACATGCAGGGTATGATCATCTAGGGTTAATATCATATTATCATACACTTATGCTCAAGTTTACTTATAAATATCTCATGTTTTTACCCTTATTAAGCATTTGAGTTCACCCATTTTTTACTTTTACTTTCCCTTTTTATGAAAACATGTTTTATGTATAATTACCAAAGGGGGTAATATTTATTAAAAACATTGATGATCATTCATCACGTTATAATATTTTTTTTCCAAGTTTCCAAAAACACTAGACTACTATAATCTTCAGGCAGGTATTTTTATAATCTTATAAATAGTCATCTGAGATGATTTAATATCCAAATATATTAAGACTATTTCAGTATATATTTTATGACATTTAAGGATTTTAAATTAATATAATGAAATATCATATCATTCATGTGTTAATGAATCAACTACTAATTCTCATATTTTCTTGTATTTTTCCAACACATGTCAGAAAGATTATAATCAGGTTATGTTATTTTTAAAAAAATTCATATGAAACAAATTAGGTTGTACATATTTGTTAGATGATGTAGAGAATGAATTTTCTCTTATATTTTGTCTTTGGATGCCCCGGTCTTGATACCCTATCAAACTAGTAACCAAACCAAATTTCCACACACCTGAAGGGTGATCCAGATTTCCATAAGATGATGACTAGAACCTAGTCATCAAAAAACCCATAGGTAAATATTTCACCCAAACTGAACAAACAACATGGAATATATATTAATATTAGAGTGATACAAAAAAAGAGATAAATATACACATTAACTAAATGAATAAAAAAATTGGATAACTCAAAATAGTTTAAAACATAAAAATATATAAATCCAACATATAAGGACTTATAAAATAGAAAATCAACAACTATATGTGATATCACGGGAAAACTCACACCTTCTCACCACCATCTAACTAGATAATCACAACTGAAACATCATCACTTCACTATGGTTCCATGTCATTCTCTGTATTGATTTACAAGAAAATTTCTATGAACCACTGAAGGGGTCTGTAGTGTGTGGGATAATAGGCTCATTAAGATCCCACCTATGTGTTCCATAAAATTTCACTATAAAATAATTTAAAATTGATCAAATTTTAAAAAAAATAAGGTGTGATATACAATTTTTTTATTTATTATATAAAAAAATGGAAATACATTTATTTTTAAATTTTTCAACATTTGAAAAATAATCCATGTAAAATATTTTCAATGTATTATATATATATATCAATACAATCAAATATAAAATAATCATGTATCAAATATGACATAAAAACACGGTATTATAAGATAAAATAGTATAATATAATTACATAAGTGACATAATTCTAAGGTTCTTTATAGGCTAGGATCTCAATAAACTCATAGAGAAATCATTGAATTGTGAACAGACGTGTCCTTAGAACACAAGCCTATGAAATGAGAAACACCCCATTAGTGAATCCACAAATAGTTTCAATATCAATTCCCTAGAACAACAAGCTTAGGAAATAGAGTAACACTCCTTAGTGAACCCCTTAATAATACATTGAGGTTGTTACTATGCTATACCATCCAAAAATGTACCTAAGGTTTCCTATATTCTATATTTTCCTAACCATTTCATCAGAACCCAGATTTGAAAACCATTTTACAAATCCATTTGACAATGCATTGAAAGAAAAATCTCTTTTATTGAGAAAGGGAAAACATTTTATTAAATCATGTATATAGAATAAAAAATCAATCAATCAATCATGCCATTTCATTTATAAAAATATTTTCTAGAATTACAACAATGAAGGTCATTAAATATAGGCCATAGTTGGAACCACCAATCTCAAACCTAGTCTGTAGATGCCTACAATAGGATCCACCAATAACGATTAATAAAATAAAGAAAATAAATGCCCTAGAATTAATACCCACATTTTAATAATCTATTATAAAAGTAAAAATAGTCCATTGAGAATATAAAACAAGACATTCCTCAATAAACTCACAAACCACACCAAAAACAACATAATGATTAACCTCCAATGGTTGATCTCAGAACAGATCTAGAATGAAACAAAAATGATCAACATAAAATATCAACTAATCTTTATACATATCACAATATGGATACCTCTATCAAATAAGAAGAAGAAATAGGACTAATAATCACATTAGGAGGTAAACCATAACTAAAATGATGATGAATCGCTAAATGAAAAGATTTATATTTAGAGGATGTTTTTAAAATCACATGGTAGATCTTTTTAGTTGCGATGGAAGAGGGATATATAAAAATAAAAGAATAATTTCTCATATGGTTCCCTCAAAAAAAATTTAGGATTACATAGTTTTTAAGCCATTTTCACATCGTGTAATCCATAAATCCCATGTGTGTCAAAAAAACATTTCAGTATCTTATTAAATACCTGATTTTTGACATTACATGTTTTGTTATACATATTCCCAGTGAAAAATATTCATTCCATGCATCAGTTCATGACTTCGACCCATATCCCATTACATGTCATTCAAGAATCCCATTCCCTGTATCAATTATCATCTTCCACCCAATGATATATACATATTGTGAAATCACATTATGAATTGTGTTTTTCTTCCAAATAAAGTGAAAATCCCATTTTCATGTCAAAATCCTAGAAAAAAACTTTTCTATTTTACAATATCAAGGATAATAACACAAATCCTTTAACAAATTTATTCATGGACTCCATTAATTCAAAAAAACACACTTCCCTAAACTATAGGTCATTTTCCCCAGAAAATGATTCCAATTCATGAGTCCTAAAACAGACCTAAATAAATAGAGAATGCAAAATATGGAATTGAAATACATTAATGTGTGTAATGAGATGTTACAAACTGCCAACCATAATACTTTCAATTATAGGGAATTCATGTATAAAAAAGTTATCTAAAATAATGTGAGGTCATTGCTCCCCCATCAATGAATTATTCCACCAAGTATCCTCAGAATCTGATCTATAACGTAAAAACAATTGGAAAAATAGAATCCAATTCCCAAAAAATAATATTATATGATAATTAATTATCTTAATTAGATATTCGATAATATAAATGTCTAGATAAAAATAAATTTCTTTCAAAATAAAAATATGAGAGGGATAAAGGTAGTATTTCTTAAGTAACAATATGAAGAAAATATTGTGAAAACCCATTAACTAAACAATAATTGCTAATCGACAAGAAAAATGAAAATCCATTTAGAGACATTGAAGGGTGAAACATATCGTAGAGAAAAAATTCTTTTTTTCCAAGTTGATGGTGAACCAAATGAGGAGAAACTTCTAGGAAAACCTGTTCAAATACTAAAAAATACAAATTATAACATCATTAATATACATAAAATATCTGTTGAATTTGATTTATTCCAATAAATTTATGTATTTCTTGAATTCTCACTAACGTCTCCTAAACAAGAAACAATAACACCAAAAAACCCAATCCATATTCTCCCAAAAAATAGGTGGTGTCCATAGGATACTGTATAAATACATGAAATGATCTATTCTAATAAATGGTTGATAAATTTTGTTATAAGATAACTCAACCATTATCGGATGGCTATAACATGTTGAAAAAAATCCATGACACAAAATCCAATAATATCCTAAAGGATATGAATAAAATACTATTTCTTATAGTATTCCATTGTATGTAATGCTGTAATCAACAAAATCTGATTCCCCATCACCTATTAAAGAGTCCTCTAGAACATTAATGTAAACCATATATCTCTATCTGAAACAATGGTTAAAGGGACCCCATGAAACATCATGATATCATGAATATACAAAATACCTGGATTTTGGAATTTAGTATTGTTAATTAATGGATTTAAATGAGATGACATTATCAAATAATCAACCATCACTAATATATAATTTACCACTAAAAAATTCATTGGTTATCCAAACAAAATTCCAGGGATACGCCTTTACAAATCCAAACCAGTTCTATAAGAGAATAACATAAACTAAATGTTTTCAAATTCTCCGCCATTATCTATTTACAAGTGTAATAATGGGACACATAATTATAAATTTCATGCTTCATACATAGACAAAATTATCTCCATCTCATGTTATAATACATCTTTATAGTTTTAGAGAGAATATATCATGATGAACTATGACAACTAAAAAGCTAACTTCCTCCCTAAAGTTGGGATGAGAAACCAAACCCCAATATTGATAATACCATTTAAAGAGAGAGAATAACATTAAACAGTCTCCTCATCAAAACGTTCTTCCTGAAAAAACCCAAAATATAATCCATGAAAACTAACACAAAATTTTCAATATATTGATGGAATATTTGATTCATCAAATATATAAAAAATGTAGGATCGTTATTATGACCAAACAACATTACTAGATATTCATAATACCAATAACCACTCCTAAAATACTTATTCAATATATCAAACTCTTGAATACTGAACTAATTATATCCCAACTGAATATCTATCGTAGAAAACCAATTTTCCCCATTTATGTCATTAAAAATCACTAACACGAGGAAAAGAATACATGTTCATAACCATTAGACAGTTCAACTTCTAATATTTTACAAACAATCAGAGCAAGTTATCATCCTTCATGGAAAATAAAAAAGATGATTCCCTATGAAAAACACTAGGTTGAACAAAACCATTCGCCGTCACTTCATCCAAATGAATCATAAGCTACTTTAGCTCTTCTGGTTCCATTTGATAAGAATGTATCAAAACCAGATATATATCTGGAAGAAGTTCACTCGTACACTCTACCATACCTTTTGTGGGAAGACCAGATAAATATTTTTAGACAAAATCATTATTGACTCTAACTAATTGGGAAGATCAATAATATAATAAATTTCATTAGGATCAAATTCTACAGTAAAAACCCATTTTTCTATAGTCATAATGTTCATGTATGACCATACAATGGATCCCACTCTCACTGAAAAGAAAATAAGATTCCATCAATAACTAGAAGTGAGACACACCAATGATAACAATCATCCTCATCATGATAAGAAACAATCCAATCAATGCAGATGACGATGTAAAATAGATCTTGATCAAGAATTATGTAATCCAAGAAAAAGTCTTCATCATCTATATATAATGAAAAATAATGACAATAAAACCCATTATTTTTCCACTTCACAAGGGGTTTCTATAAAACCATAATATTAAAAATAATTTCATTATTTTTCGGCATATCATAAAAAAATCCAGATATAAAAGTGTGGGAATCGTTGATATCAATTGAATAAATATTTTCTGAAAATGTAATAATAATTTTACCTCTCATTGTCACCACACCCGTATCTACCACCACTAAAAAATAATCTTCCTTGTAAAGGTAAACCACTCATGAGGCCTGTGTCCAAAGACCTATAGTCTATAAATCATTAGACTATGTCTTAGTATACTTTGTTTCCAATGTTCTCTAACCATATCAAGGTTTCGACATAGCCTAATACAAACACTACAGATGGCCATAAAATCTAGAAATTTAACAAAACATCCAAAGTATAGGAAATGAACACTAGATGTTTCAAGTATTTCTGCACCGTTTACATGTCCAGGGAAGACTACTAGCTACAATTAAGGGTGAAAAAGGAGGTTGGTACAGAGGAGGCCTTCCATTGAGGACCACCTCCACCACTTCTATTATGTTCTTCCCACGTCCTATTTTTCCCTTACACAATACTCTATAAAACACTTTGTTGAATATTAGGGGAATAATAACTAACATTTACTACTATACTAATCTATTCCATCATTGTGCTATTTTCAGTCTCTCTGTTGGTGTAAATCTTTAGTATAATAACAAATTAGCTGATATCTTATAGAAAGCCATACACGTACTTCTGAATGTTCCACTGGTAATTCTTTAATACCAGTGGGAAAAAATGAACTATCCTATAAAATTGATTGGTGTACATCGATACCAGATTATATCCAAATTACTAATCAGTGAACATTGGAGACTTCTCCAACATCATTGAATCTTGATATAACTATAGAATGAATATGGTTTTTATCCAATTCATGACCAAGCCAATATTCATAACTACTTATACAATGTAATCCCACCATCTCATGTTAGGACACTCAATTCTAAATTCTACACAAATCAACTTGATACTCTCCTGTGTATCATTGAATTCAATGAGCTGATCGATATTGTCTACCAAGTCCTCCAACTTTTGAGGTATAATTTTAAATTCAAAGGATGCATACTTTTCATGCAACAACTCCCATTATTGATCCCTTTCTCCTCATGCTCATATTTGTTCCAAATCAGTTGAATTACAGACATTCAATTCATTCTTTTATGAAATGATCTACCTTCATGATAAACTCAAATATATTCTAATCTATATGTTTATTCCCTTGATTAGTATCATCTTCACCCTCCTATGGAACCAATGGAACACATCTTGGAGGCATACTACTGAACAGAGAAATATACTGAACAATTTTTCAAATAATTAATCTTATTTGAAACCAAAATACCATAACAACGGATATTATTATCATAAAATAAAAATATAAGACAAACATACCAACATCCCATGGGATCATTAGTCTTTTCATAAAAACATATGGATAAGAACTCACCACAGAAAAACTCACAAGTATAGAAAATATTGTCTCTAGTCTACCAGACATCTAATGACCATGTTGCTTGAGGTGGACTATATTGAATATCAAACTCTAGTGAACCCAACCAATATATCCTCTCAAACTGGTAATGGATCGGAATTTCCACATATGAGAAGGGATTTCTCAATCCCCCTGAGATAGAAACTAGTAATCGTTCCTCAAAAACCGATAAGAAGGAATGATTTTTCAAATACTAATGCAACGAAATAGAATATGTATATATATATATATATCTAACTAAGTTTAATAGTGTGCAAGATTATCATGTTCCATATTTAAAGGAAGATAATAAAAACAATAAAAATCATAATAAGTGAGGAAAAAAGTACATTCATAACATTAAAGTACTAAAAAAAAACCATATACTCCATGAGATATCATGGGAAACACACCATCTCATCACCAGCTACCCATATAAAGTTGATATAAGAAACACTACCTCACTGTGGTGCCTTTCATTTTCCACTATCAAAATATAATAAATGGTATCCAAACCATTAAAGGGAATCATATGATGTGAGTTAATAGGATCTATAGGATCCCAACTATATGTTCTATAATAATCATCTATAAATTAACCAGAAAACAATCAAATTTTAAGATAATTCAGTGTGATAAACATTTTAAATGTTTTTATATCAAAATCCTGGAATACATTTAATTTTCAATTTTTCCATATTTAATAAAATAATCTTGGTAAAATATTTTCAAATATATATATATATATATATATATAAATGTTATCAAATCATATCAATCAGGTATCACATATCACATGAAAACCATGGCAGTAAATCACAAAATAGTATAAGACAAAAACATAGGTAATATCATGCCACTGATTACTAAAATTTAAGCTAGATAACTAACCGTATTACAATCAATGACTAATGTGAACCCACATCCTCAGAAAATAGGCTAAAGAACAGGGAAAAACTCCATGAGTAAATCACCCAATAGTTTCAATATTAATCCCACAAAACAATGGGACAAGGGAATAAATTAACACCCTATGAATGAACACCATGATATGAAATTGATGAAAACTTTAAGATAAACCTTCCACATAGGTACATAATAATTCCCATGTTCTCTATGTTCCAATCCATCTTATCCAAACCATGATTTTAAAACAATTTTAGAACAATATTTCATAATACTTTGATAATACCTTTTTCTTTTATCAAAACATTGGATACCCATATTTTATTAAAAAAAACTCAAATCTACACACTTAAATCAGTTAATCATTCATTCAATTTCATTTATAAAATAATTTATCAAAATTATAGAAATAAAATTCATCCAACATTGGCTTTTGACTAAAAAACCTACTTAAAACAAGGGTTGCAAGAGCCTATAATGGGATCCACCAATAATAAAGAACATGATTAAGATAACATATGAATTCTAATAAATCCTCACATTTTGAGAATCATATAATTATAAATAATGCTCAGAAGAGAAGAAGAAACAACGCATACCTAAAGAAACACACATTCTACACAACAACCAATGCAATTATTAGGTTCTAGAGGATGATCTCATGATGGATCTAGAAGGAAACACAATGAATAAATATGATAAATAAAAGAATCTATAACCATAAGAAAATGGGGATCTCATGCTCAAAGATAGTGAAGAAACAAGGTAAATACTCACTCATCAAAACACATTACAACTGTAATAATGATCAATCACATAATGAAATGATTCAGAATGAATAATGGTCTCTTAAATCCTTGAGGAGAGGTCCTATATTGACAATGAAGAGGGAGGACTATGAATGAAATAATAATAAATCATACGGTTTCCAAAAACCAAAACCCCCAAGAATTTCACTAAGTGTAATCCCTTATCACGTTGTGTAATCCATGAAACCCATGAAAACTGAAAAAAATCACATTTTTCCTTAAAAATATTTATTTTTTCCAATTACACAGTGTGTAATACACCTTCATGGGGTGAAATATAAATGAATTATACCAAATTACAGCTTCTACCTAGCACCCATTACAAGGACTATGGTCATATTTCATTCCATGTAACCCCCTCCTCACTTTACTGATTAACATCATCTTCACGGTGATCAATACATGACATGTAATAAATTTCCCTACTATGTATTTTTAGTGAATATAGTGAAAACCATATTTTATTCTCAAAATCTTGAAGAAAAACTCTAGAATTCTCCAAACTCAAGGAGAATCACACAATGCCTTTCACAAATTTATACTTGGACTCCTTTAGCATAAAGAATG
Organism: Viscum album; assembly: GCA_963277665.1. Taxonomy (NCBI): domain Eukaryota; kingdom Viridiplantae; phylum Streptophyta; class Magnoliopsida; order Santalales; family Viscaceae; genus Viscum; species Viscum album. The sequence goes on from OY728141.1 coordinate 136,324,420, forward strand.
AATCTCGTAAATTTAATTTATTTCCCCAGAAAACTATCTTCATCCTTAGGATTCTTGAGATATACCAAGATATAGATTGAAATGGTAACTAAAAAGGAAATACCTGAATGTGGGTAGTGGGATGTTATATTATCAACTATAAATCTATTTCATATTTTTTTAATGTAATAGTTCATCTTGTAATTCATTTGGAGTGTGGGATATGAATTTTTGGGCATTTTCATTTATGTTTGATTCTTATTTTAGAAACATTTATGTATATTTTAAAGGGATATTGTAAATATAAATATCGCCTAGAGGCCATTATTGTTAAAATAATATGTATTAGAAGTAATGATTGAGATTTTTACTGATTATTATTATAAAGTGGACCATATTGGTCTCCATATATCATGAAAACTGATATTTGATAGTGAAGGCAGTGGGATTCACGACATTAAGGTAATGTTCATTTGACATGATAATCTAATGTCGACACATTTAATCATTTTGAACATCAAAGATGAGTTTCAACCATATATATCATTTCATATTACTGTATTAAATGTATTATAGCTAAAATGATATTAAATTTTATTGAATGATAGAGAATAAATTAAAAATTTCATGGTTTAAAGAGGAAGAGAACATAGATTACTCTGTATCGGGATTATGGAAATGGATTGTAGGTCAAATTTATAATAATTTTGTTATATGGACTGGTATTGATATTAATAGATACAAATTTTACACAAAAATATTTAGATAATATGAGTACTATTCAAAAAAGTGGGATAATGGCTTTTGATGAGGTGCATTATTTTTAGAATGAAAATTATAAAAACTGAATTTCAACATGAATGTTATATTGTCTTGTTCTTTATGACATATATGAATGTTATTGTACTAAATTTTGATTAACAGTATTTAACTATAACTATTTTTATAGTAATAGTTGTGTATAACCTGATTATTGTGTATTTTAACCCATTCATTTGAAAATATTAAGATCCAAAGAAAAACTATTTACTATTCTGACACATGAAAAGAGAATATTTTATATTATCGATCCATTGAATTATCAATTTTATATCATATTATAAGGGAAAATAATTCATTAGGTTTATGAGTATGATGATGATTTTATGAAACTCTATTTGTTTTGTACATCTGTCACATTATTTTTATATGATAATAATGTCAATAATATAGACTTAGTCCAAGAAATAATAAATTATCATGTTGAATTTATATGGGGAATAACCAAATTAAACTGTTAATTATTTTGGTAGATATTTATAAACAATTTTTCCTTATATAACTTCAATTTAATTTATAATTTAATTTTCAATTGTTTTATTTATAATTTATTTAATTCATTATTTTGATTTATTATTTTTTTATGAAATGTTTTATTCAATTTTTAATTTTATAAAATATAATGTTTTTTGGTAAATTCTAATGCATGGATAAATTATCTGGTTTTATATGTGATTATATATTCCTATTCAAACATGCAATTTTCTCCCTATTGCAACCACTTACAAGTGAGTGAAATGAAAATCAATATATATTTATTTCCAAATTCTAAAATCTATTTATAATTTTTAAGATAAATTAATCATCTATTATTTACAAATTGAATTCATCCAATAATTTTTTTATAAATTTTAATATCAATTATAAACATTTTCATTTAAATTTAATTATTGTTATAATCTTTTATCAATTTAAATTATTTATGACTGTAATTTTTTTTGTTGTAACTATTTTATGTCTAATTGTTTTTATTTATATATTTCTTATCACTATACTATGTGTGTGGTTGAAATTAATTTTTTTTAAAAATTATTTATTATTTTGATATCTTTTCTTATCTATAGATTTATTATTTATCACCATTAATTAAATTAAATCAAATTCATGGAAACATTGTTTTTTGAGGTATAAAATATCATTCAAAATGTTATACACTAATACTGGGGAACCGAGGCATGTAGGTTTTTTAATTTAGATATTTATCTATATTAATAAAACTATGTAATTATATTATACTTATATATGTAAAAAAAATTCATCTAGTCATATTCTCCAAATAGGATAGTACCTAACGAATGTAGGCATAAAATTTCATAATTTCTAATAAATACAGTAATTTATAGAGGGGAAAGGTTAATAATTATATTTGATGAAAAAAATTCCAAAAATTCCAAAATTCGATACTGTTTGACAATTACAAATATAAAAAAAATCATTGTAGGATAAATATTTTATATCATAATTAGAAGTGTATTGGCCAGTTGGTGAATGATGTCAGGAACCGTCCCCCGGGGCCCGTGTCTTAACTACCCCAAGCCCGCCTTCCATAGGCCAGGGGCTGACGACTAGCCCCAAAGACAAAAATCCCCATAACTGGGAAGGAATTTCCATTATAAAACAAAAACTCACACAAAAAGAGATCAAGCAGAAGAAAACACTAAGTAAGCAGTATAACAAAGGTGCTGAAAGTACAAAGGGGCCAGAAATACAAGACCAACAGGAAGGTACAACTATAACTAAAAGAACAAGTACAACTGAAAAGGCAACAACTGAATGGTGAAGTACCTCCTGGATCATCCTTTGGGTTCCTACCTGAAGGGTAGGTACACATATCCTCCTCAGAACTCCACATCCGTCCATCTCCACTAGGTATCGTCTCGTCGTGAAGTCCACCTCTGGGTACCGGCTCGTCGTGAAGTCCACCTCCGGGTACTGTCCAGCTCTAAATGCCTCAACCATGATCAGTGATGTCCGTCATCTGCATCCAACACAACAAGATGCGGGCATAGCCTGTGCAAGGGTGAGTATAATGATACTCATTAGGGTCCCTGAGACCCTCAAGGTCTCACTAAATCCAACAAGGATAAACCACAAAGAAATATCTCACCTGATAACCTTTACTTAGGTATATGCCCATACATATACCTAATTTATCAAGTAACTCATCTCAATCATGAGGTAAACACAAAGTTCATTGACTCAGCTCAAACCAGAATTTTCATTATTGAAACCACAACTGGTGGATAACTCACCCGCTGTCGAGTACTGTGGCTCTATCACGACTCCGAGGTGATACTAATTAACCGTAGACTGTTGAGGTACTCCCCCTGTCGAGTACCGCGGGTCTGCTTCCAACTACCTGGTGCTCCGTCTGCTGAGGGTCTGCTGTCAAATACCGGGAGTTCTCCCTAATAGCCTACAGAGGTACTCCTCCTGTCGAGTACCACGAGTCTGCTGCCAACTACCAGGCGCTCCTTCTGCCGTGGGTCTGCCGCCAAATACCGGGCGCTCCATCCACTGTGTTAACCGAATCACTACAAGTCTAATTGATCAAGTTGTCATCAGGTCTATAGCTACTCGGTCTCCGCACGCTGTACGCTCATCTCCAAGAGGGTCCGCTCCACGAGATACTAGTCATTACTTCCAAGTGTCACTAAGTCTCACGTAGAAGTATTACAAAGGACCGCCTCGTCAAAGGGGTCTCAACGCAATAGATGGTGCGTCAATCGGACACCCGGTCTGTGAGTTATTAGCCATTTTGTCCCGGGGGCCCGGTTGGTTTTGTGTACGAACCAACCCAACCGTATCTCAAATATACCCGAACTCCTATGAGTTATACTCAAAGGAATCATTTATCAATGTGATTACCAATGCCGCTTACGGTTCGTCAAACGGACGTCTGGTGTGAGAGTTATTAGTATTTCCATTCTAGGGGCCCGGTTGGATTTCAGGTACAATCCAACCCAGCCATACAGAACTGCATCCAATCCTCAGGTGAAGTATACCAAAAAAACTGTCTCATAAAGAGGAATCCAACATAGTCAATGACACGTCAATCGGAAATTCGGTCCTTGAGTGATGAGCATTTCTGCTCTGAGGGCCCAGTTGGATTGATGTTCAATCTGACCTGGTCGTACTTCAAATGAAACTAGTTAACCAAAAAAGTCACACCATTGCTATCCATATCAAAAAACACACATGATGGACTACCCATTGGTCCAAAACAGATAGCCGGTCAAAAATTTGCATTTCACCGCAACACGTGCGAACCGGGACTCGTGGGGCCGATGCCTCGACCTCGACTTAAATATCCAAAATTGGTTTTGAAACATTCGTCTTACTTCCAAGGTCGCAAATTCATAGACGGTTCGTCATTCCGACATCGTATGAGAGAGATATGTCAGATACAAGATCCCGTAATAATAATAATAATATTATTATTTGGTGTTTCGTGGGCCGGATCCACGAAGCATAATTTAGTATCCAACATTAGACATGAATCGACCGAATTAATGACAGGGTTACATCGCCATTGACGGCAAGCCAATTGGACATCTCACACATGAGTAATGGTGGGTCAAAAATTTAATAATATTATTAAATCTATTATTTTTCGAGCGGGTTGGGTACCCAATCCAAAAACCCAAAAAGGCATTCAATATAGGACTCATAAATTCCATCTCAGAGTCAGAGTCACACTGCCACAAACGGTTTGTGAAACCAAGGTCGCACGAGAAAGAAAACGTCAATATACAGTTTTCCCAATGAAAATAATAATAAAATTATTATATTATTATTATATTTAATTTAATTTAATTCCTTAAATCTCACACCCCCAAATCCACGCACCACCAAAAGTAACGCCTCCCTTTCCTTACTCCATGCCTTCACGCCTCATCCATGATTGATTTATTTTTTCTTCTTTTAAATTTTAATCCCTTTAAAATTTATTCTCTCTCTAATCTACCACATTATTTCACGTTCCCTTCTCCTCCAAAAATTCACGTGGCCCTCACAAACCGGAAACACTGCACTTCCACCTCACACACGGCCTACTTCTGGCCTGCCATGCTGCTATGCCTCCGGTCCGCTGCACCTTCGTTCTAACCCCAACAATTATGAGGATCGCAGATTCTTGATCCTCGGATCGAGATCTCTGTGTCCGTATGTTGCGCTCAACAAAACATCGAGTTTCCAGCGCACTTAATTTTTGACAATGAAGAACACATGAAGAATGCAAATACCATGAATAAGAAATACTCTCATATTAAGTGCGGATCGATAGCCGTGTTAGATTGGCCATTGTTTTTGAGAATCAAGAACATATGGGATTGGCAATTGAATATTTATCATGCTTCATGAATCTCAAATTCAGGATAAGCATGAAGAAAATTAATTCAATATATGGTTTATCGATCGGCGAATTAATTTATTGAATTCGCGCTCATCAAGAGAAATTAAACTGGGGTAAGGAATCCAAAAAGATAAATCCTATAAATAAATGCTCAAGCTCGATTGTATAAACCACATAAATGATAAATATACAATATTCCCTTACATCGATAGTTGATGTCGCATGTCGGGCATCGCGGAAAGAGGATTCATAGATGACGTCGGCATGCGTCCAAGGAGGAAGTGGCGTCGTTCTTCAACGAAGGAGGAATTCTCTTCTTCTTCTACTTCTTCTTCTTCTTTACAAGAGCTCTCTCAAAATACCCCAACCCAACATGTGCCAAAGTAAAATAATAGTCTTATCCTATTATTTTATTAACACAAGCAATTTAAATTTCAAAATTTAAATCACTTAATTAATAATTAAATAGTTTCAATATTAATTAAGTTATTTTGGTAAGAGTTAAAGAGGGAGATTGAAGATGAAGAGTTACACAATTTAAGAGGAGTTTACCATTTAATGAAGGGGGTTAAATAGGGTTTTGTAATGTGAAAGGTTGTGGCTCGTGTGGGACCCACCTCAAAAATATCCACACTTGGGTAGTTAGGTGGTTGTGGGTCTTACCCTTTAATTCCATTTGTAGGTTAAAACTACCATAGATATAAATAAAATTGTATAAACCAATTTTATTTATTTTTAAACTAATTCCCCAAAAATAAATCTCAACTCGCTTAAATGGAAACTGCGCTAAAGGCTCCTTACGCAATTACCGACGATGCAAGTTCATCGGTGCCCTCATATTTCAATTCTGAGCACGAGTTCAAAAGATAGAAAAAACCCGCTCATACGTTTACTGAACGTACCCGAGCTAAACTTCGAAAATTTATTACGGGCACACCGAACCTCGGAATCATGTTCCGTCAGAAGCCACAAACTCGTAAAATTTCAATGTATTTATGAAAAAAAATTCCTTCAAACTTTCGGGTCATTACATTACTTCCACCACAGGGATTTACCTTAACCTAAAGCTTCAACACACACTAGGGAAACAAAAGAGGTACTGATCACGCATTTGAGCCTCCCGCTCCAATGTGCTCTTCTGGCAGTTCTCGTGCTACTAGCAAAAGCACACAAGAGTAATCGACCATCCACGTAGGACCCGCTCCTGTCAATCCTCGATCTCCACTAGGACCTCCGTGTATGTCACCAAGTCATCGATGTCTAGCTCTTCGTGGTCGATGATGACAGATAGGTCATGTACACATATCCTCAGCTAAGATACGTGGATGATGTCATGCACCTAGAGCTACTGTGGTGGAATGTTCAAGTGGTAAGCCACCTCGCCTACCCTACTGAGGACCTGGAAAGGTCCGTTGAACCTCGGAGATAACTTTCCACCTCAGCCATATCTCTGTAGACCTCGTCGAGGTGAGACCCGAATAAAGATGTGGTCTCCATCCTCGAATTCTGGAGGCCTCCGTTTCCTGTATAGAAATGAAAACTCAAAAATCCAACTTCCACGAGGGTATAGTTGGCCAACTGAAGAGTTATCAGCTGCACCCTCCTATGCATGAGTTTATCCCGTGCTTCCTGGGTTTCCCTTTTTGTTGACCAAGGGAAAACCACATCCCAACGATGTAGGTAAACCACAACCTTTTTGCCTAATACAGTCAATCTGTGTATGAACTGTGGTTGCCCAGTCCATACCCAAACTAATTTCGTAAGGCCTTGACGCTGCCACCAAGAGATTCCAACAGAAACTCTTGCCTAAAGGGTCATATCACACTGTCAGCATGAGGGTGACTATCGAGTCTCATCCAAATGGTATCTCCAGACGTGAGGGTCAGGTCAACGACTTAACCAGAAACTCTAGGTCTGGGACAAGATACTTGGAAGGAAGGGATGATTCGTATCAATGTCTATTGTTATGGCAGCTAGTATTAGACACAAAACGTACCTCAAATCATTCTTAGAGCCCTTGGATCACACCCCTTGACCGCATGAAGCAATTATCTTCCCCTTCCCTCCAGCTCCCTGAGCCTTGCGGGGACTACAAAGGCGGGTGGTTGTAACATGTTGATATGTAAACCACCTCATGCTGCTCTCCTAGCTCTACTTATATGTCTACTGCTCTTTAGTTTAATCTGTCCATAAAAATTCCTCAACTTGAAACATTTCACATGCCCAAGTCTCTGAGACTGGCACCAATTCCCTGCTTTCCCACTGCTAACATTCACTGGCTGTTTCTGCTCAGCCAATGAACATTCAACCACAAATGTTCTCTCTAGGACCCTAACATAAGCAGGAATTCTTAGAGGAATGGTGTTGGCTCGGATGTCCTTAAACACACCTCTCTTGGAATTCCAATCCCTGAAGCACTGATCGTATCTTAGTCATAAAGTACCAGGAATGATCGGTACGCCTCGATGATTACTCAGCTACCGACATGTCGTCCTGTTGAAGCTGTATAACCTCTAGAAAACTCTCAACCACCTCCTCAAGCCAGTCCTCAGCAGCCTGTGAGTCGGGCTCACCTTGAAACCTGAGGGTTATCTAATGTTGAAACACATGTAAGGTACTAAGCCTACATGTGTCATCTACCGGTACCATCAGTTTTAGCTGTTGACCAACATGTAGTGATATTGCTGGAACACTACCCGAAGGTACTATCTCAGGCATCTGTCCACGTACCGAAGTACCATCACTATGCAGACCATCATCATGGTCACTCACTGGGAAACACTAGTAGCTAAGAACACCATCTTCTCTACAAGTGTCTAAACTAGGTGTATAACTCTAGAAATCTCCTCCAGCCAGTCCACTGATACCTGGGAATCTATCTCGCCTCGTAACCTCAGAGGCCTCTGCTACTAGAACTCATTCAACGTGCTCTGTCAGCGTGCACTGTCCGCTAGTACATTTGATGGAATATGCTGCCTAATTGGTGTTGGTGCTGATGGTACACCCCCCGAAGGTGCCAATATAGTAAGAGGGTCCTGCACTGGAGCCTCGTCTCTCGGTGGACCGTCATCGTGTACTCTCTCAGGAACATCGACTGACTGTCTGCGAGGAGACATCCTGAATAGATTCGACATGGTCAAATGATTTAAAACTGGTGATCTGACCTCGTTTGAGCTGACTTAATGAAAACTTTTGGAAAGAAAAATGCAATCAGCGTTTTCGTGCACAGGGTCAGAAATCAATAGTCAGGGTCCTGGTGTATGGATACATCGGCCGCCACACCAACACTGAACTTCCTGAACTGAAAACCACAATCGGTACCCATAACACTATTTTTTCACAGAAAGTAAATATCAGAGTTGTAAGTTCTGCTATAGAACTGACTCCTCTAATACCAATTTGTCATGACCCTTCCCCCGAGGCCTGTGTCTTAACTACCCCAAGCCCACCTTCCATAGACCAGGGGCTGGAGACGAGCACCAAAGGCATAAATCCCTATAACTGGGAAAGCATTGTCTTTATAAAATGAAAAATCACACAACCAGATATCAAGTAGAAGAAAACACTAAGTAAGCAGTATCATAAATGTGCTGAAAGTACAAAGGGGAGAGAAATACAGGCCCAACAGGAAGGTACAACTACAACTAAAAGAAAATTACAACTGAAAATACAACAACAGAAAGGTGAAGCAGCTCCTGGATCGTCCTCTGGGTTCCTACAAGAAGGGTAGGTACAGATGTCCTCCTCAACACTCCACGTCCGTCCATCTCCACCATGTACTCTCTCATAGTGAAGTCCGCCTCCGAGTACCATATCGTTGTGAAGCCCACCTCCGGGTACCTTCTATATCTACATGCCTCAACCACGATCAATGTTATCCATCATCTGCATCCAACACAATGAGGTGTAGGCATAGCCCGTGCAGGGGTGAGTATAACGATACTCAGTAGGATCCCCGAGACCCTCAAGGTCTCACTAAATCCAACAAGGATAAACCACAAAAAAGATATCATCATATAACCTTTAATTAGGTATATGCCCATACAAATACCTAATTTATCAAGTAACCCATCTCAATCATGAGGTAACATAAAGGTCATTGACTCAGCTCAAACCAGGATTTTCATTATCGAAACCACAACTACTGGAGAAATCCTCCTTTGTCGAGTACAGTGGCCATGTCATGACTCTGTGGCGCTACTCACTAACCATAGATTGCTGAGGTACTCCTCCTGTCAAGTACCGTGTGTCTGCTGCCAACTACCGGGTGCTCCGTTTGCTGAGGGTCTGCTGCTAAATACCAAGCGACCTCCATAATAGCCTACAGAGGTACTCCTCCTGTCGAGTACCGCGGGTCTACTGCCAACTACCAGGAGCTCCGTCCACCGTGGGTCTATCGCCAAATACCGGGTGCTCCGTTCACTGGGCTAACCGAATCACTACGAGTCGAATCGATCAAGCAGTCGTCAGGTCTACAGCTACTCGGTCTCCGCACTCTGTACGCTCGTCTCTGGGAGGGTCCGCTCCACGAGCTACTGGTTGTTACTTCCAAGTGTCAAAATGTCTCATGTAGAAGTATCACAAAGGACCGCCTCGTCAAAGGGGTATCAACGCAACAGACGACATGTCAATCGGACGCCCGGTCTGTGAGTTATTAGCCTTTTTTGTCCCGGGGGCCCGGTTGGTTTCGTGTACGAACCAACCCGGCTGTATCTCAACTATACCACGAACTCCCATGGGTATACTCAAAGGAAGAATTTCTCAATGTGATTATCAACGTCGCTGACAGTTCTTCAAACTAATGTCTGGTCTGATAGTTATTAGTATTTCCGTTCCAGGTGCCCGGTTAGATTTTGGTTACAATCCAACCCGACCATACACAACTGCGTCCAAACATCAGGTGGATAATACAAAAAGAACATTCTCATCAAGAGGAATCCAACATAGTTGATGACACGTCAATCAGACGTCCGGTCCTTATGTTATGAGCGTTTATGCTCCGAGGTCCCAGTTGGATTCATGTTCGATCCAACCCAGTCGTACTTAAAATGACACCAGTTAACCAAACCAGTCACACCATTGCGATCCATACCAAAAAACACATGAGATGGACTACCCATTGGTCCAAAACGGATAGCCGGTGAAAAAGTTTCATTTCACCGCAACACGCTGGAACCGGGCCTCGTGGGGCCCGCACCTCGACATCGACTTAAATATAGAAAATTTGTTTTTAATCATCCGTCTTAATTCCAGGGTCGCAACTTCGCAGACGGTTCATCATTCCAAAACTGTATGAGAGAGATATGTCAGATATAATATCCCTTAATAATAATAATAATATTATTATTCAGTGTTTTGTGGGCCCAATCCACGAACCCGAATTTAGTATCCAATGTGAGACTTGAATCGACCATATTAAGGACAGAATAACATTGCCACTGACATCAAGCCAATCGGATGTCAAACGCATGAGTTATGATGGGTTAAAGATTTAATAATAATATTAAATCTATTATTTTCCGAGAACTTCAGGTACCCGATCAAAAAACCCGAAAAAGGCATTCAATATTGGACTCATAAATTCCGTCTCAAAGTCAGGGTCACACTGGCACTGACTGTTCGTGAAACCAAGGTCGCATGAGAATGATACCATCAAAATACAACTTTCCCAACAAAAATAATAATAACATTATTATATTGTTATTATTTTTAATTTAATTTAATTCCTTATATCTCACAACCCAAAATCCACGCACCACCAAAAGTAACACCACCCTTTCCTTACTCCATGCTTTCACTCCCCATCCTTGATTGATTTCTTTTTTCTTATTTAAAATTTTAATCCCTTTAAAATTTATTCTCTTACCAATCTACCACATTATTTCACGTTCCCTTCTCCTCCAAGAATTCACGCGGTACTCACGAATCGAAAACGCTGTGCCTCCACCTCGCACACGGCCTGCTTCCGGCCTGTCATGCTGCTACGCCTCCGGTCCGTTGCACCTTCATTATATCCCCATCAATTATGATGATATCATATTCTTGATCCTTAGATCGAGAGATTTGCATCCGTATGTCGCGCTCAGCGAAACATCGAGTTTCCAGTGTGATTAATTATTTGAAGATGAAGAACACACGAAGAATGTGTGGACCATGAATAAGAAAGGCTCTTGGTTTAAGTGCGGATTGATAGCCATGTTAGTTTGGCCATTGTTTTTTAAAATCAAGAACATGGGGGATTGACAATTAAATATTTATCATGCATCAAGAATCTCAAATTCAGGATAAACAAGAAGAAAATCAATTCAAACTATTGTTTATCTATCCGTGAATTAATTTATTTAATTCGCGTTCATCATGAGAAATTAAACCGGGGTAAGGAATCCACAAAGATAAATCCTACTAATAAATGTTCAAGCTCGATGGTATAAACCACATAAATGAGAAATATACAATATTCCCCTACCTTGGTAGTTGACGTCACATGTCGGGCATCACGGAAAGAGGATTCGTAGATGACGTCGGCGTGCGTCCAAGGAGGAAGTGGCATCGTTCTTCAACGAAGGAGGAATTCTATTCTTCTTCATATTATTCTTCACAAGAGTTCTCTCAAAATCCCCCAACCCAACTTGTGCCAAATTAATATAATATGCTTATCCTATTATTTTATTAACACAAGCACTTTAAATTTCAAAAATTAATTCACTTAATTAATAATTAAATAGGTTAAATATTAATTAAGGTGTTTTGGCAAGAGTTAAAGAGGGAGATAGAAGAGGAAGATTTACACAATTTAAGAGGAGTTTACCATTTAATGAAGGGGGGTTAAAGAGGGTTATGGAATGTGAATGGTTGGGGCTCGTGTGGGCCCCACCACACAAATATCCACACTTGGGTAGTTAGGTGGTTGTGGGTCCAAACCTTAACTTCTCTTTGTAGGATAAAACTTCATAGATATAAATAAAATTGTACACACCAATTTTAATTATTTTTTAACTAATTCACCAAAATTAAATCTCATCCCGCTTAAAACGCAGCTTCGCTAAATGTCCCCTTAAGCAATTATCGGCACTGCGAGTTCATCATTGCCCTCGAATTTCAATTCCGAGCACCAGTTCAAAAGATAGAAAAACCCGCTCGTTCGTTTACTGAACGAACCTGAGCTAAACTCCAGAAATTGATTCCGGGAACACCGAGCCTTGAAATCAAGTGCCGTCAGAAGCAGCAGACTCATAAAATTTCAAAGTATTTATGAAAAAATATTTCCTTAAATCTTTCGGGTCTTTACAAATGATATTTTATGGGAGTCCCTAATAGTAAAAATTATAGCCATATTTTTTTATTTTTTCAATTTTATAAATATTATACATTTATTAATATTTTATAATGTCAATATTAGATGAAATTTTAATTTTATTAGAAGAAGGTAATTAATAAATGTGTTTATAATTTGTCATAATAATACAGAAAGATTTTAAGACAATATTAACATAAAATTATATATTTTTGAGTGAAAGGGATAAAGATACATAATTTATTTATGAGTTTATAAAAAGAGAGACATAAAAAAATATTTTTAGTCAATTTGAGGAGTATTTTATTTTTAAGATTTTTTATTTTTAAAATTTATTTTTTATTTAATTTTCATTATATTATAACATAATTTTTTTTATTATGTGGATGGGCGCTAGTAAAACTCACAAATAGTGAAAGTCTGATATTTTGTACCATTATATATTCTCATAAGTAGGATATCCAATATTTTAGGACCATATTATTACTAATAAAAGTATTTTATTAAGATCAAAATCAAGTACTAGATTTGAAATGGTTTGACGTGATAATAAATCACCCCCACTCATCCTAAAAAATGTTAAAGTCAGATAATTTAAAATAAGGAATGTATATTATGAATCCAAAAAATAAGGTACCAGATATGATTTTCAGTAATTAATTATTACATTTCTTCAATATTACTACTTATTAAATTTAAATTATGAATATTATATGTGAAAATGTTTCTTTTGGAATCCCTACAATATAAAATGGAAAAATGGACAATTTTCTATGATGGTATTAAGGATAATATTATAGTTTTTTTGGAAATTTATAATGCCCATGTCACATTGGATGATAAGAGGAGGGTTACAAATTTAATTTTTTTATCGCTCCCTTATTTTCACATATATCATGTTTAAATATAAAGAAGTTATCGACTCTTTTATGGTTGATCTGTAAAACATGAATTAGTTACTATAGGATAGAATGAAATCAACTTTATTATAAATTCAGGCAAATGTGATGACACTAACAAAACCATTTCAAACAACACAACCTTCCTACCGAGATCTTCCACCTCAAAATTCAAACCAAATGCCGTATTGTGAGTTTATTGTTGGGGATACCCATGCAATTATGATAGTATAAAAAATAGTATGCCATATGGGTGATTATGTACATCTTTATCTTATTCAATTGTTCATGGTAAACGTATTAATACATGATTTTATTGATCCAACTCCAATAATAGTGCTGGTTATTGAGGAGGTTTCCATTATTCAACATAGTAATGGCCATTTTCTACATTATATAGCTGGTAATTTCCATCATCTAATATATGAGGTTTTATTTTTTCATATTTAATTTATAATTAAATTCAATGTTAATTATAATAATTTTTACACATACATTATAAAAGAGTATCTGATATTAAAGGAATCACAACAAAGAAAAGTAAAATTATGTATTCCAATAAATTCATATATTCCATAAACAGATAATTGGGTAACAAATTTATCCAATTTCTTCCCAATATTGGGTTATTTTTATACATTTTTACTGAGTAATGAGATATTTGAAAGATGTTATATATTTATTATTTTTTGAACTATGGTCATGGATGTTTTATGGGGTGGTAAAATTATTATACCATTTTTGAAATTGTATCCTTGTTAATTTCAATTATTACTTAATTTACATTAAGTCAAAATATTTGTTATTAACTTTGATAATTTCTTTTCAAATCAGGTATTTCTATAGTCTTTCAATCTAGAACTATTCAACTTATTTATATGGTTTTATGGACCAAGAATATATTTCAAAAGAAGGTATATATTTGAAACAAGAAACTATAATTGTATATGTATCTAAAATATAATTAAACACAGACATATCATATTTCGATTTTATATTCCTTGACTGGTACGAAGAAAATTATAATTATTAACCACTATTTATTATACTATTATTAATATTGAATATTTTATTTTTTAAGTGTGTATTTTATTTTTTGAATATTTTTTCCAAAATAAATTATAGAATACTTATAATATTAATTATTGGGTTGAGTTAGAAGAAGATATAGAAAAATGTCAAAGAAATATGTTTTATTCGATGATTCTAGATAATAAATCTGATGTTTTCTATTTACATTAGTTTTTAATTATCCTATAAAAATAAAATAAGTTGTGAATTTGGTTAAATATGTATTTCTACACAATAGTGACAGTAAAGAAAATTAGTAATTTTTTTCTAGGTGAATACAATTTATATAAGTTAATACTTGGTTTTTAATACATATATTATTTTTTTTATTATTAAATATTTTTTCACAAATGATGTTTCATCATCAGTAATGGGATGCTAAATCATGGAATTTTTATAAATGATTAATTTATGAGATAGTCACAATAAGATAAGAAATTGTTTTTTAAATGTTTATTTTCATCACAACACTTACAATTTAAACAAATCTGTTATTTTTTAAATTTGTAAAAACTCATTTAGTAGGTTTTTATCGATTATTCATTATATATATATCCAATGAACTGAAAAACATTAATGTTTATTAGGATAATATTCTCAATGTCTTAATAATTACTATATTTAGTGTCATTTTTCTGTATATTTCTAATTTTTTAAAAATATTCTCAATGAGTTTTATTAATTCTGTGTTATATCTACTATAT
The DNA here is from genome assembly GCA_963277665.1 of Viscum album. Lineage (NCBI taxonomy): Eukaryota > Viridiplantae > Streptophyta > Magnoliopsida > Santalales > Viscaceae > Viscum > Viscum album. The sequence goes on from OY728141.1 coordinate 136,339,540, forward strand.
GTTCAATTTTTTTATAATGTATAGATTTTTCTATAGTTGGAATTTTTAATTTTACATATTATTTATATTATAAAATTCCACTTTCAATGATGAGTTTATAAAAAACCAACATTGATAGACCCCTGGAAGTCTCTTTACATTAGTTTTGACTAAATATTATCTCAAAATCTTAGTAGGGTTTATTTCCAAATACTCATTTATAAAAAATTCGACGAATGAATTTTAGATATTGGTGTGCCTTAGATAATGATTTTTCTTAAATCATATGCTCAATTCCTCCCATAGTGGCTTTAAAAGTCCATTTTTCTTAAAAAATCAACGTCAAAGGACTTATATAATTCTCATTTGAGAAGGGGATGCGATAGTGATTTACGAAAAATAATTTGTAAATTTGTAATTTCAATTTCATTTGAATCAACAGCGATTATAAACCTATGTTAAAGGAGTTTTTCCTCTAGAGGGAATATAAATAATGGAATAAATTTAATATTATATTTACGTAAAATCGTAATATATTTTTATTTAACCCCTACAACTAAAAGAATTCAACATATATTACTCTAGAATTTCATACATTGTCAATGAGTGAAAAAACCATATCTATTGATTCAATGAATTCCATACCATAATTATTTCTAAAATAAAAATATAGTTAATATTAGATTGGTTTATATTTTATTTTGTTAGTTGACTGAGATAAATATGAAAAAACTATAGTAATAATAATATAGTAGTGTGATGTTCATCTATATAATATAAAATTTATTTGAATCGATATATTGATCATGAATAATTTTAATATAAGTAGTTGAGTATAATTATTGCACATATAGACATCATTAGAATAAATAGTTTTCTCTTGTGAAGTCATTGAAACTAAACCTAATGTTTCAAAAATATGAACTATTGTGTTTTGAATATAAATTGAACCTACTACTTTGAGGAGATAGATAAAAAACATTAATTACTCTCTACTATAATGTTTTGTATATTATCTCATTTATTTTTTAGGGTTTTGATTGTATCATTTTTCTATTTTTATTCTCTCTAATCATTTTGATTGATTAGATTCATGGTTATGGGAAATTTTATTGTTTATGTAATCTTGATTGAGGGATTTCATGTTATGGAAGAAAGAGTTCAATTTCTATAGGGTAAATGTCGATAGACATCAAATATCATAAACCTATTTTGTATTATATAGTTTATTGAGATCGTCTATTGTGTGGAATACATGATACATCCAAATATGTATATATAAGATAGTTTGATTGTTAAAAACATGGATTCCTAGATTTTGGTTAAATTATAGCCTTCCTATTTATATAAAAATAAATACCTTCAAGATACAAATTTTTTTCATCAAAATATCATTTTAATGATAATATGGATTGCTATCCGAAAATTTTTATATTTTGTTTTTATTTATTACATTCAATCAGTGATTGTACTAATTTTTTAAATTCTAATATTCTTACTCTCATGTTTACCGTAAGCATATATCATTAGTTAAATATATTATTTCAAAGTGAAAATAATTTACCTTTTGTTTCAAACTATAATTATACAAACTATAGTAGTATTGAGATATCTTATCCTTATAGGAAAACCAGATTTCTTTGGTTCCGCATGGATTTTCTATACCTTAAGGTTATTGATAAAATGTATAAAGTTGTTTTTTATTATAATAGTCTTAAAACATATGTATGAGAACTCAATAATATCATGTTGTGATGATTTTGTTGTTTTTAACTACATTGAATACTATTAATAAGTTTTAGAATGATAATCATCAATACAGGTTATATATTCTATTTAATTTATATCTCATTAATGGATCTAAATTCAATGGAAAATTTAAGTAATGATCTAATTAGTATAAATTTTCCACAAGAAATATATTTTCCACCCTATTTTTTGGATAACATATTTAATTCAATAGTAAAATTATCATGAGAAATAAATACTTTTTACCTAAAACACTTAAATTGGATAAATAATTTTGAATTATATATGATGATATTAAAATCTTATATATAAATGCACAATAACCATAAGACTCTATTTTTTATATGTATAATTATTATGATGTGGTAAAAACTTTACATAATACTTATTTATAGTGCACAACATCAATTTTCCAATAAATATATATAAAGAATCCATTTTTTGGGGATGGGAGAATATAATCAATAGATTTAAAATAATTTTTGTAATTGAATAAAAATGATGTTTTATTTATAAATTGTGATAAATATTGATGAATCATAGACATATATAACATCACATATAATGATATCTAAAGAAAAGCGGTATGTGATTAATGAATGATAATAAAACATTTTTTTATGTTTTAATGAGATAGTGAAAAGTCAATATGTTGTTTTAGAATCACTACGATGGTTAGTGTGTGGTGAAAGTTTCTATGTGATAACACAAGCTTGGTATGATATTAATGGATATAAATTTTATTGAAATTTTATAGGAAATGGAAGTGAATTCTATAAAAATGGTGTATTGGAGTTCACTAAAGAAATTAATTTTTCATGTTTAAAAGAAAATGCAAAATATCTACATGAATTTCATATTACTGATTCATTAATCATATATCTAACATTAATGAAATTAAATTTTGTGTTCATGTGTTCAAATGTAAATATGATATTTGTAATTTTAATGTTAAACATGATGTGTTCGTAATGATTGTACCTTATCATAATACAATATCATACAAATATTTACCATTATCATGTAAATAATTAAAAAAAAATCTATATTCATGATCCATAAAACATATAGTTGTCTTTAATTTTAATGAAATATAATATTTTTTCATAATGAAGATGAAAATGATACTGATGAATTTTGTAAAACCCCATGTTAAATGGAAATAATATCAGATGATTTTTGTTATAATTATTAAGATATGTTTTATTCCATAAATAATGATAGAAAAGAAGTAATACGGGAAAAAAATTCTGTAATAATCTACTAATATTATAGGTAAAATACTATCTTCTATTGTTTAAATTTTCCAATTTTAAAAAATATTTTATATATTATTTATAATTAAATATTTTATTTAATTAATCAATTAAAATCATTGTTAATATATATTGTGAATTTTAGAAATATGATATCGTAATTTCCCAATATTATTGGAAACATATATTTATTACATATTAATACTATTTTTTTATATTTATTTGATTTTAAATATAAATTAAGGTTTATATTTTTTTATATACAATTTTATGATTCCAAAATATGGTCAATATTTTATATCATTTTGGTTAGATATTTTAATTAATATGATAAAAATATTTTTTTTACATTAGTTTTTTTATCCATTAAATTTTTTATTCAATATTATATCTTTCATTTTAATTTCTATTATCATGTATTAATTTTTTGTTATTATATTTATAAAAAAAGTTGTGTTATTTTTCTCAATAAGTAATATTTTTTAGAGCGGACACTCGACATACATCAGTTTATTATACTCCATCATATAATCACATGCCTTAAACATCATCATAGAAATATAAGGCTTCTGGTGTCAGCAAATGTGGCAGTAAACATTAATCTAAATTATCACTTTATAATTTCAAGGTGTAGTAGATATCAATTGAGTTTTATATTAATGGAAATACTAATTATCTAAATTTTAAAAACATATTTTATTTATATATATGAATGATATTGAAAAAATAATTTATTTGATATATAATTGGAGAGGTATTTACCAAATAGTTTAATGTATTATATAGGTGGATATTTTTTAAGAAAATTTATTATTATTATTATTCTATTCTATTCAAATATTAGAGAGTATTATTAATTCGAAAACTAATATGAAATATGATTTACCTAGAACTAAAAAAATTGAGGATAAATAGTTCATATTTTTCATCATAGTGATGGAGGGATTCCAAATCAACCCTTAATTAAAATTTCATTTTAAAAGAAATGAAAAATGTAATTTCATGAAAAATATGTGAAATTTTTATAATGATTCATGGAATAAAATTGTTGAATGTTAGAATTCATATACATTTTTTATGTGTTATGTTAATGTATTTTAGAAATTTTTTTATAATATCTAAAATATAATATTTTAATTAATTGATTCTATTTAATTAATGGGACCTAAATAGATAACATTCTAATATCGAAGTGAGGTATATATAAATAATTTATCTCTTATATGGTACATGTTACTCGGTAAAGATATGGTACCTAAATTTTTTAAAAAGATAGATGTCAGATCTATAGGACCAACTATGATTTCACCCACCCCTAGCTAGACATGAAAAACTAAAAAACTAGATATTGGAAATATTATATATCATATAGAATAGTAAAATAATATTTTAGATAATATTATTAGAAGTTATTTATATTATTAAAAAATAATTAGTTTTGTAATTAAATGAATATGTATAGAAATATTCAATATATAAATCCATTAAAAAATAGAGAACGCTGGGAACATTCATAACCATGGGTGGGAAAGATATTTTTTCAATACATTATGAATGATAGAACATTCAAGTTGCGTATGAGGAAATGAGGAATTTTTATTATGAAATCTATTTGGTCAATCTAGATCTTCTTTAAGGGATGATGTATATAAAAACGAAAATAGTCATTTTAGAAGACAATGGTTAGTATATATGTTAGATGATAATGGATATTATTATATAAATTACATAATATATATTTTAGAAAATTAGATATAGTTTTAGAATTCATATCGTACTCCTTAACCACATTCTATATGTCCCAAGTCACCACCTCTTCCTCTATATCCCACTCTTACACCTCCATCAAAATATCCCACTCCTCCTTCTTCAACTCTGTACCCCACTTGTACACCTACTCATCCATAGTTTCCCATTTAATAACATTTGTATGTTTAATATTATAAGTATCATATTATAGAATATGCGATCATACATTTTGTATGGGGTACCTTATAAAGTTCCCATTTGTGTTTAATTATTATTTTTAACATAGAATGTTATCATGCCTAGTGTAACTGAGTAAGGAATCATTAGTAATAGAATCAAAACCTACCAATAAGAATGTTATAGGTGTGAAAAAATAAATTTTGGTAATGAATAAACATTGGATTCAATTTTAGTTAAAAGGATATTTCATATGATATAAATAGGGATTGAAGAGTTGAACATTATATACAAATCCCTAAAATCAATATGATTTTATGCGATTAACATCTTGGGATATAATTTCGAGTGATGATGGAAATATTTTACTTTTCTCTACAACAAGTTGGATATATTCATAGTAAATATTTTTAAAAGAGGAGACTAAATATATGTAATTGATAAATGAAAATATTGTTTTAATGATACATGAATACAACAATTGTGTACTTTAGTAATTTACAGCTTTATTTGTGGGAATATATATTACTTTGATAATAACTGGAATGATTATAGTTTACGATGACAATTTTTTATGTTTGAGTTCCTAAAAATATTGTAACTTTGAGTAAATATGTGAAAGTGTAAATGAAAATAAAATTATAGAGTATTAGAATATTATATAAATTCATAAATAATGTTACAATAAACCCCTAAAAGAATAATGTGGGTGTCTTATACCATTCCAATATCATTATTACATGGAATAAAATCATAATGGATAAAATAGTATAGTAGTATTAATAAAATAGATACATACATGAGTCTAATATAACAAATGAATAGACTAATTTCAAAATAATTTTTTTTTCATTCAAGGAATACATTATTAAATCTACAATATCCTTATATATCATGCATAATACACTTCTTGGATTCATAGAGAACAGAAAACAAAAAATGGGGATAAAAAACACTCAGTAATGGATATGTATCGAAGAACCAATAATTAATTAATGAGAATAGTGAATATAGGATGGTAATAAGTAGAGACACAATCCATGTGATCAATAAATATATAGGAAAGTGAACAATTAATATGTAAAGGTATATAACTGAAATCATGCAATTTAAATAACTAGATACAACAAAATGAATATGAAATTTAAAATAACAGAAACACATTCTATTTAATCAATGAAATGAGAATGAAATGAATTCATAGATAATGTTAAGGAAAATCATCACAGATAATAAAAAATAAAAAATAAATGAGTGAAATATTTAATTATGTAATGCCATGTTTCTCTGTAACTTGATACATTTACCATTAATACCATTCAAAAGATGGTTTAGCATTCTACTTTCATGACCTTTCAAAATATTGTTTAAATATATGGGAAGAAACAAATCTATTTTTCTTGTAAACAAAATCAAAGGGTTTGTCTCCAAGTAATTTCATCTCTTTAGATAGCTGAATCATTAAGGAGGTATATTTCATGACCCATACCTAGGGGCTCATGTCGTGACTACCCCAAGCCAGCCTTCTATAGGCCAGGGGATATAGACTAGCACCAAAGGCATGAATCCCTAAAACTGGGAAGGAATTGCCTTTATAAACTGAAAATACACACAACAGAGTATGAGTTGGAAGTAAAAACTAATTAAAGATATATACAAAAATAAGTGATGGAAATTAAAAGGTTCTCAAAATACATGCCCCACAAGAAAGTACAAATACATCTAGAAAACGAGTACAACTGAAGAAAATGTAAGCATCTGCTGGGTCGTCCTCAAGGGATTCCTACATGGAGGGTAGGTACAGATAGCCTCCTGAGCACTCCACGTCCATCAGTCTCTTCCGTGTACTAACTCGTTGTAAGGTCCACCTCTGGGTACCGTCTAGTCCTGCTACTCGATCCTAGGTCAGTGATGTATGTCGTCTGCCACAAACAAAATGAGGTGCAGGCATAGCCTGTGAAGGGGTGAGTATAACGATACTCAGCAGGGTCCCTGAGACCCTCAAGGTCTCACAAAATCCAAAAAGGATAAACCACAATGTAAGAAATCAACAGATAACCTCACATAGGTATATACCCATACATATACCTTAGTTACCAAGTAATCCATCTCAATCATGAGGTAAACACAAAAGTTACTGACTCATCTCACACAGGTATACAAATTTTGTAGAAAGGTACAGATTATCAGATGTATCCACTGAATCATCTAAGCTGTCGGACCCACACATGATCTAGGACCAGCAGTTAAAATTGTCAGACCAACACATGATCCAGGACTAGCTTTTCAGTGGGACCAACACATGATCCTAGAACCGAAGTCAAAACTGTCGGACTCACATGGGATCCAAGAACAGTAGTCAGAGCTGTCGGACTAACACAAAATACAGAACCAACTATTCTATTGGACCAACATGTGATCCAGGAATAGAAGTTAGAACCGTCGAACCAACACATGATCCTGGAACAGTCATCTGAACTGTCGGACCAACACATGATCCTGGAACAGTCAACAGTGCACAGTCAGCCACATGGATTCAACAAAGTATGCTATATTTTGGAAGGGTCTACTTCTAAATCCATGTGCTGATACATCAACTTCCAAGAAGTCCCATGTAGATGTATCTCAATGTTCTTCCTTGTTATAGGGGTCTCAACACAACAGACGACGCGTTGATCAGACACCCAGTCTGTGAGTCATTAGCCTTTTAGTCCTGAGGCCCCGGTTGGATTCATGTTTGATCCAACCTGATCGTATCTCAAATATACCTTGAACTCTAGTGGGGTATTCTCAAAGAGAACGTCACATTCCAAAAATAATAGCGCCGCTGACGGTTCGTCAAATTGACGTCCGGTGCCAAGATATGGCCAATAGAATGTAACGATCAGTAATGGGAATGGGACTGGTCCGACCAGGTAAGACCCACTCGGCCCAACCCATACTAAGTCGACCTGGTCTGGGTCGACCCAGTCATCCCACTAGCTTCAGCCCAGTCTGCAGGGCCCGGCCCATCAGACTGCAGGGGCGGTTTGGCCTGAAGGTCGCCACATGGGCAACTCGGCCTGGAGGTCGGGGCCAGTTCGGCCGACACCACATGGGGCATAGATCGGGTGGCTCAGTCTGAAAAGCTGAGCCAGTTCAGCTATCGACACCGCGAAGGACGCCGCGGGATGACTTGGGTGGACGGAGCAGCTCAGCCGGTTCGACCAGGAGCCACGACGCGGGCAGGTCAGGCGGGGCGCGGGGAATGCAAGAAGAGGCCGGCGGGGCGCTTGGGCAGCACACAGGTAGGCCATGGGGCTCGCGGGCAGCGCGCAGGCTGGCAGCGGGGTGCACGGGTAGGCCGCATGGCGCGCGTGCAGCGCGCGGCAGGCAGACAGGGAGTGTGGGCAGGACGGCGGGGCGCGCGGGCAGGCCACATGGAGCGTGTGCAGCGCGCGGGGAGGACGCGGGGCGCGCGGGCTATGTGCGGGTAGGCCGGCCACGTGTGGGAAATGCGTGGGATCGGCCGGAGGAAGTGAGGGACACCGCATGGGTGACGCGGTTCCCAGAGACCGTGGGTAGCACGACCTTTTTCGTTGCCGTCACCATCACCTCTTCTTTTCTACATCGCCATTCTAATGAATGCAACAAGAAGGAAAAACGACAGAGGTTTTCAGGTCATTTTTGGTTGGCCCGCACCCTTTACGTTTAGAGAGGTATCAATTGGCTAAACAAAATAAGATGTTGATCATTAACACGTCCTCAACAAACACTTTCTATCCGATGAAGAAGATAAGAAAATGTATAACATCATCAAGTAATAAACCCCTACCTTTGATCATTGCTCGATGATGAAGTCGCAGGAAGAAGACGATGCTGTCATCATTCGTCGTGTCTGCCATGCACTTCCAATCTAATCTCATGCGTCAATTCGTTGAAATATTTCTCTCCAATCCACCAAAAATGAAATCGTATCCAAATAATAGATTTGGATATATTATGTTCATTGGCGTAAATTTGAATTGAGTAATTTATTTAAATGAGTTTACTCATTTAATTAATGGGGTGGAGTTGGCATAACAATTAAAAAGATAGAATTAATTAATTAACTCTGCTACCCAAATTAATGCTTGAGAAGTTTCAATAATTAAATTAAAGGGGTTTTGGATCCATTAAGGCGATGAAGGTCATGGGTTTCTCCCCTTTCAATGGGGAATTGAGGATGTGTTACCCTTCTCCATTAATAGGGGGTTAAGCCTCGTGTGGTCCCCACATCATAACCTCTAACGGGAGGTTATTCTCGGGTGGGCCCCACCACCATAACCTCCCAAGGGATGTTTTAAACACCCAACCTCCAAATGGAGGTTAAAAATAAAATAATGCGAGCTTACTTTATTTTATTACTTCACACGAAAACCCAAAAAATAAATTTTATCCTCGACTCACTACCGTCGACGTGAATGTCTTCCTAAGAAAATACCGGCGATGTGAGTTCAATGGTGCTCTCGAATTTTAATTCGGATCACTGGTTTAAAAGTTATAAAAAACCCCTCGTACATTTACTGATCATACCCGAACAAAACATTAAAAATTTATTCTAGGCACACTAGGCCTCAGAATCAAGCACTGTAAAATTTTACGGACTCTTAAAAATCCCATGAATTAAAAAAAATTCCACGGGATTTCTAGGTCTTTACAGTTACTTTAATTGATCCCCAACCCATGTCTTGAATGTCTAAATAATTCCTCAAATATCAAATAATCAATTTAATTCCAAATAAAATGGTCCTTATCAAGTATAAATATAGATTAAATGATAAAAATTTATCAATATTTTGTCAGTATATCAAATGACATTCTATGTAAACACCATATGAAAATTAGTATATGCATAAGTAAATGAAAATATCCATGATAAACGATATTGATATTTAGGGTAAATTTATTGTTCAATAATTAAATGATATTAAATATTTCAAAATGACTAAGAAAGAGTCATGTTAGTGAATTTGAATACTATCCTTTGAAAATAAATCATAAACCATCTGCATGATGAATATGGGTGGTGTCAATACAATGGTTTCCATGTGGAGTAAATATAATGTATATTTGTTTGATGAATTTAAATACTATAAAAATGATCACATGAAAACATTATTGAGGAAAATATCACATCAAATTTTAAAAAATCAAAATATTTTTCTTTAAAAATCAATATTATAATAATTTTCATTAAAAATTAACCATTTACACATTCAAAGTATACTTCAATGAAATTATAATCGGTAAATTTATACAGTCTATACAATGTAGAAAGTCATTTTTTCACGATTAAAAGTTTAGAAAAATTACCTTTTGGAAAGATAAAATAAGATTACATTGAAATCCTTTAAAAAATAACATATTATTTTTTTATATAAATACTTTTGTAAAGGTTATAAACCATTTGGAAAAAAAATTATAATACATGGTTTTTAGAAGATAAATAGGTCCTCCGAAGAAAGTGAGAAATGATATAGGGTTTTCTTAAAAACATTTTCTAAAAAATAATGATTACAAAAGACTAAATAAACTAATATTAATTTTATAAGACCATGATTAACAATACAGTATAAAAATTAAGGTATTTACTCAATAATTATCCAATAATATTGTCGAATGTAAATTCAATTGTAAATAATCCAGAAAAAATTGATATAGTGATGTAAACCCTTGAAAAGAACATAACATTAATTGGGGAATAAATTAATTAGATGGTTGTGTGTGTCAAATGTAAATCCAAAAAATTTATTTTAATGTTAATGAAATATAGTAAAAATTTATTACACATATAATTTTATAATATTAACAACAACGAGGAAGTAATATAACACAACAAAAAATAATAGATTTATGAAACTCCTTACAACTTGGTAACTTTTAATTCACATCCCGTTAGAATAAATAGTTAAAATTTAATATAAAAATTCTGTGAGTATAAAATTGTTTATTATATAATATATCCAAATGGTTAGTATATACACCAAACAAAGTAAATATTTTTTGAATATGAAATTTATCTCAATGATGTAAAAAGTTCGATGAAAATCCCAAACCCAATATTTCATTTTGGTGAACATCCTTTATAATCATTTATAATTATCTTAAGAAATTCCATAACTAATAAATGGACCATAATAATATTTATAATATCATATATTAACTTATTATAATACATTATTACCCAATTGTTAATTATTATTCATTATTTTTTTTATTTTGGCTGTTAAATGCCTAGTTTTTCAGTTATGTTTTGACTTCTTATTTGTGTTCCTATTAATTAAAGAATTATTTAATAATAAAAATAAATTGAAAAATTATGTAAATTTCACAAATATTCAGTATATATATTTATTTTTTTATTGAAATACATTATTTGTTGAGATAGGAAATGAAATTTAACATCCATGGACATGGTAGGACGTAGTTATGCATGAACACTACATCCATTTTATTTGTTGTATTTTCAATGAATGTAATGTAAATTATATATTTTAAAGTTATAATTATATTATTTTATTTATATTATATATTTCACATATATATATTAAAAACATTCCTCAATAAATTATATGTTTATCATGAATGAATCACATCGTTTTGAGGAGGAAGTAGTCCACACATCCAAAAATGAAGTTGTTTTATTCCCATAAAATGTATTGAATAAATATATGTGTCAAAAAATAATTAAATAATAATAAATATATTATAAATAATATATAAATAATATATAAATTATAAATAATTCATTATAACACTATATATGTGGTAAATGGTAGAACAAATGACATCAGATTGTGAGGCGATACTCCACTGTATACACAAATGACGAATTCGTACCCCATTTTATGTATGTGTGTGAATGTTTAGGTTGAAATATTATTATAAAAAATTAAATTATATCAATGATAATGATTTTATTATATAATAAATATATATTATGAACTTATGTGGTGGATAAATAAATTAAACCAAATTGAATGTTGAAAAACGTTTCCTCTTATTTGGGTAACTCCTTTGAGATTATTAAAAATATATTCTTGATTTAATCTCAAAAAAAAAATGAGGCTATAAGATAATTTTAGGTATGTTGGGATCTTATTTAGGAATATTTTGGATGAAAAAAATGGATTTAAAGGTCTGAATAAGCTGGAGGGGGTGCCTTTTTATAGTAGAAGAGGAGTGACATTATTGTAATAATATGAAAAGGGAATTCCACTCACATTTTTACCATGTAATGTGGATTCAGTAATGGTAATAATTTAATAAAATGGGGAATAATATATATATTTTAATTGAAATATATTTTTAATAGGTTTATAGTTATTTTTAGCCCTAAAAATTAAGGTTTAGTCCCTTGTTATGAAAATTTTTCTCTTAATCTCTGTATTTAATTATAATTATTTTCACAGATAATTTTTGGTCAAAGAAATCTTGAAATTATTATATATTATAAATAATTATGATTTAAAAAATATAGTCTAATTTTTAAAATTAAAATGTAATAACTATCAGAAATTAATTTAAATTTAATCCCATTGACGAGATGAAAATGGGGGTTTTAAAAGAAAAAATAAAAAACGTTTAATAAGTTTTTATATTAAATTTCAATGTGAAATTGATTATAATGAAAAAAAATTTATTAATAGATATTCAATTTATCAAATTAATATTTATAAAATTTTAAAAATATTATTTTATCTTATTAATATATTAGATGGAAAATTTGTGTTTCATTAAAATTCAGTATTTTTCACTATTCCTCAAGAAATGAAATATACCCAAAAAATTAAACAAAAAATTACCCTGAAGAAATTTTGAAATTAAAATTTATAAATTGTTTTTTAATATTTCATATAAAATTTATATGTGTTAATGTTTATATTTAAAATTGGTGCTCTAATAAAAGGTTTTAAAACTGGTTTTATAAAACAATTTGTCATTATGTATAAAATTGTGTTTTTCCTTTTCTCATACATGTAAAATGTAATCAATGAATACCAAAAATATTTTATTAAATATAATATATATATATATATATATATATATATATTCCATTATTAAAATTCAGTAATAGGAATTTATATAATTTATTATAAAAAAACTCAATTTTTAGGATACAAATATTTTTTTTATCTTGAATTGTTTTCTATAATCATTTCTAATTAATTTGTAACCTATGAGTTCGTATAATATTTTTTAACAATATATTTTCATAAGGTAGTTAATCATACTCATATAATATTATTTATCGGCTAGGTTATATATTATTATATTAAATTATAAATATTTATTAATATATCATAGTTCAGTAAAACTCAACATAACATGTAACACATGCTATCGAAAAATCTAATGGTTCTGTGACATGCATTCTAAATTAATATTTCATTTATTTCATGGAAACTGAAATAGTAATTTTATTTAAAATATTAAATATAAAATAATTATCGATAGGTTATATTTTATAAAATTAAATCTACTCTCTTATAATTTTTAGGGTGTTACGTTCTTCCCACCATAAATAAAGTGTGTCTTCAAAATTTGAACTTGATCTCGATTGTCTAGGGTTTAATATTCGATGATTAGTTTTTTAAATCTAACCTTATGATAAGATTTAATAAAATATTCTCTTAATTAGATATAATTAAATTTAAAAATGTCATATAGAAAAACTCATAACAAGGTTTCCAAGTAAAAGAACATCCATACCATTTGAATTTATAGACATAGAGGAAAACCATTAATAATTAAAGAGGGCGATTGATTTCATTAATCAAAAACAGATGAATAATAATAAAAAAATTTATGTCCTCAAAGATACAAATCTATAATGATTTAAAAAAACCTTTTGATTAAAAAAATAATTTATTAGGATAATATTTTTTTAAGATCATTTTAATAATGTCGAATAATTCACTAATCGACTATACATATTAAGAAAAATACATACATGATATATTTTATTTTCATAGGATCAATTAAATATTTTGGTTTTTCATATATGATATTATAATTCATCCCTCACTCCATGAAATTGACATCCAAGAATGGAAAACCTTCTTAATCACTAAAATTTTACTTTTTCGGATCATATGATTCATAAATGACTGAAAAGTATATCCATTTGTGTCCTACTATTATAAATATCTAGTGTGGTCAATACATTATTATATAAACCTAAAAAATTATATTGCTGGTTCATTTTTAAAAGTTGGTCATAAAATTATTTTATTAAAAATAATCACACATTAACAGGGAATTTAGTTAAGCAAGTGGTAGGTGAAAAACCCTTATCGTCCTTCAGTGATGGGTTCAAATCCCAACACCTTACTGGATATTATGGATTCTCTCCCATCAGGAGTTTTTTCCATTTTTTAACTATATTAATATAATTACAAAAAAATATGATAGACATCCTTGAAATTTAATCAGTAAATACAGTTTTAACTACTTTTCTAAATACAACCTCAATACATAAATAATTCATCCATTTTATTTCATCTTTGGACCTTCCATTGTCTAATGATTAACCCATGGAATTAATTGTAATTTTATATTCCGATATAACATTATGGATTGTAATAAAAATGTGAATTATCCTAATAATATCCCTTATGATTTTCAAACCTTGTGAAAAGATAGGCCCGTTCTCATGAAAAATATTATGTGAATGCCATACATGATGCACCTTTTAGGGGTTATTACCCCTTCATATATCTATGCTAGAACTACACAAATTTTTAGAATATAGAGAGGAATTTATTTATAGGAATACTAAATAATTTTTGTATAACTGAAAAATTAATATGTTCTTTTGTACATATCATCAAATTCTAACTTAGGGTGATGTTCTCCAATCTATGTTTTCTTATGTCTAGTTTCTATGTATTCTAATAAACATCATCTAATACAAAATATGGAGACCAAACACTAGAATCCCACATTATGTGTCTACTACCATTAAATTGGCATTATTATAAAAATTAAATCCTAAAGATAGAGAGTTTAATTGTCTTGGTAATCCATATACATAAATGAGGTTTTTATTAAAAATTAATACAATAATTAAATTATAATTTTTTGAGGATAAATTTATTCTATATAGAATATCCATTTATATATTTCATATTATACTCCCATGAATTGTGAAGAAATAAAAACTAAATAATGGTGATAAAAAATTCTCATTAAGGGTCATGTATAATGGAAGAAATAACCCGGAAGGTTAGTCATAGGTAAGACCCTGACTATTTATTAAATAAAAATAAAAGTACAACAAGAAAAAAGAAAAATGATTACATATCATAAGCTTCAAAACCATCACAACCCCCATAAGATCCTCCTTCTACAGTGGTTGTCTCCCATTCCGAGCTTTCATAATGCTTTAGGATCTTGGAATACTTCTTTCTAAGATTTAATTTCTCCAAATATATCAAGTCCTGTGAAAATTGTTTAAAATAAGACCTAGTATACAACGTCTTCGGCAGATCAGAGTAGTCTTTACTCATCCTTATTTTTGCTGTGGTGGTCACCTCCTATCTAGATTTCCCCTTCCCGTCCTTGAGAACCTCACAATAGGAAGGCCTAAACACTGTACTATGATTTTACTTGTCAATATTCGAGACGTCCCCCAATTTTAAATTACCGTGTCATCATTGAAACCATCAGCTACCCCTCGGTTATGTTCATTACATCCATTACAGTTAATCACAACCAAACATTGCGGCTTCCCTTCCATTGCTTGGCTGACATCCACCACCTTCTCAGCATTAACTGAACTAATATCTTCCTACTTCCCTTCAAACTTCTGGCCATCATCCACCTCTTTCACTGCATAAATTAGGACACACTTCATATTGTTTCCATCTTCCACTGAGACACCCATCTCCATTTGGCATCCTTCTTCAGCCACCAACACTTGGAACTAGTTGCAGGTAGAAACCTAACACATTGAGACAGCAGATTGCACCAGGTTTCTATCACTGTCCAAACATGGACTTGCATCTTCCATTCGCCCACGACCTGCGGAGTTCGATGCCTTCCCCCCCAGTCGGACCAGCACAATTGACACCAGCATCATCAACACCTCATTTGGTTCCACTCCCCCCTGGGGAGCAATAGCAACATACCCATCTATAGTCTGTGCGACCACATAATCCTGCACGACACCATTTCTAGAGGACTCAGCCCTTAGGTCCTGCTTCAGCCTCTCAAACACCGCAACAACAGAAGGATTACCCAAGACCAGCTCACCCACACCATTTCTACTCTTTGTATCACCGTCAATCTTCTTCCCCTGATCCACGACTCTTCCATCTCTTCCCACTTGACCTGATATAATTCCACTTTTACATTGTTCCTTTCCATGGCCCAGAAGATGACACCCCTGAAAAAAATCAGTCCAGGACTCAAACACCATTGCTTGCCTCCAGCGGTACTCCTCACCTATCAAGAACCAAATGCACTCCACAGGTGCCTTTGATGTATCCAACTCAATGCAGAGACGCGGATTAACTGGGTGACTAACGGACGCAGTGCATTCATTAGCGCAGAGAAACCGCCTTACTAAATTCCCTAACATACGGATGATCGCTGGATTTTGAAAGGGAAAGGGAAGATGGGGAAAGCTTACCCATGTCACGATGGAGGTTGAGTCCCAGTTCATGCATAGATCAAAAGTCCATCAGAGAAGGAAAAACCGACATCCATTGCAGCATCGAGGAGCTCAGGACAAAATAAAAATTAAATCTTCCTCAGATGGAAAAGGTATCATCAAATGGTGTTTGTCAATAATACCCACTAATGCACGATCATGTAGATCCCAATTACTAAAAACAAATATATCGAATTCATCAACCGAAGGACTTTAGAGATTAAATCAAGCCACCAAGGTCAAATTTAGAAGATTCGACGCTCCCAATAACTCCGATAATGAAATCATCAGTTGAGGATCCCCAAGATGAAAATTCGGAACCTTCGGACTCAAAGAGATTGATAGAAATTCAGGAAGAAAACTAGTGTTAGAGAATGGAACAAAATTCACATGTGGATTTGAAGGTCGAGGAGGAACCACCTCCCACCTCCCACCTTCAGGGAGGTGGGGAAACCCTTCCACACTCATGCTCTAGGGTTTTTTGCCAGGATCTGTCACCGAGCTCCATCGATTTAACAAATTGGACAAGTAATAATCAACATATAATGGAAAATAATTGAAACACGTACAATTTATTCAATGAAATGAGAATAAAATAAATCCATAGATAATGTCCAAGAAAAAATTTCATATAAAAAAATTGAATAATAAATTAATGGAATTCTTAATTATCGAATTTCATGTTTCCCATGAACATGAAATATTTACTATCAATACTATTCAAAATATGGTTCATCATACTACTTTCAAGACTTTCAATAGGAGAGTATACATAGGTGGTTTGAAATAGGATAATTATTCTTTGAATCAAACTCAAAGGGTGTGTTTCCCACAAATTCCATCTCATAAGACTACCTATGCATTGAGGGAATTTTTTTAAATCGACCCCAACCAAAGCTTAACATGTCAAAATTATTCATCATATAATTAAAAATCAATTTAATTCAAAAAAATTTCTATTATCAAATATCCGTATAGTGTAAACCATACATATTTATCAATATTTTCATCGTAAATCAAATGAAATTCAATTTAAAAATCATTTATAAAAATTTTATAAGGATTATGAAATGAACATATCCATGAAAAATAATAAGGATAAATAAATTTTTTTTAGTACTCAATGATCATAGAAAATTTAACATTTCAAGTGGACTAACAAATTAATAAAGGTAGAGAATTTCAATTATATCCTTGGAAAAATAAATCACAATACATCCATAGGAATAATAATGGTGTTATCAATACAATTGATCCTATGTGGAGTAAAAATAAAGGGATGTTATTGGTGGTGAATAGAAATAGTATAAAATGTCCTTTTAAGAGCATTATTGAGAAAACTATCCACTTCATTTTCGTTTTTTAAAATACTTTTCTTTGAAAATAACATTTAAAAACATTTCATTTAAAAATAATTCCTTTTAAAAATTATATGAAATCATCATATAAGTGACAGTGGGTAAATCCATACATGTTGTACAAGGTAAAAAGAACTTTCCTTTTCAAGGTAAAAAAGTTTACAAAAATTACTTGTTTAGAAAGATCCAAAAAGATTACATTGAAAAAAATTCAATATAAAAAATATAAAAAATATATTTCATAAATAATATTGGAATGTTTATAATATTTTTGAAAACCATTTAAATAATTAATGGTTTTAGAAGAAAACTGGTTCTCTAAATAAAGAGATAAAGGAAGTCGAGTTTTCTTAAAATAATTTTTTGAAATATTATGACTACCAACAAGTGAAAAACAAATTGTACAATTACATGAAAAATTAATGAATAACAAGAGTATATTAAAATGAATGTATTTATTAAACAATGATCTGATAATTTCCTTTAATGGAAATTATAGTGTAAACAATCAAGAACAAAATGAGATTATGGTGATAACCCTTAAAAAGACCATAATATTGATGTCATAATGAATCAATGAATATATTATGTGTGGGACAATTTAAATTCACATAAAACTACTATAAATTATATAATATATAGTAAAAATCTATTACATTCATAATCTCAGAATATTAACGATAATGAGAATGTAATATATCCCAATATTCTTGTTATGAAATTCTCTACCACTTGGTTACATTTAATTTAAATACCCTAAGAAGAAATAACACAAATTTAAAATAAAAAATACCATGAAGATTAAATAATTCATGAAATAATATATGAAAATGTTTAGTAGATACACAACACAAAACAAGTAATTGGTTAATAGGACACTTATCTCATAGATGTATATAGTGTGATGAAAATCCATTTCCCTACATTTTATTTCAAGTGAACATTATATATCCTCCTTTAAAATGGTTTTAAGAAATTCACTAGATTATTATTGAAGCTTATCCATATTTTTAACATCATATATTAATTTATTATAATATCTCATGACCCATTTTTTAATAATCATTAATTATGTTCACTATTTTAGGTATTAAATGCCTAGTTTGTCTATTATTTTTTAACAAGTTATTTTTTGTTCCTATAAATTAAACCATGATTTAATAATATAAAAATTTTAATTTTTTTTGAATGTTATATATAATCAGTATATATATTTATTTAGATAAATATAAAATATTTGGAAATGGAAAATAAACTACACCATCCATGGAGACGGTAGGTCTTACGAACGCATGAACGCTACATTTATTTCATTGACATATTTAAAAATATTTAAAATTAAGTGATATACATGTATAATATCATTCTATTTTGAATATTTTTCTATCCCATTTGGCCCTTATGTTTATGTTTTAGTCCCTCATTTAACTAATTTTTCTTTTAATTAATGTAATTAATTTTAATTACTTTCGTTAATATTTTTGATAAAAATTATAGATGAAAATGTTAGAAAATATAAATTATTATGATTCCAAATATGGAATATATTTTTGAAAATTCGAATCACAGATGTATCCGAAAGTAAATTAAATTTAATCCTATAGACGGGCTGACAAAGAAGGTTTTTAAAATGAAAATATTCAAATGTTTCAAATGTTTTTATATTAAATTTGAAAGTTAAATCGATTTTAATTACCTACATTTGATTAACCGATATAAAATTTATCTAATAATATTTTGACAAAAATAAAATATATAATTTATCCATATATATAAATTATACTAAAAATCAGTTTTGAATTAAAATTCAATATTATTCATTATTCCTAGAAAAATAATATATTTCATAAAAATAAAAGTAATTTACCCTAACGTAATTTTGACATTTATATTTGAAAAAATAAATTTATTATAGAATATTAAATTAACATGGCTTTCATAATTCATATTTATAAAATGTGTTCCAATAAAAGGTCGTAAAACTACTTTTATAAAAATATAGGTTTTTAAGTGAAAAATTAGATTTATTCTTATCTTATGTCTGTAAAATATGTTGGATGGGTATAAAAAGTATTTTATTGAATATAATATATATATTTATATTTAATTAATATAATTCCTTAATAGAAATTGATTTAATTTATTCTGATAAAACACCATTTTGTGAATATAATCATTTCCTTGATATGAAATCGGGTTTTTTATTCATTTATTAATCAGTAACATATAATTTCATATTATATTTTTTTAATCATATATAATCATAAATAGTTAATTATCATCATTTATGATTATTTACTATCTAGGCTCAAATTTATTATATTAAATAATAATATTTTAATAATATATTATTACTCTGGAAAACTCAATGTAGCATGTAATGCAAGCAATATAATAAACTCGTTGTTCCATGAGATGCAAGAAAACTCAATATTTTTTACACTGTAAGATAAATGAAGTATTAAATTTATTTAAAATTATAAATATATATTAAATTGTTGATTGGTTATATGATTTCAAATAGAATTTACTCTCTAATAATTTTTGGGGTGTTACATTCTCCCCATAGTAAATAAATTGTGCCCTCACAATTTAAACATAACGTCAGTAGTATAGGGTTTTATATTTGATAAATCTATTCTTGAAAATAAATTGAGAATAGTTAAAAAAATATCCTCTTAATTAAAGGATATGATAAGTACAAATGTCACATGGAATAACACATAACAATGTTTCCAAGTATGAGAACATCAGTGTAAAGAGATGATTTGGACAAGGAGGAAAATTGTAAATAATTATATAAGGTTATTATAGTCATTCGTGAAAAATAAAATAATGATCAATGGATTGTTGAGTGGATCAAATATATTAATTGGTGATTACATAAAAGACCATTGGTTGAATAAAAGTATGTTATTAGGATAAAAAATATTAAGACCCTTTCCCTAGTGTCACCGAATTATTTTATCAACCTAAAATATAATAAAATTTACATAATTGATATGTTTCTATATCATATAAACAATATAATCCTTTTATTGTTCTTGGTTCAGATTATTATTCTTCCCTTACTCAATTAATTTGAAATCCTATAATGAACAAACTTTTTTAAGCTCTAAAAATTAAATTTCTCAAATCATAAAATCTTAAAATGAGTGACACGTCATTATATTTTCTGTCTAGTTATTTTTCAAATCCAATGTGGTTAAAACATTAATATTTAAACCTAAAAATTACCACTAAAGGTTTATTATTAATATTTATTCATAAAATTGTTGAACTAAATATAATTATATATTAAACAAGACATTAGGTAGGCAATTTATAGGAATGAAACCCTTATCGTCATTTTATTATGGGTTTAATCCCCAATGCCATGCGGGATATGATGGGTTTTCACCAAAAATGCAGTTTTTCATTTTTCTAAACTATATAAATATAATTTCCTCATTATATATGATATACATCCTTGACATTTAATCAATAAATATCCTTTTAACTATGGTTTTAAATGAAACCTCAATACATAAATATTTATCCATTTTATTTCAACATTGGCCCTTCATTGTTCAATGGATTAACCTAGGTCATTCATTGTTATTATATATTCAAATATTTCATAATGGATTGTAAATAAACATTTAATAATCCTAATAATATAACCCAGTAGTGTGAAACTAGATGTGCTATTAGGACCATTATCGTGTACCAGGTTACGCTTATGTTAGGCTCGAATTTTTTTTTGGGGTTGTTACCCCTTGGTACATCTATGATGGAACCAAGTAAACATGTATTATCTAGATAGGTATAATTTCTAGGAAAACCACATAATTTATATCTAATATAAACTTTAGGGTTTCCTTTAATACTTATCCTCAAATTCCACTTTTGGGTTATCCTCTCTAACTTAGGTTTTCTTTAATCAAGTTCCCAATGTTTGTACTAAACTTTCTCTGATACCAACTATAGAAAACCAACCCTATAAACTTGGAGTTTTTCTCTACTACCATGAAATTGTAATGATTACAAGGGATAAAATCCAATAGTTTATAATATTTTAGTAGTCTTTCTAAACCTACTACAAACATGAGGCTTTTATTATAAATGAATACACAAATTACAATATTTTTTTTCTCTATAGAAGATAACATTATTCCATAGAGTATATCATTTTATATTTTCCATTATATACTTCATGGATTATTTTATAAGAGGAAACAAAATAGTGGTGAGATCAATTTCATTCTAGGATAAATTATTGAGAATTCAATAATGAATCAATTAGAATAGTGAATAGGAAATATAATAACATAATACAGATTCCTTGTAATTAATAAACTGATAAGGAAGTGCATAAATAAAATAGAAACATAAATAATATAAAAATCACACAATTAAATAATGGGATAATGAATAATCAATATGGGAAGTAAAATAACTAAAACATGTTCTATTCAATCTATGAATTGGAATGAAATACATCCATAGATAATGTTAAGAAAAATTCACATATATATTAATAACTAAATAATATATTAATAGAATGCATAATTATCAAATGTCATGTTTCCCAACCACTTGATACCTTTACCATCATGACCTTTCACAAGATAGTTTATCATACTAGATTAAATACCAATCATAATATAGTATAAATGTGTGGGAAAAAACTAGTCTATTTTTCTTGGAAACAAACTCGATGTGTTTTTCACTATCTAATTTCAGCACAATAGAAAACTGATGCATCTAGAATCATATATTATATGATCCCCAAACCATGTATTTCATGTCCTAATCATGACTAATATATCAAATAATCAATTTAATTCAAAAAATGTGCCTTATCAAATATCTATATAGAGAAAAAGACAAATATTTGTCAATTTTTCATTAATAAAGAAATTATATTAAATGTAAAGACCTTATGTAAAAATTGTATATGTATTTGGAAATTAAAATATATTTCAAAATGACAAGGATAATTAGGGGAATGTAATGTTTAATGATCATAGGAAATTTAATATTTCAAGGGGGCTAACAACGAAATCAAGGGGGTGAATTTCAATACTCTCCTTGGTCAAATAAATCATAAACCATCCACATAAGAATGATGGTGTTATTAATAAAATGAATAAAATGTCATGTAAAAATAAATGGTTGTTGTCGTTAATGAATATAAATGCTATAATAATATATCATTAAAAAATTCTTGAGGAAAATGTAAATTTCATTATGAAAAAAACATTTCAAAAATAATATTTATTGAATGATTGTTTTAAAAAAAATTCCAATACAAATAAAAATTTTAAACATTAAAATTAATCGTCAATTAAATGACAGTGAGTAAATACATAAATTCCATACAAGGTAAAAAACCACATTGCTTTTACATAGTAAAAAGGCTACAAAATTTCATTATTCGAAAAGAGGCAATAAGATTACATTAAAAACATTTGAAAAAAATGATAGAAATTAATTTGGTAAATAATTTTTGAATGGTTAAAAATACTTTAGAAATACATTTCATAAAATAATGTTTTTAGAAGATAATTGGCTCTCTGAATGAAGAGATAAAAGAAGTTGGGTTTTCTTAAATTCATTTTCTAAAACATTTTTAGAACCATAGAGTGGAAAAATTGTACAATTGCTTAAAAATGTTATTAATAAATTGTGGAGATTAAAATCAAATGATTAAATAATGATCAATATTTTCATCAAATGTATATTAAAGTGTAAAAAATCCTAAAAAATGAGATTGTGATGTAAAACTATGAAAATACTACAATATCGATGTGAAAATCAATAAATAAATACATTATCTATTTTAAATGTAAATAAACATAAAAAAGTGTTAATAAAACAATAGATATTAATCATTTATTACACACACAATCTTATAATATTAAAAATATGAGGACGTAATATAACCCAATAAAATGTAATTAGGTTATTAAATTTTTTACCACGTGGTAAATTTTAATTAAAATCCTATTAGAATGAAAAAGTTATATTGAATATAAAAATACAGTGAAGATAAAATAATTCCTGATATAATATATCAAAATGATCAGTAGATACACCACCAAAAATTATATTAATTAAAATTAAATTTATATAATTAATCTTTATAAATAATTAAGAATATAATTTATTTTCATAAAATATTATATGAAAAAGAAATTTTGAATTATAATTCAGTATTTTTCACTATTCATAAAAAATAGAAATATTTTTGAAAAATGCAAAAAATTTAACATTATTCATTTTTATTTTTTGATTCAAAAAAGTAACTCTATTCAAGTATATTAAAATTCTAGAATTATGAAAAATTATATTTAAAATATGTGCTCCATTAAAAGGATGTAAAATTTCTTTTATAAAAATATCGATTTTTTGTGTGAAATTGGGTTTTTTATTATCATATATCTGTAAAATATATTCGATGAATATAAAAAATATTTCATTTAATATATTTGTATATATATTTAACACCATAAAATAATAGTAAAATATTTAATTTATTATGAATAAACTCTATTCTAAGCATAAAAACATTTTCCTTATATTCAATTGGTTTTTATATACTTTTATAAGTAATTATTAACATAAGAATTCATATTATATTCATATTAACCATATTTTTTTCATAAGTTAGATATTCCTAGTCATAGTTTAAAATTTAATGGCATGTGTATATATTATTATATTAAATTATATTTATTTGATAATATATTATTGTTCAGTAATACCAGGCGTAGTATGAAACATAATATATCAAAGAAACACATTGTTCTCTGTGATGAACTTTAACTTAGTAAAAAATGAATTGTAACATAAATGATATATTAAATTTATTTAAAATATTAATAATATAATAAAGTATCAATAGGTTATAAGCTATCAAATAAAAGTTACTCTTTTATAATTTTTAGGGTATGCCCAAGGTGGTTTGAGGTGTTTGAGATTTTTTGAGAATGGATGATGTCTATTTGAATAAGTATGAATTTTTTTAATTCTAAAATTTTACTCCATGTAAAAATTTAATGTTTTGAGTTGGATTTTTATAAATTCAAAAAAATAACCTTTATGTATGATTTTATATGTATTATATAACTTCATAGGACTTTAAAGGATTCATAAAACACTTTATTTTTTTTGTAAGACATTAAATTGAATCTTTCTAAATTTTTATGTTTTGATAAACCTTGAAAAAAATCATGACCATATTGATTCATGTAGGACCTATAATTTTAGATAAATATTGTAAATTATGATCCTATTTTCTATTAACTTTATGTGAAATGGTATTGATTTTCAATATATTAAATCAATACAAATTGAAAATTTGAGAATTCTATTGATTGAAAATGATATTTTAGATTCAATTTTTAATGATGTAAATGGATTGGGATGATGAAAAATATATGATTTATATATATAAATATAAACAAAATGGAATGATATTAAATTTTGAAAAACATTTGAAGGATATATTAGAATTGATAAAAGAGAATTTCAATGAATGTGATTTCTGGAGTGAAATTTGGAGTTTGAAAATTAGTGTTTGTATAATTTATTAAATATAATGGTAATTGATTATATTAATTCAAATAGATATCTATATTGGTTGTTTCATCAGAAAAATATGTTTTAATAAAAATGGATTAAATAAGATCAATTTTTGATGAATTTTATTGAATATAACAGAGGTTAATAATGATATAATTCCATATAATAATTATTTTAAATGAATAAATAAATAATTATATGATTATTTTGTTTTTAAATTTTCTCAATATCATATTTTTTATATTGAAGAGGAACGTTCTGATTTTTTTGAAACATTATTTTGTTTTTATGTGTTTGAATATTATCTTTATTGAGTTGAATAATGAAGATTTATTTTGTGGTTGAAATAGATAATGGTTTGTATATATAAGTTTGTTCTTGTTATACATAAAATGAAGATATATTGGCTAGATGAGTTATATAGGGAGTTAATAAAATATTTATTACCAATATAATATACGTAATATACAAAATATTTCAATATAGAAATGTAATGAAATTATACATTGAATTTCAATGATTAATATATCTTATAAAAAAGTGTAAATTGATTTTTGTGGAGTTCTATGAAATTTTATGTGATAATAGTGATGGGGAAAAGATTATATAAGAAAAATAATCCATAAACAC
Source organism: Viscum album (assembly GCA_963277665.1). Classification (NCBI taxonomy): domain Eukaryota; kingdom Viridiplantae; phylum Streptophyta; class Magnoliopsida; order Santalales; family Viscaceae; genus Viscum; species Viscum album. Next base: position 136,365,684 of record OY728141.1, read on the forward strand.
TAATGTTAGAGTCAAATAGTGAAGAAGATAGAAAAATAAAGGGTGAATCTATTAATTTACAGCTAAAAATTTTGAAGAGGAAAATAAAATATTAAATTTAGGAAAAATTGAAAATATATACCGTGCAAATAGTTATAGATGGAATTATATATGTTATAATTATAAAATATGATGTAATAGGTGACCAATATAAAAATATAAATTTATAATAGAGATTTTCTTGTTTGAGATTCTGAAGTTTCGAGATCAAGCTGCACAGATAATGTTAGAAAGATTGAATAATTTTTTTTAATATTTTTCTAAATATAAGTTATATGGGGTTATCTATAAGGCCCCAGCCTTAAACCTTACTTAATATTGAGTTATTACAAGATTACACATTGAGGATCTTTTCGGGTTTAGAGTTTTAGATAATTAGATCATAAAACTTGCATTACATTCCACATATAAACAAAGTGGTTACATAAAGATAGTATTCTTCATTCCCATCAATGGAAACACATTTAAAATAAAACATGGATTATTTCTTGACACTTCCTTGACACTATCATCATATCATGTACCTTTCCCTTGACCTGTGAAAAACATTTCAAAAAAACTTGGGATGAGAATAAAAAGCTCAGTATGGGTTATAAAAACATGGAAAGGAAACATGAGTTCATATATACATATGAATGAAATCATACTTTACCCATAAAACATAGGCACTTTAACATACCTCATAAAATCATGAATAAATCATAGAAATCATAAGACATAAAGGTAACTTGAGGCATTCATAACATTCTTACGTAGGGAGTAACCCTCTTGGTTACGTTTGGAATACCCATCACAGTATATTCCCTAAATCTCTTCGAAGAAACCTTAACGTTTCACTCCTTCGCGTTACCCAATGCATTGGAGAGCTATATCGGGCTCACCCGCCCTTAGTTTATCACGGAACCACCCGTCTTCATAATAATGCCCAAGAACCATAACATAATCGTATCACATAAAACATGCATAAAGGAAACATAAAATTTCCACATTTCAATCACAAGATATCAATACAACACAAAAAACATTGTGAAAACCATTTTCAATACCAAAATAAAAGAAAAGTAAAACATGGTATTTATTTTTCTTTTAAAAAGAAGGTATGGCTTGTAGAGGAAACCGAAACTCAAATAACGGTCACGACGGCGGAGAAGTCGTTGTCACCGCATACGTACGACAAAAACATTCCCTTTTGTCATTTAGTAAACGCTTCATATAAAAAAATATTCCTTTTGAATAAACGTAAAAGTCAAAGGGGTTTATACACCATATAAAAGAAAGTTGTGTATAAAATAAAATATGCCTCAATGAAAGGATATTGAGACGAAGTCCCATACCTCGTATCCGACTTGACCCGACCGTTCTTTAATCTACTGAATAATAAACATGAGTTAATCTCTACTTGCTTATGAACCCTTTTCAAGTTCATTATTCCTTTTATACCATGTTATGAACATCATGTAATCATTTAAGTTAATAATGTTCATTTTGTCTGTATTTGGTTCTTAAGTCAAAAATAGACTTCTTACACTTACATGTTGTTAATTTGGTCAAAGGTTCATTATATCCAGAATGATATTAATTATTTAGATAACATATATATCATATATATTCATCATATACATGTATTTATAATATTACATCACATTCAGAGGTAAGAAATGAAATGCACCGTTCATGGAGACGGTAAGCCGTACGTACGCATGAACGCTACTTCCATTTCTATTTCGTATTTTCTGGAATGGAATCATAATGATATAATAGTATATTATAATTACAGTATAATAACATATATAATATCATTAACTTTATCCTTTACACATCCCACATATGGTATTAACGAATCAAATCACTTTCAGGGGGCGGTAGTCCGCACTTCCTAAAATGAAGATATCGTGTTTACCCATAATGGGAACCATAAAGGTATGCCCAAAATGAAAAAAATAGAAGCTTAAGGAAAACATAAGCATATTATATATCATATATAAAAATAGTGACATCATAATGGCCACCTTTGAAGGTGTAAAATGAGTATTGAACAATCATCGTTTCGGGAGGTAGAATTTCGCCATCCACGGAAACCGTATGTTCTTTAACCATTTGATGTAGTTGTGTGAGAGTGTATCTCAAATAAATATTATAACAACATCCTAGTATATTTAATATACTGGTGTTGTTACAAAATAAGTAAATAAAAAGAGTTTAGGGGGTTGGAGAAACAAAATAAAACAAATGAACATGAGAGAATGAATTACCTTTAAAAGTGTAACTCCTTTTGATTTGAGCCTAAAGGCTTCCTTTGAAAGGATTCTGCCCAAAGGGAATCCTCTAGGATGAGGAGAGGGATGTGGAGAGAGTAAATGGGCAGGGTTTGGCCGAGCCAAAGGCTTGAGGAGTGTGTGAAATGAGGTAGAGGTGGGGGCCTTTTATAAGAGGAGAGGAGGTGCACTTTTGGAATGTAAAGAAATATTACCTTATTTGAATTTTTTTTTCGGTTTTAAAACGTCCCACATTGATATAATTCGTGGATAAGGTGATAAGGGTTTGAAATCCACTCATCCAATTGGTTTTGGATATGTGTAGTTCATAGATGTTACATTATCTTTCCATTTTATTTAAATCGTCAAATAATGATGTCATCGCTGCATCATTATTATGTCATAAATAATTTAATATATTTAATGTCTAAAAATTATAAAAAAATACTATGATGTAAGAAATCTTTTTAGATTTCCAATGACTATTTATAATAAAAAATCTTATCTTTATAACCCCATGTAAAAATTGTTTTCGTAAAACATATTATGTTTGTGTCATTTTTACTTTTACATTAAATAAAAAGTTGTTTATGTCATTTCCCAACCAAAGTAGATCCATGGGGTCCCCAAGTTGACACATGGCTTGTCTTGGTCGGCCATGACACAACCAATGAGGGTAAGACATGTGCCAAGCTCATCTTATTTTATTAAAGCATTATTTTTACCTTAAACTACACTAAGTACCACTAATCGCGATTAAGAACTTAATAAGTTACTATTAACCAAAAAATTATTATAATCTCATTGAACCACATTTTACTTCTTAATGACAACCATGTATGTAGGAGTTTTGAAATTCAAAACACAATGATGGAAAAATTTCATTTAAACGGAAAATCAGTCTTTATAAGTACCACTTAGTGGTTTCACTATTCATCAAAAATTGAAGTTTTTCAGAAAATTACCAAAAATTCAACCTAAGCTATATTTGATATTACGAATTCTAAAAATTAAGTCTATTTTACAAAATTAAAAACATATAACTCACATTAATTAATTTAATAATTAATTCCCGTTGTCAGAGCAAATAGCGTGTTTTTATGAAATAATAAGTATCAAAAGATTGACACTAGTTTAAGTCCAATTTCAAAGTGAAATTGATTCCAATGACCACCATTGGATTAAATGGTAAAAATATATTCATATTACACATTAAGACCAATTCAAAAGATAATCTAATCATATAAATAAATTAGATTAAAAAGCAGTTTTGATGTAAAATGCAGTATTTTTCACTATTCATTAAAAAATGAACATTGTCAGAAAAATACCAAAAATTCACACAAAGTAAATTTTGATGTCCCAATAATAAAGAATATGTTTATTTTGACAAAAATAGTTTATAAAATTGTCAAAATATAGATTTAAAAAGGGTTTTCCATCATAAGGCAGTAAAACAATCTTTTAAGAATATTAGTGTATTCCATGCTTAAGATTGGATTTATTTTCATTTTAAGCCTCTAAAACACTATCTTAATCATTAATAGACATAGATAAAAATATCTATTATTCATTACTTACTTAGGATGTTACATCCTTCCCCCCTTTAGAAAATTGCATCCCCGCAATTTATTTACTTATCGACTAAATGGGGGTACTTATCCCTCATTGCATTTTCAGATTCCCATGTTGCCTCTTCAATCATGTGGGTTTTCCACAAAACCTTTACCTGGTGAATCACCTTATTCCGTAACACTTGCTTCCTGTGGTCAAGAATCTGGACCGGTTGTTCCTCATAAGATAGGTTCTCTTCCAGCTGAACTACCTCTGGACTCAAAACATGAGATGGATCTGGCATATACTTTCTCAACATCGAAACGTGAAAAACATTGTGTACCTGAGATAAACTCGGAGGTAAAGCCACTCGGTATGCAACTGATCCAACTTTCTCTAGAATTTCATATGGTCCAACGAACCTTGGTCTCAACTTTCATTTCTTACCAAATCTCATCACACTTTTCCAAGGAGAAACCTTGAGAAAGACATGATCACCTACCTCGAAAGATAGATCCTTCCTCCGGTTATCCGCATAACTCTTTTGCCTGCTCTGAGCTATTATCATGTGTTTCTGAATCAGCTAAACTTTTTCTGCCATCTCTTCTACCAATTCTGGTCCCATCAACTTTTTTTCACCCACTTCATCCCAGAAAGATGGAGTTCAACACCACTTCCCATATAATGCCTGAAATGGTGCCATCTGTATACTGGAATGAAAACTGTTATTATATGAAAATTCAACCAAAGAAAGATGTTGGTCCCAACTTCCCTGATAATCCATAGAGAAACAACATAGCATATCCTCCAATTTATGAATTTTTCATTCTGACTGCCCATCTGATTGAGGATGAAAAGTTGTACTAAAATTTAATTCAGTACCCAACGACTTCTGAAGACCTTTCCAAAAGTTAGAAGTGATCCTGGGATCACGATCAGATACAATGGAGAGAGGAACTCGATGTAACCTGACTATCTCTTTAAGATACAAATGGGAAAGTTGATCTAGGGAAAAAGTATCTCGTATATCAAGGAAATGAACAGATTTGGTCAAGCGATCAACAATAACCCAGATTGCATTATTACCTCGATATGTCTTCGGTAATACAACAACAAAGTCCATGGATATATTCTCCCATTTCCACTCTGGCACTGGTAAAGGCTGAAGCATCCCTTTCGGTAACTGCCGCTCTGCTTTAACCTGTTGATATGTCAAACACTTCATAGTAAAATCAGCAATGTCTCTTTTCATTCCTTCCCACCAGTAATACTCCCGCAGATCTCTATACATCTTAGTACTGCCCGGATGAACTGAAAACAGAGAACTATGAGCTTCACATAACAACTCTCTCTTCAACTGTGAATCACAAGGCACACACAATCTCTTCTCAAATCTCAAAACACAATCATTATCAATGTTTAATTCAGGCAACTTCCCTTTCTGAACCAGCTCTACCTTTTTCTGCAACTCACTGTCTTGCTTCTGTGCTTGCTTGATTCTATATGATAAAGATGATCTCACTGATACCTGAAACAAAACAGAAGGACTTCCTGCACCAAAAACTTTTATGCCAAAGTTCATCAAATCCTTAACCAAAGGATCACGTTCCAAACACAACATTGTTAATGAAGCATTACTTTTTTGACTCAAAGCATCAGCCACTTTATTTGCTTTTCCCGGATGGTAATGAATTGTACAATCATAATCCTTGATTAATTATATCCATCTCCTATGTCTGATGTTTAACTCTTTATGAGTAAATATATACTTTAAAATTTTGTGATCGGTATATATTTCACACTTTACTCCATACAAATGATGCCACCAAATTTTTAAAGCAAAAACAACAGCAGCTAATTCCAAATCATGTGTAGGGTAATTTACCTCATGAATTTTCAACTATCGTGAAGCATAAGCAATTACCTGATCATTCTGCATTAGGACGCAACCAAGTCCTTTCAATGAAGCATCACTGTATATAACAAACTCACCATTTCTGGAAGGTAGTGCCAAAACTGAAGCATTCACCAATCTTCTTTTCAATTCTTGGAAACAATCATCACATTCTTTTGTCCAGATAAACATAACACCCTTCCGAGTTAGCTTAGTCATTGGACTAGATAACCATGAAAAATTTCTAACAAACCTTCGGTAATAGCCCGCCAAACCAAGGAAGCTACGAATCTCGGTTACATTTGTGGGTCTTGGCCATTCTTCCACAACTTTTGTTTTTGCAGGATCAACAGTTCTTCCATCTTTAGAAACAATGTGACCAAGGAAAGAAATTTGTTGCAACCAAAACTCACACTTGCTGAATTTCCCATACAGTTTCTTTTCTTTTAAGGTTTGCAAGATAACCCTTAAATGTCTTTCATGCTCCTCTTTACTTTTAGAAAACACCAAAATATCATCAAGGAAAACCACCACAAACTTATCCAAGAACTCATGAAAAATTCTATTCATTAAGTCCATGAATACAGCAGGTGCATTGGTTAGCCCAAAAGGCATTACTACAAATTCATAATGGCCATATATTGTACGAAACGCGGTCTTTGGATAAAATTTGGAGCATACCTTTCTAATAGAGTGAACCTTTCTTCATAGGTAGCCACTGAGTCTTCCTGTTGCCTCAATTCCAAGAATTGCTTTTCCATCCTAAGTCGAACAGCCTTAGGAAAATACTTCTCAAGAAACATTCCTTTGAATTCATCCCAGTCAAGAGCATCAATCTCATCAGCGTCCCTGATATTTTTAACCATAGACCACCACTGATCTACTTCACCCTCCAAACGGTAAATAGCAAGACTGACCTTTTGATTGTCTGAACACCCCATGACATCAAAAATCTTCTTCAGTGCTTTAATCCACCCTTCAGCTAGCACAGGGTCAGATGATCCTCTGAATGATGGTGGATGTTGCCTCATGAAATGTTCCACCACTGACATGTTCCTCTGCGGTTGATCTGACTGATCTCGTGCACGGATACCACCACCATTTATCGCTTGAGTCAACTGCGCCATTACTGCAACAAACTGTTCAGTTCCAATTCTGACCATTTCGGGATGCTGATTCAGAAGGTTATTTCCTTCTGTATGCCTTCCTAGCACTGCTTCCCTGTTTCCTCTGCGGAAAACCATTCTGAACAAACATTTCTTAAATGAAGCAACATGGTAATCTTCAAATGCAATATCATTTCAAAGAATTTTTTTTGAATAATCATTTAATAGAATTATAACTCCTAAAGTTATCTAAACCGACCTTTGATACCAACTATAAGGCCCCAGCCTTAAACCTTACTTAATCTTGAGTTATTACAAGATTACACATTAAGGATATTTTCGGGTTTAGAGTTTTAGAGAATCAGATCATAAAACTTGCATTACATTCCACATATAAACAAAGTGGTTACATAAAGATAGTATTCTTCATTCCCATCAATGGAAACACATTTAAAATAAAACATGGATTATTTCTTGACACTTCCCTGACACTATCATCATATCATGTACCTTTCCCTTGACCTGTGAAAAACATTTCAAAAAAACTTTGGATGAGCATAAAAAGCTCATTATGGGTTATAAAAACATGGAAAGGAAACATGAGTTCATATATACATATGAATGAAATCATACTTTACCCATAAAACATAGGCACTTTAACATACCTCATAAAATCATGAATAAATCATAGAAATCATAAGACATAAAGGTAACTTGAGGCATTCATAACATTCTTACGAAGGGAGTAACCCTCTTGGTTACGTTTGGAATACCCATCACAGTATATTCCCTAAATCTCTTCGGAGAAACCTTAACGTTTCACTCCTTCGCGTTATGCAATGCATTGGAGAGCTATATCGGGCTCACCCGCCCTTAGTTTATCACAGAACCACCCGTCTTCATAATAATGCCCAAGAACCATAACATAATCGTATCACATAAAACATGCATAAAGGAAACATAAAATTTCCACATTTCAATCACAAGATATCAATACCACACAAAAAACATTGTGAAAACCATTTTCAATACCAAAATAAAAGAAAAGTAAAACATGGTATTTATTTTTCTTTTAAAAAGAAGGTATGGCTTGTAGAGGAAGCCGAAACTCAAATAACGGTCACGACGGCAGAGAAGTCGTTGTCGCCGCATACGTACGACAAAAACATTCCCTTTTGTCGTTTAGTAAACGCTTCTTATAAAAAAAGATTCCTTTTGAATAAACGTAAAAGTCAAAGGGTTTATACACCGTATAAAAGAAAGTTGTGTATAAAATAAAATATGCCTCAATGAAAGGAGATTGTGACGAAGTCCCATACCTCATATCCGACTTGACCCGACCGTTCTTTAATCTCATGAATAATAAACTTGAGTTAATCTCTACTTGCTTATGAACCTTTTTCAAGTTCATTATTCCTTTTATACCATGTTATGAACATCATGTAATCATTTAAGTTAATAATGTTCATTTTGTCGGTATTTGGTTCTTAAGTCAAAATAGACTTCTTACACTTACATGTTGTTAATTTGGTCAAAGGTTCATTATATCCAGAATGATATTAATTATTTGGATAACATATATATCATATATATTCATCATATACATGTATTTATAATATTACATCACATTGAGAGGTAAGAAATGAAATGCACCGTTCATGGAGACGGTAAGCCGTACGTACGCATGAACGCTACTTCCATTTCTATTTCGTATTTTCTGGAATGGAATCATAATAATATAAGATTATATAATAATTCCAGTATAATAACATATATAATATCATTAACTTTATCCTTTACACATCCCACATATGGTATTAACGAATCAAATCACTTTCAGGGGGCGGTAGTCCGCACTTCCTAAAATGAAGATATCGTGTTTACCCATAATGGGAACCATAAAGGTATGCCCAAAATGAAAAAAAAACAGAAGCTTAAGGAAAACATAAACATATTATATATCATATATAAAATTAGTGACATCATAATGGCCACCTTTGAAGGTGTTAAATGAGTATTGAACAATCATCGTTTCGGGAGGCAGAATTTCGCCATCCACGGAAACCGTATGTTCTTTAACCATTTGATGTAGTTGTGTGAGAGTGTAGCTCAAATAAATATTATAACAACATCCTAGTATATTGAAGATACAGGTGTTGTTACAAAAGATGTAAATAAAAAGAGTTTAGGGGGTTGGAGAAACAAAATAAAACAAATGAACATGATAGAATGAATTACCTTTAAAAGTGTAACTCCTTTTGATTTGAGCCTAAAGGCTTCCTTTTAAAGGATTATTCCCAAAGGGAATCCTCTAGGATGAGGATAGGGATGTGGAGAGAGTAAATGGGTAGGGTTTGGCCGAGCCAAAGGCTTGAGGAGTGTGTGAAATGAGGTAGAGGTGGGGGCCTTTTATAAGAGGAGAGGAGGGGCACTTTTGGAAAGTAAAGAAATATTACTTTATTTGAAAATGTGTTTCGGTTTTAAAAGGTCCCACATTGATATAATTCATGGATAAGGTGATAAGAGTTCGAAATACACTCATCCAATTGGTTTTGGACATGTGTAGTTCATAGATTTTACATTATCTTTCCATTTTATTTAAATCGTCAAATAATGATGTCATCACTGCATCATTATTATGTCATAAATAATTTAATATATTTAATGTCTAAAAATTATAAAAAAATACTATGATGTAGGAAATCTTTTTAGCTTTCCAATTACTATTTATAATAAAAAATATGATCTTTATAACCCCATGTAAAAATTGTTTTCGTAAAACATATTATGTTTGTGTCATTTTTACTTTTACATTAAATAAAAAGTTGTTTATGTCATTTTCCAACCAAAGTGGATCCTTGGGGTCCCCAAGTTGACCCATGGCTTGTCTTGGTCGGCCATGACACAATAAATGAGGGTAGGACATGTGTCAAGCTCATCTTATTTTATTAAACCATTATTTTTACCTTAAACTACACTAATTACCACTAATCGCGATTAAGAACTTAATAAGTTACTATTCACCAAAAAATTATTATAATCTCATTGAACCACATTTTACTTCTTAATGACAACCATGTATGTTGGATTTTCAAAATTCAAAGCACAATGATGGAAAAATTTCATTTAAACGGAAAATCAGTCTTTATAAGTACCACTTAGTGGTTTCACTATTCATCAAAAATTGAAGTTTTTCAGAAAATTACCAAAAATTCACCCTAAGCTATATTTGATATTACGAATTCAAAAATGAAGTCTATTTTAAAAAATTCAAAACATATAAGTCACATTAATTAATTTAATAATTAATTCCCGCTGTCAGAGCAAATAGCGTGTTTTTATGAAATAATAAGTATCAAAAGATTGACACTAGTTTAAGTCCAATTTCAAAGTGAAATTGATTCCAATGACCACCATTGGTTTAAATGGTAAAAATATATTCATATTACACATTAAGACCAATTAAAAAGATAATCTAATCATATAAATAAATTAGATTAAAAAGAAGTTTTGATGTAAAATGCAGTATTTTTCACTATTCATTAAAAAATGAACATTGTCAGAAAAATACCAAAAATTCACACAAAGTAAATTTTGATGTCCCAATCATAAAGAATAAGTTTATTTTGACAAACATAGTTTATAAAATTTTCAAAAGATAGATTTAAAAAGGGTTTTCCATCATAAGGTAGTAAAACAATCTTTTAAGAATATTAGTATATTCCATGCTTAAGATTGGATTTATTTTCATTTTAAGGTTCTAAAACACTATCTTAATCATTAATAGACATAGATAAAAATATCTATTATTCATTACTTAATTGGGATGTTACATCATCATAATTAACAAATAATAATAATTAATCCATTAATCATGTTCTCATCATTAGTTTGATGTATAGTGAAGAAGAAGAAGAAAAATATCAGAAGAAATATCATTTCTTTTGTATTATTTTATTATTTTCCTTGAGGATTTCATAGATGATGATATTATTGATTTTTAAATCCCACAATATCAGTGTTATTTTATTAATATAGGTGAATATGTTATGTTGGTAATCTATAAAACCTATATGAGGTTTGTTCTAAGATAGAAACAAATATTCTAGAAAAATAAATGGTTGTTGAAGACCTTCTACTAAGAGGAAGAAGATAATATTTGATGATGTATAAGAAAACTAAGCTATTGTGTTGATATAATTATTGATTTAACATCGATTAACACAATCATATATATTATTTAATAACAAAAAACCTATAAAAATCATGGTATGTGTGGATCTCATTGTGCGACTCTATGATTGTAGTGATAAGTTATTGTTAAGAATTCTTGTTTGAAGTAGTCAATAATATACATGGTGAGACAATTTTCATGTGTTAGATGCAATAAAAAGTATATAAAATTATTTTTTATAATAGATAACCCATTATTATAAAGAATAACTAATCAATAAAATATATTATACCTTTAATTTGAATCATATAAAAATAGTTCAAGATTTTTTTACTAGTTTTCCTATGTTGCATGTAGTGTTGATTGTTTAGATAAACAAAAATATATTAAATGTTTTTATCATAAAATATAGTATTATATGAAAATGGGGATAATGTTTTCATATTTTTTTTAATTATTAGTCAGCAACTGATTAACACCCTCGAGGTATTTTCATTGATACTTATGGAAATTTCAATTGGTATTAGAGCATTATTTATTCTTCTTGGATCAAAGTTCACTTGTAAATGTATTTTTATCCGAGTTGATGAAATTAAAATTGGAATGTATAATAATGAAGATGATAATATGGATAAAAAAATTATTATTTATATTACATATATTTATGTATCTACTAAGAAAATTTCATACATGAAAAATAAAGTGGTCAAGATGATGATAAAAGCTCATGGAAAAAGGAAGCATAACCTCTATATAATTGAAGTTAGGGTAGTATTAGTATTTCAAGATGTGATGTGATAGAGGGTATGAAATCATCCAATTTTCTATACTTTGTTATAACGACCAAAACATTTCTTAATGAAAATCATTTTTGGTCTAATTAAATGTCTTATTATGTAAAATGGTTATATGAAACATATTCACTTCCTTGGTTTTATGTTTTTGGATTTTAAAATAATGTTAGGAATTATTACCGCTGATAATATTGCTTTTGAAAATTAATTTCAGGATTTGTACAAATATATGGATTTAAAAAATCCAATTTACTCAAAAATAGGAAGTAATGGCCTCATCTATTAGAATTTCACTATAAAATTTCCATTTGTCCGAGCTCGGAAAGAAGGTAGTGTCACTGGGCTCCACACTTGACCAAGCCCAATATGAGCTTCAACACGTTAAACTTGAATGGAACTGCCTATGGGAGAAGTGTAAGTTAAGAGAGATTACAACCCGGGCAATGTTATCTAAGCCTCCTAAAGAGTCTGTCAACATTTCACACCTTAACCTTATCAATTATGCAGGTTTCATACATGGATATGTAACAAACCCTAGAATAATAGTTGTGTGAATTATTATTTGTATAAATAATATAAATTTATTTTATTTTTACTTTGTAAATGTGTTTTAAAGAAAACATATTATTTCTAATATTCAATTGAGAAATATATTTTGATGAATTAATTGATTATTTAATTTAATAATATTTAAATAAAATATTAATACTAAATTACATTTTATTAAATGTAATTGATCATATAATTTTTATGAATACAACTGTAATTTTTATTATTGATTGAAAATAATTTTTATCAAAACCCATAAATTTTTAATAAATTATTTTTATTATTTTAAAAGAAATAATTCCCATAATTAGAAATTTTTTTAGATAAAATGAATATTATTTTTGGAATCAGGATGCCAAAATTGTCCAAGGGTGAAATTTTAATAATTTTTGAGACAACCAAAATTTTGGGTAAAAATTAAATATTGTTTAAATATATAATGATTTTATGAATTCATAATGACCCAATAGAGATGTAATAAAATAATATAAAATTTATTCTAATAAAATATATTTTTTACCTTTAAGATGAAGTGATTATATATTTTTTTTGATTAATTTTTTGGTCCCTTAGTGGACCCTCCATGACATATAAAACATTTTAACATATAAAATGATGTCCTTGAGAGTGTGACTCACCTCCACATAAGAAAGACTGACCTTTTAAGAATTTAGGAAATTTTCCTTAAAAAATAATGTTTTCCCTAACCTTTGGAAAAAACCATGCGCAAAAATAATGGCTTGGTTTGTGGTTTTGAATAGTTTAATGTGTGGTGTCCAAAACCTAAATAATAAAGAATTCCTTATATTTTCCTATAAAATCCCACCAAATCTCCCACTAATATTCACTAAAAACCTTGGAGCATGTAACTAATCTGAAATACTCTCTCTAAAATCCTCCAAATGAATCCCAACCTCCCATGAAGCCTCTATCAAGCCCCTTCCCGGCCTTTGGGATCACACTTCCATGTAAGGGATTTCTTCTCTATCATTTTTCCAACGTTTTTTATGTTGTTATACCCTTTTCTTATCAATTAAAAATGTTGGGGTATGATTTATCACATCCCCAAACTACCATTTTTATATTTTATTGATTATATAACTCTTTATCTCTTACTAATTCCTCTCATGTACACCTGCTACCATGACGAAATTACATAAGGAATTTCTCTCTTCTCATTTACTATAACACCCCGAACATTTATAAGAAAGATTATTTCTAATTTTATTGATGTCTTGTGTTGTATGCTACAAAAATATTTTCTTTATCTATATGCAACAATGTATTATATTTTAGTATAAACCACACTGTTCTGGGCTTGCGTTGCATGCAAGAGTGACCTTTCTCAATAGCGTGTGTTGTACGCAATACTGAGATTCACTAAACAATGATTTATTGTTCTTATGAACTAGCCGTTATGAATATTATTAACCGAATTTTATATTTTACAACATTATCATTCATCTTAATAATATTTTAGAACATGGTACGAGAACAAAATAATGTTTTCAGGTAAAATAAGTATTTAAAAAAATGCAGTTTTGTCGCCTTTTGATGGTGCACCCACTTTAAATATAGTTTTTAACAAGTTTATAAGTTCATTTTGACAAAATAAACATATTAATTTCAATAATTGGATAGAAATTTACTTTGGATATTTTTTTAATATTTTTATGTAACTTTCATATTTTGATGAATAGTAAAAATACGCTAAATTTTAATTAAAAACCACTTTTTTCATCAAGATAATTTATATGGTTAAATTATAATATTTAATGTTTTTAGAGTATAAATAGAATATATTTTTACCATTTAATATGATTTAATTCATTATCATTAAATTTACAATCAATTCATAAGTAAAAACATTTCAATCTTTTGCGATGTTTTAACTTTTAAAACTCGTTTTCTCAACAATCGGATTAATTTTAAAATAAATACTGCAAATTCTATGTTTTGAATTTGGAAAAATGGATCTCATATTTATAATCAATAGGTAAATTTTTTATTAATATGATAATTTTTATTTTTAGGCATTACAAATATTAACTACGGTAAATTTTATTTACTACAGTTATAGGTAAATCGGGTAATTAAGGGTAAAAAAAGATTATAAAATTACCCTAACACCTGCTCAAATTATATTGGATGAATAAAAGTCGACCCATATCACCTAAGGGTCGGAATAGATTCTTTTCATGGACTTTTTACCATGAAAATAATGTAATTATTATTAAAACCAAAGATAGTGACAACATGTCACTCTTTTATATCTTGTAAGTGTAATAATTTCAATTTAGTGATAAACTTAATTAAAATTAGAACATAAATAGTCACAAGAAAAATAATAAAATTATCTAAATAATGTGAAATTATTTATTATTTTTATGGATTAAATAATTATCATTAATGGTGACACAATAGTGATGTATAAATTATTTTATTGATTGAAATATCAATTAAATGGATTTAAAAATATTAAAATAAATATTATACAAACTAATTAATGTGATAAAAGAATATTATAGATTAATAAATTAAAATTTATATGGTCTACCATGTCATAATATATTCAATTATGTACTATTAACAACATAAAAGTAAGTATTTATAACCATTTAAAATTTATAACATTATTACAACAAATAAAATTAAATTGATTAAATAAGGATAAATCAAAATAATAAGGTTTAAAATAAACCTAAAACATGTATAAATTTTATTGGATGATGATAATAAAAGCCTATCTCATATAATCTTATAATTTAATGATTTTTGGAAGTTTTTATGTGGGGTTTGAGTTTATTATAAATTAATATTTTGGAGGTTTCCAAAAGAGCCTCTCACCTCTCTTATAAAAGGGAACCTCCTACCTCTCATCTTAAAAACATTTTGAGCCTTCAATATTGGCCAATACCTGTCCATTTATCTTATCCACATCCCAAGAAACATAATAGAGGTCATGGTTTTCTAAAAATACAATATTTAGTGCCTTAAAAGGAGGTTTAGAAGATGCCCGTCGAAAAAGAGGTATTATCCTTTACCGATTTTTACAAATTTATTTATTCTTCTAGTTCCTCTTCATTATTTGTTTCATTATAAAGTAACAAAATTAGTATAAATAATATACTGATATTTTATTATAAATATGAAACAACCTTATTTCACCTTCTCTCAATCCTACGAAAAATGAAATCACAGCGTGTGCGTACGTACGACTTACCGTCTCCACACCGTGGTGTAATCTATTTCTCCACAACCACCTTAATTGGATGGGTATAATGGTGTAAATAATAACTATATATTATTATTATAACATAATACTAATTATGAGATATTATATCATCCACTCCAATTCCATTCAATAATTATGGGAACGAAATCATCGCTCATAAGTACGTACAGATTACCGTCTCCATGATGCGATGAGATTCATTCCCCATATTAACCATTCAAGAATGATTATAAAGTATATATAGTAAGTAATCATGAAATTTATGACATAATAATTCTACTCATTTTATGTATATATATATATATGTCATTTACTTCCATTCAATTTAATTTGGAAACGAAAACAACATTCATGTGTTTGTACGACCTACCGTCTCCATGAATGGTGTATTTAATTCCATTTACTGATCTAATATATATATATATATATATTAAGAATATATATTCTATATAAATCATGTTTTACATTCTGGAAGTCAGTATTCATGATCTAAGTAATCATATAAATAATTACAAGTCAAAACACGTGGGATAAATAAAACAATTTTACCCAAAACGCTGCTTTAACATGCAACTGGAAAATGAAAGGGTAATATAAAGTTGTATGTGAATCATATATTATATAATAAATATTATTATGATTCTGTTATAAGTTAATAATATGTTTAAACCCACTATAAAAAGTCTCAGATATATATGGAAGAAATTGGAAAAAAGGTAATGGGTTACTTTGCCAATCCCGTTTCTATCTGAGATTGTTTATTCCTAAGTATTTACTAGTGTTATATTTATCATCCATGTCCATGTTTTATAAAAATGTTTTCATAAAGAGTTTAAAATTCTTCCACGTATGTTTAAAGTCACTTTTAACCTTTTTTTACTTTTACCACATGGTATGGAATAAATATTTCTTTAGTTTACCATACAAGGTACTTTTTGACTCTTCCGACAAAAGTACGAGGGGAATGTTTTTCAAACTTATACGGCATGAAAGGATTTTTATGGTTTCATAATGTCATATTTTAATAAAGATCCTCTACATGATTTCATGATTATTTTCATCAAAATCCTTTTCTTTTAAAATTACATGGCATTTTGTGAAAAGAAAATTATTTTGAATAAGAAATGATATTTTACTCAAGAATTCATTTCAAGTGTTTTATCAAAACTATTTCCCAAATAAGATGACATTATTTAGTATTATTGTGTTTCAATTATAATGTCTCTATTATTTTCATGGTTTTATTTTTCTTGTGATGAAATTATATCCATTTTTTATATGGATTATGTTAATATGGGATGATGTTTATGAAACCCATTTTATTTTTGGGTTATGATGAATGATTTGTGATTGTTTTGTGGAACACATATGAATGATTTCAATATGAGATGAGTGGGACCTATATCTCCCTCAAATGCATTGGGTAAAGATTTATATCACATGAGATAGACATGGATCGAACAACAAGTAAATATGGTTTAGTAATACCGGGCTGGAACGACACGTAAACACAGATCAGTAATAGACTTTGTCCACTATGGTGATCATGGAAGCAATGCCTTGGCTGATATAGAAATCATATCACGGGCTTAATGGTTTTGCACAATTACATGTTTTATTTCCATGATATTTTATAATGATTAATGTTCCTTTGTGATATATGCCTTATGTACTGCCAAGATTTATGTCATTACTATTGTTTTATGTTCATGTTTTTACATTCAAATGATTATGGATTGTTTTATGTTCTCCATGTTTACCCATAATGAGAATTTGAGCTCACACTTTTTATGTTATATTTTCCCCAGGATATAAAGAAAGGTTTTAGGTAAGAAAACAAAAGGCGGAGATCTTTATTTGAGATGTTGAAGATGTTTCACCATGATTAGAAGAATATGTTCCATGTTTCCAAAGACACTAAACTAATATGTTACTTGGGATTTTTTGTCATGTATTATGTATTCTGCAAAAGTAATGTATTGTCCATGTACGTCAAGCTTGTGTCTCTAAATTTGGTATCAAAGGAAAGGTTTATTTAAACATTGTAAAATAGGATGTGAAATCTTTAGTGAGATCCCTAGAGATATTTCTATGGTATGTCTATGGATGTCCGTAATGTTAAGTATAATTATATGTTACAGTCCTAGAATTATGATAACGATAATGATTAACCTAGGATTAAACCTAATATTCAAGAGATTGAACGTACTCCCCCTTGATTATGTTGTTTTCCTAGTATGATTTTTCCTCTTAAATTATTTTTTTGGGTTTTAGAAAATGGTTGGAAATTGTAAGATTCATGTTTATGGAGAATACGATAGAAAATTTAATGATATACTTCATTAGAAACCAAGTGAAAAGGGATTTGGAAGTCTAAACATCATTATTATGTCTAATCAGCAATATCATAATATGTTTAATAATCTCAACTTGGTAGGATTCCTAACCCATCAAATAAGAGAAAGATGGAGTTTCATGATGATCATAGAAGAAAGAAAGTTCAATTTCCCTCATGTAAAGAATGCGGTGAGAGGCATCAGGGAGAATGTTTCAAAGTAATTAGAAGATGATTTGGGAGTGGAAAAGAAAGACAAAAATCTAGTAATTTCCAAGGAAATTTTTCAGTTTACACCATAGACAAGGATAATGGTATTACTAAGACATCGAAAACGGTTAAATGTGTTAAATGTGGAATGTATGGGCATTATGAAAACCAATTACCAAAGGGAAAATCTCATGAAGAGAATCAGCATGGTCGTATGAGTAGTATTTCTGTTGCTGATGATGAAGTGACTATAAATGATATATGCAATGAAAGATGTGTTTATGAATAAAATGGTGAAACTCGATCATTGTTTTAAGAAGGTAGTGGATTGATTGTATGATTATCAAGAGTTATGTATTATAGTTAATTTAATGGTACTATGGAATAAGGAAACATCTAAGGATTGTTACACTATTGTTTTTCCTAAAGTATTTAAAAGTATATGATCAATGGTTCCGGTAACCATGAAAGGTTGTTTAGATTTTTTTGGAAAGTAGATGATATGCGCATAATGAAGGGATAAAGAGATAATAAGATGTTTTATATTATTAATGAGCTCATGATTGGTATAAGCATAAAGTGATATCATGGTTTGAGTATAATGATTTTTTTTGGGATTTTGGTATGTGTAAAGAGTTAACTTTTGACAACAGTCATGTTTTCACTAAGGTTCTATGGTAACTCATGTTTCAAGAGAATACATGATTAAGGTATTCATATTTTTGGAATATGACCAACTATATATATATTATTATATATGGGGGATAAATAATGGTAATCACATTCTTTGTATATGACCTCTCTAGTAATCTTTTTTGTTATATTATGAGATTGGACATAAGTATTTTGGATAAGTCTAAATATTAGAAGGGGTTAAGTTGGACATCATATAGTATTTTTTAAGGCTATAACTTTTTTATATTATCTATGAAATTTTATAATAGTATATTTTTAGAAATAGTACATCATATACGACAGGTGACAACCCGTCACGTAAGACAAGGATGCGGGAATCGAACCACAACCGAAGTGCGACATGCCTTTATCGCCTACCATTGGACAACAGGAAAACCCTGGATAGTAGAAATTAGTTTTATTTTATTACGTGGTATCATAGTTGAAGTATAAGTCCATTTTTTGGAATCATATATAGTTAATATCACCATATATGGACTTATGTATATTTAATAACTTTTGCTAAATTTTTGAGACAGATGGAATAACCTATCATTCTGTCACATGATCTAATAATATTTCAAGAAGGAAAAATTCATCTCCATTTCAATAAATATGAGATGAAGTGAAAATTGTTCATGGAATGACCAACAATGATATTACACTAAAATCATGTATGTATTTATCCTTATGAAAAAATTCATCAACTTTAGGGAAATGATCTTGAGAACAGAAAACTTTTTCTTAGTACCGTTATATCTAATGAATCAAATGGTACCTTCGATCATCACAATTTTATGGCTTTGTGATTGTGTATTTCTCATAGCCATGTTCTCTACCACTCTCCATCAGAACATGATGGTTATATTTCTCTTCTACATCCATCTTTTCACCTATGTTCTCCTATGTGGAAACCCAGTGATGAGTTAATTTGAGTAACCATTAAGTTTTGTACTTTAGTTTTAAAAATTAAGTTTTAGTAATATTTTTTACGATGTGGGTTTATAAGAAGGAAACTTTCATGTAGTAAACAATTTATAACACCGACAAATTTTGAGGGAGAAATTCATTTTAAGGGGTGTATAATGTAACACCACGAGATTTTATGAAAGATTATTTTAAATTTAATTGATGTCTTGTGTTGTAAGATACACAAATATTAGATTTTGTTATACAAAACACTGTATTAACTTTTAGTATATGAAACACTATTCTTGGCTTGTGTTGCATGCAAGAGCGAGCTTCCTTAATAGCATGTGTTGTATGCAATACCGAGTTTCACTAAACAACGATATATTATTCTTATAAACTAGCCGTTATGAATAGTATTAACTGAATTATAAATTTTATAATATTATAATTCATATTACACATATTCTATAACATGGTATGATAACAAAATAAATTTTTCAGGTAAAATAAGTATTTTCCAAAAATGCAGTTTCACTGCCTTTTGATGGGGAAACCACTTTAAATCTAGTTTTTAACATGATTATGTGTTCAAATTGAATAAATAAACTTATTCATTGCAATATATATATATATATATATAAATTTACTTTGGATTTTTTTTTAATATTTTTCGATTAACATTCATATTTTGATAAATAGTAAAAATGTGCTAAATTTTAATTAAAAACAAATTTTTTTCATCAAGATAATTTATATGGTTAAATTATAATATTTAATGTTTTTAGAGTATAAATAGAATATATTTTCACCATTTAATATAATCTAAGCCATTATCATTAATTTTAAATTGAATTCATAGGTAAAAACATTTCAATCTTTTGTAATGTTTTATCTTTTAAAAACTATTTTATCAAAAGTGGGATTAATTTTAAATTAAATACTACAACTTCTATGGATTGAATTTGGAAAAATGGATTCCATATTTGGAATAAGTAGGTCCAAATTATTTTAACAGGATTAGTTTTATTTTTATGCATTATGAATAGTTACTACGGTAAATTTTATTTACTACAGTTGTAGGTAAATTGTAACGCCCCGACCCCAGCTACCCAGAGCCGGTGCGTTACTTCATAATATTGGCATGATCACAAAAGATCAAGTCTCGAAAGACCGATTAGTTTAGTAG
The DNA here is from genome assembly GCA_963277665.1 of Viscum album. Lineage (NCBI taxonomy): Eukaryota > Viridiplantae > Streptophyta > Magnoliopsida > Santalales > Viscaceae > Viscum > Viscum album. The sequence continues at coordinate 136,386,602 of OY728141.1, forward strand.
CCTTGGAAACAATAGATACATTCATAAATCTTACATTACATCATAAAGTGAAAAACTAATAACAAAGTCTTCATAGTCCACACTCATATCCTCTTCTGACTATCCCTGCAGGTCATTCATAAAATACTTCTTCACATCCTGGAAAATATTAAAACATTGAAAGGGGTGAGCTCAGATGCTCAGTAAGGATAACAATATAACGGAAGCTTTCATAAATAAACATTAACATTTAAGGCAATGTATAACTAAAACAAAAGCCTTTTAAACATGAACATCAACATAATATGACAAAAGTAAAATGAGATAATGCCATTCACTTCTTCACATGGATATTCTACTGGTCGAATAATCTCATGCAATATCAATAACCACTTTCATAATGATGGAATGCATAATTCCAGACTATCATAACCACGTAGTCAAGGCCTCGTGCCAAGACCACAAATAAGATTTTGTCAAGGCCTTGTGCCAAGACACTAGTTTGTCTCATGAGACCTGCCGATGCATCGAGGAGCTATAGCGGGCTCCACCCGTCACTTATTAAGTCCAATACATTCCTCATATGAATAGGTTTAAACATATCATAAACCATAACATAATCGTATCACATAAAACATGCATAAAGGAAACATAACATTTCCACATTTCAATCACAAGATATCAATACAATACATTGATATAATAAAAACGCTTTCAAAACCATTTTCAATACCAAAATAAAAGAAAGTTAAAACTTTGTATTTATTTTTCATTAAAAAAAATGATGGCTTGTAGAGGAAGCCGAAACTCAAATAATGGTCACGGCGGCAGAGAAGTCATTGTCTCCACATAAGTACAGAAAGAAAAACATTCCCTTTTGTCGTTTAGCAAAACACTTCATATAAAAAAGATTCCTTTTGAATAAACGTAAAAGTCAAAGGGGTTTATACACCGTATAAAAGAAAGTTGTGTATAAAACCAAATATGCCTCAATGAAAGGGGATTGAGACGAAGTCCTTAAAAGATCATTTTTAAAATAAAATAGATTTATTATGTGTATTCACTATAGGTACACATAAATAAAGTAAAAATACAAAATAGGACATAATAATAGCATGACATAATTTGAAAGTAGGAGATTAACCCAAAGAATGGAAGTTGGGTTAAGAAATTCCCTTACCTTGTGTCCGAATTGACTCAACCGTTCTTTAACCTCCTGAATAATAAACTAGAGTTAATATCTACCTTATTAAGAACCATTTTAAATTTCATTATCCTTTTTATATCACTTATTACAATGTTATGAACATTATGTAATTATTTAAGTTAATAACGGTCGTTTTGTCGATCTTTGGTAACTTGAGTCAACAATAAACTTCTTATAATTACAAGTTGTTCATGTGGTAGAATATCCATTATATCCAAAATTATATTCATGATTTATATGTCATATATATCTTATATATCCATTATATACATTCATTTATAATATTACGTAACGTTTAGAGGTAAGAAATGAAATGCACCGTTCATGGAGACGGTAAGCCGTACGTACGCATGAACGCTACTTTCATTTCAATTTCATATTTAATGGAACTAAATCATAATGATATAAATGTATAATATAATTCCAGTATAATATAGTGTATAATACCATTTTCTTCATCCTTTATACATCCCACATATGGCATTAACGATTCAAATCACTTGAGGGGGCGGTAGTCCGCACTTCCTAAAATGAAATTATCGCGTTTTACCCATAATGGAAATCATAAAGTATGCCATAAATGAGAAATACAGAAGCATAAGTAAAACATAAACATATTATATATCATATATAAAAATAGTGACATCTTAATGGCCACCTTTTAAGGTGTTATATGAGTGTTGAACAATCATCGTTTCGTGAGGCAGAAATTCGCCATCCACAGAAACCGTATGTTCTTTAACCATTAGATGTAGGTGTGTGTAAGTGTAGCTCGAATACTTATTATAAAAACATCCTAGTATATTGAGGATACTGGTGTTGTTACAAAAGAAAATAATAAAAAGAGTTTAGGGGGTTGGAGAAGCAAAATAAAACAAAACAACATTAGAGAAGACATTACCTCAAAATCGGGTAACTCTTTTTGATTTGAGCCAAAGGCTTCCTTGGGAAGAGTTCTGCCCAAAGTGAGGCTTCTATGAGTAAGGTAGGGAAGTGGAGAGAGTATTTTGGCAGAGTTTGGCAGAGCCAAATGGCTTGAAAGTGTAAATGAGGTGGGAGAGGTGGGGGCCTTTTATAAGTGGAGAGGAGGGGAACTTTTGGAAAGATTGAAATGTTACATTATTTCACAATGCTTTTTGGATTATAAAGGTCCCACACTTATATAATTCGAGGATAAGGTGATACGGTTTCTAAATCTCCTCACCCAATAGGCTTTGGACAAGTGTAAGCCTTGGATTTTGCATTATCTTCTCATTTTATTTAAATCGTTAAATAATGAGGTCATCGCTGCATCATAATGATGTCATACATAATTTAATTTATTTAATGTCTATAAATTATAAAAAAAATACTATGATGTAGGAAATCTTTGTAGATTTCTAGTGAATATTTATAGTCAAAATTGGGACTTGTGTAACCCCACTTAAAAATTGTTTTAGTAAAATAACTCATGTTTGTGTCAATTTAATTTTAACATTAAATAAATATATATTAATGTCATTTTCCAACTAAAGTGGCTCCATGGGGTCCCCAAGTTGACCCATGGGTTGTCTTGGTCGTCCATGACTCATCCAATAGGAGTAGGACAAGTGTAATGCTCATCTCATATTATTAAAACATTATTTTTACCTTAAACTACACTAATTACCTCTAATCGCGATTAAGAACTTAAAAGTTACTATTCACCAAAAAATTATTTTAATCTCATTGAACCAAATTTTACTTCTTAATGACAACCATGTATGTAGGATTTTTGAAAATCAAATCACAGAAGTGGTAATATTTCATTTAAACGAAAAATCAGTTATTTAACTACCACTTAGTGGTTTCACTATTCATCAAAAATTGAAGTTTTTCAGAACAAGGCCAAAATTTCACCCTAAGCTATAATTGATATTCCGAATTCAAAAATGATGTCTATTTTACAAAATTCCAAACATATAAGTTGCATTAATTAATTTTATAATTAATTCCCGCTGTTTCAACAAATAGCGTGTTTTTAAAAAAACAATTTATATCAAAAGATTGGCAATTGTTTATGTCCAATTTCAATGTTAAATTAATTCTAATGACCACCATTGGATAAAATGGTAAAAATATATTCTAATTATACTTTAAAACCACTAAATAGAATAATTTATCACTATAAATTATTTTGATTAAAAAAGTTGTTTTTAAGTAATTTTCACTATTCATAAAAAATTAGAAGTTCTCAGAAAAATACCAAAAATTCAACGTAGGATAATTTCGATATTACGAATACAAAAATGAAGTCCATTTTGAAAAATAAAATTTATATAATTTTAAAAAGTGGTTATTACTATTCATAACGACTACTTTGATTAGTCGCGGTGTTTTAGAACTCGAAGTTGCGTACAATGCAAGCTATTGCATCATTGAATGAGAAGCGTATCGTGGAAGCTAGGGGTGTTACATTCTCCCCTCCTTCAATAAATTGCGTCCTCGTAATTTGAAATTTTACTTTGAAAATAAAAGGTTGAAAAGAGAAATTACCTATGAGGAAAACCCACATCGGAAATAAGATTAATAAAATTTAGCCTTAATAAGAGGGAAAGGGAAATGAAAAAGTCACCACCCAATTATGATCTCGATTAGGAGAACATTGGTGGCAATTAGAGACATATAATTGGAGGAAAAACGTAAATATTTGTAGGGAGTGATTGAGGTCATCAATCACAATCAACTGTCAAATTGAGGGCCTCAAAGCCTTCAATCTATGTTGATTTAAAATATCATCAGTTCAACAAGACATAAGGTATTAGGATAACAAATTTTTTGTTTTAATATCCCTTTAATAAAGTTTAAGAATTAATTTATTCATTGAATAAGAGATAGGTATATATATATTTATGCTTGACAATTAGAGTTTCAACCTTCAACACATCTTTCACTCAAAAAGATAATAGAACTCAAAAATATTATACTTATCCTAATTGTATAAGGTTCCAAATGTTAACACATACCATTTAGATTAGTAAAATTATTTTGTAATAACCAGGGACTTCCTGTAGGCTAGTGGTAGGAAATAAAGGTCTGTCGCACTATGGTTGTGGGTTCGATTCCTGCAGCTTTGTCCGACGTGACGGGTTATGCCCCACCCTACAGGTTGTCCTTTTCCTAAAACTATAGTATTATAATATTCCAAAAATAATCTTCAGAAATGCTTTAACCTTAAACAATACTATCCGAAGATCAACTTAATCCACTCCAACCTTTATAGTTATCCAAAATACCTCTGTCCCGACTTTCTCTAAAAGGTCTCTTAATTCCAAAATCAATTTATCAGATTCCCCAAACAAAGTAAAGTTTCCCTTATTGTCACATGCTAAAAATATGATTACCTTCATCATATTAAATCCTTAATGAAAACAACATGTACTGCAGTACAATCCTTATATATATCACATTATTCTTATAACCATAATCTAGTTCTTGAGTCCAAAAACACAAATACAATAGTTATTCCACTTCAACTGTAGTCAGAGCATAAGATTGGCCTTGATCCCTCGGCCTTTTCTGAGGTAAGTTTCCTTGACGCTTAGGACATTCATTTGCATAATGCCCCATTTCCCTACAATTGTAGCATTCAACATTGATAGCCTCTTTCTTTCCCTTGCAATCACGCGCCTGGTGACCTTTTTCTCCACATTTATAAAAAACTCCCATTCCTTTTAAGCAAGTACCAGGGTGATTCTTCCCACAATTATCACATAATGGAAAATCCTTCTTTCCCTTTTTCCCTTTATCTGTCTCTTGTTCCACCGTTCTCTTCTTCTCTTGCTTTACTTTGTTGTCATAAGACTTAGAGAATTCCTTTTCTGTCTTGATAGAACACGAGACAATATCTTCGTATGACGAGAAGGTTTGTGAGACTAATGCTCGACGGAGAAATGGTTTTAACCCATCAAAGAAACGATCAATCTTACTTCTTGGGTTACGTATATAATCTGCAGCATGTCTCGCTAACCTTGTAAAGTTGTCCTCATACTTTGCGACATTCTCATCCTCCTTTTGTCTCAGACTCAAAAATTGTCTTTCCATATCTGCTCGATGGTCATGTGGAAAGTATTTTTCTAAGAAAAGCTCTTTGAACTCCCTCCATTCCATATTCGATACGTCATCATCTTCCTTTGTGTTTTGAATCAGCGACCACCACTGATCGACATCTCCAGTGAGGCGGTAAACTGCCATGACAACCTTCTCCCTTTCACTACTCCCCAAGGCATGAAATATTTTCTCTAAGGAATTTATCCATTGCTCAGCTACTGTAGGATTTGTACTCCCATTGAAGGTTGGTGGTTGTTGCCTCATGAAGCGGTCTAACATTGATCCTCCACGTTGTGGATCAGGGTGCTCCATACGAGTAAGGTTATTATTTATAACCTGAGTGAGTTGTCCCAGTATGGTAATAAGTTGATCAGCACCAGTTGTATCTCCAGATCCACAATAATTATCTTGAGCAGGAGGGCAATCCCTACACGGAGTTCGTGCATTGATACGGTTTCCATTCCTTCCACTAGGCGCCATTTCTAAACAATGGCATAAACTAGATTAGTTTATGAATCAAAATACATAATTCCATACTTGTAAAATACTTTACATAAATTGAACTATTTATGGATATAATCCATAATCATAAAAAGAAATGTTGTCTTTGAGGAAGTATATACTCATAACCCTTCATAGTGGTTTGTAAGAATTATCCTAAGCATATCCCCCGGGAGTGTCGTAACCAAGAGTGCAGCAAGGCCCGTTGTCGTGCACCAGTTCCCGTTCGAGTCTAGCTCAAAGCGGTGTTTTCAGGTTTTACCCCTAGGTACATCTGTGCCAGAGCCGCCTCTACTTGCTCGTATCCAGACAGGGATGTATTGCTCGGAAAACTCATAACATCTCTATAATACCAAAATTCTAGGAAGTTCTTCTATACTAATCCTCAAAGTCTATCTTCGGGCTATGTGCTCTAATCAGAGTTTATCTAAATCTAGCTTCCAAGGTTAGTACTAAACTGCCTCTGATACCAACTGTAACGCCCCGACCCCAGCTACCCAGAGCCGGTGCGTTACTTCATAACATTGGCATGATCAAAAAAGATCAAGTCTCGAAAGACCGATTAGTTTAGTAGCCTTGGAAACACTAGATACATTCATAAATCTTACATTACATCATAAAGTGAAAAACTAATAACAAAGTCTTCATAGTCCACACTCATATCCTCTTCTGACTATCCCTGCAGGTCATTCATAAAATACTTCTTCACATCCTGGAAAATATTAAAACATTGAAAGGGGTGAGCTCAGATGCTCAGTAAGGATAACAATATAACAGAAGCTTTCATAAATAAACATTAACATTTAAGGCAATGTATAACTAAAACAAAAGCCTTTTAAACATGAACTTCAACATAATATGGAAAAAGTAAAATGAGATAATGCCATTCACTTCTTCACATGGATATTCTACTGGTCGAATAATCTCATGCAATATCAATAACCACTTTCATAATGATGGAATGCATAATGCCAGACTATCATAACCACGTAGTCAAGGCCTCGTGCCAAGACCACAAATAAGATTTTGTCAAGGCCTTGTGCCAAGACACTAGTTTGTCTCATGAGACCTGCCGATGCATCGAGGAGCTATAGCGGGCTCCACCCGTCACTTATTAAGTCCAATACATTCCTCATATGAATAGGTTTAAACATATCATAAACCATAACATAATCGTATCACATAAAACATGCATAAAGGAAACATAACATTTCCACATTTCAATCACAAGATATCAATACAATACATTGATATAATAAAAACGCTTACAAAACCATTTTCAATACCAAAATAAAAGAAAGTTAAAACTTTGTATTTATTTTTCATTAAAAAAAATGATGGCTTGTAGAGGAAGCCGAAACTCAAATAATGGTCACGGTGGCAGAGAAGTCGTTTTCGCCGCATAAGTACGGAAAGAAAAACATTCCCTTTTTTCGTTTAGCAAAACGCTTCGTATAAAAAAGATTCCTTTTGAATAAACGTAAAAGTCAAAGGGGTTTATACACCGTATAAAAGAAAGTTGTGTATAAAACCAAATATGACTCAATGAAAGGGGATTGAGACGAAGTCCTTAAAAGATCATTTTTAAAATAAAATAGATTTATTATGTGTATTCACTATAGGTACACATAAATAAAGTAAAAATACAAAATAGGACATAATAATAGCATGACATAATTTGAAAGTAGGAGATTAACCCAAAGAATGGAATTTGGGTTAAGAAATTCCCTTACCTTGTGTCCGACTTGACTCAACCGTTCTTTAACCTCCTGAATAATAAACTAGAGTTAATATCTACCTTATTAAGAACCATTTTAAATTTCATTATCCTTTTTATATCACTTATTACAATGTTATTAACATTATGTAATTATTTAAGTTAATAACGGTCGTTTTGTCGATCTTTGGTAACTTGAGTCAACAATAAACTTCTTATAATTACAAGTTGTTCATGTGGTAGAATATCCATTATATCCAGAATTATATTCATGATTTAGATGTCATATATATCTTATATATCCATTATATACATTCATTTATAATACTACGTAACGTTTAGAGGTAAGAAATGAAATGCACCGTTCATGGAGACGGTAAGCCGTACGTACGCATGAGCGCTACTTTCATTTCAATTTAATATTTAATGGAACTAAATCATAATGATATAAATGTATAATATAATTCCAGTATAATATAGTGTATAATACCATTTTCTTCATCCTTTATACATCCCACATATGGCATTAACGATTCAAATCACTTGAGGGGGCGGTAGTCCACACTTCCTAAAATGAAATTATCGCGTTTTACCCATAATGGAAATCATAAAGTATTCCATAAATGAGAAATACATAAGCATAAGTAAAACATAAAAATATTATATATCATATATAAAAATAGTGACATCTTAATGGCCACCTTTTAAGGTGTTATATGAGTGTTGAACAATCATCGTTTCGTGAGGCAGAAATTCGCCATCCACAAAAACCGTATGTTCTTTAACCATTAGATGTAGGTGTGTGTAAGTGTAGCTCGAATACTTATTATAAAAACATCCTAGTATATTTAGGATACTGGTGTTGTTACAAAAGAAAAGAATAAAAAGAGTTTAGGGGGTTGGAGAAGCAAAATAAAACAAAACAACATTAGAGAAGACATTACCTCAAAATCGGGTAACTCTTTTTGATTTGAGCCAATGGCTTCCTTGGGAAGAGTTCTGCCCAAAGTGAGGCTTCTAGGAGTAAGGTAGGGAAGTGGATAGAGTATTTTGGCAGAGGTTGTCCGAGCCAAATGGCTTGAAAGTGTAAATGAGGTGGGAGAGGTGGGGGCCTTTTATAAGTGGAGAGGAGGGGCACTTTTGGAAAGATTGAAATGTTACATTATTTCACAATGATTTTCGGATTCTAAAGGTCCCACACTTATATAATTCGAGGATAAGGTGATCAGGTTTCTAAATCTCTTCACCCAATTGGCTTTGGACAAGTGTAAGCCTTGGAGTTTTCATTATCGTCTCATTTTATTTAAATCGTTAAATAATGAGGTCATCGCTGCATCATAATGATGTCATAAATAATTTAATTTATTTAATGTCTAAAAATTATAAAAAAAATACTATGATGTAGGAAATCTTTTTAGCTTTCTAATTAATATTTATAGTCAAAATTTGGACTTGTTTAACCCCACTTAAAAATTGTTTTAGTAAAATAACTCATGTTTGTGTCAATTTAATTTTAACATTAAAAAAATATATATTAATGTCATTTTCCAACTAAAGTGGCTCCATGGGGTCCCCAAGTTTACCCATGGGTTGTCTTGGTCTGCCATGACTCATACAATAGGATTAGGACAAGTTTCATGCTCATCTCATATTATTAAAACATTATTTTTACCTTAAACTACACTAATTACCTCTAATCGCGATTAAGAACTTAAAAGTTACTATTCACCAAAAAATTATTTTAATCTCATTGAACCAAATTTTACTTCTTAATGACAACCATGTATGTCGGATTTTTGAAAATCAAATCACAGAAGTGGTAATATTTCATTTAAACGAAAAATCAGTTATTTAACTACCACTTAGTGGTTTCACTATTCATCAAAATTGAAGTTTTTCAGAACAAGGCCAAAATTTCACCCTAAGCTATAATTGATATTCCGAATTCAAAAATGATGTATATTTTACAAAATTCCAAACATATAGGTTGCATTAATTAATTTTATAATTAATTCCCGCTGTTTCAACAAATAGCGTGTTTTTAAAAAAACAATTTATATCAAAAGATTGGCAATTGTTTATGTCCAATTTCAATGTTAAATTAATTATAATGACCACCATTGGATAAAATGGTAAAAATATATTCTAATTATACTTTAAAACCACTAAATAGTATAATCTATCACTATAAATTATTTTGATTAAAAAAGTTGTTTTTAAGTAATTTTCACTATTCATAAAAAATTAGAAGTTCTCAGAAAAATACCAAAAATTCAACGTAGGCTAATTTCGATATTACGAATACAAAAATGAAGTCCATTTTGAAATATAAAATTTCTATAATTTTAAAAAGTGGTTATTACTATTCATAACAGCTACTTTGATTAGTCGCGGTGTTTTAGAACTCGAAGTTGCGTACAATGCAAGCTATTGCATTATTGAATGAGAAGCGTATCATGGAAGCTCGGGGTGTTACATTCTCCCCTCCTTCAATAAATTGTGTCCTTGCAATTTGAAATTTTACTTTGAAAATAAAAGGTTGAAAAGAGAAATTACCTATGAGGAAAACCCACATCAAAAATAAGATTAATAAAATTTAGCCTTAATAAGAGGGAAAGGGAAATGAAAAAGTCACCACCCAATTATGATCTCGATTAGGAGAACATTGGTGGCAATTAGAGACATATAATTGGAGGAAAAACATAAATATTTGTAGGGAGTGATTGAGGTCATCAATCACAATCAACTGTCAAATTGAGGGCCTCAAAGCCTTCAATCTATGTTGATTTAAAATATCATCAGTTCAACAAGACATAAGGTATTAGGATAACACATTTTTTGTTTTAATATCCCTTTACTAAAGTTTAAGAATTAATTTATTCATTGAATAAGAGATAGGTATATATATATATGCTTGACAATTAGAGTTTCAACCTTCAACTCATCTTTCACTCAAAAAGATAATAGAACTCAAAAATATTATACTTATCCTAATTGTATAAGGTTCCAAATGTTAACACATACCATTTAGATTAGTAAAATTATTTTGTAATAACCAGGGACTTCCTGTAGGCTAGTGGTAGGAAATAAAGGTCTGTCGCACTATGGTTGTGGGTTCGATTCCTGCAGCTTTGTCCGATGTGACGGGTTATGCCCCACCCAGCAGGTTGTCCTTTTCCTAAAACTATAGTATTATAATATTCCAAAAATAATCTTCAGAAATGATTTAACCTTAAAAAATACTATCCGAAGATCAACTTAATCCACTCCAACCTTTATAGTTATCCAAAATACCTCTGTCCCGACTTTCTCTAAAAGGTCTCTTAATTCCAAAATCAATTTATCAGATTCCCCAAACAAAGTAAAGTTTCCCTTATTGTCACATGCTAAAAATATGATTACCTTCATCATATTAAATCCTTAATGAAAAAAACATGTACTGCAGTACAATCCTTATATATATCACATTATTCTTATAACCATAATCTAGTTCTTGAGTCCAAAAACACAAATACAATAGTTATTCCACTTCAACTGTAGTCAGAGCATAAGATTGGCCTTGATCCCTCGGCCTTTTCTGAGGTACGTTTCCTTGACGCTTAGGACATTCATTTGCATAATGCCCCATTTCCCTACAATTGTAGCATTCAACATTGATAGCCTCTTTCTTTCCCTTGCAATCACGCGCCTGGTGACCTTTTTCTCCACATTTATAAAAAACTCCCATTCCTTTTAAGCAAGTACCAGGGTGATTCTTCCCACAATTATCACATAATGGAAAATCCTTCTTTCACTTTTTCCCTTTATCTGTCTCTTGTTCCACCGTTCTCTTCTTCTCTTGCTTTACTTTGTTGTCATAAGACTTAGAGAATTCCTTTTCTGTCTTGATAGAACACGAGACAATATCTTCGTATGACGAGAAGGTTTGTGAGACTAATGCTCGACGGAGAAATGGTTTTAACCCATCAAAGAAACGATCAATCTTACTTCTTGGGTTACGTATATAATCTGCAGCATGTCTCGCTAACCTTGTAAAGTTGGCCTCATACTTTGCGACATTCTCATCCTCCTTTTGTCTCAGACTCAAAAATTGTCTTTCCATATCTGCTCGATGGTCATGTGGAAAGTATTTTTCTAAGAAAAGCTCTTTGAACTCCCTCCATTCCATATTCGATACGTCATCATCTTCCTTTGTGTTTTGAATCAGCGACCACCACTGATCGACATCTCCAGTGAGGCGGTAAACTGCCATGACAACCTTCTCCCTTTCACTACTCCCCAAGGCATGGAATATTTTCTCTAAGGAATTTATCCATTGCTCAGATACTGTAGGATTCGTACTCACATTGAAGGTTGGTGGTTGTTGCCTCATGAAGCGGTCTAACATTGATCCTCCACGTTGTGGATCAGGGTGCTCCATACGAGTAAGGTTATTATTCATAACCTGAGTGAGTTGTCCCAGTATGGTAATAAGTTGATCAGCACCAGTTGTATCTCCAGATCCACAATAATTATCTTGAGCAGGAGGGCAATCCCTACACGGAGTTCGTGCATTGATACGGTTTCCATTCCTTCCACTAGGCGCCATTTCTAAACAATGGCATAAACTAGATTAGTTTATGAATCAAAATACAAAATTCCATACTTGTAAAACACTTTACATAAATTGAACTATTTATGGATATAATCTATAATCATAAAAAGAAATGTTTTCTTTGAGGAAGTATATACTCATAACCCTTCATAGTGGTTTGTGAGAATTATCCTAAGCATATCCCCCGGGAGTGTCGTAACCAAGAGTGCAGCAAGGCCCGTTGTCGTGCACCAGTTCCCGTTCGAGTCTATCTCAAAGCGGTGTTTTCGGGTTTTACCCCTAGGTACATCTGTGCCAGAGCCGCCTCTACTTGCTCGTATCCAGACATGGATGTATTTCTCGGAAAACTCATAACATCTCTATAATACCAAAATTCTAGGAAGTTCTTCTATACTAATCCTCAAAGTCTATCTTCGGGCTATGTGCTCTAATCAGAGTTTATCTAAATCTAGCTTCCAAGGTTAGTACTAAATTGCCTCTGATACCAACTATAACACCCCGACCCCAGCTACCCAGAGCCGGTGCGTTACTTCATAACATTGGCATGATCACAAAAGATCAAGTCTCGAAAGACCGATTAGTTTAGTAGCCTTGGAAACACTAGATACATTCATAAATCTTACATTACATCATAAAGTGAAAAACTAATAACAAAGTCTTCATATTCCACACTCATATCCTCTTCTGACTATCCCTGCAGGTCATTCATAAAATACTTCTTCACATCCTGGAAAATATTAAAACATTGAAAGGGGTGAGCTCAGATACTCAGTAAGGATAACAATATAACGGAAGCTTTCATAAATAGACATTAACATTTAAGGCAATGTATAACTAAAACAAAATCCTTTTAAACATGAACTTCAACATAATATGGCAAAAGTAAAATGAGATAATTCCATTCACTTCTTCACATGGATATTCTACTGGTCGAATAATCTCATGCAATATCAATAACCACTTTCATAATGATGGAATGCATAATGCCAGACTATCATAACCACGTAGTCAAGGCCTCGTGCCAAGACCACAAATAAGATTTTGTCAAGGCCTTGTGCCAAGACACTAGTTTGTCTCATGAGACCTGCCGATGCATCGAGGAGCTATAGCGGACTCCACCCGTCACTTATTAAGTCCAATACATTCCTCATATGAATAGGTTTAAACATATCATAAACCATAACATAATCGTATCACATAAAACATGCATAAAGGAAACATAACATTTCCACATTTCAATCACAAGATATCAATATAATACATTGATATAATAAAAACGCTTTCAAAACCATTTTCAATACCAAAATAAAAGAAAGTTAAAACTTTGAATTTATTTTTCATTAAAAAAATGATGTCTTGTAGAGGAAGCCGAAACTCAAATAATGGTCACGGCGGCAGAGAAGTCGTTGTCACCACATAATTACGGAAAGAAAAACATTCCCTTTTGTCGTTTAGAAAAACGCTTCGTATAAAAAAGATTCCTTTTGAATAAACGTAAAAGTCAAAGGGGTTTATACACCGTATAAAAGAAAGTTGTGTATAAAACCAAATATGCCTCAATGAAAGGGGATTGAGACGAAGTCCTTAAAAGATCATTTTTAAAATAAAATAGATTTATTATGTGTATTCACTATAGGTACACATAAATAAATTAAAAATACAAAATAGGACATAATAATAGCATGATATAATTTGAAAGTAGGAGATTAACCCAAAGAATGGAAGTTGGGTTAAGAAATTCCCTTACCTTGTGTCCGACTTGACTCAACCGTTCTTTAACCTCCTGAATAATAAACTAGAGTTAATATCTACCTTATTAAGAACCATTTTAAATTTCATTATCCTTTTTATATCACTTATTACAATGTTATGAACATTATGTAATTATTTAAGTTAATAACAGTCGTTTTGTCGATCTTTGGTAACTTGAGTCAACAATAAACTTCTTATAATTACAAGTTGTTCATGTGGTAGAATATCCATTATATACAGAATTATATTCATGATTTAGATGTCATATATATCTTATATATCCATTATATACATTCATTTATAATATTACGTAACGTTTAGAGGTAAGAAATGAAATGCACCGTTCATGGAGACGGTAAGCCGTACGTACGCATGAACGCTACTTTCATTTCAATTTCATATTTAATGGAACTAAATCATAATGATATAAATGTATAATATAATTCCAGTATAATATAGTGTATAATACCATTTTCTTCATCCTTTATACATCCCACATATGGCATTAACGATTCAAATCACTTGAGGGGGCGGTAGTCCGCACTTCCTAAAATGAAATTATCGCGTTTTACCCATAATGGAAATCATAAAGTATGCCATAAATGAGAAATAAAGAAGCATAAGTAAAACATAAACATATTATATATCATATATAAAAATAGTGACATCTTAATGGCCACCTTTGAAGGTGTTATATGAGTGTTGAACAATCATCGTTTCGTGAGGTAGAAATTCGCCATCCACAGAAACCGTATGTTCTTTAACCATTAGATGTAGGTGTGTGTAAGTTTAGCTCGAATAATTATTATAAAAACATCCTATTATATTGAGGATACTGGTGTTGTTACAAAAGAAAAGAATAAAAAGAGTTTAGGGGGTTGGAGAAGCAAAATAAAACAAAACAACATTAGAGAAGACATTACCTCAAAATCGGGTAACTCTTTTTGATTTGAGCCAAAGGCTTCCTTGGGAAGAGTTCTGCCCAAAGTGAGGCTTCTAGGAGTAAGGTAGGGAAGTGGAGAGAGTATTTTTGCAGAGGTTGGCCGAGCCAAATGGCTTGATGGTGTAAATGAGGGGGGAGAGGTGGGGGCCTTTTATAAGTGGAGAGGAGGGGCACTTTTGGAAAGATTGAAATGTTACATTATTTCACAATGCTTTTCGGATTCTAAAGGTCCCAAACATATATAAGTAGAGGATAAGGTGATAAGGTTTCGAAATCGCCTCACCCAATAGGCTTTGGACAAGTGTAAGCCTTGGATTTTGCATTATCTTCTCATTTTATTTAAATCGTTAAATAATGAGGTCATCGCTGCATCATAATGATGTCATAAATAATTTAATTTATTTAATGTCTAAAAATTATAAAAAAACTACTATGATGTAGGAAATCTTTTTATCTTTCTAATGAATATTTATAGTCAAAATTTGGACTTGTGTAACCCCACTTAAAAATTGTTTTAGTAAAATAACTCATGTTTGTGTCAATTTAATTTTAACATTAAATAAATATATATTAATGTCATTTTCCAAATAAAGTGGCTCCATGGGGTCCCCAAGTTGACCCATGGGTGGTCTTGGTCGGACATGACTCATCCAATAGGATTAGGACAAGTGTCATGCTCATCTCATATTATTAAAACATTATTTTTACCTTAAACTACACTAATTACCTCTAATCGCGATTAAGAACTTAAAAGTTATTATTCACCAAAAAATTATTTTAATCTCATTGAACCAAATTTTACTTCTTAATGACAACCATGTATGTCGGATTTTTGAAAATAAAATCACAAAAGTGGTAATATTTCATTTAAACGAAAAATCAGTTATTTAACTACCACTTAGTGGTTTCACTATTCATCAAAAATTGAAGTTTTTCAGAACAAGGCCAAAATTTCACCCTAAGCTATAATTGATATTCCGAATTCAACAATGATGTCTATTTTACAAAATTCCAAACATATAAGTTGCATTAATTAATTTTATAATTAATTCCCGCTGTTTCAACAAATAGCGTGTTTAAAAAAAAACAATTTATATCAAAAGATTGGCAATTGTTTATGTCCAATTTCATTGTTAAATTAATTCTAATGACCACCATTGGATAAAATGGTAAAAATATATTCTAATTATACTTTAAAACCACTAAATAGTATAATTTATCACTATAAATTATTTTGATTAAAAAAGTTGTTTTTAAGTAATTTTCACTATTCATAAAAAATTAGAAGTTCTCAGAAAAATACCAAAAATTCAACGTAGGATAATTTCGATATTACGAATACAAAAATGAAGTCCATTTTGAAATATAAAATTTCTATAATTTTAAAAAGTGGTTATTACTATTCATAACGGCTACTTTGATTAGTCGCGGTGTTTTAGTACTCGAAGTTGCGTACAATGCAAGCTATTGCATTATTGAATGAGAAGCGTGTCGTGGAAGCTCGGGGTGTTACATTCTCCCCTCCTTCAATAAATTGCGTCCTCGCAATTTGAAATTTTATTTGAAAATAAAAGGTTGAAAAGAGAAATTACCTATGAGGAAAACCCACATCGGAAATAAGATTAATAAAATTTAGCCTTAATAAGAGGGAAAGGGAAATGAAAAAGTCACCACCCAATTATGATCTCGATTAGGAGAACATTGGTGGAAATTAGAGACATATAATTGGAGGAAAAACGTAAATATTTGTAGGGAGTGATTGAGGTCATCAATCACAATCAACTGTCAAATTGAGGGCCTCAAAGCCTTCAATCTATGTTGATTTAAAATATCATCAGTTCAACAAGACATAAGTTATTAGGATAACACATTTTTTGTTTTAATATCCCTTTACTAAAGTTTAAGAATTAATTTATTCATTGAATAAGTGATAGGTATATATATATATATGCTTGACAATTAGAGTTTCAACCTTCAACTCATCTTTCACTCAAAAAGATAATAGAACTCAAAAATATTATACTTATCCTAATTGTATAAGGTTCCAAATGTTAACACATACCATTTAGATTAGTAAAATTATTTTGTAATAACCAGGGACTTCCTGTAGGCTAGTGGTAGGAAATAAAGGTCTGTCGCACTATGGTTGTGGGTTCGATTCCTGCAGCTTTGTCCGACGTGACGGGTTATGCCCCACCCTGCAGGTTGTCCTTTTCCTAAAACTATAGTATTATAATATTCCAAAAATAATCTTCAGAAATGATTTAACCTTAAACAATACTATCCGAAGATCAACTTAATCCACTCCAACCTTTATAGTTATCCAAAATACCTCTGTCCCGACTTTCTCTAAAAGGTCTCTTAATTCCAAAATCAATTTATCAGATTCCCCAAACAAAGTAAAGTTTCCCTTATTGTCACATGCTAAAAATATGATTACCTTCATCATATTAAATCCTTAATGAAAACAACATGTACTGCAGTACAATCCTTATATATATCACATTATTCTTATAACCATAATCTAGTTCTTGAGTCCAAAAACACAAATACAATAGTTATTCCACTTCAACTGTAGTCAGAGCATAAGATTGGCCTTGATCCCTCGGCCTTTTCTGAGGTAAGTTTCCTTGACGCTTAGGACATTCATTTGCATAATGCCCCATTTCCCTACAATTGTAGCATTCAACATTGATAGCCTCTTTCTTTCCCTTGCAATCACGCGCCTGGTGACCTTTTTCTCCACATTTATAACAAACTCCCATTCCTTTTAAGCAAGTACCATGGTGATTCTTCCCACAATTATCACATAATGGAAAATCCTTCTTTCCCTTTTTCCCTTTATCTGTCTCTTGTTCCACCGTTCTCTTCTTCTCTTGCTTAACTTTGTTGTCATAAGACTTAGAGAATTCCTTTTCTGTCTTGATAGAACATGAGACAATATCTTCGTATGACGAGAAGGTTTGTGAGACTAATGCTCGACGGAGAAATGGTTTTAACCCATCAAAGAAACGATCAATCTTACTTCTTGGGTTGCGTATATAATCTGCAGCATGTCTCGCTAACCTTGTAAAGTTGGCATCATACTTTGCGACATTCTCATCCTCCTTTTGTCTCAGACTCAAAAATTGTCTTTCCATATCTGCTCGATGGTCATGTGGAAAGTATTTTTCTAGGAAAAGCTCTTTGAACTCCCTCCATTCCATATTCGATACGTCATCATCTTCCTTTGTGTTTTGAATCAGCGACCACCACTGATCGGCATCTCCAGTGAGGCGGTAAACTGCCATGACAACCTTCTCCCTTTCACTACTCCCCAAGGCATGGAATATTTTCTCTAAGGAATTTATCCATTGCTCAGCTACTATAGGATTTGTACTCCCATTGAAGGTTGGTGGTTGTTTCCTCATGAAGCGGTCTAACATTGATCCTCCACGTTGTGGATCAGGGTGCTCCATACGAGTAAGGTTATTATTCATAACCTGAGTGAGTTGTCCCAGTATGGTAATAAGTTGATCAGCACCAGTTGTATCTCCAGATCCACAATAATTATCTTGAGCAGGAGGGCAATCCCTACACGGAGTTCGTGCATTGATACGGTTTCCATTCCTTCCACTAGGCGCCATTTCTAAACAATGGCATAAACTAGATTAGTTTATGAATCAAAATACATAATTCCATACTTGTAAAACACTTTACATAAATTGAACTATTTATGGATATAATCCATAATCATAAAAAGAAATGTTTTCTTTGAGGAAGTATATACTCATAACCCTTCATAGTGGTTTGTGAGAATTATCCTAAGCATATCCCCCGGGAGTTTCGTAACCAAGAGTGCAGCAAGGCCCGTTGTCGTGCACCAGTTCCCGTTCGAGTCTAGCTCAAAGCGGTGTTTTCGGGTTTTACCCCTAGGTACATCTGTGCCAGATCCGCCTCTACTTGCTCGTATCCAGACAGGGATGTATTGCTCAGAAAACTCATAACATCTCTATAATACCAAAATTCTAGGAAGTTCTTCTATACTAATCCTCAAAGTCTATCTTCGGGCTATGTGCTCTAATCAGAGTTTATCTAAATCTAGCTTCCAAGGTTAGTACTAAACTGCCTCTGATACCAACTGTAACGCCCCGACCCCAGCTACCCAGAGCCGGTGCGTTACTTCATAACATTGGCATGATCACAAAAGATCAAGTCTTGAAAGACCGATTAGTTTAGTAGCCTTGGAAACACTAGATACATTCATAAATCTTACATTACATCATAAAGTGAAAAACTAATAACAAAGTCTTCATAGTCCACACTCATATCCTCTTCTGACTATCCCTGCAGGTCATTCATAAAATACTTCTTCACATCCTGGAAAATATTAAAACATTGAAAGGGGTGAGCTCAGATGCTCAGTAAGGATAACAATATAACGGAAGCTTTCATAAATAAACATTAACATTTAAGGCAATGTATAACTAAAACAAAAGTCTTTTAAACATGAACATCAACATAATATGGCAAAAGTAAAATGAGATAATGCCATTCACTTCTTCACATGGATATTCTACTGGTCGAATAATCTCATGCAATATCAATAACCACATTCATAATGATGGAATGCATAATGCCAGACTATCATAACCACGTAGTCAAGGCCTCGTGCCAAGACCACAAATAAGATTTTTTCAAGGCCTTGTGCCAAGACACTAGTTTGTCTCATGAGACCTGCCGATGCATCGAGGAGCTATAGCGGGCTCCACCTGTCACTTATTAAGTCCAATACATTCCTCATATGAATAGGTTTAAACATATCATAAACCATAACATAATCATATCACATAAAACATGCATAAAGGAAACATAACATTTCCACATTTCGATCACAAGATATCAATACAATACATTGATATAATAAAAATGCTTTCAAAACCATTTTCAATACCAAAATAAAAGAAAGTTAAAACTTTGTTTTTATTTTTCATTAAAAAAATGATGGCTTGTAGAGGAAGCCGAAACTCAAATAATGGTCACGGCGGCAGAGAAGTTGTTGTCGCCGCATAAGTACGGAAATAAAAACATTCCCTTTTGTCGTTTAGCAAAACGCTTCGTATAAAAAAGATTCCTTTTGAATAAACGTAAAAGTCAAAGGGGTTTATACACCGTATAAAAGAAAGTTGTGTATAAAACCAAATATGCCTCAATGAAAGGGGATTGAGACGAAGTCCTTAAAAGATCATTTTTAAAATAAAATAGATTTATTATGTGTATTCACTATAGGTACACATAAATAAAGTAAAAATAAAAAATAGGACATAATAATAGCATGACATAATTTGAAAGTAGGAGATTAACCCAAAGAATGGAAGTTGGGTTAAGAAATTCCCTTACCTTGTGTCCGACTTGACTCAACCATTCTTTAACCTCCTGAATAATAAACTAGAGTTAATATATACCTTATTAAAAACCATTTTAAATTTCATTATCCTTTTTATATCACTTATTACAATGTTATGAACATTATGTAATTATTTAAGTTAATAACGGTCGTTTTGTCGATCTTTGGTAACTTGAGTCAACAATAAACTTCTTATAATTACAAGTTGTTCATGTGGTAGAATATCCATTATATCCAGAATTATATTCATGATTTAGATGTCATATATATCTTATATATCCATTATATACATTCATTTATAATATTACGTAATGTTTAGAGGTAAGAAATGAAATGCACCGTTCATGGAGACGGTAAGCCGTACGTACGCATGAACGCTACTTTTATTTCAATTTCATATTTAATGGAACTAAATCATAATGATATAAATGTATAATATAATTCCAGTATAATATAGTGTATAATACCATTTTCTTCATCCTTTATACATCCCACATATGGCATTAACGATTCAAATCACTTGAGGGGGCGGTAGTCCGCACTTCCTAAAATGAAATTATCGCGTTTTACCAATAATGGAAATCACAAAGTATGCCATAAATGAGAAATACAGAATCATAAGTAAAACATAAACATATTATATATCATATATAAAAATAGTGACATCTTAATGGCCACCTTTGAAGGTGTTATATGAGTGTTGAACAATCATCGTTTCGTGAGGCAGAAATTCGCCATCCACAGAAACCGTATGTTCTTTAACCATTAGATGTAGGTGTGTGTAAGTGTAGCTCGAATAATTATTATAAAAACATCCTAGTATATTTAGGATACTGGTGTTGTTACAAAATAAAAGAATAAAAAGAGTTTAGGGGGTTGGAGAAGCAAAATAAAACAAAACAACATTAGAGAAGACATTACCTCAAAATCGGGTAACTCTTTTTGATTTGAGCCAAAGGCTTCCTTGGGAAGGGTTCTGCCCAAAGTGAGGCTTCTAGGAGTAAGGTAGGGAAGTGTAGAGAGTATTTTGTCAGAGTTTGGCCGAGCCAAATGGCTTGAAAGTGTAAATGAGGTGGGAGAGGTGGGGGCCTTTTATAAGTGGAGAGGAGGGGAACTTTTGGAAAGATTGAAATGTTACATTATTTCACAATGCTTTTCGGATTCTAAAGGTCCCACACTTATATAATTCGAGGCTAAGGTGATAAGGTTTCGAAATCTCCTCACCCAATAGGCTTTGGACAAGTGTATGCCTTGAATTTTGCATTATCTTCTCATTTTATTTAAATCGTTAAATAATGAGGTCATCTCTGCATCATAATGATGTCATAAATAATTTAATTTATTTAATGTCTAAAAATTATAAAAAAAATACTATGATGCAGGAAATCTTTTTAGATTTCTAATGAATATTTATAGTCAAAATTTGGACTTGTGTAACCCCACTTAAAAATTGTGTTAGTAAAATAACTCATGTTTGTGTCAATTTAATTTTAACATTAAATAAATATATATTAATGTCATTTTCCAACTAAAGTGGCTCCATGGGGTCCCCAAGTTGACCCATGGGTTGTCTTGGTCAGACATGACTCATCCAATAGGAGTAGGACAAGTGTCATGCTCATCTCATATTATTAAAACATTATTTTTACCTTAAACTACACTAATTACCTCTAATCGCGATTAAGAACTTAAAAGTTACTATTCACCAAAAAATTATTTTAATCTCATTGAACCAAATTTTACTTCTTAATGACAACCATGTATGTTGGATTTTTGAAAATCAAATCACAGAAGTGGTAATATTTCATTTAAATGAAAAATCAGTTATTTAACTACCACTTAGTGGTTTCACTATTCATCAAAAATTGAAGTTTTTCAGAACAAGGCCAAAATTTCACCCTAAGCTATAATTGATATTCCGAATTCAAAAATGATGTCTATTTTACAAAATTCCAAACATATAAGTTGCATTAATTAATTTTATAATTAATTCCCGCTGTTTCAACAAATAGCGTGTTTTTAAAAAAACAATTTATATCAAAAGATTGGCAATTGTTTATGTCCAATTTCAATGTTAAATTAATTATAATGACCACCATTGGATAAAATGGTAAAACTATATTCTAATTATACTATAAAACCAATAAATAGTATAATTTATCACTATAAATTATTTTGATTAAAAAAGTTGTTTTTAAGTAATTTTCACTATTCATAAAAAATTAGAAGTTCTCAGAAAAATACCAAAAATTCAACGTAGGCTAATTTCGATATTACCAATACAAAAATGAAGTCCATTTTGAAATATAAAATTTCTATAATTTTAAAAAGTGGTTATTACTATTCATAACGGCTACTTTGATTAGTCGCGGTGTTTTAGAACTCGAAGTTGCGTACAATGCAAGCTATTGCATTATTGAATGAGAAGCGTATCGTGGAAGCTCGGGGTGTTACATAAATTGGGTAATTAAGGGTAAAAATAAGATTATAAATTTCCCTAACACCTGCCAAAATTCTATTTAATAAATAAAGGTTGACCCATATCACCTAAGGGAATGAATAGATTCATTTTATGGACTTTTGACCATGAAAAGGATGTAGTTATTATTAAAACCAAAGAAAGTGACAACATGTCACTCTCTTATATCTTATAAGTATAATAATTTTAATTTAGTGATAAAAATCATAAAACATAGAACATAAATAGTCACCATAAATATATAAAATTATCTACATCATGTTGATTTATTTATAATATTTAGGGATTAAATAATTATCATTAATTGTGACACAATTGTGATGTAGAAATTATTTTATTGATTGAAATATCAAATAAATGGTTTTAAAAATATTAAAATAAATATTATATGAACTAATTAATGTCATCCATGCATTTTATAGATGAATAAGACATGTTAAAAATATATTAAGTATTTTTTTTAAATATATCATTTGTGTGGATTTTATTTAAATTCAAATAAATGAAGAGTGTTAAAATTGACACTATTGATATTTTATAAAAATAACATATTATTAAATTGTTTTAAAATCACAAAAATATTTAAAAATTACAAATTAAAATTTATATTTTCTACCATTTCATAAAGTATCCAATTATGTACAACTAACAACACATATGTAAGTATTTATAACTGTTTAAAATTTATAACATTATTACCACAAATAAAATTAAATAGATTAAATAAGGATAAATCAAAATGGTAAGGTTTAAAATAAACATAAATCATGTATAAAATTTATTTTTTGATGATATTACAATCCTATATCATCTCATATTGGAATTTATAGATTTCTGGAAGTTTTTATGTGGGGTTTTTGTTTATTATAAATTAATATTTTGGAGGCTTCCAAAAGTGCCCCTCTCCTCTCTTATAAAAGGGAACCTCCTCCTTCTACTATTTACAACATTTTGAGCCTTCATGATCGGCCAAAAACTGTCCCTTTCGATTCTCCACTTCCCTATAATCATATTATATTTCCTGTTTTTCTTCAAAGACCTACTTTAGTGGCCTAAGAGGAGGTATAGAAGAGGTGTGTCGAATAAGAGGTAATATCCTTTACCGATTATTTCAAATTTATTTCTTCTTCTACTTCCTCTTATTTTGTTGTTTAATTATAAAGTAATAACATATACTAATAATATACAGATATGTTATTATAAATATTAAACAACCCTATTTCACCTTCAATACATCCTATGAAAAATGAAATCATCGCACGTTCGTACGTATGGTTTACCGTCTCCATGCCGTGGTGTAATCTATTTTTCCACAACCACATTACTTGGATGGGTATAATGGTGGAAATAATCACTATATATGATTATTATAACATAATACTAATTCTTAAATATTATATGATTCACTACAATTCCATTAAATAGTTATGGGTATGATATCGTTGCTCGTGCGTACGTACGTATTACTGTCTCCACGATATGATAAGATTCATTATCCATGATAACCATTCAAGAATGATTATAAAGTATAAATAATAAGTAATCATGAAATATATGAAATTATAATTCTACTGTATTTATTTTTATTTATATATGTCATTTACTTACATTCAAATTAATAAGGAAACGAAAATAGCGTTCATGCATACATACGACCTACCATCTCCATGAACGGTGTATTCTATTCCATTTAACGATCTATTATATATATATTCTGAATATATATTATATATAAATCATGATTTACATTATGGAAGTAATTAATCATTATATAAGTGTTCATATGAAAAATTACAAGTTAAAACACGTACGATAAATGAAACGATTTTACCCAAAACGCTTCTTTAACATGGAATTGACAAATGAAAGGGTAATATAAAGTAATAAGTGAATCATATATGATATCATATAAATTATTATGGTTTTTTTATAAATTAATAATATGTTTAAACCCACTATATAGGAGTCTTTGACACATATAGAAGAAATTGGACATAAAGTAAGCGGTAACATTTCCAATCTTGTTTCTATCCGAGACTGTTTATTCGTAAGTATTTATTGGAGTTATATTTATCATGCATGTCCATGTTTTATAAAAATGTTTTCATAAAGTGTTTACTATTCTTCAATGTATGTTTAAAGTCATTTTTACCCTTTAATGACCTTTACCACATTGTATGGAAGGAATCATTCTTTTATTTACCACACAAGGTACTTTTTGACTCTTCTGGAAAAAGTACGAGGAGAATGATTTTTTAACTTATACGATATGAACGGATTTTCACAGTTTCATAACACCTTATTTTAATTAATCTTCATCTACATGATTTCATGATTATTTTCAACAAAATTCTTCTCTTTTAAAATTACATGGCATTTTGTGAAAAGAAAATGGTTTTGAAGAAGAAAGGTTATTTTCCTTAATAATTCATTTCAAGTGTTTTATCAAAACTATTTCCCAACTAATATGACATTATTTAGTATGATTATGTTTCAAGTATAATGTATTTATTATTTACATGGTTTTATTTTTCTTATGATGAAATGATATCCATTTTTTATATGGATTATCTTAATATGGGATGATGTTTATGAAACCCATTTTATTAATTGCGTTATGATGAATGATTTATGATTCTTTTGTGGAACACGTAATAATGATTTAAATATAAGATGGGTGGGACCTATGTCTCCCTCCAATGCATTGGATAAATATTTATATCTCATGAGGTATACATAGCTGTAACGGCAAGTAAATTCGGTTCAGTAATACAGGGCTGGAACGGCCAGTAAACCCAGTTTAGTAATGGACATTATCCACTATGATGGTATTGGCAGCAATGACATGGATACTATGGAAATAATATCATGTTCTTAATGGTTTTCCACAATTAAATTTTTTATTCCCATGCTATTTTATCATGATTAATGTTCTTTTGTGATCTATGCTTTATGTACTGCCATGATTTATGTCATTACTCATGGTTTATGTTCATTTATTTTGTGTTCAAATCTTTAAGGATTGTTTTATGTTCTCCATTTATACCCTTATTGAGCATTTGAGCTCACCATTTTTATGTTTTCTTTTGAAATGGTTATAAAGAAAGGTTTTAGGTAATAATACAAAAGCTGATGATCTTTATGGGAGATGTTGAAGATATTTCACTATGATTAAGAAATTATGTTCCAAGTTTCCAAAGACACTAAACTAATACGGCCCGTGGGTGTTTTTTTGTCATGTATTATGTTTTTCGCAAAAGTAATATAATGTCTATATACATCATGTTTGGGTCATCACATTTAAATTAAACAATTCTTTTATAATATTTATCTAAATTCCATTACATATATTAGGATATTATTTTACATGACCCCCTAGCTATACATTTCATGTATAAATGATATGAGACCACTTTCTCTCTCATCTACCCATTTTACAATTTCTATTTGATGTCGTTATGCTATCGAAGTTACACCAAAATTTCAATGTCATAACCATTGTGTATGTTAATAACATAACCAATTATCTATCAAGGGTATTTAACTTTATGCACATGTACTTATGGATTGAGTACTTACATTTTTGTATTCCACATCTCTTATTCCTGGAATAAATTATAATATTTAATTAATACAATTTTTATAATCTATGTGGAACACTTATGCATTAAATTATATGACTAATAAGGGTGTGCCCTGATAGTGCGCCAATGAATTTGGTAATGATTAGTATCATGATACATCATTTTCAATGATGATTCACTCATGCTAATTCAAGTGTATGATGTTTTACTCATTCTCCATGTGCAATGAGCTTTCACTCATGCTAATATCATGTTAAATTTTATTGCCACATTTCTATATTATGAAAATAATTCTATATCATGCCTTTATGTTCATGTTTCTTTTATGCTCCATTGATATGACTATTTCCTAACATGCAATGTATTATTCATGTTATTTCTTGTTTACTATCATACTGGGCATTATATCTCACCCTTTTCTTATTTATGTCCTCAGGTTATCCCATGCAATGATATGTAAGAAGTAATGTTATAGTCACGTAAAAATAGTTTTCTATAAAGATGTTGAGTTTTATGTTCTAAGATGTTATGTAATCATCTTAATTTCTAGAAACACTAAAACTCTTGATCCTCAAAATTGTCTAAAGTAAAAGTTTATGTAATAAATCATGTTTAAGTGTGTAATAAAGAGCAGGGTTGTTATAGTTGGTATCAAATAATAGGTTTAGTTATGTTGGATATTAGGAATAGAAAACCCTAGTGAAATACTTAGGGATAAAAATAAGTATAATAAAAACATTCCTAATATTTTTTGAGTATTGAGTAAGTGTTTTATCAATAAAATACATCCATGTCTGGATACCAGTTGGTAGAGGTAGCTCGAGCATGGATTTATCTAGGGGTAAACCCTAAAAAACTACTTTGAGCTAGACTTGAATGGGAACCGATGCCCGAAAATGGGGCTTGATGAACTCTTGGTTATGAAACTACAAATGGATATTTGTTGGTAAACTCATATGCTTAGTATGAACCATTGTTAAATGAATTAAAAAAATACCCCTAAGAATATATGTTGTTAAGTATATCATGGATAACATAGATATGTTAAGGAAATAAATGTAATTTGTAATTTATCCATTTTTTCATTTGATTACCCTTTGTGTGATACCCCTAACTTTTCTTTTATTCCATCCAATGGAAGGTAATATGAGTACTTGGGATAGAAACCGATGTGAATACCAATGTGGTGACTGTTCTTATGAGATTCCTAATCCGATGAGTGTAGGAATCAAAAACATTGTTATGATACTCTATCATTTAACCCATGTTTTGAATAGAAACATGGGTCAAGATGAACGTTCAAATCCCCCTAAGAAAGAACAAGCCGTAATCGAGATCTTCATGAGTCAAAGGCCTCCTACATTTATTGGATCATCTGATCCCTCAATTGTTGATCAATGGATCAAATCGATTGAAAATATCTTTAGATCCTTCAATATGTCAAATAATAGAAGGTTCTTCTGGATGTATATCGCATGGAGGGTGAAGCTAATAAATAGTGTACATTGATAAAAAATATAAAGCCTTTGGAGGATATCAAGGTGTTTTAATGGAATGATTTTTTGGAAAAAAATCAATAAATATTTTTTTCACATCCTTCTACTTAAGATGGAGAGGGAATTCCTTGCCCTTAGCCAAAAAAGACGACTAATCTATTGGAGTGTATGAGGAAAACATCAAATAGCTTAAAAATATGCCTTTGTCTTTGTCATTACCCTCGAATGCATGGTTGACCACTCATTTGGGAGGCTTAAATTTAGCATAAGGAAATACCTAGAGATCCATGACTTCGAGAGTTATGAGGAATTTGAAAGACTTTCCCACAATGTCAAAATGGAGATTAGAGAATCTTAAGGGTATCATAGGGATAAAAATCATATGGTGGACTTTAATTCTGGTGATCTAATGAATAAATAAAACGCTTATAAGAAAACCCAACACCCCACTTGCCAAAAGAGTGGAATGTAGCACCCTAGAAATTTCATGAAAGGGATAAAAAAATGCTATAGGTGTGGAAGAGAAGGGAACCCGGCCATTAACTGGTGACAAGAAAAACCATCAGCTATAACAAGGAAGAGGAACACTCTATTCATACCTCAATGAAATGTCCATTGCTTCGACTATAAAAAACCAGGGAACATTGCAAACCAGTTACCTAAGCCAAGGGTTTTCGTAGGTAACCTACAACCTATATGGGAGTAAGGGAGAGATTTTTCCATCACTATCGCTGAAGTGAAACCCAACAGTGAAGTGGTGATAGGTACAATAGTTATTCATTCATAAATAGAGATCCTAATTTTTTATTTTGGTTATACACATTCTTTAATATCCCAAAATTTTATTAGAACAATCCCAACACCACCAAAAATCATGGATGTAAAGATGTTAGTGAGAATGAGAAAATGGAAAATTATTACATCCCATGAATATAACTGCTCCCCTGTCATAATTTTTGGTTTTAACTTCTTATAGAACCTCGTCATACTCTCATTGGTAGAATTTTATCCAATTACTGGAAAGGATTGACATTTATTTATATAGATCCAATATAAATTTCCATGAGTGGGAAATAACTCTCCATATAAATAATCGACCCCTGATTTAGTACAAGTACAATGGGGAGGAGGAATCTTTTTTACCACCATCATCTCAAAAATTGATATTACTACCCAATGATCACATGTATCTTACTCTGATGAATGAGCCTAATTAAGAAACCATCCTTAATGACATTCCTATTGTTGGGGAATTCTATGAAGTGTTTCCTGTGGAATTTTCTACTTTCCTCCTATAAGAGATATTAAATTCTCAATTGATCATATACTTGGGGTGTTTCCAATATCAAAGAATCTGTATATAATGGATTTTTTGAAGCTTGAGGAGATAAATAGACAACTACAGGAGAATCTAGATAATGGTTTTATACACCCAAGTGCTTTACCATGCTGTGAACCATTCCTATTCATCCAGAATAAGGACGGGTAAATGCGCCTTTTCATTGATTATCGTGAGCTCAACAAAATCATGATAAAGAAAATTTGTCCCCAACCATGAATTGATGACATGTTCGATCAGCAATGTGTAGAACAATACTTCTCCAAGGTGGATATGCGATCAGGATATTATAATGTAAGGGTGAAGATGGATAATATCACCAAGTTAACATTTCGTACATGATACGGGCACTATGAATTCATAGTAAATCCTTTCAGACTCACTAATTCTCCAGAAATCATCATGTTCTAGATGAATAGTGTATTTATATTTTTCCTTGACAAAATTTTGGTTGTCTTTATAAGTGATATTATAATATACTCCACAAACAAGGAGAAGCATGAGAAGAATCTAATCACTATACAGGAGACCATGAAAAAGGATAAGCT
The DNA here is from genome assembly GCA_963277665.1 of Viscum album. Taxonomy (NCBI): domain Eukaryota; kingdom Viridiplantae; phylum Streptophyta; class Magnoliopsida; order Santalales; family Viscaceae; genus Viscum; species Viscum album. The sequence goes on from OY728141.1 coordinate 136,416,195, forward strand.
CTATGGAATGTATAGAAAGTGTGAGTTCATGTCGATGTAAGTCTCATTCCTGGGTCATATCATCACAATTAATGGGATATACATGGATCCCTCCAAGACAGCTGTAATTGAGGTATGGTCAAGGCCATCATCGGTAATAGATATCTATAGCATCATGGTGTTAGCTGTATATTGTCGTCTATTTGTGAGAGATTTCTCAATATTTTCAAACCCTCTTACCAAGATAACTAGGAATGGATTCATGTTTTTATGGAGTGATGAATGCGGTGAGAGCTTCAAGGAGTTGAAAATTCTCCTTATCACTACACCTGTGCTCACACTACCCACAAGTGGATAATATTTTCTAGTTTTGAGTGATTCTTTGAAGAAGGTAATGGGATGTGTGTTGATGAAAAATTACAAATTCATTTCCAATTAATCAATGAAATTTAATGTTCGTGAGAAAAACTATCAACCACATGATATGGAGTTGGCTGTAGTAATATTCACATTAAAAATTTGGTGACATTACCTCCTTGGGGATAAGTGTTATATATATATGGATCAGTGAAGCCTCAAGTATATATTCACACATAAAGAGTTGAACATTTGCCAAAAAATATGGTTAGAGATGGTTAATGACTATGACTTCTCAATCCATTACCACCCTGGAAAAAAAACAAGATGGAGGATGCTCTAAGTAGAAAAGACATAGTAATTCCATCATTGATGAGAATTGAAAAGGATCCAATATTCATAGATTTGATGAAGATGGACATGAGAATCATAAATAAGGTAACATTATTAATCCTTTAAAAAATGATTGGTCAACCATCCCTTTTGGAATGGTTAAAGGATACTAATAAAAATGACGTGGTAATTCACAAGAATGTTGATAATTTCATAAAAGGGAAATTCTTAGAGTTCAATATTAATGATTAATGAATTGTGATATTTGTGTCTAGACTACGTGTTCTATCAAATATATAGTCAAATAAATAACTTTTGGATGATTCTCATAGCTCAAATTTCTCCATTCACCTAGGAAACAAAAATAAGTATCGAGATCTCCGAGAGAATTATTAGTGGGATAACCTGAAGAAGGACATCAGTGAGCATACATCAATATGCCTCGTATGTCAGCAAGTGAAGGCTGAGAGGCAGAAGACTAAGGGGTGATGCAAACATTACCCATACTAGCATGGAAGTTGGATATCATCACCATGGACATTGTCACTATACTTCTAATGAAATCCAAAGGAAACAATGCTATGTGTGTTGTGGATTGTCTTACAAATACTGCACACTTTAAGTAATTCGAGAGGTATTCTCATTGGATCAACTGAAATAGATATATATCAGATATTTTGTAAGGATACATGGGGTACCACTATATATTTTATCCAATGAATATCCAATATTCAGCTCTATGATCTGGAAGAGTCTTCAATATGCTCTGAATAATGATTTGAACATCAGTAAGGATTATCATCCTCAAACTGATGTCCAATCTGAGCATACTTTCCAAACACTTGATGAAATGTTGATATCTTAGTCAATGGACTTTAAAGAAAGATGGGATCAACATCTTCCTCTAGTTGAGTTCTCTTAAAACAATAGTTTCCACTCCTGCATCCAAATGGATACTTATGAAGCCTTATATGGGAAGAGGTGCAGAACACCGACATATTGGGATGAGGTTGGGGAGAGAAAACTACTAGGTTCATAAATGGTCGAAGAAATGGTGTAGAAGGTTAATACTATCCAGTAACAAATTAAAGCTACTCAGATTCAAAAAAAGATCAATGCTATTAATCATAGATGAGACTAAGAGTTTGATGTTGGGGACATGGTATTCTTCATCATATCACCATGGAAGAGAGTAATGAGATTTGGGAAGAAGGAAAATAATTGTTCAATGTACATTGACCCTTTTGAGATTCATGATCACATTGGAGTAGTGGCCTATTGATTAACACTCCCACCAAACCAATCTCAAGTACATGATGTATTCCATGTATCACTCTTGAGAAAGTAAATACCTAACTCATCGCATGTACTCCATCCAGAGGTGGTACCATTAGAGAATGACCTCTTCTATGAAGAGTTGCAAGTGATGATCTTAGATCTTAGGTAAAAAATTCTCCAAAATAATAAAATTTTCATAATCAAGGTGTTGTGGAAAAACCACATGTTTGATGAAGCAACATGGGAATTTGAGGAAGTGATGTAGCAGAGTTACCCACATTTGTTTTAGTGTGGGGTAAAAATTTTGAGGGAGAAATTTTTTAATGGGGGAATATTGTAACAACCCAAACATATATTAATGAAAATTAGTCTTGATCTAATTAACTATCTTATTATGTAAAATAGTTATATAAAACATATTCATGTTCTTGTTTTTATGTTTTTGGATTTCAAAATATTGTTAATAATTGTGACAATTGCTAAGATAGTTGTTGAACAATGATCACATGATTATTATAAATATAGGGCCTTAACAAATATAATTTACTTAGAAAATGGATGTGTTGGCCTCATTTAGTATAATTTATCCATATGAAGCCCATTTTTCAAAGCTCATAAAGGGGGTAGCATCACTAGGATTCACTTTTTACCATGCCCAAGCCGAGCTTCACCTTGTTAAGCATGAACAAAACTTCTTATGCAATAAGGGTAATTCAATAGACATTAGAACCATAGAAATGTTATCTGAGCCCCGCCAAGAGTCTTTCACCATCGTACACCTTACCCTTAAGACTTATGATGGTGTTATAAGATTATTTTTAACCATACACTAGAACCATGAATGTGTGATTTATTTTTTTTAAATAATATACATGTATTTCATTGTTACTTTGTAAATGGTTTTTGAAAAACAAATATTATTTATAATATTAAATTAAGAAATATATCTTGATAAATTAATGGATTTTTTAATAAATTAATATTTTATTAAAATATTCTTACTAAATTACTTTTTATTAAAGATAAATGATTTTATAATTTTTATGAATACAATTGTAATTTTTATTATGGTAAGAAAACTATTTTTGTCAAAACCCATGAATTTTCAATAAATGTCAGTTTTTATTTTAAATGTGAAAATTTAAATATTTATAAAATTATTTATATAAAAAGAATATTATTTGTGGAATCAAGACATAGAAATTTTTCAATGGTGAATTTCTCATAATTTTCTGAGATAGTAGATGTTTTGTGTAAAAATTAAATATCGTTTAAATATATAATATGTTTTATGACATCATAATGACCCAATAGTGATGTAATAAAATACAGTAAAATTTATTTTCGTCCAATATATGTGTTACCTTTAAAATATTGTGACTTTAGATTTGTTTTATTAATTTTATGGTGCCTTCATAGACCATCCATGACTTATAAAGCATTTTATTTTTTAAAATGATTTCCTGAATAATATGACTCACCTCCACATAATCACGCATAATATTTTAAAAAGTTAGGACATTGGCCATATAAAATAATTTTTTCCACTACCCTTTGGTAAAATCCAATGGAAAAAACCATGTTATGGTTTTTGGTTTTGATTATTTTAATGTGTCGTGTCCAAAGCCTAAATAATAATGAATTCTCTCTCTTTTCCTATATAAACCCACCCAAGCTTCCACTTCTATTAACTAAAAACCCTTGGATCACGTCCCTTACCTTCCCTAATATCACTATAATCCACCCAAGGTGCCCCAATCTCCCATGAAACCTCTCTCAAGACCCTCCCAATACATTGGGATCACACTTCAAAGTAAGGGATTTCACCTTATCTCCTTTTTCTATGTTTATTTATGTTTATATACCCTTGTAATATCAATTAAAAATATTATGGTATGATTTTCAACCTCCCCTATACATACCTCCTTATGTTTTAATGATGATAGACCTCTTTCTCTCTCATTAATTCGTCCCATGTACACCCATTACCGTTCTGAAATTCTGTAATGAATTTCTCTCTTCTCATTTACATTCAACCAATTCTTTTATAATATGCATAAAAATTCCATTACATATGTTGGGATATTATTTTCCATGACCCCCTTACTTTCCATTTTAGGTATAAATTATTAGATACCTTTTTCACTCTCATCAACCAATTTTATGATTTCTATTTGACGTCATTTTCTGACCGAAGTTGCACCAAAATTTTCATGCCAAAATCATCGTGTAAGTGAATACCATACCCTTTTAGCTATCATGGGTATTCAGCTTTTTTCCAGTGTATTTTTTGATTTAATACTTACATTTATTTATTCCATGTCTCTTATTTGTGGAATAAATTATGATGATTAACAAATCCATGTTGTATGATCAATGTGGAACACTTATGCATGAAATTGAATGATTATGATGGGTGCGCCCTAATAGTGATCCAATGCTTTGGGTAATGATTAGTTTCATGATACATCATGTTACATAAGGTTTTACTCATTCTAATTCATGTCTAATGAGGGTTTACTCATGGTCTATGTGAAATGATCCTTGGCTCATGCTAATATCATGTGAACTGTTGTTTCCACATTTCCATGTTATGATATTCATGCTATATCATGACATTATGATCATGTTTCTCTTATTCTCCATTGATATTCCTATTTCCAAACATGTACTATATCATTCATGTTATTCTTTGTTTACTCCCTCGTTGGGCATTATACCTCACCCTTTTCTTATTCATGTCCATGGGTTATCTCGTTCAATGCTAAGTATGAAGGAATGTTATGGTCATGTAAAATAAGTTTTCAATAAATATGTTGGGTTTTATGTTCTAATTTGTTATGTAATATTCCTAATTTATTAAAACACTAGACCTCGGGATCCTCAAAGATTCCTTAAGTTCATTTTTATGTAATAAATCAGGTTTATGTGTGTAATAAAGAGAAGGTTTGTTATATAGTTGATGGGGGAAACATGAAATATGTTGAAACTAAATATTTTACTCAAATATATAGGTTTATTTAATATTAAATGATTAAATATCTACCTAAAAAATTATGCAAAAGGAATAATAAATTCATTGTTTGAATTTGTATAATAATGAAACATTCAAATAAATGTGGTTTAATCCAATCACATTTCTTATAAAATAAAATGTATATTTTTTAAAAAAAATAATGAAATGTGTAATTATACATTGATGAACAATCTATGAAGATTATAATCAGTGATGAGGAGATTCGTGAATTTGAAGAAACACATAATGTTGTTAAATGAGTTATTTAACCCTATTGGGAAGTAAATTCCACTAGAGTTATATAGATTGAACAGAAATTGAATAATAGTATATTTTTTCATGGAGAATAGTTTTATATCATAAAGAGTTTTTGGAAGGATAATGTGATCTTATTTGAGATTGATAATAATATTCTAAATTTAATGTTAATAGAACCTGAGTTGAATAATATGTAGTGGAAAAAATATATGATAGAACTTCACAATAAAATACGTAAAGTTCTAGTACCACTGTTGTCTTATAATTTGGTTTTCCCTAAAATATAACTCATGTTGGTAGTAATTAAAGTTTTATAACATGTTGATAAGCATGAAACTCATGCCTATGGAGATATGTTTCCCACTATCTTGATAATATTGTGAGTATTGATTTTTTTCATCTTGTAATACCCTACTAAATTAAATTTCTATAACTCTATACATATAAAAAATTAAATAAATACCAAAAAGAACATCTAGTAAATATGTGATAGTTTCTCAGAAGGACATAATATAAAAGGGATATCAAATGTTTAGTGATACAATCTGAAAAAATAACATACTCGTGTAGAAATATCTGGAATGACTGAGCTAACAAGAAATAGAAGAATTTTTATAGGTTACATATAGTGTTGTTGGAGGTTTGGTAATATGGAAATTTATTATTGGAAAAATATATCAAATAATAAATGTGTTATAATGATAAATGAAATTGGGATAATTGATAATGTTGAAAACAAACATGGAATATGGAATTTATAGCATATAATGATACTAATTTTGAAAAACTGATTTCAAATCCTTGAAAATTTCTTTGAGTTATCTTCAAATTATGGATTCATATATAATAAATTTTGGTATGTACTAATTTTTTATAACTCTATTACTAATAAGATTATTTGGCCACAACAGTAGTAAATGTAATGAAATGAAATTCAGTCCATATTGAGGAGTAATAAAGTGATAATAGTTTCTAATGTCACTCAAAATAATTCTAGGAAATGGTCTGCGAAATATATAAAACCAACTAGGATAATATTATTTTAATATAATTTCAATGGTCACATTATTTATTATTAAAAAAGTTCATGATGATTCATAATTATAATAGGACAATTCTTGATAAAAAAGAAGTCAATACAAGAAAGACATAATAATAATAGTGTTGTGGAAGAAATCACTAATGATTAATGTAATAGATTTACCAATATGATAAAATAAAATCTAACTATTTATGATCTAGGAGAATTAAACATGCCACAATTCTACCAAATTGATTATATGGATTCTGTGTGAAACTCTTACATCCAATGACAAAATGAAGGAACCATTTATTCATGTGAAAAATATAATGCAACAATAAAAAATATACGATGAAACTGGAAAAGTAAATGTTCAAAAATATTATATAATTATAGAGACTGCTCTATTGGTGATATAAAATAATTTTCAATATGCTATGAAGAGTGAAAAATAATTAACAAAAACGTCAAAAGAAATATTCCGTCTATGAAGAAATCATAAAACAAGATTCAATCCATGATGCAATAATATGTTCAGATATTTAATAGAATAGATAATGAAATCATAAAGGGGTCTCAAATTTTTTTAACCACTATGAATGGAGTCTCATATTTGTAAAATAATTTACTATAGTAGTTCTAAAAAAACAGAAGAATATTTACCCTACTCAATAGTTTTGATGATTTTTCATTGAAGAGGGAATGAAAGGTGAAGATAAAAGAAATTATAACATCATAGTGAAATCAAAATTCCAATAGTATTTAATATTAATTGGTATAAGTCATCAACTTTTATCATGAGTTATTGGGGAATCTTTCTCCTAAAAATTGTGAATTGTAATAGAAATAATCCATATAGGGGGATCTACTAAAGATAATGATTTTAAAAATGTACTCATATCCATTGAAACTATACATTTGTACAACTCTAATAAATGAAAATGTTTGTGCAATTATATACACACTTTTATCTCCATTATAGTTTATATTTTCCCCAATAACCATGGGAAAGTAATTTTATAAACAAATGGGCATGTACATTTGGGATTTAGATGAATGTTTTGATGTGTTTTTTTAGTTAATTTAAGGTTCACACCGATGGTTTAAAATATTTTTAGAATTCCCTAGTGATCTATATTTATATGTGTATTGAAAAGAACAAAAAATGATCAATTTATCACAGAGAGTGATGGGATGATCCAAGGATAACTTTTTTATTTTATGTTTAATTTCTCATAGGACAACCTTAATATCATGTTAATGAGTTTTCACATTACTGACAACAAACTCGCCACACAACCATATGAAAAAAATAATTTACTATTATCACAATTCAATAAGATTATCTATTTCATTGAATGGTTTAGAAATAATATAATACCATAAAATCCACTAGAAATCAATCATTTTGTGTCGATATAGCATTTATAAAATACCCTTACACATCTATAACACTCTGATCAATACAATAATGCATATGCATAATCTAGAAAAAATGTAAAAAAAGTTTGTATAAAAAGATAAAAAAACATAAAAAGTATATTACAAACATGAAAATTTTCATCTTTAGAAACATATCATTTTTTAAATCATAAAAATAATAATTATTCACATTCATACCAAAAAGAAGGTGAAAAAAACTCCTCTTGATTTATATAAAAACTATGCTTGTTGGATCAATCATCATTCATCCATCCAGAAAACAAATATGAAAAGATACCAGGGAAACATTTTTGAACCAATTATTTCTTTCCTAATAAATCTCATTTTTATGGCTCGATCTGATTTGGAAATATCTTACTTATACATATTTTTACCAAAAAACATCATCATAAAAACATTATACAAGAATCTTTTCTTATTTTGACATTCCCTCTAAAAAATTATAGCCCACCCCCTGTCTTCTCAAATAAGAATAATGAAATCATCTTCATAATGTACATTTTACTTCATTCTATTTATTTCAGTGCCAAAAGTGGAATGGATGGGAAGAAAATTTATCTTTCCCACTCTACCAAATTTCTATAAACTCTAATTTCATAGCCATTTCAACTTCTTATTTGACAATTTCAGTGTTTCTCAAATCATCTAAAATCTTATGCAAATATCCCAAATATTCTCAAAAGATAGACATTCTCTAAACATCCAAAAAATTATTCAATCTGATATAAATTTTCATTCTGATTTTATTGATTCACTTGAGAATATATAAAATATTGTTTTCCCAATATGATAATTCAATTGAACTTGTCCTTCCATCAGAATCATTGTAATATCTATATCATTAAAAACCCCATTACATCACTTTTACAAAACATCAGTAATATCTTCAGAACATTATCTTTTTATTAATTAAATAAATAATCCATAGACCAATATCTTATCAGTGTCTAACAGAATCTGATGACTTATCAGTATTAAAACGCATTTGATGAATCAGCCTCTGAGTCACTCCAATGTAAAACTATCAGTATTATTCTGATGAGTTTTGACACACATGGAAGCCAAATTAGATTCTTGTGTTCTTTAAAAATGATTTACTACATTTTTAATCATCATTTTATTGATTGGTCTCTGATATCACATGGTTAAGTGGTCCCAAAATGTCTAAATCGTCTATCTGTATCAATAAAACACTTCGGATTCACCTTTGAAAGATCTCAACATCGGATTATCTATTGATACCAATACTTTTTTATGATTGTTCTATGTAATAACTCCTCTGGTAAACTTTTGGCACTCCAAATTTGATGTATTGGTTCCCATATAGAAATATTTTCTACCAAACATCATCAACTACAGATGTTCTCATCCTTTATAAAAATTGTACATCAAGAGATTCTGAAAAAAAATAAACTTAAAATGGAAGACTTTGAAATAATGTCATCTTCTTATTCAAAACCATTCCTTTTATCATTAATACTTCATGATTTTAGAAACATTATTACTGATATATAATTTTATGGATTACAAAATCATTTCTATTACTTATATTCAAAAGTCATGGATCATATTTTTTGATTAAGTTATGATATTGAATACATAAAAAACAAAATATCATTATAATTTTTTGAATCAAAATAAATATATGATACATTTTCATACTATGGTCAAAAACATCATTCAGGACATAATGTGAGCTTGAAAAACACATTATCCAAAAAACACCACAAAAAATAGAAAACTAAAACCAATGGATTTTCTTATCAACCTTGTAAATCATCATTAGAGTATTTTTCTCATTTAATCTGATCATCTACACATAAAATGTGAATTTATTTTTCATAATTATAAAAAAATACCAAACATATAGAAAAAACATCTTCCAACATCCAAAAATCATATTCATCTAAATTGGTCCCAACAATATCCAACATTGTATTTTATTATCAAAAAAGGTTCATAAATCACTAGGCATTGTAATATCGATATATAGATCACTTATCAAATATTTTAAACCTATCTGGGTGAAATCAATTTAGAAAAAAATAATTATTGACACAAAAACCACATTTTCAATAAGTTTCGTATGAAACATATTCAACCATCAAAATTTACACAAAACTAATCAATATATTCATATCTCCAGGAAAAATATCCCTATAATGAATTAAAAAACTATTAGAATAGTTCACACACTTACAAGCTGATATAATAGCTTACCCCCAACTACCGCTATATACAGGCTCCCATAAAAGTATTAACAAATACCAATGGATAGATTTATGGAACATGATTTTAATCCAACTTTAAAAATACTATATAAAGAATATAATTTCAATGGTATTGAAATAGATACCTCAAGAATAGAGAGATAGTTTTTGGAAACCCATTTAAACCTTAGATTGAAGAATTCATCCTTTGTTAAAGGTTTCTTGAAAATATCAACAACTTGTACCGATGTGTGAACAAAATCCATATTGTGATCATTCTTCTCCACATTCTCTTTTATGAAGATATATTTGATATCAATATATATGGAGAGATAATGTTTTAATTTATTTCATGTAAGGTTAATAACAGTATGATTATCACAAATTGAATTTAGGGGAGACTTCACTTCAATAGGTAAGCCTTCAAACTAAGTATTAATTTTCATATGTTTTGTTGCATGTTGAGTGGAAGAATCATACATAACTTTTACCATTCCAATATTTATAAAATTTAATTTCTTAAAATTAAAAATTTAACAATTTTCCACCGGAAATAATACTCTACAAGATTTAGATATTCTACCATATACACTTCATGTCCAATCATCATATCTATAGAAAAACATATCAATTATTATTGATAAATAAATCATAATTCTAAATTATATAGTTCCTCTGATGTATCTTTGAAATATTTTCTTATCCATGAGATGTGATGTTTTTGGGTCACTTCGCAACCATTCACATAAGGCAACAACATAAAATATGTCTTTCCTTTTATTAGTTAGATAAAAAAACCACCAATCATCTTTTGAAACATTTCTTATTCAACTTCATTTCCCTTTCCACATTAGTCAAATAGGTTCCCACTGAACATGGTGTATAAAATGGTTTTAATTTTTCTTTACAAACTTATTGAGATGATCCTTAGCATAATTTTCTGGAGAATAATTAATGTATTTTTTATTTTGTCATATTTTTTATGCATGAATGTATTTTATTTCTCAGAGAATGGGAATTTCAAATAACCTCTTAATCTCTTCATAAAACAATTCCCATTATATTTCTTCACTCCTTGTTAAAATAATATCATCAATATTTAAAATATAAATTAGGGAAATATCTTTGACATATTTTATGTAAATATTACTATGAACACTTCCTTTCAGAAAGATAAATCTCTTTAAGTAGCAATCCAACTATGAATACCAAGATATCATAGCATACTGCATCCCATACAAGGATATATTCAATATGAACTCATAACATTAAATTTATTTACAAAATTTTAATGTTACTTTTTTAGACCTTTCTCAGTTTCACCATTTCTAAAACATTCCCAATATTTAGAGAGACGGTTCTTAAAACTTGTAAATCCCTTCCCAAATCATGGAATCATTTGTTTAAAAAGTTTCATATATTCCTAATTTTATTTTAAAATTACAATAATATGTTCATTCTGGTTATTTTCTTTTTAAAATGGAGTCATTAAACTATCAATCTCTTCCAAATACATTTTCTTTATTCAAGAGGAGATTCTTTATTTTTTGTTCTCGGACTCTCTTTCTTCTACTTCATGATATCTATTTCGTGGCTTAAAGTATTACACATACATTATTTCATTTCAATATCAATGTGAAACTCTAACTCAATATATTTTTATTCAAAAATACTTCTGTAAAAACTATTTATCCTTAATTGATTATAAGTATTTATTTTTTCCAACAACTTCAGTAACCTTTTTATCATCATATTCACTATCTTTCTCTTTATCATATGTAGAGAATATAATTGTCCTTTTGTATTTGGATAACATTATATCTTTTCACATGGAATATTTTTTTTGACTTACCAATTTAATTCTTCCAAGATGTTATTTGACTCCTATAATCTTCATAAATTACTTAATCATTCATATTTTGAGAATAATTAGCAGCAATGTTAACAAAAACTCAACATTCAAAACATTTCAGGTGTAAAATCCATTTATATGCAACTATAACTATTTTTACATTCATAGAAAACAAGTATACAAAATCATCAATATTATTACAAAACACATTTTCGTATTTTGAATTGCCACATTTTTCTTCATTAGGAATATTATTAGGCTATCTATGCATGGATGTTTGGAAGGACTATAAAGACCTGTCCTTAAACATTACATAATCTTGAATTATGTAATTAATTCACATTGAGGATATTTTTTAGGTTTAGAGTTTTATATAATTAGTCCATAAACATTACATAACAGCTTGAATATTACATGTAGACACTACTACTCAGTATCAATTTTTCATTAAATAAAAACTCATAAAAATAAACATTTCTAGTTCCTTGTTTTAGACATCATGATTTTTCCATGATCCCATCCCTGAAATTATTTAACTTTAAGACTTGTGGATAACATTTCAATAACATGGAATGGGAATAAAAAGCTCAGTAAGGGTTATAAAATAAGGAAGGAAAACGTTATCCAACCAATAAATACAAATCAATAAACCCTATACTTTTCAATCATAACATAGCTTATGAAATCATAAGATTTATGAATAACACACAGAAATAAATAATCATAAATGTAACTTATGGAATTCATAACATACATTCATTTTAGCTATCACTGCTACATATGGATTCATATTTGGAATACTCATCACAGTATATTCCCAAAATCTCTTATGAGAAACAAGAACGTTTACCTCTATCACATTACCCAATGCATTGGAGAGTTATCTCGGGCTCACCTGACCTAGGTTTATCCTGGAACTACCCATATACATAAACAATTTCCAATAAATATAATATATTCATAACACATAAAACATGGATAAAGGAAAGATAACATTTCCCCATTTCAATAAAAATATATTCTTTCAAGATATTGACAAAATAAATGCTTTATCAAACCATTTTAAACATTTAAAAAACTATTTTTGAATCAAAGTTGTTGAGTCAATAAGGCTTTCCTTATGAATTTTCCATTCCTTCTTGTTTTAAAAATCACAAACACCTTATACTTAAGAAAATATATATTTTACCTTTATATGGAAAATTTTCTCCTTTAAAGAAATTTACCATAACCTAGATTTTCTTATACATATCAATATTTTTCTTAATTAGAAAAACTTGATTCATACAAAAAAACCCTGGAATCATATAATGTTAAGAATTGGAGTATTCTGTTTTTAGGATTCGAATTCTGGATGTGAACTGTAATGAAGTTCCAATCCGAATTCTGGATGCGAACTTTCATGAGTTCGACACCGAACTCTTATGAAGTTCGACTCCGAAATTTAATGAGTTCGACTCCGAACTCTTACGAAGTTCGACTCCGAACTTTCTTGATTTAGGCTCTGAATTATTATGAAGTTTGACTCCGAAAATTCATGAGTTCGACTCCAAACTCTTATGAAGTTCGAATAAGAACTATCATGAGTTTGACTCCAAACTATTATGAAGTTCGACTCCAAACATTCATGAGTTTGACTCCGAAGTATTTTGATGTTCGACACCGAACTTTCATGAGTTCGACTCCGAACTCTTATGAAGTTCGACTCTGAAAATTCATGATTTCGACTCTGATCTCTTAGTAAGTTCGACTCCGAACTTTCATGAGTTCGACTTCGAACTCTTATGAAGTTCGACTCCGAACTTTCATGAGTTTGACTCTGAACTCTTATGATGTTCAACTCCAAACATTCATGAGTTCGACTACAAACTCTTATGAAGCTCGACTCCAAACTTTTACTAGATTGACTTCAAACTCTATAAGTTCAGATTCTGAACTCGGGTTAAACCAGACTCCAAATTTCCTTAGAAATTCAGACTCCGGACTTCTACATATTTTAGGTTCCGAATTCCCTAAAACAGAATCTGAACATCTTTTCATTATAGACTCTAAATTTAATTTTGGATAGACTCTTAACTTTTAATTTGCTTACACTCCAAATTTTAGTATGGATTTTTCTTACATATGCTCTATTACAAAATGATGTCGTGTATTCAGTTATACATGGTTTCTTATTAAACAATGTCATCCATTTTGTTTTAAACTAACCATTGGTTGAGTTACACGTGTACAGGTCCCTCCGAATTTTAAGGAAAATATGACCGTTGGAGAGGGAGCCGACCGAGCCTATAAATAAGAGCTCATTTGAAAGAGCTCAAAAACAATTTGATTGATCTAGACACCACACGCTGTTAAGGTGATTTCTAGAGAGAGAATATTTTCATGATTTGTGCATACTAAACCGCTCGTTCAGATTTCTTAGTGGGACATCGAATGTTGGTGATTACATTAGAGGACATCTGGGGATAGGAAGATAGAGGTGTCGACTACTTTGAAGTTCGAGGGCTTGCATGCTGAGGAATGCAGAGGTTCCAACTACCTTGAAGATGAGGGCTTGTGGGGATAACAAGAGAGAGATTCTGATCTTCGTATCGATGGCTTACCCTGGTTTGGGTAAGACAGACTTGCTTGAAAGTATAAATCAAGGGACCTTTATCCAAGGTTTTTGGATACCCTTCTCTTCGGGATAAAATAGTTATATCTTGTTACTTGTAGTTTTACTACTTTTTATTCCACTGCATATTGTATTGTAGGGAATGTATAATCATCTTATATTTCTTTACACTTGTACTCTGATTAGTTTAGACTCTATACGTTTTAAGGTAGAATCTCATATTGTAAACTTTAGTTCCAATTTTCCAATTGGTGTTAGAGGTGTTGTGAATTTTCTTAGTTTAACTTTTATAATATTAGTTTTTTTCCTTGTCTAAGGAAATTTTTAAAGTGTACAATTCACCCCACCTCTTGTATATTGGGCATCTACATCATTATTTCGATCCTATAATTGGTATCAGAGGAGGTCTCTGAAATACTTATACTCACGTATAAGTTTTTCTTGTTCGCTTTTTCATTATTATTCATCCCTGCTTAGAAAGAATTTTTCATTCTTAACTCTATCATTCTGAATTCTTCATTCCGAACATTGTGGTTATGGAATTTCCCTACTAACAAGTTTGGTTGACAATGTTTTTTTTAGGAATGGCAGGAATAAATGTTGGTTCTATTGATAATATAAATCCTACAAGACCATGAATCTTTGATGGTAATGATTATGATTATTGGAGATATCGTATGAAGACTTTTGTTATCAATACTGGAGTGGATAATTTCTTTATGCTTACTGGTGATTATAAAATTCCTGACAAGGAAGTTTGAACATTCACTAACCAAGAAAATAAAGTGTATCAAGTCAATTATAAGGTACGAAATACTTTACTATGTTCAATGACTGGAAATTTATATAGCCAAATTTGTTCTTGTGAAGTAATTAATTATATCTGGAAGAAGTTATAGGTTACACACTTTGGTACTTCTAAAGTGATTGAAACTAGGAGAGCTATTCTTAGAGATGAATACCATGGTTTTAATTTTCCTTATGGAGAACCCATTTGTAAAGGTCAACAAATATTTATGACTATAGTCAACAGCTTACAGTCTATGGGTGAAAAAGGGTTAGATGATGAAGCCCTTGTTGACAAGATTATTGATATTATGCCAAATGAGTGGGAATCAAAGAGAACAACAATTGATGAGAATAGGAAGGTCACTCAAATTTTGTTAAATGACCTATTTAGAACTCTTCTTCAACATGAAACAAGAATGAAGAGAGATGCTGAGAACATCAAGAAGAAGAATGGGAATGGTACTGTTTCATTTACCACAACTTCAAATTGTATAAAAGCTAAGACTCCTAAGAGAGTAACTAGATCCAAGTCTAAGAAGGTGGTTATTCAATTAGAATATAGTGATAGTGAAGTCTCAGAGAATGAGTTAGAAAATCTTTCTCAAATGATGAACAAGATATATGGTCAGAGAAATTTCCAATCTATGTATAAGAAAAATGAAAGGAAAGATAGGAAAGATGGAGAAGTTACATGTTATGAATGCAAGAGAGCTGGACATATTAGACCAGATTGTCCTTTTCTAAAAAAGAAAGATAGAAAAGAGCGGTATTCTAAAATTAACAGAAAGAAGTATTAAATCCAAAGATAATAATGTTCTAAAAGATAATGACACCTAGAGTGCCAGTGGTGGTGACTCTTCAGATAAATCTTCTGATTATGAATCTTCAGGATAGGAGAATCTTGGTATTATAGCCAGACTACCTATTATCAATCATTGCTTCATGGCTAAGGTACACAATTCTGAATCATTGACCAATGTTTTTTTTAATATCTAATAATAGTAAGTATTACAACTCTTCAGATAAATAATCCTATTCTGATGAAGAAAATACTTCACCTACCTATGAAGAAGTCTCTAGGTTTGCTGAACTTCTTGAGATTGAGAATTCCAAACTGAATAAAAAACATGATAGGAAAAACTCTAGAAATATTATTCTTACAAAAGAAATATCATATCTTTATAAAGATCGTGATAGGAAAAATGCTGATTTTATATGTATTTCAAAAAATCTTAATGAAGTAAGCTCTGAGAAGAACAAAATTTCTAAAGAGTTAGAAAAAGTAATTTCTAAGAGAAGTGTTTTCTAGCCTAGCTCTAGTTCTAAATCTAATGATTTTGAAGATAAAAACTTTGTTATAAAACTCATGTCCATAATTTTTTCCTTAAATAAGTGTTTATCAAAATTTACCCATGGTAAATAAGATTTTTATAAAATGTATTCACAAATACGACCTCTAAGAAACAAATCCGGATTTGGTTATACCCATGCAAAACCAACTTTTAGTAACAACTAATTTGTTCAAAAAAGTGTCGTATTTTGTACCGAGTGTCAATGTGGTGGTCACTAGGCAATGAATTGTTCTTTAAATAAAACCCAATCTCTAGGTTTTCCTAAAGCCTATTTTTCTAAGAAGGTGTGGGTGCCCAAAATTTTTTTATCTTGAACTCTCGGATCCAAACAAGTTTGGATTCCAAAAGTCTAATTATTTTCTTATTTTCATGAAAATAAAGGAAGTACCAACAACAATACATGTTACATGGATAGTGGATGTTCCCGGCACATGACTGGTAACAAAAGATATTTTTAAAATATTATCAAGACTAAAGGAGGAAAAGTAACTTTCAGAGATAATTCTCAGGGAGAAATTGTTGGTATTGGTAATATTACTCATCTTGGTAAAAAATTGATTTCAAATGTTCTATTTGTTAAGGGTCTTAAGCACAACCTCATTAGCATAAGTCAGTTATGTAATGAAGGATACCTTGTGAATTTTAGGAATGATAAATGCTTAGTTCCCAATTCCAAGGAAGAATTTATTCTCTCAGCCAATAGGCAGGATAATTTTTACACTTAGAACTTAGAAGGCCTCAGGAGCCAAGACCTACCTTACGTTAGTGAAATGGAAGATCATCCTTGGTTATGGAATAGAAGACTAGGTCACTATAACCTTATAAACTTATGTAAACTTTCTAAGAAGAAACTAGTTAAGGATCTACCGAAGATAAGATTTGATTCTTCTAAACTTTGTGATACTTGTTAATATGGCAAGAAACATAAATCTAGTTTTAAATCAATTGGTGAAGTCTCAACAACTGATGCGTTATAATTAGTGCACATGGATCTTTTTGGTCCAACACAAACTGGAATCATTGGAGGAAAATACTATGTATTTTTTCTAGTTAACGATTACACTAGATTTACTTGGGTCTATTTTCTAGCAAAGATGTATGAAGATTTTTCTTATTTAAAAAGTTTTAGAGCACAAGTTAAAAATGAGAAAAATATTCCACTGAAAACTATTCATAGTGATCATGGAGGAGAATTTCAAAATTCTGATTTTGAAACTTTTTGTAGTAGAAAAGGTATTACTCACAACTTTTCAGCACTTAGAACTCCTCAACAAAATGGTGTAGTTGAAAGAAGAAATAGAATTCTTGAAGAGATAACTAGAACCATGTTGAGTGAATATTCTATAGCTAGAAATTTCTGGGCTGAAGCTGTAAGTACTTCTTTTTATACTATAAATCGAGTTTTGATTAGACATTTTCTTAATAAAACTCTTTATGAGTTGTGGAATGGTATAAAACCAAGACATTCCTACTTCAAGGTTTTTGGTTGCAAGGTATTTATCCTAAATACTAAAGATAATTTACGTAAATTCACACCAAAATCTGATGAAGGAATTTTCTTAGGCTACTCCACAACTTCTAAGGCTTATAATGTTTTTAATAAAAATACTTGTACTGTTGAAGAAACAGTCCATGTAAAATTTGATGAGTCTAATCCTTTTGTTTTTAAACCATCCCAACCTACATCCATGGATGTGTTTTCAAAAACTTATTATCAACCTTTATAGAATATCCTTCTAATAAGAAAAATGTTCAAGACAATACTTCTGAAACATTTACCCCAGAAGACTTTCTACCCTATGTTGATGAACAGGTTTTACAAAACCCAAATCAGGTGTTTCTTAAGATTCATACCAGTGATAGTATCATTGGTGATGTGAATCAACCTGCAAGGACTAGAAGTTCCTTAATAAATAAATTATAACATCTACCATTCCTTTCCCAATTAGAACCAAAAATCACTGATGAAGATTTAGGTGATGATGATTGGATTAAATCCATGCAAGATTAACTAAATGAATTTGAAAGGAATAAATTCTGGACCTTGTTTGAAAGATCAAAGGAATTTTCTGTTATTGGAGAAAAGTGGGTCTTCAGAAACAAGCGTGATGAAAATGGAGTCATTGAAAAAAATAAAGCTAGACTAGTTGCTAAAGTCTATAATCAGTAAGAGGGTATAGACTATGAAGAAACCTATTCTCTAGTAGATAGACTTGAATCTATTCATATCTTACTTGACTTTGCATCATTCTTTAATTTTAACCTTTTTCAAATGGATGTGAAATGTGCTTTTCTTAACGGTTATGTTCAAGATGATGTTTTTGTTGAACAACCTCCTGGCATTGACGACACAAAACATCCTAGTCATGTTTTTAGACTTACCAAAGCTTTGTATTTCCTTAAACAAGCCCCACGAGCCTGGTATGATAGACTTACAGGATTTTTGCTTCAAAATAACTATGTTAAGGGAAATGCATATCCAACTCTTTTTATAAATAAAGATATGAATAATGTTTGTATTGTTCAAATTTATGTTGATGACATCATATTTGGTTTAACTCAGCAATCTTTAACTGATTATTTTCAAGTCTAATGAAATATGAGTTTGAAATGAGTATGATGGGTGAGTTAACATTTTTCTATGGTTTTCAAATTTCTCAAAGACCAGAAGGAATCTATATATCTCAACATAATTATATTAAATATATTCTTAAGAAATATGGTTATGACAACACTAAGAGTATAAGTACTCCCATCGGTACCTCAAACTCTTTAGATCTTGATGAAGCTAGGAAACCAGTAGATCAAACATCTTTTAGAGGTATGATAGGAAGTTTACTTTACTTAAAATCTAGTTGACTAGAATTAATGTTTTCAGTATGCTTATTTGCAAGATATTAATCCAATCCTAAGGAATCTCACTTAAAGGTGGTAAAAAGAATTTTTTGCTACCTAAAAGGAACCATGGATCTAGGATTATTTTACACTTCTGGAAATGATTTTGTTTTAAAAAGATTTTCTGATGCTGAATTTGGTGGATATAGAATGGATAGAAAGAGTACATCCAGAACTTGTCATTTCTTAGGAGATTCGTTAGTTTCTTGGTCATGCAAAAAAACACTCAATAACACTTTCCACTACTGAAGCTGAATATGTAACAGCTGGAAGTTGTTGTGCTTAAGTGTTATGGATGCAACACACACTCACAGATTATGGCTTGAGGTTTACTAAGACTCATATTTTGTGTGATAACACAAGTTCAATTGCCTTCAGTATGAACCCTGCACATCACTGTCATGCAAAACACATAAATATTATGCATCACTTTCTTAGGGATCACACACTGAAGGGAGATGTCATTATTCATTTTATCGGAATGCAAGATCAACTTGCTGATATTTTCACAAAATCATTACCCTCTGATAGATTTGAATATATTAATCAATAGTTAGGAATGATAACAGTGAGGTAATTATTTTTCATTAACTTCTTCTTGAACAATTCTCCTAACAGTAATAAACTCATTTTTATAGGGGGAGTACATTTGATTGTTAGAAAAACTAAAATTTTCGTAATCTTTTTTTCAAACTTTTTATTACTAAAATTTCTGTAGTCAGTTTTTCAAACTTTTCGGAACTGAAATTTCTATAACTGCAATATCAAGAATGGAAATTTCCGGAACTGAAATTTTTGGGATGGAATTTCTCGGAATTAAAAGTTTCAGAATGGATATTTTCGTACAGACAATTATCGTAATGAAAATTTCTGGAACCGATATTTTTGTACTGGAACTTTTTTAATGAGTTTTTTTTTCTTTCGTAATGAGTTTTTTCATCAATTCATTTCTTCAAGAAGAATATTACCAATTACGAACAATCTTTCTAGCCAATTCGAACAATATTATTTCTTTACTTAATGTTTTGTTATCATATTTTTCTTGCTGGTATTTTTCTGAGTATTAAAATAATTCGGATTCTACTTTTCTGTAAAATCTGAATGTTTTCCTTAAAACCTCAAATGATCGGAGTCATGTTTTCCTTGCGGGAGTGTTCTCAACCGTGAGATCAGATCGTAAAGTTTTTCAACCGTTAGATGGATTTTGGAAGACCAAAGGTCGCATCCATTGCCTATATAAAGGGGACCCCAAGACTCTTACCACATAGTTTTTTCAATGTTTTTGCATCTTGAAGCCCTTCTGCTCTTTTTAAGACCAGTTCTGATCTTTGCAAAGTCATTCTGAATCCTTCAAATCTCTCCGTTCCGAATGTCTGTTGAAGCAACATCTCAAGATATGTCAACTTCAAATCCAATCTCAAAGTGATTAGTCTTCAGGGAAATGTTGGTGCATATGGATTTTTAGAAGCATGATTATATTATAACCAAGACTATCAGATTGAATAGTTGGTAAGATATATGCATGTTCAAGATAGAGAAATAGGATCCGGTTAACACTGATTTGCTGATCGAGTTCTATGAGTCTGTTTCCTTCCAGATGGAAGATGGTAGAGAGTTGTTTTCCTTTAAGTATTAGGGGATGTTAGAAAAGATATCCTACACCAAGGCCATGAGCTTGGTTGGTTTATCCTATGATGGGGAAGCTGAGTTTTTCTCACATAAGCTTCCAGATGAGCAAGGAAGTTTCAACAAAGTGAAGGCTTTAAAATGTATTGGACTTAAGGATGTTATCACTGCTAGGATTTCTCATCTCACTACAAACAATAAGATTTTACAGCTCTGGGTACAAGGTTTTCTCATACCAAGAATAGGTGGCAAGGATAATCTGAAAAAAAGTGATATCTATGTCTTAAATTCCTTGGTAAATCTAAGAAAGATAAATTTGATGAGGCATTTCTTGATTACGATCAAGAACATCAAAGAAGGGAACTTGAGAGCTCAAATAATTATGTACCATGCCTTACTATCTAAACTGATAGTTCAGTTCATATAATCCTTCAAGGTTTCATGCAAATCAAAAGTCCGGAATTGTAATCTTATGCTGGTAAGTGACGATACTTTGAAAAGGATGAATATGGGTTATTCTAGTGAATCCGGAGAATTCTACCCTCTTTCTATGGAAGAGGTGGAGGCACTTCAGAAAGGTACACAGACTCCGAAACCATCCAAAAAGTCAAGGAAGAAGAGAAAGCTTAAGGAAGTTGTTGTTGATGAAGAAAATCCCAAGTCTAAGGAAACTCAGTATGCTCCCCCCAAACCGAAGAATCAAAAATCCTATCCTGCTGAAGTTGCTTCAAAGTGGAGGGAAGACAAGGAGAAGAGGAAATAAGGGGATCCATAATTTGGAATGGACCCTGCATAGGATAAGGCCTTAAAAGAGAGAGCTGCGGATGTATTAGAAAAGCAGAAAAAAAAAAGAATATGAAAAATAAGTTTTCTGAAGCTAAACTAGTGCAATCTCTTTTGAGAGATACTGAAATAGCTTCCGAGAAGATTCTGGTTCCAGAAACCCTCCTTACAGAACCTTCTTTACCAGAAACTCCATCTAAGAACTATGTCACTCCGGAAAAATCCAAGGGTAAAGAAGTAGTTGAAGAAGCTGAAAAATAGGTTGCTGAAGAAGTAGAGGAAGAGGTTGAAGAAGAATAAGAAGAATAAGATAGAAGTGAAGATTTGGATGCCTTGATCAAGAAAATAGTGGTTTATAAAGTTAAGTCAGAATCTACAAAGTTAGTAACTCCGTGAAAGGGAGGTGAGGAAGGTAGTAAGAATGATGATAAGAAACATCAAGAAGAAGAAAATGGTTTGTATGATGAGGAAGAATCCTATGAGATGAATTTTCTTGAGGAAGGACAAGAAAAGGAGAAACCAGATGAAGACCAGATTCTTCATGTTTCTGAATCCGAGGAAGTATCTCCTGATGAGGAACCAATTCTGAAATCTAATAAGGGGAAGCAAGCTCTCATGAATACTCTAAAAAATGAAGTCTTCACGAAGAAGGAGGTTAGTGGTTCTTCTAAGAGGAAATTGGTGCAAATTAAAGAAGAAAAATCTCCAAGATAATTATCTGATTTGGATTCATCAGCTCATGGTCATGATTTTGTGGTTGAATCTATGACGAAGTTGGTGGACACCATTCCAATTTTTCTAACTATAGATTCCAGATGCCAGATGCTGCAACAGAGTATGAATCATAAATCATATTCCTTATCTATTGTCATGGATAAGTTTATAAAGATTGAGGCCGACCATAAACGTTTTCTTATCAATTATGATGTGCATAAAAAGTCTTGCAGCAAAATGCCTATGTGGTCTAAGAGAGTTGAAGAATACTTGTCTGTGAATGATAATTTTCAGAATGATGTGAAATATGCTTTTAACATAGAGGATAAAAAGATTAAGAATCATCAAGGTCAGCTGAGTGATGAGCAGAGTTCTCAGAGTCAAAAAGTGAAGTAACTAAATGACAAAGCTAATTCTCTGGCTCAAAATTTTATAAGTGATAGAAATCACCGGATCAAGCATGAGAAAAGATTGGTAAACCAAGATGAGTTGGTTAAGATGCAACAAGATTCCTTGAAGGCTCAGGTAGAAGCTTTAAATGTTCAAGGGGAAAGGATCTCAGCTTTGGAGAGGCATGCAAGAGGAAGACCAAAGGGATTTGAAGAAACCCAAAACTCTATGAAGAAGCTGATCCCAAAGGAAAAGGAAGACAAATAAACGCACTCTGATCTTTTTTTTTGTATTTTTCTTCTCTTGTAAATTTTTTTCCCAACTCTAATGAAAATTTAGGTGGTTGTGTCTTGTTATATACTAATGTTTCAGGTACCATATTTTTTCTTTTCCATTCCCTTCAATTATTTTGGAAAATCACAAAGGGGGTGAAAGAAAAAGAACTACTCCTAAGGGGGAGAAGGAAAAGGAACCACTAAAAATAGGAGAAAGAATATTTTAAAATATCCTCAAATTAAGGGGGAGTTTCTCATTATGAAGTTTTTCATTCCCATGATAATGAAAACTCCACTCCGGAAATTCAGAATACAATCCTTAGAGTTTCAATGCCTAAGGGGGAGTTAGTTGTATTCACTTTTATCCATTAACAAAGGGAGATAAGTTTTAAATTTCAAAGTCTAGTGAAATTTTTCAAAGTCCATATATTCTTTTTCGTAAGGATGTTTGTGTTTTCCAAAAAGGGGGATATTTTTGAGTCAATAAGGCTTTCCTTATGACTTTTTCATTCCTTCTTGTTTTGAAAATCACAAACACCTTATACTTAAGAAAAAATATATTTTACCTTTATAAGGAAAATTTTATCCTTTAACGAAATTTACCCTAACTTAGATTTTCTTTTACATATCAATATTTTTCTAAAGTACAAAAACTGTATTCATACAAAAAAAACCATGGAATCATATAATGTTAAGAATTGGAGTATTCTGTTTTTTGGATCTAAATTCTGGATGTGAAATGTAATGAAGTTCTACTACGAATTATGGATGCAAACGTTCATGAGTTCGACTCTGAGCACTTATAAAGTTCGACTCCGAAATTTCATGAGTTCGACTCCGAACTCTTATGAAGTTCGACTCCAATCTTTCATGAGTTCTACTCCGAATTTTGATGAATTTTGACTCCGAACATTCATGAGTTCTACTCCGAACTCTTATGAAGTTCGACTCCAAACTTTCATGAGTTCGACGCCGATCTCTTATGAAGTTAGACTCTGAACTTTCATGAATTCGACTCCGAAGTCTTATGAAGTTTGACTCCAATCATTCATGATTTTGAATCCAAACTCTTATGAATTTCGACTCCAAACATTCATGAGTTCGACTCCAAACTCTTATGAAGTTAGACTCCGAACTTTCATGAGTTAGACTCCGAACTCTTATGATGTTTTACTCCGAACATTCATGAGTTCGACTCCGAACGCTTATGAAGTTCAGCTTTGAACATTCTTGAGATCGACTACAAACTCTTATGAAGCTTGACTCCGAACTTTTACAAGTTCAACTTCGAACTCTTTATGTTTAAATTCTGAACTCTGGTGAAACCAGACTCCGAATTTCCTTAGAAATTAAGACTCCAGATTTCTATAGATTTCAGGTTCCAAATTCCCTAAAATAGATTCCGAACATCTTTTCATTATAGACTCTGAATTTCATTTTGGTTAGACTCAGATCTTTTAATTTGCTTACACTCCGAATTTTAGTATGTCTTTTGCTTACATATGCTCCATTACAAATCGATGTCGTGCATTCAGTTATACATGGTTTGTTATCAAATGATGTCATCCATTCTATTTTAAACTAATCGTTGGTTGAGATAAACGTTTACAGGTCGCTTCGAATTTAAAGGAAAATATGACCGTTGGAGAGGGAGCCGACTAAACCTATAAATAAGAGCTCATTTGAAAGAGATAAAAAACAAGTTGATTGATCTAGAGACCACACGCTGTTAATGTGCTTTCTAGAGAGAGAATCTTTTCATGCTTTGTGCGTACTTAACCGCTTGCTCGGATTGCTTCGTGCGACTTTGAATGTTGGTGATTACATTCAAGGACATCAGGGGATAGGAAGAGAGAGGTGCCGACTACCTTGAAGTTCGAGGGCTTCCTTGATGAGGAAGACATAGGTTACAACAACCTTGAAGTTGATGGCTTGCGGGGATAGCAAGACAGAGATTCCGATCATCGTATCGAGGGCTTACCCTCGTGTTGGTAAGACACACTTTCTTGAAAGTATAAATAAAAGGGCCTTTATCCAAGGTTTTTGGATACCCTTCTCTTTGGGTTAAAATAGTTACATCTTGTTACATGTAGTTTTACTACTTGATTTTTCCGCTGTATATTGTATTTTATAGACAATATAATCTTCTAATATTTCCTTACACTTTTACTCTGATTAGTTTAGATTCTATACACTTTAAGGTAGAATCTCATATTGTAAACTTTAGTTCCAATTTTCCAATTGGTGTTAGAGGTGTTGTGAATTTTCTTAGTTTGACTTTGTTAAACTTAGGTTTTTTCCATGTCTAAGGAAATTTTTAAAGTGTACAATTCACCCCCACCCTCTTCTATATTGAGCATCTACATAATTATTTCGATCCTAAAAAAGTGTCTCATATCACTTTGAAAATTTTAAATGCATTATCATTTTAATACATTAATGTACATATAAATATATCCTAATTTGATTTTGAAAACATGGACATTAATGAGAAATATTTGGATGAATAAATCTTTAAAACATTTAAAATGATATTTTAGATAATGATATTTTAACAAAAATGAGAGACGCTTGAATAAAAAAATAGAGGAGTAAAATTTAATCATAACTTTATAACATAATGAGAATAAAGAGATTCATGATATAATATTCCAATGGATAGTATATACACCATGTAAGAGTGAATTGTTGCATAACAATAATGAAGTCTCAATGGAATGTAAATTGAGACGAAATCCATTATAAAGATGGTATCCTTATATTAAGGATAAATAAATTACATAATAATGTGTAAGAAATATTAATACAACCAATATGATTGGATATTCAGCATAAATCAATTAGAGTAAATTCACACATTTTATTTTTAATACAAATCCAATGACTTGGATGTTTAATTCAATGAACGGAAATTGAGTTAAAATTACTCATATTAAGTTCATATCAATGACTTCAGAATTTATATATAGAGTGATTATGTGATTCAAAATTATATCCATATAAAGCGGAGTGTAAATTACAACATAAATAAACAAATAGTGATTCTACATATAATCATAGTGTGATATAATTATGAATTATAATTTTAACCCAAGGAATGAAAATTGGGTTAAAGGTTTCCCTTACTGATTTGGTAACACACGAAACATACACCACATGAAATAAGGATCATTCAATGAAGATGAAAATACCCATTAATGAATATATATAAAACAAGTAGTGAAAATAATGGGAAGTACATACACCATAGAAAAGAAAATAGTGTCAAATATATCATGAATCTCACAGGAATAAAAGTGAGATGAAAACACATTACCTCGTAGTAATCAATAAAGTTGTATGACCAAAAGATAGTAAACACAAAATTAATTATAAAAACCAATGAATATAAAAGGAATAATAATAATATATATCAAATGTAAGTAAATATTACACCACATTCAAGAAATACATGGTGATCAATTGAAATCTCATGGACATGAAAGTGAGCAAAGAACCCCTTACCTCGTGTCCGACATGACTTGTTTGTTCCTTATTATTCCAAAATAATAAAATTAAGTTAATTTATACTTGATTAGAAACCCATTTTCAAGTTTCTTATTCCATTTATATCTCTTATTACCATGTTATAAAAATTATGTAATCATTTAAGTTAATAATGGTTGTTTTGTAGATATTTGGTACTTGAATAAAAATTGAACATCTTATAATTACATGTTATCCTTGTGGTCATGATTACATTACCTCTAGAATGATATTAATGATTCAGATATCATATATATCATATATATCCACTATATATATGTATTTATAACAGTACATACCATTTGGATATAAGAAATGAAATGCACCGTTCATGGAGACGGTAAGCCGTACGTACGCATTAACGCTAATTTCAATTCCGTTTAGTGTTTTAATTGAATGAAAAATTAATGATACATATTTATATTATAATTAGAGTATAATTTCATATATAATTTAAATAAATCCATCATTTATATGACCCATGTATGGCATGAAATATTCATATAACTTTGAGGGGGCGGTAGTCCGCACTTCCTCAAATGAAATTATCACGTTTACTCATAATTGAAACCATGATGGTATGCTATAAATTACAAATATAGCATTATAAGGAAAAAAAGACATAATATATATCATATATAAATATATTTCAATCTTAATGTCAACCAGAATAGGTGGTAGGAGATAATTGTACAATCAGTGTTTCATGAGGCGTTAGTTTTCCACCCACAGAAACATTATGTTCTTTACCAATTAGATGGAGGTGTGTGTATGTGTCATTCAAATACTTCTCAAAAAACATCCTAGTATATTTATGATACTGGTGATGTTATAAAATAAAGGATGGAAAATATTTTAGGGGTTGGAGAAGTAAAATAAAAGAAAATAATTTTAGAGAAATTGTTACCTTTAATTCGGGTAACTCCCTTTGGTTTGAACAAAAAGTCTTCTTGACGTGTCTTATTCCTATAGTAAGGATTCTGAGGGGAATATAAGGATCATTAGATCTTATTTTTGAAGGGTTTTGATGAGCCAAGGGGATTTATAGGTGTGGCGAATGGGTTAGAAGTGTAGGCTTTTCAAAAGGCGGAGGAGGGGTTCTTTGGGAAAGGGTAAAAGTATTATTTTATTATATAATTATTTTCGGTTTCTAAAGGTCCAAAACTCATGAAGGTATAAAGGAAGATGACTATTGGGAGAAATAAATTCATCCAATAATAATTGTATAGGGTTTGGATGTTATTTTAAAATTTATAATCTTATTTATTTAAATCATTTATTAATGAGGTAAATACTGCATTATTTTTGTGTCATAATTAATTTTATTTATTTGATGTATAAAAATTATAAATTAATACCATGGTGTAGGAAATATTATTATATTTCCAACTAATATTTATAGTCCAAAATATAACTTATATAACCCCTTGTAAAAATTAATTTACTAAACGATATTTGTTTGTGTCATTTTTTTCTTTACATTAAATTAATTAATCTAAAGTGTCCTTATCACTTCCATGTGGCTCTATGTGATCCCAAAATCGACCCAAGTATGACCATGGTCTTACATGACTCATCTAATAAGGTTAGAACAAGTGTTAAGGTAATTTTTTATTATTATAATATTCATTTTATGATGAATTATCCTATTTACCTTTAACCGCGGTAAATAAAAGTTAAAAGTTACAATTCACCAAAAAATTATTTTCATCTTATTGAACCACATTTTACTTAATAATAACAACAATGTGGGTCATATTGTTGAAATTAAATTCACATAAGTGGTAAAATTTCATTTAAATAAAAAATTCATTTTTTAACTACGACTTAGCGGTTTCACTATTTTTAAAAAATTAATGATTTTGAGAAAAATACCAAAAATTATGCATAATGTATATTTGATATTCTGATTTCAAAAATGATGTATATTATATGAAATTAAAAACATAGAATTTTCTTTAATTAATTTAAAATTACTTCTCGTTGTCAAAACAAATAGCGTATTTCTGAGAAACAATATCTATCAAATGATTGACAATTGTTTATCCCCAAATTTAATGTGAAATTTCGCCTAATGACCAAAATTGGATTAAATTGTAAAAATTTAATATAATTACACTTTAAAAACATTTAAAAAATCTAAACATATAAATATTTTAGATTAAAAGGCGGTTTTGAAATAAAATACAGTATTATTCACTATTTATTAAAAAATGAATTTTATCAGAAAAATACCAAAATGTTACATAAAGTAAATTTTTATGTCCCGATTCTAAAGAAGAGTATTATTTTGTAAAATATAACATAAAAAAGGGGCCAGAACTATATTTAAAGAGGGTTCTCCATAAAAATGCGATAAATCGACCTTTTAAAGAATATTAGAGTACTTATGCTTAAAACCAAATTTTTCTTATTTTAATCCTCTAATTTTTTTTGGATAAATGTAAAAACATTTAATAAAATATGTATAATAAATTTTTTAGTTAGTTCTATTCATTCATGCCATTACAACCACCATGCGTTAATAACCATTTAAAATAATATTATATTATTATTTTTAAGTATGACCCAACGTTGTGTGCAATATAAGATTTCAAAGAAACCCATTGTTGGGTATCGGGAAAGCCATCGAACATAGCATCTCCTTTAAAGTAAAATTAATATTTATTTCAAAAATATTAATAAATATGAAAACATCATATTCTTTATTTACCTTGGATGTCACATCCTTCCCCCTTTTGATAATTTCATCCTCAAAAATCTAAAATTGGGATCAGAAACATCATTGAAAGTCTCACATCATAAAAAGAGTCAAAAAAACAATCACTTTAAAATAAATAAATAGAAGTACAAAGTCACTCTAGATAATCCATACTATGATTCCATGTAGGAAAACCAGGATATGGAAGAGAAAACAAACCGTCATGTTCTGAAGAAGAGTGATAGAAAACATGATTAAGAGAAATTTATCAACAAGAAAATCACAAACATATGATGTGTTAAATGGTCTTTTATAACCCAGTAGGAAACGTAAACCAAAAAAGTTTTTGTTTTACATTCCTTTTCATGATTTTGAGGAATTCATTTACTACATAGAATAAGAACATGAAGAAATATACTTACCTTCAGGTAGAGTTTCATCCTTTAATAAGTTTCTACCAAAAACTAATCTTTTCTCCAAACTATGTGCATTCAAAAACATTTGGTCCCATAAAAAGAACAAGAATCGTCTTTTATAGAATCACATAATCAACAAAAAAGAACTATATATTTCCATTTGTCTTTAGACATCAACTAAAACCAAAATGGTTTGTGCGAGATCATATAATCCAAAAAAAAGAATAATCATTTATAAAAATAAATACTACTATTCATCTCAAAATTTCAACAAAAAGTACCAAATTTCATGAAATACCATCCAATACAAATTTTTTCTTAAATTTTTTCAAAATAATCAAAAATAAGATTGAAACCCAAAACTCAGAAGGATTTTATCAAATAATCTTCCACAATAAATCTTAACATTTATCTACAAAAACATCGACTACTCTTAAAGTATCATTCTGAAGTGTAATTAACCTAATCACATATTCTATAAGATAGGTTAATCATTTCCATAAATAACCCAAATAACCATATGTCCATAATAAAAACATGGATTCTTCCAAAATAAAATTCCACCATTACTCATCAGAAGAAAAGACAATTGTTCCTTGAATAACATTTTCATATATCAATCTTCATGGTTACACATACTATAAAAAGTCTTCCAATGTAATCCCATTATCAAGAGAGCCTAAATAGTCTTAATCATTTCATTATCTTAAAATCTTCAATTTCACTTGAATCCATTATATGTTGACTCTTACTCATTCCACGTTCATTATGATCCATTAACCATTCTTTAAGAACTTATTCTAAAATACTTCTTTCATACAAACAAAATCATGAATCATATCCTAAGATTCAATAATGACTAAACATTAGTTAATAAATAATTCATACCTTTCATTGGTAATTTTCAGTTTCCTCATCCTCAATTGGAATGGAATTAGTTATTGATAAACAAATATTTGTACGATCCTGGTGATACCATTCCCGAAACATCTTCGTAAGACATCTGTTTCTATAAGAACCACGCACACCATATATTAAACATTCAATTGATCCCTCATAAATAAATTCTTTCCCTTTCCTAGAGTCAATTGGATGCTTCCCTTTTTCCATGGCATGTTCTTTCTTTATGACCTTCATTCCCATATCTATAGCATCTTCCCGTCCCTTTGAATAATTTTCCTAGGTTTTTCTTTCCACATCCTTGCCACATATGTTTTTGAACATACATACCTTTATGATTATTACCTGAAAATTCGTAGGGATTTGTTTCACACTTATATGATGCTTTATAAAAATCACCATGGTTCATGTGGTCAATCATGACTCCAAATAGTTGTTTGATAATAACCACAAGATTTTTCATTGCATCTCCCATTTCATTCAGTTTCCCATTTAGAAAACCATCATAGTTTTCATCACATCCACTATTACATTGGTGCCTACTAGATCCAGCCATTTACTAAAACCAAAAATGTTAGTGTGAGTATATCAGTAAAATCATCATATAATATCTTATGAGGAGGGTAAACACTAAGATAAACATATTCATGTTATCTTAAACTCATTCACTTTGTCTAAAAAACCTATGACTCTTTCCAATATTCTAACCATTATGCTTATGTCACTTATGATTAAATAACATCCTAAACTCTAACGTTATCTAAAACGACCTTTGATACTGTAACAACCCGAGATTTAATAAAAAAATATTCTTTATAATTTTATTAATGTCTTGTGTTGTACGCTACACAAAAAGGAGCTTGCACAACACACATATTTGACTTACCTTTCATTACATGCAATCACAACCTTCCTCGATAGCGTGTGTAGTACGCAATATTGAGTTTCACGAAACAATGATATGCTATTAAAATATTATTAAAACTAGCCGTTATGAATAGTAATAACCACTTTTTAAATTTTAGAAATTTTAGCTCTCAAAATTGACATCATTTTTGGATTCGGAGTATCGAATTTAGCCTAAGGTGAAATTTTGGTACTTTTCGGATAACTTTCATATTCTGATGAAGAGTGAAAATTACTAAATTTTAGTTAAAAACAACTTTTTCAATCGAAATAATTAATAGTGATAAATTATTAATTTCAGTGTTTTTAAAGTATATTTAGAATATATTTTTACAATTTAATACAATGTTGGTCATTGGATGTAATTTCACATTTAAACCAGACATAATCAAGTGTTAATCTTTTGATAGATATTGTTTCTTAAAAACACGCTATTTGTTTTAACAGTGGGATTTAATTATAAAATTAATTAATGCAACTTCTATGTTATGAATTTGGTAAAATAGACTTCATTTTTGAATTCGGAATATGAAATATAGCTTAGGATGAAATTTTGGCATTTTTCTGAAAAACATCAATTTTTGATGAATAGTGAAACTACTAAGTGGTAGTTAAAAAACTGAATTTTTCATAAAACTTAATTTTACCGCTTCTGTGAATGGAATTTCAAAAATCCGAGAGACATGGTTGATGTTAGTAAGTAAAATGTGGTTCAATGAGATGAAAATAATTTTTGGTGAATAGTAACTTTTTACTTTTATTTACCACGGTTAAAAGTAAATAGGGTAATTAAGGGTAAGAGTGATATTGATATTACCCTAACACATTTCCTAATTCTATTGGACAAGTTTATCTCGACCAAAAACAACCTTAAGTGTAAAATATTATCATTTAGGCCCACTTGGATTAGATTAGGACATTTATTATTATTTAATTCAAAGAAGAGTTAAAAGAGTTAAAATCAAAGTTTATTTACTAAAACATTTTTAATATAGAGTTATACATAAGATAAATTCGATTGTAAATATTCATTAGAAATCTAAAAAGATTTCCTACATGATGGTATTTTATTTTTAATTTTTAGACATCAAATAATTTAATTTATTTATGACACAAAGATGATGCAGTAATAATCTTATTAATGAAATATTGACATAAATTATACCAAAATAAATGTAATTTAAGACTTTTTATGAATTCCACTAATTTTCTAGGTTACTATGATATATTAATGTTGATTTAATCAACTTGGTTCGAACATATAATTCTGTTATGACTTTCACAAAAATCATATATCAAATAGTGTCAAAATTGACACAAAATAGTTTTTAAATCAAATATTATATTATTAATTGTTATTTTATTCCTAAAAATCTAAGGTTCGGCAAAATGACTTAGATAAAGATATATATATTAATAATAAACAATTTGGGGTTCTTTTGGCATGTTATAGTAAGTGTATTAACCATATAGTGAAAGAAAACAAAAAGACACGGTAAAAGTTAAATTATTTAACTTAGAGTTAAATCTAATTGATAAGGTTAAAATAATACCCTAAACTTGTCTAAATCCTATTTTGGATAGTATTTCGACCCATCCCCACTTTATATTCGAAATAAGACCCTTTGGAACCATTATAAACCGATTTTGACTATAATATAAAATAATATTTTGAGATATTCCTAAGGTGCCCCTCTCCTCCCTTATAAAAGGGCACCTCCTCCCCCTCCTCCTCACACCAATTTGAGCACTCAAGCTCGGCCAACCCATGCCAAAATCCCTTCTCCACTTCCCTAGAATAATCCTAGAGGTCCTGGTCTTCTTCAAAGACCAATCTTAGTTCCCTAAGTGGAGGATTCAAAGAGGCGTTTCAAAGAAGAGGTAATAACCATTACCGATCTTTTCAATTTCTTTCTTCTTCAACTTCTTCTTCTTTAGTTGTTTCATGACAAAGTAATAACATCAGTATTACTTACATACTGATATGTTATTATAAATATGAAACAACCCTAATTAACCTTCTATCCATCCTACGGAAAAATGAAATCACCGCGCGTGCGTACGTACGGAATACCGTCTCCACACCGTGGTGTAATCTATTTTCCTCCACAAAATTAATTGGATGGGTATAATGGTGTAATGAGTAACTATATATTATTATTATAAAGTTATATTGATACTGAAATAGTATACATACACTTAAACACAATTCCATGACCATGGGAACGATATCATCGCTCGTGTGTACGTACGGACTACCGTCTCCATGACGCGATGAGATTCATTCTCCATGTTAACCATTTAAGAATGATTATAAAGTATATATAAGAAATAATAATGAAATATATGACATTATAAGGCTACTGGATTCATGTAAATATATATATGTATGTCATCTACTTACTTCCATTCAAGACAATAAGGAAAGGAAAACAGCGTTCATGCGTACGTACGGACTACCGTCTCCATGAACGGTGTTTTTCATTTCATTTATCTATCTATTATATATATATATACTGAATATATATGATATATAAATCATTTTTTATATTCTGTAAGTAATTAAATCATGATATAAGTAATAATAATGTCAAGAACAACAAGTCAAAACACCTACGATAAATGAAACGATTTTACCCAAAATGCTTCTTTAACATGGAATTTACAAGAGAATGGATAATATAAATTCATAAGGAACCATATATGATATAATAACAATGAATATGATTCTGGAATAAGTCAATAACATGATTTATATCATTATACAGAAGTTTCAGATAGATACAAAGCAAGTCGGACATAAGGTAAGGGAAATATCACAATCTCATTTTTATCCGAGATTGTTTATACTTTGAAATTTACTGGGGTGTATTTTATCATCCACATCCATGTTTCCTCAATATGTAATATTGTTTCCATCCACTTAAAATAGTTTAAATCCAATTTTACCCTTCGGTGAGTTTTTAGTAAAGAATATTAAAGGAATCTTTTGTCATTTTTTTCGTACGAGGTACTTTTTGACTTTTCTGACAAAAGTACAAAGAATGTTTTTTAACTTATACGGCATGAATGGATTTTTAAAACATAATTTCCAAGAATATTCCTTTACAAGATTTCAAGTTTATTTTTAATCAACTTCTTTTAGTTTAGAATTGTATGACATGTTAAGAAAGGAAAACTGTTTTTGAAGAAGAAATGATATTTTCCTCAAGATTGAAGTTCAAGTGTTTTATCAAAATTATTTTCCATATAAGATAATAAAGGGTTCTGTTTTTATCCCTATTATTACATTGATTTTATCATGTTTTGATGGAATTATTTTTATGAATTCCTTTATCTTATATGAATTGATTTATGATGTCATGATGTTTCAAGAATCCCATTTTTGTTACATGTGTTATGTGATGATGTATGTTTTATGATTATGTGGCACACATAAGAAAGGATTCATTATAAGATGGGTGAGACCTATATCTCCATCCAATGCATTGGGTAAAGGTTTTATATCTCATGAGATAGACATGGCTGGAATGGTAGGTTATACCGGTTTAGTGAAACAGGACTGAAACGAGGGTTACTCGATTCAGAAAGGGACTTTGTCCACTAAGATAGTCTTGGAAATTAGTCTTGACTAACAAGAAATGATTCTCTATGATTATGTGTGTATTCCACAATGATTAATGTTTTAAGTTATGATTTCATTTCACTACTATGATTTATCCCATGTTATGAAATTATGCTCTCTTTTGCAGGTTAAGATTTCCAAAAATGTTATGTTCTTATGAAAATTATGTGATTGATATTTCTTTTGCTTACCCTTAATGAGCATTTGAGCTCACCCTTTTATGTTTTCTTTCCCCCAGGATATAAAGAAAGGTTTTAGGTAGAAAAAAAAAGAATATCTTTATGAGAGATATTGAAGATCTTTCACCACGATTAGAAGATTATACTCCGAGTTTCCAAAGACACTAAACTATTACGGTCCTTGTGTGTGTGTTTTGTTATGTACTAAGTATTCCGCAAAAGTAATGTAATGTCAATGTACGTCAGGCTTCGGGTCCCTACAGTTGGTATCAGAGGGAGGTTTAGTCAACCTTTGGAAACTAGGATGTGAAAACGTTAGTGAGATCCCTAGAGATATTTCTAAGGTATGTCTAGGGATGTCCCTAAGGATAAGTATACGTATAGGATATAGTCCTAGAACTATGGTAATGATATTAGATTAAACCTAAGATGTTAGATATTGAAGTTACTCCCCCTTTATTATGATTTTTGCCTCTAACACTATTCTTTTTGGGTTTTAGAAAATGGATGGAAACAAGATGATTCACGATAATGGAGGATATGATGGTATATGGAATGATATTCTTCATAATGAAATGGGATTTGGAAGTCCAAACATCATTATTATGCCGAATCAGAAATCTCATAATATGATCAATAAAGTAAAATTTGGTAAGTTTCCTGACTCGGCTAATAAGAGAAAGATGGAGTTTCATGATGATCATAGAGGAAAGAAAGTTAAATTTCCCCTTTGTAAATCATGTGGGAAGAGGCATCAAGGAGAATGTTTTGAAGGAAATAGAAGATGCTTTGGGTGTGGAAAAGAAGGACACAAAGCAAGTAAGTGCAAAGGAAAAGGTTCAGTTAACACTATGGATGAGGATAATGGTATTTCTACGACATCAAAAATGGTTAAGTGTTTTAAATGTGGAATGTATGGGCATTATGCAAACCAATGTCCTAAGGGAAAGACTCATGAAGAGAATCAGTATGGTCGTATGGGCAGTATTTATGTGGATGACGATGAAGAGACTACAAATGATATGTGAGATGAATGAATTGTTGAAGCTCGTTTAATGGTTTAAGAATGTAGTGGAATGATTACATGTTTATCATGTGTAATGTTGGAATAACGAGACATCTAAGGATTGTTACACTATTGTCTTTCCTTGAGTTTTGAAAGTGTATGATTAATGTTAACAGTATCCATGGAAGGTTATTCAGATATTTTTGGAATGTAGATGATATGCTCATAATGAAGGGATAAGGAGAAAATTAAATGTTTGATAGTATTCATGAGCTCATGACTGATATAAGGAGAAGGTTATATTATGGTTTGAGTATATAGAGTTTTTGGATTTTGGTATGTGGAAAGTGTTAACTTTTAACAGTATTCATGATTTCACTAAGGTTCAATGGGTATTCATTCTTCACGAGAAAACATGATTAAGGACTTTGAATGTTTGGAATGTGACCAACAAAATATATATTATGATATATGGGGTTCAACGATGGTATTAAATCTCTGGTAATCGTTTTCACTATGTTATGAAAGTGGACTGCAGTATTATGGATAAGCCTAAAGACTAGAATGGATTATGTTGGACATAAAATAGTATTGTTTAAGGATAAAAGTTCTTTTTTCGATATTATTTATGGGATGTTATAGTAATGTAGTTTTAGAAAAAGGACAACCTGTAGGACGGGTGACAGCCCATCGCTTCGGACAAGGCTGTGGGAATCGAACCCACAACCGAAGTGCGACTGGCCTTTATCGCCTACCACTGGCCTACAAGAAGTCCCTGTTTAGTAGAAACTAGTTTTATTATATTAAGCAGTATGATATATGAACTATAAGCCCATTTTAGGAACCATATATGATTAATCTCACTATAGATCGACTTATGTGTATAAATTTTGCTAACCTTTTGAGACAGATGGAATGACCCGTCATTCTATCACATGATCTGCTAACACTTCACGAATAACAAATTCAACTTCATTTATTTAAGAGATGAAGTTGAAATTGTTAAAGGCATGAACAACAGTGAGGCTGTACCAACATAAAGTAAGTATTTATTCTAATTCAAATTCTTTAACTTTAGGGAAATGATCTTGAAAACCAAAAATGTTGTCCTAGTGATCTTATATCTGATGAATCATATGGTACCTTAGATTGTCACAAATTTATGGCTTTGTGATTACTGGCTTCTCCATATCCTTGTTCTCTACCACTCTCCATCAGAACATGATGGTTAGATTTCTCTTCCATATCCATATTTTCACCTATGTGGAAACCCAGTGATTAGTTTATTTGGGTAACCGTTACGTTTCATACTTTTGTTTTTAAAGATTGGTTTTGATATTCCTTTTTACGATGTGGGTTTCTATTAAAGAAACTTTCGATTAGTAAACCATTTATAACCCCGACGAATTTCGAGGGTGAAATTCATTTTAAGAGGGGTAGAATGTAACAACCCGAGATTTAATAAAAAAATATTCTTTATAATTTTATTAATGTCTTGTGTTGTACGCTACACAAAAAGGAGCTTGCACAACATGCATCTTTGACTTACCTTTAATTACACGCAATCACAACCTTCCTCGATAGCGTGTGTAGTACGCAATATTGAGTTTCACGAAACAATGATATGATATTAAAATATTATTAAAACTAGCCGTTATGAATAGTAATAACCACTTTTTAAATTTTAGAAATTTTTCTCTCAAAATTGACTTCATTTTTGGATTCGGAGTATCGAATTTAGCCTAAGGTGAAATTTTGGTACTTTTCGGATAACTTTCATATTCTGATGAATAGTGAAAATTACTAAATTTTAGTTAAAAACAACTTTTTCAATCGAAATAATTAATAGTGATAAATTATTAATTTCAGTGTTTTTAAAGTATATTTAGAATATATTTTTACAATTTAATACAATGTTGGTCATTGGATGTAATTTCACATTTAAACCAGACATAATCAAGTCTCAATCTTTTGATAGATATTGTTTCTTAAAAACACGCTATTTGTTTTAACAGCGGGATTTAATTATAAAATTAATTAATGCAACTTCTATGTTATGAATTTGGTAAAATAGACTTCATTTTTGAATTCGGAATATGAAATATAGCTTAGGATGAAATTTTGGCATTTTTCTGAAAAACATCAATTTTTGATGAATAGTGAAACTACTAAGTGGTAGTTAAAAAACTGAATTTTTCATAAAACATAATTTTACCGCTTCTGTGAATGGAATTTCAAAAATACGAGAGACACGGTTGATGTCAGTAAGTAAAATGTGGTTCAATGAGATGAAAATAATTTTTGGTGAATAGTAACTTTTTACTTTTATTTACCACGGTTAAAAGTAAATAGGGTAATTAAGGGTAAGAATGATATTGATATTACCCTAACACATGTCCTAATTCTTTTGGAAAAGTTTATCTCGACCAAAAACAACCTTAAGTGTAAAATATTGTCATTTAGGCCCACTTGGATTAGATTAGGACATTTATTATTATTTAATTCAAAGAAGAGTTAAAAGAGTTAAAATCAAAGTTTATTTACTAAAACATTTTTAATATAGCGTTATACATAAGATAAATTCGATTGTAAATATTCATTAGAAATCTAAAAAGATTTCCTACATGATGGTATTTTATTTGTAATTTTTAGACATCAAATAATTTAATTTATTTATGACACAAAGATGATGCAGTAATAATATTATTAATGAAATATTGACATAATTGATACCAAAATAAATGTAATTTAAGACTTTTTATGAATTCCACTAATTTTATAGGTTACTATGATATATTAATATTTATTTAATCAACTTGGTTAGAACATATAATTCTGTTATGACTTTCACAAAAATCATATATCAAATAGTGTCAAAATTGACACAAAATAGTTTTTAAATCAAATATTATATTATTAATTGTTATTTTATTCCTAAAAATCTAAGGTTCGGCCAAAGGACTTAGATAAGGATATATATATTAATAATAAACAATTTGGGGTTCGTTTGGCATGTTATAGTAAGTTTATTAACCATATAGTGAAAGAAAACAAAAAGACACGGTAAAAGTTAAATTATTTAACTTAGAGTTAAATCTAATTGATAAGGTTAAAATAATACCCTAAACTTGTCTAAATCCTATTTGTTGATAGTATTTCGACCCATCCCCACTTTAGCTTCTAAATAAGACCCTTTGGAACCATTATAAACCGATTTTGACTTTAATATAAAATAATATTTTGAGATATTCCTAAGGTGCCCCTCTCCTCCCTTATAAAAGGGCACCTCCTCCCCCTCCTACTCACACCAATTTGAGCACACAAGCTCGGCCAACCCCTGCCAAAATCCCTTATCCACTTCCCTAGAATAATCCTAGAGGTCCTGGTCTTCTTCAAAGACCAATCTTAGTTCCCTAAGTGGAGGATTCAAAGAGGCGTTTCAAAGAAGAGGTAATAACCATTACCGATCTTTTCAATTTCTTTCTTCTTCAACTTCTTCTTCTTTAGTTGTTTCATGACAAAGTAATAACATCAGTATTACTTACATACTGATATGTTATTATAAATATGAAACAACCCTAATTCACCTTCTATCCATCCTACGGAAAAATGAAATCACCGCGCGTGCGTACGTACGGAATACCGTCTCCACGCCGTGGTGTAATCTATTTTCCTCCACCACATTAATTGGATGGGTATAATGGTGTAATGAGTAACTATATATGATTATTATAAAGTTATATTGATACTGAAATAGTATACATACACTTCAACACAATTCCATGACCATGGGAACGATATCATCGCTCGTGCGTATGTACGGACTACCGTCTCCACGACGCGATGAGATTCATTCTCCATGTTAACCATTTAAGAATGATTATAAAGTATATATAAGAAATAATAATGAAATATATGACATTATAAAGCTAATGGATTCATGTATATATATATATATGTATGTCATCTACTTACTTCCATTCAAGACAATAAGGAAAGGAAAACAACGTTCATGCGTACGTACGGACTACCGTCTCCATGAACGGTGTTTTTCATTTCATTTATCTATCTATTATATATATATATATATACTGAATATATATGATATATAAATCATGTTTTATATTCTGGAAGTAAGTAAATCATGATATAAGTAATAATAATGTCAAGAACAACAAGTCAAAACACCTACGATAAATGAAACGATTTTACCCAAAACGCTTCTTTAACATGGAATTTACAAGAGAACGGATAATATAAATTCATAAGGAACCATATATGATATCATAACAATGAATATGATTCTGGAATAAGTCAATAACATGATTTAAATCATTATAGAGGAGTTTCGGACACATACAAAGCAAGTCGGACCTAAGGTAAGGGAAATATCACAATCTCATTTTTATCCGAGATTGTGTGTACTTTGAAATTTACTGGGGTGTATTTTATCATCCACATCCATGTTTACTCAATATGTAATATTTTTTCCATCCACTTACAATAGTTTAAATCCAATTTTACCCTTCGGTGTGTTTTTAGTAAAGAATATTAAAGGAATCTTTTGTCATTTTTTTCGTACGAGGTACTTTTTGACTTTTCCGACAAAAGTACAAGGAATGTTTTTTTAACTTATACGGCATGAATGGATTTTTAAAACATTATTTAAAAGAATCTTCCTTTACAAGATTTCAAGTTTATTTTTAATCAACTTCTTTTAGTTTATAATTTTATGACATGTTAAGAAAGGAAAACTATTTTTGAAGAAGAAAGGATATTTTCCTCAAGATTGAAGTTCAAGTGTTTTATCAAAATTATTTTCCATATAAGATAATAAAGGGTTCTGTTTTTATCCCTATTATTACATTGATTTGATCATGTTGTGATGGAATTATTTTTATGAATTCCTTTATCTTATATGAATTGATTTATGATGTCATGATGTTTCAAGAATCCCATTTTTGTTACATGTGTTATGCGATGATGTATGTTTTATGATTATGTGGCACACATAAGAAAGGATTCATTATAATATGGGTGGGACCTATATCTCCCTACAATGCTTTGGGTAAAGGTTTTATATCTCATGAGATAGACATGGCTGGAATGGTAGGTTATACCGGTTCAGTGAAACAGGACTGAAACGAGGGTTACTCGATTCAGAAAGGGACTTTATCCACTAAGATAGTCTTGGCAATTAGTCTTGACTAACAAGAAATGATTCTCTATGATTATGTGTGTATTCCACAATGATTAATGTTTTAAGTTATGATTTCATTTCACTACTATGATTTATCCCATGTTATGAAATTATGCTCTCTTTTGCAGGTTAAGATTTCCAAAAATGTTATGTTCTTATGAAAATTATGTGATTGATATTTCTTTTGTTTACCTTTACTGAGCATTTGAGCTCACCCTTTTATGTTTTCTTTTCCCCAGGATATAAAGAAAGGTTTTAGGTAGAAAAAAAAGAAGATCTTTATGAGAGATATTGAAGATCTTTCACCACGATTAGAAGATTATACTCCGAGTTTCCAAAGACACTAAACTATTACAGTCCTTGTGTGTGTGTTTTGTTATGTACTAAGTATTCCGAAAAAGTAATGTAATGTCAATGTACGTCAGGCTTCGGGTCTCTACAGTTGGTATCAAAGGGAGGTTTAGTCAACCTTTGGAAACTAGGATGCGAAAACGTTAGTGAGATCCCTAGAGATATTTCTAAGGTATGTCTAGGGATGTCCCTAAGGATAAGTATACGTATAGGATATAGTCCTAGAACTATGGTAATGATATTAGATTAAACCTAAGATGTTAGATATAGAAGTTACTCCCCCGTTATTATGATTTTTGCCTCTAACACTATTCTTTTTGGGTTTTAGAAAATGGCTGGAAACAAGATGATTCACGATAATGGAGGATATGATGGTATATGGAATGATATTCTTCATAATGAAATGGGATTTGGAAGTCCAAACATCATTATTATGCCGAATCAGCAATCTCATAATATGATCAATAAAGTAAAATTTGGTAAGTTTCCTGACTCGGCTAATAAGAGAAAGATGGAGTTTCATGATGATCATAGAGGAAAGAAAGTTCAATTTCCCCTATGTAAATCATGTGGGAAGAGGCATCAAGGAGAATGTTTCAAAGGAACTGGAAGATGCTTTGGGTGTGGAAAAGAAGGACACAAAGCAAGTAAGTGCAAAGTAAAAGGTTCAGTTAACACCATGGATGAGGATAATGGTATTGCTACGACATCAAAAATGGTTAACTGTTTTAAATGTTGAATGTATGGGCATTATGAAAACCAATGTCCTAAGGGAAAGACTCATGAAGAGAATCAGTATGGTCGTATGGGTAGTATTTATGTGGATAATGATGAAGAGACTAAAAATGATATGTGAGATGAAAGAATTGTTGAAGCTCGGTTAATGGTTTAAGAATTTAGTGGAATGATTACATGTTTATCATGTGTAATGTTGGAATAACGAGACATCTAAGGATTGTTACACTATTGTCTTTCCTTGAGTTTTGAAAGTGTATGATTAATGTTACCAGTATCCATGGAAGGTTATTCGGATATTTTTGTAATGTGGATGATATGCTCATAATGAAGGGATAAGGAGAAAATTAAATGTTTGATAGTATTCATGAGCTCATGACTGATATAAGGAGAAGGTTATATTATGGTTTGAGTATATAGAGTTTTTGGATTTTGGTATGTGGAAAGTGTTAACTTTTAACAGTATTCATGATTTCACTAAGGTTCAATGGGTATTCATTCTTCAAGAGAATACATGATTAAGGACTTTGAATGTTTGGAATGTGACCAACAAAACATATCTTATGATATATGGGGTTCAACGATGGTATTAAATCTCTGGTAATCGTTTTCACTATGTTATGAAAGTGGACTGTAGTATTATGGATAAGCCTAAAGACTAGAATGGATTATGTTGGACATAAAATAGTATTGTTTAAGGATAGAAGTTCTTTTTTCGATATTATTGATGGGATGTTATAGTAATGTAGTTTTAGAAAAAGGACAACCTGTAGGATGGGCGACAGCCCATCGCTTCGGACAAGGCTGTGGGAATCGAACCCACAACCGAAGTGCGACGGGCCTTTATCACCTACCACTGGCCTACAGGAAGTCCCTGTTTAGTAGAAACTAGTTTTATTATATTAAGAAGTATGATATATGAAGTATAAGCCCATTTTAGGAACCATATATGATTAATCTCACTATATATCGACTTATGTGTATAAATTTTGCTAACCTTTTGAGACAGATGGAATGACCCGTCATTCTATCATATGATCTGCTAACACTTCACGAATAACAAATTCAACTTCATTTATTTAAGAGATGAAGTTGAAATTGTTAAAGGAACGAACAACAGTGAGGTTGTACCAACATAAAGTAAGTATTTATTCTAATTCAAATTCTTTAACTTTAGGGAAACGATCTTGAAAACCAAAAATGTTGTCCTAGTGATCTTATATCTGATGAATCAGATGGTACCTTAG
The DNA here is from genome assembly GCA_963277665.1 of Viscum album. Classification (NCBI taxonomy): domain Eukaryota; kingdom Viridiplantae; phylum Streptophyta; class Magnoliopsida; order Santalales; family Viscaceae; genus Viscum; species Viscum album. The sequence goes on from OY728141.1 coordinate 136,460,171, forward strand.
ATCGTCACAAATTTATGGCTTTGTGATTACTGTATTTTCCATAGCCATGTTCTCTACCACTCTCCATCAGAACATGATGGTTAGATTTCTCTTCCATATCCATATTTTCACCTATGTGGAAACCCAGTGATTAGTTTATTTGGGTAACCGTTACGTTTCATACTTTTGTTTTTAAATATTGGTTTTGATATTCCTTTTTACGATGTTGGTTTCTATTAAAGAAACTTTCGATTAGTAAACCATTTATAACCCCGACGAATTTCGAGGGCGAAATTCATTTTAAGGGGGGTAGAATGTAACAGCCCGAGATTTAATAAAAAAATATTCTTTATAATTTTATTAATGTCTTGTGTTGTACGCTACACAAAAAGGATCTTGCACAACACGCATCTTTGACTTACCTTTCATTACACGCAATCGCAACCTTCCTCGATAGCGTGTGTAGTACGCAATATTGAGTTTCACGAAACAATGATATGCTATTAAAATATTATTAAAACTAGCCGTTATGAATAGTAATAACCACTTTTTAAATTTTAGAAATTTTAGCTCTCAAAATGGACTTCATTTTTGGATTCGGAGTATCGAATTTAGCCTAAGGTGAAATTTTGGTACTTTTCGGATAACTTTCATATTATGATGAATAGTGAAAATTACTAAATTTTAGTTAAAAACAACTTTTTCAATCGAAATAATTAATTGTGATAAATTATTAATTTCAGTGTTTTTAAAGTATATTTAGAATATATTTTTACAATTTAATACAATGTTGGTCATTGGATGTAATTTCACATTTAAACCAGACATAATCAAGTGTCAATCTTTTGATAGATATTGTTTCTTAAAAACACGCTATTTGTTTTAACAGCGGGATTTAATTATAAAATTAATTAATGAAACTTCTATGTTATGAATTTGGTAAAATAGACTTCATTTTTGAATTCGGAATATGAAATATATCTTAGGATGAAATTTTGGCATTTTTCTGAAAAATATCAATTTTTGATGAATAGTGAAACTACTAAGTGGTAGTTAAAAAACTGAATTTTTCATAAAACTTAATTTTACCGCTTCTGTGAATGGAATTTCAAAAATCCGAGAGACACGGTTGATGTCAGTAAGTAAAATGTGGTTCAATGAGATGAAAATAATTTTTAGTGAATAGTAACTTTTTACTTTTATTTACCACGGCTAAAAGTAAATAGGGTAATTAAGGGTAAGAATGATATTGATATTACCCTAACACATGTCCTAATTCTATTGGACAAGTTTATCTCGACCAAAAACAACCTTAAGTGTAAAATATTATCAATTAGGCCCACTTGGATTATATTAGGACATTTATTATTATTTAATTCAAAGAAGAGTTAAAAGAGTTAAAATCAAAGTTTATTTACTAAAACATTTTTAATATAGAGTTATAAATAATATAAATTCGATTGTAAATATTCATTAGAAAGCTAAAAAGATTTCCTACATGATGGTATTTTATTTTTAATTTTTAGACATCAAATAATTTAATTTATTTATGACACAAAGATGATGCAGTAATAATCTTATTAATGAAATATTGACATAATTGATACCAAAATAAATGTAATTTAAGACTTTTTATGAATTCCACTAATTTTATAGGTTACTATGATATATTAATGTTGATTTAATCAACTTGGTTCGAACATATAATTCTGTTATGACTTTCACAAAAATCATATATCAAATAGTGTCAAAATTGACACAAAATAGTTTTTAAATCAAATATTATATTATTAATTGTTATTTTATCCCTAAAAATCTAAGGTTCGGCCAAATGACTTAGATAAGGATATATATATTAATAATAAACAATTTGGGGTTCTTTTGGCATGTTATTGTAAGTGTATTAACCATATAGTGAAAGAAAACAAAAAGACACGGTAAAAGTTAAATTATTTAACTTAGAGTTAAATCTAATTGATAAGGTTAAAATAATACCCTAAACTTGTCTAAATCCTATTGGTTGATAGGATTTCTACCCATCCCCACTTTAGCTTCGAAATAAGACCCTTGGGAACCATTATAAACCGATTTTGACTTTAATATAAAATAATATTTTGAGATATTCCTAAGGTGCCCCTCTCCTCCCTTATAAAAGGGCACCTCCTCCCCCTCCTCCTCACACCAATTTGAGAACTCAAGCTCGGACAACCCCTGCCAAAATCCCTTCTCCACTTCCCTATAATAATCCTAGAGGTCCTGGTCTTCTTCAAAGACCAATCTTAGTTCCCTAAGTGGAGGATTCAAAGAGGCGTTTCAAAGAAGAGGTAATAACCATTACCGATCTTTTCAATTTCTTTCTTCTTCAACTTCTTATTCTTTATTTGTTTCATGACAAAGTAATAACATCAGTATTAATTAAATACTTATATGTTATTATAAATATGAAACAACCCTAATTCACCTTCTATCCATCCTACGGAAAAATGAAATCACCGCGCGTGCGTACGTACGGAATACCGTCTCCACGCCGTGGTGTAATCTATTTTCCTCCACCACATTAATTGGATGGGTATAATGGTGTAATGAGTAACTATATATGATTATTATAAAGTTATATTGATACTGAAATAGTATACATACACTTCAACACAATTCCACGACCATGGGAACGATATCATCGCTCGTGCGTACGTACGGACTACCGTCTCCACGACGCGATGAGATTCATTCTCCATGTTAACCATTTAAGAATGATTATAAAGTATATATAAGAAATAATAATGAAATAAATGACATTATAAATCTACTGGATTCATGTATATATATATATATGTATGTCATCTACTTACTTCCATTCAAGACAATAAGGAAAGGAAAACAGCGTTCATGCGTACGTACGGACTACCGTCTCCATGAACGGTGTTTTTCATTTCATTTATCTATATATTATATATATATATACTGAATATATATGATATATAAATCATGTTTTATATTCTGGAAGTAAGTAAATCATGATATAAGTAATAATAATGTCAAGAACAACAAGTCAAAACACCTACGATAAATGAAACGATTTTACCCAAAACGCTTCTTTAACATGGAATTTACAAGAGAACGGATAATATAAATTCATAAGGAACCATATATGATATCATAACAATGAATATGATTCTGGAATAAGTCAATAAAATGATTTAAATCATTATACAGGAGTTTCAGACACATACAGAGCAAGTCGGACCTAAGGTAAGGGAAATATCACAATCTCATTTTTATCCGAGATTGTTTATACTTTGAAATTTACTGGGGTGTATTTTATCATCCACATACATGTTTCCTCAATATGTAATATTGTTTCCATCCACTTACAATAGTTTAAATCCAATTTTACCCTTCAGTGAGTTTTTAGTAAAGAATATTAAAGGAATCTTTTGTCATTTTTTTCGTACGAGGTACTTTTTGACTTTTCCGACAAAAGTACAAAGAATGTTTTTTTAACATATACGGCATGAATGGATTTTTAAAACATTATTTCCAAGAATCTTCCTTTACAAGATTTCAAGTTTATTTTTAATCAACTTCTTTTAGTTTAGAATTGTATGACATGTTAAGAAAGGAAAACTGTTTTTGAAGAAGAAAGGATATTTTCCTCAAGATTGAAGTTCAAGTGTTTTATCAAAATTATTTTCCATATAAGATAATAAAGGGTTATGTTTTTATCCCTATTATTACATTGATTTGATCATGTTGTGATGGAATTATTTTTATGAATTCCTTTATCTTATATGAATTGATTTATGATGTCATGATGTTTCAAGAATCCCATTTTTGTTACATGTGTTATGCGATGATGTATGTTTTATGATTATGTGGCACACATAAGAAATGATTCATTATAAGATGGGTGGGACCTGTATCTCCCTCCAATGCATTGGGTAAAGGTTTTATATCTCATGAGATAGACATGGCTGGAATGGTAGGTTATACCGGTTTAGTGAAACAGGACTGAAAGGAGGGTTACTCGATTCATAAAGGGACTTTGTCCACTAAGATAGTCTTGGAAATTAGTCTTGACTAACAAGAAATCATTCTCTATGATTATGTGTGTATGCCACAATGATTAATGTTTTAAGTTATGATTTCATTTCACTGCTATGATTTATCCCATGTTATGAAATTATGCTCTCTTTTGCAGGTTAAGATTTCCAAAAATGTTATGTTCTTATGAAAATTATGTGATTGATATTTCTTTTTTTTACCCTTACTGAGCATTTGAACTCACCCTTTTATGTTTTCTTTTCCCCAGGATATAGAGAAAGGTTTTAGGTAGAAAAAAAAAGAAGATCTTTATGGGAGATATTGAAGATCTTTCACCACGATTAGAAGATTATACTCCGAGTTTCCAAAGACACTAAACTATTACGGTCCTTGTGTGTGTGTTTTGTTATGTACTAAGTATTCCTCAAAAGTAATGTAATGTCAATGTACGTCAGGCTTCGGGTCTCTACATATACCAACTATGAAGACCCGACCATAAACGTTATATAATCTTGAATTATCTCAGGAATTAACATTGAGGATCTTTTCAGGTTTACAGTTTTAGAGAATTAGGCCATAACTATTACATAAAAACTTGTATATTACATGTAGACACTACTACTCAGTATCCATTTTTCATTAAATAAAAACTCCAAAAAAGAAACATATTTAGTTTTTTTTAGACATCATGATTTTTCCTTGATCCCATCATCGACACTATTCATCCTTAAGTCATGTGGAAAACATTTCAAAAACTTGGGATGACCATAAGAAGCTTTGTAATGGTTATAAAATAATAAAGGAAAATATTATCCCATAAATAAATACAAATCAAAGAAACCAATACTTTTCAATCATATCATACCTTAATAAATCATATGATTTATGAATAACACACAGAAATCAAAACTCATAAATGTATCTTATGGCATTTATATAATACTTACATTGTAGTTATAAAAGCTACATAGAGAGTCACATTTTGAATACCCATCACAGTATATTCCCTAAATCTCTTCGGAGAAACATTAACATTTACCTCCGTCACATTACCCAATGCATTGGAGAGCTATCCCAGGCTCCTCTGCCCTATGATTATCATGGAACCACCCGTATACATAAACAATGCTCAATAACCATAACATATTTATAACACATAAAACAAGAATAAAGGAATGATAACATTTACACATTGCAATCACAATATATTATTTCAAGATATTGACATAATCACTGCTTTATCAAACCATTATCAAAACAATTTAAAACATTTAATAAATAGATTTTTGAATAAAAGTGTCCCATTCCAATTTGGAACATTTAAATGAATTATCATTTTAATACATTAATTTACAAATAAATAAATCCTAAAAACCATATTGAATTCTTGGACATTGATGAGAAATATTTATAAGAATAAATCCTTAAAACATTTAAAATGATATTTTAGTTAAAGAGTTTTTAAAAAAATGAGATATGCTTGAATGCAAATTATCGAGGAATTACATTTAATAAGAACTTTATAACTTCATCAGAATAAATGGATTCATGATATAATATTCCAAAGGATATTATATACACCATGTAAGAGTTAATTGGTGCATAACAATAATGAAGTCTCAATGGAATGTAAATCAAGATGAAATCCCTTATAAATACAGTATCCTTATATTAAGGAAAAATAAATTACATAATAATGTGTGACCAATATAAATTAACTCAATATGATTTTATATTCAGTGTAAATCAATAAGAAAAAAACTCACACATGTTCTTTTTAAGACAAAACCAGTGAATTGGATGTTAAACTCAGTGAATGAAAATTGAGTTAAAATTACTCTTATTAAGTTCACATCGATGCCTTGAGAATTTATCAGTGGAGTTATTATGTGTATCAAAGGTATATTCAAAAAGGGGAGTGTAAATTAAAACATAAATAAATAAATAGTGATTCCACACATAATCATAGCATAACATAATAATGAATTAGAAGATTAACCCAAGGAATGAAAATTGGGTTAAAAATTTCCCTTGAAGATTTGTTAAATTATGAAACCGACACCCCATGAATGAAGGATCATTCAATGAAGATATAAATACCCATAAATGAATTAATATTACACAAAGAGTAAAAATCTTGGGAAGTACATACACCCCACAAAAGTAAATAGTGGAAAATATTTCATGAATATCATGGGAATAAAAGTTAGATGAAAACACCTTACATCGTTGTAATCAATCGAGTAGTATGACCAAAAGATTATCAACACCAAATGAATTACATAATTCCAAGAATATAAAGAGAATCATGATAAAATATATAATATGATAGTATATATTAAACCACATTCATGAAATAAGTGGCAAACAATTTAAAGCTCATGGACATGAAAGTGAGATAAGAATCCCTTACCTCGTGTCCGACTTGACTTGTTTGTTCCTTGTTCTTCAAGAATAATAAACTTAAGATAATTTATACATGATTAAGAACCCTTTTTCAAAATTATTAATCATTTTATATCACTTATTACCATGTTATAAACATTATGTAGTCATTTAAGTTAATAATGGTTGTTTTTTCGATATTTGATACCTGAATAAAACATGAACACCTTATAATTACTTGTTGTCCATGTGTTCAAGATTCCACTTCCTCTAGAATTATATTCATGATTTAGATATCATATATATCATATATATCAATTATATATATGTATTTATAACATTAAATAACATTTGGAGATAAGAAATGAAATGCACCGTTCATGGAGACGGTAAGTCGTACATACGCGTGAACGCTTCATTTATTTCTATTTAGTATTTTAATTGAATGAAAACATAATGATACATAGTTATAATATAATTAAATTATAATATCATATATAATTTCAATAACTCCATTCTTTATACATCCCACGTATCGAATGAATGAGTCATATCACTTTGAAGGGGCGGTAGTTTGCACTTCCTCAAATGAAATTATTGCGTTTACTCATAATAGAAAACATAAAGGAATGCCATAAATTAAAAATAAATAAGCATAAATAAAACATAAAAATAATATATATAATATATAAATACGTTTCTATCATAATGTCCCCCATAAGAGGCGGTAGAAGATAATTCAACAGTCATCATTTCGTGACGTGTTAATTTTCCACCCACAAAAACAACATGTTAATTACCCATTAGAAAGAAGTGTGTGTTTGTTTAGTTCGAATAATTACCATAAAAACATCCTAGTATATTGGGGGTACTTCTGTTGTAATATAGGAAAGGAATTAAAAGAGTTTATGGGTTGGAAAACTAAAATAAAAGAAAATAATTTATGAGAAAATGTTACCTTTAATTCGGGTAAATCCCATTGGTTTGAACCAAAAGGACTTCTTGAATTGTCATCTTCCAAAGGTAAGGCTTCTAGGAGTAATTGAGGGATATTTAGAGCATAGTTTGGAATTTTTGGATGAGCCAAGGGGCTTGAGAGTTGTGAGGAATGGGTTATAAGTGAGAGCATTTTATAAGCGGGGGGAGGGGTTCATTAGGAAAGCGTGAAAATATTATTTTAATATATAATGATTTTCTATTTCTAAAATTACAAAACACATTCAGGTCAAATATAAGATGACTTATGGTCAAAATAAATTCATCTAATAAGAACTGGACTGGTTTTGGATGTTATTGCAATATTTATAATCTTATTTATTTAAATCAATTATTAATAAGGTAAATACTGCATCATGTTTGTGTTATAAATAATTTTATTTATTTGATGTATAAAAATTTATAAAAATACCATGATGTAGGAAATATTTTTCCTTTTCCAATTAATATTTATATTCTGAAATATAACTTATATAACCCCATGTAACAATTAATTTACTAAAAGAAATTTGTTTTTGTCATTTTTTCCTTTACTTTAAATTAATTTATCTAAAGGGTAATTATCATTAAAAAGATGCTTCATGTGGTCCCCAAATAGACCCAAGGATGTCCATGGATGGCCATGACTCATAAAATATGGTTAGGACAAGTGTTAAGGTAATTTTGTATTATTATAATATTCTTTTTACCTTGAATTACTCTATTTACCTTTAACCGCGGCAACTAAATGTCAGAAGTTACTATTACCCAAAAAATTATTTTCATCTTATTAAAACCTATTATACTTACTAATTACAACCATGAATTTCATATTTTCAAAATTCATATCACAGAAGTGGTAAAAATTCATTTAAATGAAAAATTCAGCTTTTAACTACTACTTAGTGGTTTCACTATTCATAAAAAATTGAAATTTTTTAGAAAATTATCAACAATTAAGCCTAAGATATATTTTATATTCTGAATTAAAAAATGAGTTCTATTTAACAAAATTCAAAACATATAAGTTGCATTAATTGACTTAAAATTAATTCTCGTAGTCAAAACAAATAGCATTTTTTCGAAACGATATCTATAAAAAGATTGACAATTATTTATGCCCAATTTCAATGTGAAATTTCTTCCAATGAATCGAATTGGATTAAATAGTAAAAATATAATCTAATTAAACTTTAAAACAATTTAAAAATATAATCTAACCATATAAATTTGTTAGATTAAAATGATGTTTTGAATTGAAATACAGTATTTTTCACAATTCATTAAAAATGATTTTTATCTAAAAAATACCAAAACATTCCCCAAAGTAAATTTTGATGTCCCGATTATAAAGAAGAATTTTATTTTGTAAAATATAATGTATAAAAGTGACCAAAACTATATTTAATGAGGGTTTTCCATCAAAATGTGGTAAATTGACCTTTAAAAAAATATTAGAGTATTTATGCATAAAATCAGATTAATTCTTATTTTAAGCCCCCAAAGTTTATTTGATAAATGTATAAAAATTTAACAAACATGTATAATCATTTTTTAGTTAGTTCTGTTCATTCCTTCAATTAAAATGGATATGCATTAACAACTATTTAAAATAATATTATATTATTTTTTTATGACTTAATATTGTGTGCAACGTAAAATTTCAAAGAAACCTGTTGTTGTGTATTAGGTATGCCATAGAACATAGCATCCCCTTTTACGTAAAATTAATATTTTATTCACAAATATTAATAAATATGAAAACTTCATATTCTTTATTTACATGGGAATTTAAATCTTTCCCCCCTTTTGAGAATTGAGTCCTCATAATTTTGAAATTGGGCTCAGAAACATCATTGAAAGTCCTACATTGGAAAAAGTGTCAATAAAACTATCACATTAAAATAAAGAAAGAGAAGTACAAAGATCACCTGAAATAACCCATACTGGGATCCCATGTAAGAAAGCATGGATATTGAAGAGAAAACAAATCATCATGTTCTGATAGAGAGTGATAGAAAACATGATTATGAGAAAGTTAACTACCCTAAAATCACAAACTTATTATGTGTTAAAGAGTCATTGATTACCCAGTAGGAAACATAAACTAACAATGTTTTTGTTTTACGTTCCTTTTCTTAATTTTTAGGAATTCATGTACTACATAGAATATGAACATAAAGAAATATACCAACCTTCAAGTTGAGTTTCATCCATTAATATTTTTCTACGAAAAAAAGAATCTTTTCTTCAAACAATGAGAATCTAAAAAAGACTTGTTCACATCAAAAGCACAAGAATCATCTTATAGAGAATCACATAATCCACAAATGAATAACTATATATTTCCCTTGTCTTTAGAAAACAACTAAAACACAAATGGTCAAAACGAGATCATATAATACCCAAAAATGATAATCCTTTATAAATAGAAATACTACTATTAATCTCGAAAATTCAAACAAAATTACCCAAAGTTCATGAAATAAAATTCAATACAAATTTTCTTTAAAATCCTTTGATGTAATCAAAAATAATATTGATGCACAAAACTCATAAGGATTTTATCACACATTCTTCCACAATAAATCTTAGCATTTATCTCCAAAAACATCGACTACTCTTAAAGTCTCATTTTGAGGTGTAATTAACCTAATCACATATTCTCTATGATAGGTTAATAATTTCCATAAATAACCAAAATCACCATATGTCCATAATAAAAACATGGATTCTTCCAAAATAAAATTCCACCATTACTCATCAGAATAAAAGATAATTACTCCTTGAATAACATTTTCATATATCAAACTTCAGGGTTACACAAACTATAAAAAATCATCAAATTTTATCCCATCATCAGAAGATCCTTAATACTTGTAAGCATTTCATTATAATAAAATCTACCATAACACTTGAATCCCTTATATGTTGACTTCTTACCCATTCAAAGTTATTCATGATCCATTAACCATTCCTTTCCAACTTATTCTGAAAAACTTATTTCCTAAAAACTAAATCATGAATCATATCCTAATATTCAATAATGCCTAACCATTAGTTAATATATAATCTATACATTTCATTGGTCATTTTAAGTATCCTCATCCTCAATTGGAATGATATTAGTTATTGATAAACAAAAAGTTGTACGATCCTGGTGATCCCATTCCCAAAATATCTTCTTAGGACATCTTTTTTTATAGTGACCATGCACACCACATTTAAAACATTCAACTGATCCATCAGAAATAACTTCTTTCCCTTTCCTATAGTCAACTGGATGCTTTATTTTTTCATGGAAGGTTCTTGCTTTATGACCTTAATCCCCACATCTATATCATCTTCCCGTCATTTTGAAGCATTTTCCTAGGTGTTTCTTTCCACATCCTTGGAACATAGGTTTTTGAACATACTTAACATTATTAATATTACCTAAACATCCGTAGGGATTTGTTTCTCGCATATATTATGCCTTATAAATATCACCATCGATTAGGTGGTCAATAATGACTCTAGATAGTTGGTTGAGAATTTCCACAAGAGTTCTCATTACAGCTCCCATTTTATTCAGTTGATCATTCAGAAATCCGTCACAATTTTCTTCACATCCACTATTACTTTGTTTCTTGCTAGTACCAACAATTTACCAAAACCAAAAAGGTCAGTGTGAGTATATCAATAAAATTTTCATATAATATATTATAAAGAGGGTAAATACTATGATAGACTTTTTCAGGTTCTCTTAAACTCATTCACTTTATAGAAAAAATATATGACTCTTTCCAATATGCTAACCATTATGGTTATGTCACGTATGATTAAATAATACCCTAACCTCTAATGTTATCTGAACCGACCTTTGATACCAACTACAAAGTCCCAGCCTTAAACATTACATAATATTGAATTATGTCAATAATTAACAACGAGGATATTTTTAGGTTTAAAGTTTTTGAGAATTAGGTTATATCTATTACATGAAAGCTATAATATTACATGTAGATACAACTACAGAGTATCCATTTTTTCCTAAAATAAAAACACTTAAAAATAAAAATGTCTAGTTTCTTATTTGAGACAGCATGATTTATCCATTATCCCATCGTTGACCCTATTCATCTTTATGTCATGTGGAAAATATTTCCAAAAAAGGGGATGTGAATAAAAATCTTAGTAAGGGCTATAAAATAAGGAAGGAAAATATTAGCCCATCAATAAACAAAAATCAATGAAACCAATACTTTTCAATCATACCATAACTTATGAAATCATAATATTTATTAATAACCCACAAAAATCAAAAAACATAAAGGTAAATTATGGAATTCAAAACATACTTACATTGTAGCTATCGCAGCTACATATGGTGTCAAATTTTCAATACTCATCATAGTATATTCCCTAAATATTTTAGGAGAAATATTAACTTTTACCTCTGTCACGTTACCCAATGCATTGGAGAGCTATCTCGGGCTCACCCGCCCTGGGTTTATCATGGAACCACCAACATACGTACACAATTCCCAATAACTATATCATATTCATTACACATAAATCAACCATAAAGGAAAGATAACATTTCCACATTGCAATTACAATATATTATTTCAAGATGCTGACATAATCAATGCATTATCAAACCATTTTCAAAACCATTTAAAACATTTCATAAATAGATTTTTTAATCAAAGTGTCCCATACCAATTTGAAATTTTTAAATGAATTATCATTTAAATACATTAATGTCAAGGTAAATAAGTCCTAAAAACTATTTTTAAAACATTGACATTAATGAGAAATATTTACAAGAATAAATCTTTAATACATTTAAAATGATATTTTCATTAAAGAGTTTTTAATAAAACGAGAGACGCTTGAATGAAAATAATTGAGAAATAACATTTAATAAGAAATTTATAAAATCATGAGAATAAATGGACTCATGATATAATATGCCAAAGGATAGTATATACACCATGTAATAGTGAACTGTTTCATAACAGCAATGAAGCCTCAACTGAATGTAAATTGAGACGAAATCCCTTATAAAGATGGTATCCTAAGATTAAGGTAAAATAAATTACATAATAATGTGTGACAAATATAAATACACTCAATATGATTGGATATCCAGGGTAAATCAATCAGTGGACATTCACACATGTTCTTTTTAATACAAAACCAATGACTTGGATGTTGAACTCAATGAATGGAAATTCAGTTAAAGTTAATCTTATCAAGTTCACTTTGATGACATTAAAATTTATCAATGGAGTGATTATGTGTATCCAATGTATATCCAGACAAAGGGGAGTGGAAATTAAAACATAAAAAACACCCACTGATTCCACACATAATCATAGAAAGACATAATTAGGAATTAGAAGATTATCCCAAGGAATGAAAATTGGGTTAAAAAGTTCTTTTACCGATTTAGTAACTTGCGAAACATACACCAGATGAAAGATGGATCATTAAATAAAGATGTAAAAACAAATAAATGAAATTATATTAAACAAAAAGTAAAAATCATGGGTTGTACATACACCACACAATAATAAGTAGTGGAAAATATATCATGAATCTCCCAAGATTAAATGTTAGACTAAAACACCTTACCTCTATGTAATCAATCGAGTCGTATGAAAAAAAGATAATAAAAACCAAATTAATTACAGAATACAATGAATATAAATAGAATAATGATAATATATATCAAATGGCAGTACATATTACACCACATTCAAGAAATAAGTGGCGAACAATTGAAATCTCATAGACTTGAAAGTGAGATAAGAATCCATTACCTCGTGTCTGACCTGACGTGTTGGTTCCTTGTTATTCCTTAATAATAAACTTATGTTAATCTCTAAATGATTAAGAAAATTTTTTCAAGTTTATTATTCCTTTAATATCAGTTATTACCATGTTATAGACATTATGTAATCATTTTAGTTAATAATGGTCGTTTTGTCAATATTTGGTGCTTGAGTAAAAAATGAACACCTTATAATTACAAGTTGTCTATGTGGTCATGATTCCCTTACATCCAAAATTATATTCATGATTTAGATATCATATATACCAAATATATACATTATATATATATATATATATATTTATAACAGTCCATAATATTTGGAGATAAGAAATGAAATGCATCGTCCATGGAGACGGTATGTCATACGTATGCATGAACGCTACATTCATTTATATTTCGTATTTTAATTTAAAAAAACATAGTGATAAATATTTATATTATAATTCTATTTAATATCATATATAATTTCAATAACTTTATCCTTTTTATGTCTCACTTATGGTATAAATGAGTAATATCACTTTGAGGGGGCGGTAGTCCGCACTTACTCAAATGAAATTATTGTGTTTACTCATAATATAAACCATAAAGATATGATATAAATTACAAAATAAATAAAAATAGAAAAACATAAACATAATATATATCATATATAAATAAATTTCCATCATAATGGCCACCATAATAGGAAATATAATATAATTGAACAATCATCGTTTCGTGAGGTGTTAGTTTGCCACCCATAGAAACTGTATGTTCTTTACCCATTAGATGGAGGTATGTGTAAGTGTAGTTAGAATCCTACTCATAAAAACATCATGGTATATTGAAGATACTGGTGTTCTTATAAAGCAGAGTAAAGAAAAGTGTTTAGGGGTTGGAGAAGTAAAATAAATGAAAAGAATTTTAGAGAAACTGTGACCTTTAATTCGGGTAACTCACTTTGGTTTGAACGAAACATACTTCTTGATGTGTCTTCTGCTTAAGTTAAGGCTTATAGGACGAATAGAGATACATTTAGAAATTATTTGGGAAGGGTTTGGATAGGCCAATGGGCTTTAATGGTGTATGGAATGGGATATAAGTGAGGGATTTTATAAGGGGAAGGAGGGGTTCTTTAGATAAGTGTGAAAATATTATTTTATTACATAACGATTATCGGTTTATAAAGGTCCAAAACTCATTAAGGAAGAAGATAACATGAATAATGGTCAAAATAAATTAATATGAAAAAAATTGGACAGGTTTTGGATGTTATTGTAATATTTATAATCTTATTTATTTAAATCATTTATTAATGAGAAAAATACTGCATCATATTTGTGTCATAAATAATTTAACTTATATGATGTCTAAAAATTGTAAGAAAATACCATGATATAGGAAATATTTTTATATTTTTTATTAATATTTACAGTCTAAAAGATAACTTATATAACCCCATGTAAAAATTAATTTACTAAATGATATTTTTTTGGGTCATTTTCATCTTTACTTTAAATTAATTAATCTAGTGTCATTAGTACTCCCAAGTGTCTCTATGGGTTCCCGAAATCGACCCAAGGATTCCCATGGTCGTCCATGACTCATATAATAAGTTTAGGACAAGTGTTAATGTAATTTGATATTATTAAAATATTCTTTTTATCTTGAATTACCCTATTTACCTTTACCCGTGGTAAATAAAAGTCAAAAGTTACTATTTACCAAAATTTTATTTTCATCTTATTGAACCAAATATTACTTAATAATAACAACGATGTATGTGGTATTTTCTAAATTCAATTCACAAAAGTGATAAAATTTCATTTAAATGAAAATGTTAGTTTTTAACTACTACTTAGTGGTTTCACTATTCATCAAAATTTGAAGTTTTTCAGAAAAATACAAAAAATTTAGCCGAACCTATATTTGATATTCTGAATTCAAAATTGATGTCTATATTAAAAAATTAAAGACATATAATTTTCATTATTTTACTTAAAATTAATTCCCGTTGTCAAAAAAATAGTGTGTTTTTGAGAAACAATATGTATCAAAAGATTAACACTTATTTATGCCCAATTTCAAAGTGAAATTTCATCCAATGACCAGAATTGGATTTAATGGTAAAAATATAATATAATTACACTTTAAAACCATTAAAAAATATAATCTAACCCTATAAATATGTTATATTAAGAGGATGTTTTGAATTAAAATACAGTATTTTTCACTATTAATTAAAAAATGAATTTTATCTGAAAAATACCAAAACATTAACCAAAGTAAATTTTGATGTACTGATTATAGATAAAAATTTTATTTTGTCAAATATAACATATAAAAGTGAAAAAAACTATATTTAATCAGGGTTCTCTATCAAAATGAGGTAAATCCACCTTTTAAATAATATTAGAGTATTTATGATTAAAAGAAGATTCTTTCTTATTTTAGGCCTCTAATTTTTTTTGGATAAATGTAAAAACATTTAACAAACATGTGTAATCATTTTTTTAATTAGTTCTGTTCATTCCTACCATTACAATGGCTAGGCGTTAATAACTACTTAAAATAATATTATATTATTATTATTTTAGTATAACCTAGTGTTGTGTGCAACGTATGATTTCAATGAAACCCATTATTGTGTATCGGGTACGCCATCAAACATAGAATCCCCTTTAAAGTAAAATTAATATTTAATTCACAAATATTAATAAATAAGATAACTTCATATTCTTTATTTACATGGGATGTTATATCCTTCCCCCCTTTTGACAATTGTGTCCTCCCAATTTTAAAAATGGGATCAGAAACTTCATTGAATATCCCACATCGGAAAAAGAGTCAATAATAATATCACTTTAAAATAATGAAAGAGAATTACAAAGGTCACCCGAGATAACCCATACTAGGATTCAATGTTGGAAAACATGGATATGGAAGAGAAAAAAACAGTCATGTTCTGATGGATATTGATAGAAAACATGATTAAGAGAAAGTTAACTACTGGAAAATCACAAACTTAAGATGTGTAAAATAGTAGTTGATTACTCAATAGGAAAAATAAACCAACAAAGTTTTCATTTTATGTTACTTTTCATAATTCTGATTAATTCATTTACTACATTGAATTAAAACATAATGAAATATACTTAACTTCATGTAGAGTTTCGTCTTTTAATAATTTTCTACCAAAAATTAATTTTTTCTCCAAACATTCAGCTTGAAAAAAGACTTGGTCACATCAAAATCACATGAATCGTCTTCTATAGAATCACTTAATCCCCAATAGAAGAACTATATATTTCCCTTGTCTTTAGACATCAATTAAAATAAAAATAGTTTGTACAAGATCATATAATCTTCTAAAAGGATAATTCTTTATAAAAAGAAATACTACTATTACTCTCTAAAATTCAGAAAAAAGTACCCAATGTTCAAAAAATACCATTCAATACACATTTGTCCTTAAAATTATTCAAAATAATCCAAAATATGTCTGAAACACAAAACTCAGAAGGATTTTATCACATAGTCTTCCACAGTAAATCTTATCATATATCTCCAAAAACATCAACTACTCTTAAAGTCTCATTCTAAAGTGTAATTAACCTAATCACATATTCTCTATGATTGGATAATCATTTATATAAATAACCCAAATCTCCATATGTTTATAATAAAAACATGGATTCTTCCAAAATAAAATTCCACCATTACTCATTATAAGAAAAGATAATTATTTCTTTTATAACATTTTCATATATCAAACATCAAGGTTACACATACTATAAAAATTCTTCCCATGTAATCCCATTATCAAAAGAGCCTAAATACTTTTAAGCATTTCATTATCTTAAAATATAACATAACACTTGAATCCCTTATATGTTGACTTCTTACTCATTCAACGTTCTTCCTGATCCATTAACCATTCCATTCCAACTTATTCTAGAATACTTATTTCCTACAAACAAAATCATGAATCATATCCTAATATTCAATAATGTCTAAAACATTAGTTAATAAATATTCCATAACTTTCATTAGTCATTGTAATTTTCCTCATCATCAATGAAAATTTCATTAGGTATTGATAAAAAAAAATTTGTACAATCCTGGTGATCCCATTTCCAAAACTTCTTCGTAGGACATCTGTTTGTATAATAGCCATTCACACCACATTTAAAACATTCAATTGACACCTCATAAATAAATTCATTCCCTTTCCTAGAGTCAACTGTATGCTTCCTTTTTCCATGGTAGGTTCTTGATTTATGACCTTCATTCCCACATCTATAGCATCTTCTCATTACTTTTAATCTTTTTCCCAAGTGTTTCATTCCACATCCTTCACACATAGGTTTTTGAACATACTTACCTTTATGATTATTACTATAAATTCCATATGGATTTGTTTCTCACATATATGATGACTTATAAAAATCACCATGGTTTAGGTGCTCAATAATGACTCCAAGTAGTTGGTTGAAAATAACCACAAGAGTTCTCATTGCAGCTCCCATTTCATTTAGTTTCCCACTCAGAAAACTGTCACATTTTTCTTCACATACCTTATTACTTTGGTGCTTGATAGATACTAAAACCAAAATGTTCAGTGTGGTTATATCAGTAAAATCATCATCAAATATCTTATGAGGTGGGTAAACACTAAGATATACATATTCTTGTTATCTTAAACTCATTCACTTTATCTAAAAAATATATGACACTTTCCAATATACTAACAATTATGGTTATGTTAGTTATGAATAAATAACACCCTAACCTATAATTTAATCTAAATTGACCATTGATACCAACTATAAATACCTGGCCTTAAACATTACATAATCTTGAATTATGTCAACAATTCACAATGAGGATCTTTTTAGGTTTAGGTTTTTAGAGAATTAGGTAATAAAAATTACATAAATACATTAATAATTCATTTACACACTACTACTCAGTATCGATTTTTCATAAAATAAAAAATATTAAAAAGAAACATGACTAGTTATTTGTTTTAGATATCATGATTTTTCCTTGATCCCATCCTTGACCCTATTCATCTTCAAATCATTTGGAAAACATTTAAAAAACATGGCATGGAAATAAGAAGATCAGTATGGGTTATAAAATAAGGAAAACATTAACCCATAAATAAATAAAAATCAATGAAACCAGTACTGTTCAATCGTAACATACCTTACTAAATCATAAGATTTATGAATAACACACAAAAATCAAAAATCATAAAGGTAACTTATGGAATTAATAACATACATACATTGTAGCTATCACAACCACATAGGGAGTCACATTTGGAATACCCATCATAGTATATTCCCTAAATCTCTTAGGAGAAACATTAACGTTTACCTCTTTCACGTTACCTAATGCATTGGAGACCTATCTCAGGCTCACCTGGACAAGGTTTATCACGGAACACCCCATATATGTAAACAATCCCCAATAACCATAACATATTCATAACACATAAAACAAGCATAAAGGAAAGATAACATTTCCACATTGTAATCAAAATATTTTATTTCAAGAAATTGACATAATCAATGCTTTATCAAACCATTTTCAAAACCATATAAAACATTTAATAAAGATATTTTTTAATCAATTTGTCTCAAACCACTTTGAAACATTTAAATTAATTATTATTTTAATAGATTATTGTCCATATAAATAAATCCTAAAAACCATTTTGAATTCAAGGACATTAATGAGAAATATTTAGAAGAATAAATCATTAAAACATTTAAAATGACATCTTAGTTAAAGAGTTATTAACCTAATGAGTAGAGCTTGAATACAAATAATTGAGGAATAAAATTTAATCAGAACTTTATAACATCATGAAAATATAGGGATTCATGATATAATGTGCCAAAGGATAGTATATACACCATGTAAGAGTGAATTGGTGCATAACAATAATGAAGTCTCAATGAAATGTAAATTGAGACGAAATCCTTTATAAAGATGGTATCCTTAGATTAAGTATAAATGAATTACATAATAATGTGTGAAAAATATAAATACACTCAATATGATTGGATATTCAGTGTACAACAATCAGAGTACATTCACACATGTTCTTTTTAAGAAAAACCCAATGACTTGGATGTTTATCTCAATGAATGGAAATTGAGTTTAAATTACTCTTATCAAGTTCATATTGATGACTTGAGAATTTATCAATGGAGTTATTATGTGTATTAAAAGTATATCCATAAAACGTGGAGTTTAAATTACAACATAAATAAACAAATAGTGATTCAACACATAATCATATCATGACATAATTATGAATTAGAAGATTAACCCATGGAATGAAAATTGGGTCAAGAAGTTCCCTTACCGATTTGGTAACTTATGAAAAATACACCACATGAAAGAAGTATCATTCAATGAAGATGTAAATACCCATAAATGAAAGTATATTACACAAAGAGTACAAATTGTGGGCAGTATATACACCACACAATGTAAATAGTGGAAAATAGAGCATGAATGTCATGGGAATAAAAGTGAGATGAAAACACCTTAACTCATTGTAATCAATCGAGTCGTATGACCAAAATATAATAAACACCAAATTAATTACAGAATACTATGAATATAAATGGAATCATGATAATATATATAAAATGGAAGTACATATTACACCAAATTCAATAAATAATAGGGAACAATTGAAATCTCACGTACTTGAAATTGGGATAATAATCCCTTAACTCATGTCCGACATGACATGTTTTTTCATTATTTTTCCTAAATAATAAAAAAAAGTTAATTTATACTTGATTAAGAACCCTTTTCAAGTTTATTATTCACTTTATATCAATTATTAAAATGTTATAAATGTTTCTGATGCTTTCATCGGGGCACGAGCGGCTGTCCCGTTCAGGGACGAGGGACAAGGTTTTTTTGGCCCCACATTCCTGCTTTCCAAAGGTGGGAAGTATCCGCTCCTTATTCAGGGAAATATAATCCTTGTTCAAAATGGTATGATGGGATGTCAGTTCTTCCTTCCATGGATTCCTTCTCAGAACTCATCACCCAGTTCGGCTCTCCCTCATAGACTTAAGATATTGTTCATGAAACTCTTCCTGGCACCATATCTTCATGGACACCATTTAATTATGGTGCTTCTATTAGAACATTCCAAGTTTCCCGGTCAGGGAAGTATCCTTCAGTTAGGGGAGTAGTCACGTGGGACATCCCAGGAGTATCTAGACACTGGGGGATTGGCCTATCTATCTTTTGTCATTTATTATAGGGCTTCTAGAGGGCGCAGAAGCTAGATCCATCCCACACTGAATGCGGGGAATCTTATGCCATGGGCATGTATATGAGGTTTCCCTCATCTTCCCATGATTAACACGTGTTATTTCACATGTCTAACATCTGGCGGGAACAGATCGAGCTGATCCAAACACTGACTAGAGTGGATCTGATGGAGGAATCTCTTGGAGGGAATGCCGATATTGGGGCCAACATGTTGGTGGCTTCCCGAATGCTGTTAAATGGAATTGGGAATGGGGTGGCATGATTATATAGGGATATTGCATCTTGGGTAAGAATCAAGATGACTGATGGAAGGTTTTGTGAGGTGGGTGGTGAATGGGATGGAACCGTCGTGATGATGATAATGGTTTTGGGCATGAACTTTTAAGAGGATTCCTACGTATCCCTGTGGAATGGAATCAATGTCCACGTAGTTCATCTGATGACAACTTACCACCGATTGGGGTTCAACGGCTTGCTACTGGATAAGATTTCAATGGATTACCGTTGTAGTGACAACAACTTACTGTTGAATGAAGTGACAACGGATTACCGCTAAAAGAGGTCCATAGTTTAACATCGTGTGTGGGATGGGGGTGAACCGACGTGATAGAGGTCGGAGTGACTAGATTAGTGGGCATGAACCTCATGGAGGCTTCATACGTTACCTTCCTTGGAAAGGATCAAATACCAAGTAGTTCAGGTGAAAAAGGAGCTACTGAACCGACGCGAAGGGGTGTCGGGACAACTGGGTGTTGGGATTGAACCTCCGAGAGGATTCCTATGTACCTTAACTTAGCAAGGATCAAAGTCCTCATAGTTCGGATGACGGGTGTGGGGATTACATTCTATGATTCCCAGAGTGTCGGTGAACGGACATAGAGGAGGACTTGGGGTCCAATAGATGGACGGGGCCTTGAACCTCATGGAGGCTTCATACGTACCTTGCCTTGGAAAGGATCAAGGTCCTCGTAGATCAGAATGGGGTTTTTGAACCAGTGTGAAGGAGGACCTAGGGTCTAATGGTTGTTGGGATTGAACCTCATGGAGGCTTCCTATATACCCTGCCTTGGAAAGGATCAAAGTCATCATAGGTCGTAATGGGGTTGTTGAACAGACGTGAAAGTGGACCTGGGGTCCAATGGTTGTTGGGCTTGAACCTCGTGGAGGATTCCTACATACCATGCCCTGGAAAGGATCAAAGTCCTCGTAGTACGGAATGGGCTCAATGAACGGACATGAAGAAGGACCTGGAGTCTAATGGTTGTTGGTATTGAACCTCGTAGAGGCTTCCTATGTACCTTTCCTTAGAGCGGATCAAAGTCCTTGTAGTTTAGGTGGCGGGTGTGGGGCTTACACTCTAGGCTTCCCAGGGTGTCTTTCATGGTCGGTGCTCACTCAATTCCCACATGAGTCATGCTCGTTGTGAGAAACAAGAGATATTAGAGACCTGATGATCACTTCGTGAATGGTGTGTCCGTGGGAATTGAAGTGATGCTTACATGTGGTTAGCGGCCCAAATAATCGAGACTTACTCTAGGATGGAGTCCCAATGGCCACAAAACGCTGCTGGAGAGGGAATTTGGACCGAAGACAAAAAAAGCATCATTCTGTACCACACCATTCTCTAGCCCTTGGGACCGAACGTGATATGAGGAGTGGGGATGTTGCCACTTATGGGAAAGATAAGGGATTACACCAAGATGGTCACCCTTCCCCCATGGAAAAACACCACTCTCTTAAGGAGGATATCCACCCCTGTGTAGACCAGTGGGCATGGAGAATGTACAAGGTGGGGGTCCCCCATGTGCGAGGCACAGGGCGAAGTCACAGTTTAACCTTATGTGATGAGGACAAACGTGCTTAGCAGTTTAATGTCCTTCTGCTCGGACGAAGTGGGTTTTCTCCGCACCCCTAGGACTTACATAAATGGTACCCATTGCTCCTTGGTGTAAATAGGGGACAAGCAAAGTCGTGGTGACCGGGTGTCATGGAGAGAACCATCGAGGGGCCCATGTTATCATGTCTATGCGATGAAGTAATATTCATTAGTGTGCCTATGCGAAGAAGCATTCGTCGAAGCAACACAACGAGCAGTATCATCCAAGGGACATTAATTTCACATCGCGCAATCCTAGAGGGACGCATGGAAAAATGAATTTCCAAGAAGAGGGGTTCATAGGCAGGGGCCTTGTAAAGATCTGTTGTTCTGCGTGGTGGAGGGAACCTATGAAGAAGTGTGCTTCACGAAGTGGGGTTCCTTAGCCTAAGAATAGGAAAGAGGTGCATATGGGAGGTGCTTTGTGAAGTGTAAAGGCATTCGCGGATCACTGCCTCATGGAGGAAAGGTGTCTCGTGATGCAAGGTTTCGTGAAGCAATGTGATTCGTGAAGTACAGTGACCCTGCCTTAGCATGTGGATCATGTGTACATAAAGGGTGTTTCATGAAGCATAAATTCTTTGCTACATCCTAGGTCTCCTTGGGATCCCATTCCTTCATGAAGGACCTTAGGCTTTAGGAAAGGCATCCCTTTGGAATGAGGGGATCAAAACGAGACAAAGGGGAGGCACTTCACGGGGCATAAGTACCTCGAACAGCTCATGGTTCGTAGAGCAGATGGATGCTTTGCGATTCGAGAGATGGGAAGTCAACAAGACATATTGTCCATCATTTGGGATCTGGGGGAGTCTGGTATTTATAGGCAAGAGGTGCCGCTAAGCGGAGCTTACGTAGTGCGAAGAGGGACTAGGTAGCATTGTGGTGGGCTTGTGAACGTCAAGTGTGTTCGAAGAGCATCCCACCTCCTTGCTTCACGGCGGGGTCACGAATGTCAACTGTGTTCGTGGAACATCCCACCCCTTTACTTAGCAGTGGGATCATGAACGTCAAATGTGTTCATTGAGCATCCCGCCTCCTTGATTCACATCGGCCACGATGCTTGGTGGACTCCGCGAAATGGATTCGAGAGTCAGTCAATGGTGCCTTCATTTTTGCTTCTTCTTTGTCCTGAATTTTGGCGCCAGAAAATGATACCACTTATACTTGGAACCACGGAGAGATAAAGGGTCGATTTCTGAGGGTAATCGCCAAAATCATTAGTCGTTCCCGATGCGGACTCGCGAAGAGAGTACGCGAGGCGAATTGGAGATACACGGGCATAGCGCTCAGAGATGTTTTGTGTGAATTGGACATGCAACAAAGCTCCAAAGGCCGTCATATTTAAATAGGGGGGGGGGGGGTTTCAGTCTCTTTTGTCTGTTCCGTTACACACAAAAGTTTCCTTTTTCACCTTCGATTAGTGAAGCTCCACGTACTTCGCATGTGTTCTCTACGAATCGAGTGTTTGCGGTGCATAGTGAGTCCTCGACTGTACGTTTGTGCTCCGTGATCTGGCACTTGAACACCTCAGAAGCACTCTGTGAACAGTCTTCATGAAGAGTCTTCGTGAACGTGCTCTGCGAAGGAGCTTCGTGAACCATCCTGAAAATCGTCCAGGTTCCTGAACTGAATGGCCCCCCAAGAAGCTTCCCAGGAGGTCCTTGCAGATGCTGCCTGGAGGGATGATATGGCGAAATGTCTGGGACTAGGAGAGTTGGTCTGTAGCCACTTAGACCATAGTTCATTGGTGGAGCTTCTATCGGAGATCTAAAAGAACTACCTTTAGTGTAAGAGGTTTCCCTTGTATAGATTTGGGCTAAGGGATGACGTCATCATCCCTGAACCAAGTAAGGACGATCCAACTTACTAGTTCCGAAGCATACCGTGTCTTCCCCATGGGTTCGGGGTGGCCGATAGCCATTCCAAAGAGGACATCATGCCCATCATTGTCGCCTGCGTATACAATAATCTGAAAAACTTCAATGAGATGGAATTGCAGCCAGAGATGTCCCCTCCTCTATACCGAACTATCCTCAAGGCGGTGCTGGGGAACCTGAAGATGGGGTTGTCTGAGGAATGGGCCCTGCGCCAGGGCAGAAACTTCACAGATTATTAGGCCTGGGCCTACTGGGTAGGCACCTCGTGTGAGGAGTTCAGAGTGGAGATAAGGAGAGTGGGCTTGTATGATGTGGCCTTGGCTTCCCAGTTTCACATCTACCAACCGAATCAGCTAATGCCAGAGCTGTTGAGCCAGTGGTCCCGAGGGACCAATACCTTCCACCTGCTTCACGGGGAGGTCGGCATCATCTTATGGGAAGTGCATCAGATCTCGGGGGGTTTCGATACTGGGGGAGATGTACGAAAAATTCCTCCCTACTATTGGTTCATGGGAGGACCCAGAGAAGATGCCACGTCTAGAGATGGAATTGATAGAGCTCATGCCAGGGGAGGATAAAGGGGAGGTGAGGGATTCCCATTTCAAGCATTGGTTAGAAAAGTTTCTGAACTTCCCGGTAGATCGTTATTCCCCGGAAAGACCTAGAACATTCCCAAAGGGGGCCCGAAGTAAGGAACACTTGTATTGGAGGTTGTTGGAAAATAGCCAGTGGAAGACCTTGGGGTTCAGTGTCATCATTGACCAATAGCCAATAGTAAGGCTGGTGGCATTTGTCACGGCTCTTATCTGCGGTTGGATCCTGCTGGTGATGGATACCAACATGGGAGTGCAACCAAGTAATTTCATCATGGTGTCCGCATTGGCGACTAGAGGGCGAGTCAACCTAGGGATCCCGATGCTCTCCAAGTTATATATGATGTGGTGGCACATCAGTAAGGGGAAGAGGTCACAAAGGATATGCGGTCCGTTCCACCTCATGTATGGATGGATAGTGGCACAAATCAGGGGGATCTATGAGTATCTGAACCCCATCTCACCTCTAGGGTCAAACTTCTGCCCCTCGATTCTCAATGTTGTAGGGAGTTTTCCGGCCATGCTGACCATACCATCAGTATTAAATTTATTCTGGAAGGTAAAAGAGTTCAACTTTCATCCTTTCCTATTGCCGATGGGGGCCTTTCACGGATTATTGTCGGGGAGCAGAAGTGCACCGAGCCTACCTCCTGGCCTTTCGAGGTGGAGTCTTGGTGGCCAAGGTGGACCACGAGCGTCTCTACGACCCATACACCCCACACCGGTTTGCATGGAAATTTCGGTGCCAGTAGCGACTGACCCCATAGGTCTACCTGGAGGTGCGTCACGAGGAGCACCCATGTGTGATGAGGCATATGTGGCTCATGTTCATAGGGGAAGATGAGAAGATGCAGAATGAACTGCCTCCACCAACTGCCATCCTCATGTTGGTAAAGGAATATGCCCAGAGCTGGGTGGTGGAATACCCGGGGGAGTTGCTGAAGTGGACAACCATTCTATTCGGTGATAGTGAGCCTCCCCGACCTCGGGACTGAGGCCAGAAGGTGGCAAGGGAATCCCGCAGTGGTGGGGCTGCTGTAGCGGCGATGTCCACACCAGTCGAGGGGGAAGTAGTGGTAGTGGATCCGGCAGTGGCAGGATACTCGGTGGTCCCATGAGAATAGGGTCATCCTGAGGGCACGCCACCGAGAAGATTTCACGTGATTTCTACTCAAGCCTAGGGGGAACTACTATTCCATATTGACATGCCTATAAATGATGTCTTCTTGGATAAATAGGACATCTGGGAAGTCAACCATCAATTCCTCGGCCCATCTGAGTTATGGTAGCACCATAACCACTTTGGGATGAACTTACCGCAGATTAGCCCAATTAGAGCTGTTTTTGCAGTGTCCCAGGAAGAGGTGGAGCAATACATGGCCAAAATAGAAGACATTATCCACTCCAGGGGATCCCTGTGCATGATGATATACTGGGTTAGGGTGTTGTTGGATTATACGGTCCCTCCGCAAGTGTCATCCTCTAACCTGAGGGAGCACTTCCCTCTACCGGAAGAATCAGAACAATCCTTTTGGGGAGACGAGGCCGATAGAGGGAGTCCATTGGAGGAGGGTGATGTTGGCGATCAGTCCTCGGATGTCAAATATTCCTCGGAGGCCCTCGAGGTAAAATAACATGTTCCTTCCTCAGGGTCTGTTCTTAGGTTACTCTAGATTCCTTATCAGCAACTACACTATGCATGAGGACCTTGTGCATAGACCTCGTTCTCGCTCCTCAGTGGGTGCCGATGTGGGACCTTCATGATCCACACCTATGGCTGCATCAATTTCCATGTCTGTCGGGGCTAGGACACTTGAGGCAGCTCCCCCGGAGTCTCTAGACCTACCAACCATATACGGGGGGCCACGTCTTGGTGTCCTAACGACATCAGCCCATGAGAGAGGCCAGGGATTTGATCTCCATAAGTCTCCTCTATAGAATTTACGACTACCATCCCCTGACAATGTTAACTGACATTCACTTCCCCCTTTTTTTGTGTGTACAATCATTCAATTGGTTTGGGCCGCTGCAGAGAAGTTGGTTGGGTCTTATGGTAGTTCCCTTCTCAGAGGCATGCCAATGGTCATGACGGTGGACATCCAAACTGATCAAACTGCAGTGGTCACGATTACTGGGGGGGATGCCAGTGGGACTATCCCTGAGGTTATGGAGTTGGGAGCCAATGATGAGGATCAACCGGACAGTTCAGGCCCCACAATAACTGATCCAACGCCAGATGTGGACCCGACTGAGGTTTTTTTAAGGGAATTCCCTACATACGAGCCTGCCAACCGCACCAACTGGGAAAATATGTCCTCTAATGAGGAGGACAGAAAAATAGTCTACCACCGATCGTGGAAGTTTATCACACTCTTCATCAATGACACCCCAAGCACTATGGTTGGATGAGATGGACAGACATCGCTCACAACTGCGCGAACTGTGTGCTGGGGGAGTGGATGCCTAGCGTACTCACATGCTCGTTCGAGGTGTTATGGTGGAAATTATTCGGGACTATGACCATGGCATCAGTGTGGGATGGTAGCAGAGGAAGGCGGTAAACATCAAGAGGCACCAAGAGGCTGAAGATGAGGTCCAGCAGCTGCAGAATCAGGCGGATGAGCACTCGACCTCCCTCAAAGCACAATCTGAGCTAATATTGTGATTGAAGGTCCGACTAGAAAAAGTCAAAGAAAGCCTGAAGTAATCCTTTGAGGATTTGACCGCCATCTGAGCCGACATGAAGTGGGCCCAGATTGCGGCCAACGAATTGCTTCCTCTCGTTGCCAAGGAAGATCGAGAGCTGAACAGGTGGCTGTAACTCTTGGACGCCATCAGATGGAGGGTGGAAGATCTGTTACGCTCTTTTAACGAGGTCAACCTATCCATCGGGGGAGTCGACCCTCGGGTATAGTAATGATTACAAACCCTCAAACAAACATTCATTCTTTAATTTTTCTATGTCATAGAATGCATGATTCTTGTGGCTACATTGGTTTATTGCATCCTTGTGATGTTCGCGGCACGTCCAATGATCATTCCTTAAGCTCACATGGGTCGGGCCCGATGTGAGAAACAAGGGATGACCACCTTATCACCCCATCCAAACATAGGAGTAAAAACCATGATTTGGGCATCCGAGGGTTTGATCAACTGGTCCGAACTTCTGGGAGGAAATGGGAGTGACCTGACTGAAGAACGAAGCTCTCAGAACAGACGAATTACCTTTTTCCTAGTGTGCTCTTGTGAAAGAACGGGGTAACACCTAGGGTGTTGAAATCAATCCAAACATATGGGAATGGGATGTGTGAATCACGATACCCATGATTCATAACATTGTGGTGGTGGCATGACAACAAAGAATAACTATTGACTGCATTCAAAACACAGTATTATGATTTTATTATCCTGGAGTGGGGATAGAAAATGAGGGATGACCACTGAACATGTTTGAAACATGGGGCCTGACTCGGAATTTCATTCATTAGTCTTCCGGAACGTTGGCCCGTGACAATAGGTAGGCCATAGGCCGAGCATCCATACTATTAGGGGATTCACTTAGACATGAAAGAGGATGAGGTTCTGAATAAGGGGCATGCAAATCATGAAATGTGAAGTGATGGTTTGTTCAAATAGAATCCACCACTCAAAATTAGGCCACCTTCGTGGATGTACATTAGATGGGTGCATCAATTTAATCATGGGTCATTCCTTCTTTTAGATAGGACCCCTCTGGCGAGGGAACTGTCGCTTCCCAATGTCATCTTGGGGCATCTTGAACTTGTCTAGGGAAACGCTACAGTTACATGGTTTCCCACAAGGGATCAGGCCAGGGGTCCAGAGTTGAGGAGGAATATGATTTATGATTCCTGGGACTGGACCCTAGGTGAAATGCCCGGGTGTCTCTACGTATCCCATGAGGATGGGAATCAAGACGTACATAGTTTTAGTATCACAAATTAATTTCATGTGGGACGATGAAAATCCTGGATGTGATGGTGCACATCCTACCAAAACTACTAAGCCCACATTAGTCATTCTCAATGTGGGAAACAAGAAGTAGTGGTGGGAATTTCCTGACATAGGGAAGGAACATGTTATGGGGAATGAAATCTCGGTGAATTTCGGCCCAATGATGCTAACCCGTCAATGTAGTGCACCTTAATGCGTGAAGAAGTAAAGCTGAGTATGTCGGAATTCCACTTGAACATGAGGATGTTGACTTGCGTGAATCATGATGCTCGAAATCTGGATCACAATGATGGTGACATGATGATGGAGAAATAACTGTTGACCGTGTTCAAAACACAACATCCATTTCGTGTTAGTCGGGAATGGGGACAGAAAGAGGAGGGTCGACTGCTTACCATGTTCGAAACACGATACCTATTGCAAATGTCATTCTGGGTCTTTAGGGACATTGGCCCGAAATGGTAGGTGAGCCGAGGTGGTATAAGGACAGACCCTGAAGGGGGCCCCCTCAGATTTGGAAGAGGTTGAGAATCCAAATAGCGAGCTCACGAAGCTTGGACATGGAATTAGTGGAATGTCCCCATGAAAGTTCCACACTTCGGGCTCTTTGTCAAAACGCATCTGAATATGACAACGAGATTTATTTGATAGAGGGAGTCGAGTCCCTTCCCATAGGGAGATCATAGATTAGGGTCATAGAATTCGGACCACGGATGGTAGGAAACGCGGGAGACACATGGTGAGGTAATTATAAAACTCAATGTGAATGTGAACCTGGGTTCTGACCACCATGTGTTCCCTAGAGAGGTTTTAGGTCGAGGTACTGAAAACGAGAGTTAAACTGGGCCCAAGGCAAGGTGCCCAGACGTTCCTACATAACCCATGAGGATGGGGATCAAGATTCGCATAGTTCTAAGAGGTGGAACGGTAAGGTACTAGTGCTAGGGATCAAAGGGGTGTGCGTGTGTGACCCTCACACCAAAACAAGTACTATTTGATATATCTTGTTTTTCCTTTAATGTGAATGTTTTTTTGTGAAGAGAAAGGCCTAGGATAGAAAGTCCCGACATCACCACAAGAATCAAGTCATATGCAGGCATTAACAACTGGTATAGCACATTATCGATACCAGACATGGTGTCCCATTGAGTGAGGACATCACGATGTATTGCTTTTTTTTCACCATGTGTCCAGGATGATAATAACACAATTTTGGGTCATGGGATGGGACTAGGAGTGAATTTTAATGTCATGTGGCACAGACGTAGTAGAGACGATTCTAAGTGTGGAATGTGTACAATTCAATAAAACATACCTGATGTGAATGAGGACATTATATTATACCACACTATATGCAATTCCATGAATGGAACCTCAATCCAAGGAATCTAAATAGAGGTAAGAGGGTAAGGGGTAGGAGAAAATAGCTCCCAATTAAGCTGGACCCAAAAAACAAGAAGTCTGGGTGGTCATACGTGTCCCATAAGGTTGGGAATCATGTTATACATAGTTCTCACAAAGGGGAAATATTAAAAGACCTTAGTTTATGGTCGTAGAACTCGGACCATAGAGAAGTAGGACTATCCCAAGTAAAGGCGGAAATTATCCCAATCCTTAATCCTACTTGAGCTGAACTTGGTGCAGGAAACAAGGGAGGATAAAGTATTTTCAATACCTGAAATACATGTAAAGGGGGGGTCAGGTAAATCCCTGAACGATTGCCTAATCGCAGCCCCCTTTTTTTCTGACGTGTAGATGCACACTGAGGAATAGAACCAAGATTTTAGAAGTTATACCTAGACATGATGAGGTGGAGAAAGATGTGAATCATGTAACCGAAATTTTGGGCTTAATGGGGTTGTCGTGACGATGGAGGTTGACCATTGAATGTATTCGAAACACATCATCCATATCATGTTAGCATGAAATGGGGACAATCAAATGAGCATTAACCACTGACCATATTCTAAATGTGGGATTTGTATTGATTTGATGTCTGCGACCATCGAGGATGTTGTCCCATATTGGTAGGAGATCCCTTAAGCCTAGCATCAATGCCATTTGGGGGTCGCATTTGAAGTCAAATGTGATGCAAGCCCTAATGAGGGATAACATGAATCCTAAAAACGTTTGGAAGCATGTCTGAGTAGAGTCTGCCATTCCAGGAATTAAACCAGAGTACCCTTAGGCACATTGATGAATCACCGAAGAGGACCGAGGGGATCATCTTGGGAGTGGCCGATTTGAAAAGACGAGGATAGCACAAGAAGATGGATATCTCTCAGGGAACGAGGTACATGGTGTGGTTGTTACAAACCTGATGTGGATAAGTATATAATCTTGTACCAAAATATATATCCCTTTCATGGAAGAATATAGGAAGAGGGGCCAAGAAGGGGCTAGACCCGAAGACGAGATACTCGAGTTATCCTAGGTATCCCATAAGAATGTGAATCAAGCCATACGTAGTTCTAGAACTGCACATAGGGGTAGGATAAACTAATGAGGGGGTGTATAGTGTGGCGAGTAACCCGACATGAATGAGGACATAATCCAACACCACACCATACAACCCTAAATAAAAACTTGGTCCAGGGCCCCGAAAAGGCCAAGGGGATTGAGGCTGGGCCTCAGTCTGGAAGGCCTGATTAGTTCAAAGTTTAATGTCTTACAGTGAGGATGAGGTGATGATAAGGCATCTCACCCGGGGATGTGTATGACACGGTGTGTAACCCGACGTGAATGATGACATAATCCCATACCACATTGTACAATCCCTTAAGAGAGAACATGGGTCGGGGGCCCGAATAGGCCATGGGGCCTAAGGATGGTCCTCGGATGGGGATGCCATATGTCCTCTTATACTATTTCCACCTCATCACATCTCCTAAGCCCACGTGATATATGCTCGGTGTGGGAAATAAGGAGCTGGTCTTAGCTCCCCCCGTCACATGGGGCCTAATAGTTGAATTTCCCAAAGGGAGTTCATCACATGGAGATACAACATGGAATAATGAACCAATACAATAAATGTTTGGGAAATCTTGTGCTGGTTCTAACATCATAGGATATCTACTGTTCATGTTCAAAACACATCTTCCCTATAGTGAGGGTGTTGGACCAAAGTGGTAAGAGAGCCCTTAGGCCTAGCATCCATGCCATTCGGTGGCCCCTCTAGACAGGAAGGATGATTGAGTCCCAATCAAAGGAGTGGGTGAAGCATGGCTTTACCCATCTACGAAAGAGGTGGACGTCTCCAGGGAGCGGGATGTAGGGCCGGATCAAGATTAGATCAATGTGAATTGGGGAAAAAGTCTGCACCCCAACATATATCTTAAACCTAGGGGATGACTCTGGCATTTGGGCTGGGCCAACAGAAGAAATGTCCAGGCGTTCCTACATATCCCACAAGGATGGGAATCAAGCCATACGTAGTTCTTGAAGGCCATTCAGGTTAACATCATGCGGTGAGTACATGGGAGAAAAGAAGAACGGGGATCAGGCACATGGAACGACCGCTATAATCCTGGGAAGAGTGGGGCTAAGGAATCTTACACCATATCATGCCACGATCCTCTAAGAGAACCATTCCCAGGGTGGATAGTCAAAGAGAAGAGTTTGTGGGCTGGGCTCAAGATGAGGTGTCTGAGCGTTCTTACGTATCCCACGAGGATGGGAATCAAGTCATACGTAGTTCTCAAAATGTGGTTTAACATCAAGAAGGAAGATCTGCATTTTAAGTTCGTGTAGGACCGGACAGTTTAAGGTCAAGCGTGACCGGCGTGTAGTTTAGGTTCATGCGCGACAATCCAGTTTAAGGTCATGCAGGACCATTAGGCTCAACAAACATATTGCTTGAGGAACTTGGCATTTGTGGGAGGAGTTATATGCTCACCATTAATGGTCACCAGAGAGTATTCTCCATTGGGGTAAACCCTGTGGACTATGTAAGGTACTCCCCATGTGGGCTCCAACTTGGGAGGCTTCCTTCTCGGGATAATTGGTGCCCCGAGGGCCAATACCAAGTCACCTTGAGGAAAAGAGAGGAGGGAAACCTTCTTGTTGAAGGCTCTATGTATCTTATTCTAATGCTTTTCCATATTGTGCAGGGCATGGAGCCTATTCTCATTAAGTGCTTCCAATTCAGACAGACAAATTTCGGTTACCTTATCTGGCGCCAACTGGACATAGATCATTGTTCGTAACAAGGGTAGCTGAATCTCAATGTGCAGGACGACCTCTTCTCCATTCACCATGGAATATGGGGACACCTGGGTGGAATTATGAGTCGTCGTCCGATAGTTCCAATGGGCGTTGGAGAGCTTATTCGGCTAACTCTTCTTGTTCTGACTAAGCATTTTCTACAAAATGATAGAGAGGGGTTTGTTGAAAAACATGATCTGTCTATTCGCATATGAATGGTAGTGGGAGGTATGGTTCGAATGGATGTTGTACTTCATATAAAACTTCTTCAGCTCAACTGCTCAGAAGTTGGTGCCGTTATTGGTGAGGACGACGTGTGGGACCCCAAATCAATAGATGATGTTGGAGCTCAGAAAGTCAATGATAGAATGTGCCTTGACCTCCATGAGAAGAACTTCTTCTGCCCACTTGAAAATGAAATCTATGGAGGCTAGGATAAACATGGACTACCGAGCTATCACTGGTGGGTATGGTCCCATGACATCGAGTCCCCACACCGCAAAAGGCCAAGAGTACTTGGTGGAGTGGAGAGGTTCTGGCGGCCGATGCACAAAGTTAGCATAGATTTGGCATGCATGACATCTCTTGGTGAACTCATGGAAATCATGGATCATGGAGGTCTAGAAGTACCCCATTCTCCGGATCTTATGGGATTGCTTCGGGCCAGCCTGATGGGCACTGCAGGAACCAGCGTGAACCTCTTGCATGACACGAGAAATCTCAAATCCTTGGATGCAACAGAGCAGAACACCATCACACCCGCTCTTGTAGAGGATCTGGTCAAGACTGGGACCACTCTGGAGGGTAAACTGCAGTGTGCGACATCGGATTCGCTCACACTTGGCCCGATCAGCTGTGAGTCAACCATTTTGGAGATACTCGAAAAAGTGGATCTCTAGTCCGGAGTCACTTCAACCACTGTATCTAAAGAACCTAGGGGTCTTGATGTGGACGATCTAGTGATAAAATGGATTACTTGCACGCCATCGTTATCCTCTAGGGTGACGGGGGAAATTACTCTCTTGTGTGCCACTTGTATAATCAGATCTTCATGTTTGGGTTCTTCATGTTCTAGTCTCCGTCTCAAGGAGAATACAACTGAGGTAGTAGAGACTGTTTTTCGTCCCCTCATTGTTCTTATGGGTGAGATGGGCATCGAGATATTGTTCCAGGGTAGTAACGTACAATATCAGTAGTTTTTAAGAGACATGTGGAATCAAGACCAGAAGCTGGAGTAGATACTTCTTGATTTCCTCAAATTAGGTTTGGCACTCTTCGTCCCATTCGTAGGTAGAGCCTTTTTTCATGAGTCGGGAAAAGGGCTTACACTTGCTGGACAGATTAGCAATGAATTGCCGTATATAGGCTAAGTGGACTTGAAAACCTCGAAGCTCCCGAATATTGCTCGGGGGCGGCATCTGGATGATTACCTTGGTCTTATCGGGGACGATCTCAATGCCCTGGTACCTGACAACAAAGCCAAGAAACTTCCCAGAGGTGACCCCAAAGGCACACTTCAACGGGTTCATCTTTAAGTGGTTGGAATGGAGGAAGTCGAACACTTTCTAATGGTCTTTGAGATGGTCCTAGAGCTATCGGGACTTGACCACCAGATCGTTCACATAAAATTCCACCAATTTCCCAAGGATCGACTTCAATATGTTGTGCATGGCTCGTTGATAGGTGGCACCTGCTTTCTTTAGGCCAAAGGGCATAACTTGGTAATAGAAAGTACCTTAGGGAACCCTAAAAGCGGTGGAATATTCATCCTTGGGGGCCATCCGGATCTAATTATATCCAGAGAATACATCCATGAAGGATATGTCTTGGAACACAGCTGTAGCGTCGATCAACAATTCGTTCACTGGATGGGGAAAATCAACTTTCGGATAGTGATGGTTGAGATCTAGGAAGTCGATGCATACTCTGACTTGTCTATTCTTCTTCCTGACTGGAATAATGTTGGCTAGCAATATGGGGTACTGGACCTCCTTGACGAAGCTGGATTTGACGAGCATGTCAACTTCGGCCGCGACCATGGCACCGTGAAAATGGTGCATCTTTCTGGGAGGCTTCTTGAACCTGTGATGTTTTGTCGTGAGACCGAGGCGGTGGATGGCTGCCTGAGGATCTAGTCCTGGAATCTTGTTTTAACTTCAGGAAAACACGTCATGGTGATATTTAAAGAAGTCCACATACCACAGCTGCTCTGCAAGGGGCATGGAAACACTAATAAATGTGGGTCTTGGATCTGCCTCACTACCAAGGTTCACCTTTACCCATTCATTGATCATGGTGGAAATGCCTTCATCAAAGGTAGGGGGAGCATCCTCCAAATCCTCTTCTTCGCTTGTGTATGAGGGATTCCCAGTGGGTGAAGCTTCCTTTAGGTCAGAAGAACCAGACAGAAGGCTGGTACCACCCTGGATAGCAGTGTACAACATATCAAGAGATTCACGTGCCACTGAGACCATAGCGATGAAGGAATTTGATCAAATCCCATCTATTTTTCGGCCCAATGAGCCACACATGATGATATCAAATCAATTGTGGCATGTTCCCTTGAGACATTTAATCCAAGCCCGGTGAAACAGACACGTGTGACGTAATGTCATCACAATGTGGAAAAAATCACGATATTGTAGAGGGGTAGGAGGCTCCGGGATCACCTAAGACTAGTTTTCATAAGAGTATGAGGTGATTTTCCACCGTGTCTTGGACATGGGAATATGCCTTGGTATTGTACCATAGACAACAAATCCTTCCTCATGTCAGGGTTCGTGACCTCGAATCTATGGATCGAGAAGATGTAGGCATCATCCAGACCTGCCTAGGGGTCAATTGTGACCGTGGCGGGCTCAACCTCAATTTCTAGAATCTTCTTATCCTTGCTCTTGTAATATTCATCATCCATGTAACAGGCATCACAAGAGGTGAAAGGAGATGCATCACCTTAGATTACACCTACTCGACTATTTATGGAGTACTTGAGGCACTGGTGATATGATGAGGGGACCATAGCGAGCAGGTGGAGCCATGGTCTTCCCATAAATGCATTGTACACAGTGTCTTGGGAGACAACCATAAACTCGGTATTGGAAACTAGGCCACCAAACTAGGTCTTCAAATTGATCTTGCCGACTGGGATTTGCTCTATCCTATCTTATCCCTGGATTTTTAAATCGGAGGGTGTCTGGTCATCTGCAGATATCCTCAAATTCCACAGTGTCTGCATCTGGATAATTTTGATCCTGGAGCCGGTGTCAACGAGACGACGACGAACCTCCATGCCATTAAATTGGTTGGTGATGCAAAATGGGTCGAAATTCCCCTATATGGGAGAACCTTCATCTTCTCCAGAGAATGAAATGATGAGAATTCATTCGGCATTCTCAACTTTTTTTGCTTGAAAGGCTTCTATAGATACTACATACGTCTCAAAATGGAAGGGGCTTCTAAAAGCCTCAGCGAGGGCCTCACGCAAGTCTAACGACAGGTGAAATGATTCATGGATGGAATGCCTCACTGGGAAGCTGTTAATGTGCTTGAGGACATCATACTTCCACGGTAGGTGTGAACTTTTTCTTACAGGAGGCCGCTCTTTGATTGGAGACATGGCGGGCCCTGCCTGCTAGACCGGCAACATGCTGGTGCTGGGAATGTCCCGATGTTCAATGGTGGAAGCCTGAAGAGTAGCTACTGGATGAAGACCAGACAACTGAGATCAGCCCGTATTTGAGTGAGGTAGGTCGTGGGCTAGACGAGGTAGCTCTGCCTGATCCAGTAGCACAAATGGTGGTGGAGGTGGTCTTGAAGACACCAGATGAAGAGTCTACACATGATGAGCTCTACGCTGGGCCTGCTATCTGGTCTCAGTGGAAGGCATGGAATGGCTAGAGGTGCTACTGAAGCGCCTCGACAACTCATATGGTCATGGATTTGCAGATGTTTGTGTCAGCTAGGGATGTTGGTGTTGTTCGTCTGTCGCTCCCCCTTGTCAGAAGTCATATAGGGTTTTACCAACTCCACGGTATTAACCAAAGAGTACCCTTGACATTCACTTTAATATTCATCCACTACTGGGTGGATTCTGGGAGGGATCCCCATCTCAGGGGGCATGGAGTCATAAAGAGTGCGAGATGACGTTGGAATTGGCGAGGCGCGTTGCTTTTTTTCGTGCCACTGATGCTTACTCTTCTACGAAGAGGCCGACTGAGATGATGATGAAAAAGTCATGGCTGCAACTTTTGAAGGGTCTGGATGATTTAGGCATGACTGAATGATGCCATGGGAATGAGAAACTGTCTTAAGAGCCATCCATTCATCATACTTCTAGGACTCGTGGTTAGAAACCTTCTGCCATTAACCTTCGATGTCGCTACCACTGTCTGGCCTTATA
Organism: Viscum album; assembly: GCA_963277665.1. Classification (NCBI taxonomy): domain Eukaryota; kingdom Viridiplantae; phylum Streptophyta; class Magnoliopsida; order Santalales; family Viscaceae; genus Viscum; species Viscum album. The sequence continues at coordinate 136,497,591 of OY728141.1, forward strand.
AAGACATTTCCAATTTGTGTCGGGGCTGGACCTAGCCAGACTATGGTGTTATTGACCTGGTCTTGAATCCAGTCGTTGAACACATAACACTGCTTGAGGGTGTTCCCTAGAATTAGATGATATGGGCAGTAGTTGGGGAGATCAGTGAGATTATCCTCTTGTGACCTTCTGCACTCAGGCATGTGTACAATCCCCTTCTCTAGGGTGCTACAGAAGTAACTGGGGATAGGATTATCATTGGACGAGTAAGTCCAGTATCTTATTTTAGTAAATGGGGTCCTTAGAGCCTGGCCCTGACGAAGAGCTGGAGGGTCCTGTCGAGGAGGTGGGCCCTGATTGTCTCGCCTAAGTAGTGGTGGCGCATTCTGCGGAGGCACTTGTCGATTTTGAGGTAGATGCTACGGAGCCAGAGGGTGAACCTGAGGAGGAGGGCCTCTATGAGGCTGTGGTTTTGGTGATAGTAGTAGCAACTCTAGTTTCTCTGGGGATTCTATTTGGGCCACCGCAGCGGTCTTGGCTCTGGAAGCTCTTTTCATTGGAATTACAGGGGGCAATGGACATGCCTTGATAGCCTATTGTAGGGATTCCTCTAGGCACTAGGCCTTATTGTATATGTCTCGAAATCCTCCAATGTAGTTTTGGGTGATTAGAAAAGGAACTAGTTGCATCTTAACGTTCCCTACGCACATCATCAGTAATTTATCCCGAGTCAGTGGCATGTTAAGGGAGTATGTAATCCCCTTATAATGGGTGATAAATTCTGTGACTCGCTCATCAGGAATTTTCTTGCACTTGTAGAGGTCTAAGATTATTGTTTTTTGGGTGGTAGAGCTGAACTGGTAAAGCAATTTCATGAGAAGGTCCTCCCATCTGGTTACAAATACGACGAGGAGCTGGCTGTACCAGAATAATGCCATCCCCTCTAACATCTAAACAAAACAAAGGATCTTGGTGGCCTCCTACTGAACTGGAGTCCTAAAATGGGACCACACCTTGAGTTGAAGTGGGCCAGGTGCTGCAGTGTGTCCCCCATCCTGTCAAAGTTGGAGAAGGTGGGATTCCCGAAACCCGGAGGTGCCAACATATCATCCACCCATGCCGAGTATAGCTTGCCATCATTTGGGATTTCAACTGGTCACGTTTCCAATGCCTCAAGGTGGAAAATGAGTTCCAACATTTTATCATCTGGTCGAGGGTCCCTATCTTGACTAGGATCCCTAACCTAAAGTGCTTTGTCGGGTTCTTCAATGCGGTAACCAGGCCCATCGGCTGGTGGAGCGGCCTGTGAGGCAATTGGGGGTGCCCGACCTGGATTCCATGTATTTCCATGTCTTTCAGGAGGGTTGGGTGATGCATATCATGCCCTCTTTCTGTGAGCTCTGACTTCAGCTCTGTATATGGGAGAAACATGATCAGGGTTTCCTATGGGTGGCTCTTTGAGGAGAAGTCGTTCCTGCCCCTACTGTACTAGCACAGGATCGCCATAGTTGGGTCTCTGCTCTGCAGCGCATTCAAACAAGAGTTCATTGACCAACTTGTTCTACTCAGCATTTTTCTGGCACAACATAACCTTCTTGGGGTCCTACTCTATCTTCGATACTGAGGCGGATAGTTCGGAGTTCCTGACAGCTCTGATATTCTCTTTTCAGTTACTGGAATTCCTACTGAGTACCAACACCTCAGTGGGCCCTTGGAGAACTAATAGGTTCCTATGCTGACGAGTAATCCTCCTCGATGATTCCAACTATGTTGGAACATCCTTGTGGGGTAAGTCTCTATTGAGAAGCTCCAACTCATCCTCCTCATCCACTATATCGGCCATGTAGACTGTAACACTTCCTGGGGTCATGTCCTCGATATCGCATTGCGAGTCGGGCTACCACTGGATAAGACTGAAGACGAGGGCATCATACTTCCCTCATCCATGTATTTTCAAATGGGGGGAGCCTCCTTTTTAATTTTTCATAGTACCTTGATACTCTGAACACATTCCTACTAGAGAGCCTCACGACAGCCTGGTGACTCAGGGCGCCGGGCCATAGGGAGTGCAGCCAGATCGACTATATGGCACTGCTCACTGATGTCTTCAAAATGTGTTTGGATCATTGGATAAACCATGAGCTGATGACGAAGACTGAGATGTTTCTCCCAAAGGGTTTAGCGTAAACACTCAACTTCCTCCGGAGTTAGGGATTCCGGAATGCAGAAATTCTATGCTGCCACGGGTGAGAACTTCTCGTGGAAGTGGTACACTACAATAATGCTCCAGAAGCTCCTTGGCTCAAATTCAGGGTCTAGCTTTTTATTTCCTTACTCGCCATATGGGGGTGGATGAGAAACTGGCAGCGGTTTTGAGTCAGACCTCTTGGACAGTAGGCTGGCCTAGGGAGAGAATGGCGGGCGGGCTGACTGGTCGTCGATTCTCGGGCTCTCCTCCGAAGAGTGTAGCAACCTGGCCACTACGACATGATAAGAGGGGTTGACGGCATCCGTTGCTGGCTTAGGGGCCAGGGCTGCTAGTGATAGGCAACGATGCTACTCACCTGCCATTGGTCCCCAGAATAACTCTTCGTGATCTCTTATGGAGGTATAATGCACTTTCGGTGATGATGGTGGTGACTGCACGACCGTAACCTGTGGGGTCACTAGATCTTAATCCTCTTGTATATACCTATGGAGGGAGGTGGGAATCCTATAGACCTCACATTCTGGGAGCACTAGGATGATGTGCCTCATCCCTGCCCCGACCCTTGACTCGGATGAGTGAGCGGAGGGTTCCAGAGCTGAGTCGTACTCCTCATCACATTCTGAGAAGTGGACCTGTTTGATCTCTATCTAGGCCTTCCCAGGATTCTTCTTTTGGAAGCAACGGCCCGCCTTCCTACCCCTGGGTGGCTCCTCGAGATGGGGCTAATTTCTAACATGGGGTCCTTCGGCTGCACTGGTGATGGGAAGAGAGGGTTTCCACTCGAGAAAGCTGAGGTGCGAGGAGCACTGGGGAAAATGTCAAAGGGTTTGTGGGGAGGACCTCCATGGATAACACTGGAGTGGACAAAAACTCCGCCGGGACTAGCAAGATCATGAGGGGGACCTCCATGATTGGTGCGGGTGGAGCGAGGTTGGCCTTCACCCCTCTGGTTGCTGGGGTGAGGAGGACCTTCACTAGCTGCGGAGAGTACATAGGGAGGATCCCCATATTAGAGAGAGACCAGATGTGCAATTTCCCTACATCGACAGTCAGAAGCAGGAGGAGCGACTCCATATCCAGTGTAATGGGAATAAGAGAGGCTTACGCAATGAGTGTCACTAATGTGGGGAACACCTTCATTCGGACTGGGGGTTGCATAGGGAGGACCTCCATGCTGAGCCTCGAAGAGAGGAAGGACCACCCTTTCTATGGTATCGGTATGGGGATGACCTCCGTACGGGGTGACATCACTACGGGTTGGTTTGCGGCAACCACCGCTCGTGCCTACGACTAGGAGAGTCGACCCAACCTACCCGTGGGGTAGTTGGGGCCTCGATCCTGGTCGGGCGTAAAAGCACCCCTACTCCGTGTGTGTAGGTAACTGATGATATGCGTCGGCAGTGGCTCAGGACACAGTAGTCGTCGACGTTGATGCCCCTAGGAAGTAATCCTCTTAAGCTAATGCCCCACTCTAGCGTCGGGTCAGACGATCCGGGGCTGGTGGTGCAGGTGCATAGCATACCTGCTCCTCGTCCAGCAAGATTGGGCGGTGGTGCTGACATGGCCAGGTGGGATCCCTTGCTGGGAGCCCCTAGATTGAGACTCTGACCGGGCTGGGCCAGACATCTCCTACCTCATTAGCATAAGGCAATGAGTCGTAAAAGCGATCTAGGGAAAGGCTCTTGAAGCGGTTGTATGTCGGGGTGGGGAGAAATGTCTCCCTGTGCGACCCTCATGGGAGGCATTAACGGTGAGGCACAGACATCTCCAGATCCAGGTGCGCCGTATCCCAGGTTGGTATTATACCCTCCTCTTCATAACAATGCATGAGGTCGTTAATTACCCTTCGTTGGATAGCATCTGATGGGGATATGGGTCAAGGGAACCCCACGAACATGGACTTAGAGGTCGTTGAGGAAGTGATGAAGACACACAGAGTGGATGTTCTGGCGTTTCCCATTCCCCTGCATGAACGGGCAGGCGGTGATCACATTCCTAAAGCAGAAACCTGATTCCTAAAAAGTAGGGAGATGAAGTTGTCAGTGCTGAACGAAAAAGGAATCGATGACCAATGCCCCAACACCATCCCGTCTTCCGTGATCAGTAAGAGGGATCTGTGCTGACAACATCACAAAACAAGATGTACAACATTCTGCTACCCCAAATTTTGTTGAGTTTTATGCCAAGCCAATTATTTTCTTTGCGGGACCCAATGCCGGATAACTAGATCCGGTGACACGTCAAATCATTGATGTCTCCAGTGCTACTAATCTCCATATTGAGGAGAATAATTTCACATTGAGTTCACCATTTATATTTCCGAATCTTTCACAGGGGCATGTGCGGACGTCTCATTCGGGGACTAGGGATTCAGTTTTCATGGCCCCACATTCCCGCTTTCCAAAGGCTAGCGGAATCCTATCCTTATTCAGGGATGTCTACTCCTTGATCAAATTTGGATAATGGGATTTCAGTTATTCCTTCAATGGATTCCTCCTCGGAACTTGTCACCTTGTCTGGGACTCTCTTATAGACATAAGAAGTTGATCGTGAAACTCTTATGGGCACCATATATTCATGGACACCAGTTAATTACGCTGCTTATGTCAGGATATTCCAAGGAGTCTGGTCAGGGCAGCAACGTTCGGTTAGGGGAGTAGTCTAGTGGGACATAACTGGTGTGTCTGGACACTAGGGGATTGGAATTTCTATCTTTTTTCCCTTATTATAGTGATTCTCGAGGGCGCGGAAGCCCGAGGCATCCCACACTGATTGTGGGGAATAGTATGCCATGGGAATGTATCTGAGGTTTTCCTCTTCTTCCCATGGTTAACATGGGGTATGCCACAAGTTTAATTTTTGGTGGAGATGGATCGGGCCGATCATAACACTGACTAAAGTGGATCAGATGAAGGAATCCTCTGGAGGGAACGCTGATTTTGGGTCCAACATGTAAGTGTCTTCTCGAATGCTATTAAACAGAACAAGGAATGGGGTGGAATAATTCCACAGTGATGTGGTGGCCCAGGTAAGAATAAGGATGGCTGATGGATGGTTTTGTGAGGTATGTGGTGAATGGGATGGAACCGTCATGAGGATCACAATGGTTTTGGGCTATAACCTTGAGGAGGCTTAACACATATCCCTGTGGCAGGAAATCAAGGTCCATTTAGTTCATATTATGATGCATTACCTCTAATTAGGGTTCAACGGCATGCCGCTGGATGGGGTTTCAATGGCTTTCCGAGGTAGTTACAACGACTTACTGCTGAATGAAGTGACAACGGCGTATCACTGAATGAGGTCCACAGTTTAATGTTGTGCGTGGGATGGGGGTGAAACAATGTGAAGGAGGTTGAAGCAACCAAAGTGGTGGGCATGAAACTCGTGGAGGCTCCCTACATACCATGCCTTGGAAAGGATCAAAGAACGCGTAGTTCATGGGAAAAAGGGTCTATTGAACCAACACGAATGGGTGTCGGGAAAACTGGGTGTTGTCCGTGAACATTGAGGAGGCTTCCTACCTACCTTACCTTAGCAAGGATCAAGGTCCTCGTAGTTCGGATGGAGGGTGTGGGGAATACAGTCTAGGCTGCCTAGGGTGTCGATGAACCGACGTTGTAGTGGACCTGGGGTCCAATAGATAGAGGTGGACTTGAACCTCATGGAGGTGTTTTAGGTACCCTGCCTTGTCAAGGATCAAAGTCCTCGTAATTTGAAATGGGTTCAGTGAACCAACATGAAGGAGGACCTGGGGCCCAATGGTTGTTGGTCTTGAACCTCTTAGGGGCTTCCTACGTACCCTGCCTTGGCAAGGATCAAAGCCCCCATAGTTTGAAATGGGGTTGGTGAACTGACATGAAAGAGGACCTAGGGTCCAATGGTTGTTGGTCTTGACCTCGTGGAGGCTTCCTACGTACCCTACCTTGGCAAGGATCAAGGTCCACATAGTTCGGAATGGGGTCGGTGAACCGAGGTGAAGGAGGACCTGGGGTCCAATGGTTGTTGGGCTTGAACCTCGTGGAGGCTTCCTATGTAACTTTCCTTATCAAGGATAAAAGTCCTTGTAGTTCAGGTGTCGGGTGTGGGGCTTACACTCTAGGCTTCCTAGGGTGTTTTTCATTGTCGGTTCTCACTGTAGGCCCACATGAGTCATGCTTGGTGTGAGAAACTAGTGAGATCAGAGACCCGACGATCACGTCGCGAAAGGTGCATCTGTGGGAAGTGAAGTAGAGCATACACGTGGTTTGTGGCGCAAAGTTTCGGGAATTACACCAGTATGGACGCCCGATGGCGACAAAGGATAGAGGAAGTGGGACTTGGGACTGAAGAAAGTAGAAGCACTGTTTCCTACCACGCCCTTTCTCTAGACTTGGGTACCAAAGATGAAAGGAGGATTGGGGATGTTACCTCCTACGGGAAAGTTAGGGGCTTACACCGAAATGGTCACCCTTCCCCGCGGAAAAACACAAATCTCCTAAGGAGGATATCATCCCTAGTGGAGACCAGTGGGTGTAGATAATGTCCATGGTGGGGGTACCCCGCGTGCGACACACGAGGCGAGGTCACAGTTTTACATCATGTGATGTGGATGAAGGTGCTTGGCAGTTCAACGTCCTGCAGCTCGGACGATGTGGGTTTTCTCCGCACCCCTGGGAATTACATAACTGCTACCCACTACTCCTTGGTTCAAAGAGGGGATAGGGAAAGCCATGGTTAGGGGGTTTCATGGAGTGAACCATCAAGGGGACCACATTATCATGGCTATGCGATGAAGCAATATCAATTAGCGTGCTTATACGAAGAAGCATGAGGCAAAGAAACGCAACAGGCAGTATCATACAAGGGACTTTGAAGTCACATCGTGCAAACCTAGAGGGTATCACAGGAAAAGGAATTTCCAAGCATAGGGGTTCATAGGCAGGGTCCTTGTGAAGCTCTGTTGTTCTGTGTGGTGGAATTCACATGTGAAGGAGTATGCTTTATGAAGTGGGGTGTCGTAGCCTAAGAATAGGGAAGAGGTCCATATGGTAGGTACTTCATGAAGTGGAAAGGAATTCTTGGAGAACTACCTTGTGGAGTAAAGGTTCCTCGTTAAGCAAGGTGTCATGAATAAATGGATTCTCAAATTACAATGACCCTACCTTAGCATGTGGATCATGTGTACATGATGGGTGTTTCGAAAAGCATAAACGCTATGCGATGACCTGGGTCCCCTTGGGGATCCCATTCCTTCATGAAGGACATTAGGATTCATGAAAGGCATCCCTCTCGGAATAGGGGATCAAAATGAGACAAATGGGAGGCACTTCTTGGGGAAGAAGTACCTCGCACAGCTCATGGTTCGCAGAGCAGAAGGATGCTTTGTGATTCAGAGTCTGAGAAGTCGAAAGGTCAGATTGTCCGTCGTTTGGGATCAGGGGGAGACCAGTATTTATAGGTAAGAGTCACCGCGAAGCGTAGCTTACAAAGCATGAAGAGGGGCTAGGTTTCTTCATAGTGGTCTCACGAACGTCAAGTGCGTTCGCGGAGCATCCTGTCTCCTTGCTTCGTGGTGGGCTCGCAAACGTCAAATGCGTTCGCGGAGCAACCCACCTTATTGCTTCGTTGTGGCCATAATGCTGGGGGGGGGGACTCCACAAAATGTCTTCGAGAGGCAGTCAATGGTTCCTTCATTTTGGATTCTTCTCTGTCATGAATTTTGGCACCAACAATAAACATTGTATAATCATTTATATTAATAATGGTGGTTTTTTCGGTATTTGGTATATGAGTAAAAAATAAAGACATTGTAATTACAAGTTGTCCCTGTGATCAAGATTCCATTACATCCAGAATGATATTCATGATTTAAATATCATATATATCCTATATTTCCTGTATATATATGTATTTATAAAAGTGCATAACATTTGGAGAAAAGAAATGAAATGCACCTTTCATGGAGACGGTACGCCGTACGTACGCATGAACGCTACTTTCATTTCTATTTAGTATTTTAGTTGAATGAAAACATAATGAAACATAGTAATATTATAATTACATAATAATATCATATATAATTTCAATAACTACATCCTTTATACATCCCACGTATGGTATGAATGACTCATATCGCATTGAGGGGGCGCTAGTCCACACTTCTGCAAATGAAATTATCATGTTTACTCAAAATGGAAAACATAAAGGTATGCTATAATTTAAAAATACAGAAGCATAAAGAAAACATAAACATAATATATATACTATATAAATATAGTTACCTTATAATGGCCACCATAAGACGTGGTAGGATATAATTGAATAATCATCGTTCCGTGATGTGTTAGTTTTCCACACACAGAAACAGTATGTTATTTACCCATTAGATGGAGGTGTGTGTAAGTGTAGTTCAAATCCTTTTCATTAAATATCCTATTATATTGAGGATTCTGGTGTTGTTATAAAATAACTGAATGAATAAGAGATTAGGGGTTGTAGAAGTGAAATAAAAGAAAATAATTTAAGAGAAATTGTTACCTTTAATTCGGGTAACTCCATTTGGTTTGAACCAAAAGGACTTCTTGAAGTGTATCCTGCCAAAAGTAAGTCTTATAGGAGGAATAGAGGATTCTTGAGAGATTATTTTGGTAGTTTTTGGATGAGCCAAGTAACTTGATAGGTGTGTGGAAAGGGTTAGAAGTGATGTATTTTTATAATGGGGATGAGGGGTTCTTTAGGAAATCTAGAAAACCGGGTTTGGTTATTTATGAGAAAACAATAGTCAACACAATAAAAAATGGTGACATAGATTACTTCTTATTTATTTATTTGTTATTAATTTTTTGGGTTGGTTATATAGGAGATTCTGAGGTATGTGAATCTATCAGGGTGTTTATTGTTGAGATTAGTTGACCCATATACGGAGAAAAATCCAAATTACCTTGGATGGAACAATATGTTCTGTATTTTTCTTATTAATGCTGTTTTTATTTTTCTATTGTGTTACACACATGAATTATGGAATTTATTAATATTTTTTAACTTATATTATTCTTTTTCAATGTATGTAAAGGATAGAGTGTCTCATGAATCATTATAGGAACTTGAGGATTCATATGTCATGCATATTCCATGCCATATTTACTTTACAAAGTGTATTACATATAGCATCTGTAGTGTCATGACTGTTGTTTCTATTATTTGAAAAATGTTTCAAGTAGTAATAAGAATAATTGAATTAATTATAGTTTATCCCTTAACAAAAATATTTTTTTCTCTCATATATTGAGTGTGGTATAATAATTAACCAATTATCACATATTTGATACATGAGCCATCAGTTTCGTATATTGAAACATTAGTTTATTTTGATTACATGAATGATAATTGTAATTTTTAAATCATGTGCATCAATAAAATGCGGTTCTGTATTCATCAAATAAAATCATCTTATATGACCAATAAAATTTTATTACTGGATACAATGGTCTATATATATTTACATGAACTACAAATTATAAATTATAAATTGTATGAAATTGAAAATTTGGAATGGTACTTCATCAATCTGGAAAATTAAAGTAATATAATATTATTTTGAATTATATATATGATAAAATGAAATTTTCTTCCAAATGAGGATTAAAATTACAACCTAACAAGTTTTTCCCCTATATATTTTAATTGGAAAATATTATGTAGGAACCCATATAATAAAAAAAATTAAATTTATCCATTTCCATAACCTTATATCACGGGATGTTGGGTTTGTATCATTTGGGTAGTGATTCCTTATTCTTATCCTCAATTCATGGAAACTTACTTATGATACTTATTGTTTTCTGAGGTGTGTTATTAGATATTATAGATATATTCCTTTATAATAACCTCTTTTAGAATACTATAAAGGTGGAGATGACCATACTCTTGAAGTGGTGGGACCTAACCCACCAGTAGTGCCACATGAGATAGCTCCTATTACACCTCATGTTGTATCAGGACTATAAAAAAAAATAATGGTTAATTTTATTAGTGAAGTCAACATAGGGAGATCCATGAAGTAAACATAATATGTAAAAGTTTATAAGAGAGTTATAGTAATAGAACCCAACTACTTTCAATATGAAAGGAGTCCCTGAGGGTTCTGAATCATGTTAGAGGCTATATTATATATCATTTAGAATTTAGAGGATCCTCAATAATGGAGGGTCAATATCACCACTTCTAGATTCATGGATCTTCCATGAACTTTTGTTATGTGATAAACCATGTTAAATCAACATTGTTGTGTGGTTTGGTGAGATTTCTAAAATTGCTTCTATGATTACATATTTCCCTAGATGTAGATTGCCAATTGAGTTAGATATTTCCTGAACAAGGAGTAGGGAACTTTTTATGTTGTGGAAAATTCTTCTCATTTCACAGAGCTTAAGAACTTAGAGACTATATTTTCTGATGATGAGTTTTCCAAAGTAATTATTTTTTAGGATGGACATCAGTATTTTATCCAATCTAATGTAGATATCTTCTAAGTAACTTTTCATTCAACGATATTGAACCATCACAATATTGTTGATTCCATATTTTGATAAGATGAAGGTATGGGGAACAAGGGTTTAGCTATAATATAGGGTAGTGCATCTAGTGGTTGGAAGTTTTATATAGAAGGTTCTCGAAACAGTTGTGGTATCTAATGAATTTTCATTGTTAGTTTTGTTATGTTCACTCAGTGTGGGTGATAGGGATATGTAAATCCTTAGTTCAATTGAGATACTATGGATCTCCATTCCATTGAAATAAGGTCAATCTTCATAGATTATTCCAATCACATTAAATTGTTACCAGTGGTTGAGGATCCTCACGAGATCCACCATTGGTAGAAAGATCAGTACCACTACATCATATGGGTATTTTGAGTACCACCAACTATACAAGCTGAAAAGGTGGACATGGTCGAGGATACTAGACCTTGGATGTGTAGCATCACCAATGTTTACCTTCTTAGGGTGTTAAAGTTTACATAAGGGACATGGATCATGAGAGATATCTTCATTATATATTACACCTGAGGATTATGGTGCCAGAACATATACATTGAGAGGTAAAATCTTAGTAACCTCTTCATTGGCATTTTGATTATTTTATGGAGGTTCATAACAATATTCTATATTTGATTCAATTATGGAAAGGATTATTATTAGTGTATATTACTTCTATGGGGTAAAAAAATGGATACTCTATTGGTATTATGTTTAGAAACCGAACACATATGTAAGGAATTCCCTTTAAGATAGGTAGGTGTCATTTCCAATGGGACCAAACTATCCTTGAGGTGATGGTGTTTGGCATCATTCTTGAGACATATTTTTGGTTCATTATCATTCCAATGTGGAGTGCTATTTATAAATGGTATCATTTTCATCTCACGAGGGAGATATATATATATATATATATATCCATAAGGGAGAATGTAATGTCCATGTGAGTCCATCCATAATTGATAACCATGGGAGGTGTAGAGGATCAACATAGATTACGAGTATTTTATTGGATGGTCTAATAATACGACAATTTAATTTTCCTCCAGTTTTAGATCATATTAGGGACATCATCCCAAATGGTTTTTCTAGACTACCTCCAGGGATAAAATTAGTGTTATTAATTGATATAGTTAATGTATTATCACCATATCCATCGCGGTTAATAGGTTTTCTACTACTGATATCGAGGCGTTTAAGAGTCAGTTAAAGGACTTGGAATGTATGGATTTTATATGATGTAGTATTTCTCTTTGGTGTTCACAGGTTATTTTCATGAAGAAGCCATATGAGACCCTTTTAATTTTTTTGGATTAATATCATTTGAACTATCTTATAGTAATGTAATGGTATAAAACACCACTAGTTAATGATCTATTCAATAATCTTTGATGATCGAAGTATTTTATAATGTTCGATTTAATGTCGGGATACCATCATGTGTGAGTTTCACCTTTTTAAATGCCTCATATATCTTTACATAAAATATATGTCCTTTATGAGTATTTTTTATATCATTGATTCATAAAAATGAACATTATCATTTTTAGATTTGATGAATCATGTTTTCCACCCCTACCAAGATTCCTTTATGGTGTTTTATGCAGATGATATATTGGTATAATCTCACACAAGAAATGATCATTGAAATCAATTATATTTCATATTGGTTATACTAATATGGTACATGAATTATCATAAGCTAACCAAATTCCACTTTGGGATCAACACATTTGACTTTATGGGTCAAATAATATCTAATTCAAGATAACCTATGGACCCAAAGAAAGTCAGATCTTCATTTTCCTAGAAAAATCTTGATATATTTTTGAAAAATGGTGTTTCTCAGGGATAGATGGATATTATATTTTCTTCATTTAAATTTTCCCATGATACGAAAATCCAATTATAGGATTTGAAAATAAGGGTTAGAATTTTTTATGGTATGTTCATTATAAAGCTTCCTATCAATAGTAGAATGGATAACTTACTTTGGTATTGATCCTTACTCTACCAGAGAATAGAATAGAATATATGGTTTACAATGATGTGATATGTATTGGGATAATTTTTGTTTTGATGCATTATGATTTATTTGTGGCATATGGGTGGTGTTTGTTGGGGAATCATTAGAATAATTTCCAAAAAAAATTACATTGAGATAGTAGAAGTCGTTAACACATTGTAATATTGGTGACATTATCCTTGGAGAGAGCGGTTAGTGGTTAATAGTGACTACAAAATCCTCAAAAACATATTTACACAGTGGGAATTAAAACATAGGAAGTTATGGTTTGTGGAAAACCTATATTCCATTGATATTGTACTTTTCTATACACCTAAAATAGTAAATTTAGTGGATGATTCTTTGATCATGATGACTCATGAAAAAGAAGTGTATGAGGTTAGTATTGAGTGGTAGTATATGAATCTGTTTTATGATATACATATTCTAGTTCAAAATATTCATAGGAATACTTTTGTTATGGATTTAGTAGTTACTTCATCACTTCAAGAAATAGTGAAGATCAGAAATCTTTCTGATCCTAGGGGATTGGTCCTATAGGAGAATGTTTGTGGTGAGGATCCACCACCTATATGGGTTATTTATGACAATGATATCATATACATCCATAGATGAGTCTAGGAACCTGTATATGTGTTAGATAAGATGATGCAATATTCTTATTACTATTTTTTGATAGTACACCACAGTCCAATAAAAATGTACCTTGAATTATGTCGTCAATATTGGTAGCTCGGAATGAAAGAATAAGAATCAAGGTTTGATAAATTGTGTTCCACCTATCTTAATGTGAAGGAATAACACCGATCAATTATTGTAATTCAATAGTAATTCACCAATACATATTGTAATTGGGATAATGTCACCATGGACTTCATGATGGAATTTCCAAGATCACCTTGATGTAGTGACGATTTATGGGCGACCATCGACAGATTAATGAAGTTATTACCTTTTCTACATATCAAGGACACATTTTCAATAAATGATATTGGATGGATATATGATTAATATATTATACGAGTTCATGTAGTTCCATGGATGATTGATTCAGATAGAGATTCCCAATTCGATTCATGGTTCTATAAGGGACTGCAAAGTTCACTGGGTTTATAGGTATTTTTGTGTACTTCCTATCACCCCTAGACTTATGCGTAGTCTATACATAAAATTAAGTATTTGGAAGACATTATAAGCTCATGTATACTCTATTTTAAAGGTTAATTGAAAAAATAATACATCTAGAATATTTCCCCTATAATAAAACATTTAATGAAACTACACATATGTCTTTTTATGACTGCTTATACGGATGGTCATTCTAATACAAACTATTTTGGATAGTTTAGGGGATCTAGTTACACCCAAACCTTACACATTCAAGAATATTTAGGGTAGGTTTATATTATTCAAATGTGTATGGTTATGCATCAGTCTAGGAAGTATTCATATTCCATATTTCACTAATTGCCACTTTTGTTTGAGGTTAAGGGTTATTATTATTATTATTTTTACATAGGTAAGGGAACAGATGAATTGAGAGGCAAGGAGTGTTACTTCCTATATTAATCATAACTTTATACATTTTGGTGAGAGTAGGATAATTTTCTAATTATATATAAATTTCCTACAGATATTGGGATATGAAAAAGGTACATCGCGATTCCTAGTTTTCTCATTATCATACTAATCCGTCCTATATTATCTAGTAATAAGAGATCGTGTTAGAATTAATGATTCTTCTAAATATTATCATATTTAGATTATTCATCATGGAATAAAAGATCATTGAGGAATTATAGTCCCTTAATTTTGGGTTTTATAGTATCATGGACACAAATAGGCTGATACCAAAGTGATATTGGATAATAAATGTTCTTAGTGGGCAGAGCTTTTCATATATTATGTTTAATCATCTCCTTGAAATCACAGTGATGAGTTCTCTTATATGAGGGAGGATGTAACATCTATAATTTTCTATGAGGCATGGATTGATTATGATTGATTTCTTATTTTTAGTTTTATGTTAATGTAAATGGATAGTTATTACGCAGTGGTCTTAATGGTTTCTTGGGATTGTTCAGAGACTAGATCCCTAGTTTTTTGGAAAAAACTAATGTAGAAAAAGGTTAGATATTGGTTACTACTAACCAATCCACTCAAGAATGCAATATATGGAGAGTGTTTCATGGTATTAAAAACTATTTTCACCAATATTCCCACCCTTGAAAAAACTATATTCTAATTACAGAGATGGGACACATGGTTAGAGAATCATTTTTCTAACTATCCACCTAACATTGTGAGGGATGGTTCCTTTGGATAGTGTTGGTACATGGTTGGAATAACATTTGGACCACTATGCTAATTTTTCCCCCTTTAATGGATGGTATAATTACATTTTCTCATTATCTCATTATCTCTTGCCACCATAATTTTTTTTCTCTCCATGAATAGTTGTTCCCCCCTTGTTGAAGAGATCTTCATCCCCATCATGTTGTGAATTGATCACTCTCCATTGTACAATATTTTTTTCCTTGAACATATTTCAATTTTTGGCATATCGATAAGTTATTTCATCCATTATCATTCATTTTTATGTTATCATTACATCATCATTATTATTTCCATGCAAGATTATATTTCAAATTTTTAATTTATTTATATATTCATTTATTTTCTCTTGTTTTAGCCCAGATCATAGGCCAATATTGGATGAGTGTTCTTCTACTACTATAAGGTATAGGTTATATACCATTTACCTTTTCCATTGTTACAAGCATCTAAAACCACACATGTTTCCTTGTAACCATGAAATTTGTTAAATTATTTGTTGAAATATGACCTAAACCCCAGACGGTACAAGTTTAACTTATTATAGGCTGGAGCCTCTGAAATAATAACCCATTTGGGGGATTCCATATGTATAGATTCCATTTAATCCAATTATATGTGTTGTATTGACCTTTATAATACAATTTTTATAGGGTTTTATAAATGAATACTTTTACATATTATGGAAGGTACCACTCACATTTCCCCTTATCGTTTATGTGAAAAATTAATATAAATTAAGAGTTACAATATAAACCATTTTCATTAATAAATTTAAAGGGATTTTTTTTCAATTAAATAAAAATTAAAATAGTGGTTGATTGAAAAAATTATGGTGATATTTTATAAATTGTTTAAAATTTTTCTGGGTACTTTCAACATTAAGAGAGTCTTCAGAGTTGAGAAAATGATGGATTCTTGAGGGATTTCCTTGCACACTTAAAGGATGACACACAAATTCATTAAGCCAGATTCCAAGGGAGAAACCATCCATGGAATTTTGTATTTATCTTGTGAGTAAAATAATGCCTTGGTGTGGTACTGATGATTTATTTGGTTCATATAGGCAAATTAGAATGCCTTTGATTATATCCTTTGATTGTGGTTGATGTGATTATACATGTGATTATTTGGATCTTCAAATTGAGATCTATTCATATTTTTCCATGGATTTAATATTTAATTTATCTGAGGATTGTGTTATATATTTTATGCATAAGGAATTATAAGATTTTATACCTAGTATTACACTAATTCCCATTGGTATGGATTTGTGGTTATTTTTTGTGAGCTAGAATAGCCTTATAAGGCCACAAATTCTGTGGTTCCACCTTATTTACTCATTCATTATTACTATTACATGGTAATTATTATCATATTCTTATGATCTGAATTGTAATAGCTTACTTATTCAGATACATATATCAAAGGCCAAATTTAGTATGGTTAGCTTGGTTTCCCATGAGGAACATAATCCCGATGATGTTTTTGTTCAATTAATTTTTCTACTGGTTATAAATTTTTCCACACATTTCTATTTTTATACTCTTAAACAATGTTTGTTATATACACCATGGGTAGTGCCCTACTATATTATAATCCAACCTATTAAATATTTCAATTGGTACTTAAAAATACTTCATAGTATTAGGTCAGGGAGGGTAAATGGTATGGAATTTGATTTTTGATTCATATGATATGATGGTTTTGTGAGTAGAGTATTGGATGTAGGCTTGGGATGAATTATGTGATTATAATTTTGGAAATTATTTTTATTTTTTAGCTCATGTATTGGTGTTTACTTGATTTTAGTCTTTGTAATATATCACTACATCAATATAGTTTGTATATGACATTGATATTATGTATAACCATCAATTTATTTTGTCTGGATGATTTAATTCTTCTACTTCATATTGTGATTTATTCTTCCCCTATTATTTTAACTTTTTATTATTCTACTGTGCAACACTCTAACAGCGGGGTATAATTTCCCCAAAAAACACACCATATGAACTCACTACTTGTCAATAGAGTCTATCATAAAAAGTGGCGTGATTGAGGCCATATGGCCAACAGGATTTAGTTACTTATAGTTGAACTATGGTTATTTCATCAGAAGATCAAAATATTTATTTCATGATGTAGGATAATCAATGGATTATGATAATTATATATATATAAAACATAATCATTTAATGATTGAATATAATATTTTTCTGTATTTTATATAGATAATGATAAAAAACTAAAAAATGGTGAATTAATTCACATACATACAATGCATGTGATTAAAGGATGACATGGTGGTTTACTATTTCTTATATCTAATGATTATATGAGAATAAAATATTTATCATAAGGAATTATGGATATAAATAAGCCTATTTCTTCCAAGATGAAGATGTTAAGTGATGAATGTATAAAATTGTTCAATGTAATGGAGTATAATAAATTCATTTGAAACCTATTTTACTTGTAAACATAAAGGAATTACATTTTTTAACACAATTCAAGAAGAAAGGAATTATTGTTATCCACAAAAGGCCACATGATAACTATGAAAACTATATTTTTGTATATCAAAGACATGTTTGATCTCACAATATATTTTTATATTACATTATAAAATATGTAATTTAGATTTGTAGATATATATTTGGATGGTTTAATGGATGATAATTGGTCTATATTTGGATGTTCATTCTGTCTTTAAGGATTGTTTATCTCTTTTTAAATGAATATATAATTTTTTGAAACTATATAGAGGACTCACACATAACTGTAGAAAACTTCTCATCACTCTAAATGATGAATCAATATATTTATGGAATTTTCATGGAATTTTATTATAAAAATTTAATCAATTATGAAAACATGATTTATATTAGTCACATTCAATATTCAGTTCATCATTAATGGAAAACTCTAATAGAGATAAAATATAATTTTATCAAGGATAATATAGTGAAATGTATAGTGAGTTAGTGTTTTTATACTAATATATATATATTATTATGAATAAGAATTTCATGTAATGTTTTTTTGTATCATTAGTTTGATATTAGAGATAAATAGTATAAATTACTATATATATCATAGATAAGGGGACACAACTCTCTTATAATGTTTTTATGCCATGTTTTGAAATAAGGGGTCTATGAAAAGTTATTTTTTTTCTTCCATGAGATATTAAAATCATTTAAATATTCTATTTTTAATTGTGAAATAAGATATATTTCATTTCTTCCAAAGGGGGCCACTGACTGACTAAACATTATCATTTTTGTTGATTTTTTTAAATAGAAACTTTAAGAGATACATCACGGGGGCCTAAAATAATGGAGGTCTAAAGCGTCATTACAAAGGGTTCCACTCATAATCATATAGTTGGAGTAATTTTTAGAAATATTGATAAAGGGAGAGATATGTTTTTCACGAGGGTAATATTTTTGAAGAATGTTTATTGACGAGTAAAATAATCCTAATCTTGGGGTTTTTTTTATTTTGGGAGTTTTATAATATTGGACGAATATTCATAAAAATATTTTGTATAAAAATGGTAATTTGATATAGTATAATTTTCTTCCATCAAGGTAGGTACTTAATGAAGTGTTTCAGTGATGAAAATTTAATTTCATATATTTTTCTCAATAACATTGTTACTAATATAGAATTAATGTCCCTATTAACTTTAAAACATACTATACTATTTTATATATGTTATTGATTGATGAAATTTTACAGGTAAAAAGGTTTAATGAATAATTATAGTGTTTTATTATATATAATAGGGTAGATTCTTTAGAAAATATTAATGTTCCTTTTTATTTTTATTTTTTACAAGTATCTTTTAAAAATCAAATGATATAATTGAATATTAGAGATTAAAATAATACTAGATTTTTCAAGATTTCATAGAATCTTTTTTAAAGGTAAACATTATTTTATAAAACACATTGGATTATTTTATGAAAATTGTTGTATGGGGATGGGCATGGTGATGGTATTAGATACATAACATCATGGTAATCTGATATATTTTTTCTGAATTGATAATTTATACATGAATCCATAACATAAAAGTTTTACACTGTAGTTTTGTATGGATGTGTAAATGTTTAAAAAATCAGAATGGATTATTGGAAAAAAATTTATAGAATATGATAAGGATGAGAATTATTTTCTTTTACCTTGTGATTGATTTTATTCGACAATAATGTTATTTGGAATATTTTTTAATGTTCATTTAAGATGGAAAATCTAATGTATATGATGTCACACTATCATCATGTTTAACTAGTTTGTTTTAATTATTATTATTTTCATAACTAAATTGTAAATTCTTGGTATTAAAAATAGATAATGTTGAATCAATGATTAATTTCCTTTTGGAAAAAATATTTTATAGCACACCAAGAATGACATACATGGATATTACATCATATTAGATAAATATTCTATACATAACAAAATACATGCTCGAGCACCATAATAGTTTAGTGTAGTTTGGAATTTCGAAACAAATCTGCTATCATAGTGAAGGATCTCTAATATATCCCATAAAGATCTCCACCTCCAATTATTCTTCCTAAAAACCATTCTTTGTAACCTGTAGAAATGAAACATAATAAAGGGGTGAGATCAAATGCTCGGTAAGGGTAACTAAGGGATAAATGTATGTATAATAATGAGCCTAAAGGTATGAGAACATAATCATGAGAATAAAATATCATACCATGAAAATAAAATATTATAAACATGAATAAGGTAATAATGATTATAAGTTCATAAAAAATGAATCAGGATGAAATAAATAACATGTGTTATGAAATAATAACATTGAATTAAGACATATAATTATGGGAGACACATAAGTATATACTGATTTCAATTATAGCCAAATAATCACTACCAATAAAATCGTAGTTGTGTGTATTCACTCTTCATACCATCTTAATTGTCATTCTTCACTCACATGGCCATCTCAGTAGCATGGGTTCAATCCTCACACCATCATATTTGTCATGGTTCATTCTCATGGCCCTCTTAGTAGTCAACATTCACTCCCAAGACATTATTAGTTTATCTTGTGAGATAAAAATCTTTACCCAATGCATTGGTGGGAGATATAGGTACCACCCATATCATTATGAAATAAATCATACATGTGCCACAAAAACATAAAACATGTATCATAATCATAACCCAAAAAATAATATTTGAATCATAAACATGTAATCATATCATAACATGTTTAAACGATATAGGTTTCATAATCATTTCATCATAAAAATAACTAATGGAAAAAATAACGGTTTCTAAGAAAACATTCCATCAAAAAATAGACCATTCATAGAAATAATATGAATGATATTATTGAAAAATAACAAATTATTTCATCATATGTGGGGAAATATTTTTAAAGATCACTGAAAACATGAATTTTCATTAAAAATAACTTTTTAAAACATAAATAATTTTCAAACCACTTTTCTTTGAAACTAATTTTTAAAACATAAATCATTTAAAAACACATTTCTTTAAATATACATTGAAAACATATATAGTAATCATGAAAATCATTTTTAATGGTATTTGGGAAAATATATTTTCTTTGTTGAAATGGTTTTCTATACATAAAATGTCATGTAATTTAAAATGAAAAGTGTTTATTTGAAAATATCTTTGAAAACATGTAATGGAAGCTTAATGGGAATAATTTTTTATTAAAGGGTAAAAATATATTAATTCCATATTGGTGAAAATAAAACATTCTTCTCATACTTCTTTCAAAAATGCCAAAAAGAACTTCCTGTGGGAAAAAAAAGAAACATTCCTTCCAAAACACATAGTAAAAAGTCAAAAATGTGTAAAATTGACAATAAACAGAGATATGAGAATAATAAAAAAATTTATGGAAACATTTTTAGAAAACATGTACATGGATGATAAATATTACCCAATGGATACTTAAAATAAAACAATCCCAAATATGGAAGAGATTGTGAAATCACATTATAACCAATTGAATCATATTCCCCAGGTAAAATGAAAATTATAAGAATATGAAAATATCATAATATTCTTGATAATACTCTTAAAATACAATAATGGGTAGCACATACACAATATTGAAGAAACCACTAGTGTTTGAGGATTGTGTCTCATTGAAATAGAGGTGAGACAAGAATAATACCTTAAATTGTGTCTTGATTCTCTTCATAATCAAAAAATAGTCTTGTGTAATAAATATATGTTTGTTATACCTATTTTATAGATAAATATTATTATATCTAATACCATGTGTGGCTTGATTATGATATTTGATTACCTACTTTTTAAAAATCATATGTTAAGGATTCACATCGGGTAATATTCACTTTGTTCATTGTATGTGTCTAAATTTGTTATATCGTCGATACTTATTCTTGTATAATGGTTAAAATATGTAAATAATGATATAAATTTCATTTATATCGCATATATTTATATTATAATAATTTATGTCATAAATAAATACAAAAAGTAAAACACCATTAATGGAGGTGGTAAGTTGTATGTATGCATGAATATTGTTTCCGCTTTAATTTTCATATTAAAAGAAAGTATGCTAATGAAATATGTATATGTATTAATATATATAAATACCAAGTAAAGTATAATTATTATATCATATATATCATAAAATTTCACTAAACCCATCATTAATACATTCCATGTGGTGTGTGAACGAATCACTTCGTTTTGAGGGGGTTGTAATCCAAATAGCCTCAAACAATATATGATATTAACAGCAAATAGAAAGTAAAAAAGGTGTGTTTTTTAAAAATTCATACAAAAGAATAAAGACATAATAAATATTTTATATAACATATATAAATTTACTTTCTATCACAATTTCCACCATTATTGTAGATAATGAAAAAAATGAACAATCAATGTTTTGGGAGGCAGTAGTTCATTGTTCATAAAAACAATACGTTGGATGTCCAATAGATGAATGTCTATGTAAGTTTAGGTATAGCCATTAGAATAAAATTATTTATTATATTTAGGATACTGTTGTTACCAGAAAATAAATTAATAAAAAGATAGTAAGGGTGAATAAGGGAAATTATTAAATGATATTGAGAGAGGACATTAACTCTTAATCTGGTAACCCCTTCTGGATTATTCTAAAACAATTTCTCATGTTTATTTACGCCCAAATAAAAACTTCTAGGATGAATATAGGGATGGTATAAGAATAAATTATTAAGTATTGTCTGAGAAAAAAGGCTTTAGAGTTTCGAATTAAAGAGAAGGAGGGGTGCCTTTTATAAGAGGGAGGAGTGGCCCTTTTTTAAACTCAAAAAATATTATTTTATTATAAAATTAATCTGGATTTCAAATAGCACCAAGGTAATTTATTTCGAGACTACGATGAGTATGGGTCAAAATCCTCTCAAATAATTAATTTTATACATGTTTTGATCACAAAATTAACCTTATCTTCTATCATTAAAACTTATTTAAATAATTTAACTTTTTCCGTGACAACATGATTTCTACAATATAAGGTTAATATATTTACTATAAAATTCCAAAAACCCTAATTGTATCATTTATAAAATATTTTATACCATAAATATAAGTTTTCCTAGTAATATATTTTTATTATTGTTAAAACATTTAGAAAAATATTATTTATTTCATGTATCATTTATGTTAATTTTGACACTATTATATATATTTATCTTTAAAAATATCATAACTACATGATACCATATAAAAAACACATCCAATATGTCTCTAACATTTCTAAGTTATTAATATAAATTTTTATTCTCTTAATAATTTCAATTTATATTTATTTTAATATTTTTAATACCATGTATTTGACTACTCAATTAACTGAACAATTCTTGCATCATCATTATACAAGCCTTTAAAAAAGATCGGTCTACTCCAAAAATTATAAATAAATTATCATGATGATGAAAAATTCTTTATATTTCAAATTAATAATTATATAAAAATTTCTATTATGTATATCATTATTTTAAAATTTATTTAATTATTAAATTTTCAAATAATACATTTTTAACTATTTTTAAATAAAATATAATAAATGTCTTAATCCAAAAAAAATTGGTTTAATAAAATAATATTTTTGAAAAAAGGTTTATGTCATCAAAAGAAATTATCTAATGAAATTATAACATGTGTTACAATAATTTTGTTTTCTTATAATGTAATTTTTACCTTAAATTACACTATTTACCTTTAACTGTGGTAAATAAAATTTAAAAGTTACTATTCACCAAAAATTATTTTGATTCTATTAAAAAATATTTTCATACTGATTACAACCATTTATGTCTAGTTTTCCAAATCTAATTCATAGAAGTGGTAAAATTTTGTTTACTGCTAATCCCATAATGTGGTAAAAGGTAGTTAAAAGTGATGTTCAAAGGTTCAATAATTTAGTATTTATAATTCTATTATAAAACTGATTATAATTACCTAAGTTGTATTAATATATGTATTATTTATCCATTGTGACAATAAAACCAATTTAATGTAAAAATAATTTTTTAAATGAAAAATTCGGTTTTTAACAACTATTTAGTATTTTCACTATTCATCAAAAATTGAAATGTTTTAGAAAAAATACCTGAAATTCATCCTAAGATAATTTCATATTCTGTATTCCAAAATGATTTTTATTTTAACAAATTTAATTTCTATGAGTGTATAAAATTGATTTTATTTTTTTTTACAAAAGAACATAAAATGTAGTTCATTTAAAAAAATAGTAGTTTCAAAACACATAAAGTATTTACCAAAAATTACATTATTTATTATCGAAAAAATTATAAATAATATTAAAGAAGTATTTATTACTATTAATATTATAATTTTAATGAATAGTTTTTAACTATCTCATTTGAATATTTATAATAGTTATGTGTTGCATTCAGAAATTCTGTGTTTCATGTAACACAAGCCAAGTCGGTGTTGTGTGTAGTGAAAGCATACATGGTGTTGTATACAACATAATATAATCATAGTTAATTTCTATGATAAAAAATCTATAAAAAGTGTTGTGTGTTGTAAAAATATAAAAATATTAAA
Source organism: Viscum album (assembly GCA_963277665.1). Taxonomy (NCBI): domain Eukaryota; kingdom Viridiplantae; phylum Streptophyta; class Magnoliopsida; order Santalales; family Viscaceae; genus Viscum; species Viscum album. Next base: position 136,521,778 of record OY728141.1, read on the forward strand.
TTAAATAAAAAAATTAATTGACAAAATCTTTGGGTGTTACATTCTACCCCCCTTAAAATGAATTTTACACTCAAAATTCATAGAGGTTATAGAAATATAAAAACACACATCATAAAAAAAGACTGAAACCTTCTTTCAAAAAGGAATAGTTCTTTAATAATAGTTTCTCAATGTAAATCATGACTAGGTCTCTATGTATTAAAAAATGGGTGAAGATTTTGGCTTAGAGGAAAGGTATAAATAATTATTGATATTGATAAATATCATAGATCATAAAAAGTTGGATGAACTAGAGAATGCTAACAATCAGGAAATCATAATCTAAATGAGTCTGAAAGTGGTCATTAATATCATAAAAAATGATGATAATATGACACCCTCTTACATCACGAATCTTTTCTTAATTTTGAATAATATTCAAGAAAAGATATACTTACTTTATTTTAGCATAACTTCCCCCTTTTGTTTTCTAAGACCAATTTCAACTTTAACTCATATTCTATGAAATGAATTCATATTTTTCATTACTAAAGCATTATAATATCATAATATCTATAAATTTAATGATGGTTCATTCCATATCTCTTTATCACAACAAAAAGTTAGTAGAAGCTATCAAATATCCATTAATCCACCTATGGTGAGATAATACTTTAATATCACAATCTCATATAAATTTTAACATAAACATTCCATTAATGGATAAGCATTAAAAACCTTATAGAGGATAAAAATCCAAAACATTAAAAAGAAGTACACTAAACCCACTTAAATGTTTATTCTTATATATCAAAAGGAAGTTCTCAGTTGTCTCATTCCAAACATGTGAGTACCTTAATCATGTAATCTCATAAAACATGTTAATAACCTGAATTATAATACTTTCTTATTGAAAACATGAATGTTTTCTCATTCCAATTACTAATGGATTTATTCTTTAAATCCAATAAGTTTTAAAATTCATATTTAATAGAATATAACACATTGTCAATAATTATCTCCTTGGTAATTTTTACCTTCCAATGTAATTATTCATAAACCTCATATATTTTTCCAATGAAATTATATTAACATATAAAACTTATTAAGGGATAACTTCCTTTAATCAAAGTATCACTTTTTCATTAAATCACATCCCTAGTATATCGGGAACAAACAACATAAACTTTTAAATACTGAACGAAAAACATAAGTAGTTCATCCCTTTTATACTTTATCATTCATAATTTTTTTTAAAAAATTATAAGAACACTAATTACTTCATTCTTAATCCATTAATAAAGATACCTCATTCTTTTATATGACTCCTCTTTCATTTCACATTTTATATATAGTCTCTACATCATCCACAATTTAACCATTATTTGATCAACCTTGCAGAATTTCTTCAAGTGATTTCCTCTATGGATATCGAGTATAATAATGAAAATTTATTTCAAAATTAAAACAATTAACCTTCGATGATGAAATAAGGAGGAAAATATTCTCTTCCATTCCATTAACTGAACCCTTCATTTTTCTATTTCAGTCACTTGATTTGTGTCCTTTTCCAAATTTAAAACATCTTCGGGTTCCTCTAAGACATTAACTTAGGTGATTCATTCCATACTATTGATAGAAAGGAAATCAAATATTCTTTACTATGATGTAATTATTACCTAATATCTCAGGGAACTCCTTCTTTTTCTTCCTTAGTGAGTCTAAGGGTTTGTTACGGTTGACAATGTTGATCATGTTAATTGAAAAACAATTGCATGATAACAACATGTTTCACTTCCATGATCATCCCACTAAACCAATCATGAGAAAATATTCCATCAAATTCATAATTAATCTTTTTCCCTATAGTTTCCACCATTTACTATAATAATAAGAAAAGTGTGAGAATTAATTATCATAGTACAAAAATACATAGTCATCAAAATATTTACTTCAGGGATTTCTAAATCATGACACCTTCTATAATATAAAACACTCTAGGTTCATTATAGGTTATTCATAACCCACTTATATCTAAATCCTTCTAGATGTTTCATTAATAGTTTGTGAATTTATAAATTGTATCCCATAGGAGTGTCAAACCATGAGTGCAACAAGGACCATTGTCATGTACTAGATTACCCAGATTTAGGCTTAAAACATCTTATTTGAGATTTTACCCCTTGATACATCTGTGGTAGTTCCAAATCCACTTTTAGTATCAAGACATGGATTTATTTCATGGAAACCAATCACTCTACACTATACCCAAATTTTAGTGCATTTTCCTATGTGTTGAATCATCATTGTACTTATCATTAGAGACATTCCTAGACATATCCTTAGAAATATACCTTGGTATATCCCTAATGGTTTATCATCATAGTATCTAAATTTTGACTAAACCTTTCCTCTATTACCATCTATAGCAACCCAACTTGACATAAAAGGATATTACATAATTTTATAAGAATATTATTCACAATACGAAAATACATGACCAGGGACAATAATAGTTTAGAGTATTTGTAAACATGGAAACACGAGATTCTATCCTAGTGACAGATCTCCAACATATCCCCTAAATATCTCCACCTTTAGTAATTCTACCTAAAACTATTTCATCGAAATATGGATAATGAAAATATAAAAAAGGCGTGAGCTCAAATAATCAGTAACGGTACACAAGGGAGACATGTAAGCATATTCATAAGAATAAGGGTGTAAGAACATGATCATGAAAATAAATGATCATACCCATAAAATCAAGGAACATAAACATGAATCATTTCATATTTATTATAAGTTTAGAAAACCTAAATCCTAATAAAATAAAGAACATAATTCCTTGGGGCATTTTTTTCCTTCCTTTATTGTGTACTAAGAGGTTCCGGTTTAAACTGTTGACTTGACCCTCACTTTTGAGATACCTATTAGAGGAGACCCAATGACCACACACTCATGCCGACTGTGTGACTCAACCCTTGGAGGCGAGACTAACAGTTGGATCTCTTGGTAGTAGCGTCGAGGACTTACGATATCATCCGTGGTATGGATTAGTATCATCCATGCAGGGATTGACTGTATTAGGCAAAGAATGTGGTTCATCCTGGGGATGAGACCAGATTTCTCTTATCGGCAATGAAAAAATCTTAGCAGCTCTTGTAGGACCAAAGAAGGTCCAGGTCATCCATGAGCGGATGAGGACAGCTCAGAGTTTGACAAGAGTCTTTTGCTGATAGGAGGCGGAGAGCACTAGAGTTTGAGGATGGCGACCACGTTTTCCAAGGGGGCACACCTCGACGTGGATTACAAAGTTTTGGCCGGGGCGACAAGTTATCTCCGCAATTCATCGGACCCTTCTAGGACCTCAATAGGGTAGGCGAGGTGGTTTACCTCTTGACCCATCCACCTCAGTTGCACTAGGTGCACGACGACTTCCACGTATCTCAGCTGAGGAGATACATGCGTGAACCTCTTTTATTCCCCTATTTTGTGTTGTACCTATATGGGGACGTAAAGCCCTGAGGTGGGAGTAATGTAAAGATTTGTAAATTTCAAGATAAATGTTTTCGTAATTTTTTTTGGAATTCTACAAGTATACAGTTTCTGACAACGCCTGATTCCGTGTCCCGGTGTGCCCGGAATCAATTTCTGAAGTTTAGCTTGGGTACATTCAGTAAACGAACAAGAGGGGTTTTTCTAACTTTTTAACCGGTGCTCGGAATCGAAATCTGAGGGCACCGTTGAGACCGCAACACCGGTATTTGCTTAAGAAGACCGTTTTGTTGTTGTGATTTCTCGAGATGAGATGTTATAAATGTGAGGAAAAAAAAATATTTGTTTATAATTATATTTTTATTACACCACTAGTGGTTTATGAGTTATTGGAAAGGAAGTTGCGAGGAAGTGGGGTGGGGCCCACATGAGCCCCCACCTCCTTAAATTTCCTAACACACCATTAAACACCCTCTCCCTCTTTAATACATGTCAACCCCTCCAGTTTATGAGGAAACTTCCTCCCTCTCTTTAATTAAATGCCAACGTGTTAAATTAATGAGGATCCTTCCTCTCTTTTAAATGTTCCACCATAGTGGATTAATTGAGTGGGGCCCTATGTCATAAATCCCCCATTTATGACTTGCGTGCCAATGAAGAACCTACCACTCCTATTTAAAGGAGGCCAGGGGGATGAGTTCTGGACAACTTTTTCATGCGGCAGAACACTAGCTGTGAAGCACGACGCCCAAAACTTGGAGAGGTTTCTTCTTCCTCCAACGAAGAACAAAGAACGCCGACGCCACCCTCAGCTTCATCCTTCCCGACATTGACGGAACCACGACCGTCTAACGCGATGCCATCTACCGCGACATCGAAGAATGCCTTCTTCAAGGTAGAGGATTAATTTGTGAATATTAATAAACCCATGTTTATTTCTTTCTAAATGAAATAGTGAGAATCAACACAATATTATATTGATTCGCGAAAGAATAAGTTTGGGGGTTGGGAATATTTGATTGCGGGGAAAAAGGTAGGGGTTGGGCTTTGTTCGTGAATATTCTTAGCATTCTTCATTAAATATTTGGGCCGCCTATAATAAATTTAACAGAAGGAGTTCGGACCGCCGAACATGGTCGATCCCCCTCCCCCTTTGTTGTTGAATTCATTGCCGCTCAAACAAAGGTGGCGCGGTGCAACGACACTATGTGGAAACAAGGTGGGATGTGACGAAGAAGTGGGGCGCCATCGCTCGGCGCCGGAAATCCATGGAGGGCGACGGTCAGGGTTGGGCCGCGGTGGAGGGGCGCGGTGTCGTCGCGCCACACCGGTCGGACCATGGTCGCGGCCTTTGGCCGCGGCGGAGCAGGGAGCGGTGGCCGGAACCACCGGCCGCCGGCATATGGAGGGTGGGACCAACCGGTCCCACATGGTACACTGGTCGGCGGTTACAGCCAGCCAGATTCGGAAAACTGGGGGTTTGAACCCCTGGTCAACGAAGCAGGGCGGACCCCCCCCCCCCCCCCCCCCCCCGCGCGGATCCGTCGTCTGGTTCGAAGGGGGTGGCGGTTCCCCCTCCACCCTTCCGCGCTCGTGCGGCATGCGGTGCCCTCGTTGGGCCGACCGGCCGCGCCGGCGGGGCCGGAAAGCACCGGCCAGGCCGGGCTGATCCCTGATGGGCCGGACCCGAACCCGGGTCGGGTCGACCTGGTTCGGTCCGACCCAGGGGGTCTTGGGTCGGGTTGGTCCAGGCCCAAACCCCCTAAAAACGGGCAGATTCGTTTAAAAGCACGTAACTTGGGCTGCAGACCTACGAACGATGCAACATTAGTTGTGACATGATCCTTGGATCGATATGGCCATTTTGGTTTATTACACTAAAGGTTTCAGAGAACTTTGGGTATGGCCGGGTTGGTTCGAACACAAACCCAACTTGGCCCTCGGAGAAGAAACGCTTATAACTTGAGCTTCGGACATCCGATTGACGTACCGTCGACTTTTTTGGTTTCCTCTTAGTGATAAGGTCATTTTGGATTACTAAGATTGAGTATTGGACGCAGTTGGAGCACGGTCGGGTTGGTTTTGACTTAAAAACCAACCAGACCCCTGGAACGAAAAAGCCAATAACTCTCAGACCGGGCGTCCGATTGACGTGTCGTCAGTCACGTTGAGTTCCTTTTGAGGTGACGTAACATTGCGATACATCAAATATGGTCTACGTTATAGTTGATTTATCGACCTCTTGGCCCATTGAGTAGACCCTCTCGAAATGAGCAAGCTGTGTACGGAAACACTAGAGCTGGCTGAGACATGATGACTACTGATCGATCGACTCGGAGTGTTTCAGATAGCCCAGTGGGGAGTTCTTGGTTGTAGCGGCAGAACCACGGTGGAGGAGCGCTTGGTTGTAGTGGCAGACCCGCGGTACTCAATAGAAGGAGTACCTCTGTAGGCTATGAGGGGGAGCGCTTGGTTGTAGCGGTAGACCCATGGTGGGAAGCACTTGGTTGTAGCAACATGACCACAGTACTCGACAGGTGGAGTACTACAGTAGTCCCAGGTTAGTGGGAAGCGCTTGTTTATAGAGGCAGGCCCACTGTACTGGATAGAGGAGGAGTTCCCCAGCAACTATGGGTTTGACATCATAAATAAAATCCTAGTTTGAGCTGAGTCTTGACTTTCAATCATTATCCTCGACGTGATTGATTTGATGTCCTGTGTGGATTGGATTATGCTTTCCTGTATGGATTGGGTTGTACTTTCCTGTGTGGATTATGTTTACCTTCCTGAGTGGTCTGGATTGTAATTTAGCTCGTGAGTTTAAGCTGAACTAGATTTGGTGACTTAGGTATATGTATTGTCTTATACCTAAGTAGTGTTAGATGATACCTCGTGATTGTATCTTTTCTTTGTGGTTTATCCTTTGTGGATTTAGGGAGACCATCGGGGGTCTCGGGATCCCTACTGAGTATCGTATACTCACTCCTGCATGGGCATCGCATGCACTACATTGTGTTGGTTGCAGACGACAGACATCACTGATCGTGGTTGAGGCTTGTAGAGCTGGATGGTTCCCAGAGGAGGATCTCACGATGAGTCGGTGCCCGGAGGTGGATTCACGATGAGTCGGTACCCGGAGGAGACGGACAGACGTGGAGTGCTAATGAGGATATATGTACATACCCTTCAGGTAGGAAACTAGAGGATGATCTAAGAGTGGCTTTTCACCTTTCAGCTGTTGTTCTTTGAGTTGTACTTTACTTTCAGTTGTACCTCTACTTTTCAGTTGAGTTTGTATTCTGGCCAATATACCTCTTAGCACTTTATTTTTTTACTTAGTGTTGCTTCCACTTTTACTCTGTGGTGTTTGTTACTTTTATAAAGGCAATGACTTCCCTTTTTATCAGGATTTACTCCTTAGGTGCTAGTCGCCAGCCTCTGGCCTATGGAAGGCGGGCTTGGGGTAGTCACGGCACGGGCCCCGAGGATGGGTCATGACATCATAAATCCATCCTATAGAGCCCTTTTGATCAAATCCAAAGGAAGAACCCGAAGAAGAGATAAATATTTCATCACCTCTTTCAAGTTCATTCATTATTACACTTCCTCTTTCTTTGTGGTTTCCATTATAAAATAATAACCCCAGTATCATCTATATACTGTGTAACGCCCCGACCCCAGCTACCCAGAGCCGGTGCGTTACTTCATAACATTGGCATGATCACAAAAGATCAAGTCTCGAAAGACCGATTAGTTTAGTAGCCTTGGAAACACTAGATACATTCATAAATCTTACATTACATCATAAAGTGAAAAACGAATAACAAAGTCTTCATAGTCCACACTCATATCCTCTTCTGACTATCCCTGCAGGTCATTCATAAAATACTTCTTCACATCCTGGAAAATATTAAAACATTGAAAGGGGTGAGCTCAGATGCTCAGTAAGGATAACAATATAACGGAAGCTTTCATAAATAAACATTAACATTTAAGGCAATGTATAACTAAAACAAAAGCCTTTTAAACATGAACTTCAACATAATATGGAAAAAGTAAAATGAGATAATGCCATTCACTTCTTCACATGGATATTCTACTGGTCGAATAATCTCATGCAATATCAATAACCACTTTCATAATGATGGAATTCATAATGCCAGACTATCATAACCACATAGTCAAGGCCTCGTGCCAAGACCACAAATAAGATTTTGTCAAGGCCTTGTGCCAAGACACTAGTTTGTCTCATGAGACCTGCCGATGCATCGAGGAGCTATAGCGGGCTCCACCCGTCACTTATTAAGTTCAATACATTCCTCATATGAATAGGTTTAAACATATCATAAACCATAACATAATCGTATCACATAAAACATGCATAAAGGAAACATAACATTTCCACATTTCAATCACAAGATATCAATACAATACATTGATATAAGAAAAACGCTTTCAAAACCATTTTCAATACCAAAATAAAAGAAAGTTAAAACTTTGTATTTATTTTTCATTAAAAAACATGATGGCTTGTAGAGGAAGCCAAAACTCAAATAATGGTCACGGCGGCAGAGAAGTCGTTGTCGCCGCATAAGTACGGAAAGAAAAACATTCCCTTTTGTCGTTTAGCAAAACGCTTCGTATAAAAAATATTCCTTTTGAATAAACGTAAAAGTCAAAGGGGTTTATACACCGTATAAAAGAAAGTTGTGTATAAAACCAAATATGCCTCAATGAAAGGGGATTGAGATGAAGTCCTTAAAAGATCATTTTTAAAATAAAATAGATTTATTATGTGTATTCACTATAGGTACACATAAATAAAGTAAAAATACAAAATAGGACATAATAATAGCATGACATAATTTGAAAGTAGGAGATTAACCCAAAGAATGGAAGTTGGGTTAAGAAATTCCCTTACCTTGTGTCCGACTTGACTCAACCGTTCTTTAACCTCCTGAATAATAAACTAGAGTTAATATCTACCTTATTAAGAACCATTTTAAATTTCATTATTCTTTTTATATCACTTATTACAATGTTATGAACATTATGTAATTATTTAAGTTAATAAAGGTCGTTTTGTCGATCTTTGGTAACTTGAGTCAACAATAAACTTCTTATAATTACAAGTTGTTCATGTGGTAGAATATCCATTATATCCAGAATTATATTCATGATTTAGATGTCATATATATCTTATATATCCATTATATACATTCATTTATAATATTACGTAACGTTTAGAGGTAAGAAATGAAATGCACCGTTCATGGAGACGGTAAGCCGTACGTACGCATGAACGCTACTTTCATTTCAATTTCATATTTAATGGAACTAAATCATAATGATATAAATGTATAATATAATTCCAGTATATTATAGTGTATAATACCATTTTCTTCATCCTTTATACATCCCACATATGGCATTAACGATTCAAATCACTTGAGGGGGCGGTAGTCCGCACTTCCTAAAATGAAATTATCGCGTTTTACCCATAATGGAAATCATAAAGTATGCCAAAAATGAGAAATACAGAAGCATAAGTAAAACATAAACATATTATATATCATATATAAAAATAGTTACATCTTAATGGCCACCTTTGAAGGTGTTATATGAGTGTTGAACAATCATCGTTTCGTGAGGCAGAAATTCGCCATCCACAGAAACCGTATGTTCTTTAACCATTAAATGTAGGTGTGTGTAAGTGTAGCTCGAATACTTATTATAAAAACATCCTAGTATATTTAGGATACTGGTTTTGTTACAAAAGAAATGAATAAAAAGAGTTTAGGGGGTTGGAGAAGCAAAATAAAACAAAACAACATTAGAGAAGACATTACCTCAAAATCGGGTAACTCTTTTTGATTTGAGCCAAAGGCTTCCTTGGGAAGAGTTCTGCCCAAAGTGAGGCTTCTAGGAGTAAGGTAGGGAAGTGGAGAGAGTATTTTGGCAGAGGTTGGCCGAGCCAAATGGCTTGAAAGTTTAAATGAGGTGGGAGAGGTGGGGGCCTTTTATAAGTGGAGAGGAGGGGCACTTTTGGAAAGATTGAAATGTTACATTATTTCACAATGCTTTTCGGATTATAAAGGTCCCACACTTATATAATTCGAGGATAAGGTGATAAGGTTTCGAAATCTCCTCACCCAATAGGCTTTGGACAAGTGTAAGCCTTGGAGTTTGCATTATCTTCTCATTTTATTTAAATCGTTAAATAACGAGGTCATCGCTGCATCATAATGATGTCATAAATAATTTAATTTATTTAATGTCTAAAAATTATAAAAAAAATACTATGATGTAGGAAATATTTTTAGATTTCTAATGAATATTTATAGTCAAAATTTGGACTTGTGTAACCCCACTTAAAAATTGTTTTAGTAAAATAACTCATGTTTGTGTCAATTTAATTTTAACATTAAATAAATATATATTAATGTCATTTTCCAACTAAAGTGGCTCCATGGGGTCCCCAAGTTGACCCATGGGTTGTCTTGGTCGGCCATGACTCATCCAATAGGAGTAGGACAAGTGTCATGCTCATCTCATATTATTAAAACATTATTTTTACCTTAAACTACACTAATTACCTCTAATCGCGATTAAGAACTTAAAAGTTACTATTCACCAAAAAATTATTTTAATCTCATTGAACCAAATTTTAGTTCTTAATGACAACCATGTATGTCGGATTTTTGAAAATCAAATCACAGAAGTGGTAATATTTCATTTAAACGAAAAATCAGTTATTTAACTACCACTTAGTGGTTTCACTATTCATCAAAAATTGAAGTTTTTCAGAACAAGGCCAAAATTTCACCCTAAGCTATAATTGATATTCCGAATTCAAAAATGATGTCTATTTTACAAAATTACAAACATATAAGTTGCATTAATTAATTTTATAATTAATTCCCACTGTTTCAACAAATAGCGCGTTTTTAAAAAACAATTTATATCAAAAGATTGACAATTGTTTATGTCCAATTTCAATGTTAAATTAATTCTAATGACCACCATTGGATAAAATAGTAAAAATATATTCTAATTATACTTTAAAACCACTAAATAGTATAATTTATCACTATAAATTATTTTTATTAAAAAAGTTGTTTTTAAGTAATTTTCACTATTCATAAAAAATTAGAAGTTCTCAGAAAAATACCAAAAATTAAACGTAGGCTAATTTCGATATTACGAATACAAAAATGAAGTCCATTTTGAAATATAAAATTTCTATAATTTTAAAAAGTGGTTATTACTATTCATAACGGCTACTTTGATTAGTCGCGGTGTTTTAGAACTCGAAGTTGCGTACAATGCAAGCTATTGCATTATTGAATGAGAAGCGTATCGTGGAAGCTCGGGGTGTTACATTCTCCCCTCCTTCAATAAATTGCGTCCTCGCAATTTGAAATTTTACTTTGAAAATAAAAGGTTGAAAAGAGAAATTACCTATGAGGAAAACCCACATCGGAAATAAGATTAATAAAATTTAGCCTTAATAAGAGGGAAAGGGAAATGAAAAAGTCACCACCCAATTATGATCTCGATTAGGAGAACATTGGTGGAAATTAGAGACATATAATTAGAGGAAAAACGTAAATATTTGTAGGGAGTGATTGAGGTCATCAATCACAATCAACTGTCAAATTGAGGGCCTCAAAGCCTTCAATCTATGTTGATTTAAAATATCATCAGTTCAACAAGACATAAGGTATTAGGATAACACATTTTTTGTTTTAATATACCTTTACTAAAGTTTAAGAATTAATTTATTCATTGAATAAGAGATAGGTATATATATATTTATTCTTGACAATTAGAGTTTCAACCTTCAACTCATCTTTCACTCAAAAAGATAATAGAACTCAAAAATATTATACTTATCCTAATTGTATAAGGTTACAAATGTTAACACATACCATTTAGATTAGTAAAATTATTTTGTAATAACCAGGGACTTCCTGTAGGCTAGTGGTAGGAAATAAAGGTCTGTCGCACTATGGTTGTGGGTTCGATTCCTGCAGCTTTGTCCGACGTGACAGGTTATGCCCCACCCTGCAGGTTGTCCTTTTCCTAAAACTATAGTATTATAATATTCCAAAAATAATCTTGAGAAATGCTTTAACCTTAAACAATACTATCTGAAGATCAACTTAATCCACTCCAACCTTTATAGTTATCCAAAATACCTCTGTCCCGACTTTCTCTAAAAGGGCTCTTAATTCCAAAATCAATTTATCAGATTCCCCAAACAAAGTAAAGTTTCCCTTATTGTCACATGCTAAAAATATGATTACCTTCATCATATTAAATCCTTAATGAAAACAACATGTATTGCAGTACAATCCTTATATATATCACATTATTCTTATAACCATAATCTAGTTCTTGAGTCCAAAAACACAAATACAATAGTTATTCCACTTCAACTGTAGTCAGAGCATAAGATTGGCCTTGATCCCTCGGCCTTTTCTGAGGTAAGTTTCCTTGACGCTTAGGACATTCATTTGCATAATGCCCCATTTCCCTACAATTGTAGCATTCAACATTGATAGCCTCTTTCTTTCTCTTGCAATCACGCGCCTGGTGACCTTTTTCTCCACATTTATAACAAACTCCCATTCCTTTTAAGCAAGTACCAGGGTGATTCTTCCCACAATTATCACATAATGGAAAATCCTTCTTTCCCTTTTTCCCTTTATCTGTCTCTTGTTCCACCGTTCTCTTATTCTCTTGCTTTACTTTGTTGTCATAAGACTTAGATAATTCCTTTTCTGTCTTGATAGAACATGAGACAATATCTTCGTATGACGAGAAGGTTTGTGAGACTAATGCTCGACGGAGAAATGGTTTTAACCCATCAAAGAAACGATCAATATTACTTCTTGGGTTACGTATATAATCTGCAACATGTCTCGCTAACCTTGTAAAGTTGGCCTCATACTTTGCGACATTCTCATCCTCCTGTTGTCTCAGACTCAAAAATTGTCTTTCCATATCTGCTTGATGGTCATGTGGAAAGTATTTTTCTAAGAAAAGCTCTTTGAACTCCCTCCATTCCATATTCGATACGTCATCATCTTCCTTTGTGTTTTGAATCAGCGACCACCACTGATCGGCATCTCCAGTGAGGCGGTAAACTGCCATGACAACCTTCTCCCTTTCACTACTCCCCAAGGCATGGAATATTTTCTCTAAGTAATTTATCCATTGCTCAGCTACTGTAGGATTTGTACTCCCATTTAAGGTTGGTGGTTGTTGCCTCATGAAGCGGTCTAACGTTGATCCTCCACGTTGTGGATCAGGGTGCTCCATACGAGTAAGGTTATTATTCATAACCTGAGTGAGTTGTCCCAGTATGGTAATAAGTTGATCAACACCAGTTGTATCTCCAGACCCACAATAATTATCTTGAGCAGGAGGGAAATCCCTACACGGAGTTCGTGCATTGATACGGTTTCCATTCCTTCCACTAGGTGCCATTTCTAAACAATGGCATAAACTATATTAGTTTATGAATCAAAATACATAATTCCATACTTGTAAAACACTTTACATAAATTGAACTATTTATGGATATAATCCATAATCATAAAAAGAAATGTTTTCTTTGAGGAAGTATATAATCATAACCCTTCATAGTGGTTTGTGAGAATTATCCTAAGCATATCCCCCGGGAGTGTCGTAACCAAGAGTGCAGCAAGGCCCGTTATCGTGCACCAGTTCCCGTTCGAGTCTAGCTCAAAGCGGTGTTTTCGGGTTTTACACCTAGGTACATCTGTGCCAGAGCCGCCTCTACTTGTTCATATCCAGACAGGGATGTATTGCTCGGAAAACTCATAACATCTCTATAATACCAAAATTCTAGGAAGTTCTTCTATACTAATCATCAAAGTCTATCTTCGGGCTATGTTCTCTAATCAGAGTTTATCTAAATCTAGCTTCCAAGGTTAGTACTAAACTGCCTCTGATACCAACTGTAACGCCCCGACCCCAGCTACCCAGAGCCGGTGCGTTACTTCATAACATTGGCATGATCACAAAAGATCAAGTCTCGAAAGACCGATTAGTTTAGTAGCCTTGGAAACACTAGATACATTCATAAATATTACATTACATCATAAAGTGAAAAACTAATAACAAAGTCTTCATAGTCCACACTCATATCCTCTTCTGACTATCCCTGCAGGTTATTCATAAAATACTTCTTCACATCCTGGAAAATATTAAAACATTGAAAGGGGTGAGCTCAGATGCTCATTCAGGATAACAATATAACGGAAGCTTTCATAAATAAACATTAACATTTAAGGCAATGTATAACTAAAACAAAAGCCTTTTAAACATGAACTTCAACATAATATGGCAAAAGTAAAATGAGATAATGCCATTCACTTCTTCACATGGATATTATACTAGTCGAATAATCTCATGCAATATCAATAACCACTTTCATAATGATGGAATGCATAATGCCAGACTATCATAACCACGTAGTCAAGGCCTCGTGCCAAGACCACAAATAAGATTTTGTCAAGGCCTTGTGCCAAGACACTAGTTTGTCTCATGAGACCTGCCGATGCATCGAGGAGCTATAGCGGGCTCCACCCGTCACTTATTAAGTCCAATAAATTCCTCATATGAATAGGTTTAAACATATCACAAACCATAACATAATCGTATCACATAAAACATGCATAAAGGAAACATAAAATTTCCACATTTCAATCAAAAGATATCAATACAATATATTGATATAATAAAAACGCTTTCAAAACCATTTTCAATACCAAAATAAAAAAAAGTTAAAACTTTGTATTTATTTTTCATTAAAAAAAATGATGGCTTGTAGAGGAAGCCGAAACTCAAATAATGGTCACGGCGGCAGAGAAGTCGTTGTCGCCGCATAAGTACGGAAAGAAAAACATTCCCTTTTGTCGTTTAGCAAAACGCTTCGTATAAAAAAGATTCCTTTTGAATAAACGTAAAAGTCAAAGGGGTTTATACACCGTATAAAAGAAAGTTGTGTATAAAACCAAATATGCCTCAATGAAAGGGGATTGAGACGAAGTCCTTAAAAGATAATTTTTAAAATAAAATAGATTTATTATGTGTATTCACTATAGGTACACATAAATAAAGTAAAAATACAAAATAGGACATAATAATAGCATGACATAATTTGAAAGTAGGAGATTAACCCAAAGAATGGAAGTTGGGTTAAGAAATTCCCTTACCTTGTGTCCGACTTGACTCAACCGTTCTTTAACCTCCTGAATAATAAACTAGAGTTAATATCTACCTTATTAGGAACCATTTTAAATTTAATTATCCTTTTTATATCACTTATTACAATGTTATGAACATTATGTAATTATTTATGTTAATAACGGTCGTTTTGTCGATCTTTGGTAACTTGAGTCAACAATAAACTTCTTATAATTACAAGTTGTTCATGTGGTAGAATATCCATTATATCCAGAATTATATTCATGATTTAGATGTCATATATATCTTATATATCCATTATATACATTCATTTATAATATTACGTAACGTTTAGAGGTAAGAAATGAAATGCACCGTTCATGGAGACGGTAAGCCGTACGTACGCATGAACGCTACTTTCATTTCAATTTCATATTTAATGGAACTAAATCATAATGATATAAATGTATAATATAATTACAGTATAATATAGTGTATAATACCATTTTATTCATCCTTTATACATCCCACATATGGCATTAACGATTCAAATCAATTGAGGGGGCGGTAGTCCGCACTTCCTAAAATGAAATTATCGCATTTTACCCATAATGGAAATCATAAAGTATGCCATAAATGAGAAATACAGAAGCATAAGTAAAACATAAACATATTATATATCATATATAAAAATAGTGACATCTTAATGGCCACCTTTGAAGGTGTTATATGAGTGTTGAACAATCATCGTTTCGTGAGGCAGAAATTCGCCATCCTCAGAAACCGTATGTTCTTTAACCATTAGATGTAGGTGTGTGTAAGTGTAGCTCAAATAATTATTATAAAAACATCCTAGTATATTGAGGATACTGGTGTTGTTACAAAATAAAAGAATAAAAAGAGTTTAGGGGGTTGGATAAGCAAAATAAAACAAAACAACATTAGAGAAGACATTACCTCAAAATTGGGTAACTCTTTTTGATTTGAGCCAAAGGCTTCTTTGGGAAGAGTTATGCCCAAAGTGAGGCTTCTAGGAGTAAGGTAGGAAAGTGGAGAGAGTATTTTGGCAGAGGTTGGCCGAGCCAAATGGCTTGAAAGTGTAAATGAGGTGGGAGAGGTGGGGGCCTTTTATAAGTGGAGAGGAGGGGCACTTTTGGAAAGATTGAAATGTTACATTATTTCACAATGCGTTTCGGATTCTAAAGGTCCCAAACTTATATAATTCGAGGATAAGGTGATAAGGTTTCGAAATCGCTTCACCCAATAGGCTTTGGACAAGTTTAAGCCTTGGATTTTGCATTATCTTCTCATTTTATTTAAATCGCTAAATAATGAGGTCATCGCTGCATCATAATGATGTCATAAATAATTTAATTTATTTAATGTCTAAAAATTATAAAAAAAATACTATGATGTATTAAATATTTATAGCTTTATAATGAATACTTATAGTCAAAATTTGGACTTGTGTAACCCCACTTAAAAATTGTTTTAGTAAAATAACTCATGTTTGTGTCAATTTAATTTTAACATTAAATAAATATATATTAATGTCATTTTCCAACTAAAGTGGCTCCATGGGGTCCCCAAGTTGACCCATGGGTTTTCTTGGTAGGACATGACTCATCAAATAGGAGTAGGACAAGTGTCATGCTCATCTCATATTATTAAAACAATATTTTTTCCTTAAACTACACTAATTACCTCTAATCGCGATTAAGAACTTAAAAGTTACTATTCACAAAAAAATTATTTTAATCTCATTGAACCAAATTTTACTTCTTAATGAAAACCATGTATGTCGGATTTTTGAAAATCAAATCACAGAAGTGGTAATATTTCATTTAAACGAAAAATCAGTTATTTAACTACCACTTAGTGGTTTCACTATTCATCAAAAATTGAAGTTTTTCAGAACAAGGCCAAAATTTCACCCTAAGCTATAATTGATATTCCGAATTCAAAAATGATGTCTATTTTACAAAATTCCAAACATATAAGTTGCATTAATTAATTTTATAATTAATTCCCACTGTTTCAACAAATAGCGTGTTTTTAAAAAACAATTTATATCAAAAGATTGGCAATTGTTTATGTCCAATTTCAATGTTAAATTAATTCTAATGACCACCATTGGATAAAATGGTAAAAATATATTCTAATTATACTTTAAAACCACTAAATAGTATAATTTATCACTATAAATTATTTTGATTAAAAAAGTTGTTTTTAAGTAATTTTCACTATTCATAAAAAATTAGAAGTTCTCAGAAAAATACCAAAAATTCAACGTAGGCTAATTTCGATATTACGAATACAAAAATGAAGTCCATTTTGAAATATAAAATTTATATAATTTTAAAAAGTGGTTATTACTATTCATAACGGCTACTTTGATTAGTCGCGGTGTTTTAGAACTCGAAGTTGCGTACAATGCAAGCTATTGCATTATTGAATGAGAAGCGTATCGTGGAAGCTCGGGGTGTTACATACTGTAATGTTGTTATAAAAATTTTACAACCATAATAATTATTCTATTCATCATATGAATGACGAAGTCACCATACGTGCATACGTATGGCTTACCGTCTCCACATCACAGTGTAGATTGTTATTAAAACACTTATTTATTTGGAAGAGTATAATAATTAGTATAACTGATGTAAATAATAAATACAATATGTTAATTATTATATATATATGTTATACCATCCAATTACATATGATTTCACCATCAATATATTGATATTATCGCTCGTGTGTACGTATAGATTACGGTCTCCACGAACACGATGAGATTCATTCCCCATCATAATCATTTAGGAATAAATTTAATGTTGTAATTAAAAATGATGTTTATTAACTTAATATAATTTTGGATATGAATAAAATAAATCCTATCTATAAAAACATTGCTTATGTAACTGATTATGTAAAGGAAAATGAATCAGTTAACACCTGAAACAACGATACTTCTAAAATATTATTAAAAATGCAATATTAGAGGTTCATATATGATATCATATTTATTTATATATTTCTTTTATAATTCAATAAAAATTATTTGACTATTATACAGGATGTTAACATACCCTCAACGAAGGAAAAGTACAAGGTATGTGGTTTTCATCTCACTTTTATTCCCGTGAGATTCATTCTATATTTTCCATTATTACCTTTTGTGTGGTGTATGTACTTCCCATGATTGTATTGTCTATGTAACATTATTTATCATATGGTTATTTACATAATAATTGGATGATCCTTTTTTCATAGGGTTTCTGTTTCGTAAGTTACCAAATTGGTAATGTAATTTCAAATTTCAATTTCCCATCATTCAGTTTTACGTAAACTTCATTGATTACATTACTCCAAGATTATGAGTGAAATAACTATTTATTTACTTATGTAGTAATTTAGACTCCATTTTGTGTAGATATACTTTTGATACACATAATCACTCAATTGATAAATTCTCAATTCATCTATATAAACATGACAAGAGTAATTTTAACTCAATTTTTATTCATTGAGTTAAACATCCAAGTCATTGGTGTTGTTTTTACAAGAATATGTGTGAATGTACTCTAATTGATTTACCCTGAATATAAAATCATATTGAGTGTATTTATATTTTTCACCCATAATTTTGTCATTTATTTATCCTTAACTTAAGGATCTGGTCTTTTTAAAGAAATTCATCTCAACTTACATTCCATTGAGACTTCTTTGTTGTTTTATTGCAATTCAATTTTATTTGGTGTATATACTATAATTTAACATAATATATCATGAACCCCTTTATTCTCATGATATTATAATGTATTTATTACCTCAATTATTTTTATTCACGCGTCTCTCATTTGTTTTGGATCTATAACTAAAATACCATTTTAAATGTTTTAAAAAAATTACTCTTCAAAATATTTCAACTTAATATCCATGTTTGAAAAATTGTTTTAAGGATTTATTTATATGGACGTTGATGTTTTAAAATTTAAATTACTTTTTAAAGTTTCAAAGTTGTAAGGGGCACATTGTATAAACAATCTATTTAAACAACTTCTTTATAAATATCGAGAATTTAAAATGTTTTCTAGAAAAAGGGGGATATTTCCCTCAATTAGTTTTGATGATTATTTTCATCCATGTAAATATCCTTTGATGGATTTTAAACATGTTTGAAGTAAATTATTTATAATAAAATCTTCCTTATTGAATTTAATGAGTTATTTTTCCCTGTGGATGTGATAATTTTATGTCATTCATGGTCTGTGGTTAAAATATTAACATTTTGTATGTTAGTTTTAATACGAATGTTTAGATTATGTTTCACCCTTTCATATGAGTAATTAATTGGACACAAAATGTGATAGGTGGATCCTTATATAGCCCTTAAAATCATCGGTAGGTTTCATGAGACAAAATAGTGTCTGGGAACATGGCCTTGATAAAATCTTATTTGTAGTATTGGCACAAGGACTTGACTATGTGGTTATGATGTCTGACATTATGCATTCCAGCATTATGAAAGTAGCTATTGATATTTAATGTGATTATTACACATATAGAATATCCATGTGAATATGTAAATAGAATAATTTGATTTTATCTTTTCCATATTATGTTGATGTTCATGTTTAATAGTATTTTGTTTTAGTCTTATACATTTCCATAAAAGATTGTGTCTTATTTTTGAATGTTTCTGCTATATTGTTATCATTACTTAGTTTCTGAGATCACCCCTTTCTATGTTTTATTTTTTCAAGGATATGAATAATTATTTTAAAGTTGACCTACTTGGATAGCCTAAGGATATAAGGGTGTTTAAAACTAGGACAAAATGTTTTTGATGTTTTTATTTCATGATCTAATGTAAAAATTATGATCGTATCTGGTACTTCCAATGCTACTAAACTGATTGGTCATTCGGGAAATGATTACTTGTATCATGCCAAAGTTATGTAAAAATGCACCGACTCTAGATAACTTGTGTCTGAGAATTAAAATAATCTCTTTCAAATACCATCCATGTGATGTGGTAATATGAAAACGAATCACTTCGCTTTGCCGATGCTGTAGTGTGTCATACCCATGTTGGATATTATCATTTTTCAATGGATTACAAGATAAGATAATATATGAGACATGAATTTTAAATAATGAATAATATTTAATTAATATCATATGTAAACATTAATACATCATTATAAATTGAAATGATAGTCAATGATGAAAATTGAATTTCATTAGTTTGCGAGGCAGTATTTTGCAATACACATGAATTGTGGTTACATTTTGGGTTTGAGGGAATTAGAGATGTTGAAATATTATTCCATAAACATAAAAAATATAAATATATAATATATAATTTTTTTTAATTATAAATTAATAATTTAATTTTTAAAAAGAATAAGTAAAAAATAAGGATCCCTATAAAGATGATTATATTCTCTAAGAAGATACACCATTGGATCTCTTATTAAATACCCTGAGGATAGTATTTTGGGATGAAATAAAAATATTTATAATGTGTTTACAGTTTTTTGGTAGATATTATAGAGGTTTTTGTTGATCTAAAAGGCTTTAGAGGTGTGAGGATTTGAGGGTATGGTTTCCCTTTCATAATTGAGGAGTGTCATTTTTATAAATACCCAAAACTACTCAGTAATGGGATGCCACTCTCAAGAAAAGTACATGCAAAATTGAAAAATAATTTATTTAAGGGGTGAAATTTTCAAGCGACACCTCCACCATTCAAAAAGAATAATGTTATTTTATTTAGCTCTAATAATATTCACTTTTAAAATTTATGTTTTTCACCACAATAATGGTGTTTTTTCTATTTTTCTATTCATTATAGAAAAAATTATTCTAAACTTATTACATTATATTAATTATTATGATTCCAAATATTATAACAATTTTATTAAATTAAAAAATTTTAAATTACTTAATTCAATTTAAAATTAATCCCATAAATGTGTCGAGAAATGGTTTTACATGAAATGATTTTTAAATGCAATAGATGATCATATATTAACATTGTGACAAGAAAAATAATTATATAAATTTAAATTCATAAAAATTTATGTATAATATATTAATATTATTTTAATATTTTCTTTATATGGTTATTTAAATTATTTAAAATTGATAAACATTATTTACTTAAAAACAATTTGTATAAAACCATGTTTTTATGAATAAAAATAAACATATAACAAAATGATGCAAATTGATGGTTAAAATGAAATTAATTAGACAAATCTAAATTAAATGGGTCACATTTCCCTTTATGACAAAATATAAAATTTAAAGTTACATTTTAATTGCATTATTTCATGAAAATAAATGACAGAATTTAAAAAGCATTAATTTTTATTATTTATTGAAAAATCTAAAATTTTAGACAAATAAAAAAAACTTCATATGTTAAATTTTATATGATTATATCGATTTTATCAATTTATAAAATAATATTTTTAAAATTTCAAAAAATTAATTTTTATATTTTATTATAAAAATCAATTGAAATTATTTTAGAAAGATAAATATTTTTGGTTAAATAAAATATATTTATTCAATGTTGTTTCCTTATTTATTATAAATTTATTAATAAATTTATTTTTAGTTAGAAAATTATATATTATCTATTAAGAAGTTAATACTATTCACACAAACCAATTTAGTTTCTTATGATGGTAAAATTAATTTCGGTCATTTAAGATCTATGTCTCGTGTTTTATAAACAATCATACATAATGTTTATATTTTTAAAATGTATGGGTGTTAAATAATCCCCCTTAAATAAATTTTTACATTTAAATTTGAACATGTTCTACATAAATAAGGGTTTTGAATTTGAAAAAATATATGTTGAAATTTTACAACATAAAAACTATTGATAAAATAACCACTTGAAAATCGGGTAAAGGATATACAAAGGTCAACATATAACTAGGTTTCTGAATATGAGAACATTCAAGAGAGATGGAAATATAAATTTTCATAGATTATCAATTTAGTATATAATTTTATACATTATTTTTTAGAGATAAATGGATATTTATTTATCAAAAAGGATAAATATTTTTATTTCATGACCATTTTCCTTATATAGAGGTATTATTTTACCATCCATACAAATAAAATTCGGAAATAAATTTATTAACAAGTATAACTTCATCTTACCATTTTTTTATAAAATATCATCTCTTTATGGAAACAGTGAGTATTTAAATTGAATATTTCTACTTTAGTAAAATTACTAATCATATATTAGTTCACATAATCAATATAAGGATAATAATATATTCCTCCAATAATTAAAAAAACTACCCTAAAATTATTACAATGAGGCAATATGAATTCTAAAATGTGTAAAAATTTATTTTAATTTCCAAATCCAAAGTTCTACCTAAATCATCCCATAAATAAATAACCCCACATCATATTTAACCTCTATAAAAAAAATAATGTGTCATTTCCAAATAATTATTCATATAATATAAAATTTTAGACCTGATGGTTACATGTATATAAACACGATGAAACGTTTCCCAAAACATCATTAATTACATAAAAATCCTAAAAATTAAAAATGTTTTGACCCTAACATCTATTTTATAAAAAACATAATATTAAATATTCAAATGGTTTACATAAAACCAACATCATAAATACTTGTACATCATATAGGAAAGTGGTAGGTTTTTAAGCCATATAGTGATTTAGTTATAGGTTCTAGTTCCCTATCCCTTTTATATAAGAGGATTTTCCAAGGGGAATAGAGGTTTCATTTTTTTAAATATTGTAATGTAATTTATATAATTTTCCTAAAAATATAATGACCATCATCAAAATAAAACAAATCATCAAATTAGTTTTTAAACACTACAGGATTCAACGAGGATTTATTTTTCCACAAAATCAAATAATCATAATTTACTATAATTTTCTCTACATCATGAACATATTAGAGATTATATGTTCCTCACCCATTTTTTTCCATAAAATATCATCTTACCATTAAATCACCCTTCCAGTTCATTTTTAGTGTTTTTAATGTTTCTAAAAATACTTTTAGAGAAAAAATATTTTATAACAATACTTAGATTTTTCATGACTATTATAACTAGTATACCCATTATAAAAATACTTCAATAACATGATTCTTCGGTTCATAATCCTAAAAACATCAATCACTACAAATAAATTATATTCATCACATATCACCTTAGGAATTAATATATAGATTATATTATTTACACATATAATTACCATGATCCCATATTTACTAAATTGAACAATATGTGGATATAATGGTTGAACATTATTTCCCTACATTTTTTTAACCAAAATCTTCATTTTTTATCATAAATTAGTTATTTTGTACCATCATTTTCAACACAAAAATCCACATCTAGTTAATTTTAGTATTTTTTTCATAGACCATAATCGAACACTTGTGATGTGTAGGAAATTTATTCTTATTCTTTTTATTATCATTAGTATTTTATATTCCATGATACTCTATCATTCTCCAATATGATGTGTTTTTAATTTGAAGTATGTTATAGTTTTTAATAATAAATAGAGATATCAAATTTGGAAGGTTAAAAGGATTTATATATTTTGTTTCTATTATGTAAGGTATATCATTATGTAAATCAATATATTTACCATCACATTGATTTTTCAATGATTTATCATATTTCCCACCATTAACTAAAAATAATAAAATAATCACGATGAGAATACATTAACATTCAAAAGGTAAACATATAAAACTATAAAAATATATTATAAATTATAAGTATTTCCTAAATTATGATTATATAAGTTTTAATATAGTTAAGCTATGTTTATATTTCTGATTATATTTTCTAATGTAATAATTTGATAAACACATTCTCAATAGTTCAAAAAGAGTGTAAATTATGAAAAATAGGCTATCAAAGTGTCAAAACTAGCATAAAAAATACCATTTTTGTAAACATGGCGATGGGTGATTCTAGATCAAGGATCCATTTTCCTTATTATTTCCCCTAACTACAAAAGTTCTTGAGCCACAACAACTTATAGTATCCTTAAGGGGACCTATTTTCTTTAATCATCTCACTCAATCCTTTACCAAAATTCGATGATATTTTCTAATACATTGACTTATCTTTATAATTATTCTAATATTTGTAACTAAATTATTCTAGTCCGAATCATAAAAATTATTATACCTTTCTCTGAAACACAATATAGTTACCAAAGCCTTTTACACAAATTATTATATTATTTTTAACATATACAATCATTAATTACAACCCATTTATTAACTCTCCATGTGTCTTTGGGAGACTATGTTCATAATATATTAATACGAGACTAATTTAAATATTTTATTTTAATATGCTTTAATATTTTATAAGTCATTTCAAGAACCTAAAACTTCTTGGGATAAATGAGGCAATCTACAGTTAAAAGGGTGAGCAAAAAAGACCCATAAGGGAATTAACATGACAAAGAAACATAACATGTGATTCAATGATATAACATTAGATCATTAAAGTGAAGGGAGATGATTAATTACATGAGATAATAACCTAAATAAAATGGTATTATATGATCTGGAAAAATAGGAATTGTTTTGTTAACAAATAACATGACATACACATTATTCATTGGTAAAAAATTATACAGTATACCATTGTGCACAATTCTTCATAATGTATTAGGTTTACTCTTTAATCCCATACATGATGTAAAATAAAACTAAAATATTTACACTTTTAATTTGATAACTATTTCAGTGTAATTATCCTAAAATATTTAGGATTATATATCCTAAAAAACTGAAATAAATCATAAGGAATCTGATTTACCCATGGAAAGAAAATGGTTAATATAATTTTTCTCACATCATAATCAAAGGAAATTTCATAATAAAGGAATTTGAGATATGAAAATTAGGAATATATCACCACATAAATGTATGGGAGAATAAGATAGCTATATTTGTGATATACATATATTCAAATTTCGTAAGTAATCCATAACATCAATTTCAATATGCATTGATGATTTTTTTCCAAAATATTATGTGGAATATTTATTGAAGAAAATATAAATTTCTGTTCGAAATCACTTCATGAAAATATAAAAAAACTTAAAACTATTATATAATTGTTTTATGAATATACCTATGGAAATTTATAATGTAATCATCCATGAATTGAGTTTTCATGATAGTGAAAAATTCTATTCATGTAGAGTATGTTAAAATAATGATTCCTTTAATTTTTTTATATGAAAAGTAAAAAGGATCCTAGTTTGGAAAAAAATATTAAAATTAACATAAAAATCCAATAATGGGGAAAAATGAACTCAAAATTTAGTATAATAATCTTATATACATTTATTAAATCATTTTAAAAAAATGGATTTTGAAGAAAAATGATTTTCAAGAAAAGAGAAAAATAATATTGATTTTTTTTAAAAATTATATTTTTGTCAACTGATTTATTGAATGAGGAAATTAAAGTGAAAATTTAATTTTTTAAAACTTATATAGTAAAAAAAAATTTGGGTTAATATAAAATTATCAAAATAATTCTACCAGAAGATTCTTAAACATAAAAAATCCCGAATAATGTCAAGATAGTGAAATAAACACTTATCGCATTAGTAACTTATGAATCATAACCAAAATAAAATAAATAATCTCAAATAAAAAATTATATATAATTAATATAGTAAGATTCAGGATATAACATATCAAATGGGTTAGTATATTAAATACATAAAAGAAATAATTGGTGAATGTGGCATATGTATCCCGAAAGTAGAAATGTTAAGAGAAACCCTTATAGTTGTAGTATCATTATAGTGATAAATAACTAGTGAAGTTATTATGTGTGTAAAATTTAAATCCACATAAAAAGTGTAAATACCACACAAAATAATAAATCTTCAATAAAAAGTTTACTTTTATCTTATAAAAGATAATTTATATGTAATTTAACCTATTTAAAGAAAGTGAGTTACAAAGTTTCTTACCTTGAGTTCAACACAGAAGTTATGTATATTATCTACCTGAATAATAAAATTAGATTAAATATTTATTTTATTAATGATAGTTTCATTTCATTGTTAATTTATTTTATTTGTTACAATTTTTCATGTATTTACTTAATCAATTAAATACATGAAGGGCTTTTTGATAGTTTTGGTTCATTATTCTAAAATTACATTGGTAGGTTGAACTTGGAAAAATATGTCATTATTCAATCATATCAATTATAAAAATAAATAATTTTTAATAATTTTTATACATAAATTATATTTTTCAAACTTACTAATGTATATCATAATGAAAATTGAACTATGTTACAATCATATGGACAATATTCCATATGTATGAATGAGTAACATTATCATTTTTCCCCGATCATTATAAAAATTTTGTAAAATGTTATTTTATTTTTATATAATTATAATTATTTATTTAATATATTCCTATTTATTTTAAAACACATACATATACAATCTCTACGACGCTTTTACAAAAAAAATATATACCTTTGTGGGGAATGTTTATCGTACAAAAGAACATCGCTATAAATTTTAAATGGATTTTATTATAAGAAGATATATGATATGGTGATTTTTCATCATTATTAATATTTAATGAGAAAATATATAAAAAATAATTTCTTCACAAAAAAATTTCATGGAAGGATATTATGTAAAATGAATTACATCAGTTAGAAAGGTGGTAGTCCCATGTACACACAAAGGATGTATTAATTTCCCATTTGATTAAATAGAAGGTTGATAAATATTATTTTATAAACATAATAAAATCATGGAAAATATGATGCATGGATGTTATTATATTATAATTTTTAATACATAATTTAAGGTGGAGAAGAATAAGTACAATAGAAGGATCCTAGTGAATATGATTACCATTGTATATAAGAACCGCCTTTGATTTTTGTATTAAATACATTAAGATTGGTTTTTTTGGATGACCATAGTCTATATGATGTGGATATAGATTTTGGGGAGTTATTTTGGTAGTTTTTAGACATGTCAAATGAATTGATATATGTGACTAAGCGAGGGGAGGGGATACTAATTTAAAATTGGGGAGGAGTGACATTTTTGTAAATGCCCAAAATTATTCAAAAATAGAAAAACTCTCTGAATTCATGTTCCCTAAAAATATTAAATAAATTATTATGAGGGCTATATTTTAAATAAAAACCTCTAAAATTCAAATAAAAACATCTTAATATTTTTACCCTTATAGTTACTCACTTTTTCTATTTTAGTTTTTCACCACGGTAAATGATTTTTTACTATTTTATTAATTCATTATGAAAAAAATAAATTGAACTTATTATCTAATATTAGTTATGATGATTGAAAATATTGAATCCATTTTACCAAATTAATATATCATAGTTGGTAGAATACAATTCAAAATTAATCCAAACAAACATGTCGAAAATATCTTTTTCAGGAAATGAATTTATCAAGAAATAAATTATCTTATATTAACTTTATAACTATAAATCATATTTAAATGAATTGAAATTAATATATATATATAATATTAATTTAATTTAAATATTTTTTTTTCATGTGTGTAATTTTATTTAATAAAATTTTATAAGCATTATGCATTTAAAAAGATTATGTAGAAGACTATGTTTTAAAGCATAAAATTATCTTATACCCAAATCATGAAAATTGATTACCCAAATGAAATTAAATTGATAATTGAAAATGAAATGGTTTATATGTAACATTCAGAATAAATCCCAATGTATTCTATTTTAAAAAATACATTATCTATTAAAAATAAGTGATCATTTATAAAAATTCATAATTTTCACTATTCACTAAAAAATCAATCATTTAAAGATGTCAACGAGACTTTAGAGAGATGGGTGACCTTCTTCCACTAAAATCCTCGGGCGATTAGGGATCCCTCCCCCAAATCCTTCAATATCATCATTCATGGTCGATTTCCTCAATCCTAGGATGTTTAAATCCCATGATTTTGGAACACCTCCGAAGAAGTAGGTGCCCCATTTTCAAGATCCTATCGCGGAAATCCATACAAAACATACCCCAGAAGAATATACTCACACACGTCATTTATCTAGTATATTCCATGGGAAATTATTTCAATATGCACATAAGAGTATTTATCTAAGAAAAAAAAGTTTCAATGGATCCTCTCCTTGTCAAGATACATCTGATGGAAGGTTCTTAGTAGAAGAGGGTTTGGTTTCCCCTCAGCAATGCACACAAATGTGCAAATTTTGTGTCATTGGGTGCATCTCCTTCCTCAAATATGATCTTATTAGGCCTATATCTGAATTGCATATGCATGCCTCTTCCTGTTGGAATTATTCGAATTGGAAACTAATTCCAATAGGCAAAGGCTAATTTGACATATAACTAAAATCACAATATGTCCTATAGAATGTTTGGAAGACCAAAAACCTTAACATAAAACGGGGATTACATACAATTTCTGACTGTGACTCTTTTTTTCAATATGCACACATATAGTTATACAATGGCACATGTTTGGGTTAAACTTAATTTCCTCAATTGGTTATTTTGGAAACCAAACATTCTGAATGGTATTGTCTCCTGCATGGGGTCTCCTTATAAAAGTGACCATAGAACCTTAAATGCTAACCTTGGACTCTTTTCTAGAGTTATGGTGGAAATTAACTTAGATTCAAAGCTCCCTAATATAATCAATTTCACTTCTAATAAATACAAAACTAAAATTAGAATTGAATATTATAGGAAACCTCCCTTCTATGACCATTGTAAGATCATTGGTCATGTAATCTCTAATTGTAGGGTGATTAGAAGACATGTAATCCAGCCAATTGAAAATTATTCAATGGAAACAAAGAGAAATAGAAAAGATAAACCCCCATGGAAAGAGATATCTGAACCTCCAAATAAGAAAGATTAAATCTGTGTCAAAAAACTAATTTTGACACACATAGCGGATACCACATGTATAAACTATGATGATGTTATTGAAGAGGAAGACAACTCCATTAAATAAATAGGCCTCTTCGATGAACTAGAAAATCTAGTTTTAGAAACAGTAAGGCTATCTAATGAGAATGATTAATCCAATACATGTTAATATAGTTAGACCTGAAAATCTATCCCCATCCAAGATGTGGATCATAACCTGGGTAATAGGGATAATACCCCGGAATAAGAGAATTATAGTGCATGCAACACATGCACTTCAACTATTTATATAGTTAATGCCCTGAGATAGTTTCGCTCCAAAATTTAGAGGAACACACCCTATATTCGTGTACTGGAAAGATCCGAAACCCCTACCATTTAAATGACACTGATATTTCAAAGTTAACAATTGAATCCAATAACAAAACAGAAAACATAGAATATATTCCCCATGCTCAAGGCTCACATGTTATTTTCTCTAAAATTCATTATTCTAATTGACAGACTATAGAATATATAAAACCTATAACTATCTAGAAGACACTAAAGACAAAACAGAGTCCACTAATACTAAATTGAATGAGACTGTTACCAAATAATTAGAATTTGGTAATTCATTGAAGGGAACTGCACCCCCAGTACAGGTTCCTACACAAATCCAAAAAATCAATCGTTTCACTCAGAAGATAAACCTAGGGAATCATGGGGTGCATAAAGAAAATGACACAGGCACAATCATCTCCACTGCTACAAATTATTATTTTTATGGGTCTCAACCTATTGACAGTAGTGATGATATTTTTTCTATGATGTTAGGTAATATGTAACCTACAGTCTTAATCCCTAAGGATTCAATAATAAAACCTACTAAAAAAGAAAATTCTATAGGGACAAAGAATGAAATCAATATGAATGATGATGAACTAGTTTATGATATCTCCACTCACACTAATCCTTTTAGCAGTCCTGTAGATTTTGGGAACTTTCTTCCTAAGATAACCTAGGCTAAGAAACTATCTAACTCATATAATACTGTTATCATGGCATCTGAATTTATTGAACATGGAACAACACTATTGATACATGAATCAATGATTATGCAGGTTATGAATTTTACTCTATATAACAGATATAGTGATGTCCATTTGATATAGACAATGTCAAAAAGAATCACATAGACACTTCAAAGGTTCCCTATAATGCTATTTCTCTTCATATATATATAGTTAGGACTTGTCTATAAAGTCTAGAAATTATGTTTGAAACCATAATTCCAATGCTTTGTTATTGTGTTCTAAGAAATCTAGAGACTCTTCTATGAGTAATCCAATATCTAAAACTATAAAGAAGAACACCACAAAATATATAAATAAATAGGAAAAAACCTTTAATAATACACAAGAGGTTAGAAGGTATTTTAGAAATAAAGCCTCTAGAAAAAAGAAAAAGGGGAGTTCTCACTCCAAACCTTGGTCTTAATGAAGATCCATTTTTTGTAATTGTTAGTGTATTGTTATCTCTGATATTTTCAATGTGTTAAAGAGAATTATTTACACTCATCATCCTTTATTATTTTCTATTTCGGAGCCAACAATTATCTATCCCAATAAATAATATTATTTAAGTCAAATAAATTATGTTTTTACGGTTTAAATCACTAATAATCTCAATGTTGAATAATTATGGATCTTTTAACACTTTTTTTATAGATTATTATAGTTTTCATTATCTCTGACCATATTTTTGCTTGAAATTTTAATATAAATGACACACATATTTTCTACACATTTGTTATGTAGCGAATAGATTATAAGAAAGGAGAATTATTTGGAATGATCTATCATTTCATGTAACTAAAATTAATGCACCCTGGTTGTTTATGGGTGAATTTAATTACACTCTCAACTCAAGGGGGAATATTGGACCTTCTCATTGAAATAGACAAAAATATCAAACCTTTATAGATGGAAAAAATACCATTGAAATCAATCTCACTGGTGAAAAATGGACATGGTATTAAAGACACTACAATAATGTAGTTTCCTCCAAGATGGACAGAGCCTCCAAGAATGTACCTGCATTAAATAAACAGGACACTACATCCAGTACCAATCTTTATAGGTTTAACACTGATCATAACCCCATCATGTTCAGTGTCTCCACCAAAGACATAAAACCACGTTTGTCTTTTAGATTTAACAATGTGTGGTTCTATGATGACGAGTGTTCCCATATCCTCCAAAACTATTGGTCCTCAATGTCTCATAACAATGATTTCCTTTACTGTAATTTCAAATTAAAACATCTAAAACAGACTCTAAAAACATGGTGCATCTATAAATACAAATAAATTATTAATGGAATGATGATTCTTGAGAAAGATCTCAATTATCTATAAAACAAAAACACCAAATTTGACCTCATCAATAACCCTACTACAGATCTAAACATTAAGGTCAAACTCAACTCCTTTCTCACGTTAAAAGAAATATGAGAAAACAAGCATTTAATGTTAAATGGTTAACATACGGTGATAGAAATACTAAACTCTACCACTCTCTTCAATGATTCATGAAGGCCTACAGGCTGTTAACCTTTTCATTGGATAGAGAACGAATCATTGATAATGAATATAACATAGATTATCATATCGTCTCCTGGTATGAATCCATTTCCAACGGTCCTGATATAAATAATGACCTTCTACCTGAGGTCATTCATATTGTGATCACTGAGGAGGAATACTATTTCTTTCTCAACACTCTACTGGATCATGAAATCAAGGACACTATCTTTAGTCTGAATCCTAGTAGTGCTCCAGGTCTTGATGACTTCAACAATTGTTTCTACCAACATTATTGGGATGTGATTCAGATTAACGGTTGTAAACATGTAAAATCCTTCTTCTCTGATGGGGCTATCCCTCATGCTATGATTGCCTAGTTTATTGCCACGATCCCTAAAGTGGCCCTGAGGTTCATTTATTTAGACCCATTTCACTTATCATAATGGTTTTTAAAATCATCACCAAAATCATTGCCAATATACATTCCACTCTCACGAAAAAATTGTCTCTTAGATCCAATTTGGTTTTATAAAGGGAAGCTCCATTCAAGAATATATTTTCCATGCCTTTGAGTGTGACAATAATTTGAATAAAACTAATAGAGGAGGCAACATTTTTATTAAATATGGCATCCGAAAAGCTTTCAACACCATGGAATGGTTTTTTTATCATCAATGTACTTCAAGGATTTTGTTTTTAAAAAAAAATTATCTCTACAATCCAAACACTCTTCAACACGGTGTCTATCTCCATTTTGATCAATGGATATCCCAAGGGCTAATTTAAATGCACCAAAGGTGTCAAGAAAGGTGACCCATAATCTTCCATTATCTTCTCGATAGCAGAAGACTGCCTTAATCGTTTGATCAACTATCTGGTGGATTAGAACAAACTAAATCCCATACTTGTATCTAGGAACATGAATGCTTCTACAGATCTTTTTTATGGTGGTGACATCATTAATTTCCTTCAATGGAATAAAATAAAAATCAATAATCTTAAAAATGCACTCTCACACTATGAAGAGGTTTCTGGTCAAACCATTATTTTGAAAAAATCTTTTATCTTTATTAGAATGAACATAACTCCTAGTAGAAAATGTATGATTATTAGTGTCCTAGATCTGAACAAAGGTGTGCTTTCGTTCACTTATCTTCGTGTTCCCATTTTTTGGGGTAGACCTAAATCTTTTCACTTTGCGACTATTATTGACCATGATTAGTTTAGATATATTATTGAAATGGTAAATCTCTCTCTTTGGATGTTATGAATTGTCTTATTAAATCCACTATTGTCTCAAATATGGTTTACAAGATAATGGTCTAAAATGGCATGCTAGTCTCATTAAAAAAATGAACACCACTATGAAGAACATCATCTGGAATGGTAGTATTTTGTAATGAAAACATGTGAATATTCTTTGGTCAAATTGGTGAAAGACCATTGAAAATGGTGGTATTGATATAAAAAATATCAAATACTTTAATGAATCCCTTCAAGAAAGACTTACTGGGAACCCTTTTCACAATACTTCTGAAGCAATTACTTTTCTAAAAAATAGGTTTATTGAAAAACATAAAAATGGAAATTTTAAATTCATTAATTCTTCAATATATACATTCATCAAATACTCCTTTACCAATATTATGAATAACTCTATATAGAGGGTCTGTAGAGACTCCATGAAATTTTCGTTGGATAACTAGACTGACATGCCTTTAATTTCTATGATCTCTCCTGATTAAACCCATGATAGCACCTACAAATATATCAGAGACATGTTAAACTGTCAACATGATCACATCCATTATAATATTCTGAACATCATTTAAAACTACTCTTTCACTCAAACTAATTATTTCATAACATGGTAAACTACTCACGATGGTATGCTTAACTCAAAAGATTTCTACAATAATTATTTCTATAATATTAAGAGTGATTAAATCTGGGTAAATAATTTCAACAAACCTTGGATAAAACTTACAAGATTCAATATCATCTAGTATCTTGATCACAAAAAATTTCCCAATGAAATTGGCCTCCAAAAATTTGTCATCTATCTTTGCTCTATGTGAAAAAATCTATAATCAACACTAAGAATATTCTAACTATCTCTTTCTCTATTGTGATACTACTTCTTCTATATGGTACTATATTTTTGACATTCCTTTACTAAAGATGGTTGATACTTGATTCCTTTAAATCCCAACATAAAAAATGTGCAGAAATGGAAGGATCTCATCAAATCAAAAACAACTTCCTTATTGCGGTTGCTGAGCTCCACCATGTGATCTGGTATGACCGAAAAGATATTATTCAAAACAATTACTCATTTAATCAAAATGAAGGTTATATGAAGATCCACATTGTCATACATGAATACACCTTGATTCAAAAGGTAAATTTCCACAACAACATGCATGACTTTGGGATCCTGAAGCGTCTAAGGATTAAAGACAATTTCTGTCAGCTGCATTGCACTCTAGAGGTGTTCTGGAGAGCCCCCTACCTAGATGGAACAAAATCAATATTTATAGCACCTCCATGGAAATCCTGGGACCTTTAGGGTGTGGTGTTGTTTTCAGGAATCACCTCGGTCAGATACATGGATGCTTCATGGGTAAGTGTGACATTGCCACCACCCTTGAAGCTGAGATGCTGGGTTTGAAACATGTTATTACCTTTTCCAAGATCATTAGTTAGAACAACCTAGGGACCGAAAGTGACTCGACGACTATCTTTCAAGTGATTTGGAATAGAAAGACACATATTTCTTAGCTAATTACTGCCCATTGGATGGAATTAACCCATTATCTTATCGATCTTAACAATATCATCACACATGTTTATAGAGAAGAAAACACAGTTGCAGATTCTATGTCTACATGGATGTAAATTAGGACATTACCTGGTTCGAAGACCTTCCTACTGCTCTTATATCCTTTCATGAAAAATATTTTAATATGATCACATACATTAGTAACTTGTAATCATTCTTTTAATAATTTCTTTTCTTTGGTCATTTTGGGACAATGTATCAGATTTTTTTAAAAAAATAACAATTTACTAAAAAATACCAAAATATAACCCTATTATTATTTTTAAATTATGATTTCAAACAATATATTACTTTTATGACATAAAAATTATAAATTTTACATAAATTATTTTTAATATATTCTCAAAAATAACTAATAATCATTTTTTTTGAAGGAAACTTATTTCCTGTTGAATAAAATACTTTTATTAAAAGTTGAGTAATTAATTATTAAAAAATTTATCAAAACATATATATTTATTATGAATATTATATATATATATATTATAATGAATTTAATATTACCCATACATACTAAATTAATGATAATATTTTGAGGGTAATATATTTCAAAGATCATTTAAGCTTAGTGTTTCTGTTTATATATGATAAAAAAAATAATTTCTTTCTTTTTAAAATTCCCAGATGTTAGAAAATAGGTATATTTTATCCCATGTATAACATATCATACTTATTAAAAATTATATATATATATATATATATTATGTTCATAATGATTTATAAAAATATTTTATAATAGATTAATGAGAAAATTATTCCTTTTTATCTAGTGAATCAATAATGGGGTTTAAATTGAGGGATAGGTAATAAAATTACAAATTTTATTATTATGGATATATAATCATAAAAAATTAAATCTAGAAGAATTTTAATGGTTAAAAAATATATTATTATTATGGTAATTAAATTAAAATAAATGTTATCCTTAACCGTGGATGTTATTAAAAAATTAATTAAGAAATAATTAACTATATTTAACCTATATATTTAATTAAATTTCAATTTACACGAATCATCATGAAATAAAACCAAACACTATTGATATTGAAACCTAAGGTTCTAGTATTCTAATATAAGGATTAGCACAGAAGGTCAAGGTAATGGGATAACCACATATTTCGTAACAAACTTAAAACAAATGTGACTAACACAAATTCAATATTCAAAATGTCAATGATACATAGAATAAAATGTAATTGTTAAAGGGGGTCATATTTTTCTGATGAATGAATTATTATTTTATTATATGGTCCTCATGATGGGAGTTCAAAAAAATATAGATAAATATTATTGATAATTAATTAAATTAATTTTTAAAAAGTAGATAAGTAATTATATGTAATTAAAATGATTAAATTAAAATTAACCATTTTAAAAAGAAAACTAGGAAAGAGAGAGAGAGATGTATAGGATACATTTATTATAGTTATCATTTCCTTGAACATGAGAATAAAATCTATAAAGACAATATAGTTTCACGAAGTGTGGAATTAGAGATGATATGATTATGTAAACCCAATAAATAGATTTGGAGTGAGAATAATGGTATAGATAATGTGATCATAATAGTAAACCATGTATAATATATTAAAAATTATATGTTGATTCCTTGGTGTTTTTTATTGAATAATTTTTTAAAATTAAATACTGGGTTTGAATCTTTATTTTTTATTTTATCCCTATTATATTTTCTAAAAAATTTATCTTAGAAATTGTTAAATTGTTTAAAAATTATTATACATTTTTACAAAAAAAAATTGTAATTGAAATGATAAAAAGAATATATAATGGACAAAAATATATATAGTAAATTAATAAATGAATATAATTATGGGAAGATGGGTATATTACTCACAAATAAAATTTGTAATTAATCCAATTTTTTTATAAAATAAAGGATAATCCAAATTATTATACTATATTATATCATAATATACACATACTATATAACATATATGTTGAACCCCAACTCTAGAAACCAAGAGCTAGTGTCATCATTATTACATTGAAATAAGATAAAAGGGGTCTCATCCCCAAGGATTTATTATTTTATAATTTTTGATGAACTAGAATATAACATAATGTTACACACATTCAAGATAATGACATGTCGGGTAAACTGTTTAAACAATGTTTATTGGTTAATGTAAGATGTCATTAGTTGGGTTGAAAATTTGAAAAACTGACATGTTCTAAAAAACGATTATATTTCATGAAACAGTTGTACGTTACAAGTAAATTATTCACATTGTTTAATGGGTGTCAGTTAGATGTGATAAACAATGACAAGGAATGAATATTACATGTTGTGAATATATTTTACATGTAATGTAATGGTAAATATGGGATTTATAAACCGAGGTGATTTTTTTTCATATTTGGGATTGAAAGATTACATGACATTAAAAGGGGTTACATGACATTTAATTCTCACATTTTAGGATTTAAGTGCAATAAATATCTAGTATATTTTTCATTTAGATACAAAACACTTTCTTATTCACGTAGGTTCTGTTCTATGTTATTTTGGAGACCACTGATCCTTATGGATATTTTTATTCATTGATTTATTTTCATTGCGATTGTGGTGTGATTATCCATGTGAGTAATCATTCCATTTATATCGGTATATTTACCATGGTATCACCATTGTGTTAAATTTTTTGACTCTTTGGTCTATAGTGTTGATTTTTTCGATACTTTCGTGATTTTTCATGTTTCATCCTCTATAGTCAGATTGTTGTGTTGGTTGGGGTGTGGCATGAGACATTTATTTAGGTATGTGGAGATATGTTCTCCCTCCCAACTATTTTTATAAATTGAATTGTTTATGATATGTGGGGAATGATTCTAGGACCTCTACCATTGAATTTATGTTATTCTATTTCTCAGATCATGTAGTGAGCATGTGTGACCTGAGTTTGTGGTAGGTGTGTCTGTCTCTATCCAATATATGAAGAACTTTATTTATCTTGGTTTTGAAAAAATATTTTATAAATGAAATAGAATGATAAAATTTTGGATTTATTTGGGCATGAAAATGGGTTTTCTAGAAAACATATAATTCCACATTTTTATAAATGAAAAAAAAGTTTTCCTAATAATTGGTAAATGGACATATGATGTGGATTATAAAGCATGGTTTTAATGAAATGGTTTGTGTAGTAACCCCAGTATCACATAAGTAAACATTTATTTATTATTTTTATTTATGTAATATTTTTGGGTGATGCTTGGGAGGTCTTTTAAGACTATTGGAATCTTTCTGGGATTTTATGAAGTTGTGTTGTTTGAGAACAATTAATGGAAACTGAGTCACTCTTAAAGGTAACACTAGAAGGTGAAACAAGGGCTTTTGGGAAGTCACAGAGTTTGGACAGACCATGCGGCCACCCATATGAAACCATGTGAATGGGGGAAGAGATCTTCTACATGTTTGGTTCATATTTTGTCTAACTATGATAGATAATTGAATGAGGTTCTTCTTAATGATGAGGCAAGATCATGGTTAGTAAATAGTTTTCATAACTATGCATGGCTAAAAAGTGAGATATTTAAAAAGTGAATCTCACTTGGAATAACCCATGATCCCCTCTTTTTTCATCCATTTCAACTATAATTCTATTTTTATTCCTCCAAAATTATATGGATTCTCTCACCATAAATTCATAATAAAAGAGAAGAAAATTGTCATTGCATTGAAGCTTGATTCCCTTGGTATGTCATTATTTGTTCTAGTTTACTATGATCTTATTTCCCTCCCTCTCTATATATCCTAGATCTAGTCTATTGGGGATAGATAAATGATTTTTATGCCAATAATGATAACCTATGGATCTTCTGATGATAGGGAATGAGATCTAATGTTGGTTTCAGATATTCATCTTACTTAGGTTGAATAATTAGTCTCATTCTTCATTTGTTCCATATTTCCTTATTAAAAATGATTCACTTGCGACTCCAAATAATATGAAATGGAGTCTTAATTTCAAATTTACTTTTCTAGATATTTTTAGTGAATTTTTGGTGTATTTCTTCATGTATACCCTCTTTGTAAACAGTTTATTAAATTGTAAAAATTGTGAGTTTTGGTGGAAAGTGAAAGTTGTAATAAGAATTTAAAATGATGATTTTAAAATGGCTGTTTTGATTTTATGCATGAAAATGAGTTTTCAATAAAATTATAGTTTTATTGAAATTGGTTTACAATTATTGTGTTAGATTTTTTTTTTGAAAAAAAATGATTAATCATTATTGAATCATATGGATAATGGTCATGAAGTACCACCATTAAATGGACGAGTTATGGATGTGATATTCCACCATAAATGGTAAACACCAATACTATGTTGTTCTGTGTTTTTATATTGATATGTGAAATATAATGGCTTCCGGAAAGTGATTATTGAGAATTCTTTTAA
Organism: Viscum album; assembly: GCA_963277665.1. Classification (NCBI taxonomy): domain Eukaryota; kingdom Viridiplantae; phylum Streptophyta; class Magnoliopsida; order Santalales; family Viscaceae; genus Viscum; species Viscum album. Next base: position 136,560,320 of record OY728141.1, read on the forward strand.
TGTCTTGTTGGGTTTCATTCCTTGAAAATGTCTAGAACTAGACAAACTAGTTTTGTATAATAACTATTTTACTTAAAAATGGTTTTCAATTTGATATAGTTTTTTTCAATTATTATATATAATTTTTTTAAATATATTGTTTTATATAAACCTCTAATGATGTTCTATCCATGTTACATGAGTAGGGAGTTAACTTGGGAAAGCCTACTCTGATTCATTACACACCTCTAGTTTGGCACATTAGTATTTTTACGGATATTGTGTATAAATATATAAGTAATGGAATGGTGAAATATTTTATTAGTTGTGATTTTTGATACATGTGATTTATTTTGGAGTTGGATCATTTACTGTGTCGATATCTATAGAGTTCTGTCATACAGTCTGTGATTTTTAGGTTTTTTCTTCCACTTGGTAGTTGATATTGATATTGGTTCCATCAAGGGTAGTTTGAGATAATTTTATTTATATGATATATATTGAGTTCCCATACATTGTTATAATTTATCATAGAGTAGTTTTGGTGATGGTAATCTTGGGTGTGGTTTTTTTGTTTTCAAAGGGAAAATCATCCACCAATTGTTTTGAAACCCTTGGAATTCATTACCAACCATTGGCATCATGGGAATGTTTCCTAAGGCCAAGTAGTAAATATTTCATGACTTAGTATAATTATTAGGGGAGGTATATTAAAAATGGTATCAAATATGTGTTATTCATATTTCATTTTTACAAGTGCCATATTTTTTTCAGTCCTTGACATGAAGGTAGTGTCAGTTTGTTCTATACATGGATATCAGTTTTTTCATTTTCTTAGTTGAAATTAAATTTTTTATTATTCCTAATGTAGTGTTGGTAGAAAATAATATGTGTTTTTAGGAAATGAAATGTAGTTCATATAAATAGGTAGATATCATTTTCTTTCTAAACATCATGTAACAAGGGAGTTGATTACATATGTTTTTAGACACTTATAGAAGTGGTAATGTCATTGTCATGGGTTTACATAATGAGATGAGAATATAATTAATTATTGTAAATTATTTCCTATAAATATTAAATATTTCATTTTGAGTACTGATTTATCATTTTGTGAAAAAATATTGATTTATAAAAGCTGATTTATTTTTTACAAATATGAGATTTTTAAAAGGCATGATATGTTATTTTTAAAATGACTGGGGTTTCAAAAATATAGTGAAATTTTCAAAAATGATTGAAAAAGTGAAAGTGTTAATTTTTTTAAACAATTATTGTGATCTATATGATGTGGTATAATTTTAAATTGTTAAGCCTTTAGTTTCTAGACAGTGAGACTTTTTGTATGGTTCTATTTATGGAAAATGGGACCTGATAGGCATTGAAGAAATTAATTGAAAGAAGATACTAATAATGTCTTATCACCTTATCCACATGTGTAATAATATATGTTATTGTGTAGAGTCCATGATTTTGAGCCTACAGTTATAGGCAACAGAAGGGAGAAGCAATAAAGGTGGATTATTCAATTTAGTTTAAAAAGAATCCATCCATCATTCACGATGATTCAAAACTAGATAAGGAATAGGTTTTGATGAATAGGTTGTATCAAACCATTAATTTCCTAGGAACACCTATAGTATTGAAAATAAATATTCTGATGTATATGTTGGATTATATTTCATGCAAATGGTGGGATTTACTTGTTCGGGCTCAACTTGACCATAGCCTTGCATGGGTGGATTTTTAATAATTGTTTAGAAAATAATTCTATCCTAAAATGTTAAAGATATCATGAATGATAGTATTTTTCATATTTAACAATTAGAACCTCTCCGTGATAGGGCAGATAAATTTATGAATTTAGTATGCTTTTCACCTAATGTTACTAGTTGTTCATCCATGAAGGCAAGCATTTTTGAATTAGGGCTGAGGTAGGAAATTCACTCAAATATTTTTTTGCATTATATAATGAATTATATAGAGATAGATAATACATAACTGGTTGGTGAAAGATACATATCATGATCTATAGGAGGAAGAATCATGTTGATACCCATAGTAAATTCTGGGAACTATAATATTGGTAGAAAGTAGAATAGGGAAACTTATTTCCAAGGTAGTGGGATGGCTCAGAATCAGATAGTTGGATCAGTAAATATTCTTCAAAAACATAAAAAAATCCACTATGATTCCCATGTGGTTTTTGGACCACATGAAGTGTGATTTTACGACACCACCTAGAGCATGCAATAATTGAAATCATATGAGGCATCTTTAGAACTATTGTCTTAGTGTTTCATGTTCGGTAATTTAAAACACTTCTCTTGTTTCAACGATATCATATGATTCTATAAGATGAGGTTATTAGAATAATTATCATTATTATAGTAATTATGGTCTATAAAATCGATATTTATATGTTTATTCAAGGAATTCCATGACTCCTTAATAAGAGAAACCTCCACAAATCAATAAATAATAGAATGCAACAATTATGAAATTATGTAGAGCAGAGTAGGTTATTGTGGATGATCAAACTATACCATCGATGGAGAAATGTATGATTTTTATAAATTATACACTTATAAAATCATTGTTTGATACATGTGTGTCCCATTAATTTATTGATTCTCATGCTATTGATTATCACTGTTTCAGTGTTGAAGTGATTCATTTACTTTGAAACTTCAATGTATTATTTTAAAAAGATAATGTTAACCCTTTATGTGTATAGAATTTCTGATATAAGATATGTAATGATAACTGTCAATGATATAATCTAGGGAATGGTTCTAATTTCAATTATTAAGGCCAAAATCGTCAATTATAACTATTGGGCTAGTTTTACGACTGATGATGGCATCAAGAATCTATTTAGAGGGGACATAAATGTAAAGGTATGATAAATAGGCTAGTTGGAACCAGTTGTTTGACCAATCTAATACCATTTTGTAGCTATGAATTTTGAATCAATGGAATAGATTGAGAATAGTAGTTTTCCAGAAGTGGTTGAATAGTTTCATGATTTCCTTCCTAACAATTTATCATGGTTACCACACATAAAAAAAGTGTAGTTTGTGACAGATCTCATTATAGGGACCAAAACTATATCCCTTCTATCTTCCAAGAAAGATAAAATATAATTAAGGGAACTATTAGTTCAGTTTTAAGAGTGGGAATGAAAATGGTACATTTATCCAAGCAAGTCTCATTGGACATGACCAGTCTTATTTGTCAATCAGGAAGATATAAAACATTAGTTATTTGATGATTATTTTACTTTTAAAAATGTAAAGATGAATAATATTTATCCACTTCCACACATTGATGATCTATTCAATCAATATAAGTTATCCATTTGGATCTCTAAAAATGACTTGTTATGAGGATATGACCAATTTCTAGTTCGGAAGGAGGATATTACAATGAAGCGTTTTGGGAGTAGATATAGTCATCATGAATATGTGTTATTTACTTATGGTATTACAATAAATGTAGTGGTATTTTTGGAATTTATGAATTATAAATTAAATAGATATTTAGGTTCTTTATTTGTGGTGTCTGTGTAGTCAATATTGGTGTTTTCAAAGTCAAGGGCTGAGCATGAGCAACACTTGGTGACAATGATTGGAATCTTGTGGTACAATCATTTTTATTCCAAAATATTAATGTATTATTTTTTTAATAAAAGAACTATTATTCGTGATCCATTTAATCACTAAATGAGGTGTTTATGTGGATCCAGTAGATATTGAAGTTGTTTTCTCTGGGAAAACTCCTAATAATTTCTTTGATATGCACAGTTTCCTTTGATTGGTAGGTTATTATCAACATTTTTTCATTATTTATAATTACTATATTCACATATTTCATCCTTGAAATGGTAGAATTATCTATTATGATGTAATGGTGAATTTTCAAAGTCTTTTAATTTGAATAAATTTCACCTTACATCTATAGGAATCTTGATATTTCTAGAATCATAATAATGATACTTGTTATGTTGCTATGCTTTAGAGGTCATATTCTCCCTTATAGATCAATACAATAATAGTTTTATGATAATAACTACCAAACACATGATTTTGATATATATATATGTGCTGGTCTGTTATTTGAACACATGGATCCATTGCCTCTTTGTTGGGAAATTCGCAGTGTATATAATTCATTAGAGCAAGAAACTTATATTTTCAAAAATGTGTTTGAATATTACATAAGAAAAATGGTTGGAGTATATAATTTTTTTAGTTTAAATTCATTTATACACTGGTTAAATGAAATTTAGATGTATATTCATTAAGTATATATTCGTATGGTCAATTAGAAAAAGTGGCATTAGTTCAATGAAAGTTGATGTCGGAGATAGTTGGCATGCCCAAGGGTTATGAAAACTAAAGTTGAGCTTCAATTTTCATTCAAATATTGTTCATTTATGATTTGGTTGACATAGTTAAAGTTTTACATAAATATTATTCTGAATGTGTTTCAAAAAGGTAAAAACACAATTTTATGAAGACCATTAATGGTTTGAAACTAGATGGGTGTTCAGTTTTGTGATTTTGAAATCATATATTCATACCGATGTTCTATTAATAAAAATACTTCATGCATACCACCATTTGAGATGGGATATCTATCTTGGAATATATAATATGTATAAGTCATTTAAATCATAGTTTTGGTGGGTGAGTCTGATAGTAAAGGTGACAGAGTTTGTTTCAAGATGTTTAACTTGTAAGTAGGTTAAAACATAAAATCATTGACTTTAAGTTATGATGGAGACTATAACTATTATTTTTTGAAAATGATAATAAATAGATATGGATTTTATAATAGGCCACCCAAGTACAATTGAAAATCAAGATTCCATATGGGATATAGTGGGTTACCACACAAAGATAGCCCATTTGATCCGTATTCGTTAATTTCATATGGTCAAGGACTTTTCAGAAAGCTATATCTATGAAATGATAAGGTGGGATGGTGTACCAATGTCAATAGTTTTAGATTGAGATCTGAGGTTTACATATCATTTATATAAGTCCTTATAGAATGACCTTGGGAATGAGTTAACTATGAGTACGACATATAATACACATATGGGGAGAAAATATGAATGGACAGTAAATTTTTTGGAATAAATGCTTTGGGCACGTGTAATAGGTTTTGGTGTCTCATTAGAATATAATGTTCCATTATTAGAGTTATTATATAATTACGTTTATCGAGAATTGATACATATGGTTTCTATTGGATAATTGGATGGGTATCCTTATCATTCTACACATTGTTGGGAGGAAATTGGTAAGAATTCATTGGATGGGACACACCTTGTCCAAGAGAAAATAGAGTATATTCATTTTATCATGATAATGATAAAGATGCCTCAGTGTCATCAGAAATCATATGTTGACCATCTTTTACGGTCGTTTGTCCTTTAAGGTGAGTGATTATGTCTTCTATAGAATATATCCACGGATTGGGAAATGTCATTTTGGGATGAATTGAATGTTTTCACCTCAATACATAATAACTTTTGAGATACTTGAACGAGTTGGTGTAGAGGTATATCAATTGACATTTCCACCACATTTTAGTGTTGTTCATTATTTATTTCATTATTTAAATTGAAAAATTATCATCCCGATCCTAACCATGTGATTTGATGGGATCATACTGACCTAGATCGGGATGATTCTTTTGTACATGTGATGATATGGAATGTGGATAAAATATAGAATTTATTTCATGGAAATATCATCAATTTAGTGCAGGTTTTGTTGAAACATGGTAGTATTCTAGAAGAGACATGGGAACACGAGAAAGAAATGGATGAGCAATGGCCCCAACTAGTTCAGGAATGAAGGGGTTTCTACTTTTTGGGGATGGAATTTCCAATGGGGGAGAGAGTTCAGATTTAAAATAATTAACCATATATTCATTATTTTTATATATGTAAACTGTTTGGGTGAATTTTGGGAAAGTTTGGAGGAATTTTTGATTGTTTCAGGGATTTTAAAAAGGCGCATGCTTTAGAACATGTTAATGGAAACCAGGATACTCCTAAAAACATCATGCAAGTTGAATCATGGGATTTTGGGAAGTTAAATATTTATGTGTACAGTTTGGATAGACCCTAAAACCACCTTGGAGAAACCATGGGAAATGGGGTATAGGAATTATGCATGGTTTGTGCCTATTTTTCATAACTGTGTGGTCTAACCATGTGAGGTGTCTCTTAATGAAAACATTGGAACATGGTTAGCAGATAATTTTCCAAACTATATGAATATCCATGCATGGTTTTAATGTGAGATCCTAAACAATTTGACCCCTTTTGGAATTACCCCTAATCAGGTCATTTTTCCTCTATTTCAACACTAATTTGATTTTTATTCCTCCTAATTTGTATAGAATCTCTCCCCTTTGAAGCAAAATTAATCAAAAAAAGTTCTTGGTGTGTTGAAGCATTATTCCCAAATTAATTCATCATTCTGGGTTTCTTTCCTTATACCTGCATTCCTTCCATCTTTAAAAATCTCATATATAGTAATTGGGAATAGATAAATGATTTTTTACGCCAATCCAAATGATATATGGTTTTTTATTGTTATAGAAAGATATATAAGGTGTATTTTTAGATTTTCAACATTGTTTGGTTGAAAAATTAGCGTCTTTCTTCATATTCTAAATACTTAGAAATGTAGTTGGGTTCACTCTGCACTCCTCTTATTATATCCGGAATGGTTGATTTAAAATTAATTGTTTTTTAAGAAATTTAATTTAATATTTTTGTGAATTTATCAATGGAAATTATCTTTGGTGACAGTTTATAAAATTACAATTTTTTTTGTTTTGGTGGAAATGTGAAGTGGTAAAAAGATTTGAAAATGGTGGTTTGGTTCTAATGAATCAAAATAAATTTCCTTTAAAATAATAGTTTTAGAGAAATGGTTTTACAAAATTATATTCCTTTTCATGTTGTTAGCTTCAATGGTTATGTGTGAGTTCAATGGGATGGATAATGGTTGTGAATTACCACCATCAAAGGGATGGGTTATGGATGTGAAGATCTACCATCAATGGTAAACACCACACTTGTGTGGTTGATTGTTTTTATTTCATTGTGTGAAATAGAATTTGTTATAACAAATGGTTATTTATAATTGGTTTAATGACTTATGGGTTTTATTTCCTTTGAAATTTTTTTATTTAAAAATACTTTTTGGGTATGATTTTTTTTTATTTGAAATGATTAATGCTTCAAAAAAAAGTATTTCCAATTATTTTATATAAATATTCTTATATGTTTTGTCATAGTAGAGTGAGTGGGTAAGTCCTTTAGAGAAATCCTATTGAGTTTTATTTCTCACCCCATCTTTGGAACATTAAAGATTTTACAGATATTTTCTATTGGAATACTTGTAAAGAAAATATTTCATATTTCATTAATGGTGTTTCAGGATACTTGAACATTATTATGGAGATGAATTATGAATATTTTCAAAAGTGGTGGAGTTATGTATTGAATTCATTGTGTTTTTCTGTTTTTGTTTTATTATTTTTATTTGATATTGATATTGTTTCCTGATGGCTACTCTTAGATAACAAGTTTGACTTGTTATACATTAAGTTTTATTGCATTGTTACCATAAATCATATAGATTTTTTGGTGATGGTAATCATGGGTGTGGTTGTTTTATATTCCAAACTATAATCATCACCTAATTAAATTGAGTCCCTCTTCATTTATTTCCAGCGTTTTGGATCAGATGTATCATAAGGACATGTATAAATTCTACCTTGACTCAAGCCAATGGGGAGGGCTGGTATGGTACAGTTTTGAAACTGTAGAACATAGGAAGCCTTGGCAATTAGGTGGAAGGTGTTACATAGTTCCACTATCTATGTATTATTGGGGGACCATTCTTAGGTTATTACTACAAGAACTAAGAATGTTTCTCTACATAATTGATATTGAAATTATATGGTAATTCACTCATGGGGTGTTTCTCTTCATTGTAGACACTTGTTCTATGGAAATCACTATTCGGTAGTCATTGAGTATGGTATAAGTAGTCTACATGAAATAACTATAGTGACCCTTTGTGTGATTTTACTTGTGCATTTTCTTCTATATTTTTATCTCTATCTTTCATGGATTCTATATGATATGTGATACATTCTATATTTTTATTTAACTATAGATATATATGAAATGCTTTGAAATTTTATTCTTTGGATTATTTTGGGAATTTGTAAAAGGTGAAATTAAATTAGTTTAAAATAATTCGATATAAAAATTGAAAAATAATTTATCAATCATTTTTTATTTAATTTTGATCATATTAAGATTATTATATATAGATTTGTTATGGAACTCCTATGTGGGATCCTACTGTGCTTTTTTAGGTCATACCATGTGCACTCCTCCAACTGTGCGTAGAAATTTCTATGTCTATATATGTAGTGAAAGGAAATGAACTATAGTAAAGAATAAAGATTTCAATCAACTGGGTTTGTGTAGAATATGTTGAGATAGTGGGGGTTTTCCTAAATTTTGACACGAAGTTGTGGGTTTCTCTTTTTTGAATTTAATTTGATTATTCTACATATACTTTTGGATTTTTTTGACTACTTAGAGTAATATTATTTCCACTATTTTCTATTAGTTCTTTAATATGTTTATCTATTCCTATTTTTCACTCTGTTATTTATATATATTCCATGTTATTTCTTTGGTATGGGATAAATAATTTACTCCATTTTTTGTTTGACGTTAGGGTTACTGTCTCCCATATTTTGGGATCAAGGAATCTCTTCGAGTGTGGGGATATTTGGGTCAGGTTTGAAATTGTTAGGTATCACCAGTGTTTGTACTCAACCGTAATTCTCTTAGGATGTTTTTTATACTTGAGATTGGATTTTTAGAACATCAGTGGTAGGTTGTAGTGAGTGAATGATCATATCTTGTCATGATTTGAATCATGATACCATGGAATTTTGGGATATTTGTCTCATATTTTTATTTCTTGATTGTATTCTTAGTTTTTTCTTATGGTCTTCTAGTTTGAACTGATATTTATATTTCATTTGATCATTAATAATATTTCAATGGGTAGTGATATGAATCTAATCCATCTTCCATGGGTTCCTCAAGAGGCTACAGAGGATGCTCCTAAAGGGAATCCGCTAATGCATTAGAATATTATCTAGTTTATCCTGATAAGTGTTTTTTTATCATCCATAATTTATAATAAATTAAAAACATATTTATTAATATCCACCCATGAGCTAGTGGAGAAAGGTATATATCATGGGTGATCTTACATTATAACCCACAGTTATTTAAGGGTATGAATTAACCTCAAGATGATGAGTACTAGCTTGATTGGATTGATTAGATCTTTAAAATCATTGATAAATATATGAGTATCAATGTCATGTGTGATCTGTCAGAAATGAGGGTCCATGTATGCGATGGTGTAATTTCAATGTATATAAATATAAGAATGTGGTCTTGGAATGGATGGGTTTCGATAATATCCTCTTCTATATGTTTTTTCAAGATTCAATAATGACAGAAAAGTCTCTTGTGTTCCGATATTTACAATATTGACATACTTTTTCAATGGTGTAAACAAAATAGTTTGTTTATATGGTTCATTTTTCTCCAAAGGGAGTAAAGGATAACCAATGGGATTCTTAAAAATACCTTCAAGGTTTATGATAATATATCAGATCATAGGTATTTATGCTAAATCATTCAAATTATACAGAGATAGTAGAGAGGGAAACGATTCATGAAATGAATATAGTAGGCAAGGTTTGTTATTATGACCCTTCTATTTATCCAAATTAAATCTATATTGACAGATAAGAAAAAAAAGGAATTTGTAAGATAACCGTGTGGTTCATGGAGGGGGTTCTTAGTGGGAGGCTTACACTTCATGTTGAGTTAAATATTTTTCTCTACCCATGACATTATACTAGTGAGGTAAGGTTTTACACACCTGACATTCTTACCCTGTGCCTGAAAATATGTGTAATAGTAATGGAAATTCTGTTCATTTTTAGAGTTCCTATTAGGTTGTGTTTATACCTCAATATAGTTATGGATCGTCACCTCCAAATTTGACTATGAAATAGTCATATCCCTTAAAGACTATAGGCATTATGGTACATTCTTTAGTAGTAATGAACCAATATGTATTATATGAGTATCTAGTAGAGATATATTTGGGTTTAGAGATAGTGAAAGGTACCATCATTATTACATATTGAGTAATGATTTTGTTTTTTGATACTATTTCTTCTCACTCAATAATATATGGACATTTTATTGATAAGAATAAAATTAAAACTGAACTCACTTTCTTATATAGAGTTAGTGAAACCTCCTTAGAAGCAGAAATATCTGGGGTTTCAGTGTCCCTCTTGTTCCCCATTGATAGATGATATTGACGTAGTCTGGGATTTTCTCGTTCTCAATCAAGATCTATTTGGCATAATCATTGTAATGGATTGGATTCATTTTCATAATTTTGAGTTTGATTATTATCATCGATGTGTAGTATTTATGAAAACCAATTTGACCTCTTGGGTGATTTATAGAGAATGGGATCCATGGTATTCTTTTGAATGACCTACCGTCCAATACATCACGTCTTTTTTGTCTACTATATCATTTGACTATGATGAAAATTCCTCTATGATTAACCTCCCCACTATTTTTGGGAATTACCTATTGTTATCCATAATGATTTATCTTGTCTTCATCCATAGAGTAAGGTAGAGTTTATGATTGATCTAGTTATAGGTAATCATCATACATTGATAAATTATTATCATACGGCATCAATTGTGATAAAAGAGCTCACTATTTAGATGGATGACCTAATGGTGAATGGTTTCGTTCACCCTACTCTTTTTCCATGTGCATCCCCTATTATTCTTGACATCAAGGATGATGGATTAATTCTCTTTTTTGTGGATTATCATAAGTTTAACCAAGTAATTGTTAATAACATATATCTTTTTCATCATATGGATAATTTGTTTGATTAGTTAAATGTGGAAATGTGGTTCTCAAATATCGATCAATAGGCTGTCATCAACTAAGAGTTTTAGATTTTGATCTGACCTGATCTCAATAAAGGGAATGTTGTTTTTGGTTCTTCTTCTATCATGGTATTAGGTTTCATGAATATGAAATATGATCATGTGGTGGGTTATAGAGTTTTTATCATAGACCACATGATAATAATTAAACCACTAATGATTTATATAATTTTTTTCATTCATGTGCATAAATTCTAGTGGAACTATCTTTCTAGGGAGAGGTTCATAGTCTTTTATGACCATAAGATTCTAATCGGTATCATTTATAAAAAAGAACTAAATCTCATATAGAGGTGGTGGATGAAAATTTTTCATATGTTTGATGTCAGCATTTTCTATATCATCGGGAAGGGGGGTGTCATTATGGAAACTCTTGATATGAATGTAATATCATAGGCTATTTTGGAATCGATGGAAGAGTAGAACCTTATTTGACTCTTCACTGAAATGTACCAATATTCAATGGTGGATGATTCATGTGAGGTTTGGACTAGTGTTTACCTATCATATTCTCTCATTGAATCTATTTTTTAGATTTAGTAGTTGGGGGATTTTTTCAGGTTACATTGATAAAACCAATATAGTCGAGAGAATATTTATATTTGGTCTTTGTCTTTATATAGTGATATATGTATTTTAGGGATTGATATATCGCCCCAACATCTATGATGAGATCAGTTTTTATTTCCATAGTACATTCTGGCCCATTCATTTGAGCACTAAGAGATTTATTACGACACTATAAGGTGATTCGTGTAGTTGTGTATAAACTATGACATTGTTGATTATGTGAAAAGATATTAAATTAGCCAATAGATAAAGGTAGAGCATAAAAAATAATATAGTTTGTTCCAGCCACTTCTAGTGCCATTTTGGAAATGGGAATAGGTTTCTTTGGGATTTTTTGTTTCATTACCAGAGACATAATGATGTGGGAATTATATCTAGGATGTGATTGATTTTTTGAAAAACTCAACTCACATCATTCTAATCAGGGATTCCAAAAAATAAAAATATTTTTGTAAGATGTATATGCTTAATATCATAAGGTTACATGGGGTCCCTTATTCTGTTATTTCATATAGAGATTGTAGGTTTATATCTAGGTTATGTAGGAGTCCATAAAAGGTTATGGGGGCTCAGGTTTGGATCAGTACAACTTCATACCCACAAACATATTGTCAGACAGAGTGTGGAATTTAGATCCTAGAAGATATTCTCTTTATATTACTATTTCTTGGATTTTAGTGGATTGTGGGATATCCATCTAGGACTGTTTGAGATTTAATATAAAACATGATCATTCATCGATCCTAATTTCTCGCTTTAAGGATTTTTGTAGTTTATCATATAGATAACCTTTTTATTGGGAAGTGGTTAGTGAAGATTCATTAATGGGAGTATATATCATTCAAGAGGTGTTACTGAGGATTCAGTATATAAATGTACATATTTTTACAGATAAGAATCAAAAAATTATTATAAGGATCATCAGTTTCATCCATTAGTGTTTTCCATTGGGGACTCAGTTTTATTCAATATTTATCCCTATCAAGTCACCATCATCTTAAAAAAAAATGAAAATTTGGCTATGATATTTATTGGACCATTTCAGGCCACTAAGCATCTTGGGTAGGTTTCTTATTGGCTATAATTTACAAATTAGTTTAGGGGGATTCATGATTTTTTACAAATATTATAGCTCAGATGATACCATATTGATACCTATCACATTACGAGTTGGGAAAAGATTGAGATAGATCCTTGTGTTTTTTTGGAGAGTCTAGTAGAGGTCGTTGACTCTCAAGTGAACGTTAGTCATAAGAATTTGATTCATTTTACGAAAGTGTTATGGATAAAAAAATTATAATCTCAAGAGACATGGAAGAATGAGTTTTTTGATGAGGTAGGTGTGGGATAATCTCTTTTCTGGGCATTATTATTTAACAAGACCTCACAAGGACATAAAGTCTTATTATATTGAGTTTATAACATCATTTTACCCAAGTTATTGTATTTTTTATCCCTCATATATTTTTACTTTTTATTTGGGTGTTTTTTAAACTCATGAGTATATAAATCCTTTACTATGAGAAATGAGAAAATGTTTGGGGATGTATATTTGTTTGGGTTAATGGATTTTTCTTATAGAGGTGTTTATGAATTTTTGGAACTTCCCCCATGCTTATAGAATACCAAAGGTGGTTTCGGTGTTTCAGTAGAAACATGGATTTTCTCTATCTATAGGATTAATATATGTTGTATAAATTTGTTACATGATGTGTATTGATCACCCATGTAGATCTTGAGTTGGATTCAGAGTGTGACAAACTTATATTCATTTAGAAATAATTACACATCATGAAATTATATTACAAGCTATGTAAAATGTCCACATCATGTAATGGGATTTGGAAAGATATCATGAATCAATATAAGGTGTGAATTTTACATGCCTTGAATATATTTTACATGTCATGTAATGGTATAATCAGGATTTTTAACCCGATGTGATGGGTTTTTTATTATTATTTTGGATACATTGATTACTGAATCTGAAATGGTATTACATGTTGTGTAATTTATAATTATTTGGGTTTTAGGGAACTATATGGTTAATTTTTTTCATTTTCCTAAATCCTTTATCCCTCAAGACATGGGAGCTTAAATAGGAAATTTTGGAGTCCCTTGATCATTCCAGATACATTCGTTCAACAACTGACAATAGTTGTGGTTGTGCTGTGTTTCTCTGAGTGACTAATCCGTATATGTCATTATTTATATTGATCATGGTAGCACCATTGGGTTTATTTATTATATTTTTTACTCTATAGTATAAGGCCCCGACCTTAAAGCTTACTTAGTATTGAATTAAATGAATAATTAACATTGAGGATCTTTTCAGGTTTAGATTTTTAGAGAATTAAGACATAACTATTACATCTCAAAAGATTACAATGTAGACTCTTCTACTAAGTTTCCATAATATAAAAACTCTTAAAATGAAACATGTCTAGTTCCATGTTTTAGATAGCCTAAAATTTACGTGATCCTATCCTTGACCCCATTGAACTTTATGTCCTGTGAAAAACATTTCAAAAAAAAACTTGGGATGAGCATAAAAAGCTCAGTAAGGGATACACAAAGAGGAGAACTGTTAGTTTTTCAAAACAATAAGTAAACCATGAATTTTTCTTCAATGTAATACTTTTCACCTTTACGAAGTAGTATAAACTCTTCAATGAATAAAAGATCATTACATACCCTTTTGTAACCAAAATATTACCATAAAACCCATATACATAACATATATGGTTAACTTGGGACATAAAAATACTTAAATGGAATAACCATAAGGTCGAATTCCACACATATCACTTAATGGAATAGCCATACGACCGAATTCCATACCCAATTAATTGGAGGTTATAATGTAAACATCCATCCTGGTATTCACGACACCACCCGTCATATGGTTTATCACGTAAGCACCCGTCAAATTTCCATGTACCATTATAAAATCATAACAATTATAAAGGAAAGAAAACATTTCCACATTTTAATCACAATATATATCACTTAAATATATTGACATAAAAAAATCAGTTATAAAAATCATTTTCAATACCAAAATACATATAAGAGTATATGTTATTTATTTCATTTAAATAAAACATTATGGACTATTGAGGAATCCAAAGACCAAATAATACTCACAGCGGCGGAAAAGGTCGTTGTCATCCCGTATGTTAAAAGAAACATTCCTTTTTATTGTTTAGTAAAACGCTTCGTATAAAAAGATTCCTTTTGAATAAAATTAAAAGTCAAAGGTTTTTATACACCGTATAAAAGAAAGTTGTTTATAGAACAAAATATGCCTCAATAAATAGAGATTGAGACGATGTCCCTTACAAAGACGGTATCCTTGGATTAAGGATAAATCAATTACATAATTATGTG
Organism: Viscum album; assembly: GCA_963277665.1. Taxonomy (NCBI): domain Eukaryota; kingdom Viridiplantae; phylum Streptophyta; class Magnoliopsida; order Santalales; family Viscaceae; genus Viscum; species Viscum album. The sequence goes on from OY728141.1 coordinate 136,575,386, forward strand.
TGACAAATGAATAAACCAAATATAAGTGGATATTAAGTGTTAAACAATCATAGGTTATTCACACATATTCATATAATGTCATATCTAATGAGTAAAAGTTTATCCCAAAGAATCAAAATTGGGTTAAGAAGTTCCCTTGTAAAAATTTGATAATCTAACGACGTCACTTCAAAATTCCGAAAATGAGTTTATGAGAGATAAAAAGGGTATCCCATCACTTGTACATTAAATTTACAGAAATAAGGATATATAAGAACATATCCCCACATAATAAGATGTAATTTAAAAGACATAACAAAACAAGTCTTTTTAAAGAAGAGGAGGGTGAAAGGTCCCCTTACCGATTTGGGTAACATTCGAAACGTACACCCCATTGAAGAAGGGTCATACAATGAATATGTAAATACCCATAAATGAAATTATATTACACACAGAGTATAATAATGGGATGTACATACAAAATTCAAAGGAAATGGTGGAAAATGTAGCATACATCTCACGAGAATAAAGTGAGATGAAAAATACCTTACGAAAACTCGCCAACCTAACGACACCACTTAAAACTTCCAAAAATGGATTGATGAGATAAAATAGGGTCTCTCATCATATTGAGATAAAATATACAGAAATAACAATATAAAAGAACATCCCCCAACATAACAAAGAGGAGCTTAAAAGAAAAAACATAAAGGAGAGTACTTAAAAAGAAAGAGAGAGGATGGATCTCTTATGAAAATTCGGCTGCCTAACGGCGCCACTCAAAACATCCAAAATGGATTGATGAGAGAAAATAGGGTCTATAATAATATTAACATAAAATTTAAAGTAAGATTAATATAAAATAACATTCCAATAATAAGAAATATTTGATTAAAAGGAATCACATAAAAGAGTGTACTTAAAAAGAAAGAGAGGGGTAGGATCCCTTACCTCAAGTCTGACTTGTCTTGTTCGTTTCTTTATATTCCTGAATAATAAAATTTGGTCAATTTATAATTGTATAAGTAACTCCTTTAAATATTATTATTCAGTTCATATCACATTCTATAATGTTATAATAATTGTTTAATAATGTTAGTTCATATCAGACGTTTTTGCTGATGTTTGGTACATGAGTCAAAAATGAACTTTTTTGAAAATGATTGCCCATGTAGTTATAACTAAATCATTTCCAGAATATTATTAATGATTAAAATATCATATATTTCTAGTAAATATCAATTTTATACTATTCCACAACATTTTGAGATAAAAAGAAAAGAAATGCACCGTTCATGAAGACGGTAGGCCGTACGTACGCATGAACGCTACTTTCATTTCTTTGTCATATTAATGGAATTAAAAATAATTGATAGATATATATATTATAATTCCAGTATAATATATATGTTATATAGGTCACATAAGTTCATTAATTTCATTCTTTATTCATTCCATGTATTGCATGAACGAGTCACATCACTTGAGGGGGCGGTAGTCCACACTTCCTCGTATGAAATTATCGCAATTACACACATGAAAAGCATAAAGGTATGTTTTAAATATAAAATAAAGAAGAATATGGAAAAAATAAATACCATATATATCATATATAAAATATAGTGACATCATAATGGCCACAATTAAAGGTGTCAAGAGAATATTGAATAATCATCGTTTCGTGAGGCAGTAATTCGCCATCCAAAGAAACAGTATGTTCTTTAACCATTAGACGGAGGTGTGTGTAAGTGTAGCTTGAATATTTCACATAAAAACATACTAGTACATTTAATATACTAGTGTTTTTACAAGATAAAGGAATAAAAAGTGTTTAGGGGTTTGGAGAAGCAAAATAAAACAAATGAACACAAGTGAAGACATTACCTTTAAATCGGGTAACTCCTCTTGGTTTGAACCAAAAGAGTTTCTTGAAGAGAATTCTACCAAAGGTGAGGCTTCAATGATAAATATAGGGATGTGGAGAGATGAAATGGGTAGGGTTTGTCGATTCCAAAGGCTGGAGAGGTGTGGGTAAGGTGGTAGAGGTGGGGGCCTTTTATAAGAGGAGAGGAGGGGCACTCTTGGAAGGTTATAAAGTTTTACTTTATTATAAAACGTTTTTCAGATTTTAAAGGTCCCAAAAGGATATATTTAGAGTATAAGGTGATTATGTTTTTATATAAACACATACAATAGGTTTCTGACAAGTTTAAGACTTAGATGTCACCCTATCTTCTCATTTTATTTAAATCATTAAATAATGAGGTAATCACTACATCATCATGGTGTCATAAATAATTTAATTTATTTAGTGTCTAAAAATTATAAAAAAAATATCATGATGTAGGAAATCTTTTTATATTTCTAATTAATATTTATAGTAAAAAATATGACTTGTATAACCCTATGTAAAAATTGTTTTAGTAAAACAATACATGTTTGTGACATTTTTATTTTAACTTTAAATAAAAAGTTATTAATGTTATTTTCCTACCAAAGTGGATCCATGGGGTCCCCAAGTTGACCCATGGATTTTATTGGTCGTCAATTACTCATAAAATAAGGGTAGGATGTGTGTCAATGTCATTTCATATTATTATAACATTATCATTACCTTAAATTACACTAATTACCTCTAATCGCGATTAAAACTTAAAAGTTACTGTTCACCAAAAAATTAATTTAATCTCATTGAACCAAATTTTAAATCCTAAGGAAAAACATGTATGTATGATTTTTGAAATACAAATCACATAAGTGGTAAAGTTTCATTTAAACGAAAAATCAGTTTTTAAACTACCACTTAGTGGTTTCACTATTCATCAAAAATTGATGTTTTTCAAAAAAATACCAAAACTTCACCCTAAGCTATATTTGATATTCCGAATTCAAAAATGATGTCTATTTTAAAAAATTAAAAACATATAAGTTTCATTAATTAATTTAATAATTAATTCCCGTTGTCAAAACAAATAGCGTGTTTTTAAGAAACAATATCTATTAAATGATTGACACTAGTTTATGTTCAATTTCAAAGTGAAATTAATTCCAATGACCACTATTGGATTAAATGGTAAATATATAGTCTAATTTCACTCTAAAACCAATTCAAAAGATAATCTAATCATATAAATAAATTAGATTAAAAAGTGGTTTTGAATTAAAATACAACATTTTTAACTATTCATTAAAAAATGAACATTATCGGAAAAATACCAAAAATTTACACAAAGTAAAATTTGATGTCCCGATTCTAAAGAAGAATTTTATTTTGTCAAATATAACACATAAAATTGTCAAAAAAGTGTATTTAAAAGGGGTTCTCCATCAAAAGGCGGTTAATCAACCTTTTAAAGAATATTAGAATATTTACCCTTAAAATAGGATTCATTAACATTTTAACATTTATTTTAAAAAGTAAAAATATATGACAATCATATATAATCATTTTTTTGTTATTTCTGTTCATTCCAACCATTACAATGGCTAGTAATTAACTACCATTTAAAATAATATTATTTTATTATTAGAGTGCAACGTAAGATTCCCAAGAAACTCATTGTTGCGTATTGGGTATGCAATCGGTCATAGTGTCCCCTTTAAAGTAATATTAATATTTTATTAACAAATATGGATAAATGTAAAAATGTAATATTCTTTATTTACTTGGGGTGTTACATCCATTCCCCCATTTGGTAATTGTGACCTTGCAATTTTTAAAATTGGGCTTGGAAAATTCATTGAAAGCCCCACATCGGAAAAAGAGTAAATTAAACTGTCACATTAAAAGAAAGAAAGGGAAGTACAAAGGTCACCCGAGTTAACCCATACTAGGATTTCATGTAGGAAAACATGGATATGGAAGAAAAAGCAAAGGTTCATGTTCTGAGGGAGCGTGATAGAAAACATGTTTAGGATAATGTTAACCACAAGAAAATCACAAACTTGTGATGGGTTAAACGGTATTGGATTTCCCCAGTACGAAAAGTTAACGGACAACATTTTTGTTTTAAGTTACTTTTAATTGAGGAATTTATTTTTGAGCTTAAATAAATCATAAGGAAACATACTTACTTTTCATGTAGACTTTCAACTTTTACCTGATTCCTAACACAAACTCATACTTTCTCCAAAAGATGAGTATTTAGGATGACTTGTTCATATTAAGAGCGCTATAATCCACATATAGAGAATCACCTAACCCACAAAAGAGAACTATATACTTCCCATGTCTTTATACCTTAACCAAAACTAAAACCAAAATGGTTTTTAAGAGATCTGATAATACCCAAAAAGGATAATCCTTTATAAAAAAATCTATTCGTAATCTCCAAAATTTGTCAAACAATACCCAAAGTTCAACAAAGACCATTCAATAAACATCTATCCATAAAATTATTCCATGTAATCAAAACTATGACTGAAACCCAAATCTCTAAAGGATTTGATCACATAGTCTTCCAAGAAAAACCTTAACATTTATCATCAGTTACTCTTAAAGTCTCATATTGAAAAGTAATTAACCTAATCACATATCCTCCATTATAGGTTACTAATTTCCATAGATAACCCAAAATCAAATTATTCTAGATTAATAATATCATCTAACTAAAAATAATTAGTCAAACTGACTAGGGACTTCACGTTGTCCAGTGGTAGGCGATAAATACCAATCGCACTTTGGTTGTGGGTTCGATTCCCGTAGCTTCGTCAGACGCGACATGTTGTCACACGGTCTACGTGTTGTCCTTTTTCCAAAACAAAATAATTCTTATAAAATTCCCCAAAAAGCGATAAAATCTTCAAAAATAACCATAACATATTTTAACCTCACTTTTATCTCATTCCTTTCATATTCAATCATATAATAGAGTAACCTATAATTACAAAAAAAGTAAGGATCATATAAACCATATTGGTTACCTTTATAATTATTACTTGAACATTCACATCGAGTTGGTTCACTCATAAATGATGCATTAACGAACTTACCAATGTACAAGTGGTTGATCATGACTCCTGATAGTTGGTTTAGAATAACCACAAGATTTCTCATTGAATCCCCCATTTCATCCAGTCTCTTAATCAGAGAACCACCACAGTTTCCTTCAAACCCATTGTCACTTTGGTGCCTGCTAGATCCATCCATTTACTAAAACCAAAACGGTCAGTGTGAGAATATCAACAAAATCATCATGTACTAAAGAGGAAGATAAACCTTAATATATACTTAGTTATTCACTTTATCTATAAAATATTACTCTTTCTGAAATACTAGACATTATGGTAATGTCACATATGCTTAAAGAATACCCTAACATCTAAAGTTATCTAAACCAACCTCTGATACCAACTATAACGCCTTGGACTTAAACCTTACTTAATATTCAATTAAATGAATAATTCCCATTGAGTATCTTTTCAGGTTTAGAGTTTTAGAGAATTAGGATATAACTATTACATCTCAAAAGATTACAAATTAGACAATTCTACTAAGTTTCCATAAAATAAAAACTCATAAAAAGAAACATGTCTAGTTCCATGTTTTAGACAACCTGACATTTCCTTGATCCCATCCTTGACGACATTAAAATTTATGTCCTATGAAAAACATTTCAAAAAAAAACTTGGGATGAGCATAAAAGGCTCAGTAAGGGATACACAAAGAGGAAAACTGTTAGTTTATAAAAACAACAAGTAAACCATGAATTCATTATCAAAGTAATACTTTTCACATTTACGAAGTAGTATAAACTCTTCAATGAATAAAATATGATTACTTACCCTTTTGAAACCAAAATATTACCATAAAACCCATATTCATAACATATTAAGGTAACTTAGACATAAACACACTTAAATGAAATAACCATACGATCAACTTCAACACATATCACTTAATGGAATAGCCATACGGCCGACTTCCATACCCAAGGAATTGGTGGTTATAACGTAACCACCCATCCTGGTATTCACGGCACCACCCGTCATATGGTTTATCATGTAACCACTCGTCAAATGTCCAAGTACCATTATAAAATCATAACAATTATAAAGGAAAGAAAACATTTCCGCATTTTAATCACAATATATATCACTTAAATATATTGACATAAGAAAAAATCCATTATAAAAACCATTTTCAATACCAAAATACATAAAAGAGTATGGTATTTATTTTATATAAAAAAACATTATGTCTTGTTGAGGAAGACAAATACCAAATAATACTCACAGCGGCGGAAAAGGTCGTAGTCACTGCGTACGTTAAAAGAAACATTACTTTTTTTTCATTTAGTAAAACGCTTCGTATAAAAATGTTCCTTTTGAATAAAATTAAAAGTCAAAGGGGTTTACACACTATATAAAATAAAGTTGTGTATAGAAAAAAATATGCCTCAATGAAAGGAGATTGAGACGAAGTCCCTTACAAAGACGATATCCTTAGATTAATGATAAATCAATTAATAATTATGTGTAACAAACGAATACACCAAATATATGTGGATATTAAGTGTAAAAAATCAGAGGTTATTCACACATATTCATAGAACTACATATTCAAGGAGTACATGTTTATCCCAAAGAATCAAAATTGGGTTAAGAAGTTCCCTTGTAAAAATTCGACAGCCTAACAGTGTCACTTCAAAATTCAGAAAATCAGTTGATGAAAGATAAAAAGGGTATCTCATAACTTGTACATTAAATTTATAGAAATAAGGATATATAATAACATATCCCAACATAATAAGATGTAATTTAAAAGACATAACAATAGAAGTCTTTTTAAAGAACAGGAGGGTGAAAGGTCCCCTTACCGATTTGGGTAACTTTCGAAACGTACACCCCATTGAAGAAGGGTCATACAATGAATATGTAAATACCCATAAATAAAATTATATTACACAAAAAGTATAATAATGGGCCATACATACACCACTAAAATTAAATGGTGGCAAATGTAGCATAAATATCATGGGAATAAAAGTGAGATGAAAAATCCCTTACGAAAACTCGGCATCCTAACGACGCCACTTAAAACTTCCAAAAATGAATTTATGAGATAAAATAGGGTCTCTAATAATAATAAAATAAAATTTACATCAAGATTAATATAAAATAACATCCCCCAACATAACAAAGAGGATATTTAAAGAAGTGACATAATGTAGAGTACTTAAAAAGAAAGAGAGAGGTTGGATCTCTTATGAAAATTCGGCAGCCTAACAGCGCTACTCAAAATTTCCAAAATGGTTTGATGAGATAAAATAAGGTCTCTCATCATATGAACATAAAAATTACAGTAATAGTAATATAAAATAACATCCCAATCATAATAAACATGAGCTTAATAGGAATGAAATAATAGAGTGTACTTAAAAAGAAAGAGAGGGGTAGGATCCCTTACCTCAAGTTCGACTTGTCTTGTTCATTTCATTATATTCCTGAATAATAAACTTTGGTCAATTTATAATTGCCTAAGGAAATCATTTAAATATTATTAATCAGTTCATATCACTTATTATAATGTTATAATAATTGTTTAATAATGTTAGTTCATATCAGACGTTTTTGCTGATGTTTGGTACATGAGTCAAAAAATGAACTTGTTTGAAAATGATTGCCCATGTAGTTATAAGTAAATCACTTCCATAATAGTATTAATGATTAAAATATAATATATATTCAGTAAATATCCATTTTATACTATTCCATAACATTTGGAGATAAAAAGAAAAGAAATGCACCGTTCATGGAGACGGTAGGCCCTACGTACGCATGAATGCTACTTTCATTTCTTTGTCATATTAATGGAATTAAAAATAATTGAGATATATATATATATATTATAATTACAGTATAATATATATTTTATATAGGTCACATAAGTTCCTTAATTTCATTCTTTATACATTCCATGTATTGGATGAACGAGTCACATCACATGAGGGGGCAGTAGTCCACACTTCCTCGTATGAAATTATTGCAATTACACAACATGAAAAGAATAAAGGTATGTTTTAAATATAAAATACATAATCATATAGTAAACTTAAATACAATATATATCATATATAAAATATAGTGACATAATAATGTCCACCATGAATGTTGTTAAGAGAAGATTGAACAATCATCGTTTCGTGAGGCAGTAATTCACCATCCACATAAATAATATGTTCTTTAACCATTAGATGGAGGTGTGTGTAAGTGTAGATCGAGTCCTACACATAACAACATCCTAGTAAATTTAAGATATTGGTGTTGTTACAAAAAAAAAAGGAATAAAAATAGTTTAGGTGTTTGGAGAAGCAAAATAAAACAAAAGAGCACAAGTGAAGACATTACCTTTAAATCGGGTAACTCCTCTTGGTTTGAACCAATAGGGTTTCTTGAAGAGCATTATGCCAAAGGGGAGGCTTCCATGATTAAAAGAGGGATGTGGAGAGATTAAATGGGCAGGGTTTTTCCAACCCAAAGTATTGAGAGGTGTGGGTAAGGTGGTAGAGGTGGGGGCATTTTATATAGGAGAGGAGGGGCACTCTTGGAAGGTTATAAACATTTACTTTATTATAAAATGATTTTCGGATAATAAAGGTCCCAAAAGGATATATTTAGAGGATAAGGTAATTAGGTTTGACATCCACCCATCCAATAGGTTTTTGAAAAGTGTAAGACTTATATTTCACCCTATCTTCTCATTTTATTTAAATAGTTAAATAATGAGGCAATCACTCTATCATCATGGTGTCATAAATAATATAATTTATTTAGTGTATAAAAATTATAAAAAAATATCATGATGTAGGAAATCTGTTTATATTTTTAATGAATATTTATAGTCAAAAATATGACTTTTATAACCCCATGTAAATTTTTTTTAGTAAAACAATACATGTTTGTGACATTTTTATTTTATCTTTAAATAAAAAGTTTTTAATGCCATTTTCCTACCAAAGTTGCTCCATGGGGTCCCCAAGTTGACCCATGGATTGTCTTAGTTGGACATGACTCATCAAATAAGGGTAGGACATGTGTCAAGGTCATTTCATATTATTATATCATTATCTTTACCTTAAATTACACTGATTACCTCTAATCGCGATTAAAACTTAAAAGTTACTATTCACCAATGATTATTTTAATCCCATTGAACCACATTTTACATCCTAATGACAACCATGTATGTCTTATTTTTGAAATTCACATCACATAAGTGGTAAAGTTTCATTTAAACAAAAAATCAGTTTTCAAACTACCACTTAGTGGTTTCACTGTTCATCAAAAATTGAAGTTTTCCAGAAAAAACCAAAAATTCACCCAAAGCTATATTTGATATTCTGAATTCAAAAATGATGTCTATTATAAAAAATTCAAAACATATAAGTTGCATTAATAAATTTAATAATTAATTCTATCTGTCAAAACAAATAGCTTGTTTTTAAGAAACAATATCTATTAAAAGATTGACACTAGTTTAAGTCCAATTTCAATGTAAAATTTATTCCAATGACCACTATTTGATTAAATGGTAAATATATATTCTAATTTCACTTTAAAACCAATTCAAAAGATAATATAATCATATAAATAAATTATATTAAAAAGATGTTTTGAATTAAAATACAACATTTTTCACTATTCATTAAAAAATGAACTTTATCGGAAAAATACCAAAAATTTACACAAAGTAAATTTTGATGTCCCGATTCTAAAGAATAATTTTATTTTGTCATATATAACACATAAAATTGTCAAAAAGTGGGTTTAAAAGGGGTTCTCCATCAAAAGGGGTTTAATCGACATTTTAAAGAATATTAGAATATTTACGCTTAAAATTGGATTCATTCACATTTTAACATTTATTTTAAAAAGTAAAAATATTTGACAAACATATGTATTCATTTTATATTTAGTTATGTTCATTCCTGCCATTAAAATGGCTAGGAATTCACTACCATTTAAAATAATATTATTTTATTATTAGAGTGCAACGTAAGATTCCCAAGAAACTCATTGTTGCGTATTGGGTACGCCATCGAGCATAGTGTCCCCTTTAAAGTAGTATTAATATTTTATTCACAAATATGTATAAATGTGAAAATGTCATATTCTTTATTTACCTGGGGTGTTACATATAGTGTTGATTATTCTTGATCCGTTCAATTACCATTATGCGATGTTCCTCTATAGGCTGAAATTTTTGTTGGTTGTGGTGTAGTGAGTGAGTTTCATTGAGGTTTATTCTGATCTGTTCTCCCTGTAAACAATTTTAATAAATTAAATCATTTATGAGATGTATGGATTGACTCTAGGGACTCTTTATTGATCTAGATGTTCTTCTATGTTGGTGGATCCAATTGCGGGATTATGCAACACAATTCTGAAGTAGTGGGTTCAGTTTCTAGCCATTGTCGAATGAAATCCATAGATCTGGTTTTTGATAAATAGTTTTTTAAATGAAATGGAATGATAAATTACTGGATTTGGGTGTGAGGAAATGGTTTTTTGAGAAAATATGGTTTTCATCTTGTTTTTGTAGAATAGAAAGTGTTTTTAGAGCTTTGTTAAATACATTAAGGAAATACTTTCCAATTAATAGTTTTAATAATATTGTTTTGAAAATCGGACCATGGGAATCCATAGTTATTAATATGGAGGATTTATCATAGGGCCACATTCCAAATATTATAGGTTGGTTTAATATTTGTGTTTTTATATTCTATAGTAATACTGTCCAAGGTTATTGATATAGCCATTATTAGAGGATTTACTCATGGGGTGTCCTTATGCTTTGTAATCATGTGTTCTATTCACAAGATTTTTCATTAGCCTTTAATTGTGGTATTAGTAGTATGTTATTTGGATCTTTAGTGATCCATGGAATGATATTACCTATGCATTGTATTGTACTATTTTTTATTTTACTACCATGTATTATATATGATATGCGATACATGATTTTTTTGATTTGAAAACCACTGTATATTGAATTTATTGAACTTTTTTAACTGTCTTATTTTTGAAATGAGGGGAAAGGGGGAATTAAATGGGTTTCCATCATATTGAAATAAAAATTATTAAAATATTTGTCATGACTTATTTTCCTAAAATTTTATCTTGTTTAAATTATTGTATGGAGACTTATTATGGAACACTTAGGTGTGATAAAAAAGTTCATGTTAACTCACACCCTATGCACCTCTTTAGTAGTGCACAGTCCATTGTATGTATTTTGATGTTGGGAATTTCAAGGATCCATATTAAGGGGGTTATTTTTATATTATTTGGGTATTGGAAATCAGTTTTAATATGGTGTGATTTTTCCCACACTATCACAGGGAGTATTTGGTTTTTCTATTTTAGTTTTTATTTTATTATTGGACTTGTACATTGGGATTTTATGTCTACATTGAGAAGTGTCATTTCCAAAATTATCAATTAGTTATGGAATAAGATTATCTCTTCCTCTATTTCAATAATATATATATATATATATATATATATATATTCCATATTTTGTTTGGTTTTCATGAAATCATTCCCTCTTGTTATTTTTTATACCCTGGTGGTAGTATCTAACCCTTCTAATCAAGAACCAGCTTTGGGTATGTGAAAATTCAGCTCGGGTGCCAGTTTTAGAGGGTATTTTTGTTAATATTTATATAAGACACATAACCTCTTCCTATATAAATTTGAAAAAAGAAAATATATAGCCTAAGAATCATCCCCCAACTTTGATACTATTCAAAATACAATTTTTTTAAATCAAATGGAAATTATTAAAATAAAGTATGGGCTTTTATTATAAGTAAGGGTCATGTACAATGTAAGCTCTTATGAGTAAATATGGCATAATAAAATTTAAAAGGAAAATATATAAAAATACATTTCATTTAATCAATAAATTGAGCCCAAAATTCATCTAATGACAATACAAATGTATTAATCTCATTGAAAATAATAATTGAATTCTCAATGAAGGATGTTCATAGTTTTGGCTTCCATAATAAAAAATAATCATCATATCTTTACCATAAAAGAGTTTTTGAAAAATATTTCAATCAATACGTAGGTATACATGAACAACCTATTTAATAATGATATCTAACATTTTCTTTCTAATGAGACATATCATTGCATCAAGGGGATATATAATTCCGGTCCCACCTAATCACTGGATGTAAATTTCATTCCTCAAATATTTAATGATCAATTTAATTATAAATAATATGAATTGTTAACAAATATCTTTATTGAGTAAAATATATAGATTGTGTACATTTCTCCAGTCAATCAGATTATATTCATAGTAAAATAATTTATATAGTAGCGGTATATGATTTAGTAAAAAAGAACATATATGATATAATGAAAATGAATATTTAAAACATTTGTAAATTCACATGGAATATTATTATAATAAAGTGAACGTTTCATGTGAATGTAATCGCTACAAAATTAATAAGTGATAAAATATTACCATCAATTCATCAGAAATATTGGTTTGTAATTAATTTATTTGTTTTGTAAAAAATGAGATTGAAGATAAAAAATTAAAATACGATATAAATAATTTTTTTTATCTGTAAAACTATTTACATTTTTTAGAATAATCTAAAAATCATAAAATGGTTATGCTGGCAGGAAATTCCCATAAATTTATATACATTATCATTAAAATCTTTCTTTTTCCATTTTTTATGAATATTTGAAGTTACCCTTTCTAAATAAATTAGAAAAAAAAATTTCAAACCATCTAAAACCTCAAGGTTAACATAAAACGTCCCTAATAAATTATTGTATTAAATAAATACTAATTTTGTAAAAAAAATATAAATATGAAAACTAATGAAAGAAATACGTCATAAAAATAGAAATAAGATTATAATTTCATTTAAGAAATTAATTGAATGATTCAAGTAAAAAAGAGAAAGAAATTTTAAATAAAACATGGAAACTCCTTACATGTCCATAGTAAATGAAAAGTGATGATGTTTATCAATTATACATTATAAGGTATCGTCAATGACAATAATGGGAATCCCAAAAATTGCGAATTTAAAATAAATCCTTACTGTGTTTATCTCATCTAAATTTAAACCATGTAAAATTATAAACAAGGATTGCCCCATTAATCATCATGAATAAATGGATGTTAATTTTTAATACACCAAATGAGAAATATATAAACCGAAAAATATTTAGTAATTGTGTAATATATAATATGACATAGTGGAGTAGAAATTTAGATGAAATACTATAGAAAGATCTTATCATTTAAGTGATAATTAATTATTGAATTGAAAATTTATAAAAGATTTAATTCCAAAAAAATTGGAAATGAAACATATTAAAACCATATATCATTTCAAAAATAATAATTGAATAACATATTCAATGAAGTATAATAATAACCCATGGAATTAAAAAATTGATATGAAACTCTTACCACAAGTTTGGAATTCTTTGTAAATGATTTATACCTCCATTATAATAAATTTAAAGTTAAAATTTATAAAAAACATTATAAATATCTATAATATCATATATGATCCATTTATAAAATATTATCACTCTTTTGTTAATAGTGTAGTATTATTTTTAATCATTCAGCTATTAACTTCTTCTCCTTTGATGATAATTTGTATTTTTTGTGTTATTGATCCTTGTACATTCAATATAGTACCATAATATCGATAGTTTTAACCATGATATAAATATAATATACAATAATTATATATATATTCATCCTTTAATGTAGTATATATAAACTAAATAACACCATTCATTGATATGATAGGTTTGTGCATACATAAGAATGTTGTTTCAACATTTTTTCTAATAGAATAAATGAAATGAATATAAATAATCACTTTTAAAGAGTCATTAATATATCATAAATATCATATATATCCATTAAATCTATGATTATTACCATCCATGTAATAATGAATTTGAATAAATGTTCACATTGCTTAATATAGGTGGTAGTACATAGGTATGCATGAGAAATATTATCATTTTCCAGTAGGTTGGACGGTAAGAACGTATATATGATATAATATTTATATAAATATAATTATTCCATAAATATAATATAGAAATATTAAATTCATTATAATAATCATCTAGGAAATATGGTGATAGAAAATGAATTGTATCGCTACGTGGATGCGGTACCAAATAAGTATTCCAGAGTGAAACTTTCACTTTTAGTTTGATGTGAAAATGGTGAATAATTCTTGATATATATTCATAATAACGCTTAAATATATTTGGGAAGCATAATCTATTATTTTATGTTGAATATCACATATTTATATGTGGTAAACGAACAAGTAACATGAAAGATATTGGGTATACTGATAAACTATCTTTCAGTTGGCCTCCTTTGGATCCTTCATTAAGGATATTTGAGATGGTATTTTATGAATAATAAAACCTACACATCATGGAGAAAAAAATTATAATATTTTTTAGAAGATCATTTCTGATCTAGATTTCTCAAGACTATGTAACGAAATTTCAGAAGGGTGTTCTTTTGTAAGTGAAGAAAAAGACACACTTATAATTTCATTAAAAATTATAATATAATAATTATATACTAAAAAAATGGCTCAACATGGATATAAATTTAAATATGGGATATGATTTAATCTATTAATTTCAATTAAATAGTACTTATACATGTTAAATTAAAAAACCATAACCTTGTCTGTTCATTTAACCCCCTAGAGAACTTATTTTAACCTAAAATACACTAAAAAATATTCCAATATTCATGGGTTATTTATTAACCTGTAGGTTAACTTTTTTATCATTTTATGTAAAAGTGATGAAATTTATGACCATTTTCTATCCTACATGTCCTCTACCAAAAACATTATTATTTTTAATTAATTTTTTAATAATATTATCTTTCCAAATATATCTTTAATCTAATTTTGAAACTGTTTATTTAATATGAAAATAATTACATAAATACAACAATGGAATTAAAATATAAGAATATTTACAACCAATAATATATTATTCTTGACTATGATATTTTTTAGAACCATAATTCATCCCTATAACATAATTTCTAATTATTTTAATCTTATTTACATGGATTTTTCCACTAGTTGTAAAACCATTATGATAGCATTGAATAAGTATTTTATGTAATTATTTATCACTAAAAATTATAAATAAATTTGATTCCTAAAGATAGATTTTTTAATGGAAAAAATGACAATTAATATATACTCAAATTATAATTTTTATCCCTATGTGAAATTATATTATATATTTAAAGATAATTGAGTGACACTTTTTTCATTACTAAAAAAATTAAATTTCTTTATCAAAATAAAATGGCACCAAAATTCAATATATTAGAACTTAGTGTGGATATAGTAACATTTAACTCATATAAATAATTAAAAAAATGTTTTGGATATATTATAAATTCCTTATCACATTATTTTTAATTTTAATTTCATGATGAAACATTTACTAAATTGATAAATTCTACCATGCTTATTATTAATAATGGCTAAAAATAAATGAGATATATTTACCCAATTTGATCCCCCAAATTAGAAAAAATAAATAAAATTTATAAAATTTGTTTCATATATGTTTTAAATATAAATTTAATAATAATCCCACACCATACGATGAAAACTATTTTTTAAAAAATTATTTCATTTTAAGCCTTTAAATAGACTTATATAAAAATCATGTAAAATTTTGATCATATGATAATTAATTATATAATTTTAAATCAATTAGATCTTATATAACATAAATAGAAAAATAAAAATATAATTTTACAATATAAATTACTTGATTAAATTAAAATAAGTGTTAGTTTTTCGAACTTTTTTATTTGTTAGTATTTTTTGTAAAAAAAATATAATTTAATAAATACTAAAAATTCAACCAAATCTAATAATTTCATGATTAAAAATAATATATGTTTTATATAATAGTATTTTAATATTTTTTCATGGTTAATTTATAGTTGGTTTTTCATGTAATGATATATATGAAATAAATTAAATTTAATTAATGATGAATATATCATAAAATCGGAGGGTGTCACATTATAACCCATTATAAGACTTTCAGATTAAAAATTTATTCCATACGATATAAATAAATGAGGTTAATTTTGTATTATCACATCATTGGGTTCCAAATATGATTCATTAATTTTATAGCTCCCCATAAAACATTTCTCATTTTATTGGTCTTATTTCATACAACATTCTCTATAGAATCACAATTTCCATAAGTTGTTCCACATAAGAAAGATATTTATCAAGAGGTACAACCTATGATTTCATTAACTGTGATGTATCTAGAATTTACATCCGTATGATGGAAAAATAGAACACATCATGAACTTGAGTTATATTTTCTAGATGTTACATGAAATAAGTAACCATACCTATAAGATCTAGAAATTTAGATTGACTGCTATATCCAGGTCTTAGATTTTCCTTCTTTTTAAATTTCCTAAACTTTTTCTAAGTAGATATTAATAGTAATACCTCATCACTAACATCATACACTAGGTCTCATTAAATATTTATACTATAAAATGTTATGTCGACACTGATCTACCCTTCTATGTTGTTGAATGGATATATCCTTCTATGTTATTTCCTCAACAAGGGCATATCCTAGTAGCTTTATTTATTGAAATTAACTGAATCATGATAGAGTTATATATATAAAATAATGAAGTATTCATAGGGATCCATGAGGATTCATGATTGAAATCTATTTTTTGTATGAATATTATACCAAATAATGTTTTTTATCAACACAACTATTAAAATAAATAAATTAATATCTTAATATTTGTTTCAAAAGTAAACTTTTAATCAAGATCCCACCAAACGTTTCTCCAACACATTAGGGTAATCCATAGACCTCAATAATATAATATATAGAGTGAAACCCCATGGAATATCAAAACATGCTTAATGTATATCAGAGTAATCTATTCAAGAGATAAATATTATTTCATATTGATAAAGTTCACTGATTTTACAAGGGGGTCGACAAAAACCCAAATTGAATAATTCTATTGAGAAATTTTAGGGATACCAACCATGATATCGATGGAAATTTTTTCCTATTTCCATTCTAGTATAGGTAATTATTTTAGCATCACCTTAGACATTTTTTTCTAAGAAATTATTTTTTAACACACCAGGGATTAGGATACATACTTTTAGATATCCCTTTTAATTTTTTTCTACCAAAAATATAATTTTTAATCACTATACATCTTCATACTTATATGATTAATAGAGAATGATGAGTTATGATATACATAAAAACACTCCTTCTATAATAATAAAATTATTGGAAGAGATAATCAGTTATTGAACCATATAATTTGATCCTAATCATGGTTGTAACAATAAAAATTTCTCACCATTATTAGTAATTCCAAATCTACCATAGGTACATTCTTAATACTCTCATGGAGGGATGTATAAAGTATTAATTATGGAAAGATATGATGTTTTCGCTTTCAACTAAATTAAATGATTTAATATGTAATAATCCATAAATATTGGATATCTCTCAATAATCATCATTGAAAAACAATCATGGTCATTTCCACTCAAACCATTGGCCATCTTATTCACCTTATCGTGGTGATAATATAGTGATAATTCATAATCATTGATCAAATATGACCATATTCTCAAGTCCATATTTATGTATTTATATTTAAATATACACATGATGATTTTATGATCATTGTATATATCACACCATTCATAATTAATATAATTCCTCTATATTTTCAAGGAAAAAATGTCCTCTACCAACTCCAAATCACATTTCGGGTATTTTGACATCTGAATTTTTTATTGGTGAGAGGAAAAATCTAACACCATATCATTCCACATGAGTACACATCCC
The DNA here is from genome assembly GCA_963277665.1 of Viscum album. Lineage (NCBI taxonomy): Eukaryota > Viridiplantae > Streptophyta > Magnoliopsida > Santalales > Viscaceae > Viscum > Viscum album. Next base: position 136,593,302 of record OY728141.1, read on the forward strand.
AATAACATATTTTATTAATCATTATATATCACACAACCTTACATATTACTAGGTAGTGTAGGAACATTCCTATAGACCAAAATTATCTTCATTTCTTTGAAACTCTCTTCAAATTAATCTATCCATAAGGACATGGCTTCTTTCCTAGTCAACATGGTTAGTGTATTTTATTGTAATAAGAAATAACTCATAAATATATGATAATATCTAGAGAGCATAAGAAAACTATAGATCTCGGTAACGGTGGCATGTCATGGATATTAATCAATAACTTCTATCTCTTAATGTTCCACCAATATACACTTTATATAGAAAATATTACTTAGAAAGGAAACATTCGACTAACAAATTAAAACACAGTAAAATTTTCAAACAACTTATCCATTCTAATGGTATTATATGAAATTATAAATTGATTTTAATAATCCTTCATATATTTGAAATATATAATAATATCAGATATAAAGACCACCCCAAAATAATCAATGGAATCCCTAATGACACTATTCATGAAATCCATGAATATAGGTTCCCCCATTGTTGAAGTAGTAAAACAAATAAACCCCGTGTATAGACTCCAATAGTTTTGATTCATTAATTTTTTCAAGTCAATCAATTCCATTCTATAGGAATTCATTGAAATAGGAGTAGACTCATATATGACTTTGATTAAATCCCAATTATCCTTATTCTAGAAAAAACTAGGAAACTATTCTAAAAAGGCATCGTAAAAATCTCATAAAATAATAATATTATCAAGGTTTATTTTCTCACCAGACAACTCAGAAAAATATCCCTCATGAATAGGTAGTAAAATACATATGATTAATGTAATTTTAGTAAGTATTTTTGGTATATCCAAACACCAAATAAATTTCATAGGATGATTTGGAATACAAAATATAACATCCAAAATACTAGAATATCTTTTTTTGTATCATAGTTTATTATCCATGTACAAATGAATTAGTAGTTCCATTAAAAGATGTAGGATTTTTTCACATGAAGTTATCCAACATTGGTGAATCATTCTATGGAACAATAACTTTCTCCATATTGAAAGGTTGTTTATCATAACATGATAAAGATGCCCTTATTTTTCCATGATCAACTCAATCCTAACAAAATATATATTGTATTTCTCTCTAAGGTAATCCCTACTATGAATATGGGTGTTGAATCCCATTATTTTTTTAGAATACACCACTAAATGTTAATATTCACCAATTTCGCACATAATCATAATGAATATTGATCAATTTAAATAAAACCACTCAAATGGAGATTTTCTAAATAAAATAATTCTTTACTGTAATTATAATTTTAGTTAGGTTTATTTAAAAACTAGTTCCGAATGTTTCTATTAATCATTTTATGATACCAACTGTATAACCCAAACTCCATTAACTAAAAGTCAATTCCAAATTTATTATATTCCTATAATATAGAATGGATCACATAACCTATGATGGAGAAGTATATTAGTATTATATAACCAAATACAAACAAGATTCCTATAACAATCTAAAAATATAAAATTCATACCATAAGAAACATTCTCACATCCTTTATATTATTCATAATACACTTATTCTTATCATGAGAAAGGAAAACATATAAAGTGTGATATCATATTATTAGTAATTATTACATACGGTGAAATATATCATTAGTAGATAAGGATTAATAAAAATTTAAATGTAAATATCTAAAACCACATGCCATTTAATCAAAAACTTGGGTAGAAAAGGAATCCATATATAATATCAATGCAATAACCTCATGATAAATAATTATTTAATTTGCAATGATGAATTTTTTTAATATGGGACATCATTATCTCATAAATGAATATATCTTAACTATTAAGGCCTTGTTTCAAGAAATTTTAATCAAGGGGTATTTATACACCAAAATACCATTTAATAATTCTAGATATCTATTTTTTCTCATGAGTCTTTTCAATTCATTGAGGGTTATATATTCTTTTTCCAACCTGTCACTAAATTTTCTATTGGCTCTTCATATATTGAAGGGTAATATTAATTCTTAAAAAATATTCTTTTTAAAATAAATATTAATATTGAGTAAAGGATATGGAATATGAATATTTCCTTAATAAATAAAAAATACTCCCAGTAAAACACATTTTGTATAAATGGTATTGGTTTATTTAATAAGAGTATTTAACAAAAAACTAATAAGGATTCTTGATAGAAATATAATGTTAAATAAAATATAATTTCAAGAATGTAAATGTCTCAAGAGATTGTTAATAACTAAAATATTAATAACATATAAAATTTGACAATCAATTAATTAAAAAGATAGTTTTTTAATAAATTCATGTATTTTGAAGAATATTAGAAAACTGAAAAAACACTTAAAAGTAAATTTTCAGTAAATATTTTTATTTTTAAAAAAATTTTAACCTTATATAAGAATATAAATTTTATAAAATGGTTATAGTGGAACAATTTTATATTAAAGTTTTATACAAAAAAACATTCCTTTTGACTATTTATGATGAATGTAAAAAATTGACCCTTCAGAAAATACAATAACTATTCTATTGAAACCATATAAAAAGAAATGGATAACAAAAAACATTAATAATCAATAATTTGAGTAAATAAAAGGTAATTTTATAAAATAATTCTTAAAATATAGACATATAAGAAAAATATACTTGATCAAAGAGTGAAATAAGATCAACATTTACTAAAACATGTCATTGCGTGATTAAAGTTAAAAAGTTGGAAATGATGGAAGAAATAAACTTATAAAATATTTAGAGTATAATAAATATATTGTGTTTATAAAAGATATAATATAATATTTATTCGATTAACATAAAATAAATCCATAAAAATGTGATTATATTAAAAATCACTACCACGTAGTCACTCTTAAATTAAAATCCCTTGAAAGTGTAAACTAGAATTGAATCATTAATAATTGTGTTTAAATATATATCCATGTAAAATTCATAAATGGGTTAGTATATACACATCATAAAAATATATAGGTGTATAATACCAAATATGTCTCAATAGAGTGGAAATTGGAAAGAAATATCTTAGAAATATTGTATCATTGAAATGTGAATTAATCAATTAAACTCTTTTGTGAAAAAAAATAAATCCAAAAAAATAGGTGTCAATAAAACAAATTAAAATAATTGTTTATTTAAATTATATTCATGTAATAACATAGTCATCAAGGTTGATGTGTATCCAAATGAAATGTAATTGGGTTCAGAAACCTCTTAGCTCAATTGTTGTCCTTTAGAAGTCTGTGGGGCATCCTATCTTGTATTAATGGTTTTAATAATCAAAAATCATATCAATTCATATTAATCATATCTAAACATTTAAATTATGTTTATTTAAATTTAAATATGGAAAATTATGTTCATCTATGATCAAAACTAAATTTGATACATTTTGATAATATTTATGTTTTAATACAGTCCAACAGAAATTATTTTTTAAGTATGAAAGACTGACATCGACAGAAATAATGAGACACTGATACTTAAAATGATTCACTGATAGCTCAGTTAACCTACCAATGCATGGTCGTACTAACACATGAAGTTACCGATGCAATGAATAACTGATAGTGAAATCGACACATCGATAGATTGATTGTCTCATGGATAATTCAATTGACCTACTGATATAAGGACTTACAGATGCAATGAATATATCGATGCAAGGACTTACCAATACAATGAACCTACTAACGCATGGTTCTACCAATGAAAGGACTCACCATCAGTTAAAATGAGTCACTTATGTATAGAAAAATTGAAATATTGAAAAACCGATGAAATATGACAATAATAAAAGGGGATACCCACCAAGGACACGCTGATGCACAAGCATACCGACCAGAGACATAGTGATTGAATATATAAAATTTCATCTATTTAATATTATTTCTAATGGTCATATTTTGAGTGTTTTAATGTGAATAATTAATTTAATGATTTTTTCACACATCTTAAATGAGGATTTCAGGAATGTGACATACAATATCTACCACAAACATGAAAATTATCAGGCTGCAAGAATATATATATATATATATATATAAGAGATAATGAAAGTTAGATATATCTGCAAACACACATACACAAGCAGATACGAGAAGACCCCCATGAAAAATAAACAGAAAGGAAGAACACACGATGAATTCTTTATTCATACATTATGTGAACTATAGAAATAATGTTCATCAGTTTTCCATCATCTCTGTTTCATCGAACTAAACTGAAGGAGAAGAACATATCACCATCTTTGAAGATAGAATACAGTGCTCCAAAGAACTCTTTTTTCGGGGTCTGTTTCCAGAAGTGGACTCGAGATTCACCCCTAATACATCAAAGAGTCTCGAGAATAATTTCATAACACTCAAAGCATTTCTAATCTATTATTATTATATTCTGCTATATTGTGTACTATTTTTCTAAAATTCTTAGTAGTTTGTCTATGTAAAAAAACAACAAATTATCTCCTGGACTAAACTAGAGGATATTAAATATACTCAAACAACTGTCTTTCTACACTTGTTTACACCACATTGAACTGTGGGAGAGGTACAATGTGACCTGATTTTATTTTTCCCCATGTAGAACAGTTTTAAAGGTCCAACGAGCTAGATTATTTTTGTATATTTGTGTTATCCCAGATCCAAGGTGTGTATGAAAAATCAATATCTTTATATATTTCATAGTGTAAAGTGATCACCATGTTGATAGGACAAAGTATCTGGTTGAGAATGAACATCTTGTTTTATATTTTTTGTTTTTTTCAATTTAATCATTCCATGTTTTAGCTCATACTTCAAAAAACTAATTTTTTTGATAGTTAGTCTTGGATAGTAGTAATAATTAGTTTTCCTTATTAGATTATTTTCAAAATTTGTATCAATATCACCTATTTTTTTAACTATGAATTAATCAATATTCTAAAAAACTGTTTGAATTGCCATGTTATTATTATTTTACTACCATGGTTGACAAGATAGTTTTTATTTCAAATTGGGGAAATATTTTAAACAATATGTTTAATAGAATTTTTTATAGGATCTCAATTCACCCCCCCCTCTTGAGTGTCCTTCTATGACCCATAGTAGGTATCAAAGGATTTTTTGAAATTGTTGTTTTCATAATTTTAAATTTTTTTTCAAATCATTTTCTACTATGAATTTAGATGTATTTTAATGATCTTTAAATTTATGTTAGTTATAAATTAATATATTTTTAAAAAATGGACTTTTTATCCCTATTATAGATAATATATTGAATGGTTCATCTACCAATAGACATCCATTCATTTATGGGAAAAAAATTTCAAAATGGAAATTTAAAATTAATGTTCACCTAGAAAGTATGGGTTTTGAGAATTGGTCTTAAATTATAGATGAATATAATATTATTTTTACTAATATGAGTACATGGGATGTCCATATAAATCTCCTTATAAAAAAAATCACTTCCCTGAATTCCATATACATATATTTAAAATACAATGTGTTTAATTGAATTTCTACAAGTAAAACATCCCATGAAATTTGGGTTACTTTATCTGTTTCACATGAAGGAACATATAGTGTTCAGGAAATAAGACATAACAGATAAAAAAATAAATATGATAACATTAAAATGAAGATTGATGAGAGTATTTTTGACATGTATCTCAGGTTTAATGAAATTATGAATTCTATGATCTCTTAGTAAATGGATGTTATAGCCAAGAAACAAATCATGAGAACACTCAGATGCTTACCAAATAGATGTAGAGGTACATCAGTATCAATTAGAGAATCATGTGACATCATCAAGTTTCTAGTAAAGGATCTGGTTGGATATTTTATGATATATGAAGAAAAACTATAAGTCAACCAACATGGGGATGATGAACCCAAAATAAAATCAGTTGAATTCAAATCTACTGCGTCCAAGAAGAAAGGAAATGATCACGATGAAACTAAAAGTTCAAGTGATGAACAATCTTCAATAGACAGTGAGGAAGAGATGGCTCAAATTTCCATAAGTTTTAGCATATTTTATAGTAAAAATAAATTCTTCATAAATCCCAACTACAATGGTAAATTTGGTTATAAGGGTCATTGGAAAATTTATTGGTGAAAATTTGATACTTCAAGTGAAATAATATATTATGAATGTAAGAGAAAGGGACATGTATAGGCTAACTATACCAATGTAAACTACAAGAAGAAGCATTATTATAAGGATAGAAATTATAAAAAGGCCATAACAGTATCTTGGGGTTCTTCTAAGGATAGCTCAAGTTACTCAGAATCCTATCATGATGAAATGTCTAATAAATAAAATATGTGTTTTATGAAAACCACAATTGACATGACAATAAACTATCCTAAACATAATTATTTTTATTATAGAGATGATAGTGATTCTAAAAATATAACAAATGAGGAAATTTTTGAATATTTTAGAATGATTTAGGATACTTGTAATGAACTAAAAGATAAATAAAAATCTTCAATGAAACAACATGCTTTGAATACCTCTGTTAAATATGAACTTTATATGGAACAAGGGAAAAATTATCAACTACTTATGTAGAATAGTGAACATAAATTTTCAAATGAGTTATTGAAAAAGGACGTAGAATGATTTAATAGTGGAACCTAAATCTTAGTTCAAATTCATTGAAAACAAATATCTCTTATGTGTACTACTATATTAGGAAACCAACCTAGAGAGAGGAATATGAAAAAAAACTCGTTTTGTATCAAAATCAAGAAAACACAGTTTTATTCCAAGTTCTATAATATTTTTTTGCATGTTCTAGCTATGATACATCTTCTACTATCTCATGTTTTTTTGGAAAATATAATTTTAATTTAAAAAACACATTACATTCTTCTTATATGAAACCCACGAAGTAAGTATGGGTTCCAAAAGCTATTATTACTCATATAACTGGATCCAAAAGAAATTTGCATACCAAAATCATTTCATGTCTAATCTATTTTTGTAAGAAAAATATTTGAATAGATCCAGTAAATGATTATTGTTCATGGATAGTGGATGTTCAATACACCTTACACGAGATTACTCATGCTTCAAGAACTTGATAAAGATTTATGATGGGCATGTAACATTTGGTGACAATGTTAGAGGAAACAATCATTTTCCATGTCCAGATTGGTAACTCTAACTCAGTTCTAATTTCTCAAATAATTTTTTTGATGGATTAAAATACAATGTACATAATATCTATCAGTTTTGTGATGATGGTATTAATGTTAAATTTAAAAATGATGCATGAAATGTTTTTAACTATAAAAATAATTTATTATTTTTTTCTCTTAGAAATGAAAATTTTTATAATATAAAATTATATTCTTCAATCTATCATAATGTTTCTTGCTTAAGTGATATTCATAAATAATCCTGGATTTGGAATATAAGATTAAAACACTGCAATTTTCACTAACTTAAAAAGCGTAGTAGAAAATTCTTAATTAAGGATATACATAAAATTTTGTTTCCAATTTACAAATTCTATAATAATTAACAATAGGGTAAACATCTCAAAATCTCATTTCATCAAAACAAAGAAGTTTCAAATTCTCATCATCCCTAGTTTGTTTACATGGACATTTTTGGACCATTTATAGTTTCAAGTCTTAATGGGAAACACTATTTCTTTGTTTTTTTAGATGAATACTCTAGATATACTTAGAACTTCTTCTTGGACCACAAAAGTGAATCTTTCTCACGTTTCACCAAGTATACTAGGATTGTAGAAAATCATATTGGTCATAGAATTAAAACCTTAAGAAGTCACCATGGTCATGTGTTTGAGAACCAATAGTTAGAATCATTTTGCTCACAAAATGGCTATATTCATAACGTATCTTCTCTTAGGACACCTTAGTGAAATGGAGTGGTAGAAAGAGGAGAAGAAGATTCCTACAAGAAATTGATAAATCCTTTCTTAGTGGGTATGACCTATGTATATACTTTTGGGGAGAATCATTCAATACATCATGATATATAATAAATATTTTCTTAATTAGACATATCTTTTAATGAACTCCCTATGATTTGTGTCATAATATAAAACCCAAGGTTAACTACTTAAATTTTTTTTGGTTGTAAATTCGATATTCTTAGCACTAAGAATAATCTGGAAAAAATTTCATCCACTATTGATGAAAGAATTTTACTAGGGTATTCAATTTCTAGTAATGCATATAGAGTCTTCAATAAGAGTAATAGATTTTTGGAATAATCTATACATGTAATGTTTGATGAGATAGATCCACATGATCCAAATACCTCTCTAAATAATCAGAGAATTATATGTAAAATATGTACATCAGTATTAAATATTCTAACCATACTATGAAGAATTATTTTAAAAGGTTGTGTTTTGGAAATTCTTTGTATTCTAGTCACGGTGAACCTAAACCTATTGAAAAACATTAAGTGACTATCCATTCATTTTATATACCTATTATAACTCCCATGAAACATCCTTTAGTTTATACAGTTTTAAAGGAACATAGTCAAGATCTTCTCACAAAAATCAGGTTGAACATCATTCTTTTCTATCACAGCTTAAACTTAATAACATCAATGATGCTATCAATGATGAATTTTGGGTGATGGATATGCATGAAGTGTTAAATAATTTTTAAAGAAAAAAAGTCTAGAAACTTGTAAATAAACTCAAATTAAACTTGACTATAGGCACTAAATGATTGTTTAGGAATAAATTAGATGAAGCTAGTAACCTAGATAGAAACACCACACCATTGGTTGCACAAGGTTATAGTAAAGAAGAAGTGATTTGACTATGAGAAAACATTTTCCCCAGAAGATGTACTTGATTCCATTAGAATCCTGGTTTCCTATGAAGCACATCTAGATTCCAATCATTATCAAATAGATGTTAAGTTTTCATTATTAAATGATTAAATATTGGTGATTTTTTTTGTTGAAAAACCCCATGGTTTTAAAAATCCACTATTTCAGAATCTGTTTTAAATTAACTAATTCTTTGTATAGTTTGAATAAATCTCCGAGTGCTAGGTATGATAGGCCTAACACTTTTCTTATTTCTAATGGTTTTACATATGGTATTGTAGATCCTAAAATTTTTATTAAACGAATATCCAAATATGTTTTAGTAGTACAAATTTAAGTAGATTATATTATTTTTGGATATTCTAAAAATTATTTATGTGTTTATTTATCAATGACAATGAAATGTGAATTTAAAATGAGTTTAATGGGTGAAATATAATTCATTCTTGTATTTCAAATACTTCAAAACAAATAAGGAATTGTTTTGAATCAATGTAAATATACTAAGTATATTTTAAAAATATTTATCCATGAAATCACTAAGAGTATTAACACTCTAACGAGTACCACATGTATGTTGGATGTTGATGATGATGGAAAATCTATTCATCAAACCAATTATAGAAGAATGATTGTATGTTTACATTACATAACGGCTAGTATGATAGATATTATATTTAGTGTGTACATGTGGGAACATTTTTAAGAAAACCCAAAATAATATCATCTAATTTCTATTAAAATAATTTTCAAATACCTCAAACATACTACCAACATGGGACTGTTTTATCCAAGAGGGAAACCATTTGATTTGATGACTTATTCCAATTCAGATTTTGGTTGCTGTAAGTAAGATAGAAAATAGAACTTTTAGAACATGTGGCTTTTTATCCTAGTCTATATTTTCATGGTGTAGTAAGAAACAAAAATTTTTCACATTATGTACTGTTGAAGTTGAATACATAGCTTCTTGTAGTTGTTGTGAAAAAATATTTTGGATGAAACCCACATTACTAGATTATGGATATCAATTCAGACATGTTCCCATACATTTTGATAACACAAGTTCTATTAATATTTATAATGATCATTTTTTACATTATAGGACAAGACATGTTGATGTAAGACATCACTTTTTAAGAGACCATTATCAAAATGGTGAAATGCATTTATAGTTCATTGGCACGAAACATAAGCTTTCTGACATTTTCACCAAGCCATTAAACACTGAAAGAATGAACTACAACATACATTAGTTAAAAATGATCAATCTATTATACCTTATGCTCTCATTACATTGATAATTTTACATGAAACATTCATACCGACACCGGTAATTTCATAAAGTTATTATGATGCTAACACTAATAGTATGAAGCTGACAATGTCATACTGAAACTGAAAACTTTTTCATAATGACACAGTGATCATGCCAACATAGTTGTCTTTATTTCATCGATGCTTGTTCATGTCGATACCCTATCATGCTTAAATTGGCGCCTTGTTAAGCTGAAACTGTTAGTGTTTTGGAAAATCTTTCATGCCTACACTAATGATTCATTATTTTTATCTATTTTATGTTTTCACCAAAACGAAATTGTTTCATTGACATTGTTGAACCTATTTCAATATTTGACAATTTTGTTATTTCAAAATCCAAAAATGATATAAATTTGAGTCTATCCACTCTACTAATTTACCCTTACAATTAACCAGTCATTTCTCTCTCTACCTTGGAACATTCACCTTATCATCTTCAAACCAAACTATTGGAATGACATGTGTCAAGTGAGATCTTGATGGTGTCTTGTATCCTGCAACTAAAAAAAAATAGGGTAATCGTGAAAATCTCTTAGACCTATGACTCCTACTCTATAAAACTGTGTAGTGACTCTATAAAAATGGTTCTTGAATAATGGTTGATGGAGAGAAAGTATTCACTGCTTAGGGTGCTACATGATTATGGATGTCTTGAGTGGTTGGTAGATAATAAAAGACCCTTCTACTAGAAGCTAGTTCATGAATTTTACAAGAATATGGAGTTCATGCTAGATGCAAGTGTTGTTTGTTGAATTATGTTAATAGTGAAAGGTAATATAATTTAGTCCTCATCAAGAAAAAGGAATAAATTTCTTAAATTCCCTCACGAGGATTTTTTTTAGGATTATCAAGGTACCTCTCCACCTAAATGTAATATTTTCTACTTTGAGATAGATTTGAATGATTTTACTAATAATGATGAGCACATGAGACCCATTTATATAGAGTTAAGTAGGGAATGTATAATTTTGTTCAATTTTATTCATCATCTGATCTATCCCATGAAAGGGGACTTTTCATCTATGATGTCTTCATATATCTACTTGGTTTATGTACTGAGAATAAAGATTAAGTTAAATCTATGTAGATACCCTATTGTGCACATGAATCAAATGATAAAACCTTCTTGAAAAACCAATTTCAGATTATATCCAATGTTATTTTTAGATATGTTGAAATAGAATGGTTGGGTTAATGAGGGAGAAGACGTTTTTTTATCACTGTGTCATCTACCTCATTAAGGAGATCCGTAAAATGATCAAAATCAACTGGTATCCCTTGAAGAATGAATGGGTTGCAGATGAAGATAAGATTTATGATAAATTAAATCTTCTGTAACATCCAACTAGGCCTAAGAATATGAATTATCCTGGTCTAGGACCATATAAATAAGTTTATTTCCCTTTATAAGAATAAGAATATCCTTCCACAATATTTAAAGATCAAGGGTCACATATTAATGAGAGGTGTGATCCAGACACCACTAAAGCTCAAAAAGGTTTTTCTTTTGGACTTCATGGTCCTCCACTTTACTTTCTCTCTGATGAGACCACGCATGAAAAAATGGATATTAGGAGGAAGAAGTCTCAAGTAGTGTGGAATATGTAAGAAGATCTAATGGATCTAAAGAATAAGAAGAAGGATGTGAATATAATGAGAGTCGAAGTGCTAATGAAGGTGAATAAGGTGAAGAAAATGCTGATAAAAATGGAAATGAAGAGCATATATCTTGACATAATGATGATAAAAGTAGTAAAATTGATGATTACCATCATAAATATGATCAATAAGATATGTTGAAATGGTTGATGTCATGGATCAAGAATGGTTTGAACAACTTCATTAAGTTGCTGTTGATGTAAGAGAAAATGTTGAAGTTAAAGATGAAGTGGACTCTTATTAAATTCTTATACCTTATTTAGTATATGAATGAATGAGACCTTAATATGAAGGTGAGAAGCTAGTGAAGAGAGCTTATATTGAGGGGGGAATCAAGAAATGGTAGGTCAAGATGATGAAGAGAATCAACATGGAAGAGTAACACTTAACACTCTCACTCCACTAGATGATTATGTAATTATTGAATAGGCATGGATTCCTGGGTATTTAGCACTGGGATTGGATTATGAAGACTCAGATAACGATGTATTTTTACCTATTACAAGATAATCAGTGGTTGAGACCCTTACTAGTGACTTTGTCACTAAAGTGATTTTGAATGGTTTAAAGAAGAAGCTTTTTTAGGTATAAGTGTATCATTTTAATCTCATATGGTCAATGAGATTCAAAAATATATAATAGAATACATTGTATTTACTGATTAATTACCTTCTCTCAGATCTTCAATAGTAGATATGAGGTAGTTTGGGAAATTGGTTTCTATTCTAAGTCAGATAGTGTGTGTAAGTGAAGTTAGTGTATCTAATGTTTCAAATAATGTAATAAAAGACATTAAACCCATCATAAATTCTACTACTGATAAAATTGTTACAAGCACTACCATGTTGAGAAAGGAATGACTAGGCTTTCCTCTACAATAAATAATTTGACCTCAGTGTACAATGGTATTGTGGACAATATTATTGAATCATTTGAAGACTCATACCTCAACTCCTACTGATATTTATTCTACCACTGGTTAGACGTCCCATAAATTAGGAATTGGGGCAGTTCGAAGTGTTGTTAAGGAAGAGATCCTTGCTCTCTTTGAATCTTCTGGTTTGTCCAACCTTGCAATGATTGTGAAAAATAGTGGCCATGTTTATGATGTGGTTAGACTGTATTCCAAGAGTGTTGAGACTGAAAATGTTTAGATCATAGAAGAGGTGGACTAAAATTTCATGAATATCATTATGAAGCATCAGTTGACCAATCTGTTTAATTATTTCATAGTGAATCTATATGAACCTCTAGTTATTAGATCGTTTAAATACAAAGTAAAAAAGATAAAGGACTTCCCCCCTATTTTGAAAAAATTCATGGAAAATATAGATGTCATTCAGAAATCAATGAATTATGGTGGAGAAATCATTGATGATTTCATCATGTTTTTTAATCCATACATTAATAAACAATGTGAAGCCATTGTAGTGCCTACTACTGCTAATCTTGGACATGCTGGATCAATACCTTTACCTCAAATGTCAGTTTCGTAGGCCTTAACTTAGATTCATCTAGCTACCAAATAGGAGATTCAACCTCATGTGTTGTTAGTGAACAAACCCATCCCTATCCTTAATATTTGGGAAGGAGTGATCTCACCTCCTATGAAAATTTCTTTAGACCGTCTAGCTTCTACTGCACCATCTTTTGGAATTTATGTTGATCCTTATATGAAAGGGAATGAACATCGTAATATTGAGTTGTAATGTAGATCATTATCTTATAGGGCTGTTTGGTTAACTTTTCTTATCATTTCTTGAATATTTAGAACACATTTTACATCATTGATTAATTGAATTTTTTGTTCTTGACATTGATCTATTTATCTTCTATCTATTATTCTGTTATAATTTTTATTTCTTTTCTATTTTTTTTCTTTATTCTCTTACTCCAAAGGTGGATGACATTTTTTTCTCCCCATTAAATTTTTGATAATCCCAAATGGGGGAGAAAATTTTGGCATTATCTTTATTTTATTTACCTTTTATATAACTCTTATGTATATTATTTTTCTTGGATACCATTATATTTCATTTTACCTTTGAACCTTATCTATATATTTTGAACAATAATAAATAATGGGGAATGATAAGTATAATTATTTCATTCAACACCATATGTCTGTACTAAACAATTCCAGGATTTTTTTTCACTAAAATGGGGTTATTGTTGTCCCATAAGAGATTGTTGGCCATCCACTATTTTATTAATGGGTTTAACAATCAAAATCATGTAAAATCTTATTAATTATATCGAAAAATTTCAATCATGTTTATTTATGTTTTAATATGTGAAATTATATATATCTATGATCACATATAACTTTTATACATTTTGATAATACTTATGTTTTAAGACAGTACCAGATGAAATATTTTTTTTGTATGACAGACTGACACCGACATAAAGAATGAGACACCAATAGTTCAAATGACTCAACGATAGTTCAATTGACCAACTAATGCATGGTGCTGCTGATACATGGAGATACCGATGTAATAAATCACTGAGAGTTCAATCGACAAACCAATAGACCGACTGTCTCACGGATAACTCAATTGACTTACTGACTCAAGGACTTACCGTTTCAATTGACCAACTTGCACATGGACTTCCCGACGAAAGGTGATATTGATACAAGGACTCTTCGTCAGTTACAATGAGTCACCAACACATAGACAGACCAAAATATTGACACACCAATTAAATGAGACATTGAGAGAAGGAGATACCAATAGATGAATCTCTAATGAATAGATATACCAACAAAGAACTCAACGATAGACTGTTTAAAATTTATTCTATTTAATATTATTTCTAATGATCATATTTTGAATTATTTAAGGCACCCAATTAATTTAATGATTTTTTCATACATTTTAAATGAGGATGTTAGAAATACGAGTTACAATATCTACCTCAAAAATGAACATTCTCCGAATGCAAGAATATATATACAAACAATATTGCAAGAAAGTTAGATACTTGTGAAAGCATGAATGCACTACCAGATACAAGCCGACGCCCACGAGAAATATACAAAAAGGAAGAACAAAAAATGAATTCTTCATTACTACTTTCTATGAACCTTATGTCTACTGTTCATCAAAGTATCATCATATTTATTGAATCCAACTAAACTGAAGGAGAATAACATCTCACACTCCTGGAAGACAAGAAATAGTTCTCCATGACAATATTTATATAGTTTCTATTTATGGAAGATGGATAAAGCTTTAAATCTGATACATTATAGAGTCTGTAAATGAATTTCATAACACTGCAAGAATTTTTAATCAAATATTATTAAATTCTTCTTTGTGGTGTTCTATTTTGCTAAACGTTCAAGAAGTGTGTGTTTCTGTACTAAATACACACACTATCTCCTTCATTAAACTGGAGGATACTAGATATCCACAAACAAATGTCTTTATACACTTGTTTATCCTGCATAGAACAATGGAAGGTGTCTTTTGTGAACTGAATGTAATTTTTCTCATGTATAAATATGGTAGAGTTCTTGTGACCTATATACTTTATGTACTCTTGTGTTACCCTAGTCCAGGGTTTGGATAAAAAATCTTTATCTTTAGGTATTTCTTGGTGGTAGTTGATCACTAAGTGGAGAAGACTAAGTCTCCGTTTAAGACTGAACCACTTGTTTTATATCCATTGTTTTTTTTAATATAGTCTTTCTTTGTTTTAAATCATATTTTAGAAAAATAAATTTTAATTTTATAGTTATACTTGGATAGTAGTTATATCTCTTTTGTATTATTAGAGTAGTTTCAAAAGTTGTACCAATAATTCATGTTGTTATAAGTGAGAATTAATCAATCTTATGAGAAACTATCAGAAAATCAATGTTATTATAATTTTAATACCTTGGTTAACAAGGAATTTTTTAATTTAAAACTATGGGAATATTTTAAAAAAAATTACCAAAAATTTTTATAGGCACTCAATTCACCCCCTCTTGAGTGTCCTACTCAGACCAACATCATGTTTTACATACCTCATAACACTTTTTAACCTCCTTTATGATTTTTTTTTTAATTTTTACATAGTTGTGAAATAGCTATATAGGAATCTATAAAATCATATATTATCCATTTATAACAACTTTTTACCAGTTTTTTAGAAATCATTTTTTATTATTATGGTTTAGGGTGTTAACTCAATCAATTTTCATGATAATTTTGGTTTGGTAGTTTTTTGTATTTTTACATTGATTATGGTTCCATAATATACATTATTTTAATCATGATATTAATATAATATATATTCTTAATATATATATATATATATATATATATATTCTTCCTTAAAATAAATATATTGAAAAACAAATCACAACCTACTTAGAGATGGTAGGCCGTATGTACGCATGAACATTTTTTTCAGTCATATCCGGTTGGGATTAAAAAAAATTAAAAAGAATTTCACGTATATAAAATAATTATTATATTATATAGAACATATATATTCATAATATAAAACTTTTTTCAATTCATTTTATGCAGAAATGATGAAATAGATAACATCGCTTCGTGGAGGTGGTAGTCCACACGTATGTACAACCGACATTATCGTTTTCCAATGGATTCAAAATGTAAAATGTGTACATGAAATTATAATTCTAGAAGAATAATTATTTCATAAATATAGTTAATAAATATTTAACCCATCATAATAGAGAACATGAAGGGTGGTGATGGAAAATGATTTTTAATGTGGATGCGGTAGTCCACCTGAATGCATGAGATATACTTGCACATCACATTTGATCAAAAAGATGGTAAAAATTATTGTTAAATAATCACAATAAAATATCATTATATATAAAACAATTTATTTATTATTTTATGATTAGTACAAATAATTTATATGCGGTAAACGATGAAATAATTTGAATGATGATGCGTAGAATAATTCAGAATCTTATAGTTGGCATCCCCTGGATTCTTTCTTAAAGATCCTTATAATTGTTTATAAATAATATAATCACATCTATTTTATGTATATAGAAGTTGAAAAGATAATTAGAAAGGTTTTGGTCAATATATATTGCTCAATGAGGTGTAAATATAATAGATATGGGATATCCTTTTATAATGGAGGGAAGTGATACACTTAGAATTTCATCAATGATTTATATATAATAAGTTCACACACAATAAATTTTTTCAATTGGATAGATATTAAATGGTGGTTATATTTATATAAACTGATATATAAATGTTTAATTATCAATCATAGCATTATCTATTGGTTTAACCCCTAGTGAACATGTTTTAACTACAACTACAATAATCTCCTTTTTTATCAAAAAGGGTTATGACATCACCTATTAGGAAAAAAACATCATGAATTAATATTTGATAAAATTTTAAAATAATTTTTTTTCATAATTTTCAAAATGATTTTTATTAAAAAAAATTAATTAATTTTTTTTAATAAAATGAAATTACTATCAAATTAACACTATTCATTGAATTCGACTTTGATGAGCTCAATAAAAAATCAAATTTGAATATAATCTTTTATAATATAAGTAATCATTAATAATTAAATATAACATTCTATTTTTCCCATAATTCAATCTAAAAAAATATTTTTAATGTTTTTAAAATTATTTAGTTTGATTTTATAACTAATTGCACAAGTGAACTATTAGTGATGTATACACATTTAACGTAATTATATAATCACTAAAAATTAAAAATAAATTAAAATAATTAAAACTGTATCATTATGAACAAAATAAAATTTAATATTCATTCGCATCATATATCATTCATATGATAACATAAAAAGAGAAATTAAAATTCTATATAGTTACATTTTCTATTTTCTTTAATTAAAATAAAATAAATGTAACATCAAATGAATATGGCCCAAAAATTCAAATATTTTAATTTACGATTTATATTTTATATTTCATCAAATACTATTAAAAAATATTTTTTGTATATATTTTATTCAACATCATATACTTTTAACCCTAATTAGCCAATTTACACTTCACTAAGGTGAAATGTTTTACCACATTTACTATTTATAATGTGTAAATATAATATAAAACATTTTCCAAATTCAAAGCTATTAAATGAAAATAGGATATCCATTTTTTCATATTCAAATTCTTTAATTTGGAAAATTAATTTAAAAATTAAATCATAAAATGCGAATAAATGGTTTTCAAGAAAAATTCTTTTTATCCTGAATATGAAATATAACAAATTTATATAATATAATAATCCAAATGGGATTAGTTATATTATTTTAATTAAAAATTATTTAATATCCCTTTAATACATAATCAATGTCATAATGGAAATTTTTAAATTTATCGATTTAATGAAAAAAATCCTAGTTTTTGAAAAAATGGTATTTTTTAGCCTTCACTGAAAAAATTATATTTTTGAAAAAACATAAAACATATACCTGATAAACTAATAACATGATGAAAAAAATATTATATAATTTTTACATTATAATATTGCAATATTTGTTCATAGTTAACCTAAAATCATTTTTTATATAATTTTTCCTATCGATGAAATTAAATTTATATAAATATTAATATATCAAAAACATGTGGGTGTTATAATATACTTATATTATATCTTGATGTTTAGGTAAATTTTTTTATAATTCTAAAAATTACTATAATTAACGAATTACAACATTTTTTAATTCTGAATCATATAATGATTTATATTTAATTAAAATGAATATCTAATAATAGAAAACATTATTATATAATAAATACATAAAAGCTATTCTAGTGGAATAAATTTTATTCATATAGACTATATTATAATTCAATTAACCACATTAAATTTATTTTGAATACAATACTCATTTTTCATTAATCATGGAATTGAAAAATAACATCTCTATATCACTACAATTACATAAATAGTAATCATAATTATCATTCTCACATTTAGTTTTGTTCTAATTTTTTTTATTTCATAACATATATTTTTTCAATTTTATAACATTCTTCATATAGGTTTATTTTTTTATAATAAGTGGGGTGTATTTTATTTTCATGTAATTGTTTTTATCTACAGTTACTATCTATGCTTTCACTTATGATTTCCGATTAATGTTTATCATTTGTTTTAATATTATTCTAATATAATAATAAATTGATTATTATTAAATATTTGATTATATTTACATTGTAATTTTTATATTCTCATGTTCATTATTGACTAGAATTAATCACATTAATTTTATTATATAATAAAAATATTTAAGTAAAAACTATAAACAAAGTCTAAATTTCTATAAATAATACATTAGGTAATGGTAAATCACTGTATATTATATAAATGAGTTTTTAGTATAATTTAACCTCTATGTTAAGGATTATTATTAGTTATCCTTAAACACATAATAATTAGAATATTATAATAAGTTATTTTTTTATAATGGATAAATTAAATCATTAAATATGTATCATAAACCTCATCAATATATCTCATGATTTATTTCAACTATATTATTTTGTTAATATTTATTGTAGAGTATTAATGATTCACATTCATTTTATTATTGATGTAAATTATCTATTATAGCATATATCTTTTATTTATTTCCATTTTAATAACAATTGAATATAATAGTAATTATTGGAAATATTCCTTGATTTACCATTTTAATAAAATTCTTATACCTTACCCTGAATTCAGGACATTGATTTCCCTTCCACTATGATTGTAGAGCGCATCCCTAACTAGAAGAACACGTTCATGTCCACTGGGGGTAAAATCGCTCTTATCAATAATGTGCTATTGGAAAATCCAATCCACACCCTCTCTACTGTCAAGGCACCGAAAGGTGTTATCTTCCATACTGGTAAGATACAGGTTGCTATCATCTAAGACCCCTCGTAGAGGGGGAAAGGCACTGGTCATCATGGTATAAGTTGATGAGGCTGGTGAAGGATGATAGCATTAATGTGAGAAGCTTTGACTATATCCTCAGATGCATGCATGCAAGGTTGGCATGGGAAGTGCTGGAATAGAGCACATGCTGTGGGGGAAAACAATTCACCCTCTGTTTTGGAACCATTCCATGTCCGAGGGGTGGACCTCTTCTTTATGACCTACTATCACAAACCTTGTTCTCGAAGCTTCAGGTACAATCTCAATGGCTCATCAGTGGGGGAGACCAGTTCTTTTGGAAACGTAACTAGGTGTGGATGGTTCTCAGTTTCCCGGGGTTCATGATGCCCATCATTTCTTTCAAGGAGGAAAGTCAGCATCTGGACTTCATCAAGGCTATTTTGGATGAGGAACAAAACACCTCCTTCGATCTCATTATCTTGATTAAGGAATCTGATAGTTGTGTTTTCACCCATTCTTACTCGAGCATTATCACCTCACAGGACTAACGTCATTCTCAAAATACCACGGAGGAGCCGGATAAATGGAGTGATCTCTTATGGTCAAAAGAGTCATCTTTGAAACTCAATTTATTATTTTGGAGTATCAGGCACTGAACCATCCCCACTGATGAAAAAACTAAACATTGCGGTATTCCCTTTCCTTCTCAATTCCCTTATTGTAAATCTCACCAGGAGAAAAGTTTCGACCATATATTCTTCAAGGGATAATGGGAGAGTGAAGTGTGGAGCTTCTTTGGGTAGTTCACAGGTATTCATGCCAAGAACCTAGAGGTTCTTACATTATTAAGCTGATGGTTCAATGGATTGGGAGATATAAGATCATAAGAAGAAGGTGAACCTCTTTATCCTTCTGCCAGGGTGTTGGGAATCATGGTTGGCCAATAATAAGTTAAGTCATGAGGGGATTCGTTTGACTGGTAAGTTGATTATCATCAGAACTTAGAGCTACCTCCTTGACTTGGCTCATCTCTTTGGTGGTTGGAAGGATGGCCCATCCTTGCGGTGGATTCTCCCACATATTCATGATGTCCATGAGGTTGATAGCAGTAACTGAGGCCGTTGGGTGAGGTGGAATCCCTCCTCTAGGGGTCTTAAGCTAAATATCGACAGGTCCAATAGGATGGGTGTTCTGAAAGGGGGAGGGGTTTTCCGAGACTCTCAGGGGTTGGTCCTCATGGCCTTCTCCTCCATCCTGGGCCACATTTCTTTTCTATAGGTCGATGCCAAGGTCATGCTCATGGGTATCAATATATTCCATCAGATGAGTCTTTCATTATCATATGTTGAAAGAGAGTCAAATATCATTCATGATGTTTGAAATGAGTTTCTACCTTATCCTTGGACGAGTATCTACACTATCATAATGTGAAAGGGTATGTCCAGTGAGGGAATAAAAATTATGCATTCCTGGTGTGAGTTTAATCAAGTGGTGGACCATCTTGCTTTGATTGTGGTTCTAGGAAATACTCCAGGATTGATGCACAATATAACTTCTCTAAAAACCGATGGGGTTAACCTGATCAGAGGGTATGCCCTCTACCTTCATCATTTCAGACCTCCCTAGGACTTTTTTAATCTATTTTGGGTTTGGTGTTATTGAATCCATATTTTTAATAAAAACAGTAATTTTGATTATGAATAACATGGACATGGTGTAAGGTTTTATCATATTTTTCAAAATTTAGTATATATTTTTTCATTACAATAAAAAAAAGTTGTTTTATATTTAATATCTTAATTGCAAGTGAAAATTAAAAAAAATTATTTTAGATATTGAGTTAAGTGAAATAATGGCCATTTCATTTTATAATTATTTTCAAATTATTTAGATAAAACATGGACTATCAGTCAGGTCATTAGATTATTAATACTCCTAAATCAATAATAATGTGTCAAAATTTCACATTTGTGGGTCTATACACCAAAGATAACCTTTTTAAATATTTTGGATATGATTTTACAAGAATATTTTGTTTTAGTATGAAAAATAATAAAATTAAAAGATAACAAATCTATGAAATAAAAACGATTTATACATTAATATGACAATAATATACATCAGTATACTAAATAATATTTTGATAAAACTAATGGATATAATAAAAAAATAACTTATCCCAAATCCAATGTACATGAAGAATATATATAAAAAACTCAACCACTTTAACTCCACTAATCCCATTTAACATTACCTTTCATTCATAGAGTCCCCATATTATCCTACACATGATAAAAATATTATAGAAGTGGATATAATAAATAAATACCACATATATGCGGTTATGAAATAACACATTAGACTTATTATTATACTATAAACAATTATGAGTGTGTTTGTTGATTCTGGATAAACATGAACATTTTTTTATATGTAATAAAATTTTAAACCATGATATAATTTTTTTAAAGGTTAGGGCCGAAGCCACATTTTTTATTATTAATGCAAATCAAAGGCCTCTGTAACTTGGTAGAGGGAGACCCATTACATAGCCCGTAGTCCCAGTGGGCATTTAGCCCATTACATAGCCCGTATGAAAAACTTTTAGGCCCAATACCCATTCTGTGAATAGTATTGTTACAGTACTCACGCTGCTACAGTACCGCACAGTACCTGCCACTTGTACAGTTCCCCTGCCGCTGCTACAGTGCCACCATTTCAACAGAATCTCAGCTGCTACAGTACTGCTACCGTGCTACTACAGTACCCTACGTCCCATGGGTTTTGAACCCCCATTTTTCATGTAGAATTATGGGGTTCTTACCACTAGTCCAAACCCCAACTACACCATGATATAAGATATATCAAAAAATTAAAAATAACTATGTTATTTATGAAAAATAATATGATCATGGTAATTATCAAACATGCCACATATATAAAACTTATGTGATAAAAATAATGATTTAATATAGAAAATATCTTTTTTCCATGCATACCCAACCCCATATAAATCTAAATCTAAAACCCATAATCCCTTCCCTCTAATATAGTGAAAACCTAACAATCAATATACAATATAGGATTTATCTTTATTTCATTATGTCGATGACTGTTGTATTTTATTCAAACCAAGAGGATTAATAGGATTCTTATACTTATAGGTATATCACAAAATCATTTAGACATAGTGTTAATCATAACTATAAATTTCCTTATAATGTTTCATAACATCATCCCACACTCTAGGGTATCACCATATCACTATAATTAGGAGGGTATAATATAAGGCCCTGAACTTAAACATTACTTAATATTGAATTAAATGAATAATTCACATTGACGTTCTTTTTAGGTTTAGAGTTTTAGAGAATTAAGACATAACTATTACATCTAAAAAGATTACAAAGTAGACACTTCTACTATGATTCCATAAAATAAAAACTCTTAAAAAGAAACATGTCTAGTTCCATGTTTTAGATAGCCTAAATTTCCCTTGATCCCATCCTTGACCCTAATCCACATTAAGTCCTGTGAAAAACATTATAGAAAAACTTGGGGTGAGCATAAAAAGCTCAGTAAGGGATACACAAACAATGAAAACTGATATTTTTTCAAACATCAAGTAAACAATGTATACTTTATCAAAGTAATACCTTCACTTTCATGAAGTAGTAAAAATTCTTCACTGAATAAAATATCATTACTTACCCTTTTGTAACCAAAATATTACCATAAAACCCATATAAAGAATACATAACATATAAAGGTAACTTGGGACATAAACATACATAAGTGTAATAACCATACGGTTGACTTCCACACATATCACTTAATGGAATAGCCATACGGCCAACTTCCATACATACTTAAAGGAATAGCCATACGACCGACTTCCATACCCAATGCATTGGACGTTATAACATAACCACCCATCCTGGTATTCATGGCACCACCCGTCATATAGTTTATCACGTAACCACCCGTCAAATGTCCAAGTACCAATATAAAATCATAAAACATAAAACCAATATAATGTAATGATAATATTTCCACATTTCAATCACAATATATCATTTAAATATATTGAAATAATAGAATATTTTGTCAAAACCATTTCAATACCAAAATACATAAAAGAGTATATGGTATTTATTTTATTTTAAAAAACATTACAGCTTATTGAGGAAGCCAAAGACCAAATAATACTCGCGGCGGCAGAAAAGGTCGTTGTCACTGCGTACATTAAAAGAAACATTCCTTTTTGTCGTTTAGTAAAACGCTTCATAGAAAAAGATTCCTTTTGTATAAAAGTAAAAGTCAAAGGGGTTTATACACCGTATAAAATATAGTTGTGTATATAACGAAATATGCCTCAATGAAAGGAGATTGAGACGAAGTCCCTTACCTCGGGTCCGACTTGACTCGATCGTTCTTTAACATCCTTATAATCGGGTAACTCCCTTTGGTTTGAGCTCAAAGGCTTCCTTGGGAAGACTTCTACCCAAATTGAGGCTTCAAGGAGTTAGAGAGGGATGTGGAGAGACACAATTAGCAGGGGTTGGTCGAGCCAAAGGCTTGAGAGGTGTGGGTATGGAGGTAGAGGTGGGGGCCTTTTATAAGAGGAGAGGAGGGGCACTCATGGAAAGTAAAGAAATGTTTCATTATTTTAAAATGAGTTTCGGACTTAAAAGGACCCAAATTGATATAATTCAAGGCTAAGGTGATAAGGGTTCTAAATATACCCATCCAATAGGTTTTGGACATGTTTAGGTCTTAGATTTTACATTATCCTTCCATCATATTTAAATCGTTAAATAATGAGGTAATCGATGCATCATCATGGTGTCATAACTAATTCAATTTATTTAATGTTTAAAAATTATAAAAAAACTACTATGATTTAGGAAATATTTTTATCTTTCAATGAATATTTATAGTAAAAAATCTGACATGTACAACCCCATGTAATTTTTTTTAGTAAAACATCTCATGTTTGTGTCGTTTTTTACTTTAACTTTAAATAAAAGGCATAAATGTCATTATCATACCCAAGTGGCTCCATGGGGTTCCAAAAATAGACCCATGGGTTGTATTGGTCAACAATAACTCAACCAATAGGGTTAGGACAAGTTTCAAGATATTTTCATTTTATTATAATATCATTTTTACCTTAAATTACACTAATTACCTTTAATCGCGATTAATAAAACATAAAAGTTACTATTCACCAATGTTTATTTTAATCCCACTGAACCACATTTTACTTAACAAGTAAAATAATTTAAATTGAATTTTTGAGATTCAAAACATAGAACTGGTAAAGTTCCATTTAAACGAAAAATCAAATTTTGTAACCACCACTTTGTAGTTTCACTATTCATTGAAAATTGAAGTTTTTCAGAAAAAAAACCAAAACTTCTCCCTAATCTATATTTGATATTCTGAATTCAAAAATGATGATTATTTTAAAAAATTCAAATCATATAAGTCACATTAATTAATTTAATAATTAATTCCCGCTGTCATGACAAATAGCGTGTTTTTATGAAACAATAAGTATCAAAAGATTGACACTAGTTTAAGTCCAATTTCAAAGTGAAATTGATTCCAATGACAAACATTGGATTAAATGGTAAAAATATATTCTAATTTCACTTTAAACCTAATTCAAAAGATAATCTAATCATATAAATAAATTATATTAAAAGGGGTTTTGAATTAAAATACAACATTTTTTCACTATTCATTAAAAAATGAACTTTATCAGAAAAATAACAAAAATTCATTCAAAGTAAATTTTTATGTCCCAATCATAAAGAATAAGTTTATTTTGACAAACATAGCTTATAAAATTGTCAAAAGATAGATTTAAAAATGGTTTTCCATAAAAAGGCAGTAAAATAATCTTTTAAAAATATTAGTGTATTTCATGCTTAATATTGGATTTATTTTTATTTTAAGCCTCTAAAACACTATCTAATTCATTAATAATCATAGATAAAAATATATATTATTCATTACTTACTTGGGATGTTACATCCTTCCCCCCTTTAGAAAATTGCGTCCTCGCAATTTATTTACTTATCGAATAAGCGTGGGTATTTATCCCTCATTGCATTTTTAGATTCCGACGTTGCCTCTTTAACCATATGGGTTTTCCACAAAACCTTTACATAGTGAATTACCTTATTTTGCAATACTTTCTCTCTCCGGTCAAGAATCTGGACTGGTTGTTCTTCATAAGAGAGATTCTCTTCCAACTGAACTACCTCTGGGCACAAAACATGGGATGGATCTGGCATATACTTTCTCCGCATCGAAACATGAAAAACATTGTGTACCTGAGATAAAATCAGAGGTAATGCCACTCTGTATACAACTGATCCAACTCTCTCCAGAATTTCATATGGTCCAATGAACCTTGGACTCAGCTTTCCTTTCTTACCAAATCGCATCACACTTTTCCATGGTGAGACTTTGAGAAAAACATGATCACCTGCCTCGAAAGATAGATCCTTCCTCTGGTTATCCACATAACTCTTCTGTCTGCTCTGAGCTGTTTTCATGTGTTTTTGAATCAACTGAACTTTTTCTGCCATCACTTCTACCAATTCTAGTCCCATCAGCTTCCTTTCACCCACTTCATCCCAAAATGGTGGAGTTCGACACTGCTTCCCATATAATGCCTCAAATGGTGCCATCTGTATACTAGAATGAAAACTGTTATTATAAGAAAACTCAACCAAAGAAAGATGTTGGTCCCAACTTCCATGATAATCCATCGAACATTCTCGTAGCATATCCTCCAAGGTCTGAATTGTTCGTTCTGACTGCCCATCTGATTGCGGATGGAAAGATGTACTAAAATTTAATTCAGTACCCAACGACTTCTGAAGGCGTTTCCAAAAGTTAGAAGTAAACCTGGGATCACGGTCATATACAATGGAGAGAGGAAATCCATGTAACCTGACTATCCCTTTAAGATACAAACGGGAAAGTTGAACTAGGGAAAAATTATCTCGTATGGCAAGGAAATGAGCAGATTTAGTCAAGCGATCAACAATAACCCAGATTGCATTATTACCTCAAGATGTCCTCCGTAATCCCACAACAAAGTCCATGGATATATTCTCCCATTTCCACTCTGGCACTGGTAGAGGCTGAAGCATCCCTTTTGGTAACTTACGCTCTGCTTTAACCTGCTGACAAGTCAAACACTTCACAGTAAAATCAGCAATATCTCTTTTCATTCCATCCCACCAGTAATACTACCGC
Source organism: Viscum album (assembly GCA_963277665.1). Classification (NCBI taxonomy): domain Eukaryota; kingdom Viridiplantae; phylum Streptophyta; class Magnoliopsida; order Santalales; family Viscaceae; genus Viscum; species Viscum album. Next base: position 136,620,296 of record OY728141.1, read on the forward strand.
AGATCTCTGTACATCTTAGTACTACCAGGATGAACTGAAAACGGAGAACTATGAGCTTCATATAACAACTCTCTCTTCAACTGTGAATCACAAGGCACACACAATCTCTTCCCAAATCTCAAAAAACAATCACTATCAATGTTGAATTCATGCAACTTACCTTTCTGAACTAGCTCTACCTTTTTCTGCAACTCACTGTCTTGCTTCTATGCTTGCTTGATTCTGTCTGATAGAGAAGATCTCACCGATACCTGAAACAAAACAGAAGGACCTCCTACACCAACAACTTCTATGCCAAAGTTCATCAAATCCTTAACCAAAGTATCAAGTTCCAAATGCAACATCGTTAAGGAAGCATTACTTTTTCGACTCAAAGCATCAGCAGCTTTATTGTCTTTTCCCGGATGTTAGTGAATTGTACAATCATAATCCTTGATTAATTCCAGCCATCTCTTCTGTCTCATGTTCAATTCTTTCGGAGTGAATATATACTTTAAACTTTTGTGATCAATATATATTTCACACTTTACTCCATACAAATTATGCCTCCAAATTTTTAAAGCAAAAACAACAACAGCTAATTCCAAATCCTGTGTAGGGTAATTTACCTCATGAGTTTTCAACTGACGTGAAGCATATGCAATAAACTGATCATTCTGTATAAGGACACAGCCAAGTCCCTTCAACGAAGCATCAATGTATATAACAAACTCACCACTCTTGGAAGGAAGTGCCAAAACTGGAGCATTCACTAATCTTCTTTTCAACTCCTAAAAACAAACATGACATTATTTTGTCCAGATAAACTTAACACCCTTCCGAGTTAGCTTAGTCATTGGACTAGATAATCGTGAAAATTTTCAACAAACCTTCTATAGTAACCTGCCAAACCAAGGAAACTACGGATCTTGGTTACATTTGTGGGACTTGTCCATTCTTCAACAACTTTTGTTTTTGCAGGATCAACAGTTATGCCATCTTTTGAAATAATGTGACCCAAGAAAGAAATTTGTTATAACCAAAACTCACACTTGCTGAATATTCCATATAGTTTCTTATCTTTTAAGGTTTCCAAGATAACCCTTAAATGACTTCCATTCTTATTTTTACTTTTAGAAAACACGAAAATATCATCAATGAAAACAACCACAAACTTATCCAGGAACTCATGGAAAATTCTATTCATAAGGTCCATGAATACAACAGATGCATTGGTTAACCCAAAATGCATAACTACAAATTCATAATGGCCATATCTAGTATGGAACGCAGTCCTTGGAACATATGCTTATTTTACTTTCAACTGATGGTACCCCGACCTCAAGTCAATCTTCGAAAAATACTGAGCTCCCTGGAGCTAATCAAACAAATCATCGATATGAGGCAAAGGATACTTGTTATTAACAGTAATATTATTCAAGGCTCTATAATCAATGAAAAGTCTCATTGATCCATCTTTCTTTTTAACAAACAAGACAAGATCACCCCATGGTGATGTGCTAGGTCGAATGAAACCTTTATCTAATAACTCCTACAATTGCTTCTTTAATCCTAAAAGTTCAACTTGAGCCATTCGATAAGGGGGTGTTGAAATTGGATTAGAATCAGGAACTAAGTCAACATGAAACTCAACATTCCGATCATGAATAATACCAGGCAACTCATCAGGAAAAACATCAAGATACTCATTTAACACTGTCACATCATTAATATGAACATTTCCTTTATTTTCAACAATATGTGAAAGGTAACATTCATTTCCTTCTTTTACTAGTTTCTCAATGTCCTGATATGTTATCAAAAGAAAGGGTTCATTATTGTAAACAAACTGAAAATATTTCTGAAAAGAAACCATTTTAGCTCTGCAGTCAATCTTAGCATGATAAACTGAAAGCCAATCCATGCCCAAAATAACATCAAAATCTACTAGAGGCAAAACAATAAGGTTTGATGGTAGATTCTTTCCACACACAAGGATAGGAAGGTTCTTATAATTCCTTTTTGTCTCAACGTTCCCTCTGTGTGTTTTTACCATAAGTTCAGGGTTCATATCTTGATATGGAATTTCGAATTTACTAGAAAACTTCTCAGAAGTGAAAGAATGTGTAGACCCTGAATCAAACAACACATTGGAATAATCTGAACAAACAAACAGTGTACCTGATACTACGTCATTTGATGGCCCAACATCTGCTGAAGTTGTTGCAATGGATTTCATCACCCCTTTCTGCTTGTAGTCTGGCTACTTTCCCCCAGTCGAGTTCTTCATTAGACACTCATTTGCATAATGACCCATTTCATTACACTTAAAACATCTTACCGCTGGCCTTTCATTTCCTGCTTGATCATCTTCCTTACAGTTACGAGCAATATGACCAGACTTACCACACCGAAAGCACTTACCAGACTTGGATAAACATTCTACTGGATGCATTTTACCACACTTATCACATGATGGATATTTGGTTTTCTTACCTCTTTTCTTATTTGGTGAATTCATCCCCTTTACCTTCCAACTGGACCTCTTATTCGGTTGTTTTTCATAGAACACCTGATCATCGGCAAATTCCATTTCCACCTTCTATACACATCGAACAAGTTTTTCATAACTTTTAAACTCACGAGAAGTTAAAGCCCTTCGATACATTGGCTTTAAACCTGAGTAAAAATGGTTTATTTTACTATCAAGATCTCGTATGAAGTTTGGAGCATACCTTGCCAATCGAGTGAACTTTGCTTCATAAGCAGCCACCGAATCATCCTCCTGCCTCAATTATAGGAACTATTTTTCCATCCTAAGACGAACCACCTTAGGAAAATATTTCTCAAGAAACATACCTTTGAATTCTCCCCAGTGAAGAACCTCAATCTCATCATTATCCCTAATATTTTTTACCATCGACCACCACTGACCAGCTTCACCTTCAAAATGGTAAATAGAAAGACTAACCTTTTGATATTCTGAACACCCCCATGACATCAAAAATATTCTCCATTGATTTAATCCACCCTTCAGCTTGTACGGGGTCAGATGATCCTCTGAATGATGGTGAATTTTCCTCATGAAAGTTTGTACCACTGACATGTTCCTATGCAGTTGATCTGGCTGATCTCGTGCATGGATACCACCACCATTTATAGCCTGAGTCAACTATGCCATCACTGCAACAAACTGTTCAGTTCCAATGCTGACCATCTTAGGTTGCTGATTTGGAAGGTGGTCTTCCTCCTTATATCGTCCCAACATAGCTTCTTTGTTTCCTCTGCGGAAAAACATTCTGAACATAGAAATATCTTAGGCAAAGCAACATGGTAATCTTTAAATGCTATATCATTTCAGTCATACCCTAAATTAACTTATAATTTAACAATTTTCTAACTCATAAAGTTGTCTAAACCGACCTTTGATACCAACTATAAGGCCCCGGCCTTAAACATTACTTAATATTGAATTAAATGAATAATTCACATGGAGGATCTTTTCAGGTTTAGAGTTTTAGAGAATTAGGAAATTACTATTACATCTCAAAAGATTACAAAGTAGACACTTCTACTATGATTCCATAAAATAAAAACTCTTAAAAAGAAACTTGTCTAGTTCCATGTTTTAGATAGCCTGACTTTCCCTTGATCCAATCCTTGACCCTAATCCACATTAAGTCCTATGAAAAACATTTCAAAAAAACTTGGGGTGAGCATAAAAATCTCGGTAAGGGATACACAAACAATGAAAACTGTTAGTTTTTCAAACATCAAGTAAACCATGTATACTTTATCAAAGTAATACCTTCACCTTCATGAAGTATTAAAAATTCTTCACTGAATAAAATATCATTACTTACCCTTTTGTGACCAAAATATTACCATAAACCCCATATAAAGAACACATAACATATAAAGGTAACTTGGGACATATACATACTTAAGTTTAATAACCATACGGTCGACTTCCACACATATCACTTAATGGAATAGCCATACGGCCAACATCCATACATACTTAATGGAATAGCCATACGGCCAACTTCCATACCCAATGCATTGGAGGTTATAACGTAACCACCCGTCCTGGTATTCACGACACCACCCGTCATATAGTTTATCATGTAACCACCTATCAAATATCTAAGTACATATATAAAATCATAAAACATAAAACCAATATAATGGAATGATAACATTTCCACATTTCAATCACAATATATCATTTAAATATATTGAAATAATAGAATCCTTTATCAAAACCATTTTCAATACCAAAATACAAAAAAGAGTATATGGTATTTATTTTATTTCAAAAAAATTACGGCTTGTTGAGGAATCCAAAGACCAAATAATACTCACGGCGGCAGAAAAGGTCGTTGTCACCACGTACGTTAAAAGAAACATTCCTTTTTGTCGTTTAGTAAAACGCTTCGTAGAAAAAGATTCCTTTTGTATAAAAGTAAAATTCAAAGGGGTTTATACACCGTATAAAAGATAGTTATATATAAAATGAAATATGCCTCAATGAAAGGAGATTGAGATGAAGTCCCTTACCTCGGGTCCGACTTGACTCGATCGTTCTTTAACGTCCTTATAATCGGGTAACTCCCTTTGGTTTGAGCTCAAAGGCTTCCTTGGGAAGACTTCTGCCCAAAGTGAGGCATCAAAGAGTTAGAGAGCGATGTGGAGAGACAAAATGAGTAGGGGTTGGTCGAGCCAATGGCTTGAGAGGTGTGGGTAAGGTGGTAGAGGTGGGGGCCTTTTATAAGAGGAGAGGAGGGGCACTCTTGGAAAGTAAAGAAATGTTCCAATATTTTAAAATGATTTTAGGATTTAAAAGGTCCCACATTGATATAATTCGAGGATAAGGTGATAAGAGTTCGAAATATACCCATATAATAGGTTTTGGACATGTTTAGGTCTTAGATGTTATATTCTCTTTCCATTTTATTTAAATCGTTAAATAATGAGGTAATCACTGCATCATCATGGTGTCATAAATAATTTAATTTATTTAATGTCTAAAAATTATAAAAAAATACTATGATGTAGGAAATATTTTTATATTTCCAATGAATATTTATAGTCAAAAATCTGACTTGTATAACCCCATGTAAAAATTGGTTTAGTAAAACATCTAATGTTTGTGTCATTTTTTACTTTAACCTTAAATAAAAGGCATAAATGTCATTATCATACCAAAGTGGCTCCATGGGGTACCAAAAATTGACCCATGGGTTGTATTGGTCGGCCATAACTCAACCAATAGGGTTAGGACAAGTGTCAAGATATTTTCATTTTATTACAATATCATTTTTACCTTTAATTACACTAATGACCTTTAATCGCGATTAATAAAACATAAAAGTTTCTATTCACCAAAATTTATTTTAATCCCATTGAACCAAATTTTACTTAATATTGAAAATAATTTAAATTGTATTTTTGAGATTCAAAACACAGAAATGTTAAAGTCCCATTTAAACGAAAAATCAAATTTTGTAACCACCACTTGGCAGTTTCACTATTCATCGAAAATTGAAGTTTTTCAGAAAAAAAACAAAACTTCTCCCTAAGCTATATTTGATATTCTGAATTCAAAAATGATTTCTATTTTACAAAATTCAAATCATATAATTCACATTAATTAATTTAATAATTAATTCCCGCTGTCATGACAAATAACGTGTTTTTATGAAACAATAAGTATCAAAAGATTGACACTAATTGAAGTCCAATTTCAAAGTGAAATTAATTCCAATGACAACCATTGGATTAAATTGTAAAAATATATTCTAATTTCACTTTAAACCAATTCAAAAAATAATCTAATCATATAAATAAATTAGATTAAAAAGAGGTTTTGAATTAAAATACAACATTTTTTCACTATTCATTAAAAAATGAACTTTATCGGAAAATACCAAAAATTCACACAAAGTAAATTTTTATGTCCCAATCATAAAGAATAAGTTTATTTTGACAAAAATAGCTTATAAAATTGTTAAAAGATAGATTTAAAAATAATTTTCCATAAAAAGGCTGTAAAACAATCTTTTAAAAATATTAGTGTATTTCATGCTTAAGATTGGATTTATTTTCATTTTAAGCCTTTAAAACACTATATAATTCATTAATAGGCATAGATAAAAATATATATTATTCATTACATACATGGGATGTTACATATAGTCTATTTTTTACACATGAAAAATGGAATGAAATTAATTTTAAAGAAACATGAAAATGGTATCCAATTATATATATATATATCATTTATAAAAGGAAATTAAATTCAAAATTGGATCTTGTAACTTGGTGTGTTAAATATTTATATGCATACTATATTGGGGGAGACAATATTTATGTAGCCTTTCTTTTTTTAAGAATAAAATATATTATTTAACATGTATTTAATAGTACAGATCACATTATAGGAATAAATTTACCACCACTGATACTTTTGAATCCATTTAAACATCCTCAGTTATTTTTCATTCATATTATTTAATATTGGTCATTTTTTATGTTTAGTTCTATACCATTGAATCATTCATTAGAAATATTAATACCTATGTATAATAGTGAAACTATAATTTCTACTTGAAGAGAATATAAAAATTAAAATAAAACATCATCATTAATTCTAGATATATTAATTTCCATTTCAATGAGGATTTGAAGATGATTTAATACTATTAATTTTTTATGTTCCATCATGTATATTAATAATTTATTATTATTTTATTAATAAAATCATGTTATCCTAAAAGTTTCATTATAAATTTATTATTTTAGATTATTTTGACTAATATTATCCACATTTATTATCCCTTCAAACAAGATCCCCTATTGGTAGATTAAATACCTAAAAATAATTAAGTGTCATCGAATGTTGATATTTCATTAGAAAATGGTCATGGTAATTTGTTTCAAGTAAGCTTGTCTCATTTCATGAGAGGTGTTTTTCATTATGACTGAGTGTTTATATAATTGGGAAAATTTTCAAATTCTATTATATATCAAAATGATTATCTTGATGAGAATATTAAATTTATATTGATATTTCAAAAATAACACAAATATATATATTTTTGGATTGAATTTAAAAAACTATCCATGAATAAATATTGTATTTCATATAAGTCAAATATTATTTCGGAATGAATTATTTTTATAAATTATTAATATTGAATTCTGATTTCTGATCCAACATTCCCAGTAATATATGGCTTGTTAATTAATAATGTTTATTGTAAAATCTATATTTTTATTTAGCTAAGATTTATTAATTTAATTGATTTTGTAAATGATCAACTTGATGAGAAAATATCAATAATTTATAGATTCTTTCTGCTGGAGTAATAAGCTATCATTGAACTACTTTTAGTGTCTATAGTGAAATTGTTTATCCTTCACTGAATTTTTAAACAATTTTGAATTTTTATTTTTATAGGAAGAGAAATATATAGACACTGTTGGATTTAACTAATTCTTATAAATAAAGAATATTTGTTTAAGAAATTATAATATATATATATATTATGATATATATATTGAAGATATATATATAATGATTCATAATATACTTAATGACGTCTGCACCTCATTTACTAAACTATAGTAAAATGTGTCAATTTTTTTTTTAAAAAAAAATGACAAAAATGTTTAAACATTTCTGGACAACTTTTGTCAAAATAAATTGTAAAATTATTTTAATTTAAAAACATTTTATAATTATAAATGATATTCTAAATGAGTTTTATATGTGTATAGGAATATTATGGTTAGTTGTAAATATAATATTTTTGTTATTATTATTTATATGAAAAACATTATATCATGTATATAGATAAATATATGAAAAAAAAATATATTTTTTGGTTAGTATCTTAATTTGGTAGATAATAAATTTATATTTTCATATGAGAATAATTTATCATGATGATAAATTTTGATATAATTATTAAATAAATAGTAATTTTAAATTTTTATTAAATATTTTCAATGAACATAATTAAAAATACATTTGTGATCATCATTGTTTGAATCTGTTAAATACAATAATATGAATTAAACATTGTTTATGTCTAACATTTATGATGGTGTAAATTAGTATTAATATTTTTTATCTAAAAAATATCCATTTAATATTTATTGATAACTATTTGAATAAATAATTTATCTATTTATTTTTGAATAAATTATATATTGTCATCATTTGAAAAGGAAATTGAATAATCTTAGCATATATTATGTTTAATAGAAAAAAATATATTATTTTCATTATATAATAATAATAATAATACATTTATATATTGACTAATTATGAAGAAATTAACTACCACGTTATAGTGGATTCCAATCCAAGAAAAGATCATATCGAGTGGGAAAAAATAAAAAATGATATTATACTTTTATAATAACTAATATAATGGTTAGAATAATATTAAAATGAATAAATATCAAACCAATATTTATTCCAATTTTCATACTTGTATGTTTTATATAATTGGAAATTAAATAGAAATGTTGAAAAATTATTTTAGAGGAAGTGTAGTGATAAATAATAATTTATAGGGAAGATAATTAATTATTGAGATGATTCATAACATTAAGGGGTTTTTGAATATTTCATTGGAGTCAAATGAATAATCACTAGACTTTTGATAATGATGAATTAATAATACATATTATCTCAAGTAATTTAGTTGAATTTTTAGTAATTAATATGTGGAATGGGTGTTATATCACTTCAAGGTATAAGAGTGGTAGTAATAAGACAATAATTAAACAATGTAGTGCATATTTAAAAATTATTTTTATGTAAATTATTGAGAAATATATTATAAAATTAAAATACCAGAGGTGTCAGCTTACAGATATATATATATATAGTAAAATTTATATTTTATTTTATATTCAATGAATGTTTATATTGATGAAGAGATTTGTAAAACATGTGTTGAATTAATAATCTAATTTTTTTAAAAAATGATATTCATATATAATAGGGGTATTCTAAAAATAAACTCATATTTCCAATATAATGATTTAATCCTTCAAAAAATTACAATTTATTCATATATAGATAATGAGTGTTGAATATCATAACTTTTACCGTTGAATGTTATTAAATAAATTTGATATAATTCAGATAAAATTTGAAAATGATGAGAAATTTTATAACAGATATTTTGGTAACAAAATATATTATTGAATTTTTTTTTAAATTTTGATATTATTATTAATACATATTAAAATTATAAAATTATTATGATTAAAAGAAAATTAGATTTTAATTTTTTATTGTATTTTGTTAATAAATAAATGAAAAAATTCATAGAGAAATATATGATTACATTATGGATTATTAAATGGGTAGATTTTAATAGAAATAATGAATATCATTGATTTATTTGAACTAATTACATATTCCTACCATATAATAGGAATTTATATTAGTCTATAGATTAGTGAATGATGACTGATATAATCATCAATTATGATATCCGTTATAATAAAATATTGCCTCATGTTATAGTAGGTAGATAATATTTACCCTTCTCAACAAATATTCCAGGTTGACGCTGATTATAATTAACAAATATATTTATTTATATTCACCAACAACTAGGTTATATGACTTTCTTGATATAAAAAATTGAAAAAAATTTTATCCACCATACTATTTAAATTCATTCAGTACCACTTCATCTGGATGACGACGTAGGATAATTCCCAACATAACCATTTTTTCTCACCTATAAATCAATTTTATAAGTAGAATCGTTATTTTGTTTTGTTTTCTCACACATGGGTCTAGGATGGGGAAAACATATATTAAACTATGGATATATTATGAAATTTCAAATGAGGTATTTCTCCAAGAAGTCAAGACATGACATTTGGGGTAAATCAAATGGTATAATATCATATGAAAGGATCCAAATGATATTATTAGTTTTGAAAATTTATTTATAATATATCAATAACAAAAACATGTAGTGTGGAAGTTTTATATATCTAGTGGTGGTAGAGTTATTGGACTATTACTCTATTTTGGGCATACTAAGATTTAGAGTATAGATAAAAAAATTTAGAGCTTCAATGATATTTCACCTCTGTGATAGTGAGAGTTTTTAATAATAGAATAAAGGGGTGTGTGTTTTGGTTTTTCATTGTTTCTAGAGAGTCATATATAATAGAGTCTCTTCCTTTTTTCTTATACTGAAAATCATCAGTGTGTATATATATAGATAAATGATATTGGGGTGTGGTTTGAATGATAAAAGGTAATCATGACTACCATTATGATTGATAATTACATGTTGATGTTTTGTTATCTTATCACAATGTTTATTGATAATTCATGTAACAAAAAGTTATTCATGGGATCAACTCACATCTCAGGATGAATATGTTGAATATTATTTCATAGCCATGTTTTTTCACTTTTAAATTTATTACTCTTATATCCACAAATATAAGAAAATGTGTATGGTGGGTGACCTTAGTGGATAGGGATATAATAATTAACTACAGTCCATTTGTTCTATAACATACATCTATTTGTAATTTACTAACTATATATTGTTGTAGATTTGATTTCCATTCTTTATAATGATAAGATTTTTTTTATCTATTCATGTGTTATATTTCTTTATAAAGATAAATTTTATAATATATTTTATAATGATTCATGATAGCGGATGATAGAATATAACGGGAAGTTAATCCTCACATTGTTTTGTATAAATACATCAATGCTCGTAATTAGCACTTGTCCTATTATTTTATGGTTAATAGACATTAGATACTAATATATTAAGATGTGAATAGTTAGTTTTAATGTTTTATGAATGATATTTTAGATATAAAAATGTTTTATTTGGTTGGATAGTTTAAATTAAATTAATATAAGTATATTTAATTCCTAGACTCTTTATTCAGGGTATTTCATTGGTTTTATACTTTTGACATATTCTGGATCATTATTGTTGTTGATGAATCATGAAAGAGAATACCTTATATTTGATGAATTATTTTTAAAAAGGTGAAACATTCATCATATAGATTATTGTCATCATTATTAGATTCTATATCATTTTAATTTTAATAAACATTTTGATTTTATTTTTTGATGAGAAAAATATAATACTTATTGATATCTATTTAATGTTCAATCATATAAAGTTTGAGATATTATTATTGAGGAATTGTATTTGTATTTCTTATACTATGAAGCTAAATTTTACATAAATGGTGATAAAAACTTGTCAAGACACATATAATAGGCGATATGTCAAGTCATGTCATGAGATAAAGAAGTCCATATTGTCAAATCCTGATTAGATTTTAGTCTTGTAATACAGTGGTCATGATTTTGTATGATATGATAGAAAAATTAAGGTATATGGTTACAATTTCACTCATCTATATTAAATGAATTAAAACAATTTTTATTTTATTTTTTACATAACATATAAAAATTATATTTATTTTTTTTAGATGTCTAATTTTTTTATAACTATGTTGAATAAATTATAGTGCTATATATATTTGATTATGTTGTGAAAACTCATCTATGATTATATTGGTACAGTGAAATCATGGTGAAAGTTATATCTTGATAATATTTGGTAAATATATCTAGTTTTTTCATGTAATATAATCACTTATGGTTTATAGTCAAGTAACATTTAAGCAAGGTGAAGTATATAGTGTATATATTCTATATTTCAAGATATAAAGACACTGTATGGGATATACTGTGAGGGTACTCAATCAACCCAATATAATTTTTTGATAAACGATTATGATGTTACTTCAAATGTATCATAAATATTATTAAAATGTTTATAAGTTGAAGACATATCGATATTTTAATCAAATATTATCATATCTCTACTTCTATATAAAAAACCATACTATTTGTTTTAATCTATACATATATAGGACCATCTACTTTAGATATTGTGATTTGGGGTTTGGTATAATATTAACCATTATCTATAATTATTTTCAGTAATTAGGAACATTTGTAAAAAGTCCTTCATAATAGCTTCTATATTAAAGTGATCACGATCATAGAAAACCCTTTTTTCTCACTGATACAGAAATCATGGCAGACTAATATTAGTGGAGAATAATTTTCATATAGAATAATAATAGATGAAAATTATGTGACATTTTTTTTAATTTTTTATGTGATAATAGTTATAAATGGGTAATACAGATTTTTTTAATTCAGTGGATCATCATAAAATCATGATTTAATCACCCTCATTATTTAGTAATTTATTGTGAGGAGATTGATATAAATAAATTTTATTTATAGCGTATGGAATTTTTTTAATGAAATTAATATTTTTTTATATGGTAATGGATAATAATAAATGATTAAAAATATAAGAATAAAGGGGTTATTATATATATTTTGGTAATTATTCTTGGGAATGATCTAGGTTTTGGTATATTATTTATTATATTATTTGATAAAAAATGTAATAATTACTTAATTATGGATCATAAAGGGGTAGTAATGCAACCGTCAATCTGACAATATTTTATTATTTATTATATATCCCCAACATAAATTGAATTACAAAAAAATTACTTTTTTTTATATTTAGCAGGATGAAGTTTTATACACATTAAAAAATAATACAACGTCATCATTTTTAATATAAAGTATAATAATATTATTTATTTTTTGAGTATACATTATTTCAATGTAGTAGAAACATGAAGAATAAATATTTAAGTGACAATATAAATCATAATTTATATTTTTCAATCATATTATTGGGATTAATTGATTTTTAGTAAGTAAATTATTTACTCAATCAAATGGGTAAGCTATTAATTGATTTTTTTGGGTTATTATACTTCTTTTTTAGAGTCATAATAATTTTACAATATTGAATATGTCTTCATTCAGTTTTCCATATTTTTTAGTTTCTTTGTGATACATTGCAGAATATTTAATAAGGAGAATAATAATTTAAATATTTATAAAAGTTCAATCATTGATATTTACCTTTTAATGTCATGATCTTGATGGTCTTTTTCAAAATTAATTTTTAACTTTTCAGTGATATGGGAGGATGTTTTTTGAATGTGTTGTATATCTAGATTGTGATATTATTGATACAGAGGTTATGAATTTCAAAAAAAATTATAATTGAGTAGTAGAGAATTTTAGTTTACTATTAGTTATCTATCTTAGAGTGCCAACATATATATGTCATGTTATGGCGTTTTATATAGCTCATAAAGAATATAAATGTTTTATTAACTCCGAAATAGAATAATTGTAGGAATTTACATTCTGATTAGGTTTTCTGTAGTTTTTTCTTGAATAGGTTACTTCAAGATGGGGTGAATTAACAATTTAAAAAAATTGTGAAAATATTTTCCATATAAAAAGACTATTCACATGGATAAAATAGATATTAGTCGAGACTATATAAAATATTAAAAATAAAATATAGTATTTTTTCAACTAAAAAATATGATTGAAAGAGTAGTTATTATCAACTATGTAATTCATAAACAACTGATTTTTTTTGGATTAATTTCCCATAAAATATTTAATATAATGTTATTTAAAAGTAAAACATATATATATGAAACATAAAACAAGATGAATATATAAATATGGCATGGGGGTTCTGAAGAAGTGTCAAGAACACAACAAAAATTTATTAAAATTGATATAAAATTTTATATTCCTTGAATATTACCCCTTTTAGCAAAATTAAAAATGAAAACGAAAAACTTATCTCAAGGTAACAGTTTCTATAATAGAACCTATTTGATTAAAAGATCAAAACACTAATCTCATAACCAAAAATATTATTTAATCAATGATCTTCTATAATAATCATTTTCCCAAATATTTTATTGATCAATATATATTATAATTAAATATATATAATATAAATATATATTTCACATTAAAATATGGCTATAAATAGAAAAACTATATATAATGCTGAAGGAATAAAAAATTCTATAATTAATGAAATCTTATTCAATCACAGAGATAATAATGAGGTCTTCATCAATTCATTATTTTATATATATATACACACACACATATATATATATTTAATACTATCTAATGATATGATTTTTAAAAAAAATCATCAAAATAATTATAATGAATTTAAATCAATAAAAATAAATACTAACTACATCGAAATCACTAAATAATTATTGTTGACTTCTTAAGTAATTATGTTTGTTCAAAGGGTATACAAATTTTAAGGATAATAATTTATATAGGGGTTTCTAAAATATTAAACGAAGTAAAAAAACTCAAATAATTGTTTTTATAATTAAAAGTGTGTTATTATTTTTCAAAAATAGGGTCTAGATGAAATCATTTATGAAAATTTCTAAAATATAAATTTTTTTATGGGGGAAAGGATTAAATGTTGGTATGGGTCCTCATATGACATTTTTTATTATTCATTTATTTTGAATTTTGTTTTAGTATTATTAGTTATTTTCATTAATTTTAATTCAATAGGTCTTTTATATTGGTCATATTAATAACCCTAAAGAATTAATGAACAATAGTGTAGTTTGTTTTAAAAGGGTAAATTTTTAATATTGTATTGAACAGAGGGTCACTTTGAAAAACACACTTCATCATTATGTAAAAAAATTGATATTATTTTTTAATATGAATTTAGAGATGATAATATGGTATACATATTATATATATCATGATTTTTTTCAAAATGGTGTTTTTATTTTGGTTAAAAATAACATTAACTATATTTAGTACATTAAAAATTGATTATTTTAGAGAATTTTGATTGAAAATATATACATTTTCTTTTTCAATAAATAGAGAACCAATTGAAGAAGATGATATCATCAGTTGAAATATGGTTATTATAGATATCTAATAGTCACCATAAATAAAAAAAATTAAATTCAACTTAAAGTGTCCTCATAATTCCTATTTTTTGAGAACTATTTTTCGTTATGGTTATTTTTCCTTATAATTAGATCTATACACACTAAAATTCCCGATAAATCAATTATCCACTAACTAGGAGCGGTGAATTAGTTCTCACTTAAAATAGTTTTCTTAATACATTTAAATTCAACCACATAGACTACTTCCAACATTTATCCACTAATATTTTTGTCTCATAGACCCACCACGATATTATAACATGTAAAAGAATAAGAAAAATAAATTTTAAATGTTTTTTTATATAAATAATCACTTCATTATTTGATTTTTTTTCTTCACCCCAATGAAGAATTATCTACTATAATCAATTTATAGTTATAGTGGTCTTTCTATTTTCACACCATCACAATATCTCACCATGCATAGAAAAATCCCACCTATCAAAGGACTAAAAAACTTGGATTCATAGTGAAATCATAGATTCACACTATGATATCCTAACAAACCCAATGTACCAGGGGTTTCAAAAATTCTCACCATTTGTATAAAATTATATTATTCATAACTCATCTTTATGTTAATAAATCATGAGAAAAATAGTGCCATTTCATCCATGAAAATGTTCTTCTTCTCAGAAAAATGTATTTCAATACTATCATATCAACTCTTTAGTTACATGTGACATTTTATCTTTGATTACACAACTTCATATCACTTCAAAAAATAATGGAAAATTCTTATATCAATATATATTTTTCTTTCTACTTAAACATTATATGGAACTAAATAACATAATCAATATAGATTCTATGTCTTCTTTGATAAATAAAATATCTTCTTCATTAGACCTATATTAGACAAAATTTTATTAATCTTTGTATTTATTTAGTTATTTTAATTTATCTATATAAATTTTTCTATAATTCATAGACACATCCATCTCTTTCTATTTTTTATTTTTGTACATAAGTCACTAGAATAATGTTACCCACATTAAGAATGTAGAAAATATCATCAGAATTGAATCATAAGATCTCCCCCTTTATTTTTTTTCATATTTTTCATATGTGGTAATTCCGACGATTTCAGAATGATATTTTTATCAAATATGGTTGTAACAGATATATTTATAGGAGTTAACATTAATTTTATCCTTTCTTCCTTATTTTTTTAAAATTAAAAAAAAATCTCCCAACTCTTCCTTCAATAGACTTCAATTTCTTACATTATTCCTCTAAAAAAATCATTAATGTTTATAGATTATTATTTAGAATATTTCAATGATAAATCATAAAAAATGAAATTGTCATTCTAAATCCAAATATTATTTAGTGCGTAAGCTTCTAAAAACACATATATTCCAACATGAATGAATAATTTCAAGACACCCTACATAACTAAGTTCTCAAATATAATCATTTCCATTTTAATATATATAGATTCAGATCTCATTATGTAAATATTTTTGAATCATAAAAATCTTATTCAAAAATCAACTCAACATTAGGAACATCATGAAATTTATAAAACTTTTATATCTAATAAAAATAAATACTATTAAGGAACAAAATATTCTATGTGTTACTTAAAACATATATATACATCTTTTTTATCATTATATTTTCTTCTCATAATGATTAGATTAATCTATTATTTCAAATATATACTAGATTATTTTCTCATGAATAAATATGACTCTCATATACTTATTTTATCTAACATTCTTTATGGATTGAAATTTTATTATATTTAGAATTTAAAAAAAAAATATTTACCATAATTTGAATTAATTTCATTCGATTTAAATAATTTGTGGATCTAATTTTTTTATAGTTGAAATGTTTTTCAAGATACCTCTTCCATGAATATTATATTTCAAAATTAGAAGGATAAATTCTAATAATTCACAACTTGTATCACTTTTAATTTATCATATACAAATTCATAAAAATAAATTATTTAAATATACCATTATTTTTTTTCAACAAATGTTAAATATAAAATTTCATTTTTAATCTAGAGAAATCTTAAACATCAAATATGTATATAAGTCATACACTTCAACACAAAATATCTAAGAAATAAGTTACAATGTAATATGTATAGAATAAAAATATGTTTAGAACTCATATAAAGTATTATTAAATTTCTATGAAGACATTATAGAAACATTAAACTCATAAGAAATCATAGATGATATATTATGGATATCAAGAAAATTTAAATATCTAGAAAACTAGTATTTAATAAAACTATTTATGTATTATGGATATATATAGTAAAATAAAATCATTAATTTTCTACAAAAAATTATGACATATATTTCAAATGTAGTACTCATTTTTCATTAATAAACTAAAAATATCAAAACTTCTTCAAGGAATTCCAACTTTTCATAAAATTGAATTAATCCCTTGTCTAGCCATCTGAAATATATCAAATGAATTAAAATGATTTTGGAAATAATGAGAATAATTGAAAAGTTATTCTTGGGATTTTCAGAGTCCCATATAGTAAATGTGATTAACACTATTTATTTTCCATGAAATCCACTACCTTCATCATTCTCAACATCACCTTAGTACTTACAAAATATCCTCAAATTATTATCCTTTTATATTTTTAGTAACCCAAAAGTATCGAATCCCCTTGATAGATTATTCAAACTTCACGCATTCTTCCTCAATCCATTGAACATTATTTCACCTTTTTAAATGCATCTTATACTTACGGTGATGTAGTTTAGGTCATAAATAATCAACAATACTTTTCTGAATGTTGTATACATCACATAACAATTTATTACATGTATTTCACTTGATGACCAAATATTAAATAATGTGAATTATGGGTATTCTAATATTACAACCAACTCTTAATTTATATTTCCATTTTTAAAACATTGCAGGAAACACTTCCCCACTACCTATATGACATGTGAATGACCTCCAAACATCATTTAATATATATATCCTCAGTCAACTACAATTATCATCAAAATATTTCCAATGAAATTTAAACATAAATCCATTTAAAACAAACAAAAAAATAGTTTCATCCAATTCACATGGTCACTGAAATATTTATCTTTGAATTTATTTTCAATACCTAGGAACATTAAATATCTATTTTTTTTAAAAATACCCCTTGATGGAAATAATATCATTATTATAAAAACATTTCATCACCATATTTTTTGGTCACATTAAAGGTAATATATTTATCTCCCATATCAATATTACTTCTTCCCCCTTTTGATATATTGAATTCATCAAATATGGATTGTGAAACATATTCCAAATCAAGGATACATAAATAAAACATATTTAAATCTATATAGGCTAATCGAGTTTTAAAAAAGAAGATAAATTTTATTAAAATATCATTTATTTTCATTCACATTACTCAACGTCGTACCAAATCTAGAGTCCTATTTTCAGGGGAAATACAAAAAACATGATTTTCAGTCAAACTTATATCAACATCATAAAATACATAAAAAAATTCATTTTCTAGTAAAAACCTTCCCCAACATGTTAGAAAATATATTCCATTTAGTTACTATAAAAATCATAAACCATAACATTGATAAGAGAGAGTGTTTAGTACATAATCCTTATGAATTCGTTATGGATATTCATAGTCCAATATTTCTATAACAAAAAATATATGGAAGTAAGGAATTTTATAATAAATATGCATCAAGGGATTATATATATACCTAAACATGGCTTTTCATCTCATAAAAGAAACTCTATATTTATTTTTTATTCCATTTGATGCATGATAGTGTACCGATTCACAATATTATTTCACCCTTACATCACTATTTTAATCTTGTTTTGTATATAAAATTAAAAATATTTTATAAAATTTCTCATGAAATTTGATTCAGTTATTAAATTTCTATCACTGTTCTAAAGGGAAATTATACTTTTTATTGTTTTTTGTTGTAGGAGGTTGTGATTTCAAGGATCAGAGATGATTCAGAAGGAAAGTGGTCCAGACTATATGGGATTTCAAGGACATATGTCCACGGTTTAAAAAATCACAAGAAATACATGCATCCCAATATGGTGAAATTTTGTGGGAGGATCTAGAATTTATTGGGCTACAAATCATATCAAAAAATCCCATCTCAATTCATCCATCTGAGGGCCCATATAAACTAATCTATCTAGGGGATAAAATCTTCAAGAAGTCAAACATTTGGTTCTGTAATTCGGCCATTTATTGAGATACATTCCCCCATTACCCAGAAATGTTTACCTGGAGATAGCCAACATGCCTACCTCTCAATTTTCAATTTTTTCTAAGCGTAGATACTTTCATTTACCAAGCCAATGTAGACACACCAGTGGTATCTCAATATGTAGGTTTCCAAAAACGCTTCCCATTTTGGATATAAATTTTCACCTTGGGCACCCCATTTGAATGTTAGAAAAATGAGTGATGTGCTTCCATTTTATAGTTATAGAGGATATGTATCATCACTTATAAGGTTATGAAACTCTTATAATCATAGGAAGAGTTCTTAAAGTAAGTATCCCTTCATCGAATCCTTATACTCTTTCTCATGTTGTAATATTTGTCTTTGTTTAATAAACTTCTCAATCTTTATTTTATTTCATCTAATTTACTCTTCCTTTTTTCAAATAAATTATTTATTAATCGTCTTATTTGGGTTTTAATTCATGAGTAGAAATGGGATTGGATTATACCCTTTTTAAACCTCTTCAAATGATAAAATTTCTACAATGACTACACTACTCATGGAAGAGTAGTTATTTTAAGTAATTGATTTACCTCTTACCTTGTTAATTAATTGTTTTGAATAAATGAGGTAATATTATTAAAATAATCTGATCTATGAATTTAGTTTTTTAAATATAAGAAAATAGGGATGTAATTGAACAATTAACAGAAAAACATGTGCGGTTATGTTTTTTCTAAATTGTGAGAGCACAAACATAATCAGTAAAACACCACATGATAAAAATTTAATGATTTCAAATAAAATACCTAAACTCAATTGATTCCCATTTATAGATTTTTTATGTCCCTTAATTCACCAATAACCGTAGTTTATCCTTATAACATCAATCCATTTATGGTTCTACAATTGGATGTACTGAATCTTTCTTAGGGTTTAATTCATTTCATATTTGTGGTGATTTTATTTCCTGAAGGGATCAAGGGTTAAAAAGATAGTGGATCATAATTAAGTGGATTTTAATTTAAACTATAATGATAAATAATTGATTTAATAGGTACAGTTTGGGTGATTAAACCTTTTAAAAATATTTTTCTAAAAAAAATCTTCACATTCTGTCTTATTAATCGAATTTCATTTCTAAAATAAAAATAAAAAAATGAAATCTTCTTACAACATAATTATTCTTCCTTTATAAATGCTAAACAACCTCCCCCCATAATTTTTATGTGGTGGGTTTCTTCTCATTTATTTTATTTTTATAAAACCCTTAATAAGTAGTTTGAATTTCCATCCTCCGTTCATGGAAAACCTTGGCCATCCGCTCTGTTGCACCAAAGAAGTATAAAATTAAACATAATTTGAGTGTGCCCACAACAACACCTTTGAAATTGACATTGTTTTATGTGAGTAAATTACTTTATTCAACCATTTAGAATAATATATTTTATTTTTCATTTTAGTATTTTCTTCTCCTCTTTCTTTCTTCATTACTCTTTCTCATGTTATCTTTTTTTTCTCATTATTTATTATTATGGAACCCTCAATCCAAACTTATTATCTTTTTATTTGGTAAAATTTTTTTTATTTCATTTTTATTTTATTTACGACATGAACTAATCCCACATATATTTTAGATCCTGACCCTGATATTGAATGTAGCCTTCAAGCTCAAATCATATAGTCTTAGTCTATATGAAGATTCAACATTCACTCCATTGGATAATTCTTCCATTCTAGTAACATTATAATTTTATGAAATTAAAATTAAAACATAAAACAAGATATAAGGGATGAAAACAATATTAATGAACATGATAGACAAACTCAATAATTGGTTGTAACAGATATTAACAATCATCCAAATTATATTGCATACCCAAACTGTGAATCGAACATTGAACTAAAATATGGGTCAATTCACATACTTACAAATTTTCATAGATTATCCTGTGATGATTGAAATAAACATTTAAAATTATTTATTGTTCTATTCTCAATGCTAAACCCAAGAAAGTTTTCTAAAGATAAAATAAAACTAAGAGAATTCAAATTTTTACATGATGGAGCTACAATGGATTGGATGTATTATTTATAACATCAATACGTAACATGTTGGAAAGACTTGAAACCTCTTTTCTTTGAGAGAATTTTTCCAGCATCGAGGACCAATTACATTCATAATGAGATATCGGGGAACAATCAAGCATAGTGAGAGTCAATGTATGACTACTGGGAAGCATTCATGATGTTGTGCGCAAGATTTCCCCATCACCAAATTAGTGGGAAAATTTTCATCTAATAATTTTATGATGGACTCACCCCTGCAGAGGGGAGCATGGTGAATGTTGTGGATGGTGGGGGATAGGTGTAAAAACCACCAGTAGTTTCACATGAAGTGAATGAGAAGGTGGCATAATACTCTAATCAATTTTTTGATTGAGGTACTCCACATGTCATGGGAGTACATCAGGTAAGTCCATCATCTATTGAAAGTCATATTATTGATACCATGTTTGACGAATTAATGACAATGGTGAGGAATATTAATTTGGATCAAAGGACGTAACAAGCCACTCCTATGATACCTTGTCGAATTCTCATTGAAGTAAACCACCTAACTAATTGTTTCCCCCAATTACAAGAGATAAACGATTGTTATGAAGTATTACCTAAGAGATCATATCAACATAAAAAAAAACTCATCACTAGAATATATATGATTCCTTCTCTCCAACATACAACCAAGGGTTGAAGGATCAATAAGACATGACGTGTGGATTTGGAAAACAAAAAAGGCCCCCTTTTCCACAAAATTCACATTAGCCTCCACATTTCCAATAGGGTTTCAAATATTCATAATGAATATCTGAAGCTTAAGTATAAAAAAGTCGTCACAAAAGGGAATTACCAACCAAAGGTCAATTATAGTACTGATGATATTTTGAAAAAAGTTGTTCTTAATCAATAGAATGAGTTGAAGAGTCATGGTTTAGAGATAAAGGAGTTGAAGACTTAAATGAGCCAGATTTCCACTTCCCTCGCTGAACTGGTTTGATAGAACATTGAAAATCATATTTTCTAACCTACTCAAAATCCCAAGGGTAATGTTAGTGCTATCACATTGATAAGAAGGGATAAAATAACTGATACTTATACACATACATATCTATTGGGATTCACCTCAACTCCGGAGAAACCCCATTCAAGAACCAATGATAAGTAGCCCAAGGATAATGACAAAGGTAATTAGACGATTGATGATGCTCCTCCTAAACCCCGTACCTTTACCAATATAGTTGTGGAAAGCAAGAAGATTTATGAAAAGGTAATAAAAAAGAGTTTTTCAATACATTTAATCATGTTTAGATCAACATACCTCTACTTGAAGACAAAAAGAAAATATTATGGAATTAAAAATTTTTAAATGAACATTATTCCAATCTAGGAGGGATCAAAGGAAATGAGAGGATCAATCTTGGAATGAATTTTCCCACAATAATTACATAAACACTAGAAATTCCAAAAAAGTGTGAGGATCTCAGGAAATTCACCATTCTAGGAACCATAGTGGACTTACACTTTTTTGATTATTTTTGTGATTTATTTTATACCATAAATGTGATTCCTCACTATGTATTCTATTCTTTATAGTTTGGGGAGATAATGTTGATAAGAGTATTGGTAAAGTTAGCGAATAGATCAACATCATATCCATAAAGAGTCCTCTAGGATGTACTTTTTTGGGTAAGAGACAAGATCCTTCCATATGATGTCTATGTGCTTAACATGAAATATAGTTAGTTAAGTTCTCATGATCCAATTATCTTAGGTATTCCCTTCTTCAAAACTACAAAATTGTCAAAAATTTTCATGAGGGTACACTTTTTATGGAGTTTGTAGATGAAGTTGTGATATTTAATGTTATGTAATCTCTGAATTACCCCTTAGAAGATTATTCTTCGTTTGTTATCTATCATTTTGAACCACCAAGTAAAAACCCAATGGATTTTGGATGTCCTATGATTATAGAGATTAAGACCATTGGTTCTATTTTGATGACTAAGAGTACCTCCACAAAAATTTCAAACGAAAAATCCTCCCTTAGATTTGATTTTGAAATTGATTCATATTGAGATTTTGATCATGTGAACTCTGATTATGACATGGTTGTTGATTATGTTGATTAATGTGATGTTGTGTTTTTAGATTTTGATGATTTATATTCTGATATAGATGTTCGTTATGCACGTATTTCAATTCCTTCAATTTCACCATCCATACATCAACCCTACATTGAAACAAAATCCATTTTCACCAAATCTAAAATACTTATACTTGTTATGTTTTGAAAAATTACAAATTATCATTGATAAAACCCTCCATTTTGAAGATGATGAAATACATTTGAATATTTTGAGGGAGAAAATCAGAGGAATTTGGTGGATATTTGATGACATATCATGTATTATCCCCTTTGTTTCCATCTATAGGATTATTTTGGAGGATAAAGATGAACCAGTTAGGCAGCTACAAAGGAAACTAAATCCAAATCTTCTTGAAATTTTCTAAAATGAGGTAGAAAAATTGCTTGAGGTAGATATAATTTATCCTATTTCATATTCACGGTAGGTAAGTCCTATTCATGTTGTGACTACGAATATCTTTGTTGAAATTGTTATAAATTAGTGTTATTAATTAGTTGTAATGAGGGTGAATAATATTTTGTGTATGTGTATTGATTATAGGAATCTAAATCAATTCACTCGCAAGGACCATCC
The DNA here is from genome assembly GCA_963277665.1 of Viscum album. Classification (NCBI taxonomy): domain Eukaryota; kingdom Viridiplantae; phylum Streptophyta; class Magnoliopsida; order Santalales; family Viscaceae; genus Viscum; species Viscum album. The sequence continues at coordinate 136,644,213 of OY728141.1, forward strand.
CCCCTCATATACTGCTCAAATTATTGAGAGACTAGCTGGGAAATAACACAATTGTTTCTTGCATGGATTTTCTAGACATTTCAGTGTTCATATAGCTCTTGAGGATCAAGATAAGACTACATTAACTTATCATTTTGATGCATTTTACTTCCAGAGGATGCCAGTTGGACTTTGTAATGCCCCACGTACCATCTAGAGATGCGTGGTGAATATTTTTTTTTGATTTTCTTGATACATACATGGAGGTATATATGGATGGATTTATAGTATATGTCTCTTCATTTGATGATTGAATGTCTAGTTTAGGAAAGGTTTTGAATTGTTTTATTGAAAATAATCTGGTCTTGAACTTCGAAAAGTGTCATTTCATGTTAGATCATGGAATTGTCTTGGGCCGTTTAGTGTCAAAACATAGGATAGAGATTGATAGATATATGGTAGATATTATTTCATCCTTACCCTATCCTTCATGTTTCCATGATGTTATATATTTCATAGGAATTGTAATATTTTATTAGCATTTAATAAAATATTTTATTAATATAACTATTCCTATTTTGTGATTACATAAAAAGAATCTTGATTTTGTGTTTAAGGATTCTTTCAATACATCCTTTGATGAGATAAAATAGTGTCTGACCACTCCATTGATCATACAACACACATAGTGGGACATTCTATTTATGTTAATGTGTGATGCTTCAAACATCACAGATGAAGTTGTCTTATCATATAAGGTTGTGGGACATTCACATGTGATTACCTATGCTCTGAGGATATTCAATTTATCCCAATAAAACTACAAAACCACAGAAAATGACATTGTTGATGTAATATTTTTATTAGATAAATTCCATTCATATTTATTGGGATCTAATGTAGTTGTTTTTTCTTACAAATCATCTCTGAGGTACATATTGAAGAAGTTAGATGAAAATGCCAATATTATTCGATGGATGCTCCTTCTTTAAGACTTCGATATTGAGATAAAGGACAATAAGTGGTCATAGAACTTGGTGTCAGACCACATGAGTTGGATTAATCCCATATTAGATGTTGGTACCTTGGACGACATACTAATTTGGGACACTTTATTGGATGAGAATATTTATTCCATTTCAGGTATGCATTTTTGTAATGTTGAATTATTTAACAACTTTAATGAATATAAAATTCCTGAAAATTTAGAGAAACATCAAGTCCAAAAATAAAAGAGTGAGTCAAGATTTTATGATTGGTATGATCCATACCTTCAGCGCATGTGTAGTGATCATGTTATTTGGAGGTGTGTTCCTAAACAAGATTTTGAGTTTATTATGTATTTCTGCCATGTACTTTTATGCGGAGGAAATTTTGGACCCCAATGAATTCCTAATAATTTCTTATACTCTGGATTATATTTCCCAAGCTTATTCCATGATGCTCATGAGTTTTTTAATTTGTGCTCACATTTCTAAAAACTTTGAACATCTCTAAGGGACATTAGATACCACAATAATATATATTACTATGTTATATTTTTTATGTATGACGCATGAATATTATGGGTCCTTTTCCTTCTTCATCTGGTTTTTTGTATATTTTGGTTACTGTTGATTATGTGAGTAAATCGATGGAGGCCAAGGCCACCATGACTAATGACTCTCGTGTTGTAGTAGTCTTTGTAAAGAAACACCATTTTTTGAGGTTTGGAGTACCAAAGGACATAATCACCGATCAGGGGACAGACATTTCAATAAGAATTTGGGATCCCTCCTTCAGAACTATGGGGTGACACCCCAAACATCAACATCAAACCTACCCCAAACAAATTTCCAAGCTGTGGTTTCGAATTGGGAGTTAAAAAAATTGAGAGGACCGTGAAGTCGAATAGGAAGGATTAGAGCATGCGATTTGATGATGTGTTATGGGATTATAAGATATAATGAAAGACACCGATTGGTATGTCCCCAGTTCGATTGTTTTTAGGAAGGCATGTAATCTTCTAGTGGAATTCAAGCATCATCGATATTGGGCTATAAAGAAATGAAACATGGATTTGGACAAAGATAAAATTAAAATAAAGTTGCACATTTAAGAGATTGAGGTGATTAAATAATCATCATGTAAGAACTCAAGGCTCAAAAAGGAAATATCAAAAGAATATTAGGAAAGACTGATTTAATAAAGTGTGTTTTGTATAGGAGAGAATGTCCTAATCTATAGTTTACAACTAATGAAGTTGTCTGGTAAGTTGAATTCTTGATGGTTATCCATGTATATTGTATCTAATGTTTTCCTTATAATACAGTGGAAATCACACAAGAGGACATTATAAGAGTCATTAAATTAAATGGAAAACATTTAAAGTAATAATTTGATGGAATTTATACAGATGTAGAAGATTTCATCACACTTCATGACCCCATCATCACTTGAGAATATCTATTTGTCACTAACCCTATAAATTTTATATTATTTTCCAATTTAAGATTTTTAATTTCATGTGTAGATATCTTTTCATGGCTTCATGTTGCGTACAATACAATATTTTATGTGTGGGGGAGGGAACCTTTTTAGTTTAGTAATTTCAATTTTATTTTCCTTTATCAACAAAACTACGTGTTTTATGTTTTTTTGTGTTTTAGAAACTTTTGATCTAAAATGATTATCATCACCATTTTTGAATCCATATCAATGAGGGAAAAAATTTATTCCATGAAAACAAGATTAAATGAATGTTTAAAATGACTTTGTTTAAAGATCAAATATTTAGAAATTTCATGAAATGTACTCTAAATTTTGAATCACATGGCATATCACATTGAAATAATATTTGAAACCACTTTCCAATGAGGCTTCTGAACCATTTTTTTCGAATTTTTTACATTCACCACACATTTTGATGAAACAAAACCATTCCTGATTTAACTAGAATTTATTTATTCCAATCAAAAAATTATGTTTTTATGTTCTTTATTTTGTAAATGATTGAAGAGTTTTTATGGTTTTAAGGCCCCCCTTTTCTAATAACCATTTTTATAATGGCTTACCATTAACATTTAATCATTGTATCCCTTAGAAGCCATGAAAATATTATTATTATAGACATATAATGAGTCAATTTTCCCTATCTATCCTTCTCATCAAGTGAAACTGTATGATCTAGATGATATGAAGTGTGGGGGAAGATATCTTGTATTTTTCTACCTCATTTGGTGATAATTTGGGAAGAAAATAAAAATTTAAATATTTGGGTTTTCTTCTAAAAAATAATTCTTTTGAAATATATTACATTCTATAGAATTCAGGATAAAAGAAGTTGTCCCTTTATAGAGCTTCCAATGCAAGAAAAAATGTTTTTCCTCTGTATAGATTTAACAAAAAAACAATGTTTGAAAAGATTTAATTTTTTTATGAAATGATGAATTGTGAGACGATTCCATGATTTTTCATGATTATGGAGCTGAATTGATACTTAGTGGAGTGAGGAAGAGACCATACATGAGAAAAAATTATAATAATGTAGTTTTACTTAAAAAACGTCATGCACTCCTCATTTAGCCTCATAATGTTTCACTTCTAAATCCTACCATCCTAAATCAAAGAAAACATGAAATGTCCTCATGATAAACATATGTCTTTAAATCACATTGGGTAGAGCTGTTGGAATTTATCAATACTATGATGACCCTTGTATGAGTTTTGATGAGAAAAACATCACGAAAAAATTTACATTTGTGTGATAAGACAAAATTCAAGTGAGATAAGTGTTTTTTTTTGCATTTATGGATAAATGAAGTTGACATATATTGAATAATATAAATAATGAAAAATAAATAATAATTTTTTTGAGGAGGCATGATATCTTTTTTTTCTTGTTGTCAATTTTTTAGATCTAATGGGTTGGTGTTTTAATTTTTTTTTGATATTGATATTTACTATTCACAATTTCTTAGAATACATGATATGAGGTTTTTTCCAGGAGTTCAAAAGCATAGTTGTGGGAATGTGATTTCATCACGATTCATTCTATTATTTCACTTTTACATAAATGTTTTAAATTTTTTTTGTATTTAAAATTATAAATATTATGTGAAATTTCACATCCCATTTGATTAAATTATAAATTTTTTAACTCTATTTAAAAGTAAAATAAAACTTGGTTTGGTGATTTCGTTGTAGGAGAAGGTGATTTGGAGTGTCAGAGATGATCTACAAGGAATGTGGCCGAAACTGCATGGAATCCCAAGGACATATGTCAATATATTTACAATATGAGAAATAAGTCAATCCATATAGGTTAACATTATATAGTATGGCCCAACATTTTTTGGGATACATCTAATCTCAATAAACCCAATCCCAATTCTTCCATTTGAGGGACCATCCTAACTAGTCATTTTAGGGGACCGAACGTACATTAATTCAAAGATTTGGTTGTGAATTTCATCTATTTAATGAGATTTAGTCTACCATTGGCCACAAAATTTGACATCGGGATATTCAATATTCCTAATTACAACTTATATTTTTTTTCCAATTTGATATATAGACATTTACCAACACAAAACAGAGACACAAGTGGTTCTCGAAATCTGGGTTCCCAAAACCAATTCGCATTTTAGCAATAAATTGGTACCTTGGGAACCCCATTTGAATGTTCGACTATGGAAGTAAGTGGTACCATTTTATAGTTAAATAGGATTCTTCTCATCACATTTTATGTTTAAAATTTCACAATAATCATAGGGGATATCACGATGCATTGATCCCTTCATCAATGCCTTTCTCTCTTTCTCATCTTGTAATATTAGTATTTGTTTAATAAAATTCTTAGTTCATCTTTTATTTCATCAGTATTACTATGTTTTTTTAATTCTATTATTACTAAATATTTCAATTTTGGTTGTAATTCAAGAGTAGAAATGGTATTGGGTTATACCCTTTCAAAAGTTTTGAGAATGAAAATCGTTTGAGTGATGACTATTCACCCCACGAAAGAGTAATTATTTTTAGTAATTGATATACTTATTACATTAATCGTTAGTTTATTTGGAATCATGGAGATACTTTTAATCACATAATATTTTATATAAATTGTTTTTTTAAAATATAATAAACTAAGAATGCAATTTTATAATTAACACAAAAACACGGGAGGACTAGATTTGTGTAAATTTTCAGAGCATAAAATTAATCAATAAAACAAAACCACACTGGATAAATTTTTAAAGCTAAAATAAAATCAATAGACTGAATACATACTCATATATATAGTGGGTATGTTCCCTAATTCACCATTGATCATAAGGTAGCCTTGAATCATCAATGAAATTAGGGTTCAATGATTTCATGTACTAAAGCTTTCATTGGGTTTAATTCATTTCATCTTTGTAGTAAAGTTATTTATCGAAAGGTTTTTGGGGTGAAAAATGTTATGGGATTATTATTAAGTGGATGTTAATTTAAATTATAATGATAAATTTTTGAGTGGAGAGGTGGAGTTAGATCGATTTCAACTTTTAAAAATATTTTTCTAAAAAACATCTTCTTGTTTTATCTTATTAATTGAATTCCATTTCCAAAATAGAAACCAAAAATATGAAATATTCTTCCATAATACTTCCTCTTATTTTATAAATGGTAACCCCCCCCACATATTTTTAATTATTGTTTTTCTTATCTTTTATTTTATTTTTTAAATACCATTAAGAATTTGTTTTAATTTACTTCCACCTTTGAGAGACACCCTTGGTTAGCCAATCTGTTGCACCAATGAAGTCAAAAATTAAACATAATTTGATATTACCCATGATAGTGTATTTTAATGCATGATAATAATTAAAATTTTATTACACCATGTTTTATGTCATTATTTTCTTATAAATATAAAAATTGTTCCCATTTTCTTTTCATTATTTCATCCCACGAAAAACCATTCATTTCAATGAGATAAGATTGTAAATGTCTCTTAATAATGTATACCATCAACTGAATTTTAATTATATAATTGGGGTTAATAATTTTTTCTGAACCCAATTATATTATCCCTGTTGAATTTATCTTTTATAAAACTTTCATTTTATCACCTCTTTTGAATTTCTAGGCATGTACATCATCGAGCATCATGTGTGTCATCTTATATATGGATTTTATTTAGCTAAAAATGGATTCATCAGATAAGTTATTATATATTTTCACTCATTAGTCATTTCATTATTTCCATATATCTTTACAAATGATCTATAAATATGATCATACAATATTTTTGTACATTCCTCTACATCTATTTCTATGTAGTTTTCATAATTATTATAATAAATTTAAAGCTTGAAACCACTAGTGCATTCCCTTTGTTAAATTTTAACTACATCTAACATGTTTGTATTTTGATACACTTACATACAATAAATATAGTTTAATTTCCTATTACACCAATTTTTTTAAATAATATATGAGGTTCCTCTCTTAGGAAAACTATCAAACTATTCAACAAATTTTGTTTCCATCATTCCAATACTCAGGTGACATTATTTGGTTATCTCAACATTTTATTCCATCTTTCTCCCTTGAACATTTATCTTCATGTCCATATTATAATGTCATAAAAATTAGTATTTTATACCATAATAGTATCATATTCTCATCTTTTCTGTGTTGTTATTATTACATTTTATCCCTAACTTCATGAGGTTATATTTCTCATATATCATTGATCCTTACATTTTATGTAATCCAAAAATTTATTTCAGTTTTTATTATAAATCATATATTTTGGGTTCTTTAGATCAATATAAAATAATTATCTTGTTATAAAATACCAAATATCATTAGGGAGTTACCACTTCTATTATACTTTTATGATAATTTGTAAATTAAATTTATTCATTTATTTATAGATAGATTTAAAAACATCTGTAAATTTACAATATTCATTACATATAAATTTCATTATAATTTATTGATCTCCATAACTTCTATTATTTTATAAGAAACATCGAATAAAAAATTATTCACCATATTTATGGGCGAAGGTATGAACCTTTTCCAACAGCAACAACATTCATCAACCTCATTCTTCTGCCAGTTGATATATCATGTTCTGACATACCACTATAGTTTCTATGGATCTATTAACCATTATTTTTTATCTAATTGTGGAATGAATATTCTCACACATGTTCACAGTAACCCTTGACGGATTGAGTGATTTTAAATTATATTTATAATACTATATTTTTATTGATTATTATTGTACTACACTATATTTTCAAAATGATACTTTATTATGGATGTCATAATCCTTTCCATTATCATAAAGTTTAGGAATATCAAAATGATATCAAACTCTCTTTACTAAAATGATATATACATTTTTTGAGGAAAATAATCTCTTTAAATTGAGAAGAATCACTTATATTCTATGTTATTTGGTATGGTCTAGCATGTTCTGATTTAATATTTTCAATTTTATTCAATCTCTATGAAGTTCAGGCAGTGTGTTTATTTATAAAAGTAAACTAATTTTAATATATCCTCACAATCATTCCTGAAGACCTATTTTTTCATTATTCATATTTTTTATCTCTTCTAGTGAAAAATCAAAATCTTCCAAAAATTATATTTCACAAATAACTGATATTCCTTGAAATTAACCATGACATTATAGATCTTTTCTAATTCATTTAAAAAATTACACACAATATCTATAAAAACAATTTTCAACAAATACATTTTCTAAATTTTATGAATTCAAGATGGATTATCAACTAAAAGTGAAACTATTTTTCCAATGGCTACACCTATTTTAAGAAAGTGAAGAATCTTTTAGTTTTTAAGATAATTCACATTATATGGAATAATATTACTTCTCTAGATATGAATTATAATGTAATAGTTCTTTACTAAACACTATTATATATGTTAAAACATTAAGTGAAACCTTATTCAAATAATCTCAAATATGATACTAGATTCCTTCACATTTTTTGGTTATTTTATTTTATTCCCTTTAGCCAAAAATTGTACTAAAATAATCAAAATTATCTTGATCATTATATTATTAAGAATAACACATTACAATTTGAGTAGATTCATGAATTTTATTATTATTTCCTTTATTCAAAATTTTTCCCCTTATCATTTCCTTTTTTTTATTTCAGAGTATATGATCTGAAACACTAATTTATGATTTAGACGTGATATAGATAGTCATCATAAATTGATATTCTTATGAAAACATATCAAATTTTCACTTCATTTCGATTTTTTTTATATGTATCCTGAATTTTCTCTAATACAATTTAAAATTCCCTATATATTAGTGGTCTTCTGAGAGAAGATATGTTAATCAATGGTAACATATTTATTTTTTTGAATTATACATTTAATTTTATCATTGTAGAATAATTCTAGATTAGATCAAGTAAAGAATTATTTTATACTCACATAAGTAATTTAGTAAATAATTTAATTAGAATAAAAAATTTACATGGTTTAACTAGAAAGACCTACTGATTGAAATGATTGTTTATTTTCCCAAAAATGTATTTCATATTGTAGTTAATCATTATCTATAATGATTTAGTTAGTCAAAAACCTATATATTATCTTAATATGAATAATATTTTCTAATTCTCAAAGGATTATGAATAACCCAATATTATAGGGATATCATAGATTCTCACTATATTACCTTGTGTATTATGATTCCCATGAGTTTCACATATTCCTAATTTGAATAAAATACCTTATTAATTGTAAATGTTCTTAAAGTTGATCAAATATTCGGAAAATTATATATCCACACACATAGTATTGATCTCCTTCTACCCAGTATACGGTATTTGAATTCCAGTAGATATTCTCATGGAAAAAATTCCATTAGATGCATATCTCATCTAAGATTTATTATTTATTAAAAAATAAATTCTCTATGATATATCATCGTAGATTCTTAAAATAACCTCATCATTGACTAAAACCTCTTAATTAAACCGATTGATATTATCATTCATCTAAAATACCTATATGATCATCACTAGTAGCTTTGTGTAAAATTTCATTTTATTCTTTCTGGGATTTCTTTAGTTATTATTCTTTAGCTCAGGAACATATTATATAGTTGTTAAAAACATATATCTCTTTTATATATTTCTGTTTGAACATTGTTAACAATAATAATATTAAAAACCCTTATAATATAAATAATCCAATAAAAATATTTTCATATGATCTCCAAATTTATTATCTTCACAATTTTAATTAGTGAAATTGGTCCATGGTATCACCGTACTTTATTGTGCTCAGTGATTTCTCATAGTAATTTATAGTATTGGGATAATTTTCCTCTATTCTACAACATTTTCTTGGAAATTAGATGCTATTGACACTTATTTTAGAAGGATTTAGTTTCAGGATTTCTTCTTCTAAAACCATCTTAATGAAATAGGAAACATCTCATTTTATATGGTTTTATGATAAATCATATAGGCCTCATATTTTCAAATTTACTCAGATTTTTTTTTTGTGGCATTTTAAATAAATAAAATATATTACATCTTGAATAGACATGTTTAGAACACCATGTTAAAATCGATATTCTAAAAATATATTATTTTATTATGGAACATAAACACTAATAGATCTAATAATATTTCAATATTAGAATAATTCAATATATTATTAAAATATTAAATCTATTGGAATAACTTCTATCACTTCAGAACATAGTTTCTTCTCATCAAATTCAGAGCTATAATTAATCAAAATATTTTTTGTGATATTTATAAAATAGAATTACATCTATTTTATCTTTATATTTTAATCACATAAAAATTAATTTAATCAATAATTTTAGTTTCAAGGTGTATATATCTCACATTAATTCCACATTCCAATATCAATATAATTTCCATTACAATAATCATATATCACAACACGTTTTTATAATTTATGTTATTTAAAAACTATATAAGTTTAATCTAACTTAATTTAATTTGAATTAAATAATTATTAATTCTCATACTATTTAGAGATGAAAAGTATCTCAAAATACATTTTCATTTATCATTTATTTCTCATCTTGATGTTATACGTAATATATTCTAGTATTTAAATCACATTTATTTTTAGATGTTGTTATCTATAAAAGTCGATAAATTCATCATCCTAATAAATTTCCTTATTCAAATATTAAATTTGGAATTCCAATTTTAGTTTCCAATATTCTAAATATATCAATTAGAATAAAATTAACATGTTCAAACACTGGATTCTAATAAAATTAGTTTCCAACAAAAATGACCAAAATAAATCTCTTCCCATAAATCTGATAATGTCTTATTATATTCATGTAAAGTCACATTGGAAACACTCATGTCCAATCAAATCATATGTGATGTACTATGGAAATCAATCATTTTCAAGAAATTGTTTAAAATAGTATTTTATTAGACTATTTTAATTATTGAAAAATATTTATAATAACCTAATACCCATTAAAATGTATATAAAAATGCATGACTTTTATATTTTCCTTGACAATGTTAATTTTGATCATTAATAACCAAATATATGGACTTCTACAATGACTTCCATGATTCCATTAAAAGACATAAACCATTATAAAATCGTTAAATCATTTAATATGACATTAAAAGAATTTGGAGATTAAAACAACAATTCTAATGTTCTTAAACACATCATTACAGTCACCTACATCATGTATACTCCAATATTAGTGTCCTTTATGAATATGGATTCCTCTATCATTATAATTATACATTATTAATTAATAAAAATCATCTAATTAATCTGTTTAATGATTTTAAGAAACCATTCTATATTGAAATAATTTCATGAATTCTCCATAATTATTGGAAGAATATTCCAACCACGGAAACATATTTCATGTTTAAAAATGAATATTGTATATGTTCTCTAGATGTTTTGTTAATCTCGGTTAAACAAATTTTTTATATGTGTCATTGAAAACTCATATAACTTTATCATATTCAAATAACAAGAGGACTAAGACATAAATCATATAATTTATAGGTATTCTCATATAATATCCAACTCATTATTTTAATTCCCTTATATTTTCCAAGGATATAAAATATTATTTTTTACCCATAAGGCATGGTTAGTATCAGTAATATGTATATAATTAGTGAATTTTAAATTTGTCACCCATTTTCTTCAACACACTAACATTGTCATCTGATCATTATTTCATTGATAAAAAAATAAATCAACATCATCATAAAATCTATATGGGAAACTCATATGAATTGAATTATATATCAAAAAGAACATCTCATTGATATAATTTTATTGGTATTGATATTATGAAAATTCAAATAGAGGATTATGATTTTTTTAAAAAGAATTAATTAATTAATATAAAATCAAAATAAATAAATAAATACACATTAATTAGAAACATATATGGAACCACTTAATTAATAAATACAATGTATTTTTTTTATTTAAATAACATAATATTATATGATTTTGATCATTTAAATGAAAATAACTCAATCATCAATGGATTTTATCAATAGTATTGATGAGGCATCAAATAATTTTAGTTAAAGATAACCATGAATTAGTTTTAATTTAACGAAAAATTTATTATATTTAGATTCTACATTAAAATTTTTATTTATATGTTTTTTAATCTAATATTTATAATGATCCCTCTACATTGATCACATTTTTTCCAAACTATACAATAGATAAACCAAACCACAATTCTAGTCAATTAAGAGGAACATGGTGCTTTAAATTCTGACTCTCTATTTATGTTCAAAATTGCTTGGATGAGATTTAAATTTTGAGGGAAGATGGTTGAGAAGAGATAGATTTATAATATATTTAGAAGTTAATTAAAAATATAAAAAATAAACTCACAAGAAACAAATCTTCCTTTAGAAGTTTGAGTAAATACATATTTGGTTCAATTTTAAATACATTTCATGAGGTACATCTATGTTACGAGAATAAAAAATATATATTCATTAATCAAGAACTTCATCAAAAGTATAAAAAAATATATAATTAAATTTTTTTTTGAATTTATTCATAAGAATATGGGGATAAAAAAATAATAAACATAAACCGAGTGTCTTAGTGATGGTGATATAAAATACCCACACTTCATGTGATGTGAAAGGAATAAAAAAATGAATATATCTTATATTTTTATCAATAAGAAACTCGCTAACTATGATTAAAAAAATTCATATGTCCCTTTTTTTATATTATATTCTTCTATTTAATGACATTTTCATGGATCATAAATTTTAAGATACAAAACAATCCCGAATATCATCGATGACTTCAAAAATACATACTTGAACTTCATTCCTCATAATATGGAAATGAAAGATTCTTCATTCTCTATTAATGCTGATAAATATAGGATACCTGATAGATTTAAAAAAAAAATCACTATGACCATTTGGGACACTATCATGGATAATATTTATCAATCTATGATGGATTTATTTATCAATTAATTTATTATTTTGGGTAATAAATATCAGTTTATTAAAATAATCCCAAAGGCTAATTATTATTTAGGTATATGGGATTCTATATTAATTTTGGTTGTTAGTACTCTAACTACATTCGTTGATAAAATCCATGCATTATGTCTTTCTTATTTATTTAATAATTTTTTTTGTCCAAATCAATATGGATTCACCCTAGAAAAAATTCATCACATTATGTACATAGACTCATAATTTGATAATATCTTAAATAATAAATCCTTGGTTAGAATACCTACATAAATATTAATATTTTTATGTCCCTTAAAACTATTAAAGGGTATTTTATACACAAGATCATTCATTTTTGTGGGATATATAATAGATTAATTTGAATTATCCATGTAATTATTTAGTGGGACTTGATTTTGATTATTTTCAATGTTTCTTCACTTGGTTACTTCCCATTATCAAGGGGTGTCTCGAAATATGACTCAATTTCTTCCCTCCACTTTCTTATTGCGGATTACTACCTTAGGAAACATATATTAGAATCTATAGAATATGATTACATATTTATTTTGATATTTGTAAAGAACCAAACAACACTCTCTATTATATTTTATTCCATTGATGTATTCCTCTAAAATTTTGGTATTTTAGTTTCATTTATCATCAAAAAAGATATTATATAATAGTGTGAAAGAAAAAAATGGGGATTAATGTACTAGAATAAATCCAATTTTTGATAGGGTTTGGGGATAGGAGGAAAATATATTTTCTCTACAAATATGGTGTTAAATAAGGATAATACTACATTAAATATCATTAAATACCTTGATTTCTTCATAGAATAAGGTCACAAGATCATGAAGTTTTATTATTAATATATAAAATCCTTATTGAGTACTTGGAATGTTAAATTCCTCTCTCTGTAGGGAATGATTTTTCTTGTGAACTCTATAATCACCTCAATTTTTATGGCCATTAACATTTATAAATAGGATATGGATCTAATTCAAAGGTTGAATACTATAATTAATAACTTTTTTTGAATATATATAGACAATAGAGTAATATTATCATTGTGGTATGAAATAAAGGAATAAAAACCTTCTCTTAATGTGGAATTGGAATAAATAAATATTACCTATTTAATAAATCATTGATAAGTAATTAAACATGGTGCCTCTGATATATATATATATATATATAATGGATCTATGATGTTTATCCATAGTATTATTATTGATATATTGATATTAGGGGCTTATTAATACATTATATCAAATTTTTGGCTTGCAATAAAAGTCCAAATTGAGGAAAAAATGCCTGACATTACATGGATCCATTCTAGATACTCTATTATTAGATTCTAGATCCGTCACTAGATTTAATTCCCAAAACCATAAGAATTTGTAACATGACTAATAATGTAAAATTTTTGATTTTTCAATAACTGTGTAAAATTAAAATTCTTACATTCTAGGATCACAATCTTATCTTTTTGAATAATCAAGCATTATGATTTGTCAAATATGATTTTTCCCACATATTTCCCTCCAGGATTGGTATTATCTCCCATGGTCATCTACATAAACATATTTATAACTAGTGACATGACACAATGATGAACATAGATCATTATCAATTTATTTATTCAAACTTCTATAATTGTTCTCACATATAAATTTTTCCAAATTTATCTTTAATTATAAGACATCATTATTGATCCATGTAATGATTTACTGAGGGGGTGAATTTACTTTTGAAATCTATTTAAAAAAACAATCATAATGGGTTGAAAAAAAATAAATAAAGGGGTAAATTCAAATTATAATATTTGGGATCGGTGTAGGTATAAAATACTATACAATTCATAATACTTTGATAAAGTAGTTCATCTATAATCGAAATAGTGGTTCCTACATCTCCTCCTCCCAATTCATTGTAATTTACTATATGAAATTGTCTCCAAAAGTGAACATGAAACACATTTAAAATATGAGAGGACCTCTCTTTTTTAGTAGTTTTAGTAAGAAAATATCTATATTTTTAGAGGATGTGGAAAAAATCTAAATTTCTGATGATTTTAACTGTAATTTTCACAAACCCACTAAGACTAAGTAGTAGTCATCACCCAAAACCTGACAATCAATTTTTGTATAAAATTAAAAAAGGATAAAATTTAGAGTATTTTACCTTAAAACATTTCAATTAAAACTCAAAATCATTTAGTAATAATTTCTATCAATAAATTGTGGAGTATATGAAAAAATTGTAATATAAATTGGGAAAGGGAATGAAAATGACACAATGGTGCTCTAAAAATAAAGTATGGGTAACTGGTACCATATAAGGACCCTTGGAGAGTATATATGTCTTCAATTGTCTATAGGAATGTTTTCAGTCATTTTAGGGTAATATATTGTTTTTTGATGTCCAGTTTTATCATGGGGGACAACCATAAAAGGCTTATTGTTTAGTCTATTTTTATAGACTAGATTGAAAATGGGTTTCACTAGCTAGCTGATAGCAGGAGAAAGGTACTGATATTCTGTACACATCCCACCATTCATCTAGTGTAAACCATTGACAATCCATAGGTACCTATATGTGGAGGAAAAAAATTCATCAAATATCCTTTTAATCCTTTCATTTGTTTCTAAAAACACATAGAAAGATTACAAGAATATAAATATAAAAGTATTCAAAAGAATATAATAGAATAATGATTAGTTGTTTTTATCCTTAGTAACAACCTAAGAGAGTGAGGTACATTATTATCCATATTTTAATGATAACAAAATGTAAGTAACTAACAAATAAAATATAAGATTCATGAATTTCTAATGAAAATAAATAAAACAAATTTCAATAATTATTAATGAAAATTTTAAAATATTTTATAAATGTTTTAACTATTTAAGATTAAAATTATTAAGGTTGAAATTATTTTAAGATCATTTGCCAAATTGAAAAAAATATTCTTTATATTTTATTCCAATTTGAAATCATTCTTCCCATTTTTAATAATATTCCTAACAAACCAATGTAATATTTTGTTAATTATATTACAAATATGTTCTCCATCTTGGTTATTGACAAAAACCCATAAGATGTAAAAATTATAACATCATTAAAATTGATATAAAAAATAATTTTTTCTAATAAAATTGAAACCATTGATAATTATATCATTGAAAAAACATAAATTTTTTCATTAAAATACCTTATTGGCATCAAATTCCTCTATTCCATTAATATTATCAACAATATCATAGAAAATGGATAACAAAACAAGGATGATTAATGAGTAGAGATTTATCTATAATAAATAAATATATAAATTGTAATTTTTTAAACATATTTAATTTTCTTATGAGGGAAAAAATCATAATTTCATTAAAAATATAAATCCACGAAGGTAAAAAAATTAAAAAAAATTCCAAAACACAAACTATTTCTAAATTTTAAAACAGATTTAAAAACACTAAAAACATCACACCACAAGTGATTTTTTCATTAAAATAGTTCATTGACCATTATCAATATAAAATATATTATTAAAATAAGACCATTTCTTTGAATATTTTATATATAAAGAGGGTTGGATCCCTCTCAAATGATTCATACTACTAAATGAATTAGAGGAAAAATATATGTATCAAAAGTTAAATAAAAGAAGAAGAATCAAGACTAAGAGAGGTAATTAAATATATTAATAAATCCAACATTTAAATAAACGAGATAAATATATAAATGATACAAAAATGAATTAAATTGGTAATATATTTTATTATTTAAATTAATACATATAATTCAATAAAGGTCATGGTTAAAATATAAGTAAAATAATTATGATTCCCAAAGTCAAATTATGGTTCTAGAAGATTTTTACTCCTAAAATTATCTACATACAATCCTAATGATAAAAACCGGGTTTTATGAAGATATATTCTAGTTTACGATTGGTGAAAAAACAATCTACCACAAAAATAATTTTTTTGAAAGTTGTATCTACAGAAATAGAGTTTATGATCTATATATTTTTTTAAACATTTTTAATCATATTTTTAGAAATAGAAATTTCATTTGTGTTATGATACTTAATTTGAACATGAATATAATTTATGTTTCAATAGTTAATTGTTTATTTAATAAAAATTATTTGAAGATAATTGATTCCCATGTAAATGTATTCTTATTCATTAAAAGAATGAGAAATTATAATTTTACTTTTACTACTATATGAGATAAGGGATTTTCCATGTTAGTGGAGGGTCCCACTTTTATTTGTATGTCTAGTTATCACTATACAAAATCATTATTAGAAAAATTATATAATAAAATGGTTAATTTTTTATAATGGAATGATTAGAAAATTCTAAATTCTTGATAATTATTTTGAGATCTTTCAAATAGGATTCACCTGGATTTTCATGGAAATAGTAATAGTGGCATTCAGTATTCATGATGTCCAACCATTTCACGGTAATGTTCAGAAGCCTTAAAATCATGCCACTATAAATAGTAAGATCCATATGTTTATCAGCTTCATCCAATGTATGATTACAAGATCAACTCATTGGAGTACTAATCGCATCAACAAGATCCATGCTAAAGTTCATTGAAAGCTAATTTGTGTATTTCCATTGTCTAATAATTGTTCTATTATAATTTTATTAAATTTTATATAAAATAAAAAATATGACTTCTCACATTAAACATATTTTAAATTCATTTATCATATAATTTTAAAATTCATTACACATAGATTCAATAATTATACCAAAAATTATAATTTCTAAAAAAAATTGAAAAATTAATAGATACTTTGAAATATGTTATAAAAATATAGGTGAATCTGTATATTCCATTTAGGAATTATTCTCTAAAAGCAATTTCATCTACCATTCATGCCAATCCTGATGTTATTTAATCAATCCATATTGTCTATGATTAAAATGATAAAATTATCCATAAATTTAGAAATCTCAAATTTTGGTGGTAATTCGACAATTTTTTTTTGAGATAAATTCATTTATAAATTCACATTTAATATAAATTTTAAAAACTAATCAATCAAATGAGACGTGATTTATAATAATGTTATAATGGATTCAATCATGGGTATCGGGGAAAAAGATTCACCGAAATCAATTCCATCTCCTTGATTATTGCTTTTAGATACATTTCGGGCCTTGTTAGATCTGATATTACCTTTATCATCTAACATAATTCTAAAGACCCATTTATTTTGAAGAATGAGATAATCACTAGCCCTTTTTATATGAGCCCATTATTTTCATTGGTTAAATTGATTTAATTCTTTTGGAATGGAATTATTACAAATTTCATCAATAATTTAATCATCATGATTTTGGGGCTCTAGGTGTGACAAAAAATATAGATTTTATAATTCATTTAGAACGAACATCATATTTTGAGTAATGACTTAGAAATTCATGAAAACATTCTTAGTAGGATGGTCTTTAGATTTTACCCAACCATGGGTAATGGATATGGTTCCATTTTGTGATGTACTGACCCTAATTGCATTCAATGATTACATTAACCCAGTGAGCCACATGGCCTCGAGTGCAACTCCTGCTACACCATATTATCACAACATGTAGTGGGGGCCTAAGGTGTGTGTGTGGGGATACTATTTCCTCATGTCATTGTGAATTATAAAAAAGATAAGAGAGGTCAAATAACTGGGTTTTCGGTATAATAAATATGGAAGTAGAAATAATTATAATCATCCATTAGTAATGATCCAATCAAAAGATAAACAATATCATATACAAAATTATGATGATGTAATTCCATGAATCTATAAAATTAACATATTAAATACATGTTAGTGTGAAATGAATGAAATTCAAGAAATAAAAAATATAGAAAAAACAATCCAATCATCCCAATTACTAGACCAATCATCTGCTTCCAATCATTATCCCACTGGAAAAAAAACTTATGTGATCAAGGAGGGATGCGTCCCATTATCCATACATACAATCATATAATTTTCCATCATAAAAATGAAACTGAGAAGGGGATATCAATAAATATCAATATACAACCTCCAATTGCATCTATACAATCTAGTATGTGAATATAAAATGTACAGTGTGTAGGTATATGATAAAGTAAAGTATTAAAAATAAACAATTCATACCTTCTTTAGCCTCATGTGGGGTATGATAATGTAACAATTTAATTAATTACAATTTTCATTTATATTTATATGTCATCTTAATGTGTCAAAATTTATAAAATAGATCATAATAATAATTAAAAAGATAAAATGTAAATCAATGGAATTCGTGGCCTCGAGGGTTGGCCAAGTCATAATAGTAACTAATGTAGTCTATAAATAAGGGGTATGATTGTAATATAAGAATCTCACCCAAGTAATTCCACCATAAATGATATCAACATAGTCCATTTTTCTCATAAATAGTAATAAATGGATAATAAGTACTAGTCTGATTATGATGAATCTACGGAACCACGTTTCCGAAGACATAAAGATAAATCCAGGAGTTTATTATTGGAATTATAATATGAAGCATAAAAACAATGTCCACCACTACTATGAATAAAAACCTCAAAGGTATTATTATTAATTCTATATGAACTAATGGTTTGTATTTTAAGTGAACCTATTTTATATGTACTATCAGCTTCTTTTATGTTGTGTAAAAACCCAGACCGACATACCACTAAACATGTAGATGGACCAGTCTATAAATGGCCTTTGGTGCACATCCATGTATTCCATAGGCTTCCTAATATATGGAAGAGTATATTTTTGGTATGGTATGAAGATAATACCCTTTATATCATAGTCAACCAATGGTATAATAAACATATAACTAAATGATATAACTGTAGAATTAATAATAACGAAATAAAAAGTAGCATAATAAAAATTTAATATGAACTAAATATATGGGTGGCCAATTCCGAATTATAAAATATAATGTATGAAATATTATTCCACAAGTATAATGCATAAAAATTTAAAAAATAATTACAACATATTAAAATAATACTTTCCTAATGACTATCTCCATGATCAACTTGTGATCCGGCTAGGCCCTCTACTCCAACTCTATCATAGTATGTTTAATCAATCAATCCTTGAAATCTACATGATTTAAATTATCAATACATTGGATTTAACACCCCAAGATTTCATATTAAGTTATTTTCTTTAAAGTAATTCTATAACTTGTGCTGCACGCAACACTGAGTTTGAGCACACCACGACTTAATAAACTATCCTTTAAAAAGCGGTTATGAATAGTATTAAATGAATTTTGAATTTTATATAATCCATATAATTTTAGAATACATATTATGTGTTTATTATACATAATATAAGAACAAATATATATTTTTCATATAAAAGAAGTATATTTCAAAAAATGAAATTTTACCCCCTTTTAATAGAAAACCCTTTTTAAAACCCATATTTGACACATTTATATTAAATTTAATGAAATTAAATTCAACACTAGAATCAGGACATAAACATATATTTTTGAAAAATTTTTGGTATTTTTCTGATAACATTCATATTTTGATGAATATTGAAAAATACTAAATTTTTATTGAAAACAACATTTTATTCGAAATAATTAATCATGTTAAATTACTTATTTGAAGAGATTGGAAGTATAATTAGATAATATTTTTATCATTTAACACAATTTAGGTCATTATAAGTAATTTCACATTTAAATTTGACATAATCACATGTTAATATTTTGATTGTTTTTTATTTTTAAAAACTAGTTTCTTTGTTTTGACAAGAGGAATTAATTTTAAATTAATTAATGAAACTTATATGTTTTGAATTTGGTAAAAAAGAATTCATTTTTTAATTCTTAATATCAAAATTAACTTAGGGTATGATTTTGGTATTTTTCTAAGAACAATCAATTTTTTCTGAATAGTGAAAAACACTACGTTATAGTTTAAAAAAGACTTATTATTTAAATAATTTTTTATTTTATTTAAATTTATTTTAAGTCAAAAAAGATATATAATACCTATATTATTTAAATGTAATTCATTGGATCCATTTTATAATAAAATTAGATGTATAAAATTTTATTGAACTCTTTACCATCTTTTACCCACCTCATAAGAGCATTTGCAAATTTGCATAAAACATAATTTTACCTCTTATGTGAGTTGAATTTAAAAATATAAAATACACGGTTAATAACAGTAAGTAAAATGTTGATTAATAAGATGAAAATAATTTTTTGAATAGTATGTTTTGATTTTATTTACAACGATTAAAAGTATATAGGGTAATTAAGGGTAAAATGATATCATAATTACCCTAACACATGTCCAAATTCTATTGGATAAGTATAATTCGACAAAAAACAACCTTAGGAATAAAATATGAACCTATTTGTCTCACAAATAATATATTATGATATTTATTATTATTTTATTTAAAGAAGAGTTAAAAGAGTTAAATTCAATGTTTAATAACTAAACCATTTTTAATATAGGTTACACACAATATAACTTCTACTATCAATATTAAATTGAAATAAAAAAATATTTACTATATAATGGTATTTTATTTATAATTTTTAGACATTAAATAATTTAATTAATTTATGACACAATGATGATACAATAATTACCTTATTAATGAAATAGTAAAATAATTGATATTTTAAATATCCAAATAAATTTAAATTGAGACTTTTGATGAATTCCACTAATTTTTTGGGTTAATATAACATTTTATTGGTGGTTAAATAATTTTTGTACAAAGTGATAAAGTATTTATGGATTTCACAAAAAATCAAATACTAAATAGTTTCAAAATTGACATAATTGAGTTTTTTTAATAAATACTATATTATTAATTGATATAATATTTTTAAAAATATAAGGATCGGCCAAAGGACTTTTATAAGGTTATGTATATTAATAATTAACCAAATGTGGTTCTCTATCCATATTATAGTAAGTTTATTAACCATACAATATAAAAATACAAAGATACATGGTAAATGACAAACTATTTAACTAAGAGTTAAATATAAACCATTTGGTTAATATAATGACCTAAAATTGTCTAAAAAAAATCGGTTGAAAGTTTTTCTATGAATCCCTACCTTATCCTAAAAATAAAATAATTTTTAGCCATTATAAACCGAAAATTATTTTATTATAAAATAATATTTCAATATTTTCCTAAAGTGACCCTCACCTCTCTTATAAAAGGGTACTTCCCCTTCTCTTAATTTCACACCTCCATAGCCTTTTGGCCTGGCCAAACCCAGACCAAATAACCTATAATATTTCATCCATTCATTATAGAGGCATTACTTGGGTAATAAAGCCATCCTAAGGATCCATTTTGATCAAATCAAAAGGAAGATCCCGAAGAAGAGGTAAATATTTCATCACCTCTTCCAAGTACTTTTCTTCTTCCACTTCCTCTTTCATTGTTGTTTATATTATAAATTAATAACTAAAATATCTTATATATATTTTAATGTTATTATAAAAATGGTACAACCATATTCATTATTTTATCCATCATATGAGTGACAAAGTCACCATACGTGCGTACGTACAGATTTCCATGTCATTGAATGTGATGAGATTAATTCCCCATCGTAATCATTGAAGAATAATTTTAATTATAGGATTAAAAATAATTTTTTTGAACTTTATATCATTCTACATATGAATAAAATACATCCCATCTATAGAAAACATGGCTTACGTAACCATGTATATAAAGGAAAACGGATTAGTTAACACTCGAAAAGATGATACAAATAAATTAGTATTAACAAGGCAATATTAGAGGATCATATATGAAATCATAGATTTGTATATAGTTATTGTATAATTTAAAAACAATTATTTAACAATTATATATGATTTTAACATACCATCGACCATGAAAAAGTACAGGGTAAGGGGTTTTCATCTCACTTTTATTCCCATGAGATTCATGCTATATTTTCCAGTATTACCTTTGTGTGGTGTTTATACTGCCCATGATTGTATATTTTGCATAATATACTTTAATTTATGCATATTTACCTCGTCATTAGATGATTCTTCTTTAATGTGGTGTATGTTTTGTAAGTTACCAAATTGGTAATGGAATTTCAAATTTCAATTTCCCCTCTCTTGGTATTACGCCAACTTCATTGATTACTTTACTCCATGATTATGTGTGAAATCACTATTTATTTAGTTATGTAGTAATTTACACTCCCATTTGTGTGGATATAATTTTTATACACATAATAACTCTATTTATAAATTCTCAAGTCATCGATATAACCATGATAAGAGTAATTTTAACTCAATTTCTATTCATTACGTTAAACATCCAAGTCATTGGTGTTTTTTTAAAAAGAATATGTGTGAATGTCCTATGATTGAATTACACTGAATTTCCAATAATATTGAGTGTATTTATATTTTTCACACATAATTATGTCATTTTTTTATCCTTTACCTATGGATATGGCCTTTATAAAAGAATTCATCTCAACTTACATTCCATTGAGACTTATTTGTTGTTATCCGCCAATTCACTTTTATTTGGCGTATATACTACACTTTGACATAGTATATCATGAACCACTTTATTCTCTTGATATTATAAGTTTTTTATTTTCTCAACTATTTGTATTCAAGCGTCTCTCATTTGGTTAGGAACTCTAACTAAAATATCATTTTAAATTTTTTAAAAATTCACTCTTCAAAATCATTCTCATTTATTTCCATGTTTTAAAAATGGGTTTAAGGATTAATTTTATACGGACATTGAAGTTTTAAAATTAAAATTACTTTTAAATTCTTAAAAGTGGTATGGGACACTTTGATTCAAAAATCTATTTAAAAAGATTCTTGATTAATAGCGAGTCCTTTAAATGTTTTCTAGAAAAAGGGAAATATTTCTCTGAAATACTATTAATGATTATTTGCATCTATGTCAATATCCTATGATGGATTTTAAACCTGTTTGAAAATAATTTATCACAATAAAATCTTCCATATTGTATTTAATGAATTATTTTTGACGGTGGATGTGCTATTTTTATGCTATTCATGGTTTGTGGTCAAAATATTGACATTTTTTATGCTAGTTTTAATATGAATGTTTAGATTATGTTTCAAATTTCATATGAGGAATGCATTGGAATTAGTAAGTGATTGGTGGAGCCTGGTATAGCTCCTTGATGCGTTATTAGGTCTCATGAGACAAACTAGTGTCTTGGCATAAGGCCTTGAAAAAATAATATTTGTAGTCTTGGCACAAGGCCTTGAATCTATGGTTATGACGTTTGGAATTATGCATTCCGTCATTATGAAAGTTTCTATTGATATGGAAAGTGATTATTTGACTAGTAGAATACCCATGTGAATAAGTAAATGAATTATTTCATTTTATCATTACCATATTATCTTGAATTTTATGTTTAACAGGATTTTGATTTAGTCTTATACATTTCCATAAATGTTTCTACTTTTTTATGAATGCTTCCTCTATATTGTTATCTTTACTGATCTTCTGAGGTCAACCTTTTCTATGTTTTATTTTTCCCATGATGTGAATACGTATTTTATGGTTGACCTGCAATGATAGGATAAGGATGTAAGTGTGTTTAAAAAGGGGACAAAATGTTGTTGATGTTTTTATTTAATGATGTAATGTAAAACTTTTGAGTGTATCTAGTACTTCCAAAGTTAATAAACATATCAGTCTTTTGGTACATGATTCCTTGTATCAGTCTAATGTTATGTAATAATGCACCGAATCTGGGTAACTGAGGATAGGGCGTTACATAGGATCATAATGACTACTTGAGTACTAAAATGACTCCCAATCCTGGAATGAGATATAAATTTTATTAGTTCATCACCCACTATGTCTAGACCAATCCATTTATTGCAATATTAATTTAATATTTTTGTCATATTAATTATGTACAATAAAATAATAAATAATTCCTTAAAATCATTGTACTGGGTTCAACATGGACACCCATCCTACTATCTTCTTCATCCTAAGTCGGTGTATATTAACCATGGGAACCTACAATGGAAAATTATGTAAAATAAGGTGTGATGATTTTCACTATCCTTAATCTTGTGATTTAGCTTGGAAGACACAAGCATAAATTTTTATTTTCAAAATATTCAATCATTTTTTCATAAAACATGGACATGATATTTAATTAAATTAAAAAAACATTACAAAAAATTAATTCATCCTTCAAAACATAGTGAGAATCCATAATCCCATCATTTGAAATACAAAGATACTTTTTGAGTAGCACATGAGGGGATTAGTATATGAATTATACCAGAAAGTCCAAATATAGAGACCCATGTATGAATTCATGTGTGTCACATAGTGAATGGTATAAAAAGTCATGTAGTAGCCTCTGAGTACATACCAAGTATTTCACATAGGGGCTTGAATCTCACTCGAGGCCTGGTACAATCATTGTTCCTTTGAGTTCGTCTAAGGGTCTCCCATAGGGAACTATTATCACTCTTATGGAGGTAAAACTAGATAACGCTTGGTGATCCTTTCTCAAGAATTGATGATATCTTCTGCAGAGTGTCTACACATTATCATTTATTCTAATATAAAGTAATGACAGACTATCAAAGGGGTACTAAAATACGAATCCCTTTAGGACTATCATCTCTAAGATAAATGTGTTACTTAAGAATCAGATTTTAATTATGGAATATCAATATCATTTAATAAATAATGTGTCATTGCGACACTTTCTCAACATATTTCATTTAAAATAATTTATTATCTCAAGGAGGGTAATCCATAATGTCAATGGACTATACATATATATCAATAACTCATTTAATAGATCCAACTATCAAGAATGAACCCTTTAATTAATGAGATTCTATTTGATATATCAAAAAATTAAAATTCATTTAACAGGGTAAAAAGAGATATATAGAAGAAACCATAAACAAATAGGAATTAACTTAATTGAAAAACTCCATTCATAAGACATGTCAAGACTTTATTAGGGTATTGGTTGAATATTCATTTAGGTGGGATAAGCTCCAAGCCAGGAACTTATATAGTGTAATAGATCTTTAAAGTCCTATAAAGGGAAACTCCTTTTTCTACTACCATTAAAGGGAATGAAGAACAAATTCCATGAATCTAACAATACAAAATGAATAATTAATGAATAATAATGGTTTAAGAACTAATCACAACTTTTTAGATTTGAAGATAATGCCCCTCATCTAGGGTGTTTTATTATAAAAATAGGACATGTTTTATCTAAAAATTCATTAACCAATTAATAATCACATTCATGAATCATACTAAATTAACATTAAAGAAGAATTTAGTTTAAAAAACATTAAACACAAATTAATTTCCACTTTAGTTGAGAAAAATGATGAATTAATGCATTTTAAAATTTAAAGGGAAATAGAAATGGATCCTACCTCAATAGAATAAGATCCGGCTGAACACTCTAGCACCAAACATTTTAATCGATGAACACTCAAAGATACTCCATTCCAACTCCAATCATATTCACCTTCACATATACATATGGACGTATATCCCCTATGAACATATTTTCATGGTGATGAATATGTACAAGGGGATCCATAAATATATTCTTATATATAAATATAATTGATTATACTTACACACGTATTCATTTTTCATATATATAGATAAAAACCCATATCCCCAATATATACATTCACCCCCCTATGGGTGAATATATATATATATATAATAGAGGAATATACATATATATTTTCAAACATATGTATATTCGATTATGTCTCCTTTAACAAATGTAACCCGAATCCCCAATGGTAAGGTCAAACGTACTGAAAAGTATGACGGGAAGACTTAAACGATTCGAACTACTTCCCTATACATGATGGATGTTGTAATATGAAGAAGGATGACCTGAGAGAGCCTTTATATACCTTAAAAATGGAATAAATTAGCCAAAATTGAATCAACCCTAACCCCAGGGTTCGACCGGGCTAAATAGGGTGATAGGAAAAAGAATGTTTCTAATACATGGGAAGTGTAATGTGGAGAAATTATTACCTCAATTATTCGATCATGTGTCCTCATGAATTCCTTGGTAAATGACGCACAAATAAGGGAGAGCCGAGAGGTGTCTCGCATGCACCATGGGAGAATATAAGGGGTTCTGTACAATGCACCAGGTGGAGGAGGAAGATTATTTTAGACTATTATTTTAATTTTAATTTTTTTTTCATTAATTTAATTTAAAAAAATTTCATGGTTTGGGTCACATCATTCGCCAAGCATCCCAAACGTGTGATGAATAGTGTGAGAATAATGTTGATACAACACTAAGCATGTGGGATAGGTGAATGGTTTGGGTAAACCATAAGTATCCTATTTATGAAATTTATAAACCTTTTCTATATCCATGCAGTTAACTATAATAGGTCTCGCAGTTTCAGAACATCTGTATGCCCTGTAAAGACCCTCGAAACCATTGATTTATATGTTCCATCACTCCAAACAATTAGCAATACATCCAAGGGACCCCTCAGGTCTGTAACCAATACTAAAAAGTCACACATAATTATTTCAAATATCATAATTTTGTTCCAAATCTCTACTTAAAGAACATCTCATCAAATAAATGCCAAAATTCAGTTCCCCTTGGAATTTCACCATGTCTAGAAATCATGGGTTTTACAACCTCACCACCATAAAAATTATGTCCCCAGAGAATCCATTAGGAAATATGAAAATATTATTCTACCTACTAGGGTTGGTATGTCTTATTCAAAAAATAATATTTCATTTCCAAATGTCTAATGAACCTCTTATGAATTCATAAGCCTACAAAACAGATGTCGTTAAAATCTATGTCAATGCTCGATTTCAAATTAAAACACTTAAATAGTGATTACACATCCCCCCAACCAAATAAATGATTATGTCATTTTTTCATTAATCATCGTGAAAAAATTTCTCTCCACTTTAGGATTTTACATTAATAAGGGTCTGTTTCCAGACCACAACATCATGACCATAAGATTTTTCTTATAAATAATCTCTCTGAGTGTTCTAATGACACTCTAGATGTTGTTTCTTTAACTGGGTGAACTCGATCACATATGAGGTCATATAAATGACCTCATTTGAATGAAATAGTTGAATCTCAATAGATAAAACTGAAATTGTTAGTTCATGCTTTAAAAAAAGACTAATTGGACCTTAGAATCACACTCACCTTAACCTAGTGATGTGATTAAACTGATTTTTCTATCCAGAATCATCAAACAAGATGGAAGATATGTCAATCCACCTCTTAATGAACATTTCCACAACATTATACCAAGACAGTAAGTGTATAACAAATATAACTAAAACACCTTATTATATGGTGTATTTCATTTACAACGGCCACATTCACCAAAGCCCATAACCTATTTATGACGATGTCTCTTGGTCAAACCATTACCTGGCCAATTAAATTGTCTTTCCTCATGAATGATCAAAGATGTAAATGAGTTCCATAAAATAGAAATATTTACCCTTTAAAAAATATCTTTTTGTTCAACAAAAACTTTGATATAACCTCATATTTATAAAATTGGATTCCAAGGATCTCATCACATGTATTCTATACTCCATGTTTACAAGTGATATACTGGTACAAGTCTAAGATTTAAACAATAACTCATTGACTAATCGCATAGTAGCATATTCTTGGTGGTTGAGTAAATGGAAATGGATGGTGTTCAAGATTTCTTCTAAGGGGTTCTTGCTTGGGAACATATGCATCACTCAGGACTAACCTATCCTTTATAAGAACCATGAATTAGTGCCAAACAATAAGAAAACCACTTAAAATCATATTAGATTTTATAACATTAGTGTGGTGTAATACCAATGCTCTATCAGTGTATTGAGGATAACATTATGATTGGGTTCATGTTCATTGTGGAGTAAAGAACACTAAGATGATTTAAATGGTTACCATTCAACCATACCCAACTACTTGAAGAATATAAATCAATCTAAAAATGGTCGACTACTTGGAAGAATCTCAGCTTCACCTGCCAATGCATCATTATTATGTGATCACAAGCCATTACCATCCAAGGGATCACCTAATAATATGTGATCTACCACTGGAGTTCATTCAAGAGAGATTTTGTTTCCCAAAAGGCTTCAACCAGCAAACCACATCTACATCATGTTTCCAAGAATGCACCAACAATATTTAACACTTGCAAGACTCACATGAGTTCAAGAAAAACTAACCATTTCCAAATAGTTTTTTTAGATGTGTCCCATCTACCTGGAAGGACATTTATATACATAAATTATGTGATGGTCCCCATCATAAGAGTGTCCATTTTCTCAATAGATAGACTACCCTCTCATTATTGGGTATGATCTGACTATCTTTAAACACAAACATTTAATCAGTTTTCATAAAAACCAAGAATAAACTAACCAGCATGTCAAAACACCTGAGCCTATTGGAAGTAATCATGAGAATTGGGATGAAGATTATTACATTAACTCACTAGACACTCTACTACATAGTTAACCCAAGAATATAATCAATAGCACAAGACTCAATAATCCCATTGAAATTAACTTGTTCATTATATCATTTAAAATTTGATGGGAATTTTGTATGTGAACACATACTACTGTGAGGTTTTAAGAGTAAGGTGACACATCCTCAATAATTTCAATATAATTTCTAACCTATGCATCTAGGTATCCAATTTACTATGTAGAAAACCATACCAAAGGAGTGTTATCCCAAAGAACTATTAAAATGATAGAAAGACTCTCGAGGGGCTGGGGAGAATAAGAAGCGGGTCATGTGACCTACTAAGTAGATGACCAGGACGAATTCATTTCCAGACTTCTAAAACCAAGGATTGCTTGATTCTATCTCTAGTAAATTGTTAAGATATAATGAACACTAACTCAAATTAGGGTTTCATTTAGAAGATCAGAATCTTACAAGGGAGAATGGAACCTGAATGTCAACAAATGTATGAACGATAATAGCATAAATCATGTAATTTAATCTATAATGGTACTACCATCTATGGGCTGACCCCTTATAGAATCATAAGAATCAAAAATATCAGTAGTTCATGGAAAATATTTTACTTTTGGCTTAAATTCCAATCATTTAATCCATTTCTAAAAAATTGGAACCGTATAGAGAATTCCTATGGTTAATTTCCTAGGAAACTCAATTGAAGGTTTAATATACCCTTACATGAGGGTTTATACAACAAATGACACCTAGGGTTTCATTTTTGGTCATTACCTTTATTTACATTCTAAAATTCATACATATAAATATATAAACAAAACATCATGATCCATTTTAAAAAAAAATCAAAAGAACCTTATATAACTAATAGCTCAAGGAAAAACTATAATTTGTTATCAAACATACTTTTTAAAAACTAAACATTTATAGAAATATCCACATAATTGATAAGTTTATAAAATAAATTCTTCTTATTCATACTAATTAGGAATAGTTAAGGCAACCATTGAGGGTCCCATTAATCCATCATGGGTTCATCATAAATAAACCCGATATAATTTTTTTAATTATTAATGTTTTAAAAACCCATAGAGGGTTATCTCTAAAGAAACATTCTCATAGCTGACCTACATTTGTTAGTTGAGAATTTTAGAAATTGACCACAATTTTTTATGGAGGTAACCAATTAATTGTCTATAAAATTTAAATGTATCCTACATCATATCTATTTTAAATAATATCATGGTCATATATAATGGTCATGTTACATTGGTGGCCATCTACCAACCAATAAATCACACATACACTCTACAGTTTAGCATTTCTCTCCCATTGACTGAAATACAACAACATAAAAATTTGAATGTTATAATCATTTTACATTTTAAAACTAGTCTCTAGATATTTATAATGATAAAATATGGTTCGAGTATACGAGTTACCTTTCCCCAATTATAATGCACCGATACATGTTAAGATTGAAAATTGGATCCTATTTTAAATTGCAATCATAATTTTTTACATGGAACTATTTATAAATATCAAAATATAGACTACCATGATTTCACAATAAAAATCCATGATAAAAAATCTAAATAATCATGTGTTATAAAGAATTACAAAAACCGGGCATAACACTCAAGATGAACTATTAAAATCCACAGGTAAGCTACAAGTTCAACTACATGGAATAGAATATTCAAGGTATGTGAATATTTATGTTACTATAATGATATATATAATACTTCATCCTTTATATAACATGAATAGGTAATAGAACATAAATTCATAAATTAATAAGTAGCATAATTTAGACCATTCAGTAAATGTGAAGTCACGATCACATTTAATAAAAAACAATATGAACAACAATCCATGCCCTATCCACTTGGTCATTTACCCATGTATAGGGTGATCAGTTCCAGGAATGACTATTCACCAAGTGTTGACATAGTACTAGTATCTTTCTACTAGTCTATATAGTAATATTTATAGAAAAATAATCCTCATATACCACTTTATAATGTCATGGAATGACAGACTACTAAACTAGTAGTTGGACTGGTCACTGCATGCCCCCAATCCCACCTTCCTATATGCTAAAGGCAATTGACTACTAGTGAGGGTCTACTATTAGTATGGTGGAGAGTTTATAGAATCTAGATCAGAGTCACATAATATTATAAAAATAATAGAACACCATCTAGTAGCAGAAGCAGTAATAATGAATAAAGAACATCCCATAGAAGATGCATGTAATATCAATTGAATATAATGGTTTTTAATGCCAAATTAAAGAAACACATGTATGGAATATTATTCTACAAGTATATGAAATTAAAATTAAAATAATAAATAAAATTCATTAGGAAAATAACTGAATAATTACTAGCTCCACACTCATCCGAAGCACTAGTTGTATCCTCTACCCGATCTCCATTATATTAATTTAAATCAATCAATCATTCAAAGTCACACGCTTCTATTTATCCATACATGCAAACATAAAGTCTTATTAGGTACCATCTTTCAATAGATCAGGTTGTGACATATAAATCTCAGTAGTCTGTCACCCATAGTGTCTATCCCAATGCATTTCATGCAGTATAAATTTATGAAATGTGTCATAGTAATTAAATGCAGGACATTAATAAATAATTGATTAAAAGCATTGGACTGGGTTTCACATGGACACCCATCCAATTACTTCCATTGGAAAAATTTCATGTGTCTAACTAGAAGCACTTAAATAAGTAATGTATGTGAAATTTATTGTAAGGATTTGGACTATCCCTGAGCTTCTTATTGGTCATCGCAGACAATTCCATGCATTTCCATAATCTAAACATTCAAATAGTTTTTCTTAAAACATTGACATGGTAATTAATTAAATTTAACACACGTTTTAAATCATTTATTCGTCCTTCATATCCTAGTGATATGCCCCTATACCATCAAATTAAACTCGAAGAGACATTCCATGTATCACTTGAATGGCTTTGTATGTGACCAATGCTAAAGAGTTCATCCATGGTGAACAAGTATGTAGTCCCATGTGTCACTCAGTTCATGGTGTCAGAAGACATGTACAAGACTCTGAGTGCATACCAAATATTATATTTAGGGTCTTGACACTCACTCATGGTCTGGTAAATCCATCATCACTTCAAGCCTATCTAATGGGTCTCTTTTAGGGAATCTTTGTCACTCATATCAAGGTAAAAATAGATAACTCTCGGAATACCCGTCTCAGGCATAAATGATATTTCCCCTAGAATATTTACATAGAATAATTAGTTCTAACAGAATGTCATGGGTGTCCATCCAAGGGTTACTAAAATTAGATCCTCTATTTTTACCCTCTAATCCAATATAAATCCATTACACAAGAATCACATTTCAGTTATGTCATTTACTAAGCATGAAATAAATGGTGTGGCATTGCCAAATTTTTTTAACACATTTCATTAAAAAATTTATATTATTTCTTGGAGATAAATACATCATGTTAAAAACTCTACATATATAGAAACCTTGTTTAAAGAATCCAACCATCAAGATTAAATAATTAAATTAATGACATTTCATTTTATCTATGAAACATGTAAATTTATTTTATATGGTCCAAAGAGGTAATCAGAAGGAACAATGAACAAGTGGGAATATACATAATTGGGACATACCATTTATAAATAAATAAAATATTTTATAGGGAGGATGGTTTAAAATTAAATTAGCTATTATATGGCCCATTCCATGAACTATATTGGTGCAATCATTCTATGAAATCATATTGTGGGGAACATGTTTTTCTTATTACATTAATTAGAAGGCCCAAAAATTTTCATTTGTTTAACAATAAAAATGGAAAAAGTAATTATAAATAAAATTATAAATCATTAATCATTACATTTTATCATTGAATGTTTGACACCTTATCCAATGGGGTTTATAATAAAAACCTGACATTTTTTATCAAATAATTAATTTATCCCATTGAACTACAAATTCTTGAGTCAGTCTCAATTCAAAATTAAGAAAAAATATTCTAATACCCAAAAATCACTTGTTAATATAGATTTATATTGAGAAAAGTGAGTAATTAATGAATTCTAAATTTAAAATGGAAAGGGATCCTACCATAAGGGAAGAAGATCAAGACGAACACTTCAACACTTTTTGTTTTCCTTTATGGCCACTTGATGTTTATCCTTCTTTCCTCTGAGTATATGAGCCTTCTTATATACATAAACATACCTAGACCATATTTACATATTCATATACCCATGAATATGCACAAGGGTATCCTTACATATATGATTATATATGAATATAGTCATTTACACTTACATAGAGGAATGTATTTTTCTTATATATACATAATAACACCAATCCCCAGTATATATATTCATGACTTCATGGGTGAATATATATAAAATTGAAGAAAATAAATATATATATATTCATACATATGCATAAACTGGTAATTATCCTTAAACAACAGCAACCTAAAACCACCACAATTTGGTCTATCATACCAAAAATGAGGATGGGAGGACTGAAATAAGCTAAACCACTTCAATTTCAATAGAGAATAATGGAATATGAAAATGGATCCCACAAGGGAGCCTTTGTATACCCTAGATTAGGAGGGAAACAACAAAAGAAGATTAACCCTATCCCTAGGATTTAGCTGAGCTATGTAGGGTGATGGGGAAGAGAAAAATGTCAAACCACGGGAAGAGGAGGGAGGATAAAGTATTACCTCGATAATTCGACAATGATTCCACATTAAATATAAGTAAAATGCCACATAAATAGGTGGGATCTGAGAAGGGGATCACCCGAGCAATGGGATAAGGGAGGGGATCCATGTAATGCACTGGGAGGATAACATGGATTATTTTAGGTATTTGTTTTCAATTTAATTATTAATTTAATTAATAACTTTTAAAAAACAAATTGCATAGTTTGGGTCACATGGATAGACAAGATATGCATCAACCATTAAATATATAGTGGGATCATATTGTGTATTTCATATAAAAATTGTAGTCTAGGCATACGGTTTGGTTAAACCATCCACACCCCATGTGGGAATTTCTTCTCCATTTCTAAACCAACAATGTTTTCTACAGAAGGCCACAGAGTTCCAGAAAAATTGTGTGCCTTATGCAGACCCTCAAAACCAATAATTTTTATGGTTTGGTGCTATTTAACCTCAAGAAGTCACATGGGGGACCCATCATGCATTTACCTAGGACTACACACAACAAATACAAGTGTTTCAACTCTCAAAAATACATTCCAAAGCTTGGTATAATGAATATCATATCCAGTAAATGCCAAAAGTCAGTTTGTAATGACCCAAAAATTAATGAATAAAATTTTCTCCTTCTTTAAATTATGTTATATTGTATAAAACACATACATAGTAAATGAATCTCAATAGAATCATCTTCCTCAAAAATAAATAAATAATGAAGTGAAATTTTAATAAATTAATGAAACTATACTGAAGGAATAATATCATTCCGTTTGGAATTACAACATGGCCATTTGGAATAGTAATTCATCCAATTGAATAGTAACCTCACCTATGAAGGTATAAATAAAATTTAGGAAACTTATAAATGATAATATGATATAATTATAACATAGTAATAGTAAATAAATATGTATAAAATTATTAATTAAGTGTTGGAATTTTTATAAAATATAAAGGATATTTTTTAAATTTTATAATTAATGTAAATATTTTAAAGAAAAAATAATTTTCATTAAATAGGTTCATAAATTAAAATTTTTTGGATTGTGATTATAAGATATTTTTATAAGACCTTAATTAATTTTTCAAATTTACATAAAATATGTTATTTTTTTAAAATTGGTATTCTCAAATAAATGATGATTTTATTTTAAAAGTAAATTTATCATAATTAAAAAAATTATTTTCAAATAAGGGTGCAACATTTATAATTCTAAATGTTGAAAAATTTAATGGTGATTTTTTGGTATTATTCTAAAATAGTTATGTTTTCAGTTAAATGTAAAATACAATAATTTCCCATAAAAACTAAATACATGAATATTGAGTCATAGATGATGTAAGGCTGATATAAGCCAAAAATCTAGAACTATTCAACATTATATTAATATATTTAGTGATAAGGTTAAATCTATTCATATTCCTAAGAAGAAATAATAAACTAATGAATAAAATAATGAGGAAACACACCCTCTCATCCCATATAAATACCACCCCTCACCACCTCTACTCTGTACACATCTAAATCCTTGATTCATGTCAATATTCTACACAATAATTTTCCCAAACCCTACCAAATTTCTAGAATCCCATGGTCTTATAAAAATTCTTATCCCCTTTCCCTATGGGCGTTCTTAAAGAGGGGAAATTCAAGAGGTATGATCCTCTTTCTTTTCCATTTAATTTATTTTCAATTACATTTATTTTATTCTTCTATACTCACCTACCCTTATCCCAATAAACATAATTCATTATTATCTTATATACACTAAATATTTATGATTTTGATGAAATAATTAATCATAAAACTTATTCTACTTTCCATTTTATTCTAAAAATGAAAACATCATCCATAATGGGAAGATTTACAGCCATCGTGGATGATGCATTTCCACTTCCCTTTACCACCTTCACAGATGGTCATAAAACTATTATAACAGTTGATAAAAAATTTAAATCTTAATTTATAATCTTTTTAATGTTATTTAACTTACATATATATGTATTATTATGTAATAATACAAATTTATGAAGTGATGATTGAAAAACTACCAAATTAATCCATATGATTATTATTAACATTTTTTTAGTGATTCATCCTAATATCATATAAAAATGATATATAAGATAACTTAATTTTCTATATGTTTGTTAATAAAATATAATCTCAATTATAGGTAATTATCCTTCTTTTACATTAACTTCCCTATATGTATACCTGAGAATCATTTATTAAAACCAAGAAAATAAAAGCATACAAATGATGAAATTTGACACATTAACTCATAAAAATGTCAATAAATAATTTTAATAAAATTATAATAAACAAAAAAATGTATAATAGGTTATTTATTTTGTTAATTAGTTTTTTTAATTTTATTATCCTGAATATTAAATAGATTAAATCGCTCTATCATAAGGTAAGGGTATTATCGAACCCAACTCTCTTACGTTGGGTATTCCCCAATACACTCAGTTTTCAGTATGGATTTTCCTTTAACATTCCATAAATATAATTCATTTTTACTTCACTTTTCATTTATGGGATATATATGTTTGCAGTGTAGTTTAATGACAAATTAATAATTTCTTCCAAATGAACTCTTCCTTCAAAAAATGCATATTCTCAAAATATAGTTTCATCTTTACTCATGATTTATGATTATTATACAAAGTATGTTATTCCACCAATTTGGAAACCCCGATATATATTCATGAATTATTTATCTAAAAAAATAAAAGTTATTCAATTTGATGGGTTATTTAATGTCTAAAAGAGATATATGTTCTATGTGTTATGAATGATTATGTGAATGTTATGATGTGATGGGTGGTCTTGTAATTATATAGCGTATGTAAATTTTATAATGTGTTGGGTGAACCCAAAATAATATAGTGCTCCAATGAATTTGGAAATATGATTCATTTCATGAGAAAAAGTGAAACATGTATGAACATGATGTAAGCTTTGTTTAAAACTAGGTGTGGTAGTTCAACAATAATACATGATATTTTGTTTTTATGAATTTCCTCATTTAATTCCTTTTTATATTTATTCCTCTAACTATTATGATTCTACAACTATGTTATGATGATGATGATTATGATCACACCGTGTTATATTAATTCAAGTTCTTATCTATCCTCTTACTATGTGTTTGTCTCACCCATTTCTCTGAAGTTATACATAGGGGATTACTTGTTCTAAGGAGTACACAAGATCCACTAAGAAGCTAAATAAGATGTAATTAAATAAATGTTCATGATTTATTTTGTAAAATATATGCATTTTCTTAATTTTAACAAGACTCTAAACCTTTGGATCCTACATTTCTAATTCTTTTATGTTATGAGTATTTAAAATTATTTCATATTCATGAAATAAAAGTAGGGTCCCTATAGTTGGTATCAGAGTATGGTTTCATTAATTTTGGAATTAATATTAGAGAACCTTAGTGAATACTCTTAGTGTGAGGCTATTTATATTTAAGAACCTAATAAGATTTGTTTTATTGAAATTATAAACATATGGATCAAAAAATACATTCCTTTAGAGTTAATTGAAAAAATTGAAAAATTATCTATTCCAGATTGTTGAGATATGTTTTGATCTAACCTTTTATATTTTAGAAATGGTGGGAACTAAGAGAAACTAGTCCTAAAACCCGTGCGAGGGACAATGCAGTGATTTCATGAATGACAACACTAATGCCTTGATATGTGGAGTTGACAATTTTATCGTGATGCTTACCCAACTATTTAATTCTATAAATAATATCCTGAATAATGTAGAATGTTCATCAACACCTAAAAGGGAGAAACTAGATATCATGTCTTTTATGTGGAAATGACCGTCAACATTTAGTAGATATTCTAATCCACTAGTTGCAGAATATTGGTTCAACTCAATGGATGAGATCTTTTATGTTATTCACTATTTTGAGATGGATAAGGTGACTCTCGTCATTTACAGTTTATATAGTTAGGTCAATCAATGTTGGTATTTTATTAATAGCACCTAGAGGAAGGAATTTTTTTTGAGATTAAGTGGTAATACTTTATGAAAATGTTTCTTAACAATTAATTCCCTCAAACGCCTCATACAATGATGGAGAGACAATTCATAGAGATGAAGAAAAAGGATGGTGAGTCTCTCATAGACTACGACACAAATTTCTCAGGGATTTCAAGTTATGATTTGGGTTTTTTTTATCAAAACATGATTAAAAAATTTGTAGATTCATTATTGGTTTAAAACAACACCTTCAAAAGGCTATATAAATTTGAGACATTGGGAGTTTTGATGAAGATGTTCAATGTGATATCAAAGTGGAGATGGAGTTTAGAGAATGTTCCCATGGATATGGTGTTAATAAATGAAAAATGGTGTTCTAAACTGATGGATATACTGATAGAGGTTGAACGAAATCCCAACCACCCAAATGTAAAAAATATAGGGTGAAGGATCATGACAATTGTCTCAAAGGGATGGGGAAAATCTATAAGTGTGAGAGAGAAAGCCTCTAAACTCATGAATGTATAAGATACATAAAGAATACATCCAATATAAGAGAGAAAACAAGATCACCAACATTTTTTCAAAATCAACAACTATATAAGGAAAGTGCACTATGAATTCCAGTACACTAGACCATGTGTCTCCAAGGGTAATCAATATCATTATTCCCAAAATCCAATGGAGAAATGGTAGGATTATGCCTTCACTATTGTTGAAGTGGAGAATGAAAATGAATTCATACAAGGTACACTTCATATTCAGTCATGAATGGAAAAATAATTATTTGATTTTGGTTTTACACATTGCTTTATATCATGAATGTTTTTTAGAAATATTTAATTTATTCCCCAATATCTCGATATAGAGATATCTATAAAAACACATAATGCTGAGATCATTGTATTATAAGTGTAGTAATTTTCACTTATTGGGGTATGTGCAATGATTCTTCTATAATACCTCATAATTATTTCCTTGGTTAAATGTGATGTGATATGGGGGATTTATTATTGCTCATTATATAGATCATACAAAAAATTTTGGGAAAAGGGATTATATTTTCATGTTATAAAAAAATCAATTTTCCAATAAAAATTTAATGAATACAATGAATGTCCTTTGGAATATCTCCAACTGGGTGGGTGTTGATTCCCAAAGAAGAAGAAATCCTCTCTAAAATTTTTTACTCAAAGGAAGGTTTCAACCTGGGGATAATTTCAATTGTGAGGGAATACAAGGATTTATTTCTCAATGTGTTTTCTGGAATTCCTACTGATCATGAGGTAGAGTTCTCAATAGAACTTTTACTCGAAGATACACCTTTCTCAAAATTTCCCAACAAGATGGCCTCAATTGAAATACAAGAGTTAGAAATTAGCTGTAAGTGCATTTGGAAAAAGGGTTCATACTCCCCAGTGCATCACCTTGGGGTGTTCTAGTTATCTTTGTCAAAAATAAAGATAAATCAATTAGGTTGTGTATCTATTACCAAGAACATAACAAGAACACCCTAAATAAAAATTATTCCCTTCTATGAATTGTTGACTTATTTGATCCGCAACGACGATTTCAATTACTCTCGAAGGTTGATCTTCTTTCTTTATACCGTCAACTTATTATGGTGATGTATGTTATTCAGAATACTACTTTATAAAAATGACAAGGGAACTATGTGTTTATAGTGAGGCACATTAGAATTACTAATTGTCATACAATAATCATGGATTTGATGAATAGCGTCTTTAGAGATTATCATTAAAAAAATTTGGTACTTTTTATCACTGATATTCTCATATACTCTAAGATAAATGATGAAAAGGAAGAACATATAAGGATTGTAATTGTGAAATTAATGAGGGATAAACTTTATATCATGTTTAGAAAGAATTATTTGTGGATGCAAGAAGTGACATTATTTGGAAACATGATCACAAGTGGGGAAATTTCATTGGACCCTTCAAAACCAAAGGAAATTACAGAATAAATCAGACCAACTAGTGTCTCTAAAATCCATAGTTTTCTTAACATAACAGAGTACTAACTATGTTTTTTAGAAATTTTCCATGATTGTATATCATGATAGATGTGTTTTCAAGGAACATGGAAAAGTATGTCTACATGAAAAAATGTGAGTAATGCTTCAAGAAACGGAAGAAGAGGCTGATCACTACACTTGTAATCACATTTCCATCAAGTGGAGAATGTTTTTTGAGATTTAGTGACGGTTAAAATAAATGAATCGATTATGTACTCAAAAATAATGATATAATTATAGCCTACTCTTTATGGGAGATGATTATTCATGAGAGGAACTGCATGATTCATGATCTATATCTAACAGTTATTATTCTTTCCTTGATAGCCTGGAGGCACTATCTCTCTAGGGAGTAATGTTTCATATATTTCAATCATAAGAGACTAATGTATATATTCACATAAAATGAGTTCCAAATGTTTCAAATGAAGTGGTTAGTGGTAACTTATAATAATTATTTTTCTATTCACTATCATCATAGGATGGAAAAAATATAGCTAATTCTTATAGAAAAAAAAGAACTTGCTACTATATCCATGATACAAATTTAGAAATACCATATCTTCATGGATAAGAAAATGATGTCTTGAGAAATAATATTGGAAAGGAATATATCCTACCTTTTCCAAATTATTTACCAACCATATATCAAGGTGAAGATTATGGAGTCACAAAGGGATGATCTGGATTGCAAAATATGGTGAATATAGAGAAGGAAGGGAACCTACAAGAGTTCCATATTGATGATGATGGTGTGATTTGGGTTAGAACAAGTATTTGTGTCTTAATAACCTAATATAAATAGGTAACTATTGGATAATACACATAGCTCATCTTTCTCCATTCATCCTAAATTTACCAGGATGTACGGTGATATTTGAAAACACTTCTAGTGGGACAACATGAAGAAATAAAATACAGAGTATATCCCATGGTGCTTGATATATTAGAAGGTTAAACAAGTGAAATAGAAGTCCAAGGGGTTGATGAAACCATTGACTATACCCATGTATATATATACTTCATCACTATTCTCATGAAGAAATCTAAATAAAATAATGAAACAATGGTGGTAGTAGACTAAATTAACAATATTATCACCTTTATTTCTATTCGGGAATATTTAGCTCTCAAATAATAATCTAGGATATATGTGATTGATGTGGTGATGGTACATGGGGTTCCACTTTCAATGATTTTTTATCATGGTCCATGGTTCATATCTATATTTTAGAAAGGTCTCCAACATTATTTGAGTACTTAATGGAATTATAACACAACCTATCACCCCCAAACTGATCAGCTGTAAGAAATAACTTTTTAGATACTCAAAGAAATGATAAGAGCATGGTCAATGGAATTAGAAGGTGGATTGGATCGGTATCTCCCATTGGTTGAGTTGTCATACAAAAAAAACATACAATCAATCATGCAAATGGCTCTATATGAAGCTCTATAGAGAAGGAGATGTAAAAATCCGACATGTTGGGATGGAGTTAGGGCACAAAAAAGACTTGGACCTAATCTTGTGCAAGATATGACATTAATGTTTTATGAAATCCAGCATTATATCAGAGGTACATAGAGTTAGAAAAAGTGTTATGCTGAAAATTGTCAAAGGTGTATAGATTTCAATGTTCGAGAAAATATTTTTTTCAAACATGACCATGGAAAAGAGTCATGTGGTTTAAAAATGAAGGGAATAATTTCCCCAGGTACATTGGACCCTTTGAGATCCTTGATTTCATAGGATTAGTGGCTTACCATCATTCACATACATGATGTATGGATCATACTAATGACATGTTCCTTGTATCTCTCTTGTGGAAGTACATTCCTGGTCCCTCACATGTAATGAACTGAGAGGTGGTACAGTTGGAAGATGATCTCTCTTATGAGGAGAAACTGGTAAAAAAATATGGACTAGAGAGAAAAGGTTCTATGAAACAAGAAAACCCACTTCTTCATATTTTTTTGGAGGAACCATAAGATTGAAGAAGCTACCTGGTAACCAGGGGAGGAGATTAAGGATAATTTTCCTCATCTTTTTTTTTAAAACAAAACTTCGAGGGTGATATTTGAAAAGGGGGAAGAATGTAATGACCCACCATTTTATCTATAATTTTTTTTACCTTATTATAATAATTTTATATGGAATAAAACACCTTCATAGAAAATTAATCTCAATAAAAACTTCATCATCATAAATTAATTATGATATAAGTGATATTTCATGAAATTTAATAACCTATACATAAGGAATTATAACTTTCCCTTTGGAATAGTAATATGACCATTATAAATAGTAATCCAAATAATAGAATTGTAACCTAACTAATAAATGTAAAATTAAATAATAGAGAGGTTATAAATGATCATATAATATAATTATATCATATTATATGTAAATAAATATTTTAAAAATTATTAATTATGTGTTTGTATATTTATAAAACATTAAGTATTACTTATAATTTTATAATTAATATAATTATTTAAATGAAAATATATTTAAATAAAATATATTTATAAATTAAAATTTCTTTATTATGATCCAAATAAGGTTTATTTGGCCTTAATAAAAATTTCCAAATGTCTTAAAATCAGTTATACCTTTAATATCAGTATTATTCGAATAAATAATGAAATTATTTAGAAATTAAATTTCTCATAATTAGAAAATTATTTTCATAAAGTGGAGTTCATTATTCAATTCTAAAAATAAAAAAATATTTGGAATAATTTTTTGGGATTTTTATAAAATAGTTGAATTTTTATTGAATACTAAAATATGATACTTTTTTATAAAAGAAAAATACAAGAATTATTGAGTCATATATGATTTAAGGATGAGGAAAGCCCAAATTCTCACACTATCCTTAATTAAATAAATATATTTCGTGATAAGGTTAAAACTATCCTTATTCTTGAACTAAAACAATAAACTAATGAATAAAATAATAGAATAATGAATAAAATAATGAGAAAACACCCCTCTCCTCCCCTATAGATACGACCCATCACCACCTATCCTCCTCAAACCTCTAAATCCTAGAATCAGGTACTAATTCACTCCAATACCCTTTTAAAACCCCTCCCCCACATCCACTATCCCATTGTATCTTCAAATTATGAAACCCCTTTCTCGAATGAGGTTATCAATGAGGATAAATTCAAGTGAAAAAATCCTCTTTCTTTTCCTTTTAATTTTTTTTTCAATTTAATTTTTTCCTTATTCTATCCCCACAAACCATTCTCCAAATGAAATGAAATCTATATTATCTTATATATATATATATAAATTCTATGATGTTTATGGAATAACACGTCATCAATCTTCTTCTCCTTTCAACATTATTCTAAAAATGAGAACATCGTCTGTGATGTGTCGATTTACCGCCATCATTGATGATGCATTTTCATTTTCATTTACTTCTGGATATTCTTGTCATAAAATAATTAAACTGGTTGAAATATATTTTAATGTGTATGTTATAATATATTTATTTTTATATAACTTTTATATATAAATAGTATTATGTAATTAAACTAAATTAGATCTTGATGATCAAAAAACCACCAAATTAATCCACACGATTGTCATTAAGATTTTATCTAATTATTAATATCCATATCATATAAA
This sequence comes from Viscum album, assembly GCA_963277665.1. Taxonomy (NCBI): domain Eukaryota; kingdom Viridiplantae; phylum Streptophyta; class Magnoliopsida; order Santalales; family Viscaceae; genus Viscum; species Viscum album. Next base: position 136,687,766 of record OY728141.1, read on the forward strand.
CAAATGATCTACAAGATAATTTAATATTTTAGATGTTATCTAATAAAATATAATCTCAATTTTGGATAATTATTCTCATTTTAAACTATATTTTATACATGTATACAAGATAACTGGTCATGAAAAACAATAAATGAACACTTTCAAACGGTGACATTGGGAACTATAACTCATTAAAATGGACATAAATTATCATAAAAATGTGTAAATAATTAAATAAATATATAATAGGTTATTTATTTTTAATTTAGAGAAAATAATTATATTATCATGGATATAAATGTAAAGAAATATCTTGGGCATAATGTCAGGGGATTCTTGAACCTGACTCTCTTTATTTGGGTATTCACAATTTCAATCCATTTTCAGTATGGATGTTCCATTAATGATAATTAAATATATTTTATTTGTTCATATATTATATTTTATAGGATATACAAGTTTCCAATCAATATTTTTGTCAAATATAGAGATTATTCAAACAAAACTCTTCTTTCCAAAAAAAAATCTTATCTTTAGATTGGTTCTTCTTCACTCAGGATTGATGATTCTTATACCAAGTATGTTATTACCTGTTTATTTTGGGATCCCCAAATTTCTTAATGAATGTATGATTTATGTAATGAAACCCATTCCATTCAATGAGTTATTTTATATCCAAGACTGATATATGTTCTGCGTGGAATGCATGATTATGTGAATATTATTATGTGATGGGTGGACCTAGTATTATATAGTTCATGCAATTGTTATAATGTGTTTGGTGAACCCAAAATTATATCGCTCTCTAATTAAATGGTTAATTTTTTTTATATCATGAGAAAAAGTGAAATATGTGTGAACATGATGTTATCATTGTTCACACCTACGTGTGTTAGGTCACCACTAAGACATGATGTTTCATTTTTTTTCATTTCCACATTCCATTACAATATCTAATTATTCGTATCCTAAACAAGATACTTTGATATCTCACCCCATGTTAAATTGATTCATGTTGTTATTTATCCTCTTATTCGGGTTTTAGAACACCCCTTTATTTGACGTATATCCTTAGGTGATTACTTGTTTTAAGGAGAATATGAAGGAAATTTAAAAGCTAGATAATAATGAATTAAAGAAATTATTTTTTATTATATAAAATTTAGGTATAGTCATACTTTTCCCGAGACACTAACACTTTGTATCCTAGATTTGTAATGATTTTATTTTTTTTCTTCAAAATGATGTGATAATCATGTAAGAAAAGTATGGTCAATATACAATTTCACTTTTAATTTTACGCTAGCTCCAAAATATGGGTTCTTATAGGTTTCTCTTAACTATAACATGTTGATTAATGGTCTCAAATAATCAATATTGTAAAAATCCATTCAGCATTGAGTGGATGGGATAATTGACCCAATCTCTAAAACCTCTCACTCATGATAGCTCATCACTAAATAGAAGTGGTGAAAAGAATTGCAACATGGTGAAACACATTGAATAGTACATGAAATAAATAACATAATGTTCCAGGTGAGTGAACAATCTAGCTTGGTCATCTCTCCATATCTGAGGGAACAATTAATCATATAAGGTAGTCGATAAGTCCACTAAGAACTTTCCTTTATGATTACCATATTTCTTAATAAAAAAACACTTACTCTTGTCTGAATCACATTGAATATATGTGTAATGCATAACCCTCCTCTCTGTAGGAATATAAAGATGGAGAAAGAGGGAATTAATGGACTCAATCTATGACTCAATAGCATGAGGACCATTATCCCCCATGAAAGTTGGAGGACACTACTGCAAGAACTCATGAGTCAAATCTAACATCATAGGTGTTTTTTAAGAGCACCCTACATAGACATCATTATACATAGGAATCTAGATCAATATTGAGAATCAGTTCCCCATTCAGGTATATCAGGTAGTTCCCCATGTGTCACTCATAGTGGTAAGACTGGTAGCCCATGGACCACCATCAATGGAGGAAGGTCGTTGCTACCCTCCTAGTGCACAACTAAAGGATTTCATAGTGGAATGGTTCTACAAATCCCAAGAACATGCCTCAGAAAAAGATTTTAAATATATAAAACTACTAGTAGAATAATTTCACAAGGAGAAAAGGGCTCACTACATAAGGTATACAACCCCAAACAACCCACATATAAGGTTTGGGTACTGGTAACTATTCAAACTTTTATTAACATGAGTTTTAGTAGATTTAAGGGTTAACTTCACTTTTCCTTTTTATTTACTAGAAACAATTTTATTTATGACTTCAAATTTAGATTTTATGTCATATGTGGTTTGGAATTAATATCAAATTCTATAAAATGTATTTTTATTCACATTTAATAATAGCACATACACTTTATAACTAAAATAAAAACCCATTTAATTACAATTAGTTATCATACATTTGGTTACATAATGTAATATGTCAAATATGACTATTAAACTTATTGAACTACCCTTTAAAATTTATAAGTTATCATACGAATTATAAATATAACCTTGTATTAACATATTCATAACCAACATCATTCTCATATAACCATAGATACATAGTTTATAAGGGTTGAAAATATCAATTTAAGATTTTACCATCATACTCTATAGCAAAACATTGTATATATTGTTGCGTACATTTTAAACATCCAATTTCCTTTTCCTTCATATTATGTTATTAGAACATGAACATATATCATAACAATGACCCACTCAATAATCAGAAGTAGAATAATAAACGAACGATCTAAAATTCACTTATATGGCATGGAATATTCATGGAATATGAATCCTAAGTGACAGTAATGATGCTTTTAATAATGATTATTTTAATACTAGGACACATTAAAATATCCATAATAAATATCAGTACTATAATTCAGGTTATTCATCCAATGGTTAATTTATATCAACTGTAACATGATAAATATTGAACAAAGCTTTCTCATTATTAGATAAAATGTTATTGACACCAAAAATCGGTTAGCTATTACTAGGAGTGTCTTATAACCATTTTCCATCACATTAATAATGTCCTATCAAAATTTTCACAAATTATGACAAAAAATAAAATAAATAAATTCTATGAGAATAGTTTTTGGTGTCCTGACCGAGGTGCCACTCAATGGTTCCTTGTACCTAATAGACCGCGTGGCCTTAATCACCCCTATTCGTATTATAGTGGATGGTGATGAGTAGAGAATTCCTATGGGTCTTTCATGGGGATGTTATTTCCTCGAGTTAGAGTAGATAAAAATAGATAGATGATATATTAGATAACTGTGAAAGAAGTATAAAAAATATAGCAACAAAAACAACCACATTCATCCATCAATATCAATAAAATAAAAATATAAAAAGTATCATATACAAAATGATTATGATTTCATGTTATTTATCTAGAACATAAAAACGAGGAAAATATGGAAGCATGAAATTAGTGAAATATAATAATCCAAAAAGACTGAAAAACTATCCATGATTCCTGATCACAGGCCCGGTCATATGCTCCCAAGATCCATCCAAAAATGAGTAAGCTAGTTATGTGTCCATGGTGTGAATATTCCCCATGTACATACCTATGATCATATAATCTTATTAATAACCAACAGAGGCCTATATAGGGTGTGAGATAAAACAATAACAACTCTAGTATGTGATAATGTAAAGCAGTAAAACAAAGTATCACATAGCTTTACCATCCTTAGTTGGTGTCTGAACATGTAACAATTTAATTAATAATGATTTATTTTATATAGATAAATCATGTGAAGGTATCAAAAAACTGAAACATGTCATAATAATAATTAAAGAGAATATGAGGTGAAACCACTACATCCTTGACCATAGGGTCCAGAAAACTCATAGTAGTAACTCATGTAGTCTTGAAATAAAGAGTGTGATAGTAAACCAAGGAAATTTTGCAATAAATTCCACTGTAAATGATTTTAACTGAGTCAATGGTTCTCATTGATAGTAATCCTAGTCTAATCATGATTGGTCCCAATGATGTGAATACATGGCACCATGTGTCTGAAGTCATCATGTTGAATACAAGGAGTGTATCCAAGGAATTTTAAAATTAAGAATAGTGAGTGAAGGAATCTTAAGGAATCATATTGGGAATACTATAATATAAAATTACCATGTTATAATGTGTATATCTCACATGGAGACCATCTCCTTGAATTGTAATGACATCCTCTGAGTGCTCAAAGAATTCACTCGGAAATCCTAGGTTGCCTCAAGTATGACCATTCCTATAAATAAAAAAATATCAATGTGAAATTATTATCTTATACATGTATCATTATTCAATTTAGTCCATTTAATAGTCATATAATTTTATAATTTAATTGGTTCATTCCATTACATTCCAATAATCCGACCAACTTGTATCCAATACATGATTGAATTTATTAAATTAATTTCATATTCATTTATCAAGATTTCTTCATACCTTTCATTAAACATGACAAGGGTTGAGGAAATCCAACCAAATAAATTGAAATTATAATGGAAAATCCCAAGTCATATATATAAATAGACTCTCTATTTAATTAATTAAGGATTCATTTAATTATTATGGAAAAAAATTTACATGGCCAAGTGAATCACACTAGAACTCTACCTCACATAATCTCAACATAAGGGAAAGTAGAAATAACATGATACACACACTAATTGGGTGGTCAATGTCAAGGTCTACACTATCAACCACATGAATAACATATATAATTATGGCATAAAATGGGACCTCAATAATTATAATAAAAGAATATAAATTTTTAAAGAAACACCCGGTGAAAATATTGTGTTAAAAAAAATCAATTTATTGACGTCATATTTTCCAAATGTGATATTCCCATAATCACGCCACTGAAGGTATTTGATCTCGTTATAGTAACCACAAATATACCTTGATCATTAACTATCCGTCTAACATGTAACAATTTGGTAATTCATCATCATACTTATTTCATATAAAATATATAAGAGAATAAAAAATTTGTTCCAAAAATTTGTGTCCACAAATGTTATCCAAAAGATATATTGGAAGCCATAATTGTTTTAAAAACTAATTTCTCAGATAAAAATATGACGAGAGTTGAACTTATGTTTCTTATCCACAACGATCAATTTTTAAATTTAATTCATTAATTATATTCCCATAAATTATATAAAAACATTAAAATTTATATGGATATTTACATTTAATAGAAGTTCTATACTTGGAATTTATAGATGTGACTTCATTAATACAGTTGTAACACCCCAAGATTCTATGGTATGCTTCTCTTTGAATAATGAAATAGTGTGTGTTGTACGCAACATCGAGTTCTAACACACACCACAACCGATCAAACTAGCTGTTATGAATAGTAATACCTAAATTTTAAAATTTTAAAGATTTTATCTCTCAAAATGGACTTCATTTTTGGATTCTGAGTATCAAATTTAGCCTAACGGGAAATTTTAGTACTTTTCAGATAACTTTAATATTTTGATGAATAGTGAAAATTACTAAATTTTAATTAAAAACAACTTTTTTAATAAAAATAATTAATTGTGATAAATTATGAATTTGAGTGGTTTTAAAGTATATTTAGAATATATTTTTACAATTTAATACAATTTTGGTAATTGGATATAATTTCACAATTAAACCGAACATAAACAAGTATCAATCTTTTGATAGTTATTATATCTTAAAAACACGCTTTTTGTTTTGACAGCGGGAATTAATTTTAAATTAATTTCTTCCACTTCTGTGTTTTGAATTTGGAAAAGTGGATTCCGAATTTGGAATCAGGATTTTCAAATTGTGTAAATAGGTAACTTTTATTTTTATACATTTTGAATAATTATTTCGGTAAATATTTTATTTACCATGGTTAAAGGGAAAATCCATTAAATAAGGGTTAAAAAATAATATTATAATAATAAAAAATTACCCTAAAACGTGTCCTAACCTTATTGGTTGAAACTTGTCCGACCATGGGCATCTTGGGGTCGATTTTGGGACCCCATGGTGCCACTTATAAGTGATATGGACACCTTATTTTAATTAAGTAAAAATGAATACAAAAATGACACAAGCATATATCTTTTAGAAAAACAATTTTTATATAGGGTAATTTATGTTGGATGTTCGAATATAAATATTCATTAAAAAGCTAAAAAGATTTCCTACATAATGGTATTTTATTTATAATTTTTAGATATTAAATAATTTAATTTATTTATGACACAATGGTGATGCAGTAATTACCATAATAGTGAAAAATAAAAATGATTGATATTGTAGATACCGAAATAAATATAATTTGAGACTTTTATAAATTAAAATAATTTTATAGGTTAATATGACATTATTTTTTCAAATTAATCATTCTGTTATGATTTTTACAGAAATCAATTATTGAACAGTGTCAAAATTGACGTAAAAGAGTTTTTAAAGCAAATTTTATATTATTAATTGATATTAAATTCCTAAAAATATAAGGTTCAGCAAAACGACATATATCATTATAGGTGTATCATTAATGGACCACTTGGGGGTCTCTTGTATGTATATAGTATGTTTATTAACCATATAATATAAAAATACAAAGAGACATTGTAAAACTGAAACTAATTAACTAAGAGTTAATACTTAATGATAAGGTTAATATAGTAACCCATACTTGTCTAAATTCTATTGGTTGAGTGTTTTTAGACCCATCCCCTCCTAAACGTTTAAATTATCCACTTTGGAGCCATTAGAAACCGAAAATGAATTTATTATAAAATAATTTTTCTAGATTTTCCAAAGGTGCCCCTCACCCCTCTTATAAAAGGGCACTCGCCCTTCTCATTAATTCACACCTTCAAAGCCTTTTGGCTCGGCCAAAATCTCCCCAAATACTCTCTCAACTCCCCTAAATTCATCCTAGAGGCCTTCCTCTAGTCATAAAGCCAACCTAAGAGCCGTTTTGATCAAATCAAAAGGAAGAACCCGAAGAAGAGGTAATGATTTCACCACCCTTTTCCAAGTTCCTTTCATCTTCCACTTCTTCCTTCTTTGTTATTACCATTATAAAATAATAACTCCAGTATCTTATATATAATGTGATGTTATTATAAATATTGTACAACCATATTCAGTATTCTATCCATCCTTTGAATAACATGTCACCATACGTGCGTACGTACGGCTTACCATCTCCACATCGTGGTGTAATTGTTATTCAATAAATTATTATTTGGATGGGTATAATAATGATGTGTAACTCATTTAAATAATAAATATAACATGTTAATTATTCTTTATATATGATATACCATCCAATTATATATTATTTTAATATCAAAAGAATGACATTTTCACTTGTGCGTACGGACGGACTACCGTCTCCACGAACGCGATAAGATTCATTCTCCATTGTATCCATTCAGGAATAATTCTCATTTGATGATTAATAATAGTATCTAAGGACTTGATGTCATTCTGGATATTATTAATATACAACCTATCCATGACAAACACAGCTTACGTAACAAAACATATAAAAGAAAACAAGTAAGTTAACACCCGAAACAACGGTAATACCAAGATATTATTAACAAATCAATGTTAAAAGATCATATATAATATCATATTAATGTATATGATTCTTGTATAATTTAATAAGAATTATTTCACCATTATACTGGAGGTTGACCGACCCCAACCAAGGAAAAGTACATTGTAAGGGTTTATTTCACTGTCTCTTTATTATCCGATGTTGTTTATACGTAATAATCTACTGGGATATCTTTATTATCCACATCCATGTTTCTCAAAAATGTATTTAAAAACATTTTTACTATTTACATGAATATGGGTTAAAGTCATTTATACCCTTTTTTGACGGTTTATAATATTTTTATAGAGGAATCGTTCCGTCGTTTTCCAAACAAGCTGATTTTTAACCTTTTCTATAGAATTAAGATAAGAATGTTTTTTTAAATTATACGGTGGGTGTGGCTATTTTCCACCGTTATAAAATCGTCGGAGCTTCCCTTACAAGCTTATAAAAATATGTTCAAAGAAAATGTTTTAAATTATAAATATATGACTCTTAAATGATTTCAAAATTGAAAGAGATATTTCTCTTAAAATAGTTTTGATTTCATCTATGTCAACATCCTTTGGTGGATTTTACGCTTATTTGGAGTTGATTTATTATGATAAAAAACATATGTATTGTATTGAAGGTTTTGTGATATGTTTGAATGTGGATGTGTTTTTTATACCATTCATAGTTTTAGATGAAGTATTTACATTTCGTATGCTAATTTTAATATGAATGTTTATGTTATGTTTATACCTTTTCATATGGGAATGCATTGGACTTAATATGTGATGGGTGGAGCCCACTATAGCTCCTCAATGCATCAGTAGGTCTCATGAGACAAACTACTGTCTTGGCACAAGGCATTGGCAAAATCTAATTTGTAGTCTTGGCACGAGGCCTTGGCTATGTGGTTATGATAGTCTGGGATTATGCATTCCATCATTATGAAAGTGGTTATTGATATTGCATGTGACTATTCAACTAATAGAATATCCATGTGAATAAGTAAATGGAATTATTTCATTTTTTCCATACTATGATGATGTTCAAGTTTAAAAGTCTTTTGTTCTAGTTATACATTGCGTTAAATGTTTATTCTTGTTTATGAAAGTTTCCGTTATATTTTTATCCTTACTAGGCATTTGAGCTCACCCCTTTCAATGTTTTATTTTTTCCAGGATGCGAAGAAGTAATTTATGGATGACTTACAGGGATATTATGTGGGGATATGAGTGTGGACTTTGAAGAAAAGATGTTGTTGTAGTTTTCATTTTTATGATGTAATGTAAGAATTATGAATATATCTAGTTTTTTCAAGGCTACTAAACTAATCGCTCATTCGAGATTTGATCTTTCTTGTGATCATGCCAATGTTATGTAATAATGCACCGAATCTAGGTAACTGGGGTCGGGGCATTACAGTTGGTATCAGTGGAAGTTTAGTATAAACATTGGAATCAAGATTTAGATAAACTCTGATTAGAGAACATAGATCTAAGATGGACTTTGAGGATTAGTATAGAATAACATCCTATAATTTTGGTATTTGTAGATATTTTGTGAGTTTTCCAAGCAATACATGCTTGTCTGGATACGAGAAGGTAGATGCGGCTCTGGTACAGATGTACCTAGGGGTAAAACCCGAAAACACCGCTTTGAGCTAAACTCGAACAGGAACTGGTGCACGACAACGGGCCTTGCTGCACTCTTGGTTACAAAACTCCCAGGGGATATGATTAGGATAACTCTCATTTTCATTACAAATCATTATGAAGAGTTTATGAGTATATACTTCCTCAAAGAATATATTTTTATGATTATGGATTATATCCATAAATAGTTCAATTTATGTTAAGTGTTTTATAAGTATGGAATTATGTATTTAGATTTATAAACTGATCTAGTTTATTCCATTGTTTAGAAATGGCGCCTAGTGGTAGAAATGGCAATCTTATCAATGCATGAACTCCATGTAATGATTTCCCTCCTGCTCAAGATAATTATAGTGGAGCTGGTGATGCAACTGGTGTCGATCAGCTAATCACTATACTGGGAAAACTCACTCAGGTTATTAATAATAACCTTACCCGTATGAAGCACCCTGATCCGCAGCATGGATGATCAATGTTAGATCGATTCATGAGGCAACAACCACAAATGGTCAATGGGAGTAAAAATCCCTTAGTAGTTGAGCAATGGATAAATTCCCTAGAGAAAATATTTCAGTCTTTGGGGAGTAGTGAAAGGGAAAAGTTATCATGGCAGTTTACCGCCTCACTGGAGATGCTGATCAATGGTGGTCATTGATTCAAAACAAGAAAGAAGATGATGATGTATCAAATATGGAATAGAGGGAGTTCAAAGATCTTTTTTAGAAAAAATACTTTCCTCGTGACCATTGGGCAGATTTGGAAAGTCAATTTCTGAGTCTCAGACAAAAAGTGGATGACAATGTCGCAAAGTATGAGGCTAACTTTACAAGGATAGCAAGGTTTGCTGGAGATTATATACGTAACCCAAGAAGTAAGATTGGTTGTTTCTTTGATGGGTTAAAACCATTTCTCTGTCGAGAATTAGTCTCACAATCCTTCTCATCATATGAAGACATTGTCTCATGTGCTATCAAGATAGAAAAGGAATTCTCGAAGTCTTATGACTTTAAAGAAAAGAAAGAAAAGAAGATATCTGCTAATCAATCTGGGAATGTAAATAACGGGAAGAAGGGAAAGGTTGAATATCCATGCTTTGGTAAATGTGGGAAGAAACACCTCGGTACTTTCTTGAAGGGAATGGGTGTCTGTTACAAGTGTGGTGAAAACGGCCACCATGCTCGTGATTGCAAAGGAAAGAAGGAAGCTACCAATGTTTAGTGCTACAATTGCAGGGAGATGGGACATTATGAAAATGAATTTCTTAATATTCAGGGGATATTACCTTAGAAAAGGCCAAGGGATCAAGGAAAAGCTTTTGATATCACTACTACTAAGGTAGAAGCTCCAAAAGACGTGGTGGCAGGTAATTTAATGGTTTCCTCAAATTTAGAAAATGCATTATTTGATTCTGGATCATCGCATTGATTCATAACTTCCCAGTTTTCTAAGAAAATTAGATATTTCCAATTTGATTTAACAAGGGAGTTGTTAGTTAAAACTCCTAAGGGAAGTATCATTGCAACAATGTTTTGTGAATCAGTCCCTATTAGATAACAAAAATGTTCTCTATCTGCTGATCTCATCGTTATACCTATGATTGAGTTTGATATAATCCTTGGTATAGATTGGATTTCAGACTATGATGTGAATATTTATTGAGAGAAGAAGGAGGTTATGATTTTTTATGTTTATGATAAGGAACACCTTATCTTTAGAGCAGAATCACCACCACATAATTCTTATCTAGATCCACCCCCAGTAGCTCAACTAAATTCAATTACTGGGGAGGAAGAGAATGAAATGACTGGGGGTGAGGAAAAGAATGTTCAAATAGTTGATGTACCTATTGTGAAATAATATGTAGATGTATTTCCATAATATTTACCTGAACATCCTCCAGAACAAGAAGTTGAGTTTTCCATTGATTTAATTCCTGGATCAAGGCCTATATCGAAGACCCCTTATAGAATGGCCACTATAGAATTAGTTTAACTAACGAAACAACTAGAGGAATTGAGTAATAAGGGATTTATTCGCCTTAGTGTTTCTCCATGGGGAGCCCCTGTTCTTTTTGTTTAAAAGAAAGATGGATCTATGAGGTTATGTATCGACGATAGGTAGATCAGTGCTATAACAATAAAGAACAAGTATCCCCTACCTCGCATTGATGATTTATTTGACCAACTGCATGGAGCTCAATACTTTTCAAAGATTGACCTTCGATCTGGATACCATCAGTTGTCTGTAAATAAGGAAGACATTCTGAAGACAGCATTTCGAACCAGGTACGAGCATTATGAGTTTACTGTAATGCATTTTGGATTGACTAATGCACCCTCTGTATTCATGGATATGATGAATATAGTTTTCAAGGAATATCTTGATGAATTTGTGGTGGTATTTATTGATGATATCTTGATATAATCTAAAATCTACAAAGATCATGAAAGTCACTTGTGCATTATCCTGAAGACTCTGAGAAGACATGAATTATATGGGAAGTTTAGCAAGTTTGAATTCTGGCTTCATGAGATTTCTTTTCTTGGCCATATTGTCTCTAAAGATGGAATCTCTGTTGATACTTCTAAGACCAAGGCAATTCATGAATGGCCACCACCTACGAGTATAACTGAGGTATGCAGTTTTATTGGTTTGGCAGGTTATTATTGACGTTTCATCTAGAATTTTTCCCGATTGGATAACCCATTAACGAAGCTCACACGTAAAGGGGTTAAATTTGTTTGGGCAAAAGAGTGTGATGAATGTTTCGAAGAAATGAAGAGAAGATTAGTCAATGCTCTTATATTGACTCTACCATCAGGGAATGATGGGTTCGTTATTTATAGTGATGCATCGAAGAAAGGACTTGGTTGTGTCCTTATGAAGAATGATAGTGTTATTGCCTATGAATCACGACAGTTGAAAATTCATTCGAAAAAATATCCCACTCATGATCTCGAGTTACCAGTTGTGATCTTTTCTTTGAAGATATGGGGGAACTACCTCTATGGTGAAAAATGCGATATTTATACGAATCAGAAGAGTTTGAATTATATTTTCTCACAAAAAGAACTCAACATGAGGCAAAGGAGATGGCTTGAATTACTCAAGGATTATGATTGCACAATACACTACCACCCGGGGAAGGAAAACAAGGTGGAAGATGCTTTGAGCAGAAAAGACCATGGAGTTTTGAACAATATGAGAATTTTAAGGGATCCAATTTTAATAGATCTAGTGAAGATAGAGATGGGAATAACCAGGGAAGGTGAAACATCAATGCCTTTTCAAATAGTTGCTAAACCATCTTTACTAGAAAGGATTAAGAGTTCTCAGACCGAAGATGAAGAATTTCAAAGGAAGATTAATGTTTTGAATGATTGGTGATTGAGAGACTTTGTGTATGAAGATGGAATTTTGAAATTCAGGAAGAGACTTTGTGTTCCCGATATACCTAATATAAAAAGGGAATTGCTGGATGATTCTCATAGTTCCAATTTCTCTATACACCCTAGGAGCACCAAAATGTATAGAGATTTGAAGGAACATTTTTGGTGGGACAACATGAAGAGGGATATTTCAGATTTTGTTTCAAGATGTATGGTTTGACAATAAGTGAAAGCTAGAAGGCAATAGCCTGGAGGAGTCAGGCAACCTCTTCCCATACTGAAGTGGAAATGGGACAATATTACGATGGAATTTTTCATGGGGATACCAAAGACTCCTAGAAGGAACGATGCAATATGGGTCATTGTTGATTGTCTTACCAAGTCAGCACATTTTCATGCTATAAGAGAAGATCTACCACTGGAACGTCTAGCAAGAATATATATTGATTAAGTTGTGAGACTTCATTTAGTACCCCTATCGATTGTTTCTGATCGTGATCCCCGTTTTACTTCAAGATTCTAGAAAAGTCATCAACAAGCCTTGGATACTGAACTTAATTTGAGCACTGCCTACGACCCTCAAACATATGTACAATCAAAACGAACTATTAAAACCTTATAGGACATGTTTAGATCATGCTCACTTGACTTTTAGGGTATGTGGGATCAATATTTACCTTTGGTGGAATTTTCCTATAACAATAGCTTCCATTCGAGTATTCTGATGGCACCATATGAAGCGTTATACAGACAGACATGTCGTACACCAACCTGTTGAGATGACGTTGGTGAAAGAAAACTTGTAGGCCAAGAATTGGTGGATGAAATGATGGAAAATGTGAAGGTAATCCAAAATCACATCAAAGTAGCTCAATGTAGGCAGAAGAGCTATGCTGATAATCGAAGGAAGGATTTGGAATTTCAAGTTGGTGATCATGTTTTCCTGAAGGTATCTCCATGGAAAGGAGTCATACGTTTTGGAAATAAAGGTAAATTGAGTCCCAGGAACATTGGACCATTCAAAATTATAGAACTAATTGGGGATGTAGCTTACCGATTGGCAATGCCGGCAAGTCTCTCCAAAGTTCACGATATGTTCCATGTATCTCGGTTGAGGAAATAAATGCTTGAGCCAACACATGTACTCACCTATGAATAATTAGAACTGGAACCCGATCTTTCTTATTGTGAATAACTCGTCAAGATTATTGACACGAGAGAACAAGTACTGAGAAACCGGACGACGCGTCTTGTAAAAGTTTTGTGGAGATACCGTAAGATGGAAGAGGCAACATGGGAACCCGAGGAACTTATGATGAAGAACCATCCAAGTCTCTTCATGCGGTAGTATTATAGAAATTTTGAGGACAAAATTATTTGAAGTAGGGAAGAATATAACACACCAAGCTTCTACAGTATGCTTCTCTTTGAATAATGCAATAACGTGTGTTGTACGCAACATCAAGTTTTAACACACACCACAACCGATCAAACTAGCTGTTATGAATAGTAATACATACTTTTAAAATTTTAGAGATTTTATCTCTCAAAATGGACTTCATTTTTGGATTCGGAGTATCGAATTTAGCCTAAGTTGAAATTTTGGTACTTTTCGGATAACATTAATATTTTGATGAATAGTGAAAATTACTAAATTTTAATTAAAAACAACTTTTTTTAATCAAAATAATTAATAGTGATAAATTATGAATTTGAGTGGTTTTAAAGTATATTTAGAATATATTTTCCCATTTAATAAAATTTTGGTCATTGGACATAATTTCACAATTAAACCGAACATAAACAAGTGTCAATCTTTTGATAGTTATTATATCTTAAAAACACGCTTTTTGTTTTGACAGCGGGAATTAATTTTAAATTAATTTCTACCACTTCTCTGTTTTGAATTTGGAAAAATAGATTCCATATTTGGAATCAGGATGTTCAAATTTTGTAAATAGGTAACTTTTATTTTTAGACATTTTGAATAATTACTTCAGTAAATATTTTATTTACCATGGTTAAATGGTAAATCCGGTAAATAAGGGTTAAAAAATAATATTATAATAATAACAAATTACCCTAAAATGTGTCCTAACATAATTGGTTGATACATGTCTGACTAGGGGAATATTTGGGTTGATTTTGGGACCCCATGGTGCCACTTGTAAGTGATAGGGACACTTTATTTTAATTAAGTTAAAATGAATACAAAAATGACACAAGCATATATCTTTTAGAATTTTTTTTTACATAGGGTTATATATGTTGGATGTTCGATTATAAATATTCATTAGAAATATAAAAAGATTTCCTACATAATGGTATTTTTTTTATAATTTTTATAAATTAAATAATTTAATTTATTTATGACGCAATGGTGATGCGGTAATTATCATAATAGTAAAAAATTAAAATGATTGATATTGTAGATACCCAAATAAATATAATTTGAGACTTTTTATGAATTACACTAATTTTCTAGGTTAATATGACATGCTTTGTTCAATGTAATCATTCTGTTATGATTTTTACAAAAATAAATTATTGAATAGTTTCAAAATTGACGTAAAATTGTTTTTAAAACAAATGTTATATTAATAATTGATATTAAATTACTAAAAATCTAATAAAAATACAAAGAAACATTGTAAATATGAAACTAATTAACTAAGAGTTAATACATAATTATAAGGTTAATATAGTAACCCAAACCTGTCTAAATTCAATTGGTTGAGTGGTTTTCGACCCATCCCCACCTTAACATTTAAATAATCCCTTTTGGAGCCATTAGAAAACGAATATGAATTTATTATAAAATAATATTTATAGCTTTTCCAAAGGTGCCCCTCACCCCTCTTATAAAAGGGCACTCCCCCTTCTCATTAATTCACACCTTCAAAGCCTTTTGGCTCAGACAAACTCTGCCCAAATACTCTATCAACATCCCTCAATTCAACCTAGAGGCCTTAATTTAGTCAAAAATCCAACCTAAGAGCCCTTTTGATCAAATCAAAAAGAAGAACCCGAAGAAGAGGTAATGATTTCACCACCCTTTTCCAAGTTCCATTCTTCTTCCACTTATTCATTCTTTGTTATTACCATTTTAAATTAATAACTCTAGTATCTTATATAATTTTTCATGTTATTATAAATATGGTACAACCATATTCAGTTTTCTATCCATCCTTTGAATAACATGTCACCGTACGTGCGTACGTACGGCTTACCGTCTCCATGTTGTGGTGTAATTGTTATTCAATAAATTATTATTTGGATTGGTATAATAATGATGTGTAACTCATGTAAATAATAAATATAACATGATAATGATTCTGTATATATGATATACCATCTAATTATATATTATTTTAATATCAAAATAATGATATTGTCGCTCGTGCGTACGTACGGACTACCGTCTCCACGAACGTGATAAGATTAATTCTCTATCGTATCCATTTGAGTATAATTCTCATTTGATGATTAATAATAGTATCTAAGGACTTGATATCATTCTGGATATGATTAATATACAACCTATCCATGACAAAAACATCTTACGTAACAAAACATATAAAAGAAAACGAGTAAGTTAACACCTGAAAGAACGATAATACTAAAATATTATTAACAAATCAATGTTAGAAGATCATATATGATATCATATTAATGTATATGATTCTTGTATAATTTAACATCAATTATTTCACCATTATACAGGAGGTTAACCTACCCCAACCAAGGAAAAGTACAAGGTAAGGGTTTATTTCACAATCTCTTCATTATCTGAGGTTGTTTATACGTAATAATTGACTGTGATCTCTTTATCATCCACATCCATGTTTCTTAAAAATGTATTTAAAAAAAATTAGTATTTTCAAGAATATGGGTTAAAGTCATTTATAGCATTGTTTGACTTTTTATAAGAGTTTTATAAAGGAATCTTTCCATCATTTTCCAAACAAGGTTCTTTTTAACCTTTTCGACAGAATTAAGGTAACAATGTTTTTTTAACTTATACGACGACTGCGGCTATTTTCCACTGTTATAAAATCGTCGAAGCTTCCCTTACAAGATTATTAGAATATTTTCAAAGAAAATGTTTTATTTTATAAATATATGACTCTTAAAGGATTTAAAAATAGAAAGAGATATTTCTCTAAAAAGTGTTTTAATTTCATCTATGTCAACATCCTTTAATGGATTTTACGCTTATTTGAAGTGGATTTATTTTGATACAAAACTTTGGTTTGTATTGAAGGTTTTGTTATATGTTTTACTGTGGATGTGTTATTTTTATACCATTCATAATTTATGGATGATGTATTTAGATTTCATATGATAATTTTAATATTAATGTTTATGTTATGTTTAAACCTTTTCATATGGGAATTAATTGGAATTAATATGTGATGGGTGGAGCCCACTATAGATCCTCGATGCAACGATAGGTCTCATGAGAAAAACTAATGTCTTGGAACAAGGCCATGGAAAAATCTTATTTGTAGTCTGGGCACGAGGCCTTGGTTATGTGGTTATGATAGTCTGGAATTATGCATTCCATCATTATTAAATTGTTTATTGATATTGCATGAGATTATTCAATTGGTAGAATATCCATGTTAATAAGTAAATGTCATTATTTCATTTTTTCCATACTATGTTGAAGTTCAAGTTTAAAAGGCTGTTGTTTTAGTTATACATTTCCTTAAATGTTTATTCTTATTTATGAAAGTTTCCACTATATTTTTATCCTTACTGGGCATTTGAGCTCACCCATTTCAATGTTTTATTTTTCCCGGGATGTGAAAAAGGAATTTATGAATGACCTACAGGGATAGTATGTGGGGATATGAGTGTGGACTATGAAAAAAACATGTTGTTGTAGTTTTCATTTTTATGATGTAATGTAAGACTTATGAATATATCTTGTGTTTCCAATGCTACTAAACTAATCGGCCTTTCGAGATTTGATCTTTCTTGTGATCATGCCAATGTTACGTAATAATGCACCGACTCGAGGTAACTTGGGTCGGGGTGCTACAACAGTAACAAATACTCTATGTACCTTTCCCATGTCATTGGTTACCTAAAATCAAATTTATATTATTCTCACCTCGGGTGAATATCAAATGATATTTTTTTATCTCATTACATTTATTTTAAAAAAATTCAACACTTTGTTGGTCCATTAACCAAATCCTTTTATTTTCAAATTTCTTTAATTCTTTTTTAAAACACTAATTTTCCTATAATAATATATTAAAATATATAACATGATACTTATAATTTTTAATATAAAATATATTTTGTTTACATTTTCCTCATTTAGTTTCTTAGTTTCTATTGAAATTTTATATTTTATAGAAATAACATTTCTCTATTTATTTTTTATGATCACATAATTTTTATATATGTTTACAAAAACCTACTTTTAATTTATCTCTCCAATATCCAAGAATATTATAACTTAAATTACCATAATAGAAATAATATGTTCAATAATTTACCACTTCAATCACCTCTACTCTAGCTATTACACACTTGTGGATTCCACCATTCAACTCTAATGAGGACTGGGAGTCATCACTTATACTCTAAATTTATTCTTTTAAATCCTTCATTAGTACATTAATTTCCTTTATCTTATTTTTGAGTTTTTTTTATTCTAGGTTTATGTGACAATTTGTTTGAACTCATAACGTCATACATCCAGTTTCCATTTTTTCTTCACCATCTTTTCATTGTGGTATTCTATAAACATCTTGGTTATTTTTTTTCTTCATAGAAATATAACAAATCTCTAATTCACATTTACATGATTCACCACTAATTTACCTAAAGTAAATTGTCTTTATCTCCTTCAAATATTTACCTTCCTTCATTATTTTCTACTTCATTTTAATATCATTGGTCAAGATTGACCAAATCAGTTCGTCAACTAGAATACTCATTATGTCTTATTCTTTATTTGTTGGTATCACCTTAGTTTCCAAATAACTATGAATGATCCAATGAAAATTATTCAATGACATATCTAATGATATAATATCACCTAAATACTTATTTCCATTATAATTATTATTAAAGCAGGTAAAAATATCAGTTATAAACTCATGAGGAATAAAACTAAATCTTTCATAATCACAGTGGCTTATATGATCCCTATTATACATTACATTAATGGTAATTACTACATAATTTGTAAAAAATCCCAATTTTCTTGTATTTTTTTGAAAAAGGACACTCTATTAATATCATTAATAAATAAATCAAGATATATATAATTCATGGATATTACACATATCTCAATAGTCATTAAATCATCATGGTTCTGTCTTTCTTCTTTTTCATGAATGGGGTTATATCCATGCATAATTATTCTCAAACCGATTATATTATGCATATAAAAATGTATAAATCTAGATTTTCCAAAATACATAGTCTGATAATTAAATGTATGGATATTTAATCATTCAGTTTCATTCTGAAAAAAATGCGATGCTTCACATTGATGTCAACATTAATTTATCAGTCCTTAAAAATGGGTAGGGTTTTGAATTCAAGGTTGGCATTGATACCAATTGTTGGTCTATTTAAAGATGTAAAGATTGGGCATGAATTTTATTTTACAAATATCTATTATATAGAAATAATAGTGATTAATGTAAGATAATTGGATTTATAAAATAAAATTAAAAGGCTTATGTATAGTGGAAATATAAAATATAAGACAACACACACGACTTTGTGAAAATAGTTCGACAGTATTCTAGAAAGGGATTCTTATGTCTCTATCTCTAAATTACATGAGGTTTCCCATTAAAAACTTATATTCAATTATATCTATGAAACCTATATAAAATAATTAAGAGGCATTATTTTTAGTTATTATAGAAAAAACCCATTCTATTTTTAGTTTTTGTGTTTAGAAACTAAATCCCCAAAACATTAAATGGTAGTGTACACCAACCCCCTCACATCCAACGTTACTGAGCACCCAAATCCTCACAGTAAATATTTTTGATAAAAAAAAATAGAAATGAGAAGACAATTTTTTATGGGAACCCCTTCAGTCCCACTCATAATCCTCCGATATGAATTTTGAACATGAATTACATGGTGGATGTTAGATAATTTTATGAATATAAGGAAATGTAACAACCAAACATTTCAATTTATTTTTCAACATTAATATATGATATATTATATAGTGTTTTTCAATCGATATAACAAACAAACAAAAATTATATAATTTTTATTTTAAATATTACAATTAAAAAATAGTAAGTAAATTAGATGGTATAAATTCCAGCAACCATATCACAAAATCAATAAACAATAAGAATAAATGAAATATGAAATTTGAATTATTCCTTATGAATCCCATATTTTTAAAATAATATGGGATTTATCTTTTATATTTTTTTTATTAGACCTATCATAATCCAAACTGGAACAATTACAGTATGATCAAAATCATATACATGGGAATTTTGGGCTTGTAGATGTTTTCACAAGATCCAATTTAACTGAACTGCAACATCAAAATGTTATCACATATTATATAATTCATAGTTATTTTCAGGGTATCATGAGTATGATTAATTATAAATTTTTATTAAATTAACATGTAATAAAATTTCTATATTTATAGGGAAAAAAATTATTTTCCTACATTTTACAAATTTATTTTATTTCTAAATTCAACTTATGCATACAAATTATATTTTCATGAAATATCTATAATATTTATTATAAATAAGTTTAAAAATAAATTAATAATAACAAGATAAATTTATTTAATTATTAATTATTTAATACTTTATGAATTTCATAGATATAAGAAAAATAATAGTGCATATAATGAAAGTTATTTTCCTATAAAAAATGTTTTTCAAAAAACTTCATACTATTATTTAACTTTTTTGTGATTTTGGATGTAATTTAATAAAAATGAATTCATTTTTGGTATTTATTAGGGAAATATTAACATAAAATTAATTTATTTAATTTTTCTGAAACAATTAATTTTCAGGTGAATAGTGAAAATACCAATTTCACTAAAACTATAACTTTTTTTAGAATATTATAAAAAAATTACATATATGTTGTTGAAAAACTATTTAAAATAACTATATATATTTTATAAAGATAAATAAATTGATTTGAAATAATATATATATATATATTACTAGTAGTTGACATTTTAACATATTTAGGAAATCTTTTAACGAATGATTTTCTTTTAGTATCTTCTAATTAAATTATCTCATGGTTGAGTTGGTTTTTCAACTTTTATTATTGTTAATTAAATATATATATATATATTATTAATCATATTTTTTATTTTAATATAATCAATAAAATTTACAATTTTATCCTAAGCATAAATCATTTTCTTAAAATACATTTTTTCTAAATATGGGTTTTTACATGTTATTTGTGATAATACTAAAATCAATATATATAAATCATGGAAAATTAATCATAAAAATTATTTTAATTATTTGATATATTAATGTTTTAACATTTATATAATTTATATTTATATTTTTTTCATTAAAATCAGTTACAAGGTTAAAGTGTACTTACCATTGTAAGTTTATATTAGGTTAAAAGTTGTATAACAATGTAAAATTCATTAAAAATGTGAAAAAGGTTTATCATAATGGATTTATGATAATTTACCATCCTTATATATTTAATAACACCATTATTCCAAACTCTTTTAGTCTTTTCGAATGAATAATTTAGTGATATCATTGAAAAATAATGTTTTTTCAAAAACATGACTTTTCTCCACTTATAAAAAATTCCACTTCATCCCCTTTTCAACACTAATTAAAAATGTTTTTAAAAACCAAAAAATTGACCTAGTATCTCCTCAACAGCCACAAATGTCTTTTTAAACATTTTAATTATTAAACGATAAAAGTAAAGTGTCTTAAAGAGTTACTCAAGTGAGGAGATCCAAGGGAAATATATTAAACACTACTCAAATTTTATATGTTCATTTCTTATTCTAGACCCCTAAAGTTACCCATATACATGAAGGGATTATAACATCAGTAATTTTACTATGATTTAATTATATTTTAATATTCTAACATTAAAATCAATACCTCACTCAAAAACCATTCAAAAATAATATAGTCATATGTGTCTCTATAATATCACCACCATGAACACTATGTTTTTCTCTATGAAGATCTAACTTATTTACATTAAAATTAATTTTTTTTAAAAAAATTTATTTTTTACACTATTAAATTTTATATAATGATAATATAGTGCAATCAATATTTAAAAAATAATAATTTATTTATTAATTATATCTTCCATTAATAAAATTTTCTAGGAACCTTTATTAATTTTGATATATTTTTGGTTAACCATTAAAAGAGTACAAGTATTTAAATATTAAAATAATAAATGAAATAAACCTATAAAAATCTATATATCACTATATTATGTTTTAACTATTTACCATGATCAATAAAATAATTTTTTTTAATAAACTAATCAAACAAACACAAGTAACTATTAAAAGTATGTAATATATTAAAAATAAATACAAAAAGATAAAATATAGATTGTATAAAAAATAATCACGAATAAAGTTCTTGGTTATATATATAATGAATATAATTAAATTATTTAGAAATATTAATGAATTTTATGAACTCTTTTAGACACATAGTACATGTTTCTTCTCAAAATTTTTTTCTTTGAAACACATTTTCTTTGATGCACCTAATTTCATTTAAATTTATTTTATACAAATATCATGATATATAATATTTTTACATATTTATACTCATGGTATTTTTAATTCAACTTAATGATTTTTCTCATTCAAGGGGTTTTTATAGAATTCATCTTAACCTTTAGTGGGGTTGTCTCAATCAACCTTCCTTGATGTGTATGTTGATATTATGAACAATTCATAATTTTTTATAAAACTACAACCCCATATGATATATAATGAAAATAATTACTATTGAAATTAGAAAATTCACTTTCATTCATTCCCTTCAATTATTGGGGTTTAGATTTATGTTTTCTATAAAATATATTGTACTTTAATAATTCAATCTAATTTTGTAAGTTCAAATTATTCCCCTTGACATTCATAATTCATTGGATATGGTATACCATATTAATACCATAAGATATCAATTTTGATTAAAATATTCTTTATATATCAGTTAAAATCCTTTTAAAATGAAACTATTTTAATAAAAATTCTCATTCATTAAAATGATGGTTTCCCCTACTTTTTTATAGTTACCCATCATTCTAGTGACCTCATTTTTAATTAAAAAACTCATCATTATTTATCTATAATGAAAATAAAAAATTTCCTTGATTTTTTTTAAAATGATTCTTTATTATATTATTTTAGAGTGAGGGATTTCAAAAATGGATTTAAAAAAAATAAAGGGATCCTCCATACCTCCTTCAATAATTCTTAGTTACACATTTTCTTTCCCATTATCCCTTTTGTAAAATAATCATATCAATAAAGTATTTTATTTTATTTATATATTTACCTTATATTTATCTAGATAAATATAATTTTTACTACAATGGTTATATATATTTTAATTTCCCTTTGAAATTATCACATGTTTATAAATCCCATTTAAGTGAACTAAAATATTTAATGTCCCATGTAAAAATCTCTCCATAAAAAATATTTAGACCAAGATTTTATTTTTATAGAAATATATATTTTATTGGGAATCCCCATGGATCAATTATGATTTTATGGGAAACAACACTCTATTTAATTCATTAATATGATTCTTAATTTATTTCATAATTTTTCTCCAATTACTTCATTTGTATTCTCTCTTCCCCAAATCATTTTCATGAACATTCTACATTAAAACTCCATGATCAAGTCCTAATATAAAATTTTTAATTATAAATGTTCAAAATGGTTTAATTCATTCTTATCCATAGAGTCCTTATTATATAAGCATTGTTGATGTTGAAAATATAAATTAGAAATCCTATTTCAATCTCAGGGAATCTGTCTTGCTTTTGATATATGGATGGTCTAATGTTTTCATGTAGAACACATATAAATGGTTACCATTATGTGATGGGTGGTGTTGAATTTATATAACACTCAAATTCATTTTATAATGACATATATATCATTAGATGTTATTTATGGGACTTGAGAGTGAAAGAAATCCACCATCAGACTTTATCCACCAAGTTTATGGGTATGGGTACCGAATCTAATACACAATTGGAATTCTTTCACAATGTTAATGGGAATATCCTGTGAACCCAGTCCACCACGAAACATTTTCCACATTATTATGATGGTCTTGTGATGGACCCTTGACACATGTTTATAATTTATGTCTTATGTTTTCACCACATATTCCATGATTCCAATATCATATGATTTCATTTTTGTCATTTTTAACTATTCTATTAATTATCATCATCATAAAATTTTATATATATTGATTCCATGTATGTATTTTGTTATCTAGTTTTATTGTCTTACTAGAATTTCTACCTCACCATTTTCCTTGTGTGTTTTCCTCAGTTAATATTATATAGTATTATAATATCAATGAAAGTATGTATCATAATATGCAGTTTTTACTAAATATATCATTTTTTGTTTATAATAATGTGTTTATTTATGTATTATTTTGAATACACTAGAATTATATATACATGTAGTTTATTATTGGTAATGTATGTTATAAATCATGAAATAAATTATGTTTAAGGCTTCACTCACTAAAGAGAAAGAGATAAAAATAACAAAATAGTGCTCTAAAATGATATTTGTGGTAACTGGCACTATTAAGTAACTTGTTTTCATGTTTTTATATCCTCAATTTTTTTAGGAATGTTTTAGAGTATCTGAGTGTCATAATGATCCATTGGATGCCGAAATAAGGAATTTGGGGACCTCAAAAAATTGATAGTTTCAGATTCTATCTAGATGCCACCAAATAGTCAGTTTGAGTTAGTGGATAGTTGGTGGAAGTTATATGAAACTATAGTTATTTTTAGATACCACCAAAAATCCAATGTGTCCGACCAAGTAGCTGCTGGTTCCATGATGTAAACGATTCAAAATATTTCCTCCATGATCATCTTGATTCCAAATATTTTCAGAAAAATCCATATTGAGATTTATAAAATATAAATATAAAAACACAACAAATGAAAACGTTAGAAAGAAAATTAGGTGTTTTTTATTATTATAAAATACTAAAGAAAGTGAAGTACACCACTCATAACTACAATAGGTATGCACGCTGCTTATATTTTGTTGGTTTTTTTGTGAAGCCCTTCAATCCAATCAAAATATTTTTACAAAATACATTATTTAAATATATTTTCAGAGATAAATATTAGTCGTATTTCCTCTTCACCCACCAGTCACTAAATAAATTTATTTCTACATTATCCACCTTAATTGTGTATTATATTAGAGGAATATATTCATCCTACTAGTTTTCAATAATTAATAGCCCTTTTAAATAATTTGTATTTATTGTAATATCATTAGGCTTGATATCTCATGTCTTAATTCCAAATATTTTTTCATTTTTATTTCCAAGGATTTTCGAAATTATTATATAATTCAAAACTATACTATGAGTAACACCTCAAAGGATTTTATAACAATCAAGATTCATCATGTTTCAAAAATTCTTAAATGGCCTAGGAAGATGAAATTTTCTAAATAGATAAACCCTTACAAATATGTATCAAGGATAATATTTATGGACCGAAAAATCTATGTTGTAGATAATTTATTATTTTGGGTATCTTCATGAACTTTAATATAATTATAATGTAGTCATTTTGCCAAATTTTATTTAACCTCATTTCCCTATGTTTATAGAATTAATTTTTTTTCCATTATGAATATGCATTATAAACACAATTTTTAATCCAATCATTAGATAAAAGGTGTCTTTGTAATTATGATCAAAATTATTAATAAGTAGATTTTTTATTATCCCGGGGTAATCATATTCTGAGTTGTAGGACATTATTTAAGGATTTGAAGAATTATATTAGTTAAAGATACATTATTATAGTGACATGAATTCAGTAGCTGATTCTCTTCAAAAAATTATAGCTGGGGAAAAAAATTCAACCTTATAATTTAGTTAGTTTAATTAATTTATAAATTTCCACTAATTAATTTGTGGGGGATTATAATACTCATATCATTCCCTTTTTCTCATATATTATTATTGATATTATTATTTTACAAATAAATATTTCTTTGGATTTATTTATTTTTTTATTTATAAAAATTATTGATTCTATATCAGTATCATGTTTTCCAATAGGGTGAATTATTTTTTAATCAATAGGAACAATTATGGATGATAATTATGAAAAATGAAAATATTAAAAATTAAAAAATGTGTAACCCTTAGAATTTATTAATATTTAGAAGGATACAATTTATAAAAATACAATTTACATTATATACAGATTGATTTTAATGTAATAATCTCACAAGTGTTGTGATATCCATCATTTATTATGGTACCATTTATTATTAATGTATATAATTTGACATTAGTTCATTTAATAAATTCTAATATGTTTTTGAGTATAGTGATTGACTCATTATCATAGATATATATATATTCACAATTTTGTATACAAATTTGACAATGGGAAAATTATTTTATATTTATTTAAATAATTATAATATCATATTTATTTATTGAATAATGGTGAATAAAATTACTACCAAGTCAATATGGATAGATCATTGAGTCTGGATATTAATAAACATAAATAAAATAATGAATTATGTTGGGTATTTATAAGTCCTCGTGTATATTTTTTAATAATATTTAAATGAATGGATATTTGTGTAAAAATAATTATATTTACTGATAATTGGATACTTTAAATGAAATTATCTTTACTGTACATGTTTTTTGAATATTTAAAATGAATACTTCTCATGGTGATTTATTCAAGGAGTTGATAATTAATTATATAAATGAACCATTCCATTTAGTCGTTGTTTAAAATTTTATTGGATTTAAATAATATATCAATATACCAATAATATTTATTGAATTGAGTCATTTAGTGTCATTGTCTGTCAAATTGTGGTGGGGTTTACCTTTGTCGACATTCTATAACTATAGTATTAATAAAGTTATATTTAATAAGGATGACAATAATATTGGGTGAATAGATATTATAAATTGTGAAAAAAATATTGTAAAATAGAAATTCAAATTATTAAAGAAATGATACGTGTGTGTGTGAGAGTGTGATTAAAAAAAGAACTAACATGAAATTGGAAGATGAGATATGTAAATATGGTACTTAACTAATGATGTGACATGACTCGATGAACTGAGACCCCACCTTGTAAATGGTTAGTGAATTATCTCATCCCATGAATGAATCTCATAGGTTACAGTCTTGTGAATAGAAATGAGTAGGCCTATCACACAAGATGTTTGGACATATCCAAACTATACTATATAAAAATACACATCTCTATATGGGATGAAATAATAATAAATTTTAAATTAAAATAAAAATACTAAGAAATATGGTGCATGAAATACCCTCATTGTTCCACATTAACATAATAAGAGTTTAAAACATAATGTATAAGTGAAACGATACATTACCAATTCAACCAACAAGAAACCAACCTAAAATAATGGTTGTCTAGAGATCCCCCATAATGGAAAATCTCTTGGTACCAACAAAATTGACTACCACCACTATAGTGTGCCAATAAGCTCTACCAATACTATTTTCCCCAAGGTCACAACTGAGCTATTCATCTTCTTCATTTGATAATACACATGTGGGAAAATATACCCATGTTTTTTATGTATATACATGTAGAATAGGATTCCAATAAAATAATAAATGAATAATAAACATAAATTTAAAATAATTATCAAAGTGTAGATAGTCGAAATTAACCTATAAGAATAACTAAAGTATATACATTCTTAAAAATATAGAACATGTGACATAGGAAAAGATTCTTTACTTCATATATCAACCATATGAAAAATCAGAAAGCAGACACAATATTTTTAATACTACATCAAGTATCTCGCATAACCTCTATAGGACTATATTAGTAGACTGATGCCTCATTATGGGACAATTATTATTCTAGGGAGTATCAACCCCAATGGAGGACTCATACCCAACATGATCTCGTATATAGGGTATTACAGACTCTATCGATAGAGGATATATTCCTCATTTATGTGAGGGAGTATTGAACCATGCCTTAGATTAGTGGGACCCACACACTGGTATAAACATGAAACCAAAGGATAAAAATCCCTAATAATGATATAATCAACATCATTTATCCCAATAATTTACCAAATAGAGCGAAAAATAATAATTTACACATAACACTACATGTATAACCAAATTTTTTTAATAAAAGTAAATAATTTTAACCCATGCTAAAAAATAATTTGATATATTAATATAATTCCCAAACCCAACACTAAAGAAAGTATATGTGAAAATTCACTAACTCTATAAGTAATCAAAAAATACTATAATGGTACATGATGTGTAGAAACATAGGATACATATGTACGTGTACTACCTCATCACATGTTGTGTAAAGATAAATATTCAAATTGTGTATGATCTAATATATATTAAGTGGTATGAAAATGGTACTATGTGTCTACCACTATATCAATTGTGTTGTGAAAGAAGGAATACATAGTTTGAATAGAGGTTGTATAGTGTATAGACTAAACTAACTAACTCAACATGTACTAATAAGAAGTATAAATCATATACAATCAAGGGTACATATAATATGGTCCAATACCACATGAAATTCATGATAAACTAACCACCTTTGAATATAATCCTTGTACATAACATGTTGGCCATTTTAGTATTACATGTCTTGTATAAAAATGATAAACTCCATGTAATTAATAACTAATACAAAACCATACCCTATATAATAATATATGTTCACAATGTGTCTAATTCTTAGATATATTACTCTTAGTCTAGTTATTCACCCAGAATCTAAAGAATTATTTGAATCTCATCGTTAGAATCATTATCCCCATTGAACAAGCCTAACACATCAGTAAAATATTATTCAATGGATATAGTGCATCTAATAGATTAATTCAAACCATATATCACTAAAAACATTGTTTTAAATCATTTCTCATGAACCTTTGATGGCTTGTGTAGCACTTCTCTATGGGAATCCACACTAATGAAACTCCTATAATCCACCATCACCTTATGATCATTAATAATGAATATTTCTTCTATATTAAACCCAAATTCATCACTCAAAGACCAAGATCTTCAGAGCATATTAATCTAGAAAAATATTCATTTTTCCATTGAACATCTATAATGACCATGAAAAATGTGTAAGTAATGAGGAAGTGAAGTATAATAAGAATCAGCAAATGAAACTAGTTTTTACTGTTGTGATGTTTGAATACCAATTATTAAGAATAAATTCATAAATTGGGGGAAATGTAGTCCCGAAATGTAGACAATATTCTTGAATGGAAACATGTATGATTTAAGGGAAACCAATATATATACATTATATCTAGAACGTATAATCATTACTTAGATCATTAAAAATGACTTTTAATGAAATAAAAAACCATCCTTAGCAATAAATTTATAGGTGGTGAAGAGTTCATCCATTGTGGTTACTTTTGGTGATCTGATGAAGAATTTCCTTCATCATCTGTATAGATCTTTGGTTCTGCCTTGATCTCTCCATAATATCCCATCACACTTTTCCTCATAAGAAGGGGCTAATGGCTACTTACACATGTGACAAGGTATGAATAAACAAATTATATATTGACAAAAAGAATGAAAAAATGGAAAATTAGGTTGGAGGGGAATATATAGACCATAAAGAATATGGAATATTACTTCAATGATCTCATCAAGGATATGACAGAAATTAAGGTAAACATAATTTAATGGAATATATATGTGTTGAAAGATTCCAATACACTAATAAAATTTGAATGGTTATATGATATCATATATAGTTTTATGTTCTGTATTGACCAGTTTTTTTAGTGATAACACATTACCCATAAAAGTTGTATTTAATTCAAAAAAACTAAATTCTCTATAAGGGTGGTTAAATAGTTGTATAAGGGATATTTATGCCAAAACATTTAATAAATGAATTAATTAAATTATTTAATTATTTAATTTAACCATAAATTATATAACAACTTTTATAATCCCTTTTATAACTAGTGTTATAATATACCTACTAAACTACCCTCATTCTAGACACAACCACAGTCTTGTAATCCCCATCTGAAGGTCCATTCTAAGAGAAAATTAGTATTCCCAAGAAGACATATGCAAAGGAAAAAAGTTAAAAACTTATTTTTAATATATTATTTCGAAATACTCCTGGTAATAAAATTGAAAAATATTTGACAATCCCACCTAAGAAATATTATTAAAAATATTCCAAATATTCAAATATAAAAAATAAGATCTATAAACCCTCATGATCATCAAGTATTTTGACTATGAAAAGAAACAATTACTCCAAATGGTATGCATACTAGGATCAAATATTGTTCATAATATCACATGAGATATACTAATGGTTCATATAATACCTTATGATATGCACTAAATTAATTTTTCATCAATGAGGATTACTCTCCATCTGATCCTCAATCATAATAATATTTTCTAAAAATATTTCATTATTCAAAATGTCTATATCACCCATGTAAATTATGTGTAATGAGAAATTAAAAAATATAATTAACTAAAACAAGTAGATTAATCATGAACCTAGTCCTAAAATGCAAAAAATCATATAAGGGACATGATAATACCCACCATTTATATTATTTGGAATGGATCGATGATCCTCATGGATAGCTCACCACCCACAAAAAGTATCCATAAACCATGGCATAAATATACCTTCAATAAAACATGGGTTCAATACATGAAATATAATTTCCTTTATTGTTGGACAATTTATAACTTATGATGGATTTTAGTGGTGAACATACACTCCTAGATTTCATATATATTATTTTTCATCACCTATACAAACTCTGTCCAAATTTTTAAATACTCTCTTGCCTCTATCTAGTATTAAATTAAACTATAGGGTATCCCACCTGGGGTGTCAATATTTTTCTTTCCAATGATGGTTTCATTGACTTTGTATACAAAAATAAAAAATGGTAAGTAATCCTCACATGTTTCGTATAAATCCAACATGCATGCCCAAAACATATCATCTAATTCTTGAAAGGTTGTGTCAGTATAGACATATATTTAAGGGTGGAATTACAAACACATATGAATTTATGTTTTTAACACCTTTTATAAGATATCCCATAACTATTATTCAAATAACAATTCATTAAGAGAAATGATTTTTTAAGGTATCCCTTGAACTAGGATTATCTATTTTATGTATAGGTTTCTCATATCTCTAATGAAAATTATATTTGAATAGTAACAAAGTGGGATAACTTTTTTCGTAGATTGATGATTTCCCTAATTTCATATTTATATCTCATTGACTAATCAAGTCTCATAAAAAACCATTAATATTTTATACCATATCCACTCTAGAGCCTCAAGTGTCGAGGCCAAACATACTGGGACCAAGTGCTCCACCTTCAACTTCTCATAGATGAGGAACTATGAAATATACTCATAATTATTTATTAGGTCCTTATAAATAAACTTTAATGTCGTATTTACCACTATGGGAAAAATTTGAAACACCTTCAACTACTCCTCACATATAATTAATAGATCCATTGTTAATTCATGGAAATTAATTGAATGAACCCCACCT
Organism: Viscum album; assembly: GCA_963277665.1. NCBI lineage: Eukaryota > Viridiplantae > Streptophyta > Magnoliopsida > Santalales > Viscaceae > Viscum > Viscum album. The sequence continues at coordinate 136,719,297 of OY728141.1, forward strand.
TCAATATATATATATATAATTCTTCTCCTGATAGTATATAATAAAATAAAAACACATAATAAATGTATTCTAAATAAAATTTTCTCCTATACTAGATAAGTGTAAGGGATAACATAATTGAATGAAGATACCACATTTCACCTTCATCCACTATGTATAGATTAAATTTAGAAAAGTACTTAGATTCCTTTAAAAATAACGTAGAATGAGATTTCATAACAAGGAAATCAACCACTGTGTCTCCCTTCCCTATATTATTGAAAATATATATTTCATGGTCATATAATAAACCCAACCAATATTTATGTATCAAGTTATGATATTTATTATTGATAATGCACATGAAAATATTATAATCTATACAAACATCAAACTACATTACATGAAGGTTGTGTCCCTTATTCACCAATGAAATTCTACAAATATAAACTAAAAATCATGGGTCATGTAGTTATTCCATTTGGGTCTCAACTTCTAGTACCCATATATAATATTATCGTACCTCTTCATCATCATAAGACACTAAACAAAACCAAAAAAATCAAATAACACCACATAATTGACTACCTCTTATCAAAAATAGATGACAAGATAACTCTTTCACCTGTAATTCAGCTCCTCAAATTCTCTCTATCATCACTCATAACAAAAAAAAGGTTTCCCCGTCTAGGTAAGAAAATTCATGCGTGTTTTATTCCTATATAATACATATAAATATATATAATTATACTTGTAAAACTCTTGAAAAAATATATAGTATAAATACATTATTGAGAGGCTCAAAATCTGGTATTATTTTCATTTTCAAAAGATCCACAGATACCATACCACCTAATATGACATTAACAAAGTTGTGGAAATCAAAAATATAGTATTATTAAGTATAGATTATCCCATAAAACTATTTTTCCTAAATAATATTCATAATTATACCCATATATTTAATATACTTATTATTTTATGTAGAATAGATGAGTATTTTATTGATGATGAGAACCAAACTCTAGTTTAGAAAAATATAAAATATATATTTTATGTAGGATCTAAACATTGTTTGTGTGTCAATATTACAAAATAAAATAATATGAGAATAAAAAATAACATGGAGACATTTAAATACAATTTATTACATTCTAACCAAACAAATATGAAGTCAATGTTTTTTGACATAAGATTGATTTTTTGATAACAACTTCACCCCCATTAAATTAATTACAGAGGAAATCAATACTTAGTAGATGGTAATTACTCTTTAATTCCATCTTATTCACAAGAATATAGTAAAAAAGAATCCCATATCACCATTATTCTTTCTTACTGAACAAAAATGGAGATGCCGAAGGGGTTACACTCATTGTTACTGAAAATTTCTCAATAAGGCTCTCAAACTAATCTATCATGACACTGATATAAAATGATGAAAGATGATGAATTGTAAAAAAAATTATATCACTCCCATAGTTTATATATTAAAATATTCCTATCGATTTTTGGTAAATTGTGTACCATCCTCATGGAAAATGTTGATACACCTATCTAACCCTAAAAAATTATTTTCCAAGGAGTTTGGCCCGCATAGATCGAAAATAGATAATATATCATGGACTATCATTTACATACCATGTACAAGACCTAATCAACATTATTTAAGGTATCAAATTCCCATGAAATGTAACACCCCAAGATTTCATAGTGTGTTATTTCTTCAAAATAATTTAATAACTTGCACTACACGCAACACCGAGTTCAATTTCACCATGACTTACCAAAAAAAAAGCCATTAAAAGAGGTCATGAATAGTATTAACTAAATTTTAAACTTTATAATTTTAGAATCCATATTATGAGTTTCTTAGTCATAATGCAAGAAGAGATTCATTTTCAGTATTGCACTTTTATCAACTTTTGATAGTGAAACCTTTTTAAATACAATATTTTAAACTTTTTGACTAAATGGAGACATCAAAAAATTTAAAATGAAACTTCCCAAGCTTCCACGGTACGCTTTCCTTTGAATAAAACAGTAGCGTGTGTTGTACGCAACTTCGAGTTTTAACACACACCACAACCAATCAAACTGGCCGTTATGAATAGTAATACATAAATTTTGAAATAATATATATTTTATATTTTGAAATGGACTTCATTTTTGGATTTGGAATATCGAGTTTATCCTAAGGTGAAATTTTGGTACTTTTCGGATAACTTTCATATTTTGATGAATAGTGAAAATTACTAAATTTTAATTAAAAACAACTTTTTTAATCAAAATAATTAATAGTGATAAATTATGAATTTGAGTGGTTTTAAAGTATATTTAGAATATATTTTTACAATTTAATATAATGTTGGTCATTAGACAAAATTTTACAATTAAACCGAACATAAACAAGTGTCAATCTTTTGATAGTTATTATCTCTTAAAAACACGCTTTTTGTTTTGACAACGGGAATTAATTTTAAATTAATTTCTGCCACTTCTGTGTTTTGAATTTAGAAAAATGGATTCTATATTTGGAATCAGGATGTTTAAATTGTGTAAATAGGTAACTTTTATTTTTAGACATTTTGAATAATTACTGCGGTAAATATTTTATTTACCATGGTTAAGGGTAAATCCGGTAAATAAGGGTTAAAAAAATAATATTATAATAATACTAAATTACCCTAAAACGTGTCTTGACCCTATTGGTTGATACATGGTCGACCATGGGAATATTTGGGTCTATTTGGGGACCCCATGGATCTACTTGTAAGTGATAATGACACTTTATTTTAATTAAGTTAAAATGAATACAAAAATGACACAAGCATATATCTTTTAGAAAAACAATTGTTACATAGGGTTATATATGTTGGATTTTAGATTATAAATATTAATTAGAAAGATAAAAAGATTTCCTACATAATTATATTTTATTTAAAATTTTTAGACATTAAATAATTTATTTTATTTATGACACAATGATGATGTAGTAATAACTATAATAGTGAAAAATTAAAATAATTGATATTATAAATACCAAAATAAATATAATATGAAACATTTAATGAATTAAACTAATTTTCTAGGATAATATTATATATTAGGATTTATTTATTTGACATTTTTTCGAAGTAATCAATCTGTTATGAGTTTCACAAAAATCAACTATTGAATAGTGTCAAAATTGACATAAAAGAGTTCTTAAAACAAATATTATATTATTAATTGATATTAAATTCCTAAAAATCTAAGGTTCGGCAAAGAGACTTATTTCATGATAGGTTCATCATTAATGGACCACTTGGGGGTCGCTTGGATGTATGTAGTAAGTTTATTAACCATATTATATAAAAATACAAAGAGACATTGTAAAAGTGAAACTAATTAACTTAGAGTTAATACTTAAAGATAAGGTTAATATAAGTACCCAAACCTATCTAAATTCTATTGGTTGAGTGGTTTTCAACCTATCCCCACCTTAACCTTTGAATAATCAACTTTGGAGCCATTAGAAACCGAATATGAATTTATTATAAATTAATATTTCTAGCTTTTCCAAAGGTGCCCCTCACCCCTCTTATAAAAGGGCACTCCTCCTTCTCATTTCTTCACACCTTCCAAGCCTTTTGGTTCATCCAAACTCTGCCCAAATACTCTCCCAACTTCCCTAAATACATCCTAGAGGCCTTAGTTTGATCAGAAAGCCAACCTAAGGAGCCCTTTTGATCAAATCAAAAGGAAGAACCCGAAGAAGAGGTAATGATTTCACCACCCTTCTCCATGTTCATTTCTTCTTCCACTTCTTCTTCCTTTGTTATTACCATTCTAAAATAATAACTCCAGTATCTCACATATACTGTGATGTTATTATAAATATGGTACAACCATATTCAGTATTCTATCCACCCTTTGAATAACATGTCACCATACGTGCGTACGTACGGCTTACCGTCTCCACGTCGTGGTGTAATTGTTATTCAATATATTATTATTTGGATGGGTATAATAATGATGTGTAACTCATGTAAATAATAAATATAACATGTTAATGATTCTGTATATATGATATACCATCCATTATATATTATTTTAATATCAATAGAATGATATTGTCGCTCGTGCGTACGTACGGACTACCGTCTCCACGAACGCGATGAGATTCATTCTCCATCGTATCCATTCAAGTATAATTATCATTTGATGATTTAAAAATGATGTTTAAGGACTTGATATCATTCTGGATATGAATAATATACAACAAACATGGCTTATGTAACAAAACATATAAAAGAAAATGAGTAAGTTAACACCCGAAACGACGATAATTCTAAGATATTATTAACAAATCAATGTTAAAAGATCATATATGATATCATATTAATATATATGATTCTTGTATGATTTAATAACAATTATTTCACCATTATACAGGAGGTTAACCTACCCCAACCAAGGAAAAGTACAAGGTAAGGGTTTACTTTACAACCTCTTCATTATCCAAGGTTGTTTATACGTAATAATCTACTGGGATCTCTTTATCATCCACATCCATGTTTCTTAAAAATGCATTTCAAAACATTTTTACTATTTACTAGAATATGAGTTAAAGTCATTTATACCCTTTTTGACTTTTATAAGTGGTTTATAAAGGAATCTTTCGGTCGTTTTCAAAACAAGGTCCTTTTTAACCTTTTCGACAGAATTAAGGTAAGAATGTTTTTTTAACTTATACGGCGGGTGCGGCTATTTTCCGCCGTTATAAAATCTTCAAAGCTTCCCTTACAAGCTTATAAGAATATTTTCAAAGAAAATGTTTTATTTTATATGGATCTTAAATTATTTCAAAATAAAAGGAGATATTTCTTTAAAAAGAATTTTGATTTCATCTATGTCAACATCTTTTGATGGATTTTAAGATTATTTGAAGTTGATTTATTATGATACAAAACTTCTATATTGTATTGAAGGTTTTGTTATATGTTTGACTGTGGATGTGCTATTTTTATACCATTCATAGTTTATGGTGAAAGTATTTACATTTCGTATGCTAGTTTTAATATGAATGTTTATGTTATGTTTAAACCTTTTCATATGGGAATGCATTGGACTTAATATGTGACGGGTGGAGCCCGCTATAGCTCCTCGATGCATCGGTAGGTCTCATGAGACAAACTAGTGTCTTGGCACAAGGCCTTGACAAAATCTTATTTGTAGTCTTGGCACGAGGCCTTGGCTATGTGGTTATGATAGTCTGGCATTATGCATTCAACATTATGAAAGTGGTTATTGATTTTTGCATGTGATTATTCGATTAGTAGAATATCCATGTGAATAAGTAAATGGCATTATTTCATTTTATTTATGCCATACCATGTTTAAAGTTCATGTTTAAAAGGCTTTTGTTTTATTTATACATTGCCTTAAATGTTTATTCTTATTGATGAAAGTTTCCGCTATATTGTTATCCTTACTGGGCATTTGAGATCACCCCTTTTCTATGTTTTATTTTTCCCAGGAAGTGAAGATGTAAGTTATGAATGACCTGCAAGGATATTATGAGGGGATTATAGTGTGGACTGTGGAAACATTATGTTGTTGTAGTAGTTTTTCATTTTATGATGTAATGTAAAACTTATGAATATATCTAGTGTTTCCAAGGCTACTAAACCAATCGGTCTTTCGAGATTTGATCTTTCTTGTGATCATGCCAATGTTATGTAATAATGCACCGACTCTAGGCAACTAGGGTCGGAGCGTTACAGTTGGTATCAGAGGAAGTTTAGTACAAACTTTGGAAGCTAGATTTAGATAAACTCTGATTAGAGCACGTAGACCTAAGATGAACTTTGAGGATTAATATAGAAGAAGTTCTTAGAATTTTGGTATTGTAGAGATTTTGTGAGTTTTCCGAGCAATACATCCCTGTCTGGATACGAGCAGGTAGAGGCGGCTCTGGCACAGATGTACCTAGGGGTAAAACCCGAAAACACCGCTTTGAGCTAGACTCGAACGGGAACTGGTGCACGACAACGGGCCTTGCTGCACTCTTGGTTACGACACTCCCGAGGGATATGCTTAGGATAACTCTCATTTTCTTTACAAATCATTTTGAAGGGTTTATGAGTATATACTTCCTTAAAGAAAACATTCTTATGATTATGGATTATATCCATAAATAGTTCAATTTATGTTAAGTGTTCTATAAGTATGAGATTATGTATTTTGATTCATAAACTGATCTAGTTTATGCCATTGTTTAGAAATGGCGCCCAGTAGAAGGAATGAGAACTCCGGAAATGCACATGATCCAAAGATAAGGAAGGATCATATCTTTCATGGTCTTAAGCTAGAATTTATAAGAGAAATAGTCTCCCATGTATTGTCATCATATGAAGAAATAATATCATGTATTGATAAGATAAGTAAATAGATTACTGAGTCCTATGGCTTTGAAGGGAACCAAGAGAAGAAAAGGATAGAAGAGAGAAAGATGGATAAAGGGAAGAGGGAAAAGAAGAATTTTCCCATATGTGGTAACTGTGGAAAGAAACACCCTGGAACTTGCCTGAAAGGAATGGGAGTTTGTTATAAGTGTGGAGGAAAAGGGCACAAAGTACGTGACTGCAAGGGTAAGAAAATGGTTTCAAATGTACAATGCTTCATTTGCAAGGAGTTTGGACACTACGCGAACCTATGTCCCAGTCATCAGACTATGACGCAAATGATGCTATTGGATAATAATCAAGTTATGATACTACCACAGATGAAGAGGAATGATTAGAGTTCTTATGTTGATTATGTCAATTGAGTGTTGTATCAACAATGTACTTGTTATAATAATTATGGAGTATATAAGGATTGTACTGCAGTACTATTTCATTAAGGACTTGAGATTTTGTGGAACAAAGAAAAGTGACTCAATAGCAGGATAAATTTTTGGAAAATATATGGTTGAGAGAATGATAAACCATAATATAGTTCTGATACCGAGGTAGTGATTTTCGAATAATACATGATTATTTTGGAAAAAAAATATTGGATATTCTTGACTACCTTGGAACTGATTAATGATTGGTATATTCCATCATTGTTGGGGTTTAAAACATTTTTGGATTGATGAAGTATATCCAGCATTCTATATGGAATAAGGGAGCATGAATGTAATCAATAAGGAATATGGTAATACCTGATGAAGGTATTCATATGCTATTACAGGGTAAAAAGGATCTATATTATGTTTACCTTCCTTATAAATGTTAGACTGTGAGTTTGGACAGAATTATTTTGGATAGTTCTAGTTTGGATTATTTTGGATTGCCATAAAAGGACAACCCGGAGGTCGGGCGGCAACCCGTCGCGTCCGGCAAGGCTGCGAGACTTGAACCCGCAACCGAAGGGCGACAAGGGTGTATCACCTACCACTGGACCATGTGTCCTGGATTAAATAATGTAGTTTTTATTAAAAGATCATGTAGATGAATTATAAATTCGTTTACTTTGGAACCCTATACGAATAGTGTAAATAGAATTTTTTTTTACATTCTATTATCTTTTAGAGTGAAAGATGAGTTTGTGGTAGAAATTTATTAATGGATAAAACTCTAATTATAAAGTAAGTATATCTCCATATGATCTTAGCCAATCTCATAAATAAATTCCTCAATATTAAGAAAAGCAACTTTGAACAAAATTTTTTTCCTATATGGTACCTTAAATCATCACTAATTTATGGATTTGGGATTGTTGGCCTTTTTATAGCCATGTTCTCTACCACTCTCCATCAGATAATTGATGGTTATATTTTTCTTCCATATCCATATTTTCCTACATGGAACCCTAGTATGTGTTATTTTCGGTAATCTTCATACTTTCGACTCTTTATTTTAAATAGAGGCCTCATTAATTCATTTTTCGATGTGGGATTTCAACTAGGATATTTTGAAACGTCAAAAATGTGTTATCCTAATACCCTATGTTTTGTTGAACCGATGGTATTTCAATTCCTCATAGATTGATGAATTTAAGGACCTCAATTTTATACTTGTTTGTGATTGATGACCTCAATCACTACCTATAAATATTTACGTTTTTCCTCTGATTATATGTCTCCAATTTCCACCAATGTTCTCCTAATCGAGATCATAATTTGGTGGTGACCCTTTGATTTCTCTTTTCCTCATATTAAGACTAAATTTTAGTAACCCAATTTCCGATGTGGGTTTTCCCACAAATATATTTTCTACTTTCAACCTTTTATTTTCGAAGAACAATTTCAAATTGCGAGGACGCAATTTATTGAAGGAGGGGAGAATGTAACACCCCAAGATTTCATAGTGTGTTATTTCTTCAAAATAATTTAATAACTTGCACTACACGCAACACCGAGTTCAATTGCACCATGACTTACCAAAAAAAAAGCCATTAAAAGAGGTCATGAATAATATTAACTAAATTTTAAACTTTATAATTTTAGAATCCATATTATGAGTTTCTTAGTCATAATTCAAGAACAGATTCATTTTCAGTATTGCACTTTTATCAACTTTTGATAGTGAAACCTTTTTAAATACAATATTTTAAACTTTTTGACTAAATGGAGACATCAAAAAATTTAAAATGAAACTTCCCAAGCTTCCACGGTACGCTTTCCTTTGAATAAAACAGTAGCGTGTGTTGTACGCAACTTCGAGTTTTAACACACACCACAACCAATCAAACTGGCCATTATGAATAGTAATACCTAAATTTTGAAATAATATATATTTTATATTTTGAAATGGACTTCATTTTTGGATTTGGAATATCGAATTTAGCCTAAGGTGAAATTTTGGTACTTTTCGGATAACTTTCATATTTTGATGAATAGTGAAAATTACTAAATTTTAATTAAAAACAACTTTTTTAATCAAAATAATTAATAGTGATAAATTATGAATTTGAGTGGTTTTAAAGTATATTTAGAATATATTTTTACAATTTAATATAATGTTGGTCATTAGACAAAATTTTACAATTAAACCGAACATAAACAAGTGTCAATCTTTTGATAGTTATTATCTCATAAAAACACGCTTTTTGTTTTGACAGCGGGAATTAATTTTAAATTAATTTCTGCCACTTCTGTGTTTTGAATTTAGAAAAATGGATTCCATATTTGGAATCAGGATGTTCAAATTGTGTAAATAGGTAACTTTTATTTTTAGACATTTTGAATAATTACTGCGGTAAATATTTTATTTACCATGGTTAAGGGTAAATCCGGTAAATAAGGGTTAAAAAAAAATAATATTATAATAATACTAAATTACCCTAAAACGTGTCTTAACCCTATTTGTTGATACATGGTCGACCATGGGAATCTTTGGGTCTATTTTGGGACCCCATGGATCCACTTGTAAGTGATAATGACACTTTATTTTAATAAAGTTAAAATGAATACAAAAATGACACAAGCATATATCTTTTAGCAAAACAATTGTTACATAGGGTTATATATGTTGTATTTTAGATTATAAATATTCATTAGAAAGATAAACAGATTTCCTACATAATTATATTTTATTTATAATTTTTAGACATTAAATAATTTATTTTATTTATGACACAATGATGATGCAGTAATTACTATAATAGTGAAAAATTAAAATAATTAATATTATAAATACCAAAATAAATATAATATGAAACTTTTAATGAATTAAACTAATTTTCTAGGATAATATGATATATTAGGATTTATTTATTTGACTTTTTTCGAAGTAATCAATCTGTTATGAGTTTCACAAAAATCAACTATTGAATAGTGTCAAAATTGACATAAAAGAGTTCTTAAAACAAATATTATATTATTAATTGATATTAAATTCCTAAAAATCTAAGGTTCGGCAAAGAGACATATTTCATGATAGGTTCATCATTAATGGACCACTTGGGGGTCGCTTGGATATATGTAGTAAGTTTATTAACCATATTATATAAAAATAAAAAGAGACATTGTAAAAGTGAAACTAATTAACTTAGAGTTAATACTTAAAGATAAGGTTAATATAAGTACCCAAACCTGTCTAAATTCTATTGATTGAGTTGTTTTCGACCTATACCCACCTTAACCTTTGAATAATCAACTTTGGAGCCATTAGAAACCGAATATGTATTTATTATAAATTAATATTTCTAGCTTTTCCAAAGGTGCCCCTCACCCCTCTTATAAAAGGGCACTCCTCCTTCTCATTTCTTCAAACCTTCCAAGCCTTTTGGTTCGGCCAAACTCTGCCCAAATACTCTCCCAACATCCCTCAATACAACCTAGAGGCCTTAGTTTGATCAGAAATCCAACCTAAGGAGCCCTTTTGATCAAATCAAAAGGAAGAACCCGAAGAAGAGGTAATGATTTCACCACCCTTCTCCAAGTTCATTTCTTCTTCCACTTCTTCTTCCTTTGTTATTACCATTATAAAATAATAACTCCAGTATCTCACATATACTGTGATGTTATTATAAATATGGTACAACCATATTCAGTATTCTATCCACCCTTTGAATAACATGTCACCATACGTGCGTACGTACGGCTTACCGTCTCCACGTCGTGGTGTAATTGTTATTCAATATATTATTATTTGGATGGGTATAATAATGATGTGTAACTCATGTAAATAATAAATATAACATGTTAATGATTCTGTATATATGATATACCATCCATTATATATTATTTTAATATCAAAAGAATGATATTGTCGCTCGTGCGTACGTACGGACTACCGTCTCCACGAACGCGATGAGATTCATTCTCCATCGTATCCATTCAAGTATAATTATCATTTTATGATTTAAAAATTATGTTTAAGGACTTGATATCATTCTGGATATGAATAATATACAACAAACATGGCTTATGTAACAAAACATATAAAAGAAAATGAGTAAGTTAACACCCGAAACGACGATAATTCTAAGATATTATTAACAAATCAATGTTAAAAGATCATATATGATATCATAATAATATATATGATTCTTGTATAATTTAATAAAAATTATTTCACCATTATACAGGAGGTTAAACTACCCCAACCAAGGAAAAGTACAAGGTAAGGGTTTACTTTACAACCTCTTCATTATCCAAGGTTGTTTATACGTAATAATCTACTGGGATCTCTTTATCATCCACATCTATGTTTCTTAAAAATGCATTTCAAAACATTTTTACTATTTACTAGAATATGAGTTAAAGTCATTTATACCCTTTTTGACTTTTATAAGTGGTTTATAAAGGAATCTTTCGGTCGTTTTCAAAACAAGGTCCTTTTTAACCTTTTCGACAGAATTAAGGTAAGAATGTTTTTTTTAACTTATACGGCGGGTGCGGCTATTTTCCGCCGTTATAAAATCTTCAAAGCTTCCCTTACAAGCTTATAAGAATATTTTCAAAGAAAATGTTTTATTTTATATGGATCTTAAATTATTTCAAAATAAAAGGAGATATTTCTTTAAAAAGAATTTTGATTTCATCTATGTCAACATCTTTTGATGGATTTTAAGATTATTTGAAGTTGATTTATTATGATACAAAACTTCTATATTGTATTGAAGGTTTTGTGATATGTTTGACTGTGGATGTGCTATTTTTATACCATTCATAGTTTATGGTGAAAGTATTTACATTTCGTATGCTAGTTTTAATACGAATGTTTATGTTATGTTTAAACCTTTTCATATGGGAATGCATTGGACTTAATATGTGACGGGTGGAGCCCGCTATAGCTCCTCGATGCATCGGTAGGTCTCATGAGACAAACTAGTGTCTTGGCACAAGGCCTTGACAAAATCTTATTTGTAGTCTTGGCACGAGGCCTTGGCTATGTGGTTATGATAGTCTGGCATTATGCATTCCAACATTATGAAAGTGGTTATTGATTTTTGCATGTGATTATTCGATTAGTAGAATATCCATGTGAATAAGTAAATGGCATTATTTCATTTTATTTATGCCATACCATGTTGAAAGTTCATGTTTAAAAGGCTTTTGTTTTAGTTATACATTGCCTTAAATGTTTATTCTTATTGATGAAAGTTTCTGCTATATTGTTTTCCTTACTGGGCATTTGATCTCACCCCTTTTCTATGTTTTATTTTTCCCAGGAAGTGAAGATGTAAGTTATGAATGACCTGCAGGGATATTATGAGGGGATTATAGTGTGGACTGTGGAAACATTATGTTGTTGTAGTAGTTTTTCATTTTATGATGTAATGTAAAACTTATGAATATATCTAGTGTTTCCAAGGCTACTAAACCAATCGATCTTTCGAGATTTGATCTTTCTTGTGATCATGCCAATGTTATGTAATAATGCACCGAATCTAGGCAACTAGGGTCGGGGCGTTACATGAATGATAATGAAATTACATCTACTCATAAAAATATCAATACCTAATGAAAGAATACAAAACTGTCATGTATTTTAGATAAATACTTAATATTAAGGTTTTTGTCATATGACATAATAATAGTCATTATGAGGTCCCATAAAACATCTCTTCACAAAACATAAACATGAATGACTTAATGATATGGGTGAGTGTGTGATCACTTATGATAGGGTTCTCTAGCCACATGACTTAGAATATATTCTACACCATATTTTATATCTCTCAATATAGGTATCAAATATAATATGTATGAATTGTAGAAGTGCATATTAGTATGGGTTCAAAATTATAGTGGACATAGATCAAACATTAGATCATATAGGGGGATTCCCAATTGTTACATTCTATGTCTATCAACATTCTATATCATAAGACACCATCCCCTTTATCCTAGAAAGATTTAAGTATGATGATATTTTGTTTAATTAATATTTTATCAATCACTCTGTTATGAGGGTATATTATCCCAACATAATTACCATGAACCCCCACTGCTAATTAGTATCCTCTTGAAAATATAGATTTTTACATGAGGTCTAGTAAAGAATTTATATCTGGTAATTGGTGAGTTGTATGGGGTGGTTGGAAATTATAAATTCGTATTAGAGATTATGATATTTATATAAAAATATGTATCCATGTTTAATTTTTCCATACTATTTTGAAAGTAATTTGATAGTGATTATTATTATTTCAATTCTTTTTTGGATACCATACTGGTGTGTCTAGAAGACCTTTCCTAGTAAGATATCCAAGATTACAAGGATTTTAGGGTTTTTTTTCATGGTTTTTCATGTTATAGTTTTATGAATATTACCTAGAATAAAATAGATGTGATTCCATTATTATGATTTATTGATCATAATTGGTTTCATTCTCTTATAAAGATGGGAATCACTTAGTGTACATGCTACATTTTTATCACGTTTAATTCAGATAATATTTTTTTTCTTCTTTTGAATGAGAAATTGAGGATAATGATCAACTATTTAAACTATATTTAATAAAATACAATGTAAAGAACCTAAATTTTGTTAATGAAAACTTCTCTTGATATAATTAAATGTCTCATTATTTAAAATGGTAATAAAAAATATGGACATCCCTGGTTTTATGTTTTTTGATTTCAAAATACCATTAAGAATTGTTATTGTTGCAAATATAGTCGTTGAAATGTGATCACATGATAGTATAAATATTGGGTTTTAACAAATAAAAATTACTTAGACAAGGGAAGCGATGAACTCGTCCAGTATAATTGCCCCATACAAAGCCCATTTGTCAAATCTGAGAAAATAGGTGGTGTCATTGGTCTTCTCTCTTTACCAATCCCATGCCAAGCTTCAATACGTTAATCTCGATCGTAACCGCCTATGGGAGAAGTGGAAGTTGATATCTATAACCACACATACGATGTTATCCAAGTCACCCTAAGAGTCTATCACTATCGCACACCTTACCCTTCAGTCATATACTGGTTTTATAAGGGTTTATGTAACAAAACCCTATAACTATTATTATGTGCTTTATTTTTGTATATATAATATACATTCATTTTATTACTGATACTTTGTAAATCGTTTTTAAAGGAAAACTAACATTTTAGTTAATTAAGAAATCTATTTTATCAAATTAATTAATTTTTGAATTAAATAATTTTTGTAATTAAATATTATTAGTAAATTAATTTTTATTTAATTTAAATGACCGTATAATTATTATGAATAAATTTTTTGTTTTTATTGAGGTTTGAAAGCTATTTATGTCAAAACCCTTGAATTTTTGATAAATGACAATTTTGATATTAAAAGTAACAATTCAAATATTTGGAAAATTATTTAGAAAAAATAAATATTATTTTTGAAATTAGGACGTTGAATTATCCAACAGTGAATTTTTCATAATTTTCTGAGGGAATCGAATTTTTGGGTGAAAATTAAAACAATTTAAATATATAATTTGTTTTATGACATCATAATGACCCAATAATTATGTAATAAAATACAATAAACATTATTTTCGACCAATATATATTTAACCATTAAATTAATGTGATTTTATGTTTGTTTGATTTATTTTACAAAGCCTTAGAGGACCCTCCAAGACTTATAAAACATTTTATCTTTTTAAAATGATTTCGTTGAAAGTGTGACTCACCTCCACATAAGAAAGCCTAATATTTTAAGAGGTTAGGCCATTGGCCATATAAAATAATTTTTTCCACTTCCCTTTGAAAAAAACTATGGGCAAAAACCATGGTATGGTTTTGGGGTTTGATTAGTTTAATGTGTCGTGCCCAAAACCAAAAGAATAAAGTATTCCCTCTCATATCTTATATAAACCCACTCATGCTCCCACATCCTATTCACTAATATACTTATAAGTTAATCTAAAATATTCACTTATATCTCTAGAATCCTCCAATTGAACCCCAGGCTCCCAAGAATCCTCTCTCAAGCCCCTCTCAATCCTTTGTGATCACACATCCAAGTAAGGGATTTCATCCTTTCTCATTTTTGTCCAAATTTAATTTTGTTGTTATTCCATTTTAGTTTCATTTAAAATTGTTGGGGTATGATTTAACACCTCCCCAATAATTCCTTCTTTATGTTTTAATGATGATATACTCCTTTATCATTCATTAATTCTTCTCAATGTACAACTGTTACCGTGCCGAAATTTCATAAGGGATTTCTCTCTCCTCATTTTAATTCAAGAATTTATTTTATATTATAAATATAAAATTCCATTAATTATGTTGGGATAGATATCTATAATACCCCTTAATTTCCATTTCATGTACATATTATGAGACACCACTTTCCCTCTCATCAACCATTTTTATGAATTCTTATGTCCCGCCATTATGCTGCCGAAATTGCACAACGATTTTCCAAATCCAAAGTCATTGTGTTGTGAATCCCATGCCCATTTCCCTATTAAGGGTATTCACCTTTACACATATTTACAAATTTATTATATAGTTTCATGTATTTATTTCAAATTCCATTACCATGTAATAAATGATGATCTTTAATTATTACATGTTGCCTGATCCACGAGGCACACTAATGCATGAAGTGAAATGTTTATGAATGGTGCACCCTAATAGCGCTCCAATGCATTGGGTAAATATTATTATCATGATAGATAAATATAAATGAATTTTTAATCATCATAATTCAAGTGATATTAGGTTTTACTCATTCTCCATGATCAGTGAGCATTGTTGCATGACAATACCATGTAAAGTGTTGTTTCCACATTTCCATGTTATGATAATCTTGATATATATTGCCTTTATGTTCATGTTTCTTTTATGATATATTGATAGTACTACTACCTAACATATATTTTATTCTTAATGATATGACTTTTTTACTCCCTTACTGGGCTATATAGCACACCCTTTTCTCAGGAATGTCCTCAGGTTATCCCATGTGATGCTAAGTACGAGGAAATGTAGTGGTCAAAGAAAGTATGATTTCAATAAAGACGTGTGTTTTATGTTTTAAATTTTTATGAAATGTTCCTAATCCTCAAGGACACTAGACCTATTGATCTTCTATGTTGTATCAAGTGAAGGTTTTATGTAATAAATATTGTTTAGGTGTGTAATAAATAACAAGGTTGTTATAGTTGGTATCATAGGATAGATTTATTTATTTTTGCGAATATGATTAGAAAACCATAGTAAAATCCTTAGATATAAAAATATGCATACTAAAGACATCACTATATTTTTTTTTGAGTTTTGTGTAATTGTTTTATCATGAAATTACATCCATGTCTGGATAAAAGTAGGTTGAGGCGGCTCTAGAACATATGTTCCTCGGAGTGGAAACTCTTACACGGATTTTTGGGTTTGACTCGAGGTATCTTGGTACACGACAACAGGCCTTCCTGAAATCTTAGTTATGAAACTACTAGAAGATATTCTTTGGCAAATTCATAAGCCTAGTCTGAACCATTATTTCGGGTATAAAAAATGCCCCTATGAATATATGTTGGGAAGTAGATCATGGATAACATATATTGAAGCGTGTAGATTCAAAAGTTAATGAGATAAATTAAAATTATAAGTCATTCGTTTATGTCCTTGGATTACCCTTTAGGTGTTACCCCTAAAAATTATTTTATTCCAGCCAATGGTCGGTAATAGGAGGACATGGGCTATCAACTGATGCGAAGATCAATTTGATGATCATTCCAATGAGATTCCCAGTCCAATGGGTGCAGGAACCACAAAATCTATCATGATACACTCTCAGTCAACTCAAGCACTGAATAGAAACATGGGTCAAGAAAACGTCCAACTCCCCCTAATAAAGAACAAGTCCCAATTTATATCTTCATCAGACAAATTCATCATACTTATAATTAATCATTTGATCCCTCAATTTCTGAACAATGGATCGACTACATTGAAAATATGTCATCCATTCGTCAATGTTCAGAACAATATAAGGGACTTCTGGAAGCTAATCATATGAATGGTGAAGCTGATCAATGGTGTACATTGATCAAAAATACTAATCTTGAGGAGGATATCGAGGATTTGGAATAGATGGATTTCCAAAAAAAATTTGACAAATATTTTCCTTGCACACTCTGACATAAGATGGAATGGGACTTCCTTTCCCTCATGGAAAATAGCGACGAATCCATTGGAGTGTATGAGGAAAATTGCCCATGTGTTGCATGATACACCATCTATTTTTTGTTAGCCTCGAATGCAATGTTGACCACTTATTTATTGGGAAGAAACCTAGCCTACGGAATGTTATGGAGATTCGTGACTTCAAGAGCTATGATGAAATTGTCTGATCTACCCTCAAAGTCGAAATGGAGATCGGCGAATCTCAGGGGTATCATGGTGATAAGAAGCATAAGGTGGTCTTAAATTCTGGAAGTCTGATGGTTAAATCCAATGGTGATAATAAAATCCAGCAACCCACCTTCCAAAGGTACAGAAACAAACTGCCAAGAAATTTCCAAGAGGGGAAGAGGAAATTCTTTAGGTTTGGAAGAGAAGGGAACGTAGCTGTTATCTACCGATAGGAAAAACCCATGGCTGCGATAGAGTAGGGGAATGCTCTGTTCATCCCTCAATGCATTGTTTATTGCTTAAACTGCAAATAAACAGATCACCTTTCAATGAAGTTCCCTAAAAATATAGTTTTTAGAGGCTACCAATAACCTCTTCGGAGTCAAGGGAGGGATTTTTCCATCACTATTGCCGAAGTATTCCCTGACAAAAAAAGTGGGGACAGGTACAATATTTATTCATTCATGCATATAGAATTTAATTTTTTATTATGGTTTTATATATTCTTTTATATCCCAAATGTTTAGTAGAAACATCCCCAATCCACCTAAAATCATGGAAGTAAATATGTCGGTGGTTATGGAAAATGGGGAAATAATTATATTCCATGTATATAACTGTACCCCTATCATAATTTGTGGAATGAACTTTTCGAAGAACCTCATCATACTCCCTCTTCTAGAATTCATTGAATTTCATGGAATGGATTGGCTTTCCTTATATAGAGCCAACATAAATTGCTGTGAGAGGGAGATCACTATTTATATGGTGAATCATCCCCTGATTCTATACAAGTGAAAAAGGGATGATGAATCTTCTTTATCACCATCATCTGAAATATTGAAATTAATGCCCTATGAGCACATGTATATGGCTTAAATGGTTGAGTTTATAGAAGAAACCATCCCCGAATACATGCCTATTGTGAGGGAATTTACTGAAGTGTTTCATGAGGAATATTCGCATCCTCCTCCAATGAGAGATGTTGAATTCACCATTGACCTTATTCATGGGGGGTTTCCAATATCAAATACTTCATATAGAATGGTTGTTGTGGAGCTTAAGGAGGTAATGAAACAACTAAAGGATAATATGTATAAAGGGTTTATATTGCCAATTGCTTCACCATGGGGTGCACCAGTACTCTTCGTAAGATGATGGATGGGTCAATGCGCCTTTGCATGGAATATCATTATCTCAACAAAATAATGATTATGAACAAGTATCATCTGCCTCGAATTTATTACATTTTCGATAAGCTATATGGAGAACAATAATTCTCCAAGGTAGATTTCTGGTTGGGATATTACCAAGTAATGATGATGAAAGAGGATATCCCCAAGACTTTTTTTGTACAAGGTACGGGTAATATGAATTCATATAAATACCTTTCAGACTCAATAATTCTCCAGAAATCTTCATGGGCATGATGAATAGAGTCTTTAGAGATTACAAAGACAAATTTGTGGTAGTATTTATAGAATATATTCTAATATACTCCAAAACCAATTAGGATCATGATGAGTATTTAATAACTATAATAGAGACCTTGTGAAAGGAGAATCTTTATGAAAAGTTCAGAAATTGTGAGTTCTGGTTGAAGGATGTCTCATTTTTTTTCCATATCAATAAAAGAAATGGGATATCTATGGATACCTTTAGGACAACTATAATTAGGGAATGGTCGAGGCCAACATCGGTGACTAATATATGTTGCTTCCTGGGGTGAGCTGGATATTATCATCAATTTGTGAAAAATTTCTCACGATCTTCAAACCCTCTTACCAAGATAACTCAGAAGGAAGTGAGGTTTTCATAGAGTGATGAATGAGAAGAGATCTTCAAGGAGTTGAAAAGGAGGCTTATCACTGCCCCTGGTCTCACATTACCCAAATGTGGAGAAAATTTTGTGGTATCCAGTAATTCTTTAAAGAAGGGAATGGGCTGTATATTGATGAAAAATGAAAAATTCATTACCTACAGTTCAAGGCAATTGAATTTTCATGAAAAAAAAACTATCCGACACCTGATCTAGAGTTCACTGCAGTGTTCTTCTCTTTAAAAATTTGGAAGCATTACCTCTTTTGAGAGAAGTGTGAGATATATACGAATCACAAAATCCTTAAGTATATATTCATAGAGAACGATTTGAACCTATTACAATGAAGATTATTAGATCTGATCAAAGTCTATCATAGCTCAATCCATTACCACCCTGGGAAAGTGATCAAGGTGGTAGATGCTCTATGTAGAAAGGACCGAGTGATTCAACAATTGATGAGAATTAAAAAAGATCCAATATTTTTTTATTTGAGGAAGATGGACATGAAAATGATAAAGAAAGGAACATAATCAATCCTTTCAAAAATTATTTCTCAACCATCTCTTTTGGAAAAGGTTAAAGGATGCTCAAAAGGATGGTGTGGGAATTTGGAAGTAGGTGGAAACTATTTGAAAAGGGAAATCCATGGATTTTAATGTCATTGAAGAAGGAATTGTGATATTTGGGTCAAGGATATGTGTTCCATCAAATACATATGTAATGACGGATCTTTAGGATGATGCACATAGATCAAATTTTTCTATTCATCTAAGAAACAAAAAAATGTATTGAGTTATTCGAGAGAATTATTGGTGGGATAACATGATAAATGAGATCACTGAGTATACATCGATGTGTTTGGTATGTCAGTAAGTGAAGGATAAGAGACATAAGTCTATGGGGGTGATAAAACCATTACCCATACCAGTATAGAAATGGGATAACATCACTATGGACTTTGTCACCGGATATCCTAAAACAACCAAATGAAATAATGCTATCTTGGATTTTGTCGATCATCTTACTAAGAATACGAACTGCATTGCAATTTGGGAAGATTTATCACTAGATCAAATGGCACATATATACATTAGAGACGTGGTAAGGCTGCATGTAGTACCACTATCGATTTTATCTGATCAAGTTCCACGATTCGCCTCTTTGTTTTGGAAGAGTCATTCATATGATCTGGATGTTGAGCTGAACTTCAGTATAGCTTATCATCCTCAATTAGATGGCCAATCTAAGTAGACTATCCAAACACTTGAGGACATGTTGAGCGTGTTCTCAATGGACATCAAAGGAGGATGTGATCAACATATTATTCTATTTGAGTTCACTTACAGCATCATTTTCCACTCAAGCATTCAAATGTCTCATTATGAAGCGTTGTGTGGGAAGAGGTTCAGAACACCAGCATGTTGGGATGTAGTTGGGGAACAACAAATCCTAGGTCCAAACATGGTTAAATAAGTGGTGTAGAAGGTTAAGACCATCTAGAAACACAATAAATCTACTCAGATTCAACCAAAGATCTATGATGACAATCATCGATGAGACCTAGAGTTTGAGGTCAGATACATGGTATTCCTCTGCATATCATCATAGAAGGGTTTTATGAGATTTGGGAATAACTGAAATCTTATTCCAAGGTACATCGACCATTTTTAGATCCTTGATCACATTGGAGCAGTGGCTTATTGACTAGCACTCCCACCGAACCTATCCCAGTATATGATGTATTCCATGTATCACTCATGAGGAAGTACATACCTGACCCATCTCATGTACTCAATCTAGAGTTGGTAACATTGGAGAATGTCCTATCCTATGAAGAAAAGTAGGTGAAGATCTTTAATTATAGGGAAATTTCTTTTCAAAAAAAGACAATACCCCTCATCTTGGTGTTGTGGCGAAACCATAAGTTTGAAGAAAGAAACATAAAAATCCATGTAAGTGACAAAGCATACTTACCCACATCAATTTTAATGTGGGAAAAAGAAATTTCACGCGTGATATTTCATTAGGAGGGAAGATTGGAATGACCCACAATATTATTAATGAAAATTCCTCTTGATTTAATTAAATATATGACTATGTAAAATGGTTATATAAAATATTCACTTCATTGGCTTTATGTTATTGGATTTTAAAACACTATTAAGAATTGTTACCATTTCTAATATAGAAATTGGAAAGTGATCACATGATCATTATAAATATAGGGCTTTAACAAATCCAATTTACATAGAAAAAGGAAGTGATGACCTCATCTAGTAGACTTTCCCCATATGAAGCCCATATGTTGGAGCTTCGAAAGAAGGTAGTGTCATTGGGCTTTGCTCTTGACTAATCCCAATCAAATATTCAACACGTTAAGCTCGAATGGAACCGACTATTGGAAAAGTGGATGTAGATAGATATTACCACCCGAGCGATATTATCTGGGCCACCCCAAAAGTATTTCACCATTGCAAACCTTACCCTTAGTACTATCTAGGTGTTATAAGGGTTTATGAAACAAAAACCTTACAATATTATTAAGTACATTATGTTTTTATAGAGAATATACATTCATTTTACTATTGTTACTTTGTAAATAGTTTTTAGAGAAAACATATAATTTTTAGTTAATTAAAAATTTATTTTGACGAATTAATGTATTTTTTAATAGAATAATATTTTAATTAAGTATTATTAATAAATTAATTTCTATTAAATATATATGACCATATAATTATTATGAAAAAAATTGTGATTTTTACTATGGTGTGGAATCTATTTTTTTTCATAACCCATGAGTTATCGATAAATACAGACGTGTGACAACTTCGCATGGGATGTTTTGTAATACCATGGTGTAAGGTATTAATATACACCTTATTATATCGGTATCAGTATTGGATACCTTAGTTACGGACTGGTAATGGGTGCTTATGATTCATGTTATAATAGTGAAAATTGGTTTGGTTATTTAAAATGTCAATAAAAACTTATATGATATCATCCCATATAGATTTATAGTGGAATTAAGTATAATTTAACCATATTATTTTGGTTATATCACATAGATCACATTAGAGTGATGAATTTATAAAAATATTCTCATTGATGATAATGTAATCCCCAATGGTGTGAAAATCTTATATGAATACTGAGTAAGGATTATAATGAGATCACATTTTATATGGGGGTTGTCTCATGTGTGGTTGCTTGGTGAGAATCTATCCAAGTGACGAGGAATATGAGTTTATGTGTGATATTATGTTTGGGTATGTGGGAACCCTAGAATGGGCAATTCAACAAATGAGTTTTCTGTAATGTCTATGATGGGAATAGAGATGTATCCCTTGAGTTATGATATATGAAATATAACATTTAAGAGTTATATGGATAATAATAGATTTTTAAGATACATATTAGGATAATTGGGATCCAGTTATTATTCTTAAGATGGGATGTGATATATGAGGGTAACATGATATAGGGTCTTTATGAGATGTGATTGTCTCAAATATATGATTAACTGATAGATAAATTGTGTAATGTTTTTGGTTCATTTAATTTACTAAAATTTGGGTTGTTAAAGAAGAATTAAATATATATATATATATATGTGGGGAACATAGTGTAATTTCTTTATAATTGATTTATTTTAGAAGGAATTGTCACATAAATACCTGAACTAGTTGTTTTCAAGTGTATTTCATGATGAGATTGTGTATTTTGATATTTAATGTTCATATCTAAGATGGATCGATAATCGATATCTTCATACTTCTTGAAGATGATTTCAGTTGGAGGGTGATCTTGAGATAGACCGTGGATTAGGTTAAATTCTAAAATTTGAAGGGGGTGGAGAGGGTTCATTTGGTTAGATGTGATAGAATTATAAGATATACATGGTCAATGAATTCATTACATGAAAATAACATTTTTGTTTTTGTGGATCCTTAGAGCATGATTCAAGAACCATATTTAAGTGGTATGTGAGAGTATGACCATTACATTTGGGTGAGATAGAGGTGTTATAAGTCTGTTAAGAATTATACATATTGAAATGTGGATTATTGAGTGGTTTTGAGTGGGATGAGGGTCGATGGTCTTGATATAATTTTACAGAGTATGTTTCCTGGGGTTTTAGTAAAATTATTGGTGACCTAGAAATTTGATCGTGTGTTTTTTACTGGTTAACCCCGGTGTGATGTTTTACACATATTTATAGAGATTTTTTGTGTGAGATGTTGATAGTGGATGATCATGTCTTGGGATGAGTGACATTAATTAAATGATATTGCAAAATGTATTGCACTACAACTAGTATAAGTGATGTTTTATGGTGAAGATTGTGCCACTAGTCATGGAGATTGTGATCCCTACTCTATATGAAATTTGGTATACCTTAAGAGTGACATTCCTAGGATATGGGATTAGATTTAACTCAGTTACCTATGTAATAGTCGTTTCATGTAATTATATGTGTTATTGATAGACTGTGACACATGGTGGTACACATTATTTTCAGTGGGGCAATGGTTTTGTTAGGACATGTTTTTAGATGTTTGAGGTGGTTCTTTGATGTTAGAGAGATCCTTTATATAATTTTATGTAGTTCTTGGTTTAATACCAAGTTTTAATTTAATATGATATGTTGGTTGGATTTTATTCATTTACACAATTATCATGATAAATTTACTTCTATTTAAGAGTGAATTGGATTTGGATTTCATCATTGGTTATGTATGATAATTACTAGTGGCTTAGTTTTTTGATGATCCAGTAGTGCAAGTTAACCAAGAGTATTGTGTAATATATATTGTACGTTTCTGGATGATCATGGTATTTATTTTAATGTAAATAAACTCTTATCAGGTGATGTGGTAGTGTGTCAGTGGCTACGGTCAGGCCACTGTGGTATGGTTCGATTAGTTTATGATTGGATGGTATTTTTTGAATAAAATTAGAGTTGGTGCATTGTAGACCACAATATATAGTTTTATCTAGTGTGTTGGATTTATTTTGAGTATTTTTATGGGCTTTTAAACGAAATGATTTCATAAATAGATTTTTTTATTGTCAGTGGGGAGTAATCCAATTTTATATATAATTAGAGGCGAGGTGTAATATCTAGTTTGTAGATGTGTTTTTATGTGTAATTAGGTGCATTGAGAAAGAAACCACCCTTGTCATATTTTTTAATAGTTAAGTAATGTGGTTTAGTATGAAATTTATATAGTGGGGAGAAAATCATATCGACATTGGGTCATATGATTAGACACTTATTGTCAAGAAAAACACGAGACAAATGATAAATTAGTGTATTATGCCTTGCTTTATAGGGATATATGGGAATGGGTAAACCTTGTATGAATGTAGTGTATCATCTATGGTGGATAGATGCATATTGGATTTTATGGAATAGATAACCTCACATTTAGAGTTTCATAGAAGAATATCTATCAGTGTTTTGTGATAGAATGTTGTGAATTATGGTTGAATTGACGACCAGGGGGGTTATGTTTTATGGTTCGATAACAAGTGATACTTCTCAAAGAAGAAAAGTGTTGATGTGGGGAGGTCATAAAACATCATCCCATTTTATGTAGATAAATTACAAAGGATGTTTTCTTAATTATTCTATTGATGGGTTTTTTTATTTAAATCAAAATTCAAAGTTGAATTCAAAGAGATATAGTGTCCTAAATAGATGATTTTTGGATATTTATTGAGGCCTAAGAGATTCCTCTATTTCTTGAGTGAGTCTCATGAGCTTAGGATACAATTTTATATGTTTTATATTATTTCATAATTTTTATGTATTATAGTTTCCATGGTTTGGTAATCTATATAGATAACATTATATATTTGAGTTCTTTGTTCATTGTCTATTCTAAATGGTTGATATTCATAGTTAGAACATGGCTTAAATGAATCGATATGGATCCCAATGGTAACTGGGTATCATGTTTATTTGTGGAGGTAAGGAACAATATAACCAAATGATTATAGACCCACCATGTAAGATAATAGTTTTTGGTCGCACATGGTTCATTATGGTTGGGGTATGGTTTTTATAAAAGTGATACAAAGCTATAAAATGGGGTTTTTCATAGAACATTAATGATACAAAACTTCCATAACACTGGTCGAAATGTGTCAAAAAATTATGTAGTTCATTAACATGTTATAGAATTAAATTTTACCCTTGGATTATTTTAAAATCATTCATTTTTCCCTTCCTAATTTGCACGCCCTAGTCAGCCGACCACTTTCATCCTTCTTCAATGCCCTTCATTTAGGGTCATTCCAGGTGTGGATTATTTGAAATATTTGGTGAGATTATTCTTATGATAGACTCTATTATTTATTTCTCATGATTTTTTCTTTATTTGGGTTCTATAGTTGATGTTTTCCATTTTGATTATGCTAGATCATGGTGGATTAAGTGAAAAACGACATTTCATTCTCTCAATGATTGTATAGGATGCCTCAAAATGGTATCTACACACATCCACCCAATATTTTAGTGAAGGTATTGAATCGAATGAATTTTTTTATATTTTTTCATACACCCAATAGAGATTCCTTTTTAATTTATTATGTTTGTTAGTGGTTTTTATTCTTTATATGGTTTGAATAATATTTGATAAACCTCCCATGAGTGACTAGTTGGCGTTTCCGTGTGATCTAAGCACCCACTGATTAATTTGTAAGTTTTTCCAACGTAAATTAAATTGTATAATAAATTGAAAATTATTTAATAAATTAAATTACATGTTTTGAAATCATTTAGGGTCTAATGTGAATGAGTGATTGATGCTGGATCATGGATGGGTCTTTATTAAGATGATTGAGTTTCATTAAAGTGGGGGATAACTCCATGGTTGGGGTAGGTGGTCCTTCATTCAAACCATGTTGGTATTATATTTTATTTATATGTATAGTATGTGATATGTTGTCTTACCACTTTGGTTACTAAAAAAATGAATTTATTCATTAAAATGAAATTCATGGAACTAAATAATGTTACAAGGTCCATGTTAACCATTTTCCACTAGATTTATTGTGTTTGACAATGATGGTCGAGGTTTTTACTATTAATATTTGTGACTTGAGACACATCTACCCTAGGTTGTGATAAATAAATGTGAGAGATATATAGTCCAAATACATAGGTTTAATACTGAACTCCAGGTAGAGGTGAGTGACAAGTTGAGATAGTTTATCAATGAAATTTAAATGTAGACCCATGAGTTTCCATAGATAATTCAAGATAGTTGAGATAATTGTGGGGAGAATGTTCCTCCCCAACTAATATGGGATTACCTGGGTGTGAATGATGTATAGAAACTGATGGACCAGTTTGTTGTGATGAATTACCTAGGGTGAAATGGGATTGTGATGGGATGGGGGCCCACTCCCTTATTTATATTATTAAGGGATTACCATCGATGCCAATGAATACATCTGTTTTGATGATTCTAAAGAATTTTATTCTATTAATGTGATGGGAATTGTAATATGATAGAAGAATATGATATAGTATCCCATGTGATGAGTCTTGAAAGATACAATACCTAGGGTACCATTGTGGGTTCCCAAGTGACATGTTGACCCATAATGAGGGCTATACGAAATTGGTAGTGTTGATTGAAGGTGTATCCTAAGAAAAAAAATCAAACGTATGATCATATTAAGGATCTAATAGTGATATTTATTATACATTAGAGGCTAAAATGTGCTTTTTATATTTGTTTGGGAAAAAGGTTGACCCTATTAAAAAAATTCAAGATATGTTGTGGGTGGAACACAATTCCCACTCATTTGTACTGATATACATGGGATTTCTAAAACATTATCCTCGGATCTAGATATTAATGATGATACTGAGATGTGGATTCAGATTCCTGAAAAATTATCATTAGATATAATTGGTGGGATGAATGGTCTTCGGAGTCATAAAAACAATGATTTTTCATGTTTTTTCATGCTACTTATATTAAAATGATGTGATGTCATGTAGGGCCAAAGAATAGTCCTATAATCATATGATATGATCTTTTTCAAGGGATAGTCATACCCCTAAACTCTGGTGATGTGTTTTCCTGGTATGTAAAATCCTAGATATAGGTGAGGGTTTCTCAGTAGTTAATTTCCCTAGGTTATGGAAGTATTTTTTTTATTATATATTACATTATATCTCTAAATTATGTGATTCTTTATAGGGAGATAACCACACCTATCTCTACATGATGGATTTCCTAGTAAGGTATGCCTTGACTATTGTTGATGGATTCACATCAAAGTTCTCCAACTTGTTTTTAAATATGTTTTTTTCAAGAATTTCTATGTTATTTGTTGGATCCAGGTGGTGTCATTGGTATGGATATTTATTTGAAATACTGAAAGGTAACCTAAAACTGGCCAATGTTGGTTAGGTTGATCATTGATTCAATTGTTGAACTAATGGATTTAAAATGGTAATTTATTTATTGTTTAAGAATATATTATCTATTTTAGGTATATCACATAGGTATACTGAATTTACCAGTTATTTATGGGACAATTTTTGTGTTTGCCAAATAAGTTATAATCAGGCCCTACATGGGTGGTCATAGAATATAGGTACCTATGTAGACATCACTGATCACATGTTCAAGATGGAAATAATAATAGAATATTTGATAGAGAGGGATAAATATGATGGGATTCAGATATTTTAAAGGTATATTTTTATTTATTTACATTATTGTTCTTTTTGGGGGTTTTCAATGCATTTCTGAAGGAAATGGTGGGTTTCCATAATTTGGGTCAACTCGAGAGCCCATTTCCAGTTTTGACAATAAATTTTGTTTGTTTAATAACTCCCTCGTTTTTCAACATTTTTAACTCATTAAACTTCTAAAATGACCTTAATTTAACTATTAAAACCACCAATGAATTTTTGCCCCCTTAAAAATTCATTTGCATATTGGATTTGGGTGATCAAGTTAGGTATTGGGCCAACCCGAAAGCCTATTTCCAGGTTTAAAATTGTTTTGTAATTATTTCATAAAATATTCAATTTTTATTCTTTTTCGGTGATTCCACCTCTCACCTTCTCCCACTGTACCTGGCCGGACCCCCAGCTTCGTTTCCCCCTCTTTGGAGATCGCATCTGTCGCGAATTAGGGCCTAACTTCTCTGGTTTCTAAAAACGTCCAGTTTTCTCAAGTAAGTGACTACCCTTCTAGTTCTCTCCTTTTCCTTGAGATTTATCTTTTTTTCTTGAATCCCCAAATTTCCAAAAGCTAGGGATTCGTGCCTAGGGTTTCATTTTGGGTTTCATGGTTCAATCCTCTGGTTTTAGGTTTGATATCACTTCCTTGTGGCGTGGTGGTCGTGCGGTTGAAGTTCCGCACTAGGATTTGCGGTTCTTGAATCTTTTGGTAGGTGATTCCATTGTGTGTGCAATTTTTGGGAATTTGCTTGCTGTGTTGAGGGTGAATTAATGCTTATTGAATTTTAATGTTTCTGTAAAAATTGGTTTTAGTTTCATTTACAATGCAAAGGAATTTTATGTTACAATTTTTGGTGAAATTGAGGGTTTTTCATGAAAGTCTTTTATTGGTTCATTTTGGGATGAACTCTAATTACATAGTTGATTTTGTTGAACTGTATTAGGAATTAAAATAATGTTTTAAATATTTATTCTTTTTGTTTGTGGCTGAAAAAGTTTGTTTAAATTGTGTTTGAGAAGCAAATGGGCATTAAGTGCCATGTTGGTGTGAAAATGGTGGTTTTTAAGATATATAATTTCTTGGTTAACATTGGGCTGCCCAATAACTGAATTTTTGGTTTTATTAAATTGTGTTGAACTGAAATTTTGTTTTGATGACTTACAAGTGTTCACATACTGTGAAAAGTGGATATTTCAAAGAGTTTTGGGTGCAAAACAATGTGATGTTTTGAGAGGTTGTTTTATTGAAGATCAAAATATTTTATTGACTGTTTCAAATGATATAAAATGTGTGTAGCTACTGTACTATTTGTTTGTGACCAGTAGTGATACTTTACATGAAAAAGTATGTGTGTTGTTTGCTGAAATTGTTTGAGCACAAAAAGGGGAATCCCGGGTACTTAGGTGGGCGGATATGTACTAGTACGGCTAGTGGACCGGATGGGTTGTGTCCCTGTTTCACTGAGAAAATGGATAACGACAACACTAACTGAACTATGTGGATGTTATTTGGGGACCACTAGGTTATGGGTTCGTTCCCTACTAGTGGATCGTGCACGGGAAAGGATTGTGACTTGGATACTTTACACCGAGGTACGAGGTACATAGGGCCCGAGACTATCTAGTTGCCTAGGGGTGTTCCCAATTTTTGTGCTCATTAGAATTGTAGTATTTACCCTTGTTGTGGGATCTTTTGGCAGTACTTTACAGTAGCTCACATGTTTATTTAATGTGTTATCATTCTGAAATTCTTGGATTGAAAACTGTTTTCATTTGAAAGTTGCTTTTCTTGAAATTTTTAACATTGTTTCACCTTGTGTATTAAAATTGCTAGTTTTGTTCCCATTGTATTGCATCCTCTTTGGAATCTTCTGGTGGTATCCTATTGGGCTTAGGCTCACACCCTACTTACACCCCTTGGGTGTAAGTAGAACTTCTTATGCTTGACTCAGGTAAAGGGAAGGCTAAGGGTGATGGCGCTTCAGGGTGTTAGTCCCCATCGTTGGGGCAGAGTTGTGGAGAAGGCTTGCGGGTGATGACACCCTTGTTGTGTGTAGTGATTGGGGATGTCTTGATGTTGTCATTATTTGTATTTGGACCACTTGTAGTGTCTTTAAACATATGTATTCAGATCTGGTTTTGTTAAGAATGGTTTAGCATGGAAATTTCAGGTTCTTATTATTGATTGTTTTATTTGTTCTATGCTTTCATACTCGGGTAAATCGTTCCCAAATCATATTGTTTTATACCCGGGCACTTGTGCCAGCCCATGGGGATAGGGAATGCCCTTCGGGCCTTGTCATGGGCCGGGTTTGGTGCCATTAATGGTGGTGACCAGATCTGGTACGTGACAAAATGGTATCAGAGCAGGTTAATGTTTTTGGGTTATATTGTTATTTTGAGATGAGTCGGGATAGACAGGAGCTAGGACTGTCGGGGCTCGGGGTATTGGTTGTGAGTAGGGTTCCTGGCCCGCACCTCTCATGGCAGACCTTGAGTCACCAGAGGTTGTTGGAATTTACTGATTTACTTCACTTCCAGGTGAGACGTGTGGGCTGCAGACCACAGGTGGACATCAGGCAGATGTGGAGTAGTTGTTTCTTTTATTACAAGAATGTGTTTAGTTTGTTTATATTTGATGTATTTGATTTCAATTTTCAGAATTGTGGTATTGACTATTTGTTTTGTGACTGTTGCATTTTGTAGCAACATGCCTCCCCGGAAAGCTCCCACGCACCCACAGGAGGAAGCTGGAGAGAGTTCTCCCACGCCGATTGATCAGAGGCTAGTCGAGGCCGTGGTCCGGGCTGTCCAGGCTCTAGGATATGGACCAGCTCCAGCTCCAGCTCCTGTTAGAGAGGATTATACTGGTCCTAGAAAGGACAAGGCCCAGGAGTTCCTGAAAAATAAGCCTCCAACCTTACGAGGCAGCTCAGAACCCCAGGAAGCAGAAGAATGGCTCGAGAAGATCGAGCGTATGTTTGAGTTCCTGGAAACACCCGAGGAGCTCAGGGTGAAGTGTGCCTCCTTTCTGTTGGAGGGTCCGAGCCGTAAATGGTGGGAGTCAGTGCTTCAGTCTGGGAAGAATGAGCAGATGCGCTGGGGAGATTTCAAGGCTGTCTTCAATGAACAGTATTGCCCTAAGGTGTTGGCTTATGCCAGGTCTAGAGAGTTCATGGAACTTGTTCAGGGGAATCTATCTGTGATGGAGTATGCCAACCGTTTCGCTGAATTGGTTCGGTATGCTCCAGAAATTGTCTCTAATGAGCAAGCGAAGGCCCAAAGGTTTGAGAAAGGCTTGCGACCAGAGATATACTCCCAGGTGTTCTTGTTTAAGCTGAGGACCTATGCTGAGGTTGTTGATCGAGCGTGCATGGTGGAGATTGATAGAAAAGGCAGGGCTGGTTTCTATGGTTCTGTATTAGCAGTGGGAAGTGGAAGCTCCTCATAGAAGAAAAGGAAGCGGGAGGATCATGTGAATAAAGGAGGGGGCAGTTCAGGCCACTCTTCCAGGCAGTTTTCTTCTGCGGCTTCTGATGCGAGATCGGTCGTGTGCCACCAATGTGGGAGGCCTGGGCATATCCGACCAGCATGTCCTCTTCCTCCGAAGCCTTGTTACCAGTGTGGAGGTATAGGGCATTTGCAGCGCTTCTGCGGTGTGGCACGTCCACTCCCAAGTGGGGCAGGGTCAGTGGCTTCAAGAGGAGTGCCAACACAGTCCGAGCCGTCAAGGACTGGGGGATCTCGATTTGGTGGTCGTGGTGGTAGGGCTGGATCATCTTCTGGGCAGAGCCAGTTCAGGGCACAACCACAGACTAGCGGTCGTCCCCAGGCAGATACTGGACATCTCCATGTAGTGGATCAGTCACCAGTAGGATCAGAGGCGGGACCGTCGACAGTTCGAGGTACCGTTCTGATTGCATCTTCTATAGCTACTGCTCTTTTTGATACTGGTGCCTCTATTTCATTCATTTCTGGACGTTTTGTGGACATTCTGAATTTTCCAACTGAGTTGATGTCTTTTGCGATGGAGTTGGTGACACCATTGGGAAAGAAGAAGGAGCAGGGCCTGAGGTGCCCCTCGTGTGCACTTTCTGTGTCAGGGGTCAAGATGGAGTGGGACCTCTTGGTCTTAGATATGGACCTTTTTGATGTTATACTCGGGATGGATTGGCTAGTTCGCTTCCAGGCACACATCGACTGCTACAGAAGGCGTGTGAGTTTCACGGCACCTGACGGGAGTCGTCAGGTTTTTCATGGTGAATGGGATCCTCGGTCAGGTCGCGCAGGGCCTCCACTCCCAGAGTTGGGAAGTATCATCTTCCAGTTATCTACGCTCATGCTAGAAGATGGTATTTATTCTAATGGTTCACTACCCCATGTAGTGAATGAGTTTCCAGAGGTATTTCCGGATGATTTTTCGGGTTTGCCCCCAGAGCGGGATGTGGAGTTTTCGATTAATCTGGCGCCGGGAACACAGCCGATATCTCTTCCCTCTTATCGCATGGCCCCCACCGAGTTGAGGGAATTAAAGATGCAGCTGTACGACTTAGAATCCAAAGGATTCATTCGCCCGAGCGTCTCTCCTTGGGCCGCTCCTGTGTTGTTTGCAAAAAAGGCTGATGGATCCCTCCGGTTGTGCATTGATTACCGGAAGCTGAATAAGGTAACAATTAAAAACAAATACCCTTTGCCCAGAATAGATGATTTGTTTGACCAGTTGAAGGGAGCAAAGTGGTTCTCAAAGATAGACCTGCGTTCAGGGTATCATCAACTCAGGGTGAAGGAGTCAGATATCCCAAAGACAGCCTTTCGGTGCAGGTACGGCCACTTTGAGTATTTGGTCATGCCCTTCGGATTGACCAATTCTCCAGCAGTCTTTATGGCACTCATGAATAGGGTGTTTCATCAGTATCTCGATTCCTTTATTGTGGTGTTCGTGGATGATATTCTGGTATACTCTAGCTCTGAGGAGGAACACGAACATCACTTGAGGATCGTTTTAGGTACATTACGGGATCACCGCCTCTATGCAAAGTTGTCAAAGTGCACCTTATGGATCAGAGAGGTGAGATTTCTGGGGCATGTGATCTCAGAGCACGGAGTTTCAGTGGACCCTGAGAAAATTAGTGCGGTTATGTCATGGGAGCAGCCGAGGAATGTGTTCGAGATCAGGAGTTTCCTTGGTCTGGCTGGTTACTACAGGCGATTCGTTCGGGATTTCTCTCGGCTTGCATCACCAATGACTGCGCTCACCTGGAAAGGGGTGAAGTTTGTATGGGGTCCAGAATGTCAAGCATCATTCGAGGAGCTGAAGAGACGGTTGACTACCGCCCCTGTGCTGATTTTGCCTGAGGCCGGGAAGGGTTATGTGGTTTATTGTGATGCTTCAGGTATGGGTCTTGGGTGCGTGCTTATGCAGGATGATCACGTGGTGTCTTATGGCTCTCGCCAACTCCGACCACATGAAAAGAACTACCCTACCCATGAATTGGAGTTGGCAGCAGTGATGCATGCTTTGAAGACATGGCGTCACTACCTCTTTGGCGAGAAGTTTGTGGTCTACTCTGATCACAAAAGCTTGGCTTATATCTTCTCGCAGAAGGACCTCAACTTGAGGCAACGTCGCTGGATCGAATACTTGCAGGGGTTCGACTTTGAAATTGTCTATACCCCAGGCAAGGGTAATGTGGTGGCCGACGCTTTGAGCAGAAGAGTTCCAGTGCAGGCTTTGAGGAAGTCTAGTGATGAGTGGACATTGATGGGGCTCTTTTCTCAAATGCATGTGGAGGCTAGGGAACACAGTGGAGGGGCATTCTTGGCGAGTGTCCAGTTGACTCCTTCTCTGTTGGAGTTGATTCAGCGGGAACAACCTAGTGATGAGCTTTGTCAGCGATCTAGGCAGTTTCTTCATGGTGGGGAGACATCCTCTGATTGGTCGTCGTCTCCCGAGGGCATCTTGTGCTTCAAGGGCCGTTCAGTAGTACCGTTATCTCTACGGAAGGCAGTGATGCGTGATAGCCACCAGTCTCAGTGGTCTGTCCATCCAGGTGCCACTAAGATGTATTATGATGTCCGTCGGCATTTTTGGTGGCCTGGTATGAGACGAGACATAGCAGACTTTGTTTCGAGATGCTACACATGCCAGCAGGTGAATGCAGAGCACCAAAGGCCCTCCGGTTTGCTCCAGCCATTACCCATTACTACCTGGAAGTGGGACGAGGTTTCCATGGACTTCATTGTTGGCTTACCTCGTACACCTCGGGGTAAGAATTCCATTTGGGTGGTGATTGATCGTCTGACCAAATCAGCCCACTTCATTCCGATCAGAGATACATCTAAAGTGGATGAGTTGGGCCATTTGTATCTTCAAGAGGTGGTGAGACTCCATGGTGTACCATCAGCTGTTGTCTCAGATAGAGACCCCCGCTTCACTTCTCGATTTTGGGAAGGCCTTCAAAAGGCCTTGGGCTCTCAGATTAAGATGAGCACGTCGTACCACCCTCAGACGGATGGTCAGACAGAGCGGGCGAATCAGATTTTGGAGGACATGCTTCGTGCATGTGTCTTGGACTTTGGAGGTTCTTGGGATAGCCATTTGGGATTGGTTGAGTTTGCTTATAATAATAGTTACCAATCCTCAATTCGAATGTCCCCTTTTGAGGCGCTCTATGGTCGGCCATGTCGGTCCCCCCTATGTTGGGCTGAGGTAGGAGAGACTTCACTATTGGGGCCGAGCCTTGTGCAGGAGACTTCTGAGAAGGTCAAATTGATCAGGAAGCGCTTATTGACAGCTCAGAGTCGTCATAAATCTTATGCTGATCGGAGGCGTCGAGACCTAGAGTTTACTGTGGGTGATAGGGTATTCTTAAAAGTGGCCCCTCGTTTGGGCCATCGTCGATTGGGGAAGCAAGGTAAGTTAATGCCACGGTATGTCGGGCCCTTTGGGATCACCGAGCGTATTGGAAAGGTGGCATACAGGTTGGCCTTACCTTCTCAGCTGACGTCCATCCATGATGTCTTCCACGTCTCTCAATTGAAGAAATACAACCCGGATCCGTCCCATGTGTTGAATTGGGAAGAATTGGAGATAGAGCCTGACTTGTCTGTTGTTGAGAGGCCAGTAAAAATTGTGGACTCCCAAGAGAAGATACTTCGAGGGAAGTCTATTCCATTAGTTCGGGTTCTATGGCGGCATGGGAATGATACACATGAGACTTGGGGGCGAAAGTCATGGGTCGAGGAAGAGTACCCATTCTTGTTTACCAACCAAGAATCATGTTGACTTTCCGGGGCGGAAAGTCCTTCATGGTGGGGAGAATTGTCACATACATGGCATATTTTAAAGTTATTTTTTTATTTATTTACATTATTGTTCTTTTTGGGGGTTTTCAATGCATTTCTGAAGGAAATGGTGGGTTTCCATAATTTGGGTCAACTCGAGAGCCCATTTCCAGTTTTGACAATAAATTTTGTTTGTTTAATAACTCCCTCGTTTTTCAACATTTTTAACTCATTCAACTTCCAAAATGACCTTAATATAACTATTAAAACCACCAATGAATTTTTGCCCCCTTAAAAATTCATTTGCATATTGGATTTGGGTGATCCAGTTAGGTATTGGGCCAACCCGAAAGCCTATTTCCAGTTTTAAAATTGTTTTGTAATTATTTCATAAAATATTCAATTTTTATTCTCTTTCGGTGATTCCACCTCTCACCTTCTCCCACTGTACCTGGACGCACCCCCAGATTCGTTTCCCCCTCTTTGGAGATCGCATCTGTCGCGAAATAGGGACTAACTTCTCTGGTTTCTAAAAACGTCCAGTTTTCTCAAGTAAGTGACTATCCTTCTAGTTCTCTCCTTTTCCTTGAGATTTATCTTTTTTTTCTTGAATCCCCAAATTTCCAGAAGCTAGGGATTCGTGCCTAGGGTTTCATTTTGGGTTTCATGGTTCAATCCTCTGGTTTTAGGTTTGATATCACTTCCTTGTGGCGCGGTGGTCGTGCGGTTGAAGTTCCGCACTAGGATTTGCGGTTCTTGAATCTTTTGGTAGGTGATTCCATTGTGTGTGCAATTTTTGGGAATTTGCTTGCTGTGTTGAGGGTGAATTAATGCTTATTGAATTTTAATGTTTCTGTAAAAATTGGTTTTAGTTGCATTTACAATGCAAATGAATTTTATGTTACAATTTTTGGTGAAATTGAGGGTTTTTCATGAAAGTCTTTTATTGGTTCATTTTGGGATGAACTCTAATTACATAGTTGATTTTGTTGAACTGTATTAGGAATTAAAATAATGTTTTAAATATTTATTCTTTTTGTTTGTGGCTGAAAAAGTTTGTTTAAATTGTGTTTGAGAAGCAAATGGGCATTAAGTGCCATGTTGGTGTGAAAATGGTGGTTTTTAAGATATATAATTTCTTGGTTAAAATTGGGCTGCCCAATAACTGAATTTTTGGTTTTATTAAATTGTGTTGAACTGAAATTTTGTTTTTATGACTTACAAGTGTTCACATACTGTGAAAAGTGGATATTTCAAAGAGTTTTGGGTGCAAAACAATGTGATGTTTTGAGAGGTTGTTTTATTGAAGATCAAAATATTTTATTGACTGTTTCAAATGATATAAAATGTGTGTAGCTACTGTACTATTTGTTTGTGACCAGTAGTGATACTTTACATGAAAAAGTATGTGTGTTGTTTGCTGAAATTGTTTGAGCACAAAAAGGGGAATCCCGGGTACTTAGGTGGGCGGATATGTACTAGTACGACTAGTGGACCGGATGGGTTGTGTCCCTGTTTCACTGAGAAAATGGATAACGACAACACTAACTGAACTATGTGGATGTTATTTGGGGACCACTAGGTTATGGGTTCGTTCCCTACTAGTGGCTCGTGCACGGGAAAGGATTGTGACTTGGATACTTTACACCGAGGTACGAGGTACATAGGGCCCGAGACTATCTAGTTGCCTAGGGGTGTTCCCAATTTTTGTGCTCATTAGAATTGTAGTATTTACCCTTGTTGTGGGATCTTTTGGCAGTACTTTACAGTAGCTCACATGTTTATTTAATGTGTTATCATTCTGAAATTCTTGGATTGAAAACTGTTTTCATTTGAAAGTTGCTTTTCTTGAAATTTTTAACATTGTTTCACCTTGTGTGTTCAAATTGCTAGTTTTGTTCCCATTGTATTGCATCCTCTTTGGAATCTTCTGGTGGTATCCTATTGGTCTTAGGCTCACACCCTACTTACACCCCTTGGGTGTAAGTATAACTTCTTATGCTTGACTCAGGTAAAGGGAAGGCTAAGGGTGATGGCGCTTCAGGGTGTTAGTCCCCATCGTTGGGGCAGAGTTGTGGAGAAGGCTTGCGGGTGATGACACCCTTGTTGTGTGAAGTGATTGGGGATGTCTTGATGTTGTCATTATTTGTATTTGGACCACTTGTAGTGTCTTTAAACATATGTATTCAGATCTGGTTTTGTTAAGAATGGTTTAGCATGGAAATTTCAGGTTCTTATTATTGATTGTTTTATTTGTTCTATGCTTTCATACTCGGGTAAATCGTTTCCAAATCATATTGTTTTATACCCGGGCACTTGTGCCAGCCCGTGGGGATAGGGAATGCCCTTCGGGCCTTGTCATGGGCCGGGTTTGGTGCCATTAATGGTGGTGACCAGATCTGGTACGTGACAGGTGGTCATAGAATATAGGTACCTATGTAGACATCACTGATCACATGTTCAAGATGGAAATAATAATAGAATATTTGATAGAGAGGGATAAATATGATGGGATTCAGATACTAGAAGAGGTGAGTCTAGGAGATGGTAGAATAGCATTATTATATTTTATATTCTTATTTATATTGTGTATGTTATTGGTTTCGTGGGTAATTATTGTTTATATATACTAGAATGACCATTATTTTTTATGATTTCATTTATTTACTATTGATGAATATGTCCATTTATCCCATTTATTTTATTTACTATCTTAGTTAATGTTTGGTTCATTGAGTCTATTATAGTGCACTCTAATATGGGGGTTGAATCTCCCCATGATACTACTCTAGTAATCTATTTCTGGTTGACATCCTAGAGTATATGGGGAGGAACACATGAGATCTACTAGAGATTGATGCTCTAGACACTGTTATGTTGTCTAAGGTAGAAGGCAGTTGCAATGGTGGTGGTGGAAGTGGATTAAAGAAGTTTCCTCCTCCATATCCTTCTCTATGTGCACTGATATATCCTATTCCAAAATAGCGTCCATGTGGGATTCCTTTACAACCATTTGAAAGTCTATAGTCATGTTTCAACATTTCAGGTAAAGGTATATCAATAACCTAACTACCCATTACTTCACAATGTGTCAGTTAGTAACATTCAAGATAGAATCAAACTTTATAGGTACAAAAATATTTGAATCATAGTTGACCAGATCATTTATATAAACCATTAACTACTAATACATAGGTATAATACTATGCATGAAAATTTCTACTATGTTTTCAACATGATGGTTGATTTTGGGCAGTTTTTTCTAGTGATTCTACATCCATTCAACCACTATAATTAGAATATATACGTTATACACTACCATGAATCTACCTATCACAAAGAATTATTCTAGAACCCATTCATATTATAGAATACATTAGGGATTTTTTCTTACTCAAATGCCTATATGGAAGATGCGCTAAAATTTATATTCCATAAAGAATCTGTTAAGAATCATATTAAGGGTGTGCCATAATAGATCCGTGGATCTAAATGAATAATCAATAAAAAATATAAATCCCTAATAAAACTCTAATAGATCCAAGATGTAGACTTAAATCAACGTCACTGGGTATTACTCATTAGGGAAAATATTCTTTAACTCTCTCTAAGTGTTACTCATCATGAGTCTCTATATTCCAAACCAGCTAAAATCCCACACAAAAATAAATATCATTGTATTTAGACACAACTACATCATTTTTAAGAGTTATAATAATTTAAAATATAATAACCATCTTATTAACCTATTCCTTGGATGATAAACTGTCGGGATATCCCTGAAACATGGGATGTCACTGTCACTGAATCTCATGAATCATGATCATACTATGTGCATTTGTTCCCTTCCCAATAAAAATAACCTTCTAAGAACCTATAGGAAGTACAATTTATGTCACTATGGTAGATGATAATTAATATTAAACATCATTAAAATTTTGAGACATCCCTAGACCCATACATCTTGTCCTATTTCTAAATAAACATATTATTTAAAAACTATCTTTCAAAACAACTATAATGACCCAATTTTAATCATATAGAGTTATAATTTCTATACCCAAATTTTATTCACATACATTCCATAAAAATATTTAGTTTTTAGGTTTTAGAGATTAAAAATACCTTTATGTAATGAAATTGATGTCTTTCTTCTGAGATCTTCATTTGTTCAATAATGACCATATTTTTTTGGTTCTATGATATGTATTTAACACCACCCCCAATAATTATCCACCCATGATGCCCTTATAGACTAATATTATAATATTTCATTCTTCTTAACATGAAGAAAATGGAAACATAAGAATGTGTGAGTTCAAATGCTCAATAAGGGTTAATATGAGATATATAGATCAATGATCTTATCCATGCATAAAATAAGGATTATTGTATGAGATCATGTCCATAACATAAAAATATCATATCCAATCTATCAATGATAAAAAAAATGAGTCACGGAATACAGTTTTAACATTTCAAAATAAATAATTCATAAGAGTGAGAAATAATAATTAACCAATCATGAGATATGAGAGTATAAAATTAGTATTATATAATTTTATAATAATTGTGTGGCTCAATAATAAGTATATAAAATAAGTATAATATCATGGGAATCAAAAATTAATTATGGATTTATCTAAGGATGTTAATTAATAAATTAAATTCAGGGTAACGTATATCTAGTTTACGTCATCATCCCTTAGGGTTTCCTTATCTCTATCATCTATAAGGATTTTTTTACAGTAACATATATTAGGATTTTATTTACTCTATTGTCAATACCTAATGCATTATAGGGATATTTAATTGAAGAAAGCACATCACATAATAAAAACCATACATATATTTTCTAGGAAAACAAAAAAAAATCATCATATCATTCTAGAATAAAACATGGAAAATATATGGGTTTTGTATGCATATCATTATCATGTGATCATAAATAATCTAGAAAATGTAATTATATTGTGTTATAATATCATTAATTATATCATCATATCAAAATTATCCCATGGGGAATAAATTGTTTTCATTAAATAATCATAAGATATCCATCATCATAATTAATCTAGAAATGTGGACGGAATCATAAGATCATATCCCCACTAATGCATAACATTCTTTCATGTGTTTTTACATAGATAAAAAATACTATTATAAGATAATTTGAACATTTATTTGATAATAATAAAAATAAAAATTAATTTTGGTATCTATAAAATATAAAAATAAAAAAATTATTGAGAAAAATACCTTATTTTAAAATAAAATGTAATAATTAAAATGAATATTAAAATAAAATAATAGTTTTGATAATGTTAATATTACTCTATATGGTGAACATGAAAACAAATTACCATTTCCAATTTTTTTATAAATGGAAAAAATAATCAGTTCAAGAAACATTTTAAAAATTATTATCTAAATATTTTAAAATACAATCAAATATGGTATAAAATTAATTTAATAAATTATTGGATAATATTAAAGAACATTTTTATATAATTTTAACAATATAGACATGGAAGATAATATTATTCAATAAAATATTGAATATGGTTTGTTTTTTTTAAAAAATCAGAACCATTATAAGTACCAAATAGTTGAAAATGATATTATTTTTTAAAAATTACATGAATAAAAAAATGAGGATAAAATAAAAAAAATTTCATTGGATGATATTCATATAATCCCCCTCCCCAATAGAAATTTATCATCGATAGTCACAAAATAAAATGACATTATAAAAAAAATCCTTACCACTTTGGTAAATTTTGAGTCATCAACCCCATGAAGCATATACTTTTAATGAAACTATAAATACCATTTATATAACTATATTCATGATATAACAAGTAAATGGTCCAGTATATACACCATATAAACCAAAATAGGTTCATAACATGAAGCATGTCTCAATATAAAAACATTGAGTTAAATAACCCTTATAGTTTTGGTATACTCTGAATCAAAACCTCATGAAAGATAAAAATATGTATGTATTTTTATATCCAAAAAATTTTCATTAATTAAAAATAAAATAAATTAATGGATAGTTTATACATTAAAAAATGAAACAATTTGAATATATCATCTGTCTCAAAGATTATTAAGATAGTTATGAAATCATTACCATAAGTCAAATATTTTTTTGTATGAATTGAAAAATTCTACATAATAAATATTTATTTATAATAAATCCATTATGTAACCATATTAATATATATATATATATATCATTAATTTGAAATTTCAAATTAAAATTTTATTAATAATTAATCATTAAAATCAACATTCGTGTGAGAATGGGTCTATTTTTCCTTCATGTTTCATTACCACTATTTTTGTCCATGAACCTTTGTACTAGATTTATTATATATATAATTATAATAACATCATAGTAGTAAATTTTATTAATTATGTACATTTTTATTGTTAACCAATTAATATGGTAATGAAAAATTAATTACTTCATTTTGAGGATATATAAGTCTGTACGAACGCACAAGTGGTTTTTTCACTTTTTGATGGATGGAGTGAACAAAAAATATAATAAAATTTAACTTTAAACAACTATAAATATATCATAAATACAATATAAATTCATTAAATAAATTCTTATTACCATCCATGTAAAGTAGAAATGAAAATTGAATCATATCACATCATTGATAGGGTATTCTACATGTACGCAGGATCCACACCATCATTTTCCAATGGAATTACTGTTAAAAAGGTATATAAAATATTATAATTCCATATATATAATTATTTAATAATTATTATATATAAACTTTTAATCTATAACCATTTAAACCCAATAAATATTGTGATGGAAAATGAAATAAATCACTTCGTGGAGGTGGTAGTCTGTATATACACATGGGCGATGATTTTATTTCCCATTGGGATTGAAATAATAAGAAAAAATAATTATTACATGAAATAAATAAAATTTATGTATATTTAATATAATTTTTATATTATATTAGTATGATTATAAAATATTTAAAAGATTTCAAAGAGAAAAAAAATGAAGATACTCGGTTAAGAGTTATACCTAATCATTGGAAAACATCCCTTGGATTACACCTTAATACATCAAAGGATGGTCTTATTTGGATAATAGGGTTTCGATAAAGTGGGTATGGAATTAAAAAATGTATTTGGGAATGTATTTTAATAAATAAACTACTCAAATGGTGTGAACCGCTGGGGATTGGTGATTTTCTTTTTTAAAAGTGGTAAGGATGCACTTGTAATTTTCAAAAACCATAAAATCTAATAAATTTAATAATCATATTAAGTGGAAAAAAGAAAAAACAATTTCAAAGTATATATATTTCAATATAAAAATCCACATATATAGTAATATTTTTAGAGGTTTAAGTGGCATTTTAATCCTTATCTCTTGGTTTAACCACCTCATTATCCTTTTTTACCATTAGTCATGGTACCGAATTCTCCAATTTTAATGTGTTAGAAATTTACTCCTAAAATGGAATTTAACTAAATAATGATCCATATATGAAATCATAAATAATTATCCTTTCCAAATGTCACGTTCAAATTTTTCATTTTTATATCATTTCATAAAATATTATTTAACATTAAATATCATTAATGTCATATTTGGGACTTTTCACAAAATATGACATTAAAGTCATAAAAATTTTATTTTAATTTTAATATGAACTATTTATTAATCACATATACATTATATGTTTCCATTAAATTATAGGGAAACAATAATTCATCCAAAAAATATTAATTTTAATTTTTTTATTATCATTCACCTTATTTTTATACTACGTTCAAAATTGTTGAGTCAACATTATTTCAAATTTTAAGATAATTATATAATTATAAAAAATTAAAATAAAATTTACATCACATAAATAAAATATTTAAGATATAAAATATTCTTTTAAACATATTCACATAAATTTTTAATCAAAATGACACAATATAACTTATATTTAAAGAGAGAGACGTTTTTTAATTATCCATTATAAAGTTAATATAAAAGTTAAAATCAAAGTAAATTTGATGTAAATTTACACATCTTAGAATATTGGATTTTCATGGTAGAAGAAACTCAGAAAATTAAATAATACATCATTTAGTGTTAATTGTAGTCTTTATCTCATAATTTAATCCCTATTTTCCCCATTAAACACTACCACAGTGAAAATATTTTTTAATAAGGTTAAAATTAATAATGACCAATATTAAAGGGTCATATTAAAATTTTTGACCCTTGTAAAAATAAATATGTAACAATTTTTCATGAGTCTATTTATAGATGTCTCATATATAATTTTTAAAATAGATGCATAAAACATAATGACAAACAGTTTCTATAAAAATGTTTTTAATCCAAAAAATGGCCTTATACTATAACTATATATGATTATAATTATTTTATAAATAATTAAAATTTTAAAATTAAAGTATTTATATGTTAATTTAATATAAAATAATAAATAATTATCAATTTAAATTTCCATATTTAACTAAATTAAATGAATGTTATTTAATAATATGCATTTTTAACTATTCGCATAAAAATTAATATTTTATTAAATGTCTAATAATTTCATACTAATCCTATTATGTAATAGTTATTTCAAAATTTATTTCAAATTTATTAAATATAATATATAAATTTTTCATAAATTAATTATAATATCTACATAAAAAAGTAATAAAAAAAATGTTGTGGAAAATGATTTTATGCATATTATATATTTGTTATCATTCCTTGAAAAATTAATATATTTAGATAAATTTTAATTCATTAAATTAGATTTATAATATAAAAATTTATGTAATATTACTTAAAATAATTATTAATTTAATCTATTAAGATAAATAAAAATTGCACTTATAAAAGCATTTGTATGAATACTATCTATTTTACCATCATTTCAAACAAATTGATAATTAGTGTATGATTTGTCATTCATTTAATAATGAAAAATCATTCTAAATGTATTTCATAATTTCATTAAGTATTATTCATACCCACCAAATGAATGACTATGTTATAGTGGTCATATTAAAATAATATTGTTTCTTTATTATTTAATTTTATTTCTTAAGATCATTGTTCTGTGTATAAAAAGTAATCAATCACATAAAATCAATTAAATAGAAATAAATTACAAAATATTGGGGTCATACATTCTATGCTATAAAATAAATTGTTCCTTTATAAATTTTATGTTGTTTTTTATGAAAAAATATTAAACAGTTTTTAGAATCAATTCTATTTGAGTGGAAGAAAAATATTCCAATGTGGATGGAAATAAATTTTAATACATGTCGATCCAATTTCTAATTGAAATTTACTCTACAATCCATGTTATTAATACTAATATTATCATTTCCAAAATATATTTATAGTAAATATCAAAATTATAATTATTTTTTAAAATAAATAACCAGATATCTAATAAATATTTTCTACATTTAAAATATATATTTATATTCCTCTCACTTTAGTTTGAGGAACAGTTTTACCACTGAGATAATGAAAGTGAGAAAATTTACTTACAAGATTTATTTAAACAATTAAATCCACTTTTTTTAATGAATTTTTCCTCATATTCTTAATTATAATAAACCGTGATGAACATTTTATTCCTGATGTAATGATATGTCTATTAAAAAATTGATATATCTAAAAAAATAATGAAAAAAATTCATCCTATCACTAGATATTTATAAAAACCAAAATCATAATAACAACATAAGATTATACGTAATATGAATAATCCTTATTTAAAAAAAAATCCAATATTAAGAACCCCCATCAATAACCCCAGATGGTAAAATTTTTTCATTCCCTAATAAACTAACATTAAAACTCTTCAAAATATGCCTGACAAGAT
Source organism: Viscum album (assembly GCA_963277665.1). Lineage (NCBI taxonomy): Eukaryota > Viridiplantae > Streptophyta > Magnoliopsida > Santalales > Viscaceae > Viscum > Viscum album. Next base: position 136,764,269 of record OY728141.1, read on the forward strand.
TTGAATCCATAAAATCAGAATGATTTGAAAATTGATTTTTCTAATATAAACTTAACATTTATCCCGAAATAAAAATAATCACTCATAGTGTCAGAAAACAAAAAATTATATACCCTATTTATGTATTCATAAAAATGAACTAATCTTTACCCCAACCATACTAACTCACTATAAAGGAACAATAAATCCATTTACACTTCCAAAATATTTTTAAATATTTATTAATAAAAAAAATCTATATTAGCCTTTATTTTATATTCATCTTAGTTATATAATGGTTCTAATAAAAAATATTTGTTTATAAGTACCATTAATTACTTGGTTAGTAAATGATATTTCAATCCCATATATTCCCACAATTTGATAAACACATTTTTCCTAGATAGAGAAATGACCTTATGATATATTAATGTATTATACATAATGTTTATATGTTTCCTTCAACATATGTTCCCAATTAAATTAGTCATGAATAACTTCAAAAAACGTAATAAGTTAAACATGAGGATTGTATTTATCTAATTCATCTATTATATAATAATAAAAACCCCCCAAAATATTTTTGGAAGCCATCACATTCCATATCATGAACCCTCAAATGGACGTTTATGACTTTAATATTATGATATTCGATAAAGCATATCAACATGAATTGGTATTATTAAATGTGTAATTATCCACATATGATCATTTTCTAATTTATAATGTTTAATAAATGCTTCTCTGATACCAATTTAGGTATTCTTATACTCATACTCCAAAATATTGTTTTAAAAACATATTCCATACATATTGGAATTAAAACCAACTAAAATGACCCAATGTAAACAATTAAAAATTAAAAAATACATAGGCAACATTATAGTAAAAACACAAATGAGGCAGTTTTTAGTATTGAGTTTTAGAGAATTAATAAATATACTTGATGTGATAAAACCCATATATTCTTTCTAAACATGGAATTTTCCTATTATAAACTTATTTTATTGTTATATTATAATACATTAACATATACTATGAAATTATACGCACATGATACCATTATATACCAATGTTACATTATATCATTTCTTATAACCTATGAAGAATTGAAACATAATAATATTTCTGCTCAGATAAACAGTAAGGGGAAATATATGACATTTAAATAAGTTATCATGTTGAATTGTATTATAAGCATAAGGTTATAATATTATAGTCATAACATACAATGTTCATTAATAATATATCATAGATCAAAAATCCTGAGTTATGACATAGAGCTTTAAAATTTAAAAATACATTAATCATAAAAGTGTGGAGTCATCATTAATCAAAAAAAATTCATGAATGTTTTTTATGTGAATAAGAACATTTCAACCAATTTTTTTGGCTCAATCAGTAGTATATAAAATTAAAAAAATATCTTGGTTTTCACAGGATCATCATAGATTTAACTAAATTGGACAATTTTAACATTATCCTAGGAGTAAAAAAAATCTAGTAAACTCCATTATCATATAAGAGATTACACATTTCTCAATAACATATGAGTGACATAACACTATCATCTATTAGGAAGTTCTTATATTTTTCATCATTACCCACGACATTATAGGGATATATAATTATTTTTCCACCCCTCACATAATGTAAACAATTTATGTATGTTCCCTATAATCATCAAAAATTTATCATGTAATCCCATTATAGCCTATGGTTACTAAAATAGTTTCATAAGAATCTCATAATAATATTATCATAATTCATCAATATAAAAGAAATAGATGATATCATGATATCATTCATTATATCATCATAGATTAATTGACCCATGGCAATGAAATGAGTTTAATGAAATCATCCATTTATTATAATCATCATATATAATCCATTAATGTTTATAAATTCATAGTATCATATCCCTATTAAAGCATAAAAACCATTAATGTGTGTTGAAATAGATGAAAATTTCATTATAAGAGCATTTGAACATTTGTTTTAAAACTATCGGAATACCCTTTTCTTTAAGAATATCTAAAAAAAAATGCAATATATATATATATATATATTCTTTAAAATTAAAAATTAATACACTTAATAGGGGTTTCAAATAAAATTATTTTCATGGTGGAAATAAAATCCATTCATGTGATAAATATTGATATAAATATTCCTTTCATACTTTCTCAAAAAAAATTAATAGTAATTATTTTTGGAAAAATAGTAATATTTATATTTTTAACAATAGAAAAATAATTTAATTTATAGTAAAAATTGAATTTATAAAACCATTATATTATAAAAAAATTTAAAAATATATTAAACAATAAGATATGCATGAAAAAGTTCATCATCTAAAGAGGAAAAAAGTTTATTATTTCATAAAAATACATTTCCATAATTTTATTTACCAAAAAAACTAAAATGATGTTATGAAATTAAAATTATAATAATAAAAATATGAGAATAAAATATAGTTTTTTCGAAGGATAATATCTATATAATTTTCTTTAATTAATATTTTGGGTAGAAATTCCTAAAATTAAATGAAATAGCAACATAAACACTTACAACTTTGGTAAATTTTAATCAAAAACTTATTAATAAAAAAATTATAAAAAATTTATAAATTCCATGAATATAAATATATTCATGATATATCATTACAAAGAGGTAGTATATAAACCATATAACCCATAACAGGTGCATAATGTGAATCCTTTCTCAAGGAAATAATATTAGGTTGAGGAACCATTGGATTTTTGGTAATCTCTAAATCAAAGCATCATGAAAGAGAGAACATTCTATGGATTCTAAAATCCAAATAATTTTCTTAAAAATATTTTAAAATAAATTCTTGATCATTGTATATAGAACACAAAATAAACTTGTGGGGAATTTTCCAAATGTCCCCCAATAATAAAATTGACTTACAAATCCCTTAACATAAGTCTTGTATTGATTCGTACATGTTAAAAGAATATAATAAACAAGGATTTATTATATATCAATTATAGATAAAATTTCATATATATATATATATATATATCCATTATAATTAAAATTTTACTTTTATTTATAACTCTTCGCTGAATTAATTTTTTGAGTTATAAATCCTCTATTTTCTATATATGTTTGAGTTTGACGATTCTTTCCCTTTCACCTTTGTCTTGGTTTTAATATTTACAGGCTAAAAATAATTTCATAATTATTTTATTTCTTCATTATATAATGTTTTATATTTATCCATATAAGTTTTTAATGGTAAATAAATTTAATCAATTTTTAGAGACGTTAATCATTATGTACGAACAAGTGATGATTCCAATTTTTAACTGATATCATGAGGGAATGGAAAATAATAAGCAAAATTTAAATAATCATAAATATATATAAATATTTTTATATATTTATTGAATATATTTTTATTTATATAAAGGTAAATAAGAAATGAAATACAATCCATGTCGTTATATGAATATGGTATTCTCAATGTATGCATGAACAAAATTATTGTTCTTCAATGGATGAAAAGGTAAGAAGAAAGATAAAACATTTAAATTACAGAATTCAAATTATGAAATAAATATCATATAAATACATTAAATCAATCATAATAACCATTTTTGAATGTCAATATTATAAAATGAACTACATTACATCATTGAGACAGTAATCCATGTGTACACTTGAAAAATGCATCAATTTCTCATTCGTATGAAATGGAGATGAAATTGGTTTCTTCGATCAACATAGTTTAATTATTTAGATGGTTACTTTTATTTTCAATAAAAATGTTTATATAATATTTAGATTATTTTTAATAAGAAATAAATATTATTACACTCATTTAAGAATTATACCTTTAATTTGGAAAACCATCCTTGGTTTACTCCTTAAGCCTTTAATGGATGGCCTTCTTATGAGACTAGGTCTTCTATGTAGTGGTAAGAGAAGTCATTATTGTATTTTGGTAGGCCTTGGATGAACTAATATTTTCAAAAGGTGTGAATATGAGTATATAGGCGGTGTATTTTTATATGACGCGAAAAAGATACCATTGTAACACATAAGAAATTTAAAATATAATAAATATCATACTCAGGAAAAGTATTACATAGTGGAATTATTTTAAATATATATATATAAGAAAAATAAATACATATTATTTAATTTGGATATTTTTAACTATAATGTCATGAATTATCTTTTGGTTTAACCCCATTATTAAACATTATTCACATTAGTTATTATAATAAATTCTTCAATTTATAAGGGTTATAAATTTACTTCTCAGGTGAAAAGTAACAAAAACAGTCACTGGATGAAAAATATTACCATTTCATATTACATTTTTTCCTTTTATTATTATTTTATTCTTAATATCATTTAATAAAATATTATTTTACATATAATTTCATTATAGTCATTTTTGGGGTTATTCGAAAAAAATTTCATTAATTACATCATGATAAGAATGTAATTAAAATATAAACTATTTTAAAAATAAATATATATTATAAATATCCATAAAATTTATGGTCCATCATTATTCAACAATATAATTTTATGTTTAACATTTTTAAATTCATTAAAGTAATTTTTCTACTACTTTCAGAAGTAGTGTGTTAACATTTAAAAGTGAATAAATTAATTATATAAATAGTAAAAACTAATATTAAGATAAAACAATGAAAAGACATATTTATTTTTAAAATAATATTTTGCATTCATTCATAACATTTTATATCAAAATTAAAACATATAATAAAAAATAAAAATAATACAATGTCATTTTATGTAATTATTGTTCACTTAAAATAATTCAATTGATATAATCAAATAAATATTGTGTGAAATTAAAAAAAATCCAATAATTATGGAATAATATAAATTCAACCGATAAAATAAATAAAAGTTTTAGAGAAATTTCTAGATCATATATCATAGTTTTACACATGTTTTACACCTTTAACCCTTTCTATGGTGACATCCTTTTAAGCAATGTTACTATTCATGGTGACTTAGAAAGGAAACTATTTATAAAATTTAAACCACCTCATTCTAAATATGGAATAAAATTTTCAATTTTAGTTTAATTTAAGTGGAATAAATCCATTTAAATTTAAATTTATAAAATTAAAAGAAAAATGTTTTTTTTGAAAAATGGGGTTTTAAGAAAAGAATGAGCTTATACCAAAAATTGAATATGAAGATAATTATTTTTAAATTAATTAAATTATCTATAATTAATAGAAAAAATAACAATATACATTTAGTTAGAGGTTTTTTTTATCTTCAAGGATCTTGATTGATGTAAAAAAGGAGCTTGGGTGGGTTTATATAGGAATTGTGGTGGAATTGTTTATTATTCTAGTTTTAGATATTACATACCAAAATTTTCAAAACCACAAACCATTCTATGGGTTTTTCCCATGGATTATTGAAAAGGGAGTGTTATAAATTATTTCATAAGGCTAATGGAATAGGATATTAAAATATTTCACTTTATTATATTGAGGTGAGTCACACTGTCAAGGAAATTATTTTAAAATCATACAATATTTTAAAATTATTGAAGAACTAACTAATTAATTATGAAATAAATCAGAAAAATATAAAATTAAATTATTTTAAAGTAAAAATATATAATTTCATGAATATAACTTTTATATTGTTTTATTACTTCACTATTGGGTCTTTATGATGTCAGAAACTACATTATATAATTATATGGAATTTAATTTTTACCCAAAAATTAGACTTCTTAGAAAATTGTGAAAAATTAAACATTGGATAATTTTGACATCATGATTCCAAAAATAATTTTGATTTTATCTAAATAATTTTTTAAATTTGTAGGTTTTCTCTTTTAAAATAAAATCATACATTTTTTTAAAAAATTGAAGGGTTTTGGAAAAAAAAACTTCAAACCCTAATAAAAATTACATTTGACCTCATAAAAATTATATGCTAATTTATATTTAATAAAATTAATTTTATAATGTTATTTTATTAAAATATTATTTAATTCACAAATATATTAATTCATCAAAATATATTTCTAAATTGAATTTGAATATTAACTAAAATACTATTTGGGATTTAAAAATCATTCAAAAACTAATAATAATTGAATGAAAGTAGATTTATTATTCAAAAAAGCACAAAATCAGAGTGTTATGGTCTTGTAACATATACCTTTATTACTCCAGCATGCACCCTATGAGTATGGTGTGTGATTGTGGGGATTTCATGGGGCCATTCGGTGAACATGGTTTAGGTCTTGATCTCGATCAACCTGAACATCTCCCATAAATGGTTTATCTCAGGCTTATGTTTTTGTATCTAGTCTAGGTATTGGTCTAGGGAAAATACTTAAAATGATATCTCCCTCAGATGCATTCATAAATGGTCTTCATAGGGTATGATCCAACTGGTTGAGGCCATCACTTATATTGTGAGTGTCAAAAGGATTTTTGTAAAACCCTATATTTATAACGGTCATGTGATCTCAGTTCAACGATTATATTATTATTGGTAAGGATACATAATGGTCATTATTATCCAATTAGATATAATAAAAAATGGATTGTGTGTTTTTTTATATCCATAATACATTTAGTTAAAATAAATGAAATTTATTTCATAATTGATTATGTCATTACAACCTTCCCCCTTACGAAATTTCTCCCATGAATTTTTTTCCCAATATTAAACAGATGATGGTAACCCTGATTCATCACTTCCTATGGTTCCCATGTCGCTTTATCAAACTTTTGGTTTCTCCACAACACTTTGACGAGGGGCATTATCTTACTTCATAGAAGATTTTACCAATAATCTATTAACTTCACCGGATTCTCATAATATGATTGGACATTATCTAATGGTACAACCTCTATATTGAGTATATGTGATGGGTCAGGTATTTACTTCCTTAAAAGTGATACATAGAGTACATAATGTACTTGAGATAAGTTTGTTTGGAGTTATAGTCGATAGGCCACTACTCTAATGTGATCAAAGATCTCAAAAGGTTTATTGTGCCTTGGACTAAGCTGTCCAATCTTCCCAAATATCATAACTCTCATCCATAGAGATATGCAGAGAAATACCATGTCCCCAACATCATACTGTAGGTCTCTTTGAGGATTTTCAATATATAACTTTTATCGAATCTAGGCATCATTGATGTACTGTTGGATTGTTTTAACCTTCTCAACCATTTCTTCGAAATTTTTTGGACCTAGATGATTTTTTTCTACAACTTAATCCAAACCATTTAATTTTATGATCATTTTCCCATAAAATGAATAAAAATGAGTGATTTGTATTCTTGAGTGTAAACTGTTGTTGTAAGAGAAATCCACCAAAGGAAGTTGTTGGTACCATCCACCTTTGCAGTCCATTAATCAAGCTCTAAACCTGTACTCAAGTGTTTGTATAGTCTACTCAGCTTTTCCATCAGCTTAAGGGTTATAGTCCATGACGATGTTCAACTCAGTTCATAGATCTTATTGGAGACTCTTCTATAACATAACCCATATATAATTTTTTCCTTTGGATGTCTTCAGAAGTCCTTTGATAATGTCCATGGTTATGTTTTCCCAATCCCATGATGTTATGGGTAATGGTGGCATTATCCCCTTATACTTTTGTTTCAAAACCATCACTTACTGATATTCTAGGAACTTCGATATTTATTTAGCGATATCCTTCTTCATGTTATCACACTAATATTTTACTTTTAGATCTCGATACATTTTTGTGTTTCCTAGGTGAATTGAGAAATTTTAACTATGTGGATCATCAAAAAGTTTCTTCATTAACATTGGAGTTGATGAAACACATATTATTAACCAAAATCTCACAATTCCTTCTTCATTAACAATTTTATCAAAGGAATTACTTTTTTTGATTGTTTCCAATTTATTATGAATTCCCACATCATCTATCGGAGTATCCTTTAACCTTTCCAAAATATATGTTTTAGAAATAATTTGTGGAAGTATTGATTATTTTCCCTTATTTATGATTCTCATTACCATATTCATCAAATCTAAGAAGAATAAATCATTTTCAAATCTAATCAATGATATAATTTTTGGGTCCTTTTTGCTTATAGCATCTCCCACCTTGTTCACATTCCCAGGATGGTAGTGGATTGAGAAGTTGTTATCCTTTATGATCTATAACCATAATCATTGGAATATATTCATATCTTTCTTTATGAATATATATTTGAGACTTTTTTATCATTAAATATTTCTCCCTTCTCCCCAGAGAGATAATGCCACCATATTTTCAATGCAAAGATCACAACTGTTAACTCCAGATCATGTGTGGGACATTTTTCTCATGAATTTTAAAATTACATGAGACATAGATAATGAATTTTTCATTCTACAGGAACTCAAATCCCAAACCCATCTTTCAATCAACCCTGAAGATTTAAAAAAATCCCTACTTGTTGGTAGTGTGAGCACAAGGTTAGTGGAAAGCCTCTTCATCATATCCATGATGTTTTCTTCACATTCATAATTCTATGAAAAATTTACCCCCTTTATATTTATCTTGGTAAGCGTGTCTGAAAATCATAAGAAATTTATTAAAAATCGGTACTAATATTTAGATAACCCTAGAAATATATAGATATCCATCACATATGTTAGCCTCATCCTTCCCTCAATTTTTTTCGGCAGGATCCACAGATAACTCATTACTTTTGATGATATTACCTAAGAAGGATACTTCCTTCAACTATAAAATACACTTGTTATAATTTCCTAAGAGTTTCTCTTTTCCCATTGTCTCTAGAATAGTGCTCGTATAGTCCACATTCTCCCCATTAGTTTTGGAGTATATTAAAATATAGTGTGTAATGACTACCAAAACAATTTCAAGGTAATCTCTAAATACTTTATTCATCATGTCCATGAATATTTTTATATAATTAGTTAGTTAGAATGGAATTAATGTGAATTCATCTTTCTCATACCTTGTACGAAAAGTAGTCTTTTGGATATCCTCGTTATTCAACCGGTACTTGGTAATATCCCGATAGCGGGTCCACCTTAGAGAAGTATTGTGCACCAAAAAGCTATTCGAACAAGTCATCAATTTGTGGAGAAGGATACTTGTTATTTGTCGTGATTTTGTGGAGCTCATGATAATCAATGAAAATGATTATTGACATATCCTTCTTATTGATGAATAGGACTGGTGCACCCCATGGTGAATGACCTAGGTGTATAAACCCTATGTCCAAATTCTCCTAAAGTTTTTTGTTTGTCTCTTTAATCTCCACAAAATTTCTTTAGTATATAGTCTTTGATATTAAAAACTCTTCATGTATAAGATCAATAAAGAATAAAAAATCTCTTATAGGAGGAAGACAATGAAATTCCTTGGGAAACACGTCAGGGAAATCCCTCACAATAGGCATGTTTTCGAGGATGGTTCATTCCTTTGACTAAATCATCTTAGAAAGATACATGTTTCCATAGGGAGGTAATATCCATGCTTGAGATGATGATTCTAAAGAAAATTCAGCCTCCTTCATGCACTTGTATTGAATCAGGTGTCGATTCACCTTATGGAGAGTGATTTCCCTCTCGTGACAATTTATTTTGGATCTATATAGGTAAATCCATTCTATGCCAATAATTACATCATATTCCACCAACATAAGTATTATGAGGTTTACAAGGAAGTTAAATCGAAAAATTTTGGTAGGGGAGGTGTCATATGCACACAATGTTATAATTTCCCCTTTTTCCATTTTCACTAACATCACTACGTCCATGATTTTTGTTAGTTTTTGGATTGTTCTACTAAACATTTTTTATATAATAGAATGTGTAGAACTACAATAAGAAAGTATATTTTATACATATAAATGAATAACCAATATATATATCACCACTTATTTGATAGAATTCACTTCGATGGTAGTGATGGAAATAGTTCACCCATTTATCCATGGAGGTTGTTGGTCCCTACAAAACCCTTAACTTACGGCACTAGTTGACAAAATTCCCTAGTTCATTTTATTTTTAGTAATGAACAATGCATTGAGAATCAAATAGATCATTCATTATCTCTATCACAATAGCGGGGTTTTCTTCTTGACAATCGCTGGCTAGGTTCCCTTCCTTCCCACTCCTAAAACATCTCATTGTCCCCTTTATGAAATTTTTAGGGTGCTTCATTCTACACCTTTTAATAATTGGGTTTTATAACTTTTTAGAACTATTTGATTTATCCCTCAAACTACCAGAATTAAAATCCATATTCCACTTTTTATCCCCCTGATACCCCTATGATTATTCAATCTACATCTCAACTTTGAGGTCCTATTGGACAGTCTCCTCATATATTTCATAGTTTTGGATGGATAAGGATTTTTGTAGGATAACTTTTATCCCACCAAATAAGTAGTCAACCTTGAATTTGTGGGTAACAACAAAACTATAAGAATATTGTGCATGTTTGGGGAGGTTTTCCTTATATACCATGATAGATTCATCGTCCTTTTTCTTGAGTCTAAGGTAGTCTCTTTCCATCTTAAGATAGAGGGTAAAGTGAAAATATTTACCAAAAAAATTTAGAAAATCCTTCAATCCCATCGCCTCGAACTCTTCATCAAGATTTGTTTTTTATCAATTTCCATTATTGATCATCTTTTCCCTCCATACTATAAGAATCTAGAAGTACCTTTTGTTATTCCGAACATTTAATGATGTATAATATATTCTCAATGGAGTTTATCCATTTTTTAACGATTGAGGGATCAGATGATCCATTGAATTTAGGATCCATTTATCCCATAAAGATCTCGATTGAGAATTGTTCATTCTTCTGGGGGTTTGGGTGCTCCACATTTCAAGGTTTCTATTCAAAACATGATTTAACTGATAGAGTATCATGACATAGTATGTTATTCCCACTCTCTTCATATTGGGCATCTCATTAGAGTAGTCATCACATTGATCTTCAGATTATTTGTCAGCCCTATTCTAACTATTTATATCCATTGGTGTGAATAAATGAAAAATTATGAGTAATGATTTAAATATATTAAACAGATAAAGTGGAATACAATGACATTAAAGTGGACACCTGTAAATTACATTTATTTCATTAACTTATGAATTTTGTGGTTTTGAACTATGTTATCCCTAATATACATCCTAACATATATTCATAGGGAATTTTTTATTCCCTTAATTATGGTTCGTACTATGATTATGAATTTATCAAATCATATCCTCAGGGGGTGTTGAACCAAAAGTTCATCAAGGCATGTTGTTGTTCACCAGTTCCCATTTGAGTCTAGCTCAAAGGGGTGTTTTCAGGTTTTACCCCTAGATACATCTATGTTAGATCCACCTCTACTTGTTCATATCCATTGAGGGATATTTTTTTTGATGAAACACATACTCTATAGTCACTATTATTTAGGGATTATTCTATTATACATATCTTCTCCTTATGCCTTTCACTAGAGTTTTCTAATCCTAATCCCAAAATAAGTAAACCTATCCTCTCATACCAACTATAACAACCCTACTCATTATTTCGTATTTAAACATGATTTATTACATAAAATTTTAATTAATATAACACAGTAGATAGAGAGTACTAGTGTATTTGGGTCTTAGGAACAATATATAACAACTTAAAACTTAAAATAATCATCTTTATTGAAAACTTCTTTTACATGACCATAAACTTCCACCGTACTTAGCATTGAATGAGATAACCTGAGGACATAAAAAATAAAATTCTGAGTTATAAATTCTATTAAGGGAGTAAACAAGTCATAAAATGAATAATACAATACATGTTAGGAAATATTCATATAAATGGAGAATAAGAGAAACCTTAACATAAAAGCATGATATAACATGGTTATTATAAAAAGGAAATGTAGAAACAACATAACACACTAAATCATTCAGATAAATAAATCAGTTAAACCCTTATCCCAAAATGGCATATCCTGATACTTAACATTACCCAATGTATTGGGGCGATATCAGGGTGCACCCTTCATAATCATTTCAATCTCACGCTTAAGTGTGACACATAGATCTTATTACATGGATTCATTCAACATCATCGTTTATTCTATGATCAAGGAATGTGGATTAAATAAATTTAAGTCAAAAATCAACAAGTATATGTGAATAAATTTTAATATACAAGATAGAGGAATGGGTTTGGTATTCATTACACGATGATTTTGGCGTTAAAAATCATGGTGCAATTTCGGTAGCATGAAGACGTCATATTGAAATTCACAAAATGTTTTGATGAGGGAGAAAGGGTTTCCTCATCACCTATACATGAAATGGACAAAATGGGATAATGTAACATAATTTCTCAACACGTGAAATGAAATTTTAGATGCATAATATTGATGAATATCTTAAATGGGAATGAGGAGAGAGAAGTCCTTTACAGAATTTTGGCATGGTAATAGGTGTATACAAAGGATCGTGAATGGGTTAATGAGAGTGTAAGGAAGATATAATTGTTTACAAATAAAATAGTTAGTAATGAGAGTATGTATGAACATATCCCATCATATGAAAATTGAAATTAAAAGAAATTTCACTTAAGGAGTGCTTGATAAAAGAGGACAGTGAAAGACCTCTTACGGAATTTTTGTATAATAATGAGTGGGATTAAACGATCATAAGGTGATTAATGAGAGAAAAAGTATGATAAAATAATATATATATATATATATAAAATTCATAGTAATGTGGTATTTAATAACATATCCCAAATCAAGAAAATGGAAATCAAAAGGCATGACATAAAAGAGGTGCTTGAAGGAAAAAGAGAAATGGAGATCCATTACTTGGATGTGTGGTATCAATGGATCGGGGGAGGCTTCTTGGGAGATTAAGGGTCCTTTGGGAGGACTGTAGGGAGTAATAGTCAGAGTTTGTTAGATCTTTAAAGAGTTTTAGTGGCAATAAATTAGATCTTGGGTGGGTTTATATAATAATTGTAGGGGAATTGTTTATTCTTTTGGTTTTGGAAACTACACAGTAAAATATTCAAAACCAAAAACCATCCCATGGGTTTTTAACTTAGTTTCTAGAAAAGGGGAGTGGTATAAATATTTTTATAAGTCTAAGGGATGAATATATTAATATATTTCTTTTTCTTATGTGGAGGTCAGTCACACATTCAAAGCAATTATTTTAAAATCTTAAAATATTGTATAAGTCTATGACGATTCAGTAAGGCTTTACAAAATAAAACCAAAAAAATTAAAATTACATTATTTTATAGGAAAATAAATATATTTTTCAAAATATACATTTTATAGTATTTTATTACATAACTATTATTACATTATTATTTTATTAAATAAATTATATATTTTTACAGTATTTAATTATTACCCAAAAGTTTGACTCCATTAGAAAATTATGAAAATATTACCATTAGATAATTTTCACTTCCTAATTCAAAAAATCATATTCATTGTATCTAAATAATTTTATAAACATGTGAATTTTTACTTATAAAACAAAAACTAACAATTATTTAAAATTTATGGGTTTTGAGAAAACCAGTTTTCAAACCATAATAAAAATTACATTTGACATCATAAAAAGTATAATATCATTAATATTTAATAAAACTAATTTCATTAAAATATTTTATAAAAATAGTATTTAATTTTTAAATCCATTAATACATCAAAATATATTTCTTAACTCAATTTTAATATTAACCAAAATATACTACTTGTGCTTTAAAAATCATTTAATAATTAACAATAATAAAATTATAGTATATTAGTTATTCTATACAAAAATATTTAACATAATCATATTGATAAGGTTGTGTTACATATACTTTTATTACCCCATTATACACCCTAAGAGTAATGTGTGCGATAGTGGGGCTTTTTTTGGGATGCTAGGTGAACTGTGTATGGGTCATGATCTCGATGAACTTGAACTTATCATGTAAATGGTTTCTCTCATGCTTAAGTTGTTAGATCTCAGCATGGGAATGGTCTAGGTCAATGCTCAAAAATTCTCTCTCCCATTGAATCTATGATAATTGGGCTTCATAGGGTATAATCATACTAGTTGAGGTCATCACATCCTTGTTATATGTCAAAAGGATTTGTTATAACCTTATATTTTTACTAGTCATGTGATCACTTTTCAACGGCTATATTATCAACGGTAATGATAATTAACGGTCATTTAAATACAATTGGATATAACAAAAAAGGAGTTCATGTGTTTTCTATAATAATAAATCATTTAATTAAAATATAGATAATTTTTTCATAAATGTTAATGTCATTACATACCCATTTTATAAATTTTTGTTTGGTGTCATTATGATGATGAAAATGCACCATGATTTTCCATGCCAAAAATAATTATGTTGTGAATACCATAACCATTTATCTTACAAGGTAATTAACCTTTATTAATATATACCTACTAACTGGGGAATTACATTTAGGTATTCGAAATTTCATTGTCTTGGAATAAATTATGATTTTGAATGAATCCAGGTTATATAATCTATGAGCAGACTTTAGAATGAGATGTAAATGATTTTCTATGATTCACCATGATAGTTCTCTATTGCATTTGTTAATGTTTAATATCATGATATTTCATGCAGGAATAGGGGGTTTACCTAATTCATTTATGGGACATTTTCCACCATGAATTCTTGGTAGGTTTAGCCTTGAATTATTATTATGAGGTTGAGTTTTGAGTTGTTTTCCACATTTCCCATGTAATGATTATCATGATATATCATTCTTTATTGTTTGTATTCATTTCTTACACCATTGATATTCTTATTTTCTAACATGTATTTTCTTCCTCATGATATAAATTTTTTATTCCATATCTAAGATTTATAACTCACCCCTTACTCATGTATATCCATGGGTTATCCCATGAAATATAATTTGTGAATGAACATTTTGGTCATGTTAAAGAATATTTTATTAAAGTTCTTTCATTTCATGTTTCATGTTCTTATTTAATGTACCTAATTCTCTAATGATATTAGAACTCTCAATCTTTTGGGTTGTATTAAGAGTAATTTTATTTATTGAATCATGTACTTAATTTTTAATAAAGAGTGGGGTCATTATCTATAGTTGGTCTCACAACCATGTAGACCATTCTAAATTGTTGGAAAAAAACTTATGCCACTTCCTACTCAACTAGATCAGGCCATATGGTATTTTTTGGGGTCCTCATGGTTTCAAACATACCATGCACCACTTATAATTCTCTCCAATACTGACTTTTGGGGGTTATACACCCCTGAAACTCAAGGAAACACCCAAGGGAAACATCGTATATTGAACCACATATAAAATAAACACATTTAATTATTCTATCTCTCGAAATTCTATTTCAATTATTGATTTAAAAAATAGACCATCCAACAAAAGGAAAAATTTAAATTCCATTATAATTTCATCTGGTCCTAAAACACCATCCACTACCATCTCCCCACTATGGAAATTATCATCTCTGAGAAGCCTTGGGTAAATTAAAAGAACATCACTTGACATAATCAGGTCCTGAAGTCTTATTCAAATAGCTGTTTTTCATTTCTAAATGTCTAACACACCTTTGAGCATAACCTTAACATATGATAAAAGGGCTATAAAAACTCAATTCAATAATTTTTTTCAAATTGAAATAATGGGAGAGAGCATACCCAAGACCTTAAAACTATATACATGATCTCAAAATTTTATTTTTAACCATATGGTCAATGGTTCTTCCACCATAGGTTCTGGTATTTAAGGTCCAATCATGAAACACTAGGTCTATACTGTTGGATTTTTCTTTTGAAAAGTGTTCATAACATTCCAAGGTTTCTCACATAACAAGAAAAAATATGATCAAAAAAAATTACAAACTAAAATCATTTAAATAAACTAGAGGAATATAGGTCAACATACTACTGAATAACCATTAATTAAATGCTTAGATAAGACTACTGACATATGTCAAAAGCTAAACCCAAATTATTTTAATGAAGGTTACTCGATATTTTCTCAAACCATAATCATTGAATCCTATAACTGGGTTCCGATTAAGTATATATCCAAAACCCCACATTAAACTATCACGTATTATCATGAAAATAGGGGTAAACCTGATCCATTACACTTAGAACCTTACGCTTTTTGAACATCCATTCCAAGCCTGTTTGAACCTTGAACAACTTCAGTTCATTAAAAAGAGTTCAATGATCTCACCTAGGGGAAGCCATACACCTTCTCTTTCAAGGGTGATGTTGATACAAGGATAAACATCTATGTTTCCAGGACAATAACTAACCCCAAAGAGGAATCCACTAGGGAAATCATGTCAAAAGAAATAGATGGTGTCTTTACGGCGGTCCAATGCATATCTACTTTGGAACCCAAGTATCACTAAAGACTGGAAATTACATGAATAAACCACGATTCTTGGGTACACTACGATAGAACCAAACCAAAAAATCCCAACACATATTAAAACATCAGTACATAAGAATACCAACTCTCTCAAAATGTACCATATGATACTAAGATAGGGGATATGGTTATCCTTAAGTTAAGAGTACAATAAAATGATTTAGATGATCTTTAAAAAGGATCAAAGACACTTTCTCTATAAATTTGGTGAAGTGCTATATATGATGTCAAACCAAATATAGTAATAGAAAAATTTATGGTCATGTTAAACCATTACAGGTCAACTTTCTTATAAGAGCTCAACTATTTCTACGAATGTATCACCATCAACTG
Organism: Viscum album; assembly: GCA_963277665.1. Lineage (NCBI taxonomy): Eukaryota > Viridiplantae > Streptophyta > Magnoliopsida > Santalales > Viscaceae > Viscum > Viscum album. The sequence goes on from OY728141.1 coordinate 136,781,073, forward strand.
ATTTGGAAGCCCTTACCACAGAATTCATCATTTATTGTATAAAAAACAAGTGATGTCCCTTCCTCACAAACAGTGTATACAAAGGTTACATACACTAGAAACCATTCATCATCATGTCAAACCAAAATTTTTTATCTATTTTGACATTTCAATTCATAGGTACAAAGAAATCCCAACTATAACCTATAATAAATATTGTCATGTCTTTTTGAACTACCCTTTTAAGCATTATTATTCAGTGATATCATGTTATAATTAGGATATTTTATCACATTAATCCATTTTAAACATCATTCATTCACTTATAAGGCCACACAAAAAATATATCAAGTAGGTTAAAAGGTATTATATTAATTAAAATGGGTAGTAGTCATGTAAGAAGCCTTATAAAGGAGAACACCCTAAATAACCGCCTATGATAGCATAACGTACCCCCATGGGTTTAAGCATTATATAATATCAAAAGAAGGTTGACCTACTAGGGTATTGTTAATCCATTATGGGTCCATACTAAACAACTCAAATAATTTAAGAATTTATATTTTAAAACTACTTTTTGTGGTTTCAATTTATTAATAACACGCCCCAACCGACCCACTTCGACCAAGTTGTGACATTATAATTTTATCCATATGGGTCATTAATGACAAGAATAAGGGTAAATTCATTAATGATGACACCAAAAATTTATGGCAAAATGAAATAAAATTTCTATTTAAAGAAGTTCCTAGATATAAGGATTGTATTAGACTATTTGATTTTATGGGTTACCACCTCTCAAATCATAAAGCAACCATACACTTTACAAGTTGCGAGGTCTTACCATATAATAATAATCATTTAATCTTGTGTAGATGAAAATTTATCCTCCATATTTTTATACTAAATCCATCAAATATATAAGGTATGTCTATAATTGTTCAATTATATGGCTCACCTTGTACCAATTTATAAAGTGCCTATACAAATTTCTTATTGGAAAAATTAGATACCATTTAACCATATTCAATATGTTCCAACCCAGACTAAATAATATTAGGAGAATATAAATTGAAATCTAAGGCCATTATTTAGTTACCTAAACATGGTAAGAATGGCAGTTAATGTAGAGAATCATTCAATAATGAATATAATTAAATCATGATAATTAGATTGAAGTAGAATGCTAATTAAATACCTAAGAATGAATGAATATAATTATATTATTGAAATTAATAACATGGTATATGATATGGTTGGAAAATAATTCACAAGGCACATCAAAAATTTCAAATATCCTTATAATGAAACTTAGATGGCAAGGAATATGCCTGGGATGTGAATTTCATAGGTGCCTATAATGATGAATGAAATTCTTCCTTCCTTACATTCCAGACCATGTGTAAATGATATAAAGCTCATAAAGTAGTATTAAATAGGAGTACATCAGCCACTTAAGGTTAAATCATATTAAATTCTAACAACGAACAACACGAACAATAGTCTAATCCCTAGAAACTTGTAATTTTCCCCATATGTGGGATGACCATGCCCAGGAGTAGTTATTTACCAAGCACTGACACATTCCTAGTCTCTTATCTATCATCCCAAAATAGTAAGATAAAGGAAAAAATACATTTGATAAAACATTTTAAGGTTTTGTCCTAACTAACCACTAAACTGGTAGCCATACCGGTTACCACATGGCCTCAATAACACCTCCTTGTATGCTTGGGTATTCCAAATAGTTGTAAGTGTTTAATGGTGGTACGGTGGGGAGACTATATCCTCATAATCATAGTTGGACTTCAATATAACATGTGATAATCTCTAAACACATGAAGAAGAAATAATTATTGTCATGGTAGTGAAAGACGAATATAATAACCATGTAATTATGACCGACACCAATAAAAAAATACATCCATGTCAATATTATATTTTATAAACTAAAACAACTAACACAAAATATGTATTAATGTATAGTAAAAAAAATAAATGAATAAGATAAATCCCCATGGGTAGTCTCTATGAGCATCCGTAGTATTATCCCTGTCATGTGATCCTAACTCTCAAGTACAATGCATAGCACAATAAGTAAACATACTTTCAGGATCCCGCAACTAATGAGATCTATTCAGGTACCCCAATTCAATGGAGGCCTTAATAGAATGTGAGATATACTCAGTTGGTCACCACCAACGGTGTCTAAGAAAAATACAGTTCATGCATATTGAATAAGTATCGTTCATGTATATTTAAATAAAGAACTGATTTTGATTAAATAAATAACCATGTCAACTCAATTTTCTCAAGGACACCTGGATAACCATACATATTTTGGACAAGTACAAAAAAGTTGTACCATAAAGAAATATATGAAGAGATAAGGGATATAATACTGGAAGAATATAACAATAGGTATAATAGGATTGATCAAACCCAAGCTCGTGATTTGTCTTAGGAGTCACCTCCCATGTGTATCAAATATTGTCCATTTTCCTTTTCTATAAATCTAAGTAACAATTTAAAATAAGAAGTAACACTGGCTTTTATATGAAGAACACTTAAAGGAATTTCTGTATCGTATCAGGAGAGATGTAGGGATTTATTCTGTCAGAGTCTACCCAATGATTCCGATGAATATCTTCGCAAGTATCACACTTAGAATAGTGTGAGAAGACAACATATCAACCTGTACAAATATTCTCGTGTAGGGGACCAAGTCTCACCCATTTCCTAGTACAACTATCTCTTCAACAAGATTATATAAGGTGTCTCTACATGGGAATCAATATCACTCATAATTAGGTTAGTAGAACATATGTTGATCTCATCATGGCATACCATTATCACCCTAGTATATACACAACTAAAACTATAAAACAAATCACAAGCACGATGATATCATCCTTTTTAATTACATTGATGTAATCCCATGTATCACTCATGGAATTAATAATCATTTAGTCCATTAAATTAATAGTGACGGGGTCTTTTCTTGTAAGAATGCCTTAGTATGATTCAATAACACATTAAAAAGGACCACACCCATTTTGTATTTCATTTTTAATGAATAGGTGTCCACATAAAATCTCAAGGAACTTAAATGTGAAGGACTTTAATTCAAACTTGTCTTAGCACACATATAATTTTTCAATTAAAGTCATTTCTCTACATCAAGGGGATTTATTAGAAAACATTAAATAATTTAAAAAACACCTCATTTAACTCAATCAAACATCACATGCAAGTGGAATATCTCAATTTTACAAACAGAATCACTTTATAACGCTATCAATCATGGAAATAAAAATTCATCATTCAAATATCTACATAAAAAGCGTTCCATGATCAATGATGAAAATACCTACAATTATAGAACTCTTTATAGGTCAGGATAAACACTTTTAAGGTGTCTTGGGTTTATTAAAAATCTTTATAAAAGAGTTAAATACCATTTAAAAAACAATTTGATCTCTTGTGAGGTGTTCTTGGAATTTTTTCATTTAATTATATAGGTGAAAATCTTGTTGGAACTCCCAAGTGGTATCTATGATCATGCTCAATGTCATATAATTACTAACCATTGATCATCAGAATCATATAAAGTAATGTATATCATGTTTGAAAAAATAAAACCATTTTAAGGTGACTCATATCATGACAGGACATGTGGAACAATGATAACACCTTATAAAGCAATTAATCATTGATGGAAAACCTATGGAACACCTACCTTTTACCCTGGATGACCCACATGTCAAACATAAATGATTAATTTGGTCTGATTCAAAATAAATCAAATAAACCATCAAACGACCTGAAACTAGGGAAAATGGATTTCATTTAAATACCACAACTAAGGATTTATGAAACTTGAATGTTATGGTTGAGGATGATAGAGTTTATTGAGATATTTATGTTGCTTCGAAAGGTGAGAGAAATAAAGGATAAATAATATAGATCTATTTATCCCTTGGTCGATTGGGAGGAGATCTCCACATATGGAGGGAGGAGAAGCATGTTCGAAAAGAATATGGGGAGAAAAGGGTTTAAAATTAATGATAATTAATGGTATAATTTTCATTTACCCTAAACATAATAGGGATCATGATTTTTCCACATGATCGACCAATCCGCGTTCCAATCAAACACTATGTCACTACCTAAGGTGATCCATACATGGTTAAGGTGCACTATTTCTCTAACCATGTGTAAACCGTGAAAAAAACCCATTATCATGACCCTGATGTAGGCCTGACATCCAAGTGGCCCATTACACATGATTTGAAAAAACTGTGTATCACCTTCTGCTCCATTGGATCAGGCCACATAGTTTTCCCTGGGGTATGCATGGTTTTAAAAAAATCGCGTGCCTCTTAGAGTTACATCCAATTTATTGATTTCCAGGGTTTGAACATATGAAAATAAAAAAACTAGTGGACCACCTCCCCCTTTAAAATAAAACTAAAATAAGAATTTTGAAATGTTCAAACTCTAAAAATTCAATTCTGAATCTTGGTTTACAAAATAAACCATCAACCAAATGAAAAAAATTCAAATTCCCTCGGAATTTCCTCGTGTAAAAAATCATTCGATTCCATATATATTTGTGTGTGTGTGTTTGAGTGATTGTATGGAATATAAAAGACATATAACTCATTTGGATCATGTATATATCTGATACCATTTTTCTAGAAATTAATAAAATATATTGGATGAATTTTCCAAAAAAATAAAAAAGAAGTTTGAAATTTACATTCATGGATAGATAAAATAAATTTTTGTATGATGATAACCTAATATACATTTATCATTATAATTGGTCAAGAAACAATATTGAAAGGATCTATTAATATTTTTAACATTAAATAATTCATATGTTCTTCACCACCAAACATAGTTGGAACTATGTTGACTAAAGATGATTATAAGAACAGTTTAATGAGAAATAATTGCAAACAATAATTGTATTTCCTTTATTCATGATTATGTCCATGATATATATTTACTATGTTTTCATTATTTGTTCCATATTTCATTAAAATACTAATTATTCACATCCCTTGGCATCAAATATTGATTTTAGACACATTATAAGAAATGAATATTTTGGAATGTTTTATGAGATGAAATAATATATGGAGTTTCCAAGTTATTGTGATACTGGTTGGATAAAGAATAGTGATGATAAAAAATTCTAAATATAGAGGACCATTCTAAAATTGTAGATTATAGATTTCAACAAATTCCATGAATAAATCTTTTATACTATAAATTTTTACAAATAAAGAATATATTACTATATTCTCATATGTTACAGAGATTGTTTAGATGAAAAACCAAATTGAGGATATCATTTCTGTAGAAAAATATCTATTTTTTATTTGTTGTGATAATAAATGTAACCTGAATTTTTATCAAAAAATTAGTGAAACACAGAAATAAAATCACATTGATATTAAATACCATTATTTGAAAAAAAGTGTAAATAAAGGTACCTAAAGGCATGGATTTGATCCATCCAATGATAATATTACAAATATTCCTACAAAACTACTTCATATTGAGGATTTCCATATTTTAATATAGAAAAGGGGGTTAATCCCATTTTATAATAAAATGGATGTATAAATGTGAGTTTCCTCTAAAATTAAAAATGTGCATAAATTTATATATATTGGTCAAAGTTTTTTGTATGGAGAGATTCCTACTTATTTTATAAATTTATTTATATAGTTGCTTAGAGTTTATGAGAAATAATTTGAAAATTTATTTTAAATTTCCTAAATGAATACTCTATTATGGTATTGATAGTTAAAATATTCAAGGGAATCAATGATGTCATATTATTTCACACTTTTATCTACATACAGAAATCTAAGGTAGGCCTACAGTGGATTTTTTCATAAATCACTAATTTTAAGAATATGATACTAACCTCTATAGAAACCAAAATTTTCCATATTGTTAGTGAGGAAGGGAAATAATGTATAAAATCTCAAATATTTTTGTATACATTATAGGGGAGCAGTTTATTGATCTGTCAAAAAATAAATGTATAGCGTTCACACTAATAATATTTCTAAACATAGATAATGTTCTTTCCATGCAAGGATGATGTTTTATTTGTTTAAAAGAAATGTTTTTAAAAGATTTATAAATTATTTAGAGTACTTAGAGAATACATGATAAATTAGAAACTCTAATTGCACTATGTTAAATTGTTCTATGTCCTTATATAGTTAAAAGTAACACATGTGTTATATGAGATTAGATCAGAGTAAAGAATAAAAAAATATATAATTCTTCCAAGCATGATTATTTAAATATATATTTGAATCATAATGTTTTTATTCAAAATACATAAAGAATTATAAAATTCATAAACCGACTATTGTACAAAAATGTTTTGTATAAAGAGGATTTTATGATTCAATAAAGTCAATAAGATAATATTATATCTTTTTATTTATATGTAAAATATAATTTTTTGGATATGTATGTTTAATATTTATTATAAGAAAGTTGGTATAAGAATTTTGTAGATTTTTTATCAATTAATTTTTTAAATATACCAAGTTAAAATACAATAAATATGAAAATATAATGGAAAACATAACAAGGAGTCATCCAAAATGATATTCACATGGTGAATATAATGAGAAGTATTAGATATTTCTATGAGGATTATTCCCATTGAAGTTAAAATATATTTCAAATTACATGAAGTTTCCAATAGAAAGATCTATGTTATATGACACGATCTGTTGTAATAAAATGTTACTTGTTTCAAATGGAGAGGGGTATTACACTATGCGGTAATGAATTTTAATAGATATAAAATGTGAATATTTTTTTCTTCATGTTCAAACTATCATGGGCTACAATTTATGTTTTTATTTTGGTAATTATTTTAGGTTAGTAACACCATCTTTGAAAATGTTATGTTACCATTTATAACCATAAATATAGCACATAAATCTTACAAATTATATTATATTTTATTATCTCATAATTCACATCATTTTGTTAAGAAAATTACTTCTATATTTATAATAATTTTGATTCATATGAAAATATTTTATTAACACCTATGGGTGAGTTTGATCCTATCAAGGTAAAAAATTATCATTTTTATAAAATTAATGAATCTCAAATTCAACAGTCATGGAAAATCATAGCCATAAACACAAGGGACCCTGACATAGTGTCGAATTATGAAACCCTAGAATATATTAATTAATATGACCCTAAGAAAACATTATATCTCTGAAAATTTACCCATTATAATTAATTGATTGTTCTTGAAAATAGAAAAAAAACATTTGAATATTAGTTATGAGACAAACTCATAACAATCTTGAACATGGAATACCTCATTGTTTTCTTCATATGGTTCCATGCCATTAAATAACCACTTCTACTATGGTATCACCCCACACTATGGTTCTACCTCCCACCTAGTTCCTAACCATTTTAGGTATTCTATTGATCCACAATTACAACCATGATTCGTGCTATTGAACTCGACCATTTAATCTATCATTTTCGGTTACCTAGGTGATAGTAGCCGTCTTTTATTTTGAAAATAGTTTTCTCTATTCAGCTTGAAACCACTCTTCCCCTTATGAAATTTCCCACTAGATTCAAATTATTAACCATGGAAAGCCATATAAATATATATTTTTAAATTATTTATTATTATTAGGAGTACAGATATAAGACATGACAAATTAGGAACTTAGATTATTCTAGGGGAGATTGGTTTATGTCCATATGTGTGTAATTGTAATACTGGTGGGGAATGAGACTAACTCTAAGTAGAGACAAAGAAATTGAATAATTCCTACACGAATGATTATTTAAATATCCATATGATGCATACGGTTTTCATTAAAAAGACATGATGAATTCAAAATTCCATGAAACATCTATTATGAAGAAAAATTATAAATAGGATATTAAGATTAAAAAAAGTAAATAATATTATATTATATGTTCGTATTTATATATAAAATATAATTTTTCTGATATTTAAATTTATTATTTATTATGAAAAAGATTGTATGAGGATTTGTAAGGATTTTTTATAACATAAAAATCATTATCTACTTAGTCAAAATGTATTAAATCTAAAATTAAAATGGGAAACATAACAGGGAGTCAGGAATAATGATATTCTTCTGGTGAATATACTAAGAAGTCTTAAACATTTCTACGAGTCTTATTCCCATGGAAGTTAAAATATATTTTCTATTTAATTATGTTTAAAATAGGGATATCTATGTTATATAACATAATTTGTTGTAATATAATGTTTCTTCTTTCAAATGGAGAGGGGTATTATACTATATGGTAATGAATTTATATAGATTTAAAATGTGAATATTGTTTTTTTATTCACGCTAAAAATATCCTGGTATATTATTTATGTTTTCATTCCTATAATTATATTATTTTATTAATATATATATTTCATAATGTAATTTTAACGTTACCAACCATATATATAACCCTTGAATCATATAAATCTTATTATATTTTATTATCTCAAAGTTCACTACATTTTGTTTATAAAATGACTCTCATATTTCAAATCATTTGCATTCGTATTTTAAAATTCTAAAACCACATGTGGGGTGATTTTAATCATATATAAAGAAAAAATGATAATTTTATTAACATTAATTAATCTCAAAACAAATAGTCATGTAAAATCACAACATTATCCATAGGGGATGATAACATATTGTGGAATGATGAAACGCAGTCAGCGATCAATGGGAATGACCCTAGATAACGTAATATCTCCAAAAATGAAAAAAAATATAATTAATGAATAGTTTATTAAACAAGAAACCCAACATTGAAATCTTAGTTATGAAACAAAAATTTGATAATATATCACAAGGAATGCCTCAATGTTTTCCACTTACGGTTCCAGGCCATAAAATAATTACTTCTTCCATGGTGTCACTGCACACTGTGGTTTTTCCTCCCACCTCATTCATAACCATGTTAGGTATTCACTTTCCCATAATTTCACCCAGGGTTACTTTTATTGATCTGAATTGTTTCCCCAATTGTGGTTGTTTTTCCAGTTGATACTATTCCTTTTATTAAATTTGAAAATATATTTTTCTATTTATCTTGAAAATAGTCTTCCCTTTATAATTTTTCTTAAATGATTCAAAGTCGTAACCATGGAAAACCATATAAGATCAATTTAAATAAGGGAAATATTGTTAAATAATTAATAAAATAAATGAATTAAAAATTTATATGTAATATGTGAAATTTATCTATCAAATTCCCCTACATTTAAACACTTGTATTTCCATGACCATTAAATATCCACACAGTTACAAAGAAATCCCATCCTATTAATGATTATACAACATATTCAAAAATAATATCAATAAGTAATAATAATTCATTTATTATAGGACAAATATATTTACCAATATTCAATTTTAAGGTAGACCAATTAACCATGAATTTTACATTTCCTCTTGAAATGATGAAACTTTTATTAGATTTAATTTACATTATTCAATTTATTATTATTATTCATTCTAGTTTTTATATACAATAATTGAAAAAATGTATATCATCACTCATGTTCAATTTTACTAGAGTAACTCTCATACCATAATTATATGAATCATAACCATAATATTTAAAAACATACCAAATTTATACCTTGTAAAGAAAAATATTATTATTGATTATGAGGAAATTAAATAAAGGATATAATTACACTGATTTTTATAGTTTGTAGTTAATTATTTTAGAAACCATAATGTCAAAAATATGAGGTTAAAATCTCAATATAAGGGAATGATAGAAATAGAAAACTACGTACTAATTCTCATACAAAAATCATATCACCAAAAACCATCTACTCTTAGGCTAAAAAATTATTTTAATGAAAATAATGAATCATAGACATTCTACTAAATTATAATTAGATTTTGAAACAATTGCTTTTTCAAATTTTCCTTTTTTAAATCGTTGAAAATAGATCACATGAATGGTGATTAATGAAAATTTTCCAACACCTAAGGATAGTACCCCACATCTTCACATTTCAATACAAAACATCTCATTTACACCATGGAATAACCTATTCCCCCACACTTATCCCATTTTGAATCATGAAAAAATAATAAGTTTACAATATGAATGATATGATAAGATTATCTAGTATCTTACCTGTCAATTTATTTTATGGATTCAATGGAAATAAATGAAAATTTTAATTTAATTTTATGTCTCAAACATATAATGGGATTAAATAAAAACGCCACGGTTATATTAACATTACTTTATTCTATGTTTTCATTGAGAATATATTAATCTAATTTCAAGTAAGATTACATATCCAATGTAATTCTTAAGAAATAGGGTATGTAAAATATATAAAAATGATTTTGTGACCTCTTAGGAATGAGAATAATTTCTTTTTGGAAAATCACACATGTTATGACTAATAATATAAAAATAAACAATATAAAATAAATAAATTCAAAGAATATAAAAATAATTAAGAATTTCATCTTCACAATTCCACCAACACCCAAAATCTTGATTCATCGAATTAATACACTCGTGTTTATCTCTACTCGTTATTTCACCCATATTACTCAATAAAATTTGTTAAATATAAAATCCAAGACATAGAATGATCTTTTTAATAAGAAACTATAAATTATAGTTAAAATTTGTCCCAAATATCTTAGAGTAGCATAAATATTTTCTTAAACAAAAAAAATCATATTAAAATAAGAATATTGAAGTAAAATGATTAAAAAATTAAAATATTACTTGTACAGACCCATGGTTATATCAATGGAAACTCCCTTCTTAAAATTATGTCCCATAGAATCATAAAAGGGAACACAGTGTCCCATAATTCGTAAATGAACTACTAAAAACTATGTGACCATTATAACCTAGCTGTTAAACATAATATTCAACTTCATTGTTTTGTATTTCAAAAATTTGACATAGACGGTTGGGATTAGTATGATATTTGGTGACTGATAGGACAAACATAATTTTTGGGGAATAGTAACTAAACCTTATGAATAGTGATTCTACATTTATGAAAAGTAATATCACCCATATGAATTGTAAATCATCAAAGTGAATAGACATCAATAAATAAAAATTATTCATCTTATAATTGAAAATATGATATAATTATATCATAGTATAAGTAAATAAACATTTTAAAAAATATTAATTAATTGTTGTTATTTTTAAGCCACAAATATTTTATGATTAATTTAAAAGGAAATTTATTTTTAAAAAATATATTCAAAAATTAATATTTTTATTTCTTATAATTTTAATATAATTTTATGAGGCATTACATAATTTTTCAAACTGTTAAAAAATTAGTTATAATTTTAATGTTTTTATTTTCGAAGTAAATGATGCAATTAATTTAAAATTTAATTACTCATATTTATAAAATTATTTTCATAAAATGGTGTTCATTTTTTTATTCTACATATTTAAAAATTATTAAATTTACTTTTTGGTATTTTTCTAAAATACTTGATTTTTATGTGAATAGTAAAATATGATAATTTATGATAAATACTAACAACCCAAATTTCTGAGTCATGATTGAGTGATGAATGACATAAGTCACCATTAGTTCAAAATCACATGAACCAATTACTATATTTAGTAACAAGAATCCTCACTATCACTTTTCTTGATCAAAATAATAAACTAATGATTAAAATAATCTCAAAACACCCCTCTCCTCCATTATAAATTCTACCCCTCAAACCCTATTTTCCTCAAACCTCTAAATCATTGAGTCATTACTATATTATTCCCAATAATATTCCCTAGTAACTACCCCATGTCTAGGTTCTCTCGGTCTCATCAAAACACCTAGCCTATGTTCCCTAAGGAGGATCTCAAGAGGAGAATTCAAGAGGTAAATCCTCTCTCTTTTCTTTTAATTTCCATTCAATTTCAATTTATTTTCTTAATCTCTCCTCAGCCCATTCATAAATATGACATGATAACTACATTACCTTACATATACTTGAATTATATCATTTTGATTTAATATCTAACATTAAACTAACCATCCCTCTTTTTCATTGTAAAAATGAAATCGTCCCTCGGGAAGTGTCAATTTACTGACATCATCGGTGATAAACATTAATTTTCCAAAAATACCATAATCAATGTTAATAAAACATTAAATCTTTAAAAATTTATTTTTATATTTTTTTGGTAACCCCTTTTATGTTCTAGAATAAACTAATTCTAATAATTCTAAATTATAAAACAAAACAAGTTCATTGTGATCAAAAACCACCAAAATTAACCTAAAAATATCAAAATTAACTTTTATCTAATGAATCATCCTCATGGAAAATTATAAAATCCTTCATATGTTCTTTTAGAATTTTTTAGTGTCATTGAAAACATATAATAACAATTCTGAATGATTATCCACATCTTACAAGAACTACCATTCATGTACACAAAGGAACTGATCATGAAAACCATGAAAACAAACACTCATGAACAATGAATTTTAACACTCTAACTCATCTAAAGGACAATAAAAGAAAAAAATAACACCATAATGAATCATAATCACTTATAAATGTTTTTGGAATTATTAATTAGTGAATCTAATTTTATTATATTGAATATTAACATGAAGGAATCTTTTGGAAAAAAGGTAATGGGACTTCTCAAACCCAAATATCTTTCTTTGGGGTTTCCTTCGTTGACCTAATTTTCAGTATGGTTATTAATTAAAATAATTTATTTATCACTATATTATCTTTTCTGATATATAAATTTTTTCCAAAATAATTCTTCTTTCAAAACATGCATTTTAATTCTAACTCAAGTTTGATGATTCTTAAATCATGTAGGGTATTCCCACTTTTATTTGAGAAATAAATGTTCTAGAATGTATGCTTATGAGATGATAACTATTCCATTACATGGTTTTTTAAGTTCATGATTGATATATTTTCTATGTGGCATTCAGGATAATTCAAATTTAATGATGCGATGGGTTCACCTTAAATTATATATCACTTTTATGCATTTTGTAATGTGAAGAACGTCATGAGTAGAGTAAAATATTCATGAATATGATTCTAGATTTTTTTTGAAATGATCGCAGTTGTTGACCACTAAGACATGATGTTTTATTTTTATTCATTTCCACATTCAACATATTTTATTAATGCTTCCTCTCATGATTATGATCATATGTCTATGTTATGTTAATAATGATTATAACCACCCCATGTTATATTGTTTTTTATACTTATCTATAATATTACAGAGATTTTATCTCACCCCTTTTTTATGTATATCCCTATAAGACTACATGTAATAGATAAAACACAAGGGAAAATCAAAATATTTTTAAGAAGAAATTAAATAAATGTTTGTGTTTATGTTGTCAAAGTTATGCATGGTCATAGTTTTACCAAGACTCTAAACATTTGGATCCTCATTATGTAATGTTTTTATTTTTTTATCATTAAAACGATGTAATATTAATTAATGAAAAGTTAGTGTCACTATTGTTTGTATCAGATAATAATTTTGTTAATTTGGGAATCAGGATTAGAGAATTTTGGTCAAAACCCTTAGTACAATACTAAGTATATGTGAGTTCCCAAGAATCATTATTTCATAAAATTATAAACATAGTTATCCCAAAAGATATGACTTTAAACATCATTAAACAAAGGAATAAATTATATATTCATGACATATTGAGTGATGATTTAATCTATCGTTTTCTATTTCATAATATGGTAGGTACTATGATAAACTAGGCCAACAACCCATGTGAGGGATAGTATACCGATTTCCCGAACGACATCCCCAATACTTTGATAGGTGGAGTTAAAAATTTCATGGTGATACGTACCCATCTATATTAGGTTTTTTAAAATAATATAAATAATGTAGAATGTCATACTTCACCTAAGAGGGAGAAACTGGCTATTGAGTGCTTTATACAGCAACCACCACAAAAGTTTAGTGGATCTTATGATCCACTAGTTTCGAAAGAGTGGGTCAGCTCGGTGGAGAAGATCTTTTCTATGATTCACTAATATGAGATGGAGAAGGTGAATCTTATTATTTATTTTATAGATAGGGAGGCCAGTCAATGGTCATATTTGATTATGAAAACCATGATGAGGGACAAAATTTATTAGATGGATTGGGAAAACATTAAGATAATGTTTCTCAATAAGTATTTCCCTCTAAGTATTTGAACAAAGATGCCGATATAATTCATAGATATCAGGGAAAATGATAGAGAATTTTTCAAGGCCTACAAAGAAAATTTCAAAAGATACTCATGGTATGATTCATGTTTTGTTATCAATATTGATAGAAAAATTGATAGAATATTATGAGATTTAAAACCACACCTTCGAAAGGCTCTTGCAATTCAAGACATTGGGAGTTATGAAGAAGTTTTTTGATGTGATCTCAAAGTGGAGATGGATTTTGGAGAATTTTCGGATGGATATGGTGATAAGAAACAAAATATAGAGTTTCAATATGTAGGATCTAATTATAATGGTATAATTAAACTCAACCACATACATATCAAATATTTGGGAAGAATAATCATGGGAAATACATAAAATGGATAGGTAAATGATGAAAATGTGAAAAAGAAGGACATGAAACTCATGAAAGTCAAAAATACATGAAAAGGTCAGATGATGTGGTGGAGGAATGTATAACACCACCCATGGTCCAATGGAACAACTATAGGGAGCAACGACACTCTTCATGTCAATGCCCAAAACCTCGAGTTATTAATGGTAATCAGTGTCATTAAACTACAAATCCAAAGGATAAATCGAAGTCATATTCCCTTACTACTATGGAATTAGAGAAAGAAAATAAATCCCTTCAAGGTATACATCATATTCACTAAATAATGGAAAATGTATTATTTGATTTAGGTTCTTCTCATTCCTTTATATCTATCAATATCTCTAGAACTATTTTATCTAATCCCCGAAACAATGAAGTATAGATATCCATAAAAAAAACTTAGTGGTGCAATAATTTACACCTATGTTTTGGACTATTAATCTATTATAGTAGGAGTAAAGATTCCTCTAGAAAATTTTATGATACTTACCATGGTGTAATTTGAGGCTATACTAGGGATGGATTGTCTCAATTTATATAAATCATATATAAAATATAGGGAAAATAAAATTTCTTTTCATATTCCAATCCATCTTATGGTCCTTTAAAAATTAAATGAAGATCATCAATCTCCTTTTAAATATAATTCAACGGTGTGGGTGTTGATTCCCTAGGAAGAGGCATACCTCAGTCAAATGGTCATGTCAAAGAAGTTATCCAACTAGGGTTAATGACCATTGTGAGGTAATATAGTGGTGAATTTATTGAAGAGTTTCCCAAACTACCCCTAGATCTTGAGGTAGTGTTCTCAATATAATTCATACTGAGAGCTACTCCTGTCTTTATGTGTCCCTATAGGATGGCTCATATCAAACTAGATCAGTTAAAGAAGAAACTACATGAGCATTTGGACAGAGGGTTCATACACCCTAGTGCATCACCTTGGAGTGCACCAGTGCTCTTTTTCATGAATAAACACAGATCAATGAATCTATATATTGATTATTGGGAACCCAAGAAGATCCCCATAAAGAAAAAGTATCATTTTTTAGGATGGAAAACTCATTTGATCAATTGATATGAGATTAGTAATTCTCAAAAGTCGGTATCCATTATGGATATCATCTTCAAAAGGTAAAGAAAGAAGATATTCTGAAGTCTGCCTTACCTACATGGTATGGGAACATTGATTTGTCAGTGATTCCTTTCAAACTTACTAATTCCCTTGAAATCTTCATTGATGTGATAAATAGTATTTTTATGCTACCTCAACAAATTTTTGGTTGTTTGTATTAATGAAATAATCATATAATCGAAGAGAAAGGAGGAATATGAATAACATATAGGTTTTATTTAGAAGATATTGAGGATGGAGAAGTTGTACTACAAGTTATCAGGTGTGACGTTCAGATACAATAAGTCAAGTACTTTGGTCATGTGATCAAAAGTGAGAGAATTTCTATGGACCCTTCAATGAACAAGGAGATTTAGTGATAGCCTAGACCCTCTTGTGTTAATGAAATCCATAGTTTTATTAGCTTCACATGGTACTATCAGCATTTTTTGAGAAAATGCTCATGATTTTAAAGCCTTCTAACTATGTTACCATGGATAGGGGTAAAGTATGTCATGAATGAATAATGTGAGGAACGATTTAAGGATATAAAGATAAGGATAATAACTATGAATATATTCATATTAACAAAGTTTAGAGAATGATTTTTGATATAAAATGATGATTCAAATACAATATTGGGTTGTGTACTAATAATAAATGATAATAGGATAGAATGAACCTTACGAAAGTAGACTATACATCAGAAGGACTACCCAATGCATAATCTAGAGATAGAAGTTGTGATATTTTCCTTGAAAATTTAGCAGGATTTAATCTATAGTGATATGTGTGACATATATACTGATCACAAGATCCTAAGTATATATTCACTCAAATGAAGCTCAACTTGAATCGGAGGATATTTTTAGAGCTAATCAAATACTGATTTCTCTATTCACAATCATCCTATCAAGATGAACATGGTTGATGATTCTCTAAGAAAAAAAGAACCAGCTACTCTTTCCATTTTCGAATTGAGAATGAATCTATCTTCTTGGACATTAATAGGATGGATTTTTAAATCAAAACAATAGAAAATAAATCATACCTTTCCCAAATGATTTCTAAAACATCTATCCCAGATAAAATTAAGGAGACATAAAGGGATGATCTCGAGTTTCAAAATGTGGGGAATGTAGTAAAGAAAGGGAGCTTCAATATTTCAATATTAAAGATGATGGTGTAATTAGGTTTGGAACAAGGCATTGTGTGACTTCATCACCCATGATAAAGAAGCAGTTGTGGGACAATGGGCATATCTCAATATTCTCTATACACTCGGGTTGCACGAAGATGTACTGTGATATCCCATAACACTTTTTGTGGGATAAAATGAAGAAGGATATTGTTTAATATATCTCAAGGTTCTTGATTTATTTTAAAGTTAAAGCATAAAAAAATCCATATTTCTGATAAAATCATTACCTATGCCCATATGGAAATTGGGGAATGTCCCCATGGACTTTGTTATGTGTCTCCCGAAAACATCCGAAAGAAAATAATGCAATCTGGGTTGTAGTGGACTGACTCACCAAGACAGCTCACTTTATCATTATTCATGAAAATATCTCACCTAAACAACATGTTATGATATATGTGATGGATGTGGTAAAACTACATGGGGTTCCCCTCTTGATTTTCTCTAATTGTGATCCTAGGTTCACAACTAAATTTAGGAGGAGACTAAAACATGCCATGAGTACTGAATTCAATTTCATCACATATTACCACCCCCAAACTAATGGACAATTAGAAAGAACTATTCAAACGCTCCAATATATTCTAAGATCCTTCTCATTAGAATTCAAAGGTGGGTGGGATGAGTATCAACGATAGGTTTACTTCTAATACAACAATATCTTCCACTAAAGAATTCCAATGGCTCCATATGATTCTCTGTATGGATACCAATGTAGATCTCCAACCTATTGGGATAATGTTGGAAAAAGAAACCTACTTCGACCTGATCATATACAAAAGTTGATAGAAAAGGATCAAGATATCTAGAAACATATCAAATATGAACATAGATGAAAAAAGAGCTATATTAACTACCTTCAAATGTACTTGGAGATCAAAATTGTAGATATAGACTTCCTTCAAATATCACAATAGAAGACAGTCATGTGCAAATAAAGAAAGGGAAGCTAAGACCAAGGTATGTTGTTCCCTTTGAGATCCTTGACTGTCTAGGAGTTTTGTCCTATCTTCTTGCACTTCCACCGAATATGGATTATGTTCATGATGTGTTCCATGTATCATTACTGATGAATTACATACCAAATCTCTCACATGTATTGATCTAAGAGGTTATATAGCTGGAATATGATCTATCTTATGTGGACCATCTAGTATAGATTCTGAACTAGAGAGATAAGGTTTTATGTAAAAATAAAACACACCAAGTCCATGTTTTGTTGAGGAAACCTATGTATGAATAAGAAATAGGTGAACTAGAGGAGGAAATGAAGGATAAGTACCATCATCAATTTTTGTAAAATGAAATGTCAAGGGTGAAATTTCAAAAGGGGGGGGGGAAGAAAGCAATTTATCGATGTTTAATCAATACACGTACCTTCTTTAAAATTATGTCACGTAAAATAACCTTAAGAAATAAAATGACACATAATGCTTTAATAAACTACTAAATACTATGTGACCACTATATAATAGCCATTAAATTTAATTTTTCAACTCATGTGTTTTGAATTTCGAAAATATGTCTTACATGGTTGCAATCAATAAGATATTTGGAGACTGATATGACAATTATAATTTTTTTGGAATAGTAACTTACCCATATGGATAGTAATGTTACCCTTATGAATAGTTATATGAACATTATGAATAGTAAATATTACATGTAAATTTAAATCAATAAATTAAATATGTAACACCCCGAGCTTCCACGATACGCTTCTCATTCAATAATGCAATAGCTTGCATTATACACAACTTCGAGTTCTAAAACACCGCGACTAATCAAAGTAGCCGTTATGAATAGTAATAACCACTTTTTAAAATTATAGAAATTTTATATTTCGAAATGGACTTCATTTTTGGATTCGGAATATCGAAATTAGCCTATGTTGAATTTTTGGTATTTTTCTAAGAACTTCTAATTTTTTATGAATAGTGAAAAATACTTAGAACAACTTTTTTAATCGAAATAATTTATTGTGATAAATTATACTATTTAGTGGTTTTAAAGTATAATTAGAATATATTTTTACCATTTTATCCAATGGTGGTCATTAGAATTAATTTAACATTGAAATTGGACATAAACAATTGCCAATCTTTTGATATAAATTGTTTCTTAAAAACACGCTATTTGTTGTGACAGCGGGAATTAATTATAAAATTAATTAATTCAACTTATATGTTTGGAATTTTTTAAAATAGACATCATTTTTGAATTCGGAATATCAATTATAGCTTAGGGTGAAATTTTGGCATTGTTCTGAAAAACTTCAATTTTTGAGGAATAGTGAAACCACTAAGTGGTAGTTAAATAACTGATTTTTCGTTTAAATGAAATATTACCACTTTTGTGATTTGATTTTCAAAAATCTGACATATATGGTTGTCATTATGAAGTAAAATGTGGTTCAATGAGATTAAAATAATTTTTTGGTGAATAGTAACTTTTAAGTTCTTAATCGCGATTAGAGGTAATTAATGTAGTTTAAGGTACAAATAATGTCTTAATAATATGAGATGAGCATGAAACTTGTCCTACTACTATTGGATGAGTCATGGCCGACCCAGACAACCCATGGGTCAACTTGGGGACCCCATGGAGCCACTTTAGTTGGAAAATGACATAAATATATATTTATTTATTGTTAAAATTAAATTGACACAAACATTGGTTATTTTACTAAAACAGTTTTTAAGTGGGGTTACACAAGTCCAAATTTTGAATATAAACATTCATTAAAAAGATAAAAATATTTCCTACATTATAGTATTTTTTTTATAATTTTTAGACATTAAATAAATTAAATTATTTATGACATCATTATGATGCAGTGATGACCTCATTATTTAACGATTTTAATAAAATGAGAAGATAATGTAAAATCCAAGGCTTACACTTTTCCAAAGCCAATTGGATGAGGAGATTTAGAACCCTTATCACTTTATGCTCGAATTATATAAGTTTGGGACCTTTAGAATCCGAAAAGTAATGTGTAATAATGTAACATTTCAATCTTTCCAAAAGAGCCCCTCCTCTCCTCTTATAAAAGGCCCCCACCTCTCCCACCTCATTTACACTTTCAAGCCATTTGGCTCGGCCATCCTCTGCCCAAATACTCTCCCAACTTCCCCCTCTTACTCCTAGAAGCCTTACTTTGGGCAGAACTCTTCCCAAGGAAGCCTTTGGCTCAAATCAAAAAGAGTTACCCGATTTTGAGGTAATGTCTTTTCTAATGTTGTTTTGTTTTATTTTTCTTCTCCAACCCCCTAAACTCTTTTTATTCATTTCTTTTGTAACAACACCAGTATCCTCAATATACTAGGATGTTGTTATAATAAGTATTCGAGCTACACTTACACACACATACATCTAATGGTTAAAGAACATACAGTTTCTGTGGATGGCGAATTTCTGCCTCACGAAACGATGATTGTTCAACAGTCATATAACACCTTCAAAGGTGGCCATTAAGATGTCACTATTTTTATATATGATATATAATATGTTTATGTTTTACTTATGCTTCTGTATTTCTCATTTATGGCATACTATATGATTTCCATTATGGGTAAAACGCGATAATTTCATTTTAGGAAGTGCGGACTACTGCCCCCTCAAAGTGATTTGAATCGTTAATGCCATATGTGGGATGTATAAAGGATAAAGTAAATGGTATTATACACTATATTATACTGGAATTATATTATACATTTATATCATTATGATTTTGTTCCATTAAATATGAAATTGAAATGAAAGTAGCGTTCATGCGTACATACAGCTTACCGTCTCCATGAACGGTGCATTTCATTTCTTACTCCTAAATGTTACGTAATATTTTAAATGAATGTATATACTGGATATATAATATATATAGGATATCTAAATCATGAATATAATTCTGGAGATAATGGATATTCTACCACATAAACAACTTGTAATTATAAGAAGTTTATTGTTGACTCAAGTACCAAAGATCGGCAAAACAACCGTTATTAACTTAAATAATTACATAATGTTCATATCATTGTAATAATTGATATAATAAGGATAATGAAATTGAAAATGGTTCTTAATAAGGTATTTATTAACTCTAGTTTATTATTCAGGAGGTTAAAGAACGGTTGAGTCAAGTCAGACACGAGGTAAGGGAATTTCTTAACCCAACTTCCATTCTTTGGGTTAATCTCCTACTTCCAAATTATGTCATGATATTATTATGTCCTATTTTGTATTTTTACTTTATTTATATGTAAATATAGTGAATACACATAATAGATCTATTTTATTTTAAAAATGATCTTTTTAAGGACTTCGTCTCAATCTCCTTTCATTGAGGCATATTTGGCTTTATACACAACTTTCTTTTATACGGTGTATAAACCCCTTTGACTTTTATGTTTATTCAAAAGGAATATTTTTTATACGACGAGTTTTTACTAAACGAAAAAAAGGGAATGTTTTTCTTTCTGTACTTATGCGGCGACAACGACTTCTCCGCCGCCGTGACCATTATTTGAGTTTCGGATTCCTCTACAAGCCATCATTTTTTTTAATGAAAAATAAATACAAAGTTTTAACTTTCTTTTATTTTGGTATTGAAAATGGTTTTGAAAGAGTTTTTATTATATCAATGTGTTTTATTGATATCTTGTGATTGAAATATGGAAATGTTATGTTTCCTTTATGCATGTTTTATGTGATACGATTATGTTATGGTTTATGATATGTTTAAACCTATTCATATGAGGAATGCATTGGACTTAATAAGTGACGGGTGGAGCCCGCTATAGCTCCTCGATGCATCGGCAGGTCTCATGAGACAAACTAGTGTCTTGGCACAAGGCCTTGACAAAATATTATTTGTGGTCTTGGCACGAGGCCTTGACTACGTGGTTATGATAGTCTGGCATTATGCATTCCATCATTATGAAAGTGGTTATTGATATTGCATGTGATTATTCGACCAGCAGAATATCCATGTGAAGAAGTGAATGGCATTATCTCATTTTACTTTTTCCATATTATGTTGATGTTCAAGTTTAAAAGGCTTTTGTTTTAGTTATACATTGCCTTAAATTTTTATGTTTATTTATGAAAGATTCCGCAATATTGTTATCCTTACTGAGCATCTGAGCTCACCCCTTTCAATGTTTTAATATTTTCCAGGATGTGAAGAAGTATTTTATGAATGACCTGCAGGGATAGTCAGAAGAGGATATGAGTGTGGACTATGAAGACTTTGTTATTAGTTTTTCACTTTATGATGTAATGTAAGACTTATGAATGTATCTAGTGTTTCCAAGGCTACTAAACTAATCGGTCTTTCGAGACTTGATCTTTTGTGATCATTCCTATGTTACGAAGTAATGCACCGACTCTTGGTAGCTGGGGTCGGAGTGTTACAGTTGGTATCAGAGGAAGTTTAGTACAAACCTTGGAAGCTAGATTTAGATAAACTCTGATTAGAGCACATAGCCCAAAGATAGATTTTGAGGATTAGTATAGAAGAACTTTCTAGAATTTTGTTATTGTAGAGATTTTGTGAGTTTTCCGAGCAATACATCCCTGTCTGGATACGAGTAGGTAGAGGCGGATTTGGCACAGATGTACCTAGGGGTAAAACCCGAAAACACCACTTTGAGCTAGACCCGAACGGGAACTGGTGCACGAAAACGGTCCTTGCTGCACTCTTGGTTACGACACTCCCGGGGGATATGCTTAGGATAATTCTCGTTTTCTTTACAAACCACTATGAACGGTTATGAGTATATACTTCCTCAAAGAAAACCTTTTTATGATTATGGATTATATCCATAAATAGATCAATTTATGTTAAGTATTTTATAAGTATGGAATTATGTATTTCGATTCATAAACTAACCTAGTTTATGGAATTGTATAGAAATGGCGCCCAGTAGAAGGAATGTGAACTCCATCAATACGTATGATCCAAAGAGTAAGAAGGATCATATCTTTCATGGTATTAAGCCAACATTTAGAAGGGAAATATTCTCCCATGTGTTATCAACATATGAAGAAATAGTAGCATGTGTTAATAAGATAAGTAGAGAATTCTCTGAGTCTTATGGATTTGAAGGGATGAAAGAGAAGAAAAGGATGGAAGAGAGAATGATAGATAAAGGGACGAGGGAAAAGAAGAATTTTCCAATATGTGATAACTGTGGGAAGAAACACCTTGGAATTTGCCTGAAGGGAATGGGAGTTTGTTATATGTGTGGAGAAAAAGGAAACCATGTGCGTGACTGCAAGGGTAAGAAAAAGGTTTCAAATGTACAATGCTTCATCTGCAAGGAGTGGGGACACTACGCAAACCAATGTTAAAATAATCAGAGTATGCCCCAAATGATGTTATTGGATAATAATCAAGTTATGATACTACCACAGATGAGGAGTAATGATTAGAGTTCTTATGTGGTTATTAAATAATTTTTTAATTTGAGTGTTGTATCAATGATGTACTGGTTATAATAATTATAGAGTATATAAGGATTGTACTGCAGTACTATTTCATCAAGGACTTGAGATTGTGTGGAACCAAGAAAAGTGACTCCATTGTAGGATTAAATTTTTGGAAAATATATGTTTGAGAGAAAGATAGACCATAATATGGTTCTGATACTGAGATTGTGATTTTGGAATAAGACGTGATTGATTTGGATAAATTATATTGGATATACTTAACTTCCTTGAAACTGATTGATGTTTTGTATACATTTTTTTATAGAAGGAGTATATCTAGTATTCTATAAGGAATAAGGGATCATGGTAATTCTGTATATTTAAAAAGAATACATGATGAAGGTATTCACATGTTGTTACGTGGGAAAAAGGATCTTCATTATGTTTACCTTCTTTATAAAATTTGGACTGTGAGTTGGACAGAAGTATTTTGGATAACTATAAAGGTTGGAATGGATTGAGTTGATCTTTGGATAGTATTGTTTAGGGTTAAATAATTTTTGAATATTATTTTTGGAATATTATAATACTATAGTTTTAGGAAAAGGACAACCTGCAGGGTGGGGCATAACCCGTCGCGTCAGACAAAGCTGCAGGAATCGAACCCACAATCATAGTGCGACAGGTCTTTATTTCCTACCACTAGCCTACAGGAAGTCCCCGGTTATTACAAACTAATTTTACTAATCTAAATAGTATGTGTTAACATTTGGAACCTTATACAATTAGGATAAGTATAATATTTTTGAGTTCTATTATCTTTTTGAGTGAAAGATGAGTTGATGGTTGAAACTCTAATTGTCAAGCATAAATATATATATACCTATCTCTTATTCAATGAATAAATTAATTCTTAAACTTTAGTAAAGGGATATTAAAACAAAAAATGTGTTATCCTAATACCTTATGTCTTGTTGAACTGATGATATTTTAAATCAACATAGATTGAAGGCTTTGAGGCCCTCAATTTGACAGTTGATTGTGATTGATGACCTCAATCACTCCCTACAAATATTTACGTTTTTCCTCCAATTATATGTCTCTAATTGCCACCAATGTTCTCCTAATCGAGATCATAATTGGGTGGTGACATTTTCATTTCCCTTTCCCTCTTATTAAGGCTAAATTTTATTAATCTTATTTCCGATGTGGGTTTTCCTCAAAGGTATTTTCTCTTTTCAACCTTTTATTATCAAAGAAAAATTTCAAATTGCGAGGACGCAATTTATTGAAGGAGGGGAGAATGTAACACCCCGAGCTTCCACAATACGCTTCTCATTCAATAATGCAATAGCTTGCATTATACGCAACTTCGAGTTCTAAAACACCGCGACTAATCAAAGTAGCCGTTATGAATAGTAATAACCACCTTTTAAAATTATAGAAATTTTATATTTCGAAATGGACTTCATTTTTGGATTCGGAATATCGAAATTAGCCTATGTTGAATTTTTGGTATTTTTCTAAGAACTTCTAATTTTTTATGAATAGTGAAAAATACTTAAAACAACTTTTTTAATAAAAATAATTTATTGTGATAAATTATACTATTTAGTGGTTTTAAAGTATAATTAGAATATATTTTTACCATTTTATCCAATGGTGGCCATTAGAATTAATTTAACATTGAAATTGGACATAAACAATTGCCAATCTTTTGATATAAATTGTTTCTTAAAAACACCCTATTTGTTGTGACAGCGGGAATTAATTATAAAATTAATTAATGCAACTTATATGTTTGGAATTTTGTAAAATAGACATCATTTTTGAATTCATAATATCAATTATAGCTTAGGGTGAAATTTTGGCATTGTTCTGAAAAACTTCAATTTTTGATGAATAGTGAAACCACTAAGTGGTAGTTAAATAACTGATTTTTCGTTTAAATGAAATATTACCACTTCTGTGATTTGATTTTCAAAAATCCGACATACATGGTTGTCATTAAGAAGTAAAATGTGGTTCAATGAGATTAAAATAATTTTTTTGGTGAATAGTATCTTTTAAGTTCTTAATCGCGATTGGAGGTAATTAATGTAGTTTAAGGTACAAATAATGTCTTAATAATATGAGATGAGCATGAAACTTGTCCTACACCTATTGGATGAGTCATGGCCGACCAAGACAACCCATGGGTCAACTTGGGGACCCCATGGAGCCACTTTAGTTGGAAAATGACATAAATATATATTTATTTAATGTTAAAATTAAATTGACACAAACATAAGTTATTTTACTAAAACAGTTTTTAAGTGGGGTTACACAAGTCCAAATTTTGACTATAAATATTAATTATAAATCTAAAACGATTTCCTACATTATAGTATTTTTTTTTATAATTTTTAGACATTAAATAAATTAAATTATTTATGACATCATTATGATGCAGTGATGACCTCATTATTTAACGATTTTAATAAAATTAGAAGATAATGTAAAATCCAAGGCTTACACTTGTCCA
The DNA here is from genome assembly GCA_963277665.1 of Viscum album. Classification (NCBI taxonomy): domain Eukaryota; kingdom Viridiplantae; phylum Streptophyta; class Magnoliopsida; order Santalales; family Viscaceae; genus Viscum; species Viscum album. Next base: position 136,807,014 of record OY728141.1, read on the forward strand.
AAGCCAATTGGATGAGGATATTTAGAACCCGTATCACTTTAGCCTCGAATTATATAAGTGTGGGACCTTTAGAATCCGAAAATCATTGTGTAATAATGTAACATTTCAATCTTTCCAAAAGAGCCCCTCCTCTCCTCTTATAAAAGGACCCCACCTATCCCACCTCATTTACACTTTCAAGCCATTTGTATCGGCCAATATCTGCCCAAATACTCTCCCAAATTCCCCCTCTTACTCCTAGAAGCCTTACTTTGGGCAGAACTCTTTCCAAGGAAGCCTTTGGCTCAAATCAAAAAGAGTTACCCGATTTTGAGGTAATGTCTTTTCTAATGTTGTTTTGTTTTATTTTTCTTCTCCAACCCCCTAAACTCTTTTTATTCATTTCTTTTGTAACAACACCATTATCCTAAATATACTAGGATGTTGTTATAATAAGTATTATAGCTACACTTACACACACCTACACCTAATGGTTAAAGAACATACAGTTTCTGTGGATGGCGAATTTCTGCCTCACGAAACGATGATTGTTCAACAGTCATATAACACCTTCAAAGGTGGCCATTAAGATGTCACTATTTTTATATATGATATATAATATGTTTATGTTTTACTTATGCTTCTTTATTTCTCATTTATGGCATACTTTATGATTTCCATTATGGGTAAAACGCGATAATTTCATTTTAGGAAGTGCGGACTACCGCCCCCTCAAAGTGATTTGAATCGTTAATGCCATATGTGGGATGTATAAAGGATGAAGTAAATGGTATTATACACTATATTATACTGGAATTATATTATACATTTATATCATTATGATTTTGTTCCATTAAATATGAAATTGAAATGAAAGTAGCGTTCATGCGTACGTACGGCTTACCGTCTCCATGAACGGTGCATTTCATTTCTTACCCCTAAATGTTACGTAATATTATAAATGAATGTATATACTGGATATATAAGATATATAGGATATCTAAATCATGAATATAATTCTGGAGATAATGGATATTCTACCACATAAACAACTTGTAATTATAAGAAGTTTATTGTTGACTCAAGTACCAAAGATCGGCAAAACAACCGTTATTAACTTAAATAATTACATAATGTTCATATCATTGTAATAATTGATATAATAAGGATAATGAAATTGAAAATGGTTCTTAATAAGGTATATATTAACTCTAGTTTATTATTCAGGAGGTTAAAGAACGGTTGAGTCAAGTCAGACACGAGGTAAGGGAATTTCATAATCCAACTTCCATTCTTTGGGTTAATCTCCTACTTCCAAATTATGTCATGATATTATTATATCCTATTTTGTATTTTTACTTTCTTTATGTGTACATATAGTGAATACAAATAATAGATCTATTTTATTTTAAAAATGATCTTTTTATGGACTTCGTCTCAATATCCTTTCATTGAGGCATATTTGGCTTTATACACAACTTTCTTTTATACGGTGTATAAACCCCTTTGACTTTTATGTTTATTCAAAAGGAATATTTTTTATACGAAGAGTTTTACTAAACGACAAAAAGGGAATGGTTTTCTTTCCGTACTTATGCGGCGACAACGACTTCTCCGCCGCCGTGACCATTATTTGAGTTTCGGCTTCCTCTACAAGCCATCATTTTTTTAATGAAAAATAAATACAAAGTTTTAACTTTCTTTTATTTTGGTATTGAAAATGGTTTTGAAAGCGTTTTTATTATATCAATGTGTTTTATTGATATCTTGTGATTTAAATATGGAAATGTTATGTTTCCTTTATGCATGTTTTATGTGATACGATTATGTTATGGTTTATGATATGTTTAAACCTTTTCATATGAAGAATGCATTGGACTTAATAAGTGACGGGTGGATCCCGCTATAGCTCCTCGATGCATCGGCAGGTCTCATGAGACAAACTAGTGTCTTGGCACAAGGCCTTGACAAAATCTTATTTGTGGTCTTGGCACGAGGCATTGACTACGTGGTTATGATAGTCTGGCATTATGCATTCCATCATTATGAAAGTGGTTATTGATATTGCATGTGATTATTCGACCAGCAGAATATCCATGTGAAGAAGTGAATGACATTATCTCATTTTACTTTTTCCATATTATGTTGATGTTCAAGTTTAAAAGGCTTTTGTTTTAGTTATACATTGCCTTAAAGTTTTATGTTTATTTATGAAAGCTTCCGCAATATTGTTATCCTTACTGAGCATATGAGCTCACCCCTTTCAATGTTTTAATATTTTCCAGGATGTGAAGAAGTATTTTATGAATGACCTGTAGGGATAGTCAGAAGAGGATATGAGGGTGGACTATGAAGACTTTGTTATTAGTTTTTCACTTTATGATGTAATGTAAGACTTATGAATGTATCTAGTGTTTCCAAGGCTACTAAACTAATCGGTCTTTCTAGACTTGATCTTTTGTGATCATTCCTATGTTATGAAGTAATGCACCGACTCTGGGTAGCTGGGGTCGGGGCGTTACAAAATATATTTATCATATAAGTGACAGTATCATATAATTATATCATTGTTTCTGTTAGGAAATATTTTAATATTTATTAATTAAGTGCTAGTATTTTTAAGTCATAAACATTTTATGATTAATTGAAAAGAAAATTTATTTTCACAAAATGTATTCGTGAATTACTATTTTGGTGTCATATTATTATAATATAAATTTATGAGACATTAAGTAATTTATCAAGGTCTTATAAAATCAGTAAAAAATTTAATATTCGTATTTTCCAAGTAAATTATTATTTTAATTAAAAATTAAATTAATCATATATAGAAATTTATTTTCATAAAATTGGTTTTATTGTTGAATTCAACACATCAAAAAATGGTTAAGGGGAATTTTTTTTTATTTTTTTGAAATACTTCAATTTTTAGTGAATTGTAAAATATAATATTTAATAATAAATGCTATATACATGAATTGTTCAGTCATGCTTGAGTCATAAATGATGTAAGTGACCATTGGTTTAACATAACATGCACCAATTACTATATTTCATCATATTAATCCTCACTATTTCTTTTCTTGAGAAAAATAATCAACTAATATTTAAAATAATAAGAAAATTCCCCTCTCTTCGACTATAAATACCTCCCATAACACCCTCTAATCCTCACACCACTAAAGTATGGAAGAAATATTATATTCTTACCAATAATATTGAATAGTCTCTCCCCCATGTCCATGAACTATTGGTCTCATCAAAATACCAAAACTAGGATCCTTGAGGGGGATATTGAGGGGAGAATTAGAGAGGTAAATCCTCTCTATTTTCTTTTAATTTCTGTTCAATTTCAATTACTTTTATTATTCTATATTCACCTACCTTCATCCAAATTAAATGATCACTTCATTAAATTACATATATAAGAATTATATAATGTTAATGTGAGATCCAACATTAAAATCTTCCCTTTCCCGACTTTTATCTTAAAAATGAAATTGTCACTTGTGAAGTGTCAATTTACCGATATCATGGGAAATAAACTTAAATTTCACATAAATTCCTTCAAGGATGTTAATAATTAAAATAAATTGTTAAAAAAAATTTTAAGATCATTTTATAACAATATTTATATTCTGGATCTAACTTTAACATAATACTAAATGATAAAACAGAATATGTTTTTTGTGATTAAAACCATATAAAATTAACCTCAAATGTTCATTATTAACTTTTATCTAATGATTCATCCCAAGGGTATAGAATAAAATCATTTATAATATTGATAAAACTTCTAAAATATCATTAAAATTTATAATACCAATTATATATGTTTATCTGTATCTTAGACATACTTCCATTCATTTACACAAATGAACTGATTATGAATACTAAGAAAATGAACATTCCAAAACAATTAATTTTATAATTATAACTCATCAAAAGGCCTATAAAATAACATAATAAATACATAATGGATCATAATAATATATAAAATGTTTTTGAAATTGTTATTTAATTAATCTAAATTTATTATAAAGGATATTAACTTGAATAAATATTTCAGACAAAAGGTAACGGGATTTCTCAAACCCAACTCTCTCTCTTTGGGTTTTCCCTTTTTGACCCCATTTTTAATATGGCTATTTATTAAAAATATTTTCTTCATAATTTTATTATCATTTCTGAGAAATACATGTTTTCTACTTGAGTTTATGACAAACATAATGTTTTCCAAAAGTACTCTTCTTTCAAAACATACCATTTACTTCTATCTCAATGTTGATGATTTTTATATCAAGTATGTTATCCCCAATTTAATTTGGGAACCCAATGTTTCTGAATGTATTCATATGATATGAAGAACATTCTTTTCCATTTTTTATTTATGTTCTGGATTGATATATAGTATATGTGGAATGAATTACAATGTAAATGATGTGATTTGATGGGTGCACGTGGAATTTTATAATGCTCCATTGCATTGGGTAATGTGAAGAACCACATGAGTAAAGTGATATATGTATGATAATGATGCTATCTTGGTTCACAACTATGTTTTGTTGTTTACCACTAAGAGATGATGTTCTATTTTTATGCATGTCCACATTCCATGTCTTTTCTTAATGAATCCTTTCATTATTATGATCTTATGCCTATGTTTTGTTGATAATGATTATTCCCACCCCATGTTATATTGTTTCAGGTACTTATATATCATCTTACTAGGATTTTAGCTCACCACTATTGGATTTATATCATCAGAATACTAAATATACTAAAAGGAACACATGGGACAATCAGAAGCTAGAGAACAAGAAATTAAATAATTTTTTTATATTATAAAAGTTGAGTATGTTTCTAGTTTTTCCAAGACAATAAACATTTGGATCCTCATTGTGTAATGTTTTTATATTGATTCTCATTTATAAGATGTAATAGTAATGTAAGAAAAATAAGGGTCATTATATTGCTCCTTTATCCAATAAACCTATTCCCTTATCGTTTCTTCATCAGTTGGTCTTGTTCCATCCTTAAATCCTCATGGACCTATAATATAAAAACAATAAAGTGAAGTTACATGGCCAATAAAATTTACATCTATGAAATGTAAAAGATGAAATTGTACTTGAATCCAAATTAAAATTAAATAAATGAATTACATAGATTAATTTCTCATAAATGGTATATTAAAACATATGATTCCTCCCATAATGATCTTTACTTAAGGTCTTTTTTCATGAAATTACCTCTCTATAGTCATGTAATATGAGTATGTTAAGATTTTACCCTATCCTAATTTAACCATGAATGAATATGAAAATTTTCTAGTTTTTTATTTATCATCATCATCATTTAACCCACATTAATACTTTGTGGGAGAGAGATATATAATTTATAAAGTATAAAAGAATTAAAAAATAACCCCTTGTTTGTCCAAAACAAGTATTATTCCTATGTTTCATCTTTTTCTTTAGTATCTTTTGAAATATTTTCATAAAATGACTTATATTTAGTAGATTTTAGCTACTGTTAACTATTTTATTAATAAATTAAATAAATTATAAATTTATTATTAAATTTCAATAATTTAGAGTCGGTCCTCTTGGGTTTCATCAAATTAAAGCATCATCATTAGAAGTCGCCTCATGTTCAACCTCATGCTCGAAATCAGCATTGGATCTCTATTAAAGTGATTCCATGAATTTTAACCCATATTTGGGTACCTCCATTTATTAATTATCTTATTTTTCAATTCATTCAATGATATTGAACCCCTCAATGAATTCTCTATCCATGTTGTTGAGGAAATATTCATCAGAACATAGATGTGTTCATGGGTTGTGTTTTTTAATTTTGATCTTCTTCTTTTCTAGATAATTTTTTTGTGAAATATATACCTTGCCTAACACTAAGATAATTTTACCCACACCATGACTTAATCAATAAATAACAACAAAAAAACATGATAAATTAAAAGTAAACAAATGATAAAACCTAAACCAAAATCAAAATATATAAAATAGAGAAAACATTATTGTCAAAGTTTATTAAGATGAATTTTATTACTAAGGAGTTGTCCGAAAAAATGGTGCAATAATAATAAACACATAAATAGAATCATGTATCATAATATATTAAATATTTATTATTTTCTTATCATTCATGGATTTCATGATCAATTACTATAGCGTATCTTAGTTATTATCGTAATGGACACAGGTGCGACTAGAAATTCTAAAACCCTATTTGATGCAGAAGAAAAATACCTCTGACAAAATTATATCATTATACCCATGTTCATTTTAAATGTTAAATTGTGTTTAAAATATTATTCCCATGTATAACTTCTATTCATTTGTTTACTGCTAAATAATCAAGGACGTAGCTTGTAATAACATGAAATTCTGGAGCCATTAAATTAATATTATCGTTGATTGGTTCTATCCTACGCAACACCAAACTAATTCCAAACCAAATATAATGAACTGAAAATTATTAAAATTACATGAAAAATATAATCCTTAAAAAAATATTGTAAATAATTGAATTTAAATGTTATTATTATTAATTCATTATTTAATATTTTTTAAAGTATGCCTTCTTTAGAACAATTAAAAAAAGTATTATATTTTACAAAAATAAATTAAATGGATCAAAAACAAATTAATTTTTATAATTATTTTTATATCTATTTATAAATTAATTTTTCAACATCAAATTATTTATAATTTTACATTAAATAATATTAATGACACATTAATTTTAAAAAGTTGTTTTTATTGAATGTTTTTTTACTTCAGATTCAGAATTTTCTTTTAAATAACTAAACAAAAAACCTTATATATTTAATATGAAAAAAATTAATTAATATTTGAATTTATACTGTAAAAAAGTATTTTGGGTTATTTTTTGATATTTTCTAATATAATTGATTTTATTTGAAGATTTCAAAATACAGTTTTTACAAAAATGGTTGTATTTATGACTATATCGAGAACTACTAATAACATAATAAAATTTTAATAGTTTTTATGATAAAATATGTATTGATGGAGAAAATATTTATATTTTCAAATATTATTATGAATTAAAAAAACCCAAGTTAAAAAAATAACTAATAACATCTAATAAAAACAGTTTTTGGTATTTAATATTAATAAAATTTTATATTGATAAAATTTTGTTTTTTATTCCTTTGAAAGACACATAATTTTAATTTTTTTATATAAATTTTTTTTATATCATGAAAATAAAATACATCAATAATTTTATACTATATATAAATTTTATTCTTAAAAGTCAATAGGTTTTTACTCATTACATTCACTGATATTTAAATTAATTTTTATCACACATTGTAATATTATTTGATGAAATTTATTTCATAAATGGATTAATTAGTTACAATTTATTTATCAACCAACATATTTTTTTTTATTAAATAAATTTAAATTAATTTTGTAGTAACTAATTTCTATAGTAATATCTATAGTAGTAAATGTAATAAATAAAAGGGTTAAGGTCTAGAAACGTGTTATTAACTTGTGTATAATTTAGTGTTTTGAAGATTATAGACTTTATGTCATCCTATAATTCCTTATTTACAATTATTAGGGAAAATTGACTTGTGAAATTTTTTCCATGTTTATATTAAGTTAAAATATTTATAAAAATGGAATTCTAAACAATTATAAAAGGGACCTCTCACTACCCATTCATGTTTACTCCTAAAATTTGTTTCTATATAAAACTATATCCAATATAATTATTTTTTACCCTATTTATAATTATTTAAACTTTATTTAAAATAGAATGGTTTAATACCACAATTTTAAAGGAGTATTCTAAGGGAAAGAAGGTGTTCTCAATGTGAGTACTTGTTTTTCAAATCATATTTACCATTCCATCTTACCATCCATAAATAATTTTTTTTAATTGATTTATAATGAAATTATTACTTATTATATTCTTAATTTCATTGTTCTATGTTAAAAACTAATAACCACCTTTCTCCAATTCTATTAAAAAAAAGCAAACCAATATTCATGCATTGGGCACCAATTACCTCCGCGTTGCACCGATTTTCATTTTCTATCTTCCACATATCTTCAATGATTATATAATTTTATATTAAAAATAAATTCTACTTAAATAAGATAATTATTATGATTAAAATTAAAATTATAATCCACATTATTTTCCTCTCATTCTTTGATAAATGAAAATGTTTTTCATGTGTTGTGTAGAGTGCCTCATCCACGAAGTAACATATCATGTTTCTAAACAAGTTTATTTATTATTTATAGTAATTTATTAAAATATGATAATAAACCATGAAACAATCAATATAATATAATTATTATTGTATAATAATGATATTATTCCCAATAAAAAACTTTTATAACCATACTCGTCCATTAATTATGGCATTTTCATGTTTGGATTAGTTTGAACAACTGCATGTGTAATAATATAAAATAATATCATGGATGAATATGGTAAATAAATTAATGATGGTATATTTTATAAATAATTAAATAATTATTTTATTTTGGTTTTGGAATCCTAGAATTATTATTAATCTCATGAATTAAGATACAAATATCTTTATTAAAATCACTAAATCATACTCATCATTGTTTTCATTTTATAGAATCATATATAAAACACTATAATTTTTTATTAAATATCAATAATAAATACTTATTTGATCTTTTTAATTATTACCTACTGTATAATAAAAAAAACATATCTTTTAAAAAACTAGTTCCAAACGGTCAAGATGACTAACAATAAATATTTAGAATGGAGAATATCTTACTAATATACATGTATAGAATAATTTTTAATTCTATTTATAAAAGTTTAGAGTAATAATATGACTCTTAAATGGGTTAATAATATATTTTTATAATAGATATTATATTACATTTGACTATATAGGGAATCAAGGAAAAGGTTTCTTAACACAATTTACACTCTTTGGGACATATTATCATATTATGCACCATCTTTTGTAAGAAATTTTTATCTACCCGAATTTTTTTATTTTGTATCCTTATTATCTTATATTTCAGGATGTTCAATTTTCAATGCCAACTTGTTTCTCCCTTGTGGTGAAGATTATAATGGGATATGATGTTGAGAATAATGGATAATTATTATTCACCATAAGAAATGTGATTATTTTCTTATATATCTTTAATTAAAAATAATTTTTCAATAAGGATGAAATATTATTTTATAAAATGTAATGATAAGAAGTATAATTGAAGAAGGAAAAAATAAGATTTTTAATGAGAATTTATGATGTATAGGAGACCATAAAAATAGTGATTTTCTAGAAAATTATATTAGAAGAAGAATTTAAATATTACCATTAAAATTAATATTTATTTTTTACAAGGTATTTAAGCGGTAATATTATATTATGGTTAATTTGTTTTAATATATCAGAATTGTATTATATACATTGAATTATTCTAAATCTTTGATGGTGGTCTGTTACAAATTTTTTTTTCCAAACATTACAATTCATATGGGATATCCAATTATCCATACATGTAGTAAAGTATTTTCATCCACAATGGAGAGAAATCCCAAGGACCCTCCATGGAAATAAAGGATTTTGGGAGGATTCATAGCACCAATAAGTTGTATAAGGCGGGGAAAATGATGAAACTGTGTCAACCACACCCTATGAATGTGTGCGTAAGTGTAAGATCATGTCACCATATTTGTTAAAATCCCATGTACTTATGGACTCACCAAATACATCGTTTCAATGCCTCAAGATTAATATAATGTTTATATATCATATAATGATCTTTATTAGAGAATGAGACATGCTTTATTTCCTAGACATCATGTACTCAATCAACTTTTTTACTTAATACTATAATTCAAAGAACATTCTACTAGTTGAGGAAGATACAATGTCTAAAGTGTATAGATTCATGAGTTATCCATCAAATTCATGTCGTTATTTAGAATTTTTTCCATGAATCCATTTAGGATTTCTTGATAAAATTATATGTATCCTTCCTTGTTTGTGAGACCTACAAAAATGAAGGATGAGATTACATGAGATAAGTAAAACCTCATGCACATATACCAAAATTCATGAATGTACACTCATATGTAAAAACAAATTGTGATACCTAGTATTCATATATGCAAACATTTTGGAAGGATATTTGGGTGGATAAGATCATCTATTCATGATCACACATACATGAATAATACAACATGCATGATACAATACACAAAAAGCCATGTAAAACTATAAATGTAATATTAAGGAATAGATATATGTATAAAAATACATCATGTATAGTGAGTGATAGTATATAAAACTATATTGAACTTAAATGGTAATGGAAATATTGTGTTTTTATGTTTTAGATTAGAAGTCCAATCATTTTTTGTATACACAAATGATGATGTACAATGTTTTTCCAATAATATATTTTGTGAAAAATATTGTATGACCATTAATTTATTAAAATAGTAATATTAGTTAGAAAGATTAGTTGTTAATAAATTGAATATTTGAGAATGGTAAATCATTATTTCTTTAATCAAGTTACTTTTAATATATTTTAAATCACTCTCTAATGAGGATGAAGTAAATGATAAAAATTTCAAAGCATTTATGGGCGTTATTTTCACAACTTGAAGAAGATTAAAATATAAATTTCTAGTTTTCATTTTATTAAAGTTCATTTAATATGGAAAAAATTGACATTTTCAATTTTTTTCCCAAATAAATATTCTGTTTATTCTGATAGTGATGTTAAAGAATATGAATAGAATAAAAGAATATCTAAAATAACTAGAAAAGCTGATGATATAATGAAGAAGACATTCTCAATGAAGTATAAGGAATATCTATTGATTATTAGAGTTGACGATGACTCATAATAAAGTACTGAATTATAAGATAATTTAGCATCTAAATATCATAAATCCTTCATTGAAAAAAGCTAAGATACTTGGGGATTTTTCAATAACTAGTGTGAAAAAATAACAGAGCTACCAGAAGTACATACTTTGATCTAAACATGTAGCATCTTTTCATCAAAGCACTCATCTCAGGAAAGGAATCTACTTCCCATATAATGATAGAAAAAAATAAATTAATATGAATAATGATCTTATATAGGATATCATGAATTACATTTTTAATAATGTAAAACCTAATAAAATAACAATAGACCATAACAAAAAACATTCTAAAATAGAAAAATAGCATAATTAAACAAATTCTATATTTTTTAATGCCAAAACACCTTGAAAATGATGATATAATGTTTTTAAAACTCAATTTATATTCAAGATGAAGCATCAAAAGAAAATGTGAGGGAATTTTCAAAGAAGAAGATAAACTTTATTTTTGATTATTCTAAAGATTCTATACATTTTTCATATAGTGATGCTAGTTTGAACAAACAAACTAAATTTAAATGGACTAATACTAACTTTGAGGATCTATATATGTTGGAAAAATAATGTACCCCAGTAATATAGAAAAATAATGGAAGGATTTTATCTATAAACTACATCGTTTTTGACCAATAGAATTTCCATAATTAAGGAAGATGACGTTTTGTATGTTATTATTGGTGTTCTGGTCAATTTTAGAACATTTCTTGTTACAACCCGAAATATAAGTTTATTTTTATTTCACTATTTATTGGATTCGGGTTCTCTTGTCGAGGATAGAGTTGAGCGCAAGTCAAAAAAATGACATTAAATTATTTTAGTGGGGTTTGGACATGTGCGCGGTCATCGTACAATGGGTGGCAGCCGCACGGTCAGCCCAGGTGCCCATAAAAAATTCTAACGTTTAAAATTAATAATTTTTTATGTAAACAAAGTGAGATAAATGTTTAAATTGTAATAATAATAATGTTATTATGTAATTAATAATATTATTAATAATAAAGTGTTATTATTGTTGTTTTTTTAATTTTTTATTATTGTATTATGATTATTATTTTTTATATTATTATAGTTATTATTATTATTTGTATTATTATTTTTATTTGTATTTTTGTTATTATTATTATTAAATTATAATTAAAAAAGAAAAAATATAGAAACCCTAGGTGCAGCGGCACCCCTCCATGTTCCCTATGTGCCATGTCTAGGCCCATGCTCAGGCCTATGCCTCTCACCCCATGCTCAGGCCCTCTTCCACCACCCTGCATCATCGCCCCTCGCTTCCCCCTCTTATCCTCACTAGCATACCCAGCCTTCGGCCCTTCTCCTTGTACCCATGGTGCACAAAGCACTTGACCCGCATGCCTCAGTTAGGTCTATGCTCACCCCTAGCCACCTCTGACCCCACTACACTCGCCCCAACCACCTCTTACCTCCTCTATGATTAGGCCTCATCCTCGCTCCATCCAATAGTCAGCTTCTCTCTACCAGCCTCACCCTCTGGCATATGTCCCATGTTCGCCCAACTCCCTCTTCCCTCAGAATCTATCCACACACATCCTCCTCCTTGCGTCGGCTCACCTCCCCATCTTTGCCACGCCCTGGCCTCGCTCTCACCTTGCTCCGCACATCTTCACCCCAGCTAACTGTCTCCCTCGGCACCAGACCACCATCCAATATTTGGTAACTCCCCTCACAGCTCCGACCATCTTCCCAGCTATTGAACGCTATGGCCTCACCCCTTAGCACCTTCACCACTCTTCCGACTAGCTGACCCTCCATGATCTTCTCTATCAAACCCAATCCTGGAGACCCACTTCTCCTCCCCATCCGATAACTCTATCCTTGCATGTGTGGTTGGTCCATGGGGGATTGGTCTACCATCCATCGAAGTTTCATTGCATCTGCACCTGGATTGAGATAGGAGTTTCATCGTTTTTCATTCCTAATGTTTTCATTTGATTATTGTCATTTTAAATAAATTTATCAAGTATATTTTCACCTATATAACATCCTTGTTTAAATTATTATTAAATTTTGAAATTGATTTGATTTTTTTAAAATTTATTTGTAATGAGTTTAGTGTAAATTTAATAGTTTTATGATATCTATGAAACTTGCTTAAATTTTCTTTTTTATTTAAGGAGTAATTGGCCCTTCTTGAAATATATATCCATTATTATGTTGCAATTACATTTTTATTAATGAACATAGATTGGTTATTTTGTTAAAACACTTTTAAGGGCATAATGGATTCAATTTTTCTAGTTTGTGTACCATTAAAATAATGTGGGGACGTGGTGATTTTATGGGCATGGCTTTAAATTTTTTTCTCCAAGTGAATTTGATTTCAAAATAGGATTTTGGGTGTGTGTGGTTTTATGTTGGTATACCATGATAATCATGTTAAATTTATTTGGAAATGTTTTATAATTTTTATTCAATGATTTTGTGCTTTTGAATTAAGGAGTTGTGCTTTATAAATAATTTTTGTGTGGTTGGATTTGATTGAATGAAAATGTTGACTTTTATAAAAGGTTTCAAATCTCTTGTTTTGAGCCTTGGTGTGGCATAGTATGTTGGCTCATCAATGGGTGCATGAGGTGCACACATGCATGTTCCCTCAAGTGAATATGGTGCTTGGAAATAATTTTTTCCTAAAACCTTTGTTTTTATGGGATTAGTTTCCAAAAATAGTTGGTTTTCTTGTGTAATTTTGAAAGAAGTATTTATTCATGCATTCAGAAACAATTGGGTTTTAAAGGTGTTACTCACGATTGGTTAGTTTGGAATGAACATGTAAAAGTGGTGTTTTTTTAATAGTTTGATGGTGTTTTTTATACATGTCGACTCAAAGGCTCATTTGGAACATTCAATTCGAAAGTGATGTTTTTAAAGGATTTCAGAAAAGATTGTATCTTGATAAGTGAGTGTGCCCAGTTGGAAACCCAAAATTTTTTATGAAATATTTGAATGATTTTACGGTTTAGCATCCCGTTTGTCACCATTTATGATATGATGTATATATATATGGGTCACCTTTATATGGGGATATCCATTTATGGGTTATCTTATAGAGTATCTGTGTTAGGAGTAGGCAAGTGTGGGGATATGATTCATGCGTGTGATGGCCTCCTACTTACATAGTATTATTATAACCACCATGGGTTCATGTGCGACTTTTAGATGATCGTATGACGATTGTTGATCTTCCCCGATTAGATTAGTTAGTACCCCTGGATTTATTGTTAATATCTGAGGGATTTTCCATATTATTGGCCATCTTTAGGGTGGTGAGTTGGTTAATAGACTTATGAGATTCACCATACGCCATATGTTAGTTCCGAAGCTGATTATGTCCAAGGATATTCTATGGATGTTTAGGATCTCCCGTGGTTGCCCATTTATTTACGTTGCTTGTTTACACTTTTTTGTACTAGTTTATTTCCATCTTTCCTTGTTTGCTTTTATTATTCTTATCCCATATTTTGTATCTTATGTTTGGGGTTTTGTTTATAAAATGAATAATTGTTTTATCGAAATAGCATGTAGCATCTACTGGATTTCTAAATGGGAAATGAATGTTGCTTATTTTAAAATGTGAAAGACCTAAATTCATTATTGTATTTCAATGTAATTTAATTGGACTGTTCAGTAAAAGAGAATACATGGATTCAATGGTTATATTTGGAATCCCTACTGAGCATCTCAATGCTCACCTCTATCTTATCATTTTTGTTTTAGGTTTCATTTCTTGTTCAAGTGTTGTTAGTTCTGGATCACTCTTAGAGCGAACACAATTCTGAGTTTGGTGGTGAGCTAGAATGTCACATGGAGGTATGTTTATTTTTTCAGTTTTATTATTCTTCCACTGCTAGAGTTTAGTTTTATTGTTCTTTTTATTTCTATTCTCTATTTATCTTTTATGGGCCAAATCATTCCCAGTGATAAAATTTTGATGTTCTACATAGGTTTCCATCACGTGGGTATTGAGAATGCCATTCAAGACATGTCGCGGACCGGCTCAGGTGACTGGTATAGGGTTAACCCAGTTTCTTTCATTAGAAAATGGTATCCCAGATGGCCATTTTTATTTGTGGTGACTGGTAGATAGAGATTATGATTTTCAGGTCTCGGGAGGTAGTTACGGGAAGGTAGTTATAAACCCTCACTTGTTTCGAAGCTCAACTCTCCAGGGTAGTTAAGGAATTGAGACCTTTTCTCGTTCTGGTTTTTTTTAGATTGATGAATGATAACTAAGTCAAGTAGATGTTACATCATTATTTCACATGGATTAGTGACCCAAATGGATTTTGAGTACAATTTTTCTCTTAGTTGTTGATGCTTACTTGGGGCATGCACCACTACCATGTCGCCAACTTATTAATGACTACTATTCCCTCACACTAGTAGTTTAATGCATGTTGGGAGTTGTCTTGGTTCTGGTTGGTGTAAGTGGAATTTTGAAAATTAAAAAAATAAATATTTTTAAATAATAATTATGTCTTTTAAATGGATCTAAATTTGTGAAATGGGTTTTATTACCAAATTCTCTTGGTCTAAAAAAATGGTGTCTACTTAGAATTGGTAGAGAAATGGTTTGGGTGTAACCCCAAGTACTCTTTATTAACATTTTCACATGTGAGGGGTTGCATGGGAAGTGTGTGTTGGAGGGTATGGATTAAATCAAAAGAAGACATGTGCAATGGTTCATGGGATTATTGGGGTGTGTACATGGAATTAAAGGCTTGACCTTGTTTTTTCTAAAGTGATTTTAAAATAGGGAAATAATTTTGGAAATTGAATTTTGTTTGAAAAGAGGGTTTGGTATTTGGAAAATGGAATTTATGGAAGGAGGTTTTGAAAATTAAAATTAAAAGGGAATTTTGGGTTTCATTTGTATTTTTTATTGTTTTTGAGCTGGTCATTTTGGCTCAAGAAGTTACATTTAAGTATACTTTGATATGATATAGATTTTGGCTTTGTGGTTTTTATGTTATTCATAAAATGACACATAGAACGGTCCCCTAAATATTGTGATATGTCATGCCCATTTTTGGGTCCTTCTCAGATGTTGTATGTCCTTCACGGTGATTGGGGTCCGTTAGAGGTAGAGTAGTGGATTGAAGGTGTTGAGTGAGTCATTTGGGTATTTGTATCTCTTGAAGCAGTCAGAGTGTGTGCCGTTTTGGGTCTATACAAAGTTATATCTTTGGACTAATGGGATTTGTTCACCCCACCATCACTTCATGTTGGGATGACATGGGATGTCTTTAAATCCATATTTGTATGATGGTTATTACTTGAAGAGGTGAATATGATAAAAAGGGGAGAGCTCATGGGTATTCAACAAGGCCAATGGATGGTAAATATATATGTTGGTCATTTTCGGGAACATGTGGCATTTTATTCAGAGGTAGCATCATAGAAAATGATGAAGAAGTCTCTCTTCATAAGGGGTCATCATCCAAAGATCAAGGAGTAGGTCCTCATTTCCGGGGACCATAATTTTGAGAAGATAATGGATGCTAATTTCTTAGTTGAGTCATCGTTTTGAGTGTAGTGTCTTGGCAATCCAGTATATCTAGTTGCTCATGAAGGTTCCCTATATGGTGAGAAGGGCGAACCAGAGGGTCCTATTCTTATAGAGTTATCTATAGTGGTTCAAGAATCCAGTTCTTCAGACCATTAATGGTGTTCCACCAGTGTGGCCAGTTTGGGCATGTGAAGACGTCATGTCACATTCCTTCGAAGACTTGTCATTGTTGTGTATATCTTGATCATTTGGAGAAATTTTTCAAGAAGGGTCACCTAAATAAGACACTATGACTGGATGAATATCAGTGTCTGACTTTGAGGTAGGAAATGGTTCAGCCATCAAAGCCCCTATCACAGGTCTTGAGGTGAAGCTTGCACATTGTCAGGAGATGTCGGGGGTGTGAATCCTTGGTTCAGGTATTGTGTTCAATGTTAGTAGTGGAACATTTAAATACATTTTTTTTGTGTATTTCTTCATTTATGGTTTTGACGTTGTTGTAACATCATTGTTTTTTCGTGAATTTATAATGATAATTTTCTTTTGTAATCCAAATTTTCCATTTGTCTAATTACGGTTTTCAAAATCATGTGTTTTCTTAAAGTTATGCTTAGACCATATATAGGTTGATATCGGTTTAGTTGTGTTCGTTTGGAGGTGTAAGTTCATGTGGTAGAATCAGTGTTTATGGTTATACTCAGATTTACTATTTGAGTAAAGTCTTGCTCGGAGGTTTTTCTACAGTGTTAGGGTTTTTTGGTTAGGGTAGAGAGTTCCAAGATTCAATTGAGGTGTTGTTCACCCGTGCAATAGAAGCTAGTTTGGATCAGTTGGGAGTTCCCGCATCGGCCCCCACTTCCTGGGGTTATATGTTTGGGCATTAAATTTCTAGAGTATTTGAGTTCTTGTGGTGGGTAGAACCCTCTTGTGTTCTCCCATTATCTTGTATTGTGGTTTCTTTCAGTTTCAATCAGGCATGAATTCTTGTTTTGACTATTTTTTGATTGGGTGACTTTCTGGGGGTATAAAGTCTCTATAGTGGAGACAATTGTCACACCATAACTTTTATGTTTATTTCTATTTAACTATATCATGGATTCATGTTCTCTAATAGAGTATCTAGTTGAGCGCAAGTCAAAATAATTACTTTTAATTATTATAGTGGGTTGCAAACCTGTGCGCAGTCACCACACGGTGGGCGGTGGCCACACGGTTAGACCGGGTGCCCGCACAAATGTATAACATTTAAATTAAATAATTTTTTATGTAAATAAAGTGACATAAATTATTAAATTGTATTAACAATAATTTTATTAAGTAATTATTAATATTATAATTAATAAGGTGTTATTATTTTTATTATTTTTAGTTTTATTATTTTTCATTATATTATTATTATTATTTTTATTTTTATTATTATGATTATTATTATTATGTGTATTATTATTGTTATTATTATTACATTATCAATAAAACAGACAAAAATAAGAAACCCTAGGCACAGTGGCACCACTCTATGTTCTCTGTCTGCCGCACCCAGGTCTCCGCCTCTCACCCCATGCCCAGGCCCTCCGTCGTCACCCTACATTGTTGCCCCTCGCGTCCCCCTCTTCGCTACACTGGAAGAGCCCGCCTCATGCCCTTCTTATTCTCCTCAGAGAGCGTGTTTCTCTAGACCCCCGTGCCTCTTGCATTGTCCATACTCACCTCCAGCCACCTCCAGTCTCACCACCCTCACCCCAGCCACCCCTGGCCCCCTCTGTGGTCTGGCCTCGCTCCAGCAAACAGCCGACTACACCCTAACTGCCTTGCCCTCCACCATCAGGCCCATGCTATCCCTTCTCCACCTTCACCCATCATCCTCACCACACCCGAAATCCTCCTTGCACCAACCCAACACACCATCCTCGTTGTGCCCTAGCCTCGCTCTCACCTAGCTCTGCACCTCCGACCCATTGCTGAATTCCTCCCTCGGCACCCGGCCACCACCCAACTTCTGGCCACTGTCCTCCCAGCTTCAGTCTTCTTCCCGGATGCCGACTGCTCCAGCCTCACCCCTCAATGTCCTCTCTACACTTCTGCCAAGCCGGTCTTTTGCAATCTTCTCCAAAAAACATGATCTTGTCAACACACTGCTCCACCCCATATGATAACCCTCTACTTTCATGCATTGTTGGTCCACAATGGATTGTTCTATATTCTATCAGAGTTTTGTCACGTCCGCACTTGGTTTGAGGTAGGAATTTCAATGTTTTTAATTCCTAATGCTTTTCATTGATGCTTAGAATTTTAAATAAATTTATTAAGTTGATCTAAACCTCTATAACACCCTTGTTTAAATTTTTATAGTATTTTGAAATATATTTTATTTGATTAAAATAAATCATAAATTTGTATTATTGTTAATTGACTAGTTTTATGATATCTCGGAAACATGATTAAATTTCCTTTTTTCATTAAGGAGGGATTGGGAATTCATAAAATTTATCTACATTGTTATGTTTCAATTAAATTGTTTGTTGATAAAAATGTCTTGTTTATTTTTTTAAATCATTTTTTAAGGGTTTAATTTATTCAATATTTTTAGTCAGTGATCCATTAAAATAATGTGATTAAGTGGTGATTTTAGGGGATAGGATTTAAAATATTTTCATAGTGTGTATTGTACTTAAAAAGAGGATTTCGAGTGTGTATGGTTTCATGTTGTTATATCATTTTAAATGTGTTAAATTTCCTTGGAAGGGTTTCATGATTTTAGGGCAATGATATTGTGGTTTTGAATTAATGAGTTGTGATTTCTAAATAATTTGTGTGTGGTTTGATTTGATTGAAAAGAAATGGTGACTTTTATAAATGGTTTCAAATATCTTTTTTTAAGATGTGGAATGCCATTGGATGTTATCACACCCATGGGTGCATGAGGTGCACATGTGGATGTTCCCTCAAGTTAGGATGGTGCATGGAAATTATTTTTTCATAAAACCTTTGTTTTTAATGGGTTTAGTTTCGAAAAAAAGTTTTTTTTCTAATGGGATTTAAAAATAATGTTTTATATGGGTTTTATAATGTCTTGCTTCATGCATTTTCAAAAGAATGTTTTTTAATGGAGTTCCTCAAGGTTGGTTTATTTGTATTTTAAATGTAAAATTGGTGTTTTTTAATAGTTTGATGGTGTATTTTGGAAAATTTGACTCAAAGGCCCATATGTAACTTTCAATTCAAAAGTGATGTTTGAATGGGATTTTAGAAAATATTGTACCTTGACCTGTGATTGTGCCTGATTGGAAACCAAAAATTTTTTTATGAAATATTTTAATGATTATACGGTATAACATCTCGATTTCACCTTTGATAATATGTTTTATATATATATGGGGCACCGCTATAGGGGGATAACCATTTATCAGTTATTATATACATTATCTGTGTTTAGGGTCATCAAGTGTGGTGAGATCAGCCATGCGTGCGAGGGCCTTTTACATACATAATATTTTTATAACCACCATGGGTTACTGGTAATCATTTAAATGATCATGTTTTGGTAGCTGATTATCCTTGATTATATGGGTTCATACCCCCTATATTTTTTGTTTGGAAGGGCAGGATTTACCACTCTATTGGTATGTTTTAGGGAGTCCAGTTGGTTATAGACTTAGGAGCTTTACCATACGACTGTAGGTGGTTTCGAAACCGATTATTTCCAGGGTTCTTCTAGGGATGTTTAGGATCACCCATGGTTACCCATTTATTTACATTTATTGTTTACTTTCTATCATACTATATTATTTCAAGATTTTCATGTTTACATGAATTATTTTTAGCCCAACATTGGTATCTTTTGTTTTTGGGTTTTTTTATAAATTGAAAAATGGTTTTGTTGAAATAGCATGAAGTGTCTGCTAGATTTCTAAATGGGAAAGTCATGTTTCTTATTTTAAAATGTGAAAACCATACTTTCCTAATTTTATTTCAAACTGGTGTCATTATACTATTATGAATATGAGAATACTTGGATTTAGTTTTTATATTTGGTATCCCTACTGAGTATCTCGGTGCTCACGCCCATCCTATCCTTTCATTTTCTATGTTATGTTTCTTATTCAGTTTCTTTTAGTACTGTATTTCTCTTGGAGAGAACACATTTTAGAGTAGGGTGGTGACCTCAGAGGTCACATCGCGGTATGTTTAGGTGTCCAATTTTATTTTGATTCTGCTGCTAGAGTTTAGTTTTATTGTTATGTTTATTCATGTTTTTTTATCTTTTATAAGACAAAATTTTCCTAGATAGAAAATTTTGATAAGTGGAAGTTTTTTTTCATCCAGTGGGGATCGGGAACGCCCTTTGGGACATGTCACAAACTGGCTCGGGTGACCGGTTCATGGTCATCCCGGGTTGGTTCGTGAAAAAACGATATCAGAGCATGACCTTGTTATTTGGGGTGTCTGGTAGATGGATATTAGGACTGTCGTCACTCAGGGGGGTATAGGTACGGGAAGGGCGTCATTAACCCTCGCTCATTTCAAACCTTGAGTTGCTATGGGTAGTCCGGGAATTGAGTCCTTGTCTATTTCTGGTTTTTTTTGGATTGAGAGATGACAATGGAAGAAAGCTGATATTACATCATGATTTCAAGTGGAGTAGTGAACCATGTGGATTCCAAGTACATGGTTTAAGTTCCTTCTATTTGTTTATACTTACTTGGGGAATGACCCACTACCATGTCACTAGGTTAAGCATGACTACTAGTACCTAACTTTTGTAGTTTGATGCATGTTGGGTGTCATCTTGGTTATAGTTAGTGTAAGTGCACTTTTGAAAAAGACAAAAGGCTGTTGAAATGAAAATGATTTCTTTTAAATGGCTCTAAATTCCAGAAATGGGTTTTAAAACTGAATTCTCTTGATATAATAATATGGTTTCTGCTTGGATTTGGTATATAAATGGTTTTGGTGCATCCTCGGGTACACTTTATGAATGTTTTTACATGAGAGGTGATGAATGGGAAGTGTGTGTTGGTGTGTATGGATGGAAGTGGATGAAGACATGTTCAATGGTTCATGGGATCATTGTGGTGTGTACTTGGAGTTATCGGCCTGACCTTGTTTTTTCTAAAGTGATTTTAAGGGGAAATAATTTTGGAACATGAATTTGGTTTGAATAGTGGGTTTGGTATTTGGAAATCGGCCCGGAAAGAAGGTTGTTTTGAAATCTAAAATGAAAAAGAAAAGTTTGGGTTGTGTTTGAATATGTTTCGTTTTTGAGCTTGTAATTCTAGATCATGATATTATTTTTAATTATACATTGATCTGATATTAGTTTATACTATTTTAATTTGTTGTTATGAAAATGATGCCTAGATAGGTCTCCAAGGTTTCATGATAACTCATGCCCAGTTTTTGGTCCTTCTTAGATGTTGCATTTCCTTCAATGTGATCGCAATCCATTAGAGGAATTATAGTGGTTGAAGGGGTTGAGGGAATCTTTAGGGTATTAGGAAATCCTAATGATTTCAAAGTGTGTAACGTTTTGGGTCTATTTGATGGTTTGTCATTGGTCTAATGGGAGTTGTTCACCCCGCCATCACTATAAGATGGGATGATGTGAGATTACTTTAAATCCATTTTCTTCATATGGTTCAAACCTAAAGAGTTGACGACGGAGAAAATGGAAGAGATCATGTGTATTCAATAAGGCTAACTAATAGTAAAGACATATATAGAGAATTTCAGGGATATTGTGTCCTTTTCTTTAGAGGTAGTGTCACTGGATTTGATGGAAACTTCTCTCTTCATCAAGGGTCTTCATCCAGAGATCAAGGAGCTGGTCCTCTCTTTTGGGGACTATCATTTTGAGAATCTGGTGGATGATGAATTCTTAGATGATTTGGTCTTTGGATCGCAAAATATTTTCAATCAAGCGTATCAAGATTCTCGTGATGGTTCCCCATCTGGAGAGTAGGATGTACCGAAGGGGAATGTTCTTAAATATTCCTCTGTAGTGGTTTTCGAATCTAGTTTGTCAGACCGTTCAATTGTGTGAAACCAATGTGGTCAATTTGGGCTTGTGAAGCCATCATGTCACATCCCTCCGAAGACATGTCATCTTTATGGTTGTATAGGTCATATGGAGAAATTTTGTAGGAAGCATCACCTGATGAATATGTTGTGACTAGAGGAATTTCAGTGTTAACTGTGATGCATGAAATGATTGAGCCATCAGAGCCCCTTCCATAGGTCTCAAGGTTAATCTCAAATGCAATCAGGAGTTGCTGGGGGTGTGAAGGCTCAGTTTAGGTTTTATGTTCCATGTTAGAAGTGAACATTTAAATACTTTTTATTCTTGTTTTATTTTTATTAAATTTTTGAGGTTGTTGTATGTTCATTTTTTGGATGTGATGTTATAATAGATATGTTCTCTTGTAATCTAATAGTTTCATTTGTATGATTATGGTCTTCTAAATCATCCATTTTTTTAAAAGTGTGTTTGGACCTTTTATAGGTTGATCTCAATTTAGCTGTGTTCATTAGGAGGTGTAACTTCATGTGGTAGAATTGGTGTTTGTGGTCTTTCTCAGATTCACTTTTTGACTTAATTCTTGCTCATAGGTTTGCCTCTAGTATTGGGGTTTTTTTGGTTTGAGGGTTCAATGTTTCAGCTGATTTTTTGTTTTCCTTTTCTATAGATGTTAGTTTAGATTGGTTGGCTGTTCCCACATCGCCCACCCCCTCTCGGGGCTATTTGTTTGGGTGTTAAATTTCCGCACTAGTTGAGTTCTTATGATGGGGAGAACTTTTTCAATCTTTCATATTATCTTGTGTTATGGTTTCTTTCGGTTTCAATCGAGCATGAATTCTTGTCTTGTCTATTATTCAGCTGGGAGACATTCTAGGGGAATAAAGTTTCTGTGGTGGAGGGAATTTTCACACCCCGACTTTTAAGTATATTATTATTTCAGTATTTATTGGAATTGGTTTCTATTTTTGAGGATTGAGTTGAGAGAAAGTCAAATAAAATTGAAATTTAATTATTTTAGTGGAGTTTGGACCCATGCACAGTCACCGTACGGCGGGAGGTAGCGGCCCTGTCAACCCGGTTTCCCAAGCAAACATATGACATTTAAAATAACTAATGTTTTATGTAAATAGAGTGAGTTTAATGTTTAAAATTAAATAATAATAATTTTATTATGTAATTTATAATAATATTATTAATAAGGTGTTATTATTGTTAAAAAAAATTTATTATTATTGTATTGTAATTATTATTATTTATATTATTATTATTATTTGTGTTATTATTATTATTACAATTATTTATAATAATAATAATAATAATAATATTATTATTATATTATAATTAAAATAGAAAAATTAGAAACCCTAAGCATAGAGGCACATTTCCATGTTCCTTGTGCGCCGTGCCTAGGCCCTCACCCAGGCTTCTGCATCTCGCCCTGTGCCGAGGCCCCCTTCCACCACACTGCATCGCTTCACCTCGCTACCCCCTCTTCCCCGTGCCACCAGACCTCACCTACATCCCTTATCCTTCTCCATATGGTGCGCAATGATTCGGACCTGCATGTCGCCTGTAGGTCTGCGCTATCCCCCAGCCACCTCCAGTTCCACAACACTCGCCCAGCCACCTCTGGGCCCCTTGATGATCAGGCCTCACCCTCGCTCCATCCAACAAGTGGATTCACCCTAGCCACCTCTTCATCCTTCATCTGGCTGATGCTCATCCTTCGCCCCCCAAAATCCTCACCACACCTAGCCTCCACCTTGCGCCAGATTTACACACTAGCCTCACCACACCCTGGCCTCACATTCACCTTGATCTGAACCTCTGTGCACCAGCTAACCGCCTCCCTCGGCACCCGACCACCATCCAACATCCAGTTACTCCCCTCTCAGCTCCAGCCTTTGTCCCAGCTTCAGACCGCTCCGGCATCACCCCTCAGCTCCATCGCCATAATTTCGGCCATCGGGCCCCTGTAATATTATCCTGAAAAAATGATCTTGGAGACCCGCTGCTCCACCCTGTCCGATAACCCTCTCCATGCATGCACAGTTTTTTCATAGGAGATTGTTCTACCTTTCGTCAATTTTTCATTGTGTCTTCACTTGGTTTGAGGTCGGTGTTTCCTTGTTTTTCTTTCCTAATGCTTTCCATTGATTATTAAAATTTTACATAAATTTATCATCGTGATTCTCACCTCTATAACACCCTTTTTTAAATTATTAATGAATTTTGAAATTGATTTTATTTGATTAAAATTGATTTTAAATGAGTATTAGTGTAAATTGATTAGTTTTGTGATATCTAGGAATGTTGTTTGAATTACGATGTTTCATTAAGGAGGAATTGCGCCTTTAGGAAATGTATCTCCATTATTGTGTTTCAATTACACTATTTGTTGAAGAACATGGTTTGATTATTTTTTTTTAAAACATTTTTGTAAGGATTTAATGGATTCAATGTTTTTAGTTGGTGTTACTTTAAAATAATGTGGGGAAGTGGTGACTTTAGGGAATAGTCTTAAAAATGTTTTCATGGGTTGAATTTGATTTTAGAAGCCGATTTTGAGTGTGTATTATTTCATATTGGTAAATCTTTCAAAACTTGTTAAATCGGTTTGGAATGTTTTTAAGATTTTAAGGAAATGGTTTTGTGGTTTTATGTAATGAGTTGTGCATTAAAAATAATGTGTGCTGTTGGATTTGATTGAATGGAAATGGTGACATTTATAAATGGTTTCAAATCTCCTTTTTTATCCTTGGTGTTCCATTGGATGTTGGAACACCCATGGGTTCACGAGGTGCACACATGGATGTGCCCACAAGTGAGATGGTGCATGGAAATGATGTTTTCATTAAAACTTTGTTTTAATGGGTATAGTTTCCAAAATAAGTTGTATTCCATTTCAAATTTTGAAATAAACTTTTATATGAGTTTTATAAAGTGTTTCTTTCTAAATTTTGAAAATCATTGTTTTAATGGTGTTCATCAAGATTGGTCTGTTGGGCTTGGAAAGGAAAAGATGGTGTTTGTTTAATAGTTTGATTGTGTTTTTGGACATGTCGATTCAAAGGAATGATTGGAAATTTCAATTCAAAAGTGATCTTTATGTGGTCTTTTATAATAGATTGTACCTTGAAAAGTGAGTTACCCATGTTGGAAACCCAAAATGTTTTATGATATATTTGAATTATTACACGATATAGAGGCCCGATCGGTAACTTTGATGAATTGATGTATATAAATATGGGGAACCTATATAGGGGGGATATCCTTTTATGGGTTATCGTACAGAGTGTCCGTGTTTAGGGTAGAAAAGTGTGGTGAGATGAGTCACATGTGTGAGGACCTATTACTTACATAGTATTATTATAACCACCATTGGTTTCTTGGTGTCTTTTTAGATGATCGAGTGACGGTTACTATTAACCCCGATTAGAAGGGTTGGTACAACATGTATTTTTTATGAGGAGAGGTGGTATTTTACACTAGATTAGTCAGTTTTAGGGTGGCCAATTGGTTATAGACATAAGAGCTTCAACATATGTCGGTAGGTGGTTCTGAAACCATGTACGTCTAGGGGTCTTCTAGCGATGTTTAAGATCACCAATGGTTACCCATTCATTTACATTGCATGTTTAAAATATGTCATACTAGTTTATTTCCTCCTTTCCTTGTTTATCTATATTATTTTTAGAATGGATTTGGTATCTTTTGTTTTGGTCATTTTTATAAAATTAATAACTTTTTTATCCAAATAGCATGTAGTGTCTGCTGGATTTTTGAATGGGAAAGTCATGTTTCTTATTTTAAATTGTGAAAAACCTTATTTCATAATTATATTACAATCCAGTTTCACTAGACTATTATGGAAAATAGAACACTTCGATTCAGTTTTTATATTTGGAATCCCTACTGACTATCTTACTGGTAACAAATGTCCTATCATTTCACTTGTAGGATTTGTTCCTTGTTAATGACCCATTAGTGATGGATCGCTCTCTAATAGAATGCGGTTCTGAGTTGGGTGGTGACCAAAAAGGTCACATAAAGTATGTTTAATTGTTATGTTTTATTCATTTTCCATTAATAATTTTTCTTTATATTTATTCTGAATTTTTTATTTATCTTTTATTGGAAAAATTATTCCCAGCGATTAAATTTTGATTCCCAACACTAGTTGTTATCCGGTGGGGATCGGTATTGCCCTTCTAGATATGTCATCGATCATCTCGGGTGATCGGTTCAGGTTAGAACCAGGTTGGTTCATGACAATTCCTATTACTACTGGTATAATATATCACTTCCACAAAATTGAAAAACATCAATCTGACTAATATTGGAAAATATAATTATTATATAGAGGAGGAACATTCTTTGAATAAAAAAATTTTCTAGTGAGAAATCAGTAATGCTCTTTGCTATGAATAATATTTATTGTATAATGGAAATATATAAAATATGTGACGAACAAGGTAATTGTTATAAATTCTTCTTTAAATCACTTCCAGAAAAGTTATTATGGGAAACATAAAAAATAATGTTTCAGTAAGAGAGAATATATATAACTATTTTCTTCATTAACATTCTTATTAGAAATGAGGGATGAATAAAATTAATAAAATATTTTTACCAAAGGAGGACATGATATTCAAATAGATGAGATAGAACCCCATTATTATTTTCCAAAATATCATATCTAGAAATATCATGTGATTTTCTGTATAGTATAAAAATAAATTGGCTATATTACAAAGAAATATTATATGTGTCTACCAAAAAAATAAAGAAAAATAGATTAATTGAGAAATAAATAATGTAATTATGTGATTTTATGGATCATATTGGGGTAAGAGAACATGCATGCCACCCAAAAGTGCTCAAATTTGGAATGTCAATTGTGTTTCATGCTTGAAGATGAATCGATCTAGATTGAAGAGAGTTTCTAGGTTGATAAAATCACATTCTTATTGCACTAACTAAGAATCATTGAATAATATATTTATTCATCTGTATATTATTATCTAAATTAAAATCTATGGAATTTATAGAAATGTTATTATTATTATATATTTCATTAATTTATATGATAATTTGTGTTTTGAATCACTTAAAGGGTATAAATGATATTGAAGTATAAAAATCACCATTGAAAAAACATCCTTAATCAGGTTAAACAATTTCTCATGTGGGAGTGTTGGATCACCTGCCTATTTATTTTTAAGGAGGAGTATGATTTTATACACGTTGAATGTTTTGATGTGTTTTTTATGATGTTTATGGGATATGTCTTAACAAACATGATGTCCATTTAATGGAATAAATTTAATGAGAATGAGGGTGGTATAAAAGATAAATATTATTTTCGGATAACTTTGATTCATTGGTTACATAAAACATGTTATATAAATTGTTTATTCTCAAATAGAATTAATGTTTACTAACTAAAAGATCATTTCTTTAAGAAATGTTTTTTCCATCCTTTGTAGAGTGTTAATTATGGTGAATTATTGATAATTTGAGTGAGAAAACCTAAATACAACTTTTATTTATTGGTTTTATGTGGTAGAAGACAGAGGAATATATTTCATATATTAACATTATTAATTGTTATCGGTTTTGACAATAAATACAAAGGGATATTTTTTCATCCTACGGACTTGAATTTTATTATTTTTTCAATATTGGGTTAATATATATTAGATATTATCAGAATAAATAAAGTTGAAAAGCGTAGAGAATTTTTTTCTATATATATAATGGGATGATTTTAAGATTGATATTAAGTTCAAAGACATGTGATACAAATTATGACATATTTATAAAAATATGTTTAGAAGAATAATATGATTTGAAAATGTCCTTGTAATACAATATTTACCACATGACTAGTTTTGATGTATTGAAGACCGTGAAAATAGTTATTAGAATTAGAAATGGTTTAGAAAAAAATAATTTAAATATATCCAGGATAATTAATATTTTTTAATGAATTATTGTATGTGAAATATGATATTAGTACTCATATTTGAGAATATCTTGGAATTATATTCCATAATTAGAATTATTCTAAGAATATGATGCTTGGAATTTAATTAAAAAATTTCCCAGTCATTACAATCCACAAGGGGACTCCCATCAACCACACATGTTGTAATGAAGGGTTAACCAAGTGGGGGAGATAGCCCAATGAACATTCACGTTAGTAGGGAATTTTCATAGGATGCGTAGTACCCATAGGGTGAAAAAAGTGGTGTGTATAAGGAGAGCATGTTATCTTCAACCCATGTATGTGTGTGTAGGGATTTCAAGTTCCAAACCCAGTGTCACAAATTGAATGACTAGAACCATAACCTCTAATATTTGTGTCAACAAGAACAAATAATTATTTGATGTTGGATTAATGATAAATACTAATATTCATATACTCTAAAAGATACAAACATAACCACATCCTTCTAATCCATATAATATGATCTTTATGATCTTTCTTCCATCGTCTTCAACATTTAATGAACTTATAGGCTCCCAAACAAAATTGGTTTGATACAACAAGATTCATCGGATGTACAACCATTTTCCAGTGATCACTCCAAAATATTTATAGATTATTGATTGTCTCGACATAATGCATGATATCTACATCAGATGGGCATGTGATACATCAAAGTAGTTAGGATTTAATTAAGATTATATGATGTTTAAAGTGATGTAATGCATGTGATATTGAATGCGTAGAGGTGAATAATCTATTATTAAGATTCTACATTTTTTGGTTTCAAGAACATTATAAGAATTATAAAAAAACATGTGTTCAATGAATTCAAACTGGCCAACATCTTAGGTGTGTATAATGTGTTTGACACAACAAATGTTGGTGCAATATGCTCCATAATTTTTGTGGATATTTTGGTATTAGTAAGAAGGTGGGTAAAAGATTCTAAAAGGAGAATATGTGAGCTTAGAAGAGATGATACTAATATTGTTATGATCAAATATTTTCAATGTAAAATAGTTCAATGTGGAACACCTAGTTCAAAAATAGATTACGTGAGCCTCATTGACATTGAATAAAAATAGGATCCGATAGGAATTTAACTTATTTTTATCTCACAAAAATATATTTTTGGTATAGATGTTCAATGAAACCGTTCCAGATTATATGATACCCTTATCCACACCACTCCTCGTCTTTTAAAAATTACTTTCATGAAGGATGATAGTGGATAAGTAAGGGAGAATATAGTGCCTGTGTATATGCATACTTGAGTGAACACCCACTTATAGAAAGGTAGTGTGAGACCCTATGAGAATATAACTTGATTTTATATAGAGAGACCCCAATTAATAGTATTAGTTGTTCAATATTGTATTTACATGAAGAATTACATATTCATGATCTAATACACACTAAATCATTTTATGATGTTTAATAAATACAATGAAATCTATATATGTATAAACATGCATGATTCATAGTTTAGAAGAAGACATAGAACAAAAAAGAACATAAAGTAATAAATGAAATAATGTTTTCTAGGTTTTTGGATGAGAATCCATAATTTGTGGTATACATTCATCAGGATACATTTAGTTTTTCATGTAAATTTTTTTATAAAAAAGTTAATGAGAATAGAAATTCATCAAAAATGTAATATCAATGAGAAAGGACAATGGTTAATTAGTAGAAGATTGGAATGGTTGTAATTGATGTAGAACAAGGCCAACATGAACACCACACCAATATGAATAAGTAGTTGAAAACTATTTCATATGAGGTTTCGAAGACCATTGAACCAATGGGGTGATGTTTATATAAAATACACGATATTTTTATGATACATCCCAAATAGTGGAATTCAAAATAAAGAACATAGATTGGAATAAATTATATAGATATTGTTAGAAGATAGGCTACAATAATCATTGTAGATCATGCACTATGGGAGTTTCCATGTCATTAATATTGTGAGATTTTGTGTATTTGTAATAGTTACACTTTTATAATGGATAATATATGTTTCAAATCACACATAACATAAAAAGGATGTAGTCACCCACATCAAGAGAGAGACATATAAATATCCTCCCATTTTTTTATTTCGGAGATGTTAGAACTTAATGAATGGGGGCCCCCTCTCAAAGATATTTAAAAACCTAATATCTATAAATATCATCATATATTTTTATTATCCATTTAATGGTAACTCTCAAATATTATTTTCATTCAAATGTTAATATTAACATAAGGTTTTTAAATACTAAACACCCTTTATTGATTTAAAATGCATCTTATTAAACATTATGCCTCCATGTTTGGTTTTTACCAAACTATGATTTTATTTAATTGTATATTTTATTTATATATATAGAAAATGACCTTTTAATTTGACTTTTTCCTTAATAAAATTTCTTTCTCAAAACATTTTAAATATTTATAATAATTTCAATCCAATATAATTATGGTTTCCCCTCACAATCTATAAATTCATTAGCATAAATGTTCCCTATATTATATAGAAACGAAATTATGTTTTATCACATGTATGAAAAATAATTATTTTCCCTTTTCCAAAATTTTATTTTATCAGTTTTTTTAGGTATTTTTTCAACAATGATATTTCAAGATATATAAAAATATTTTCCATCCTTTGAAAATAAATTTTTTTTCTTATATTTCATTTTTTCAATTTAAAATCAATTTTTTCTTTTTCATGACCCGATTATTTGAGATTTATTAAAATTTAATGTTTTAATAAATTATAAAATTTTTATTTACATCCTTTTGAAGATGAATTTTTCAAAAGAGGCTGCTGAATTTTTCAAATGGACATTCTTTATAAAAATATGAACTGAAACATTTCTTAAAATATTTTCATAAGAAATAATTTCTTAAAAAAATTAATCTCCTTTCCCTTGAATCATTATTCAGAAAATTGAATTTTTTATCCATTATTTAATATGTATTATTTAATAAGGTGATCGTGGAAATGTTTTCATTTTATTCTTATTCTTCAAATTAAAAATTTATTCTTCATTTAAAAATATTCTTCATCTATTAGTAGTGTATTTATATGTGTTTTCACAAATGAGCAATATTGAATCATTCTAAGATAAAGGATCCATGATTTCCTTTATATTTATTGATCATATTCTATTTAAAAAACAATAAATTTTTTCCATTTCCATTTATATATCAATACCGGAATTTTTATTCCTTGATTGAATGTTTTTCACCTAGATGTCATATATCGATTAATTTGACAAATTATTGAGTAATTAGTATTCACTTGATCTATATGGTGAAAATAAAATATTCCCCATTATATTATTTCATTTGTATTTACCTAGAATGTTTTTGAATATAATTTGATAAAGTAACATTTTGTAACAGGTATATCATATCACGATTAATGATGGAATTATGAATATTTTCGTAATGTATTTATATTTGAAAAAGATATGAAAATAATTTTATTTCCATGGTTTAACTATGATATTATGAGGTAATTAATTTTATGTGTCACTCAATTGTTTGCATGAAGATTGGTGGGTTCCTATATCTTCCTCTAATTCATTGGATTCTGTTTTATATATCATGACATAATGTTTCTTGAGCCTTCTTATATATTCTCACAAACTAAAGTATGGTCCTTCTTGGATATACTCACTAATTAAAGGGAGATACTTTGGGAATATGATCAAAAACTAAGGTGTCATACTTCTTTTTTATGCTTAAAATATTATGACACTCCATTCTTATGTCTATGATATAGTTTTATACTTCTTCTTATAAATGTTTTATGGTTTCATGGATCATATTTATTGGCTATTGTTTCCATAATATCATGATTCCTTTGTTATATTATTCCATGTCATATATCAGGAATCATATATTATAACATAAACATATTTGGGTAAGAATTTTCATATATATCATGATCATACCCATATGTTCACCCTCACTAAGAAATTGAGCTAAACCCATTCTTATGTTTCCATTTTCTCATGTTATGAAAAAAGTAAGATATATAATTTTTTATACGAGTGTAGTGTTGTGAGAATATATAAGAGATGTTGAATACTTTTTATGGATTATGTAGCTTTTATATAGAAGTAAAATATCAATTTAACACAAATAATGTGTGTTTGACTAGTTTAATCATCGTCCTAAATCTCTAAAACTCTAAAACTAAAAAAGTTATTAGAATATAAGGGGAAAATTATTTTTTATTGAACTTGTATACAAGGATTTGTATATATTGTAGTACATGGAGAACGTTTTTTTACACCGGATTTGGGAGTGAGGGTCTGAGGTGGATTATTTGGTTTTAAAAATTGAATTATATGAATTTATATCATAGGATGACATTATTTTAAGGTAAATTAATAGTTATAAAGGTCATTACTGTCTTAAAGGTTATCGTTTATAATAGTTTAAAAGGTATAGATAATCTTATAAGTATGTTATACTGAATATTTTATGTTTTTTAGGGATTATAATATAAAATAATTAGATAAACCTCAATTAATAGGTATAATTATATGTTATTATCATAATGATTTTACCATGTAGGGATATTTTGTTCACCATGAAATAACATCCCTATTTATTTTATATCCATGCATGTAGGCTCCATAATACATAAACCTTGGGGTAATAACCCATAAAAGTGTGTGTTGTGTAATAAGTCAATCATAACTTAGATAATAACAAAGATTCCTAATTTTAAACCTAGTTTGACATCCCAAGAAATATACATTGGTTAATTTACACTATATTTATTAACAATTATGAGAAATTTGAATATAATTATAATAAATAAACAAACTGAAAACAGGTCCAAGATTTGATATATTGAGACATAATTATTCATAAGAAATAGTGCATATTAACTAATATTTTGACTCTTGAATAAAGAGAAAGATGGATTTTGAAATAAGAAATATCAAGGATTTTTGGGATTAGAATATTGTACTAATGATCATGCTAATTTTTGGTTCATTTATTTTTGGATTATACTATCATTGACAAGAGACCAGAAAATTAAGAAACTATAATTATTCTGAAAGTATCAATGTAGGAAAACAAGTATATATTATAGAATTAATGTTAGGATTGAGTTTTTAAATAAATATAACCATTTAGGGTGATCTTATCAAGAACTATTTTGGGTTTTATTTATTTTTTGAAACCAGATCCTACAAATACTACTGAGAATGATATTTATCTAGAAACAACTATGTCTTCTATCCATATAAGGGTGATAAAATAAATAGTTTAGAGTCTTAGTTTATTCTTGTAATAATGAAATTGGTGAGAATTCTAGACTTACCTTGGGTAGTAAGGTTGATATCATAATACAAAATTAAAATATGATACTGATATCCATTATCATTAGTGTGTGATATTTACCAATTTAATGTTGGTATATTCTAAAATTTTAAGGATTATGTGAAATTTAAAAGGGTTTTTCTTTAGTATTTCTACATCACAGTTTTGGAAATATATATTGTATTGTATAAAAAATCGTTAAAAGTGATTTTATATTTTTTGGAGACAATTATTGAAGAAAAAGTTATTGATGGATGGATAAAACTCATGTATAAATGTGTGATTTATTTTGAGGAAAGTGAGTTAGATAATATTGATACCCATAAAATTGATTATGGATTTAAAGTAAAAGTGATCCATGGTAATTTGGGGGAATTTCTACTCTTTTTTGGGACTGTAGTATATATTATCCATTGTTTGTTTTTATAAACTAGTGATTAATTAAATTTTAGGGAATAAATGGTGTTAATATCATAAATAATAAATGATTGGCTCTGATTTAAAATCTTGTAGAATGATATGATTTTGGAAGAGATTAATTTTGGAGAATTTATTATTAAGTTATAAATATACTATAGTATTTGATCGTATGAATAATTTTTTTTAAACTGATAAGTAACATAATATGGTCTAAAATAGAAGGGAGTATTTCATACCATGAATGATAAATATCTTAATATTACCCTTATCTACTTAATAAGTTAGTAATAATTAAAATTGAATGTATGAAACTTATTTAAATGGTGTAGAATGAAATGACCCAATATTTTGGATCCATTAAATTAATACTATCTTGGATAACATACACCACATGAAAAAATATACTAATGTAAATACTAAATAACAAGAACCCAAACAAATTAAAATTTCATAAATAATATAATCCATAGAAAAAAATTATAATTTAAAATTACAACAATTACATGTTATTATTTTTCCTTCAATTAATATTTCAAATAGGATTTCATTCCATGAAACATTTAAAAATGGTATTTTATTTTACCTCAATAAATTCCATTGAGAGAGGTTAAAAGTTAATTATAATATCTAATATTTAGATTTATATGTTAATAAAATAATATTAATATTTTTATAAACATTTATGAAATAATATTAATTACATATGAAATTTAAATACTAATTATCCAAAAAATTATATTTTAATTATATTTTTTTGTTTCATACTAAAAGATAAATATATATATTTATTATAAATATTATTTAACAAAAAATAATATTATATATTAAATTAAAATTGCAGAATTATATTGGATTTCTTTTATTTTTTTCTTAAATAATATATTTTTCGGTGATTAATTAAAAACACATTTTTCAAAAATTGTAATGATTTGGCTATATCAAGATGTATTTAAAACATAAAAACGTATAAAACATTTTCCATCATAACTAATATATTTAATGATTTAATATATACATTTCAAAACACTATTATAAATGTAACAAACCTATATCTGATAATATAAGTAATAATTTCTAATAAAAAATATTTTTCATATTTAGTTTTAATAAAATATTAATTTGAGAAAATGTGGTTTTACCTTTATTTGAAAACCACATAAAATTTATATTTTTATAATAAATAAAATTATATTAGGAAAATAAATTTCATTGATAGTTTTATCCTACAAATAAATAATATGCTTAAAAATACACTTCTAAAAACAGGATTTTAAGTGTTACATGCGTTAATACTAAAACAAATTTTCCTTTCAAAAAAATAATTTGTGTTGATAAAATGGATTTAATATTTTTAATCATTATGACAAAATTATACAGGACTTCCCATTTTATTCATATGCATTAGAAAAATTATTTCAGTAAAAAGTAGTTACCACGATAAAATTTAAAATAATATAAATAATAAGTAATGTCTTAAAAAGATTTAAACACGTTGAAAATATGTTTATAATTTAGTGGATGAGAGATTATATATATCATATCATACTCCACTCTTGTGTTTCAACTTTTTTGAGACAATTTACATGTGAAACATGTCCTCTATTTTTACAAAGTTAAATTTTTTACAGAAATGAAATTCTCCCCACTTATAAAATAAACCTCTCATCACCCCTTCATGAACCCACAAATATTTAGATTACACTAGAAACTATGAAATTATTATATCCTTTATAACCATATTAATTCCCATTAGTCCACTATCAAAATGAAATTGTCTTCAGTACCCCATTTCCAAGGATTCTTACAAGGGAACGTCAAAGTTCACAATGGGAATACTTTTTTACTTAATTATTCTCATTTCATTTATAACATACCAAATATAATTTTTCAATGCATATTTAATGAAATTATTACTATTTTCATTTTTTTATATTATTCTAAAAAGAAAAACTAATAATGAGTTTTGACTATTAAAAATTAATAAAATCAGAACCACCAATCCTCTGTTGTGTGGACTACTAGCACCATATTACAACTACATCCATTTTTTCACCTTAAAAATATATAATGATTAATAAAATTAATAATTGAATATATCTGAAATATATATAACTTTTATTATTTAAAAGAGACTTAAAGTCCACATTATTTCCCTCTTATTTTTTATAAAATGAAAATTCTAATCTTAGGTTGTGTGGTCTATCACCTCCATGAAGTATCATATCTTATCTTTCATCAAAATTGTTAATTATTTTTCAAAATATATTAAAATAGTAGTAAAAAAATTATTAATTTTAAATAATAAAATATTTATTATTTAATAATGATATTATTCCTAAAATTAACAACTTTAATAACCATACTGATCCACTAAATGTAGTATGCTAATTTTTGGGTCTATTATTCCACAAACATGATTAATAAAATAAAATAATATTATGTGTGACAATGATAGAATTATTACTGATTATATATCTCTAAGAAGATCTAGGTTCTAGACAAGCCGAACCAATATTTATTAAATAAAATGTATGATTACAAAATCTGGCATTTAATGGGGTTTTACAAAAACGGATGTGTATTACATCCCACATGTCATCATTGTAAGACATAACCCTTTTTTCATGATTTTTTTCCTCTGTGTTTTTTTGAAATTTATATTTATTTACAAGGATAATAAAATTTTTTAATTATAAATTATTTATATGATGAAAAAATTATTTATTATTGAAGTAAATTAATAAATGTGTTAAATGAATTTCATATGAGAAAATACCTAGTTAACACTTAAAAATATTTAATTGAATGTTTTAGGTGTATGAAACTGAGTAGTGTGACATTATGAGGCCCGTAAAGCCTTAACGAAGGCAAAATAAAAATATTAATTATATTATATTATGTGGAGAATATTTATTAAAAAAATTAATAAACCCAAAATAGTGAGTCATCTGAGAAATATGAGACCACTATTAGATCTAAAATGTGGTTTCTACCATATGTAGTGTAACGACCTGAAATTTTGAATAAATCTTATTTCCTAAATTTTTGTGTTATTTTATTTTTCATACTCAACAAAAGTGATTCATTTGATAACATGAGTATAATTAAAATGAGACTACTGAGTTTTGACTAATATATGACTGTTAGTCAGTATGATCGTTGGAAACTGAATGTTGTGACTATTGTCTCTAAATACAAGTAATCTTGGTAAATTAATATAGAAAGAAGATTCGATGGCCTCATCCAGTTGTCTTGGACCGATCGAAGCCCATCTAACAAAACATGGGAAGAAGGTAGTACCACTGGGATTTGCTCTGGGCCAAACCCAAGCTGAACTTCATCGTGTGAAGCTAGAATTGAATTTCCTTTGCGAGAAGTTCAAACTGATAGAAATTACTACTCGTGCGATGTTGGCCGAGCCGCCCTCAGATTCTGTCACCTTAGCACAACTTACACTTAGGTCTTATACTGGGGTTATAAGGGGATATGTATGGAGACCATAATCCTTTGTTATAAATAAAATTGTGATTTCTTCTTATGATGATGTTTGTGAATTTTCAAATGTACGGATAAATATAGTATGCTTATTTTTGATGAATTTTAGAGAAAGTATTTTTTTTAAAATGTTTATGTAAACCTTAAATAATTAAAAATGTGTAATGATTTTCCAAAAATGGTCTTCAACAATAATGTTCAGTATGAAATTTAGAGTCTAATAAGATCAACATAATTATTGATGAATAGTAAATTATGAATAGTGATTTTATGCTTAGGATTAGTAATGTGGCCAAATGGATTAGTAATCTCACTTAAAGAAAGTATTAATACAATTTAGGCACCTTGATTAAGTACTGTGATTCAATAAAATAGGTCAATAACTGTTTCA
Source organism: Viscum album (assembly GCA_963277665.1). Lineage (NCBI taxonomy): Eukaryota > Viridiplantae > Streptophyta > Magnoliopsida > Santalales > Viscaceae > Viscum > Viscum album. Next base: position 136,845,136 of record OY728141.1, read on the forward strand.
TTAATTATTAGTCAAGTATTAGTTTTTTCAAGTTAATAGTGTTTATTAATTAAAATATGAATTACAAATATTTTGAAAATTATTTTTATAAAATTGACTTTATTTTTGAACTTAGAGTATCGATATTATATTAAGGTAATTTCTAGGGATTTTTCTGACATAAATGAATTTTCGGTGAATAGTGTATTTATTTAAAAATTAAATTAAAAATATTTAGAATTTTTTTTACAAAATGGTGTTCATTTTTGAAATCAGAGCATTGATATTTGGTTAAGGTGAAATTTTGGTATTTTTTTGAAAAAGTTGAATTTTTGGTGAATAATGAAAATACAGTTTTAAGTTACGGGTCTTTAATGACATCATTAAATGATGTATTAAGTATGTGATAAATATGGTCGAACTATGAATAGTAAGATAACGTATGAGGTGTCCCAAGTGGCCAATACCATGGGCAAATACCATGGGCAAGCCCATGCTTTTGCCAATACCACCAATGAGGTGTCCCTTGGCCATTAATGCCTTGTCCCCTCACTTTCCCTATAAATACCCACCCTTTCATCATTTAGTTTTCAATCCCAACTCTCCCCCAATGAAGCTCTGGTCTCATTACCTCCAAAGGAGTCCTCCCAAGGTTCGCTCAAGCACTCAAGGTCCCAACCATTGAGTTTTAAGAGTTACGTTTTAAGGTAAGGGATCCGAGCTCTCTCTTTCTTTCCATGTAATCTCTTTTATGTCATTTCTTTTATGCTCCATGTTATTATGTTGGGGATGTTATTATATATTAATCCTACTATCCTTTTAATGTTAATATGATGAGATACCCCCTCTTTCCCTCATCAATTCGTTTTAATAATGTTTAAGTGGCGCTGTTAGGCTGCCGAATTTTTAAGGGATTCTTTAACCCTTCTCATTTTAAAGTTATATATTCTTGGAAAGTCTTTAAAGTTCCTTTTTATTATGTTAGTCTATGATCTCTATATCTATCATACTGATATTTTCTGTTCATATGATTAGATACCCTATTTGATCTCGTCAAATTCATTTTTTTGACGTATAAGTGACGCTGTTAGGCTGCCGAATTCTAATAAGAGAACTCTTATTTTTGTCTTCCTTTCATGTTCTTCATTTCATATAGTATATCTTTCAAATTTCATTACCATATTCTTAAATACTGTATGTTCTTTCCCCTAATGTTTTATGGATAATTTATGAGTGGTTGACCCATGTCCCCTCTATTTTCAATGTTTTCTAAAACCCTACAACATATTGGTTATGCTGCCGAATTTCCGTCTCAAAGTGCCTCTCTTTTTTTCTCAAATTCTTTTATTTTTTTAAGAAAATACTCAATGATCTTACTTCTAAAGGGGAATTCACATATATACCGAAATTTTCTATTTTAAATTCTGTGATTTCCATACAAGATACCCACATTTATTTTCCGTGGGTTTAAAGTGACATAAAGATGATGTCTTTAAAGCAGTTTTTAAAACGTTATGATTATGAAATAAAACCCATTTCTTTTATGCTATATGGGTTATTTAGGAAATGTTTTATGATGATATATGTGCATCACATGATAATAAAAGAAAATCTAAGGGTGCGCCCTGATATCACTCCAATTCGTTGGGTAAAGACTTCATCTCTAGAGATGGCCATTTTGACTGATACCTTGGTGAATAACCTTGGTAATTTTTAATGACACCTTGGGGATAGACCTTGGTGAAACAGAAATGATCTTCTATGTTAAATTTTGTAGCCACATCTTCAAGTTATGAAATACGTTATTTTTTTTATGATATGCCTCATGATTTCTTTCTCATGCGTTAAAGTTCTTTTTCATGACATTATTGATTTATCTCAAGTTCACAAGTTAAATGTTTCCCTTGTTTCCCTTACTGGGCCTTCTGCTCACCCTTTCTTTGGATGTATGTCCCTAGGTTATGAGATACAGTAATTAACATAGGATGAACATAAGGAGAGTCCTTTCAAGTGTTTAAGAAGAATGTTTTATGTTTTCATATTTTGAGTTCCTGGTTTGCAAGACACTAAACCTTAAAGATCCTCGGTTTTGTATATTGTAATGAAAGTTTATGTGATAAAAATGCGGGATGCTATAGTTGGTATCAAAGTATGGTTTAGTTATTTTTGGAAATTAGAATATGAAAACTTTAGGAATAAAACTATAGAAAAGTTTAAATATAGGAAATCTTCCTAGTATTTTGGTGAGTATTTAGTAAGTGGTTTATCAAACAAATACATCCTTGTATGGATACGAGCAGGTAGAGGTGGCTTTGGCAGAGATGTACATAGGAGTAAAACCTGAAAACACCGCTTTGATCTTTACTTGAATGAGAATTGGCACACGACAACGAGCCTTGTTGCACTCTTGGTTACGACACACCCGGGGGATATTCTTTTGTAAATTCATAAGTTTAGTATGAACCATTATTAAAGAAAAAAAGATAAAATAAAATAAAGAATCAAATAAGAATATATGATCATGGATAACCTAGATTGGAACATAGGGGATCGCAAGTTAGGGTATACTTTTCTTCTACAAGTTTATCCTTCTATGCTTTAAGTTTTCTTTTCATGATTATTGGCTAATTATTTAAGCCCCCTAATTATACTTTATTTTCTTAGTTAATGGAGGGAAATTGATGAACATGTCCCAACAAACAATGTGATAGGAAATTTGATGATTTCCCTCTTAATATGATAGAGATGACAAGAGATCAAGTTGAACATATTGTGATTATGCCAAACCAGCTATCAAAAATCACAATTAATAATTGGTACCTAGTTGAATGCCCAAATTCATCAAGGAAGAAGAAGACAAAGTCTCAAGGATGTTCATCTGATAAAGTTGATAAGGAAAAGAAGACCCAATTTCCTTTGTACAAAAAGTGTGCAAATGGGCACCAAAGAGAATGTCACAAAGGAACCAGGAGATGTTTTACGTGTGGGGTGATAGGGCATAAAATAGCCAATTACTCTAAAAAAATGGATAATGTGATGAATAGATATAAGGTTTGATCTAATGTACCTTATACTTTTTAATGTCGTAAATGTGGAGAAGTTAGATATTATCCAAGGCAATGCTCTCTTGTAAGGGATGAGAAGCATGATGAGCATCAACAATCTTCAAGGACAAGGGAACAATGCAATTCCTATGCTAAGATGGATCTTGATGACTAAAGTACATGTGAATTCTTCACAATAATTGTCTATGTCATGTTTTTTTTGTTCATGCCCTATGAGAATATCTTTAATGTTTTATAATAACATCGATTCACTACCTAAGATGGTTTTATATCATTAATGAAAATATCTATTGTGATGTACCACATCTTGATGTTGTGAATCTGTTCTTCTTAAGAAAAAGTTGATTAGGGGTTAAAAGATTTTTATTATTTAGGAAGACGTTCACTATTTTGGGAACCCTATATGATTGAGGTAAATAGATAACTATGGTATTTTCATTGAGGAGTAAAGGTTGATTTATATTTTTAATAATTAATGAATTTAAGGTGAACATAAGGTAATATAGGTTACTTATGGAAATTATTAACCTATCTTGGGGAAAATATGTTTAGGTTAGCTACTTTTGTTATAAAATGTTAGGAGTGGTTGATGTTATTTGGAGATGAATGATGAAGTTTATTTTGGAAGACTACGTTATCAAATCTTTCTTGTATTTGGGTTCCAATCTTAGTTTGGTTTATTTTGAGGAATTTTAAGGACAATTATTTATGGAATTGTCTATGATGAACTTTGGGTAGTACCGTGAAATTTTGAAGATTTAAAAGTAGTTTCCCTTCCTATGGGGTTCTTTATTTTGGAAGAGTTGTTTTTTCTTACCCATTCTGTTTTTGAGATAATGTTTAAAGATAGAAGAAATAGATAGTTAATATTTGTTGGATTATGTGATTCTCTAGAAGATGATTCTTGTTCTTTCTATGAGACCAAGAGTTTTTTTAATGCTCATCGTTTGGAGAAAATATTAGTTTTGGTGGAACCTTATTATGGGATGAAACTCTACTTAAAGGTAAATATATTTCCTTGTGTTTTTATTCTATGTAGTAAATTAATTCTTCAAAACTATGAAAAGGAACATAAAGCAAAAACATTTTCTGTTAATATTTTCTACTGGGAAATCAAATACCGTTTAACCCATCATAAGATTGTGATTTTCTTGTTGTTAACATTCTCCTAATCATGTTTTATATCACTCTCCCTCAGAACATGACCCTTTTTTTCTCTTCCATGTCCATGTTTTCCTACATGGAATCCTATTATGGGTTAACTCGGGTGGCCTTTGTACTTCCTTTTCATTCTTTTAAAGTAGTAGTGTTTCTGACTCTTTTTCTGTTGTGGAACTTTTAATGAAATTTCCAAGCCCAATTTTAAAAATTGCGAGGTCGCAATTTCATAAGGGGGGAAGAATGTAACGACCCAAAATTTTGAATAAATCTTATTTCCTAATTTTTTGTGTTATTTTATTTTTCATATTCAAAAAAACTATTTAATTTGATAACATGAGTATAATTAAAATGAGACTGTTTAGTTTTGACTATTATATGACCGTTAGTCAGTATGACCGTTTGAAACTGAATGTTGCGACTATTGTCTCTATATATAAGTGATATTGGTTAATTAATATAGAAAGAAGATTCGATGGCCTCATCCTGTAGTCTTGGACTGATCGAAGGTCATCTAACAGAACATGGGAAGGAGGTAGCACCACTGAGATTTTCTCTAGACCAAAGCAAAGCCGAACTTCATTGTGTGAAGCTAGAATGGAATCGCTTTCATGAGAAGTTCAAACTGATAGAAATTACTACTCATGCGATGTTGGCTGAGCCGCCCTCAGATTCTCTCACCTTAGCACACCTTAGACTTAGGTCATATGATGGGCTTATAAGGGGATATGTAAGGATACCATAATCCTTTTTTATAAATAAAATTTTGATTTCTTCTTATGATGAAGTTTGTGAAATTTAAAATGTTCGGATAAATATAGTATTCTTATTTATGATGAATTTTAGAGAAATGATTTTTTTAAAAATATTTATGTAAACCTTAAATAATTAAAAATGTGTAATGATTTTCAAAAAATGGTCTTCTACAATTTTGTTCAGTATGAAATTTAGAGTCTAATAAGATCAACAAATTTTTTTATGAATAGTAAATTATGAATAGTGATTTTATGCGTACGATTAGTAATGTGACCAAATGGATTAGTAATCTCACTTAGAGAAAGTATTAATATAATTTAGGCACCTTGATTAAGTAGTGTGATTCAATAAAATAGGTAAATAACTGTTTCATTAATTATTAGTCAAGTATTAGTATTTTCGGGTGAATAGTGTTTTTTAATTAAAAATTTAATTAACAATATTTAGAAAATTATTTTTATAAATGGACTTTATTTTTGAACTTAGAGCATCGATATTATGTTAAGGTAATTTTTGGGGATTTTTCTGACAAAAACGAATTTTGGGTGAATAGTGTATTTATTTAAAAATTAAATTAAAAATATATAGAAAATTATTTTTATAAAATTGAGTTAATTTTTAAAATCAGAGCATCGATATTTGGTTATGGTGGAAGTTTGGGATTTTTCTGAGAAGGTTGAATTTTCGGTGAATAGTAAACATACAGTTTTTAAGTTACGGGTGTTTAATGACATAATTAAATGATGCATTAAGTATTTAATCAATATGGTAAACCTATGAATAGTAAGATAAGTTATGAGGTTTCCCAAGTGGCCAATACCATGGGAAATCCCATGGTTTTGCCAATACCACGAGTGAGGTGTCCTTTGGCCATTAATGCCTTTTCCCCTCACTTTCCCTACAAATACCCACCCTTTCCTCTTTTAGTTTTCACTCCCAACTCTCCCCCAATGAAGCTCTGGTCTCATTACATCCCAAGGAGTCTTCCCAAGGTGCTCCCAAGCACTAAAGTTCCCAACTGTTGAGTTTTAAGAGTTACGTTTTAAGGTAAGGGATTCTAGCTCTCTCTTTCTTTCCAAGTACTCTATTTTATGTCATTTATTTTATGCTCCAAGTTCTTATTTTGGGGATGTTATTTTATATTAATCCTAATGTCCTTTTCATGTTCATATTATGAGAGACCCACTCTTTCTCTCATCAATTCGTTTTATGAATGTTTAAGCGGCGCCGTTAGGCTGCCTAATTTTTAAGGGATTCTTTCACTCTTCTCATTTTCAAGTTCTATATTATTGGGAAGTCTTCAAAGTTACTTTTTATTATATTGGGGTATGATCTATATAGCTATCATACTGATCTTTTATGTTCATATTATGAGAGACCCTATTTTATCTCATAAATTCAATTTTTTGAAGTTTATGTGACGTCGTTAGGCTGGCGAATTTTCATAAGAGAAATCTTATTTTTGTCTTCATTTCATGTTCTTCATTTCATATGGTATATATTTCAAATTTCATTATCATATTCTTAAATTCTTTATATTATGTCCCCCTACTGTTTTATGGATCATTTATGAGTGGGTGACACATTTCCCCTCTCTTTTTAATGTTTTCTAAAACCCTACAACATAGCCGTTATGGTGTCGAATTTCCGTCTCAAAATGTCTCTCTTTTTTTCCCAAATTCAATTATTTTATTAAGTAAATACTCAAAGCTCTTTCTTCGAAAGGGGTATTCAAATATATACCAAAATGTTCTATTTTAAATTCTTGGATTTACAAAAATGAGACCCAATTTCCATTTCCGTGGGTTTAAATTGACATAAAGATCATGTCTTTAAAGCATATTTTAAAACGTTATGATTATGAAATGAAACCCATTTCTTTAATGCTATATGGGTTATTTATGAAATGTATGATGATAATATCTATGGCTCACATGATAATAAAGGAAAATTTAAGGGTGCACCCTGATAGCGCTCCAATGCATTGGGTAAAGACTTAATCTCTAGAGATAACCGTTTTGACTGATACCTTGGTGAATAAACTAGGTAATTTTTAATGACACCTTGGAGATGGACCTTGGTGAAATGGAAATGATTGTCTATGTTAGATGATGTAGCCACATCTTCATGTTATGAAATACATATTTTTATTATGATATTCCTCATGATTTCTTTCTCATGCCTTAAAGTTCTTTTTCATGACTTTATTGATGTATCTCAAGTTCACATGTTAAATGTTTCCCTAGTTTCCCTTATCGGGCCTTCTGCTCACCCTTTCTTTTGATGTATGTCCCCAGGTTATTAGAAGTAGTAATGAACCTAGGATTAACATAAGGATAAGTCTTTCAAGTGTTTAAGAAGAATGTTTTATGTTTTCATGTTTTGAGTTCCTGGTTTCCAAGACACTAAACCTTTAAGATCCTCGGTTTTGTATAATGTAATGAAAGTTTATGTGATAAAAAAGGTGGGATGCTATATACAGGGTATAAAATATGTATGTGTAAGATGGTTGGACACCTCACTTTAGGGATAAAGTTATAAAATAATATTTATTTATTTATTATTATTGAAAATAATTAATATCTCCCAAATTTTAGATCATATGCGAAATCTAACACCATATTTGGGTCTAGAATGGGAGGTTAACCATAGGGGTATAATTTTCATATGAAATGGACATACTACTAAGGTCTCCAATTGAAATTTATTTATTTGATAATTAAATAAAATAGTTAAATTTAAAAAATAATGATATAGAGTCACTATTCATGTTTCTTCCCCAAACATGATTTTGTCTATTTTTTATCATTAAAGTGTCTTTAAAGATTCATTTTGGATTGTTTTGACCATAGAGAAACCTGAAAAGCAGTTTAGGGGTAAATTAAATCACTTTTCCATCATCAATTAGTTGAAGCAGACAATAAATGTGAATATTTAAATTGTTGTTATTTATGGTCACATGGTTTGATATTTCTATATAAATATACTAATGTTTTTGTTTCATAGTAGATCGGGCTGAGTGCAAACATCCTCATATGTACCTTAGGCAAGCCATGTGTTTTTCATCTTCTCCCTCCAAGACCCGTTGTGTAACCCTCTGGCTTCGCGACCCTCCTGGTGCACCACAGGATGGTTCTATTTCTTTTAATTTTATATTTTTTATCTCTATTTACATTTTTTACAATAAATCATTAAAAATAATGGGAAAGGTATAAATAGTAAAAGTGGTTTTTTTATAAAATAATAATTCTATTTTTTTCAAATGATTATTTCATGGAATTTAAAAGAAATTATTAGAGTATAATTTGATTAAATTAAATTTTCATATTTATTCTTATGCCATCTTGTTAAATAATAAATATGAAATAATTTAAAAGATAATTATAAATAAGTACTATGAAATTATCACAATATAATTATTTATGATGTTATTATAAGATATTTATCGGCATATAATGTGAATTTTTTAGGGTTTTTGTCCATTTTTTCATTTTCCCTCAAACTATACAGAATCATACATTGATTTTTTGATGTGTGGACCATATTTTGTATAAGTTTGGTGGTATATTTTTTATTATTATAGTATCTATTTCACTTATTCATATGAAAAAAAAGAATTTTTATTGTATGATTAACAATTGAGTAAATTAGTTAATTTATGGAATGTGGAATTTGGAATGGAATTGGTTAGTTCAAATAATTAATTGATGAATTATTTATGATAATTTTGCAGTGGTATATTTTTTAATTAATTGTTTAATTAATTAGTTGTTGTGATGTGATTAATTAATTTTTGAATAAATTAATGGGTTGGATGAGATTATGACAGTTATATAAATAATTGGCTACTAAATTAATTGATTAGAATATATTGAATTGGGAAATTGATGTGATTAATTATTCATTGTGAGAATTATTGTTAGTGGTTGATGATTAATTAATCTGTAAATTAAATAATTTACATTGAGGTAGTTAATTAACAGTTTAATTAATTGACAGAGTTGAAATGACCAAATATTTATTGAATTAATTGAAGGGTTTTATAGGATTAATCAATTGTAAATTAATTAATCGTGTGATTAAATGAATAGTAACATGGTCATTCAATTGTCAAATAAGAATAGTAACATGGTCATTCAAATTGTGTGATTAAATGAATGGAAACAAGGTCATTCATTTGTGAGATAAAAAAGGTAACATTGTTAGTCACTTTTTGAAAAAATGGTAACATGATCATTCAAATTGTGTGATTTAAATGTATGGTAACATGGTAATTCGTTATTGAACTAAGAATGGTAAAATGGGCCTTCAAACACATGGTATCCCTGGGAGAAAGATCAAAATCTGGAATAGGACGAAGCAGGTATTGAGGTACAGGTATCTATGAGACCCTAAGGTTGGTTCACACCTAAATAGAGAATCTTTTTTGATAAACTTTTTATTTTAACATTATATTTATTCTTAATAAAATTTCGTAGACAATTGTTTATTGAATTTGGTTTAGACATTGTTGGTTTTGGCATACTAATTCGTACTCACACTCTATTTGGGATACCTGATTGGTTATTTAATAGACTTTGTTGATGCTATACAAGGTAAAGGAAAGGGCGCTGGAATAGATTTTTTATTGGTGATTGAGTTTGGTTGAAGGAACTGAATTTGGTTCCAGACCCGCAATGAATTTTCTAGTGAATTCTCTTGAAATTTTATTTTTAGACACTTGACACCTATATTGGAATTGTAGGTTACTATATTAGTTGAGTATTGTATTTCTTATCTTGGTTATTCTTCTAAAAATTGTGATTTTATGATTATAAGTGCGTCATTTGTTCATTGTTAACTTCCGCAAGTGTTTTACTCAGATAAAATAGGGTATATCCTCTCCATTAATAACTTACCAGAACCTCACTGCTTGTTTTTAGCCTCTTTCATATGGGGAAAACACCTGAGGTCAAGTGGCCCACCGAGTCAGGTTGTCACAAAGTTGTATCAGAGGTCCAGTTTTCTTTCTTCTTCTTTTGACTTACTATTAGGGGAAAGTTAGACAAGAGACTAGGAATAGTTGGGGGTTGGTAATGGGCTCGTGCATGGATGTGTGAAACCCATTTATGGGGGAAAATCTAAGTACTCTGGGTGGGATTTTTGTTATTGTTATTTTTTGTTGTAGTTTAATATTATTTCACCTCGGGTGACGCACTTGTTGTGTGATGTGATTATTATTTTTGTAATTGCATGAGTATTGATTTTTGTCCCAGAATGGTATTAATGTTTTGTCTGAATGAATCTTTATAGGCACTCAGAATTATTGTGATATGCATCATTTTAGTGATGCATAGAAAAACAAGTTATGGGTAAGTTGTTGAACTTAGACAATTTTTCCATGCTTATGGAATTGAATTTAAAGTGATGAAATAGTGGAAATAAATTGGTTTCTAAATGTGAAAACTTAATAATGATAATGTCTTTACACTTTTTATCCATGACCTAGGTATAGGATGGTTAATGGTAGTGATAACACCTTGATTTTCACAATGTGGAGAGCCATGGAGAAGAGGCTTGTTGTAGCTTGTTACGTTTCCCTCTAATGTAATCATGTTAACTTTGTGATCTATTCCATAACGTTATTTTTTGTATTTTAAGACATATCCTCCATGGAGACACTTTTTGAGGGGATGATCGGAGGACATGGATGTGAATTATACTCTAGTAGTTTAACCTGAGGCACTGATAGTATTGGGTTAGGAAGAAGGGGAATAGTTTTAGGAGAACTTAAATCACTTCATGGAATTCACAGATGGAGACCTATAGTGGGTATTGAAAATCATGTCTGATCTATAGAGGTATTTTTAATTACAGCACCCTCTATTTTTTAGTAAAGATGGTGGAACTTAGGATGTAGTGTTTTGGGGTAATTCAATCCATATGACACATGACCATTCAGAGACTCCCATAGAAAAGATGGTCAAGCCGGCCTCTTATATACTATGAAGATTATTGAAGCGCTAATGGTACATTCATGTGTGGACTGGATAGAGTGATGGAATGCTATGTAAGAAATCATTGAATAATTTCTTGGAGAAATTTTATTGAGAGAAACTAAGGCCGAGGAGAGATGTTGAGTTCATGAAGCTCAATTAAGAGATAATGTTCATTATGGATTATGCTGGATGATTCAAAATTTTGCAACGGTTTTCTCCAACATTAGCATGAGATGAGGCTGCTACGAAAAAACACTTTTAGTATGGACTTAAATGTAATATTAAGTTCTATGTCAATCTATTTCTTTTAAAAAACATTTATGAGGTGGTGGATTATGCTCTCATAGTTGAAGGGAGCCTAAGAGATGATTCATGTACTAGACAGATAGTTCTAATGGATGATCAAAAGGTTTCACTTTTGAGAGATGGAATTTCCATTAGGACTACCTTATTCAAGAAGTGTGAATAAGACTACATAGAAAATATATTCGATTACATAGGACCAAACTGGAATGATCGGTCATTAGTGTGGTGGGACAAGATATTATCGTAGGAACTGTTACTGACTACCAGTGGAGTGACGATCTTGTAGAATGATGGGGAATCTAAAGAGGTTCTGGAGGTACCTAAGGTAGTCTGATAGTGATGGGGCATTTTGATAGAGTAATGGAGTGGTAAGGGGGTATTTTTCACCTTATTATTCCCAAGTTTTGAGTTCTACAAGCCGAAGATGTATAGGTATAGAACATGGTACTTTTGAGAAATAGCTCCCATTTCAGCATAGTGGTGCAACTCAGGGGAGTTTGGAAGAATCATAAGGAAGAGGGGCATGAAATATTTTTGTGGTATAGCCTACACTTTTGTAGAGTGAGGTTGTGACATCGATAGTGAGAGATAATATTCTAGTATAACTTACATTGGAAAGTGTATTATTTGATACTGGTGTATTGCATTGATTTATTTATACAAAACTTTTTAATGTTTTGAGACTCATTGTTGGGTTTTTGAGCAAGGTTATGAAGATATATTAACCTTTGGAATATGGTTTAGATACATCAATATGTGCGAGGGATGTTCTCTGGAGATCAATGAGTACCATTTTTTAGGGGTTCATTATGTCCATAACATGATCGGTTTGACCAAATTTTGGGTATGGACTGAATATTTGTATACTAATCCCACATTGATTATTACCATCAGAGGGTGATGTTTATGCCTCCCATGGGTGACAATTACATTCACCGTTGGGAATGGGATATTCAAGCAGGCTGAGAGGGTCCAATTACTTATAAAATAGGAAGGACAATGACCTAGATTTCTATTCTTTTACTTGTTGATGACGGTGTTAGGAATGATGTCCTTCGACCAGTAAAATAACTATATCAAGATTTATTTCTAGAATACTCCTTAGGAATTCCACAAGAGAGAGAAGAGTAATTAACTATTGATCTCATTTCAAGGGATGAACCAGTATCAATCCCACTATATTGAATTGCACTAATATAGCTCCACGAATTTATTTCTCAATTTTAGGAATTAAAGGATATACGATTTATAATTCTAATTATGTAACCTTGGTAATCACCCTTTCAGTTTGAAAAAAGGATAATGGGATTTTATGTTTGAGTTTTTATTACTGAATGTTGAACATGATTAGGGTGAATTACTAATATCCTCTGCATAATATTGATAATATGTTTGAACAGTTGAAGGGAGCTTGTTTTTTATCAAAATTGACCTGAGATCAGGGTATCATCAGTTGAGGGTTCAGACTTCTGATATACGACGGACTTATTTTATGATAAGGTATGGTGTTTAAGAGTTTTTTTGTCATGTTTTTGTGTCGATAAATGCACCAGAGTGTTTACAACCTTGATGAATAGGATCTTTCATCCATATATGAATAAATTTGTAGTTGTATTTGTAGACAACATATTGGTGTACTCCAACAATAATGACAATCATACACAACATATTGACATCACCCTATGTACACTAATATAGCATCAGGTATACTCCAAGATATGTAAGTGTTAGTTTTGGATTGACCAAGCACACTTCTTGGGACACATCATCTTAGAATAAGGCGTGTTATTAGATCCATAGAATGTTCAGGAAGTTATTTGTTGGGATCAACCCAAGAATGTTTTTCATATCTAAAAATTTCTAGGATTAGCTGGATATTACAGAAGAATCATCTACGACTCTTCCCATTTGAGAGCAGCACTTTAGGGATTAAAAAAAGTAAGGATTGGATGGTAAATATATTGTGAGAAATATTTTTAAGTGTTTAAGATTCATTTGACGTCAGCACCAATTTTGATCACATCTTAGTCAACGGAAGAGTACATTGTGAACTGTGATTCTTGTGAGATATGACATGGTGTTGTGTTGATGAAAGGGTATAAGGTTGTGGGGTACGTGTCTCAGTGAATACTGTCACATGAATAGAATGACCCTATACATGAACTCAGTTTAGCAACAGTGGGTTATGCTTTAATGTTTTGGTGACACTACCTCTTGGGTTAAATGTTTATAGTTTATACCAACTATAATAGATTGTGGTATTTCTTTCCACAAAACTATTTGAATATTTAGTAGTATAGATGGGTTGTGTATATTCAATCCTTTGATTTTGAGTTAGAATATACACACGGTAAAGGAAGAAATATGGAAGATGTTTTAGTAGGAAAACTCAAACTCATTTGGTTCAAGATTCTAGTGCTGAGTAGGAGATGATGGTATTTCTAGTTGAGATGCACATTTTGGTTTGGGATAGACAAGATTAGATGACACTCACTTCAGTTTTAGTGGACTCTACACTTTTGATATAGATTAAGAATAAACAGTATGAGGACCCAAAGTTATTTTCCTTGAGGGAAAACATTGAAGGTGGAGAGACACCTTTATATTGGATGACAGATGAGGATGAGATCATATATGTGAATAATAGGGGTTTTATGCCTATGAGCATGATAGTTGGGCTTTATTATGAATTTCATGCCTCAAAGTGGATGATAAATCCAGGTGTGACCAAAATGTACTATTACCTATGACAACAGTTTTGGTGGTCTGACATAAAGAAATAGACATTAGGATTTGTGAAATGATGTTTCACGTGTCAGTATATGAAGGAAGAGCATCAATGACCTAGAGGTTTACTAAAATCATTTCTTATTATGGAATTGAAGTGGGGTGACGTGGCCATGGAATTTTTGGTAGGTCTTTCAATGTCACATAAGAACAATGGCTCTATTTGTTTCATTGTGAATCGAATGAAAAATATATAACATTTCTTTCATATAAGGGAATCATTTATAGTAGAGTAGTTAGTGGAATTATATGTTTGGTAGATATTCCTTCTACATGAGATTCCACATACTACAGTTTCAGATCATGAATCCCGCATTACATTACACTATTGGTAAGGCTTGAAGAAGGAACTAAGTACATATGTATTATTAATAATGACTTTCCACCCAACGAAATTTCGGTAGTCAGAACGTACTACATAGGTGTTGGAGGATATTTTGTGTTAATGTGTTCTAGACTTTAGTGGGTCTTCAAATAAGCACTTGGATTTAGTGGAGTTTTCCTATAACAAAAAATATTTGGAAAAAATTTGTATGGCCCCATATGAGGCTCATTATGGTAGGCCTTGCAATTCACTTCTCTGCAAGATGGGAGCAGGTCAGTCATAGTAGTTGGGACCGAGTCTCGTGCGGGAGATGTTGGAATATGTGCATTTGATTTAGAGACATATGGTTATGTATCTGGGTAGGAAGAAGTCCTATTTTTATATATAGGGATGAACCATAGAGTTTACAGAGGTTGGTCATGTATTCATCTGGTGTCAGCTAGGTTGGGTCCCTATAGGTTATAGTGATGAGGAAATTTATCCCCTAGGTTTGTTCGAACATTTGAGATCGTAGAGAGGATCAGGCCGGTGGAATACTGAGTGGATCGTCCACAAAAATACAATTTCATACGTGATTTTTTCTATGTATTACAACTACGAATGTATCAAAACTATGAATGTATCACATTAAACCTTCTCATGTTATCGATGTAGATGATTTAAAGCTTGAATATATGCTTATTTTGAAGGGAATCCAATAAGTATGTTTGACTGTAGTGAGAAAGTGTTGTTTAGAAACATTGTACTGATAGTTCATGTATTTTAAAAACATTGATACATACAAGAAAATAAATGGGAAAAGGAGGTGGATATGCAGGGTTAGTGACCTAATCTTTTTTGCTCAAAATGTTAGAGAGGATTGGGAGTGTAGCTTGAGGACGAGCTGTTATAAGGTGGGGAGATTGTAAGACCCCATCCTTTTTTCATATATGTTTTCCTTTGAGTTTTTTTTGTAACATCTTGATTTTTTTACATGTATAATAAAAACCTTTTTATAAATTATAATTCATTTATGTTAAAATAATTATTTATCAGTGAAATAACTTAATAAATGAGTTAAATGAATTTCATAAGAGAAAATGACCAACTAATACTTTGTAATATTTAATGGATTGTTTTCGGAGTCAAACACTGAATAGTGTAATATTCTAAGGCCCATAAATCCTTGATGAATGTGTAAAAAAAATATGAATTATATTATTATAAGAACATAAAATTTATTAAAAATAATTGAATAACTCCAAAATGGTGCATTGTTTGAGAAATCTGAGACAACGGTTAGATCTGAAATGTGTTTTTTAACCTAGGAAAGTATGACATATGTAGGAATCAGATATTTGGACACCATTCTTAGGGGATAAATTTATAAAATATTTTTGTATATATTTAATTAATATCTCAAAAATCATGTATCATATGGGAAAATGAGACCACCTTTGGGTGTAGAAAGTGTGGTTTGCCCTATGCAGGGTATTATTTTTATATGAAATGAATATATTACAACGGCCCCTAGTTAAAATTTATCTATTTGATATTTAAAAGAAATAGTTAATTTAAATAATTAATGAAATAGATGAACTATTTATATTTCTTCCTCGAACATCATATTTTTCATTTTTGACCATCTAAGTATCTTGGACGCTTTTTTATACCTTAGAGAAACTCAAAATGACATTTAGGGGTGAAATAAATCACTCCACCATCAAACATTGGCTGAAATAAACACCAAATGAAGAGATTTAAATTGGGGTTATTTATGGTCACACAGATTGATATTTCTATATAAATAGACAGATTTTTGTGTTTCATAATAGATCGAGTCGAGTGCGAACACACTCAAATTTCCCTTGTGTAAGTCAGATATTTTTCATCCTCTCCCTTAGATATGTGGTGCATAACCCACCTACTGTATGATCCTCTTACTACACCTCAATTAGGTTCCTATTCATTCATTTCTTTATTTTATTATCTTTATTTCCCACTTTTTCTATAATTCCTTCAAAAGGGAAGAGGGTAATGTTTAAAAAAAATTGTATTTATAAAATGATAGTTCTATATTTTTTTCAAATTATAATTTCATTTAATTTAAAAGAAATTATAAATTAATAATTTGATGATATTATCATTCTATAATTATCATTATTTTTTCTTGTTAAATAATAATTGTGAAATAATATCAAAGATAATTATAATGTAATACTGTAATGACTCATGCATTTATAAAATAATACGTTTTCAAATATATTAATATTTTTGGATAATATATTAATTTTGTTTTATAGAGGACACATTTTTCAATAGCATACTCAATTCGCAGCAATGTGTTTCTTTGAAATCTTATGTTTCACACAACTTTGAGTAATAATGAAAAGTAATATAATAATAATATTATTATTTTAAATGGTAGTTAATGAATAGTCATTGTAATGATATAAATGAACACAACTAAATAAATTATGATTACACGTGTTTTTTAAATGCCTTTACATTTATTCAATAAATTTTAGAGGCTTAAAATAAGAATGGATCTGATTTTAAGCATCAAATACTCTAATGTTCATTAAAAGACCGTGTTACCACCTTTTGATGAAAAAACCTTTTTTAATCTTGATTCTTCCAAATTTATATGGTCCATTTGAAAAAATAAACGTTTTATTTATAATAGGGACATCAAAATTTTCTTTTGGTAATTTTTTGGTTTTTTCTTGATAATGTTAATTTTTTAATTATTAGTGGAAAATATTACCTTTTAAGTCAAAATTGTCTTTTCGTTTAATTTATTTATATTATTATAATTTCATTTTAAATGGTTTTAAAGTGTAATTTGTTTATATTTCTATAATTTAATACAACTCTGGTCATTGGAAGTAATTTCAGTTTGAAATTGTGTATAAACACATGTTAATCCTTTGGTAGTTTTTACTTCTTAAAAACACACTTTTTGGTTTTGACAACAAGAAATAATTTTCTCTTAAATTCTGAAATTTATTTGTTTTTAATAAGGAAAAATGGATTCCATATTTGGAACTAGGGGGTGCAAAGTTTTTAAATATCTACCTTTTATATTTAGAATTTTTGAACAGTAACTTTAGTAAATATTTTATTTACCATGGTTAAAGGGTAAATCTTTTAAATAATGGTAACAAGATAATGTTATAATAATATTAAATTACCCTAAAAAATGTACAAACCCAATTTAATGAGATATTTCTAAACATGGGCATATGTGGGTCTATTTTAGGACCCCATGGTACCACTTATGTGTGAAAATGTCATTTAATTACTTTTAACTTCAAATTAGGAAAATATTACCTAAACATGTATCTTTTAATAAAACAATTTTTATGTGGGTACATATAAGTTATATCTTCGACTATAAATAGTAATTAGAAATATAAAACTATTTTATTCATCATGTAATTTTATTTATAATTTTTAGACATCAAATATATAAATTTATTTATGACACACTTGTGATTTAGTGATTACCTTATTAATGAAATATTTAAATAAATGAGATTATAAATATTAAAATAAATTTATTTTAAATCTTTACATGTCATCCACGAATTTTAGTGATAATTATGAATTCTTATTGTTTAATTAATGAGATTTTTTTCAAATAATCAACTTTTTATGGGTTTTTAAAAAGGCATGATATGAATAATATAAAAAATGACTTAAATGAGTTTTTAAATCAATTAATATTTTCTTAAATGATATAATATTACTAAAAATATAAGATTAAGAGAACTAACATATATGGTGTTAAAAATTCTGTTAATTATCCATTTTTCTGTCTCTTATAAATTTATAGTAACTATGGTTACCATATATCATGAATATAACATAAGACATGGTAAAATTTAAATTAGTTTATCGAGGGTTAATTCTAAAAGAGAAGTTTAATTTTATGAAATAACTTGTATAAAATGCATTTTATGATAGTATTTAGACCCATAATCATCTGATATTCTAAATATATTACTTTTCTATTATTATAATTGTCAAAATGAATTGATAATTAAATAATATTTTCATACTTTCCAAAAGTTCCCCTCCTTCCTTTTATAAAAGAAAACCACCTCTAACCCTTATTCACACCTCCGAGTCCCTGTTGTATCATCCAACCTCTACCCAAATAAACTCCCAACATTTCTACCTTTCTAAAAGAATCCCTACTTTATAATTAAGTAAATTAAAGAAGGTATTTTAGCTTAAATAAAAAAGAGTTACCCAATTTGTGGTAATGTCTTCTCTCAAGAGTCTTTCATTTATTTTCCATCTAAAACCCCCTAACCTATATTTATTCAGTTATTTTATAACAACACAAGAAAATTAAATATACTAGGTTTTTTTTATGAGAGTTATTCTAACAAAACATACACACACCTCAGTCTAATGGGTATATGACATATTGTTTTTGTGGACTTTGAACTACTGCCTCACAAAACGATCATTGTTCAATATTCTCCTACCACCTATTATAGAGTTCAATATTTTTGGGAATTTAATTATATATAATAAATATTATATTTATTTTATCTATATTCTTCTTTAATTCTCATTTACAACATACGTTTATGATTTTCATGTTGTATAAATATGATAATTTCATTTGAGGATGTGCGGACTACCACCCCTCAAAGTGCTATGACTCGATAATTACATACATAGAATGTAAAAAAGGATGTATTTAAAGAAATTATATATGATATTATACATTAATTATAATATACCTATATATCATTAATTCTCATTCATTTAAATATGAAAAATATGAATGTAACGTTCATGCATACGTACAACATACCATCTCCATAAATGGTGAATTTCATTTCATTTATTCAAATGCTATGGAATATTGAAAATACATATATATGTGACTTATAAGATATATATGATATCAAAATTATTTATACCGTTTGGGAGATAATTTACTTTTAACTATATAGACAATTTGTAATTATAACAAGTTCACTTTTTACTCATGTTCTGAGCATCGGAAAAATGTATTATATTAACTGAAATAATTAAATAATTGTTATATAAAGGTAATAAGTGATATAAAATGAATAAAAACATGAAAATGTTCTGAATTATGTATAAATTAACATATTTTTATTATTTAGAAAGAACAAGGAACAAACTAGACAAGTATCACTCGAGGTAAGGGACTTTGTCTCAATCTACTTTCTTTGAGGAAAATTTTGATTTATACACGATTTGACATTATATATTGTATAAACCCCTTTGAAAATTAATTTAATTCAAAGGGAATATTTTTCTACATAGAATTTTACTATATGAAAATTGAAATGTCTATTTTTAACATATACAAGGACAACAACCTTTCCACTACCGCGAGCCTTATTTGATATTTGGCTTCCTTAACAAGCTATGATGTTTTTAAATAGAAAATAAATACCATATACCCTTTTTAAATATTTTTGTATTTAAAATGGGTTTTTATGTGGATTTATTATTTCGATATCTTGAAATTATTTCTTGTGATTTCCAATGGATTTTTTTGTGATTGAAATGTTGATATTTTCAATCTTATATGAGTGATGATTATATAATGGTACTTAGAAATTTTATAGGTGGTTATATGATAAACCAAATGACGAGTGGTTCTATGCTAAACCAACGATGGGTGGTTACGTTATAACCTTTAATTCAATTGGTATTGAAGTCGGTTGAATGGCTATTCCATTTTGTGACATGTGTGTAAGTTGACCCTACAGTTTTTTCATTTAAGAGTTTTTTTGTCCCAAGTTACCTTTATATTTTATATGTTGAATTCTATAGGATTTTGGAAATCTTTTGGTTACAAAAAGGGTAATAAATGAGTTTATATTGAGTGAAATGTTTTTATTACTTCATTAAGGTTAAAATTATTACTTTATAATAAAGTATTTAAGGTTTTAATGTTATTTAAAGACTAACAGTTTTCTTTATTTATATATCCATTACTGAGATTTTTATGCTCATCCCATGTTTTTAAATGATTTTCATAGAACATAAAGAATAATAGAGTCAAGTATCGGATCAAGTAAAAGTCATTTTGTCTAAAACATGGAACTAGACATGTTTTTTAAGAGTTTTTGTTTTATAAAAAATGGATAGTTAGTAGAATTGTCTACGTGTAATATTCAAGTTGTTATATATAGATTATGGCCTAATTATAAAAATCTCTAAACTTCAAAATATCCACAATGTGAATTATTTACTTAATTCAAGATTATTTAACGTATATGTCTATGATCATAAAGTTAGAATCAATGGTCTGTTTAGATAACTTTATAGGTCAGGGTGTTATTTAAGCATACATGACATAACCATAATGGTTAGAATATTAGAAAAAGTCCTACCTATTTTAGGCAAATATAATGAGTTTAACATAACATTAATAAGTATATATTAATGTTTACCCTCTTAATAAGATAGTATATAATTATTTTACTGAAATACACACATTGAATGTTTGGGTTTTAGTTAATTTATGGTTATTCAAGGAACCATATTAACAATGGATTTGAAGGAAACTGTGTTGGTTTTCTAAATAAGAAACCAAATGAAATGGGAGTTGCAAGGATAACTCTTTTGTTTATTCTTATCCAACTATCTGGAGATATGATTGACAACATGATCCTTGGTTATTTTTCTAATGAAT
This sequence comes from Viscum album, assembly GCA_963277665.1. Lineage (NCBI taxonomy): Eukaryota > Viridiplantae > Streptophyta > Magnoliopsida > Santalales > Viscaceae > Viscum > Viscum album. The sequence goes on from OY728141.1 coordinate 136,866,166, forward strand.
CATATACGGGAGAAACGAATCCCAAAGGATGTTCAGGTAATAATCATAAAGGGAAGTGTATTAAAAAACATATGTGTCAAGGATGTAGAAATAAAAACCTAGGAAAATCCTTTAAAGGTATGGTAAGATGTTTTAGATGTGGTAATCAAGGAAATAAGGAAATAACCTTCCCTCGAAAAAGGAAGCATCCAATTTGCTCTAGGAAAGGGAAAGAAGTTCTTTCCAAAGGATCAGTTGAATTTTTTAAATGCGGTTTTCATTTTCATTATAAATATAGATATCTTAAAAATATGTTTCAGGAATGGGATCAGCAGGATCATACAAATATATGTTTACTAATTCATAATGAATTACAATTGAAGATGAGTAAAGTAAAAATGACCTATGAAAAGTATGGATTATTTCTAAACTCATTTTGTTACATTACTGGAATCTTAAGACATTATTCAAGATATTATTTTTAGGAAATAAATATAAAAGAATAAGATGGAAAAACATTGATAAAGGATTACAAAGAATGTTCGATTATTAAGATATCTAGGAATTGAAGAGTTATGCTGGATATATGGATGATGATATGTTTGAATATATTAATGATAAGATTACTTTCGAATACTATTTCTAGTATGTGTAGCCCTGTATTTTGATATATGATAATTTTATTCAAGGAAAAATTGTCTTTTCTTATGTAGACATTATAGATAACCTTAGGGGTTCATGTTATCATTTTTTAGGCAATTACAGGTTATTAATTTTTGGGATGAAAATACGAGGTTTGAGATATCATTTGTGGTTAAAATATATTATGGTTATTTTTGAGGAATTTATTTTCTTTTTTTGGAATTTAATAAAATTATATAAATTTTGGAAAAGGACTACATGTAGAACATGTGACAACCCATCACGTCAGACAAAGCTATGAGAATTAAACCCATAATTAAAGCCTAACTAGGATTTATCGCCTACCACTAACCTATGTGAAGTACCTGGTTAGTAGGACTAATTATTTTTATTTAAATGATTATATTGATCATTAATAAGTTTATTTAGGAACTTATGTTTTAATAAATGGATATCCATAGTATAAGAAAATGATTTGCTGGTTAATTAATAAAGATTATTTTGGAAGATGTTCCCTCTTTTGGGGAACACTATATGCCTAAGGAAAATAGAATTCAATGGGGATTCATTTGTGGAGTAATGGTTAGGATATTTTTTTGGAATAACCTTTTTTTTTATTTTAGACATATGGAGATTTTGGTTATTTATGGAAATGATTAACCTATCATAGAGAATATGTGATTAGGTTAATTAATTTTCAGTGTGAGACTTTAAGAGTAGTCGATCTTATTTGAGGATAGTTGTTAAGATTTTTATTGGAGACTATGTGATAAAATTATTATGATTTTTGGAGTTTAAACCTAGTTTGGATTATTTAGGATTAATTTAAAGGACAATTGTGTATTTAATGATCTTTGTTGAGGTTTGGGTATTGTTTCTTCAATTTTAGAGATTAGGAGTATTATTTATTTTTTATAAAATATCATCCTTTTGGGGATTATCTGATCTTGTACTAACCATTTTGGTTTTGGATAATGTCTAAAGATAGGAAAAATATATGGTTCAACTTTTTTTGGATCAGGTTATTCTCAAGATGTTGATTCTAGCACTTGAGGTGTTACAAATTCTTCTTGAATACTCATCATTTAGAGAAAAGAGAAGTTTTTTGTAAACACTTATTAAAGTATGATACTCTATTTGAAAATTAATTAAATTTTCATTATTATAATAGTAAATAGTATAATTATATTATCCAACTTTATGAATGTTAACTTCAAACAAAAACTATTTCATGTTTACTTTTCTTATTAGGGAATCACAGACCATTTATCCTATCTGATGTTTGTGGTTTTCTGGTGGTTAACTTTTTTCTTATCATGTTTTCTATCATTATCCATTAGAACATGATGATTATTTTTCTCTTCCATATCTATGTTTTCATGGAATCCTTGTATGTGTTACCTTGGGTGACTTTTGTTCTTCTTATTATTTTTTTAAGTAATAATTTTATTGACTCTTCATCTAATGTGGGACTTTCAATGAAATTTCCAATCCCAATTTTAGAATTGTAAGGTCACAATTTCTAAAATGGGGGAAGGATGTAACAAACTAGGTTTTTATTGAATAATACTTTTTCATATCTATTAATTTTTATGAATAAAATATTTATTTTATGTTAAAGATGACACTTTGTTTGAAAACGTACTAAACAAGCAACAAGGGGTTTCTTTAAAATCTTATGATTCACACAACATTGAGTTATACTGAAAAATAATATATTATTATTATTATTTTAAATGGTAGTTAACATATAGATATTTTAATTATAGGTGTCACACCGTTACCTTTTCAATTTATTTTATTTCATTATTTTATGCCCTGTCAATTTTATGTGGGTTTTGGGTGAGTCAATGTATAAAATTTTAAGTCATGTTGAAAAAAATGCACATTTTGGGTTTAGCATCGTCAAGAACACTGGCAGAGCATGGTTGTATGACCCCGTGGCCTAGCCGATTTTTTAAATAAATTAAAACTTAATGGAATAATAAAATTATGTTGAGTAATAAAATTTAAATAAAATGAAAATAAGAAGTTTAATAAAATTTAAGAATTTTTTTAATGATAATAATAATAATATCTTTTGATAATATTTTTATTATTATTAATAGTATTAAGAATGAAAAATTTATTAAGTGTTATTAATATTATAGTACTTATTATTATTATTATCATTATTATCATTATGTTAATTAATACCTTAATTGAATTATTTTAATATCTGGATCAATTTAGATTATTTTTATGTTTATTATGAGATTCAATTTTTTTTATTTTTTTTATTTTATTATAATTTTATTATCTTTTCTTTTCATTTTTTTTCTCTCCCCCACATTCTCTCCAACATCGCGTGTAGACACCCCCTCAAACCCTACTACGTCGTTTTCCTTTTTCTTCTCCCCTACCCTTGCCGCCAGTTCAGTCCTCCATCCCACCATCACACCATGCCACTATCTTTCCCAGCTACTGCCTCTGCCGTCCTCCTTGCACTCTCATCCAGCCACCTCCCATGGCCTCAACACATGCCACCCTATAACTCTGGCTGACGGTATGCACCACCTCCCCTCATCCCTCCATCGTTGCCCCCATCATCGGCTTGCTTCAGACAACTAGTATCACCCTCCCGGATACCCGTTGTGCCACCCCGATGGCTGACCTCCATCCGCCATCCACCCATCCGATGCCCTTCCTCCCCCGCTCAGACCTCCACCTTAGTGGATAGCCCCCCCTTCTCCCTTGGATGGTCTTCCGTCTGATGGCACCTTCTCACATCACACCCTATTTTCCAGCAGCTTCCTTCTATCTCATGATCCTCATGCCACCCTGGTTTGCACCGTCAACCCTTCACCGGATCAACGAATCAGCGGCCCTCCTCTGACCCCTTCCACAAACCCCCTCCAGTGGAGTCATCTTATTCTTTTTTTCCATCATGAGTTTTTTTCAGTGGTTATGAAATTTACTTTGCGGTTTAATACTGAATCCTTTCTGGTTAGGTTGTTTGTTTTAGGGTATGCTTTGTTTTTTTTGTGGTGTGTTTGGTGGGAAATTGGTGTTCCATACTAAACATTCGGAGGATTCTTCACCTATGGTAGGTGGTTCCACATCTAATAATAATTTTATGAAATAATGTTCAATCTTAATTGGTTTATCATATTATTTAATTATTTTGTGTATTGTGATGTTGGTTTTCTTTAAAGTTTGACTTACGTTGAAATTATTTAGTAGATTGCTTATATTATAATTGTGTTTTCTACTAATAAATCTATTAGTTTTTTTTAAATTGTTTAGTTTGATTAGTAATTTGTGAAACTGATCCCAACTGTATTTTTTACATGTCGTCATGTGTGTTTGGTCATAAAAGAAGGGTTTGTGTGAGTTTAGTGGGGTAATGCCAAGTGATTATCTTAAATTGATTTATAAACTTTTATTTTTTTCTTATTAAATAATGTGATTTGTGAAAATGTGTTTTACATATGGATCAAGTTTTTCCATCAACTATATGTTTGGTGCATGTCACACACTAAAATTGTATTCGAGTGTTTGTGATGTTAGAATGAGTTTTAATGTATTGATTTTTACTCTAGAGTGTGTAAATCCTTGTGAAATTATTTTACTATTGATTTATAATTTTTTTATATATTATTAAATTATTTCACTCTTGTGATATGTGTTTTAAAAATGTTGTAGTGACAGTATCTTTTAAAAATTGTTTTTATGTGTGTAAGTGGTGGTTTGTTTAATGATAATCATCTTTCTAAATGGTGCAGATGGTTTAATAGAGTACGTAACCTACGCAGATTTAATTTTGAAAATATTTTTGATGTGAATATTGTTTTAAAAGATGGTTTTAGTGTGAAAATGGTGATTCTCTATGTTTAAGTACCATGATTGGATTTTATTCATATGTGTGACGTGTGACATGAACTTGAAACTTGTTTGAGCACAAAGTGGGAAGCCCGAGTAACTAGGAGGGTGGACTAGACTTATGGGATAGTGATCTGGGGGTGGCATTGTCCTTATTTCACTTAGCATGATAGATGACTCCAAAACTAACTAAACATATAAATGACTGAGGGTCATGGTTTCTAATCCATGTTTTGTGAGGGGTCATGGTTTCTAAGACACATTTACCAAGGGTCGTGGGTTTTATGCCATGATGCACCAAGACACGAAGATCTAGAGGCCCAATCTAGATATCAACCATAATGCCTCCCCCATATTGGTGCTCATTGGTTACTTTATACTCATCAGTGTGACACTTTGGTTATTTTAAAAAGTAAGTTTCTGTGTGTGTTTTAATTTTTTTTTCCATTTGAAACTATTTTCTTTAATCCTGTATTCATTAAAAAATTTAAGCATTTACTTCAATTGTTTAATTAAAATTTTAAATGCATCTATCATTTGATAATTATGTGTGGAACCTTTTAATTGGGTGGAATCCAACTGGGCATTTGGATCACACACTACATACACCTTTGGGTGTTTTTAGACTTGGCTCTTTTTGTACTCTAGGTTGAGGCATCGTGCTCAGTGATGGTGGTTTTGGTTTTTTATGGTCTTCTCATGTAGGCTGGTGTTTGTATCTTGTGGTTGTTTCTGCTCCCTTGTTTCTAGGATGTTAGATTGATAGTTTTAGTTTATTTTTTTTCATTTATTTTTGGATGTCGGTTAAAGTAGTAAACATTTAAATATGTTTTTAGTTTAAGAGAATGTTTGGTTGTCAGTTTTCAATTTTAGTTTATCTATCTTGTTAGTTTTTTGTGTTTATTATTTCTGGTAAACCATTCCCATGTTTTAGTTTTAATAAATGGGCAGTTGTGCTAGCCCGTGGGGGTCAGGAACACCCTTTGGGCCATGTCGCAGACAGGGTTGAGCGTCAGGTTGGATGGCGACCTAGCCTAGTTCATGAAAAAATAGTATTAGAGAAAGTTTTCTATCTTAGACCGTGTTCCTTTGGGGTATATTTAGATAGAAAAAAGTTAATGGTCTTGGAACTTGGCATTCTAGTTACGAGCAAGGTGCCAAGCCAGTAAAACTCATGGCGGGGCTCGAGTTACCAAGGTAAGATGAGGATTTTTAAAGTCCTTTTCCTTTGTGGTTAATCTTGTCCAGGGGAAATGAAAAGGGTGTGGGGCCAGTGGTCCCAGTGAGCTCACGGGGTTTGGCAAACCATGTGGAGCAAGGGATGTTATCCTGGAATACTCTCTGTGGTTGTGGCATGATTGGAATATTGCCACCCACCATATGTTTCAGTCACCCATTGAAACTAGTCTCCCCTTTCATCGTTCCTTGTCTCGTTGTTTTAAATTCATGGTAATCTGGTTTTTGAGTAAAATTGATTTGGTTTTGGAATTTTTTTTTGAAATGAAGTGCCTTAAAAATAAAACTATGAATGAGTGTTAAAAAAGTTTGGATTGAATGTTTATTTTTCAAAATGTAAAGATTTGATTTTGATCCTTAGTGCTCTCATGGGGAACCACATGCATCGGTATATATAGAAAACGAAATGGCTAATGGAATGAGCAGATGAGATCTTAGATGGACATGAGGTGGGTGTTGGTGTGGAATGGAAACATACACGTTGAAGGCCCATGGGACACCATTGGTGTTTGTGAAACCCACCATATTTGTTTCTTTTATAAATTTTTTGTTAAAGGAGAGTTATTGTTTTAATAACCGGTGATTGTGTGGCATGTCCTTGTGTTTGGGAAATGTCAGGTGTGAGGCATTTCGAGATGAGGATATTTTCTGACTAATTTTTGTCTTTAGTTTGAATTCTTTTTTGTATGTTGGTGTAAAAGAATGTGTTCAGTGGTTTCTTTTGAAAAGTTCTTCGGGAATCCCTTGCAGTGGTTCCCTATGCATGTTTAGTGTTTTCTTGCGATATGTCATGACCATTGGACCATTTTTATTGGGTCCATGGTTGTCTTTCTTAACTAGTGTATGCCCCCATAAAAAATTAGCATGCAATTGAAATGTGGCCACTGGATATTTTTCTCCGGCCGACCCTCCAGTTTATTAAAGTAAGGAGCCTCCCTTTTTAGTGATACTGCCAAGTTTTTCCCTTTTTATTTTTCATTTATGTGGCTCCTCTCGTAGTAGGATGACATATGTGAGGGGAGTTGAATGGAGTTTTAATCTGTTTGAGTTGTCTGAGTCATCAGGTATGAAGTTTTATGTCGTTACGTCTGAAGTTTCCCCTAGAAATGGTGAACAAAATCAAGAGAGGAGTGTTAAAGGAGGGTCAGAGTTATAAATGTAGACCAGTGTCTTGAAGGGCTTGGTAGTTCTTTCATCAGCCGCAAGGGTCAGGTTTGGTGACACCTCGAAGAATGAGTCCTATTTGAAGAGAAAGGGTGGATTTCTTAGAATCCATCAAGAATCCCAATTTTCATAGGGGTGTATCCTCCTCTTAGAGAGTTCTAATTTTTCTGTTCAAAGGGGAGTGTTCGTCGTGCATCTTTCCTTCTCATGATGCTTGGTTAATGTGAAGAGGTGATTCATTTGTTTCATCTAAACCCAAATCTTAGTAGATGTGTGATGAGGGAGTATTTGGATGTTGGGGTATGTTTTGTTTGTTGGTGTTGTCTACATTGTGGTGTGGTTTCATGTGGAACCAAAAAAAGAAGCTCCATTCAGGAGTCTTTAATGCCTGACTCTGAGTTAGGAGATGTTTCAAACATCAGGGCTCCATTCAAAGGCCTTGGATTGATGTTGGTGCATGGTCAAGAAACATTGGAATGTATGGGACCATGAAATTATTTCTGTCATCAGTTTTTTAAATAAAAGTAGTTTTTATCATTTCGTCTATATGTTCCAGCCCGAATGACTCGTCTGGGTGCATGAGTTTTTTCATGGATATTAGTAGGTTTGGTATTCTCATTACCTTAAACTCTGTGGGAATGCATCCTACCATATGTTATCAGTTTCAGTGGTCCTTATGGGGTCAGTTTGGGAGAATTTGTGTCAAATTTAAATAGTCCTTATTCCGGGATGCTGAGATGTTCTTTTGTCTTCAGTTTTGGTTTTGATGCCCGATGGTTGGGCCCCGCCCTCCCCTCCCTTTTGGTGGGGTGTTTTTCCAGTGCCCGGAAGCCTATGAGTTCTTATGTTTTCATTGGTTCCAATGGTTGTGAGACCAATTGGGGCCTCACTAAAAATACTCATAAATAAACTGATATTACCCTATTTGTATGGTGGGAGTCCATTCGGGCCTACCCATGTTGATTTTTCAGTCTCGTCTCGAGCGTTGATAAATTTCTTATAGTGGTGAGCCCCTTCGGGCTTTTATATTTTTACCTTTTAGATCTGTTCGTAGAGTTGATTTGGTGATAGGTGATAAAAGTTATCCTTGGGCGTGGTTGGTCTTGATATTTTATTTTTGTCAAATGGTATGGTTTTCATTTAATGGTGCTTGGGATGTTTTGGTTTGTGATGTTGGTTTTTGTGGGTCTGATATCTCCTTTCATTGATCTTTCAACTAGAGTTGTTCTAAATCATTGGGGCAGGCAACCCATAGTGGGATGTCACATACGATATTCTTGAGGTTTTCATTTAAGTAACTTTCCCTCATCATGGTGTGTTTGCCTCTTTTTACTAATATTTTTAGGGATCCTTTCTTAACCTCAAGGGGGTATCAGTTTCAACTTTGAATCTCAACCTTAGATGTGGATTTTCGAGTATGAAATCATTTATGGTGGGGAGAATTTTCAAACCCTAACTTTTTCAATTTATTTAATTTCATTTATTTATGGCCCGAAATTTGTTTTGTGGTTTTTGGATGATCCATGGTTTAAAACTTTTGAGTCCTGTTTCGAAAAATGCACATTTTGGGTTTAGCATCATTGGATGCAAGGGAAGACCATGGTTCTAAGACCCCATGGCCTGCCCGGTTTTCTAAATAAATTAAAACATGCTGGAATAATAAAATTATGATGAGAAATAAAATGGAAATAAAATGAAAATAATATGTTTAATAAAATTTAAGAAATTTTTATAATGATTATAGTAACAATATCATTTGATAATAAAAATAATATTATTATTAGTATTAAGAATATAAAATTTATTAAGTTTTATTAATATTTTAATACTTATTATTATTATTATCATTAGTATCATTATTATAATAAATACATTAATTTATTGATTTTTTTCTTTGGATAAATTTATATTATTTTTATGTTTATTATGAGATCCAAATTTTTAGATTTATTTATTTTGTTTTTATTTACCTTCCATTTCTTTTTATCTTTTATATTCCTTTTTTCTTTTTTACCTCTCCCTCACATTCTCTTCCATGTTGTGTGCAGAGACGCCCTCAAACCCTACTACACCGTTTTTCTTTTTCTTCTCCACTGGCCTTGCCGCCGGTTCACTCCTCACTCACGCTATTGCACCATGCCACTGTCCTTTCCGGTGACTACCTATGCTAACCTCCCCACACTCTTGTCCAGCCACCTCCCCTGGCCTTAGTGCACACCAACCTCCCACTCTGGATGATGGTCTATGCCACCTCCCCTCAGTCCTCTGCCATCACCCCCCTCCTCGGCCAGCCTGGGACACCCTGTGTCACCCTTTCGGATGTCCGCTGTACCGCCCTAATGGCTGAACTCCATCCACCTTCCACTCGATAGACGCCCTACCTCCCTCGCTCAGAACTCCACCTCGGCAGACAACCTCCCCCTTTCTCCCTTGTCCGGTCTTCCTTTCGATGTCACCAACTCATGCCACACCCTCTTGTCCAGTGTCTTTCTTCCATCCGGTGAGCCTCATGCCACCCCATATTGCACCACCGACCCTTCACCAGATCAACGAACCGTCGGCCCTCCTCTGGCCCCTTCCACAACCCCCCTCCAATTGATTATTCTTCTCCTTTTTTGATCCTCCTTGAGTTTCCATTTCTTTTTTTCTGCAGGTATGTAATTATCTATGTGGTTAAATACTGAATCCTTTTTGGTTCGGTTGTTTGTTTTAGGGTATTATTTATTTTTTTTTGTGGTGAATTTGGCGCGCAATTGGTGTGGAAAATCGAACTATCAGAGGTTTCTTCACCTAAGGTATAAGGTTCCACATTTAATTATTATTTGATGAATTAATTTTCAAGCATAATTTTTTTCGTATTATTTAATTAATTTGTGTAGTGTGAAGTTGGTTTTATTTTCTTTTTGTATTGAATTGAAATTTTTCAGTAGATTGTTTAAATTAATTGTGTCTTTTTTATGAGAACTCTATTAGTGATTTTTAAATTGTGCAATTAGCTTATTAATTTGGTCAAATGGTTCAAACTATATTTTTGACATGGTGCCAAGTGTGTTTGGTTGTAAAAGAAGGTTATGTGTGAGTTTAGTGGGTAACTCCATGTTATTATCTTAAATTGTTTTATATGATTTTATTTTTGGATTATTAAATTATGTGGTTTGTGAAAATGTGTTTCACATATTGTGAAATTTTTTCCATCAATATATTTTTGTGGTGCAGGTCACACTTTAAAATTTTATTTTAAGTGTGCGTGATTTTGGAATGTGTTTGAATGTATAAATTTTTACTTTAGTGTGTGTAAATTTATGTGATAGTCTTTTATTATTGTTTTATAATTTTTTTGTGGTTTATTAAATTTTGTCAGTTATGTTAAACATGTTTGAAAATTTTGTTAGTGTGTGTATTATTTTAGAATGGTCTTTATGCGTGTATGTGGTGGTTGGTTTAATGATAAACGTCGTTTTAAATTTTGCAGATGGAATAATTGAGTATATAACCTGTGAATATTAATTTTTTAAAATATTTTTGGTGTGTGTGTGGTTTTAAAATAGGGTTTGAGTGTGAAAATGGTGATTCTGTGTGTGTGTGTGTGTGTGTAAGTACCCTGTTTGGATTTTATGCATAAGTGTGACATGTGACATGAACTTGAATCTTGTTTGAGCACAATACGGGAAGTCTGGGTATCTATGAGGGTGGACTAGACTAGTGTTCTACTGATCTGGGGGTGGCTTTGGCATTACTTTACTAAGAAGGATTGATGATTTCAATATTAACTAAGCATATGAATGACTGAGGGTTGTGGTTTCTAAGCCACGTTTTGCTGAGGGTCATGGTTTCTAAGCCACGTTTTCTGAGGGTCGTGGTTTCTAAGCCATACTTCACAGAGACATGAAGATCTAGGGACCCAAGCTATATATCACCCATGAGTACTCTCCCATATTGGTGCATGTTGGTAACATTACGCACATCGGTGTGACACTTTGGATATTTTAAATAGTAAGTGTGTGTGTTTTTTAATTTAAGTTGTTCCATTTGAAACAGTTTTCTTTAATCTTGTCTTCATTAAAATTGTTCTAGAATTTAATTTTTATCTTTAATTAAAATTTAATATGCATTTTCAATTAAGAATTAAGTGTGGAACCATTTTATTTGGTTTTATTATTCTAGGCAATTGGTTCACACCCTACATACACCATTGGGTGTATCTAGACTTATCTCTTTGTGTATTCTTGGTTGAAGCATCGTGCTCTGTGATGGTGGTTTGGGTTTTTGATGGTATTCTCATGAAGGTTGGTGTTTGTAGCTTGTGGGTGTTGCACTTCCCCTATTTCTATGAGGTTTGAGTGAGAGTTTTAGTTTCTTTTGTTGTCATTTATTTTCTTGATGTTGGTTAATGTTGTAAACCTTTAAATTTCTTTTTTGTTTAAGGGCATGTTTAGTTGTCAGTTTTCAATTTTATTTCATCTATCTTGTCGATTTTTTGTTTTTTAAATTTCTTTTAAATTTTCCTCATTTGTTAGTTTTGATACCTGGGCACTTTTTCCAGCCCATAGGAATCGGGAACGCCCTTCGGGCCATGTCGCAGACTGGGTCAGGTTTCGAGTCGGATGGAGACCCTACATAGTTTGTGACACTATGAATGAACATAACTAACTAAATAATGATTAAACTAGTTTTTCAAACATCTTTATAATTATCCAATACATTTTAGAGGATTAAAATAAGAATGAATCATATTTTAAGAAATAAATACTCTAAATTATTTAAAATGTTTATTTACCACCTTTTGATGGAGAACCCTTTTTAAATCTAGTTTTTTTTGACATTTATATATTATATTTTACAAAATAATCTTCTTTTCTAGAAACAGGACATCAAAAATTACTTTGGATAAATTTTAGGATTTTTTTCTGATAAAGTTCATTTTTAATGAATAGTGAAAATACATGATTTTTAGTCAAAACATTATGTTTGTCTAATTTATTTATATGATTATATTTCCTTTAAATAAATTTAATGTGTAATTAGATTATATTTTAATCATTTAATCCATTTTGGTCATTGGAAGTAATTTCACTTTGAAATTAGACATAAACTCATGTCAATCTTTTGGAAGTTATTAATTCTTAAAATGAACTCTTTTTGGTTTTGACAATGATAATTAATTTAAAATTATTTTCTGAAACTTCAATGTTTTGAATGTGGAAAAAAGGATTCCATATTTTGAATCAAGAGGTCCAAATATTGTAAATATATACCTTTTATTTTATACATTTGGAATAGTAACTTCAATAAATATTTTATTTACCATGGTTAAAGGTTAAACCTGGTAAAAAAGGGTTTCAAAATCATATTATAATATTATCAAATTACCCTAACATATTTCTTAAACCTATTCGATGAGATATGTATAAACATTGGCATAATTTAGTTTATTTTAGGACCCCATGAATCCACTTTTTGTGAAAACGACATTATGTTACTTTTAATTTAAAGTTAAGGAAAATATTACTTAAACATGTATCTTTTAATAAAAAAAATTTTATATGGGGTTATATAAGTGACATCTTATAATATAGATATTTATTAGAAATATAAAACATTTCTTAAATAATGATATTTTATATATAATTTTTATCCATCAAATAAATAAATTTATTTATGACACATTGGTGATGTAGTGATTACCTTATTAATGGAAGATTTAAATAAATGAGATTATAAATATTAAATTTATTTTATTTTTAAACTTTTTATGCCTACAAAATTTTAGGGATAATTATTACTTATTATATTTAATTTAATCATGTTTTTTGAAATAATCAAGTTTTTATGAATTTTTAAAAAGTCATGATATGAATAGTATAAAAATTGACATAAATGTGTTTTTAAATAAATTAATCTTTTATTAAATGATATAACAGTCCTAAAAATAAATTATTCGGATAAATGACATATATTATGTTAAAATTCTCAATAATGATCCATTTTTGTGTCTCTTTTCATTTTATAGTAACTATGGTAACCATATTTTATGAATATACAAGAAGATATGGTAAAAGTTAAATTAGTTTACTACAGGTTAAAGCTAAAATATATGGTTTATTGTACGACCTTAACTTGTCTAAAATCTATTTTATAAGATAATATACATCGATAATAATTTTATAATCATGATATATCACTTTTTTGACATTATAATTCAAAAAATCAATTAATAATAAAATAATATTTTCAAACTTTCCTAAAGTACACATCCTTTTTATTATAAAAGGACGCCACCTCTAAACCATACTCATGCCTCCTAATACCCCTTATACCGTCCAAAATATTCCCAAATAAGCTCCCAAAATTCCTCTCTTCCTCATAGAAGACTTAATTTGGGCAGAAGGTAATTAAAGTAGGCATTTGAGCTTTAATTTAAAGGAGTTACCTGGTTTGAGGTAATGTCTTCTCTCAAGATTCTTTCACTTATTTTCTTTCTCCAAACCCCTAAACTATCATTATTCATTTATTTTATAATAACACCTATATATTCCATAAAATAGGTTGTTTTTATGAGAATTATTCACACTAAACATAAACACACCTTCTGCTAATGAGTATAAAACAAACTGTTTCGATGGATGGCAACCTAATGCCTCACGAAACGATGATTGTTCAATAAATAATACAAACTATTATTGTGGCCATTATGATGGAAATTTAATTATATATGATATATATTATATTTAATTTATTTCTATTCCACTTTAATTCTCATTTAAAACATACCATTATTCTTTTCGTGTTGTATAAATATGATAATTTCATTTGAGGAAGTGTAGACTACCGCCCCCTCAAAGTGATATGAATCATTCATTCCATACATGTAATGTATAAAGTATGGATTTAATGAACTTATATATTATATTATATTGTAATTATAATATACCTATTTACCATTTAGTTTTCATTCCTTCAAATATGAAAAATATATGAAATTAGTGTTCATCCGTATGTACGGCTTACCATCATGATGAATAGTGCATTTCATTTATTATATCCAAATGATATGGAATATTATAAATAAATATATACTGGATATATATGATATATATGATATCTAAATCATTAATATTATTCAGGAGATAATTTAATTTTGACCTCATGAATAATTTGTAATTATAACATGTTCATTTTCTACTCAAGTTATGAACATCGACAAAATAATCGATATGAACTCAAATAATTAACTAACTGTTATAAAAAAATAATAAGTCATAAAAATGGAATAATAAACTTTAAAAAGGTTCTTAATCAAGTATTAATTAGCTTATTCATTATTATTCTTGAAGAACAAGGAAAATAAGATACAAGTAAGACTCAAGGTAAGGGACTTTGTCTCAATATCCTTTCTTTGATTAATATTTTTATTTAAACATGACTTGATTTTATATGGTGTATAAACCCCATTTACTTTTAATTTAATTCAAAGGGGTGTTTTTTATATGTAGCCTTTTAATAAACGACAAAGGGAGTGTTTATTTTTAATGTATGTGGTGACAACGACCTTTACAACACCGTGAACATTATTTGATATTTGGTTTAATTAACAAGACGTGATGTTTTAAATGGAAAATAAATAACATATGCACTTTTTACATATTTTGGTATTGAAAATGGGTTTTAATGTCGATTTAAAATTTCAATATCTTGATATTATTTCTTCTGATTACAAATAAAATTTTTATGATTGAAATGTTTATATTTGAAATATTTAATTGTGATGATGATATAATGGTACTTGGACATTTGATGGATGGTTACGTGATAAACCAAATTATGGGTGGTTTTGTGATAAACCAACAATGGGATGTTACGTTATAACCTCTAATGTATTTGGTATGGAAGTCGACCGAATGGCTATTTAATTTAGTGATATGTATGGAAGTCGACTGTATGGTTATTCTATTTAATTCTGTTTGTGTCCCATGTTAACTTTATATGTTATATGTTGAATTCTATGGGATTGTGGTAATAGTTTGGTTACAAAATGGGTAATCATTGAGCTTATATTCAATGATGTATTTTTACTACTTATTTAAGGTGAAATTTATTACATTATAATAAAGCATTTATTTTTTTATGTTATTTAATGACTAATAGTTTTATTTCATTATGTATCCATTACTGATATTTTTATGCTCATCCAATGTTTTGAAATGTTTTTCATAGGACAAAAAGAAGAATAGAGTCAAGGATATGATCAAGGAAAGGTCTTCTTGTCTAAAACATGGAACTAGACATGTTTCTTATTTAAGAGATTTTGTATAATTAAAAAATGGATAGTGAGTAGATGTGTATACTTGTAATATTTATGTTGTTATGTAAAATTTATAAACTAATTCTCTAAAGATATAAACCTGAAAAGATCTTCAATTTGAATTATTAACATTATTCAAGATTATGAAATGTTTATGGATGGGGCCTTATTGTTGGTATTAGTGGTTGTTTTAGATAATATTAGAGGTTTGGGAGTTATTTAAGAATAAGTGGCATTACCATATTGGTTAGAATATTAGAAAGAGTCATAGTTATTTCAAATAAATCAAACGAGTTTATAAAAACATGAATAAGTATATCTTAGTTTCAACCCTCCTTATAAGATAGTATATAATGATTTTACTAATATACTCACACTGAGCTTTTTGGTTTTAGTTAATAGATGGATCTATTAGGATCCAAAGTAACAATGTATGTAAAGGAAACTATGGTGGTTTTCTGAATGAGAAACCAGATGAAATGGGGGTTTCAATGATAACTCTTGTGGTTATTCTTGACAACCTATCTAGAGTCATGATTGACCACTTGAACCTGGGTGATTTTTCTAAGGAATCATATATTCGAGAAACTAATCCCAATGGATGTCTGGGTAATAATAATGCATTTATGTATATTCAAAACATTGTGTGTCAAGGATGTGGAAAGAAACACCTAGGAAAATTCTTCAAAGAGATAGGAAGATGTTTTTGATGTGGTAATGAAGGTCATAAAGCAATAACATGTCCTAGATAAAACAAGCATCCATTTGACTCCAAGAAAGGGAAAGAAGTTGTTTCTGGAGGATCAATTGAATGTTTTAAATGTGGTGTGCTTGGTCATTATCCAAATAGACATCCTAAGAAGAAGGTATGTGAATGGGATTAGCTGGATCATAATAATACATGTTTACTAATTCCTAATGTCATTCCAATTGAAGATGAGGAAACTAAAAATGACTTATAAAAGGTATGAATTATTTCTTAACTCATTTTTTTACATTACTAAAATATTAGGACATTATAGATGATTTTGTTGGTAAGAAATAAGTATAAAAGAATAATATGGAAAAACATGGATAAAGGATCATGAAGAATGTTTGATGATTTATATTTCTAGGAATTGAAGAGTTTTGTTGCATCTATGGAGGATGATATGTTAAAATGTATTAATGATAGGGTTACTTTCGAATAATTTTTCTAGTATGTGTAACCCTGATGTTTGATATGTGAGAATTTCATTCAAGGAATTATAATCTTTTCTAGTGTGGACATAATGGATAACCATAGGGGTTCATGTGATTTTTTGTTTTTTAGGTAATTATTGGTTATTAATATTTGGGATGAAAATATGAGGTAGGAGATAACACTTGTGGTTCAAATATGTTATGGTTATTTTTTAGGAATTTATTTCATTTTTTATAATTTTAATAAATTATATAGTTTTTGAAAAAGGGTAACATGCAAACCGTGTGGAAACCCATCATGTCGGACAAAGCAGTGAGAATCGAACCCACAACCAATGTGTGACTTTGATTTATCACCTACCACATGCCTATGTGAAGTCCCTAGTTAGTATAACTCATTCTTTCTAGTTAAATGATTTTATTGATAAAGAATAAGATGATTTGGGATCTTTTGTTTTTTAAAATATATATCCTTAGTATAGAAAAATGATTTGTTGATTATGTGATAAGGATATTTTGGAAGACGTTCTCTCTTTTGGGGAACAATATATGCCTAAAGAAAATATAATTCTATGCGATTTCATTTGTGGGGAAATGGTTGAAATTTTATATTGGAATAATCTATGTTTTTTTATAGCTATGGAGATTTTGGTTATTTATGGAAATAAATAACCTATCATATTAAATATGTTATTAGGGTAATTACATTTTAGTATAAGACTTTAAGAGTATCTGATATTATTTGGAGATAAATGTAAATATTTTGGTGGAAGAAAATGTGATCAAATTCTTCTGAGTTTTTGGTTTGAAATATAGTTTTTATTCTTTTTAATAATTTTAAGGATAATTCTGTATTGAATGGTATTTTTTGAGATTTGGGGATTGTTTGTTAAATTCTGGATATTATTAGAAGAATTTATTTTTATAAAAGATTATCATTTTTGGGGATTATCTGATCTTGTACTAACCATTTTTTTGGGGTTAATTTCTAATGAAACAGGAAATATATGGTCATCTTTTTTGGATCATGTTTTTCTCAAGAAGTTGATTCTAGCACTTTTTTTGTGACCATGAAATCTTTAGAAATCATCATTCGGAGAAAATATGAGTTTATTTAAAAAAACATTTTAAAGGATTAAACTCTACTTGAAAAGTAAGTATATTTCCTTATGTTCTTAATCAATCCCATAAATTAATTCTCCAAATTTACGAAAGGGAACTGAAAACAAAAAACCATTTCCATTTACTTTTTATACTATCAAATCATAGACCATTTAACTTATCACATGTTTGTTGTTTTCTGGCGGTTAACTTTCTTCTGATCATGTTTTCAATCAGTCTTTGTTAGAACATGATGTTTAGTTTTCGCTTTTATATCCATGTTTTCAAGGAATAATAGTATGTGTTATCTATAGTGACCTGTTTACTTCTCTTTATTTCATTTAATGTGATATTTTTATTTACTATTTTTATGATGTGAGGCTTTAAATGAAGTTCCAGTGCCAGATTTTAAAATTGTGTGGTTGTAATTTTCAAAATGGGGAAAGGATGTAACAACCCATGTATTTATATAATCATATTTTATTCATATCTATTAATATTTATGAATAAGATATTAATTTTATGTTATAGATGACACTCTTTACGATAGCATACTTAACACGCAACAATGGGTTTCTTTGAAATCTTATGATTCACACAATGTTTAGTTATACTGAAAATAATACAATATAATTATTATTTTAAATTGTAGTTAACGTAAAGTTGTTGTGATGCTGAGAATGAACATAAATAATGACATAATGATAACACATTTTTTTAAAAGTATTTAAATTTATCTAAAATATTTTAGAGTCTTAAAATAATAATCAATCCTATTTTAAGAATGAAATTCTCTAATATTCTATAAAATTTTGATTTATAGCATTTTGATGGAGAACCATTTTTAAATCTAGTTTTTTCACTTTTATATATTCCATTTTACAAAATAAACTTCTTCTTTATAAATGAGGAATAAAAATTTACTTTGGGTATATTTTTTATATTTTTCTAATAATGTTCTTTTTTTATGAATAGTGAAAAATACTGTTTTTTAAGTCAAAACTGTCTTTTCATATAATTTATTTATATGATTATATTGTTAATATAAATATTTTTAAAGTGTAATTATATTATATTTATATAATGTAATCTAATTTTGGTCATTGGAAGTAATCTCACATTAAAATTCAACATAAACACATGTCAATCTTTTGGTAGTGTTTACTTCTTAAAAACAAGATTTTTGGTTTTGACAACAAGAAATTAATTTCGAATTAATTTCTGAAACTTATGAGTTTTGAAATTGGAAAAATTGATTCCATATTTGGAATCAGGATGTCTAGGTTGTGAAAATAGATACCTTTTATTTTTAGACACTATGAATTGTAACTTCAGTAAATATTTTATTTACGATGGTTAAAGGGTAAATCTGGTAAATAAGGGTCAAAAAATAATATTATAATAATATTAAATTACCTTAACACATGTTCTAACCATAATGTATAATATATTACCAAACATGGTCATCCTTGGGTTTATTTTAGGACCCCATGGAGGCACTTTTGTGTGAATATTAATTTTAATTACTTTTAATTTAATATTAAGGAAAATATAACCTAAACATGTATCTTTTAGTAAAAAAAATTTATATGGGGTTATATATGTAATCTGTTTAACCATAAATAGTTATTAAAAATATAAATAATCTTTTATACATCACAGTATTTTATTTATAACTTTTAGATATCAAAGAAATAAATTTATTTAAGAAAGAATGGTGATATAGTGATTACTTTATTAATGAAAGATTAAAATAAAGGAGATTATAAATATTAAAATAAATTTATTTTTAAATTTTTTATGAGATACACTAATTTTAGGGATAATTATGACTTCTAATATTTAAATTTATGAAGATTTTTCTATATAATCACGTTTATATGTATTTTTAAAAAAGTCATGATTTGAATTGTATAAAAAGTGATATAAAAGAGTTTTTAAATAAAGTAATATTTTATTAAATGATATAATATTCTTAAAAATATAAGATTCCACCAAATGACATAAATTATGTTAAAAATGTCATTAATGATCCATTTTTAGGTCCCTTGAAATTTATAGTAACTATGGTAACCATACATTATGAATATACAAGAAGACATGGTAAAAGGTAAATTAGTTTATGATGGGTTAAAGCTAAAAGATAAGGTTAAATTCATGACCTAAACGTGTCAAAATAATCCATTATATGAGATTATTAAGACCCATACGCATCTTATATTATAAATATATTACTTTGGAGTTATTATAATTTGAAAATAAAATAATAATAAGTAATATTTTCAAACATTCTTAAAGTTCCCCTCCTCCCTTTTATAAGAGGACACCACCTCTAACCCTTACTCACACCTCTCAAGCCCACTTGGCTCAACAAAACTCTTCCCAAATAAGTTCCCAACATTAATATATTCCTCTTAGAATCTTTAATTATGGAAAAGGTAATTAAATAATTCATTTTAGCATAAATCAAAACAAGTTACCCGATTTGAGGCATTGTCTTCTCTCACGATTATTTCATTTATTTTCCTTCTCCACCCCCCTAATCTCTCTTCATTAAATTATTTTAAAACAAAAACAGTATTGTAAATATACTAGGTTGTTTTTATGATATGTATACTAACTGAACATACAAACACCTTTGTCTAATGTGTATAGAACATGCTATTTATGTGGGCAGTGAACTACTGCCTCACAAAACGATGATTATTCAATCTTCTCCTACCACATCATATGGAGGCCATTATGATGTAAATGTAATTATATATTATATATATCATAATTATTTTATCTCTATAATTCTATAATTATAATATATAACATACCTTTAATCTTTTGATGTTGTATGAATACAATAATTTCATTTGAGGAAGTGCGGACTACCGCCCCCTCAAAGTGATATTACTCATTCCTGACATATGTGGAATGTATAAATGATGGAGTTAATGAAATTATATATTATATAATACTGGAATTATAATATATCTATGTATCATTTAGTTTTCATTCCTTTATATATGAAAAATAAATGAAAGTAGTGTTAATGCGTACGTATAGTTTACCATCTCCATAAACGGTGAATTTGATTTATTATATCCAAATTCTATGGAATATTATAAATACATATATACTAGATGTATATATATGATATATATGATATCTAAATCATCAATATCATTTTATAGATAATGTACTTTTGATTACATGGACAATTTTTAATTATAACCTGTTTATTTTTTACTCATGTTCCGAACATTGGAAAAATGTCTGATATAAACTCAAATAATTATCTAATTTTTATAGAAAGGTAAAAAGTGATATAAAAATTCTATAAACGTGAATCATTTTCAGATGAAAGTATAAATTAACTTATTTTTGTTATTTAGGAGGAACAAGAAACATACGATGCAAGTCAGACTCGAGTTATGGGACTTTGTATCAATCTCTTTTCTTTGAGGCATATTTTGATTTATACACGACATGTTTTTTATGGTCTATAAGACCATATTAATTTTAATTTTATTTAAAGGGAAAATTTTTCTACATATAATTTTATTAAATCGCAAATAAATTGTTTTTTAAACATATGCGGGGACAACAACCATTTGGCCGCTGCGAGTATTATTTGATATTTGGATTCCTTAACAATCAGAGATGTTTTTAAATGGAAAATAAATACCATATAACATTTTTTAATTTTTCAGTAATGAAAATGGTTTTGAAATTTTATTTAATATTTCAATATCTTGAAATTATTTCTTATTATTGCAAATTAAATTTTAATGATTGAAATGTTGATATTTTCAACCTTTTATTTTGTGATGATTATATAATGGTACTTGGACATTTGACAGTTGGTTACCTGATAAACCAAATGATGGGTAGTTCTATGATAAATCGTGGATGGGTGTTACGTTATTACCTCCAATGCATTTGGTATTGAAGTCGTTTGATTGGTTATTCCATTTAGTGATATGTGTGTAAGTCGACCGTATGGTTATTCTATTTAAGTATGTATAAGTCTCAAGTTACCTTTATATGTTATATGTTTCATTATATGGGGTTGTGGTAATATTTTTGTTTCAAAAAGGGTAATAATTGAGCTTATATTCAGTGATGGGTTTTTATTACATATTAAAGGTGAAAAGTATTACGTTATGATAAAGTATTCATGGTTTTCATTTTATTTAAAGACTAAGAATTTTCTTTCTTTATGTATCCCTTACTGAGATTTTTATGCACATCCCATGTTTTGAAATGTTTTCTAAAAAACATAAATAATAATAGATCCAAAGATGGGATCATGGAAAATTCATGTTGTCTAAATCATGGAACTAGACATGTTTCTTTTTTTAAGTTTTTTTTAGGAAAAATGGATAGTGAGTAAAAGTGTCTACTTGTGATATTCAAGTTGTTATGTATAAGTTATGACCTAATTATATAAATATCTAAACCAGCTAATATCCTCATGGTTAATTATAAACATAATTCAAGATTATGTAAAGTTTATGGTTGGGGCCTTATAGTTGGTATCAGAGGTTATATTAGATAACTTTAGAGGTTACGATGTTATATAAGACTAAGTGACATAACCATAATGTTTAGCATATTATAAAGAGTCCTAGTTATTTTAGATAAATTTAATGAGTTTAAGATATCAAGAATAATTATATCTTACTGTTTACACTCCTTATCATATAGTATATAATTATTTTAATGATATACTCTCACTAACCTTTTGGGTTTTAGTAAGTGTCTAGATATAGTAGGTACCAATGTAATAATTGATGTGAAGGAAACTGTGGTGGTTTTCATAATGAGAAACCAAATGAAGTGGAAGCTGCTATGAGTACTCTTGTGGTTATTCATAACCATATATATAGAGGTAGGATTGACCACATGAACCTTAGTGATTTTTCTAAGGCATCATATATGGGGGAAATTAATCCCAGTGGAAGTTCAGTTAATAATCATTAAGTTAAGAATACTAAAAAACGGATGTGTCAAGGATGTGGAATGCTACAACTTGGAAAATGCTTCAAAGGGACAAGAAGATGTTTCATATGTGGTAATAAAGGTTATAAAGAAATAACCTACCCAGGAAAAAGGAATCATCTAGATGACTATAAGAAAGGGAAACAAGTTTCTTCCTAAGTATCAATTAAATGTTTTCAATTTAGTGTGCATGGTCATTATACAAATAGATGTCCTAAAAATAAGCTTCTGGAATGGGATTAGAAGGATAGTACAAATATATGATTACCAATTCCTAATTCCATTCCAATTGAAGATGAGGAAAATAAAAATGACCTATGAAAGGTATAGATTATTTTTTAACTCATGTTTTTACATTACTAAAATCATAGGACATTATTCATGATTTTGTTTGTAGGAAATAAGTATAAAATAATAATATGTAAAAACATGGATAAAGGATCATGAAGAATTATTGATGATTAAGATGTATTGGAATTGAAGAGTTATGTTGAATCTATAGTTGATGATATGTTTAAATCTATTAATGATAGGGTTACTTTGGAATTCTTTTTCTACTATTCTTACCCTTGATGTTTGATATGTGAGAATGTAATTCAAGTTATTATTATCTTTTCTAGTTTGTACATAATGGATAACCTTATGGGTTCATGTGGTATTTTCTTTTTAAGTAAATTACTTATTATTACTTTTTGGATGAAAATATGAGGTATGATATAACATTTGTGGTTAGAATATGTGATGGTTATTTTTTTGGAATTTATCTCATTTTTGGAAATGATATAAAATTATATAGTTTTTGAAAAAGGATAACACACAGACCATGTGACACCCCATCATGTCAATCAAAGCAGCGAGAATCGAACCCACAACCAAAGTGTAACTAGAATTTATTACCTACCAATAGCCTACATGAAGTCCCTCGTTAGTTTGACTTATTCTTTTTTTACAATATGATATTATTGATGAAGAATAATTTTACTTGGGATCTTATTTTTTATCAAATGGATATCCTTAGTATAGGAAAATGATTTTGTGATTAAGTGATAAAGGTTATTTTGGAAGATGTTCTCTATTTTGGGGACAATATATGCCTAAGTATAATTGAATAATATGGGATTTCATTTGTGGAGTAAGGGTATAAATTTTCTTATGGAATAATATATGTTTTTATTATGGATATATGGTTATTTGAGATATTTATGGAAATGATTAACCTATCATAGAGAATATTTGATTAGATTAATTGCTTTTATATATGATACTTTAAGAGTAGTTGATGTTATTTGGAGATAAATGTTATTATTTTTGTTGAAGACTATTTGATGAAATTATTCTTAGTTTTGGGTTTCAAAAATAGTTTGGATTAATTTAAATAAATCTAAGGAAAATTGTGTATTGAATGGTCTTTTTTGAGATTTGGGTTTTGTTTGTTCAATTTTGGATATTATGAGTAGCATTTATTTTTTATAAAATATAATACTTTTAGGGGTTTATCTTATCTTGTACTATCCATTTTTGTTTTGGTTAATGTCTAAAGATTGGGTAAATTTTTGGTTTATTTTTTTTGGATTATGTTAATCATATATATTAATATATATAAATAAGAAATTAATTTTATGTTAAAGATGAAAAAAAAATTGATACCATACTCAACACGCAACAATGGGTTTCTTTGAAATCTTATGTTGCACACAACTTTGAGTTATACCAAAAAATAATATAAAAATATTATTGTTTTGAATGGTAGTTAAAATATAGTCGTTGTAATGATAGGAATGAAAATACCTAAACACATTATGATTACAAACGTTTGTTAAATGTCTATAAATTTATCCAATAAATTTTATAAGCTTAAAATAATAATGAATACAATTTTAAGCATGAAACACTCTAATATTATATAAAAGGTCGATTTACCACCTTTTGATGGAAAACCATTTTTAAATCTAGTTTTTTAAATTTTATATGTTCCATTTGACAAAATAATATTCTTATCTATTATAGTGACATAAAAATTTACTTTGGGTATTTTTTTGATATTTTTCTGATAAAGTTCATTTATTTATGAACAGTGAAAAATACTGCATTTTAAGTCAAAATTGTCTTTTCATCTAATTTATTTATAAGATTATATTTTACTTTTAAATGGTATTAAATATTAAATTGATTATTTTTTATCATTTAATATAAATTTGGTCATTGAATGTAATTTTACTATGAAACCGGATATAAACACATGTCAATATTTTGGTAGTTTTTACTTCTTAAAAACACGCTTTTTGGTTTTGACAACGAGAATTAATTTCAAATTAATTTCTACAACTTCTTGGTTTTGAATTTGGAAAAATAGATTCCATATATGGAATCAGGTGGTCCAATATTTTTAAATAGTTATCTGTTTTTTATCCATTATGAACAGTAACTTTAGTAAATATTTTATTTACCATGGTTAAAGGGTGAATCTGGTAAATAATGGTAAAAAAATAATATTAAATCACCCTAACACATGTCCTAACCCTATTGTATGAGATATATCCTACCATTATCATACATGGGTCTATTTTAGAACCCCATGGAGACACTTTTATGTGAAAATAAAATTTAATTACATTTAATTTAAAGTTAAGCAATATATAACCTAAACATGTATCTTTTACTAAAATAATTTTTATATGTGGTTATATATGTTATATATTCGACTATAATTATTCATAATAAATCTAAAAATATTTCCTACATAATCATATTTTATTTATAATTTATGACATCATATAAATAATTTTACTTATGACATAATAGTGATGTAGTGATTACCTTATTAATGAAAGATTTAAATAAATGAGATTAAAAAATTAAAATAAATCTATTTTTAATGTTTTTATTCCATCCATGAATTTTATGGATTATTATGACTTTTTATCTTTTAATTAATGATTTTTTAAAGAATCATGTTGTTATGCATTTTTAAAAAGTCATGATATGAATAGTATGAAAATTGAAATAAATCAGCTTTTAAATAAATTATGTTTTTATTAAATGTTATAACAGTCCAAAAAATATAGGATTAGGAAAACCGGAATATTTGATATTAAAAATTTCATTAATGATTCATTTTTGGGTTTCGTGCCATTTTATAGTAAATATGGTATCCATATATTATGAATATACAAGAAGAAATGGTAAAAGTTACATGAGTTTACAAAGGGTTAAAGCTAAAAGATACGGTTAATTTTATGACCTATGTTTGTCTAAAATCAATTTTATGTGGTCAATTCTACCCATACTCATATTATCTTCCAAAAATATCACTCTTTTGTAATTATAATTAGAAAAATAAATTAATAATAAAATAATATTTTTGAACTTTCCAATAGTTCCCATTTTCCCTTTTATAAAAGGAAACCACCTCTAACCCTTAGTCACACCTCTCAAGACCCCTTGGCTCCCCCAAACTCTACCTAAATAATCTCCCATCATTATTATATTCCTCTTACAAGCCTAAAAATTGGCATAATGAAATTAAAGATGTCCTTTTTATTACATCAAAAGGAGTTACCTGATGTGAGGTAATGTCTTCTCTCATGTTTCTTTCATTTATTTTCCTTCTCCAACACCTAAACTCTATTTACTAATTTTTTTATGACCAGAAAATTATCTTAAATAAACTAGGTTTTTGTTATCATAATTATTTGAACTACACTTACAGAGACCTCTATCTAATGTGTATAAAACACACTGTTTCTATGGATGGTGAACAACTGTCTCATAAAACAATGACTGTTAAATATTCCCTTACAACCTCTTACGGTTTCCATTATTATGGATATATAATTATATATGATATATATGATTTTTATTTTATCTCTATTCTTATATAATTCTCATCTATATCATACCTTTATGATATTTATGTTGTATAAATACGATAATTTCATTTGATGAAGTGCGAACTATTGCCCCCACAATGTGATTTAAATAGTTCATGCCATACATGGTATATATTAATGTAACATCCCAACCCCAGAATACCCGGTGTCAGTGCCTTAAAACATGATTTGTAAATTTTTACAAATGCCACATAGTGACACTTTACACATCATGTCTCATACAGATGATTGATTCATTTCAGGTTCTTGGAAACCATCTACTTCTGATGTGCTTCTTCAGCTAAAAGCTAATACTTGAAAATTTTATTTCAAAAACATAGCGTGACCATACGAATTCCTAGTAAGGGGTTCTAAAATAACATAATATACCAATTATAAATTTTAAAAACATTCTTTAAAATATTCCATAATACATTTTCTTAAAAAATGTTGTAACATATGGAACATATCATAACGATTTTCTAAGAATTAAAAGTGAACAATTAAAGGGATACTAAAAGAATTACAAGGGTTCATGATTCAATTATAGGAATGGCAATTTATATTAATAATTAAAAACATTCTAAATAAGTATGACATATAAATATTCAGGTAAAAATTTAATAACTAAGTGTGATATATAATCACAGTTGTACATAAATTTAATAACATCAATTTCATCCATAACTATAGTGAAAATACATTGGCTAAAAATCACTGAGGTCTAAATAAATGTCATGCCATAACCATTTAATTCTTATAATACACATAAGTACTAGCTCTTAACCATGGATATTCAACAAGTCAAATATCCACTTGGATAATTAATTATCACAGACAGAATTAGGAAACATATAATATCAGACCCTATCAAGACCTCGTGTCAAGACCTAAAATATCAATGGCTTCGTGCCATGACCTGATTGTCTCATGAGAACTATTGATGAATTGTGGGGATTTCATTAACTGGTCCCTAACCCGTTATACCGAGTCTATTAAATTCCATATATTCCAAATAGGGTTGTATATTCAAAATGTCTCATAGCACTTTGAATATTTAATTTCTCATTTCATATTATTAAAGGTGTTCCATACCAATATGAATAACTGAACACTTAATCCATAAAATGTCATAAGGATTTTAAATTCATTCAATTTCGTTTACATATATATCATGAATTAGCTATATAAGTATTAATTAAAACACTATATACTACAGGGCTATGGTGAGTATGATATGCAGATTATGGCATATGTGATGACGACTAATGAATGCAAGGAAATACAAGTATTGTTACATTAATTGATAAACCTAAATTCTAAAATCATTACTAATAAAATACATCTTGGAATTACACCATTTATTGGGTTCTTAATTAAAATATAAACCAAATATTTCAAAATGGGTATTAAACACATAACTGCACAAACTTTCATTTCATGTATTCTAATGTTTAACATATCACAACGGTACACATAATGTTAAACATGAAAGGAATGAAATTCAACCATAACTAACACCATTTATTTTATGTTTGAAAATAAGTGATTCATAAATATGTATATAAGATTTGTAATCCCTGAATTTTATACCCATGAACTCTCCACAATTACTAAATGCATCAAAGGTATAATATTTAAAATATCCAAAATTTGGGTATAGTGTAGTGTAAATATGTTTATACACAAGGGTATTAAAGAAATTTTTTTAAATAAGAACTAAACATATTTTGAAAGCATCATGTTTTATTCTTTCCTAGAAATCCTTAAAAAAAATATAAATTAAATTGAGGATCAATGATCATGTGTATACACATATATTTACAAAACTAAAACACATTATGTATCAGAGGGCTTAACCTGAAAATCTAAATCGTAGTGATGTATACATATTTTTACAGAAATACATACATATATATATATATACTTTCAATCCAACAAAGGATAAAAACTCATTCCAGTACCTTGGTTTGAGGAGGAGGAGAGGCTCAAGGAAGAGCTTGTGGGAGCTTGCTGGAGGTTTGAGGAGAGGAGGAACAACCAAGGGAAATGGGGTGAAATGGATTGTTTTTAAACTATATAATGTAAAAAA
Source organism: Viscum album (assembly GCA_963277665.1). Taxonomy (NCBI): domain Eukaryota; kingdom Viridiplantae; phylum Streptophyta; class Magnoliopsida; order Santalales; family Viscaceae; genus Viscum; species Viscum album. The sequence goes on from OY728141.1 coordinate 136,894,586, forward strand.
TATACAAAATATTTAATGCTACGGTTGGAAAACTGAGGCCAACTCAGTATATTAAAAGACTAGGGAAGTGTTTTTGGAAAAAGTAGGGAAAGGGAGTCCTCATAAGGTGATGGAAGGAGTCACGGGTGTGGAAAAAATAGAAAGGGAGGGTAGGGGGTACTAGTCTTGTGCAGGCAGGAGGAAGAAAAAGCCAATGCGGTTGAGGAAAACCAGAAAAGGAATGGATGGAAAAGATTAAACGTGGAGAAGATTGGACGACCACAGATGATGTGGCGATTAAGAAAGAAATAGATGGTCACGATTAGATCAACGATAGATCAGGTGGCTCTGATTAGACAAATAGATTTCAGAATCTTGGACGGCCGACATTAGATCTCTGTGGGATAGGACGGTGCAGAAAAAACAGAGAGGATTCTGCGACTGCTAGGAGTCGAGCGTCGGATAGAAATAGACAACCCAGATTGCACACGACACAATCCAATGGCCTTGATTTGATCATGGCCAAATTTTTTCATCCCACATCAAAATAGAGGTATCTTTCGTGGCCCTTTATAACCCAGGAGCTCCGAGCAATGGCTCGGAATACTCCCTCACCCCTCTAGGTACCGCCCTGTACTGGGTTCTACCGGCGGTCTCCTGCACCCACCCGCGCCACCGTGCTTCCCCTCATGGGGGTGCACTCTTCTCTTATGCACCCTTTGGGATTTCTATGCCCCCAAATCAGTAGACCTAGAATGCACTGTGCATGCACACAAGACCATAGTCTAGCCTGTGCTGAGGCTACGAGCTAGGATCGACAACCTAGCGTGTGATGCCTCCCTTGGCCTAGCTAGAGGGTTGGCCTTTGTGGGGGGTTTTTAATAGAACAACATTAAAAATAAACTAAAAGAAAAGAAAAACAAACAATTTTATATTTCATAAAACATGATATATTGGGAAAATTAAAGTACACATTTACCTAAAACAATCAATATGCCTTTATACCAAAGTTACTAGTAAGATATAAATATATTTTATAAATTAATGTTTAATATAACCTTTGAATGTTGATTAATAAAATCAAATACACTAAATTTATAAAATCTTGAGTAACACCATACAATATTTAAATTATTTGAACCATTTAAAAACTATTTACAAAGCCTACCAAACTTTTGAAATCATAATCAGTTTTATAAAGTACACACTTCAATTTAAAACCGTGATTTTAAAGATGATACTTAAGATATGTTAAATTCATTAAAATAGTTCTGAAGGTGTATAGTTTTATGAAATTCTATTCAATGTCTCTTTAAATTCTCCACATAAATTTATTTTGGTTTATCATGTTTCTAATAGTCACATATTTTTAAATTAAAGCTACCCTAAAAGAAAAACAATTGTCATCAGTATCTCCAACGGTCACACAAGATGAAATGGTCGGTATATGCCTTATAAAACCATACATTAGGGTGTCCCAAGTTCAAGACAACTGATAAAGATGGTTCCCATAATTCCACTGATGCTCAGTGTTATTGCAGTATCTCTAGCCATTCTAATTTTCTTTGTGACAGATCTGAAAGACTCTTATTAGCTTTTTGAGGTTCTCGTTGTTTTGGGTGGTCTTCTTATAATTATAATAGGTCTTTTAATATGTATTTTTGGTCAATATATTTTTCCTTTGACCATGTTTTAATGTAAACACTTCAATGTTTTATTTTAATAAAATGACTGATATTTAGTTTCAATGTTTTGTTCAGGTAATCTGTAAATTAGGCAAAATAAAATCTTGATATTACTATTATATGAGAAATACATTTTGGGGAATCACATTATTCCCCCTACAAAGAATTGTGTCCTCACAATTTACTTTCATACAATGATATTTAAAAGAGACTCATTGAAATTCTTCACCACATCCTCTATCATGGAGGATCCTCAGGTGTGGCCAGCTGAATACCAAAGATTGTATTCAATTTTTCTGCTTCCCTAGCCTAAACAAACCTCTGAATGTAAGGGTTAAACTCATGTTGTGTAAACTCAGGCTTCCACTTGGAGGCTCTAATTGTAGAGATTTCATAGATGTCTGAATGGAAAAACATTCTAAGAACCCATCAGACTGCCTCTTTTCTGAGATTTTCGATGTCATAGTTGGAGTCGTACAAACTGAAACTCAGGATTTTGTGTATATAGGCTACCTGAAGGTCCCCTTCAAAGGAATACTATTGAATATTTACCCTGGCTGTCAAGTATTGGGAAAGTGTGAAGTAGAGGAAATAACCTTCATGGTAATTTCCCCTTCGCATATACTCAGTGAGTTGGGAAGTGGCTATGTGGTGGTTGATGTATGAATTCCCTTGGAAGGATTAGAGAATGTACATACTGTTTGATACCTCATAAAGAAGTATTCATGTTCTTTGTATATTCGAAAAGGGAAGGTATTCTTTTAACCAAGTTCTAACCATAATGGACTCTAGTACCTCAATGGGGAGAGATAATATATGAGTTTGTCCTTCCATATGAAAATAAAATTTTTCATGAGAGACTAATCAGTGTAACACAAACACCGGAAAGGTAGAAGAAGGAGGAAACAACAAATTATATTTTCATAAACAACTGGTACATAACACCCATGGTTAATGGTTTCCCTAGTATCTAGTTACATGAATTCCCAAAACAATTTCAAAACTCTCGATCTCCCAAAACCAAATGCATCCCAATCAGTCTAGTTTAATCTTTTGGGTACTCTTATGGTTTCTCCAGAGTGTGACATTAGGGGTATAATGCCATGAGTCATCTGTATGTACATGATGCATGTATAGAGAATGAGTGTCATCAAATATAATAATTTCAAAGTCCATTACTTGACCATAATGGCCATAGAACATGATTTGGCGCATATATGTTGCGTGGAGGTCACCCGCATCAGTAGCTTCTTGGAAGCCTATAAGGGACTATATGCCTTTTACTGTAGTGAATAATATAAAAATTCACCTGATGTATTTTCCTTAATGTGCATATGATGGAAATTGGGTTTTCATGCTAAAGAGGTAGTCCAAACCTGCTCTATGGTGGAGTTGAAGTACACGAGGAGAGTTTGACATGTTGTAGAGGTGTTTTCATGTCATACGAATGTGTGAATTGTTTACAAAGTTGTCACAACTAGCTATGGAAACTATGGTTTCTAGAGCCTCAATTTGAAGAGACAAAAGATAGGTATTTTCGTTTTCTATCTGAAAATAAAAAATATCATACTTAGTAATGCTTAAAAAATATCTTTGTTCAGTTCTGGTTTTCCAGAGTTATCTAAAAAGAATCCTCTAATACAAACTGTAACATCCCGACCCTAGAATACCCAGTGTTGGTTCCTTAAAACATGATGTGTAAATTTTTACAAAAACCTTGCACTGAAACATTACACATCATGTCCCATATAGTGGATAGATTTGAATCATGTTCTTTGAAACTAGCTACATCTGACATGCTTCTTCGGCTAAAAACTAATACCTGAAAATTTTATTTCAAAAACGTAGGGTGAGAATACAAATTCTCAATATGGGGTTTTAAAATAACATAATATACCAATTATATAATTTGAAAACATTCTCTAAAATTTTTCATATAAAATTTTCTTAAGAAATGTGGTAACATATGTAACATATCATAACAATTGTCAAAGAAATAAATGTGCACAATTAAAGGCATACTAACAGAATTACAAAGGAACATGGTTCAATTATAGGAATTCACATTTAGAGTAATAATTAAACAACATTCTAAATAAGTGTAACATTTGAATATGATAGTAAAAATCTAACAACTAAGAGTGATATATAATCAGAGTTGTTGATAAAGGTAAAAACTAAAATTTCTTCCTTAACTACTGGGAAACATACAATGACTAATAAATCACTGAGGGATAAATAAAAGTCATACCATAAGAATTTACTTCTTCTGATACTCCTAATTACTAGCTCTTAACCATGGATATTCTACTACTCTAATATTCACTTGGATAATTAATTATCATTGACACAATGAAGAAATGTATAATATTAGACCCTGTCGAGACATCATGTCAAGACCTGAAATGTCAATGGCCTCATGCCATGACCTAATTGTCTCATTTGAAGTATCGATACATCGAGGGGATTTCATTAATTGGTCCCCAACCCATTATACTATGTTTATTACATTCCTCATATTCTAAATAGGGACGTATATTCAAAATATCCTATACCACTTTGAATATTTAATTTCTCATTTCATATTATCCATGGTGTCCCATTCGACTTTGAATTATTGAACACGTAATCCATAAATGGTCATAGGGATTTTAATTTCATTAATTTTATTTTAAATATATATAGTGAATCAGGAATATCAGTATTAATTACAAAACATTAAACAACATGGCTATTGTGAGTATGATATAATGATTATGGAATATGTGATGAAGACTATTGCATTAAAAGAAATAAAAGTATTATTAAATAAAATGATAACCCAAAATGCTAAAATCATTAATGATAAAATACATTTTGGATTTACACCTTGGATTGGTTTCTTAATTAAAGATAAACCAAATATTACAAAAGTTGTATTAAAAACATAAATTCCCAAACATTAATTTCTTGTAAGTTTATGTTTAACATATCACAAGGGTACGCATAAAGTTAAACATAAAGGACAGGAAATTAAACCATAACCAACATCATTTAGAATATGTTTGAAAAAAAGTGATTCATAAATATGTATGTAATAGTAGTAAACCCTGAATTTTTTACTCATGGACTCTCCACAATTACTAAATTCTTCAAAAGTATAATATTTGATATACCCAAAATTAGGGTATAGTGTTGTGTAAATTTGTTTATAAAAAATGGTATAAAAGTAATGTTTTTAAATAAAAATTAATCATATTTCGAAATCAACATGTTTTATTCTTTCTTAGAAATATATGGAAAAAATCTCTATATAAAATTGTGGATCCATGTTCATGTGTATAAACATATATTCCCAAAACTGAAAACACATTATGTATCAAAGGGCTTAACCTGAAAATCTAACAACACCCATATGATTAAAATATATTGGACATATCAATTTACAAGAGTCCCTAAATTTTAAAACATAAATGTAAAATTTAAGAGATTTATTTTTTAATAAAATGTATATATATATATTCTTATGTAAGCACATATATATCTTATACCTATAATCAAATACACATATGGTTTTTACGCTAATATTATTTGTCACTCATTTTATTATCAAACACATAAATTGATCATAGAAGTTCATGGATGGAATTATTAAAACTGGTCTAGAAGGTGAGTAAAATAAACTATATAATTATATATAACCACGTATACTAAAAGTTTTTATACAAAATATCATTACTTGCATTTAAATATTCTACATAAACATTGAAGCTCAAAGTTTAGAAGTCTTAAAAATCAACATAAGAGGTTTATATAAAATGTTATCGTTATATATATATATATAACCGATTTTACCAGGGATGTAAAGTAGTTTTGCATTAGAAAAAAAACTATCCTTCAGCTTTCAGAATACCACATAAACCCAAAATCCTGAAGTTTTGAATCGGGTATAAGAGGGTTTTTATTTATCTAAACCACAAGGGTGTATATATATATGAGAATATATATTTGTATATGTATACAAACTTTAAACACAAGAAGGAAGGAAAACTAAATCCCTTACGTTCATAATACTATTTGAACACAAAATCTAGGAGACATAGGATCAGTATAAAAGAAAATTTTAACTAACCCCTGGTGTTTTATAAATATTTTTATTAGAATACATACATATAATTATACTTGAAATGAAACAAATAAAGACAACTCATTCCATTACCATGGTTTGAGGAGGAGCATAGGCTCGAGGAAGAGCTTGTGGGAGCTTGCTGGAGGTTTGAGGATAGGAGGAACAGCCGAGGGAAATGGGATGTAATAGATTTTTTTAAACTATATTATGTATAAAATATACTGAATATTTAATGATACTATTGGAAAACCGAGTCCTACTCAGTATATTAAAATACTAAGGATATCTTTGTAGAAAAAGGAGGGAAAGGGAGGCCTCAGATGGTAATGGGAGGAGTCACGGGTGTGGAAAAAAGAGAATTGGATGGCAGGGGTTACTGGTCCAGCACAGGTGAGAGGAAGAAAAAGGTGCTATAGGTGAGGAAAACTGCAAAAATAATGGATGGAAGTTATTAAACTCAGAGAATATTGGACGACCATGGATGATGTGGCGATTAAAAAAGAAATGGACAGTCACGATTATATCTATGGTAGATCAGGTGGCTCTGATTCAACGTGGATATTTAAAAGTCTCAAGTGACTAATATTAGATCTATGTTGGATAAAACGGGTCACAAAAAATGTAAAGGATTCCACGGTTGCTAGGAGTCGAGCACCAGATCAAATTAGATGGCCCAGATCGCACGCGACGCTATCCAACGGCTTGGATTCAATACTGGCCAAATTTCCCTGCCCACATCGAAAAAGAGGGAAGTGTTGTGGCTCTTTATAACGCAGGATCTTTGAGCAATGGATCAGAATTCTCCCACCACCCTCCCGGTACCACCCCATACATGGTTCTGTAGGCACGCTCCTGCGCCAACCCTTGCCGCTATGCTACCCCGCACGGTGATCCACTCTAATCATGTGTACCCTTTGGGGTTTCCATGCCCACTGATCTCTAGACTTAGCATGAATTGTTCTTGCACACAAGCTCACCGGATGTCTGTTACTAAGGCTAAGGGATAGGCTTAGCTGCCTAAGGCGTGCTGCCTCCCTTGGCCCAGCTAGAGGGTTGGCCCTAGTGGGGTTTATTTTTCTTAATAGAACAACATTCAAAATAAAATAAAATCAAAAATAATCAATTTTATATTTCATAAAACATGATCTATTGGGATAATTAATGTAAACTTTTAATAAAACCCTCAAGATGCCTTTATACCAAAGTTACTAGTGTAATGACCCACCAATTCTCATTGGCTTGAGAGTACCACGATTCATTACTAGGCCTTAAGAGACATCCCCAAGGTGCCAAAGGCTGGAAATAAATGCCGAAGGGTTTCAGGTACAAGTGGGGGACGATTTACCATTTAAGATATATACCCATAAACCAACCATAACCAAACATTCACTATATGATTCAAGAAAAAATAAAATACCAATAAACACTTTAATTATATCAAAGTACATAACAGTGGAAGACCAAACTAAGAATCAAAGTACACAGTAGATAAACAACTCGAGACACTCAAAAGACACTAGAACTCCATGCTATACAAGCTCTAAGCTCCACAAGATCTCCCAAACATCACCACAAGATGCTAGCAATAAGATGATTTACCTTTACCTGTGTCCTGGAATACGACATCTGCAAAGCACCAACGTGCTAAAGCAGGGGTGAGTATAAAACTCATTAGGTTTTCCCGAATGACTTCCTTAGTCATACCACTAGGATAGAAGAGTTAGCCACATTTATATAAAAATGGTTTATATAAAACATTTTCTCAAAAGAAGTTTATAACTAAATATAAACAAGTTTCCAAAACCATTAATAACCAAAGGCATTCCAAGAGAAATTGAAACCAAATTTCCAGCAAGTTGTTTTTCTTGAAAAATAACCCGACAAGCTTTAGAACCATTTCAAAAATGTCCCTTTTTGGCATACCCAACCATTTCCCAACCCATGCTACCGACCATGCCTGCTTTGTTATGATAGTTCCATACTTATGAGTGGTCTCTTGTCGATCTACCAAGTCTTCACAAGGTAACTGTTTCCCATGTTCCATTACACCTTTGGCACTGAGCACATTGTAATATTTCATCCAAGCCTCATACAAGTAGTTACTATTGTGCCATTAAACGTTTTGCACTGAGAATAAGGTCATATTTCAACCAAACCTCATACATGAAACCTGAAAACACACCACATATTCCCAACAGTAATTCCAAAACCCCTATCAATAACAACACCTTTTTATTGAAAACCATTTCCATCAAAACCATTTCAATTCCAAACCATTTCAATAAATCTACCTTTTTATTGAAAACCAAATCCATCAAAGTCATTTCAATCTCAAACCATTTCAATAAAACACCCTTTTTATTGAAAACCCATTTTTTATCAAACTATTTACAATTTCAGCACTCATAATTTAAAATCAACATTTTAAATTCAAGAATCCAAATCACTTTGGACAACAATTCACCAAGATTTCACAATGTCACCAAAACCATGAGTCATCACTAAAGAAGATTTATTCCATTCCTTTCCAAATAAAAACCATTTAAATAAACTAATTTTGAAACTAATCCAATAAATTCTAACAAGAGGAGTCGAGAGTGAAGCCTCCTACCTCAAACGTTTTGATGAGAACCACAGCGCTGGAAGAATGCACAAGAAACCTGGGTTAATTCTCCAAAAACCCACCATAGATCACTTCTCCAAGCAAGATAAAAACAAAATCTCATCATATATGGCATCCACACACTTAGATCTACTCATAACAGTTGTAGATCTAAGAAACCGATAGAAAAGGAGAAGTAGATCTAAGTAGATCAAAGAAACCGATAACAGATGAAAAAGAACGACCACATACCTCAAGAATCCAGCTTTGATTCACCATGAAAAGCCCTCGGATCGCCTCCAGAATGATGGGAGAACCCTCTCTAAATATAGGAGAGGAAAAATCCCGAGTTATGGCTTCTAAGGAGGAAAAACGAGACAATTAGAGTCAAAAACGCATGAGATCCACCTTTATAGTATCTCGTTTAAGTGGGTGCATAGTTTTCTCGCACTGTTAGACAACCCATGCGATAATCGTGCTTTACCCACTACCTTGACAGACCCTCCACACACGATTTAGCCACATGGTTAGACAAACTATGCACTGCCCGAGTGGATGAAACTACCTCCAAGACCAACTACCAACGAGGTTTCTGCACGGTTTAAGCAAATCATGTGTTGTCCGTGTGACTTCCCCTTTGCCTCGAAACTCCATTCAATGTTCTCCTGACTCTCTCATTCATCAACCTTAACATTAAAACCATTAAAATCATATAGAAAGGGTTAAATTCAAGAAACTTGGGGTACTAAATTCTTTCCAACATTGGTATTTTCATCCTCGGAAAGTAGAAAACCTTCACCCAACTGAAAGAGTTTCGGCCATTGCTCTTTCATTTTCTTTTCACATTCCCAAGTCTCTTCCTAAATCTGAACATGCTCCCATAAAACCCAGACTAGACTGATGCTTTTTTCACACACAAATTTCTCTTACCTATCCAAAATCCATACCAGTATATGTATCAATGAAGCATTTGGCTCTAGATCAACATGATATCATCTAATCACATGGTCAGGATCAGGATAATACTTTTTCAACTGAGATACATGGAACAAATTATGCACCGAACTAAACTGTGGTGGTAATGCTAACTGATATGCCACCTCTCCAACTTGTACCAATATCTCAGAAGGGCCAATGTATCTAGTAGATAACTTGACCTGCTTCTTGAAATGACGATTTCCAAGCTTTGAAGAGATCTTTATGAAGGCATGATCAGCCACAACGAATGACAACAGTGTTTGACAGTGATCTACATAAGATTTATGACGACTCTAATCCATCTCTATACTTTTTCTAATCAACTGGATCTTATATATTGTCTCTTGGACAAGGCTTGGCTCGATTAGTGATGTTTCACCCATTTCCACCCAGCATAGTGGAGAATGACAAGAACGCCCATACAATGCTTCAAATAGAGCCATGCGTATCAAGGTATGATAGCTGTTATTGTCTGAGAACTCCACTAAGGGCATATGCTTCTTCCATGAGCCACCAAAATATTTTACACAAGCCCTCAACATGTCATCCAATGTTTGTATCATCCACTCAGATTGCCCATCCATTTGGGGATGATACGTCGTGCTCATAGTCAACTGAGTTCCAAGGGCTTGCTGTAATGATTTCCATAAATGAGATGTGAACCTCAGATCACTATCTGAGACTATAGACACTCGTACACCATGAATCATACCACTTCTCGGATATATATTTTTGAAAGATCTTCTACCATATGGGTTTCTAGAATAGGGATAAAATTGTCTGACTTGGTTAGACAATCCACTATCACCCAAATGGCATCGTGCATCCGGGCCGTTCTTGGATGACCAGTAACAAAATCTATTTCTATTTTATCTCATTTCCGCACTATGATAGGTAACGATTTTAACATACCAGCTGGTCTCTAATGCTCTGCTTTAACCTGTTAACAAGTTAAGCACCATGAGATGAACTCAGCCACCTTCCTTTTCATGCTACTCCACCAAAATTGTGCCTTCAACACCATATACATCTTATGTGTACCTGGATGTAAAACCCATCTTGAATGGTGGAAATCATGAAGGAGTTGTTCCTAAAAAATCATAAGTACAATAATATTATCTCTGAAGCACAAAACTAAACCCCCCATCAACTTTCCAGCCCTAAATGGTCCCCCCCCACCATTGATTTTTGAACTTATTACTAAAAATTCTGCATCAGATGATTGTGCTTCTTTGATCATCTTTAAAAAATTCGAAACAAGTGTAGCTTAAAATAAAACAGCAACATCAATTCATTATTTACATTCCACATGCATGTTGTCTATGACCGACATCAACTGACATTCCTCTGACGCTTCTTTCTCCAATTGAGCATATGAATTTCTACTTATTGCATCCACCACCGAATTTCCTTTTCCCGGTGTGTACAGAATTTCAAAGTAAAACATCTAAAGATACTCTATCTATCTCCATTGTCTCATATTCAAAACTCACTGTGAGAAAATTTGTTTCAAGATTTTTTGATCTCTAAACATAGTAAATTTCTCACCAAAGAGATAATGTGTGTATGTTTTCAAAGCACGTACGACTACAGCTAGCTCCAAATCATTTGTTGGGTAATTATTCTCATGCACCCTCAACTGCCTTGAACCATAAGCAACCACATGATCTCTTTGCATGAGAGAAAAACCCAACCCTGATCCCAGAGCATCACAATACACCACATACCCCTGTCCTGAGTCTAGAAAGATCAAGATAGGTGCCGATGTAAGCCGAACATTCAGTTCCTAGAAATACTTATGACATTATTCTATCCATCAGAATGGTTCATTATTCTTTGTTAGAGCTATTTTTGGTAAAGCTTGTCATGAGAAATAATGCACAAAGCGTCGGTAGTAACCAACTTGACCAAGGAAACTATGTATCTCAAACACATTCTTTGGTGGTTTCCAAGAGATAACAGCTTCTATATTTTCAGGATCAATAGAAACACCTTTCTCAGAAATAACATGTCTAAGGAAATGTAATTCTTGTATCCACAAATCACACTCTGATAATTTGGAATACAAATGATGATCTCTCATGATTTGACACACTATTTCCAGGTGAACCTCATGATCAAACCTTGTATTTGAATAGACCAAAATGTCGTCCACAGACACCACAACAAAAGAATCCAGATATCGCTTAAATATCTGATTCCTCAAATCCATGAAGACTGCTGGAGCATTCATTAGACCGAAAGGCATGACTAAATATTCATTGTGGCCATATCTACTTCTGAAATTTGTCTTTGAAATATCCTCCTGTTGAACTCGCAATTGGTGATATCCTAATCGCAAGTCAATCTTGGAGAACAACTAAGTTCCCCTTAATTGATCGAACGTATCATCAATTCTTGGAAGTTGATATCTATTCGTTATCATATATCGGTTAAGCTTATGATAATCAACACAAAAACGCAGAGTTCCATCTATCATCGTCACAAAAAAATGGTGATGACCTTGGATAAGTACTCGGTCGAATGAAACCCTTGATTTATAGAATCTCTAACTTCACTTTAAATTCCCATAACTCTATTGGTGCCGTCCAATAAGATGGAAGGGAAATAGTACTGGTCCCTGGAAAGAGATCAATCATAATCTCCACTTCCCTTAGAGGTGGTAACCTTGAGATGTTCTTGGGAAATTCATCTAGAAGTTGATCCAAAATAGCTGGAAAACTATTTTCCTAGATCTCTTTCATTGATTCCAAAGTCAATGCTTCCAATTGGTAAGATACTGTTCCCTCCATTACTTACAACATGCTCTTTGCACCTTTTTTTTCCACTGTCTCTCCTCTAAAGAGTTGGTCATTGTCGTCCTCAGTTATGAAACTAACTGTTCTCCTATAACATTCGATGTGAGCCTTAAACATTGTCAACCAATCCATTCCCAGGATTACATCACCATATCTATATAATCCGTAATACAGAGAACTGCAATCTTCGATCGAATCTCTTTCCTTATCCATGATTCGAAGATGTGTGCCTTCAATGACGCACATGCCGAAACCTATGGTGAAAAACGGAATAAATTCATGAATTTATCCGCGTACTCCGTGACAGAAAGACTCTCTTGGTTTAGGATGACGAAGTCCATCATTTTCTAGATCATGAACTTGTGAGGATAGAATTGTTTGTTGAACAATTCCTCAAAATTCTCCCATGTAAGGCCTTCTTGCAATTTTCCATGCACCACTAAATTCCACCACTGACGTGAAATATCCTCAAGAAAAGACTTCGCCAACTTTACTTTCATATCTACTGTTGTGTCAATGAAATCATAGATTTGATTCATCCTACATAGACACACCTATGCCATCTTGGGTTCAGCATCACCCCTAATGTTTTGTGGATTCTGCTTCATTAATTGGATGGTATGATCCACATGCCTTGGTTCATTCCTCTAGTTCCCTGTATCCACAACATGAAAATCTTGGACAATACTCTGAACTAGATCTTGGTTCACCCATGGTTTAGGTGCAACCACATTCTCTACAGCTTCTTTGGGTTGGTTTCGATGACGCCTACCGAGTACTATTTTCTAAACCAACAACGACCTCCATCAATCTCACTCTCTAGCAATAGATGGCTTAGAATTTCAAATTTTATCACATCATCTATCACTTCCTTGTTTCCCAAAACATCCTTTTTCACATGTTGAACCATTTTTGAAAACATTCTGCATGCTTTTTGAAAATCAAACCATTTTCGAAATACACTAAATATCGTCTTTTCAAAATCTTTCATTTGAAAATAATTTCATCAATTTTAAAAAATTCTCACCTTGCCCGAAATAATGAATCATTCTTCACAATGAGATTTGAAATCCTAGTGGGACATCATTCCTCTACAATGCTTTCCATGCTCATCTCATTGGCTAACCCCATGAAAATGATATTTCCAATATTCTTTAAGTGTATCAAAAAACACTTATGTACCAAACTCCAAGGTAACTTTTAGTTCAGCATAAACGGGTTAGCTACGTCCTTTTATGTTATACATTTCAAGTTATGACAATCCTACTCCTGTCCAAGATTTCGACCCAAGGAATAGACAAGAATGAATATCAACTCCAAGACCAAGAACATCAATGAATACTTGTAAGGTAGGAACCGAACAAGCTAATACCATTTGTAATGACCCCCCAACTCTCATTGTATTGAGACTACCACGAGTCATTACTTGGCCTTAAGTGACATCCCCAAGGCACCAAAGGCTGGCGATAAATACCAAAGTGTTTCAAGATCAAGTGGGGGACGATTTACCCTTTAAGAAATAAACCCATAAACCAATCATTCACTATATGATGCATGAACACATGAAAGACCAATAAACACTTCAATAATATCAAACTACATCAAAGTACACAATAGCAAAAGTCCAAACTAAGAATCAAAGTTTATAGAAGATGAACAACTCAAGACTCTCAAAAGACACTACATCTCCATTCCCTACAATCTCCAAGCTCCCAACATATCCCAAGCATCACCACAAGCCTCTAGAAATTAGATTTTTTACCTTTACCTGTGTCCTTGAATACGACATCTACAAAAGCACCAATGTTCCAAAGCAGGGGTCTGTATAAAACTCAGTAGGATTTCCCCAATTACATCCCTACTCATGCCACTATGATTGAAGATTTATACACATTTATATAAAAACATTTCATATAAAACATTTCTAAAAGGTAGATAACTAAATATAAACAAGTTTCCCAAACCATTCATAACCAAAGGCATTCCAAGAGCAATTGAAACCAATTTTATAGGTAGTTTTTTTCCTGAAAAATAACCAAACAAGCTTTAGAACCATTTTACAAACGTCCCTTTTTGCATACCCAATCATATCCCAACACATGCTACCATCCATGCATACGTCGTTATGACAGTTCCATACTCATGAGTGGTCTCTCATCAATCTACAAATTCATCACAAGGTAGTTGTTTCCCATGTGCCATTACACCTTTGGCACCAAGAACAAGGTCATATTTCAATCAATCCTCATACAAGTAGTTACCATTATGCCATTAAACATTTGACACCAACCACAAGGTCATATTTCAACCAAGAATCATACATGAAACATGAACACATATCACATATTCCCACGGTAATGCCAAAACCCCTTTTAATAAAAACACCTTTTTATTGAAAACCATTTCAAATCCAAACCATTTCAATAAAACTCCATTTTTATTTAAAACCAAATCCATCGAAGTCATTTCAATCTCAAACCATTCCAATAAAATTCCCTTTTTATTGAAAACCTATTTTTCCTCAATCCATTTACAATTTCATCACTCATAATTTCAAATCAACATTTTAAATTCACGAATCCAAATCCCTATGCAGAACATTTCACCAATATTTCACAATTTCATCAAAACCATAAATAATTACAAAAGAAGATTTAATCCATGATTTTCACAATCAAAACCATTTAAATAAACTAATATGAAAAAAATCCAAACAATTGTAACAAGAGGAGTCGAGAGTGAAGCCTCCTACCTCAAAGGTTTTGACGAAAACAAAAATGGCCGAAGAATGCTCAAGAAACCCAGGTCGATTTCCAAAAACATACCTTAGATCTCTTCTCCTAGAAAGATCAAGACCAAAAATCATCATATTTGGAATCCAAACACTTTGATATGCCCATAAATATTGTAGATCTATGAAACATAGAGAATAGAAGAAGTATATCTAAGTAGATCAATGAAACCGATCACAAACAATGAATAAAAATCACATACTTCAAGAATCCAGCTTCAATTCACCAAGAGAAGACATTGGATCACCTCTATAATGATGGGAGAACCCTATTTGGCCTTAGGAGAAGCCAAATACAAAGTTATGGCCACTTAGGAGGAAAAATGAGCCACATAGGAAAAAAATGCATGAGATCCACCATTATGGGATCTCATTTAAGTGGACACACAGTTTTATCACACTGTTAGACAAACCATGTGCTAAATGTGTGTTAGCCACTGCCTCGGTAGACCCTCCATGCATGGTTTGGCCACATGGTTAGACAAACTGTGCACCACCTGTACAGAATCTACTGCCTCCAAGACCAACTATGCACGGTTTTGCTGCACGGTTTAGACAAATCGTGCACTGTCCGTGCGACTTCCTCTTTTCCACAAAACATCATTCAAAGATCTCCCGACTCTCCCATTCATCACCATTAACATGAAAACCATTAAAATCGTCAAAAAAGGGTTACATTCCAAAAACCGGGGGTACTAAAACTAGTATGATATATATATATATTATAAAATAATGTTTAATGTAACCTTTGAAAGGTGATTTATAAAATTTAATACACTAAATTTATAAATTCTATAGTAAAACCATACAATATTTAAAATTGTAAAAACATTAAAAATTATTTGAAAATCCTACCTAGGTTTTTGGAATCATAATTAGTTTTATAAAGTACACTCTTCAATTTAAAACTGTGATGTTAATGATGATAAATAAGATATGTTAAATGCATAAAAATAGTTCTAATGTTGTATAGTTTTATAAAATTCTATTCAATGTATCTTTAAATATTCTACTAAAATTAATTTTGGTTTTTCAAGTTACTAACGGTTACATGTTTTTAAATTAAATCTCTCCTAAAAGAAAAACAACGATCATAAGAATCCCCAATGATCACCCAAGGGGCAACAGTCAGGTAGATTCCTGAAGATGAAATGTCGTGAAGAGAATGAGGATAGTACCTTGATTATAGGTTATACTATTGAATATAAAGATATCGAGAATGAAATGTGAAATGTATGGGATGTTCAAATAGAATTTTTTACATTAACATTATGAATATTGATTAAATTTATTATAATTAACCTTAATACATGATTCATATTTAATATTCTAATAAAGGGGTATTAAGGAATATGATGATGATGCCGAAGTAATGGTTTAGAGATAAAGTGTGATGATAAAAGTGTATATGCATTGGAATTCAAGAATTATGTTATATGAATTATGATGAATATATTTAATGGTTTTTATGACTTAGAAAAATGAATTAAAAGAAAGGTGGTATTTTGATTAATGTAAGGTATCCATGATATGTTTCTGAAGTTGGGAAAATTATGTGTAGTTAGGATAATGTGATGATTAATATGGATAAATTAAATTGTATATTACTGATTACCTTGGAATAAATAAAGGAATTATTGAAAAGTGGTATATATTTTCAATTTTAATGTTAAAAACCTTTTTGGATTTAAGAAATATATTAGATAATATTTGTTCTTTGTATGTAATTTATATTAATTTACGTCTTCAATGTGGTTTTATGGAAATTTGGGTTATTTCCATGTTTCAAGAGAATACATGATGACGGTATTCACATGATTGATCCATAAAAACCAAAATCTAATTTATGATATATGGGGGATGAATGATAATATGGTTTTGAGAAATATTGTTACTTTATTTCAATTTTTTTTGATTTTCATATTTTAAAAGTTTTATAATGTTAAAAATTAATGAAAATTTTAACATAAACTTCAAAATATGTTTGTGAGATTAATGTATTATCTCACCATTTGATAATTTATAAATGTTAGATAAAACATACTAACAATTTATCTATGATGTTAAATAAATATATATGGACTATCATATCATTATAACTCATTATCTATTAGTACCTTAGGAATAAAAAATTCACCTTCATTTCTTGGAATTAGAGATAAAGTGGAAATTGAGAAAGGCACATCCAAATGTTGATATTGATAATATATAAAAGAATAAAATCAATTAATTATATTTCCTACTATTATTAGACAGCAAAATAACTCGGCAACTCTATGAATGGGATATTGAAAAATATTTTTTCAAGTACCATCATATGTATAGAATCGATCGTCTTCTAAATCATCACATATTTATGGTTTTAATACCTTAAAAGGTCCATTGAACATTAAATTACTAGTGATCAATGATCTTTATCATTCTCTGTAAAAATTTCCACTATTCATCAATTTTTAATCATCACTCACATCCTAGGTTCTCTAATGAGGAAACCTAGTTTTAATTTACATTGATTAACCATTTTGGTACCAACCTTCCATTTTTAATGGATGTTTTTGTATTCTATTTTAAGATGAGGGATTATATGAATGGAAATTTTATGTATTAATCCTTTTATAACCTGTAAAATTGTTAATGGTGAAATAAATTTAAAGGGAAGTAGTATGTAACACCCTGAGATTTTGAAAAGATGAATTAATTTAATCTTTTCAAAATTCTGCATTTCATAAAACACTGAATATAGCTTCTGTTATATGAATGAAATAAGTTTGTCTTATGTGTCATAAAAAAACCCAGTTAAGCTTACACTTCATGAAATACGTACATTAGTTTGTGGTATATGAAATACTAGATCTGGTTTGTGTTTCACATAATGCCAAGTTCCTTTTATATCTTTAATTATACTCAAGGTTAAATTTTACCAAACTAAAATATAATATTATTATTATTATAGTTACAAAAAATCCACTAGAATGGAATTTATGAATAATATTAAATAAATTTTGAAAATATGACTTACACATGTATATAATATTAATAATTTCTTTATAATTTATTTTGTAATTGAAGTATAAACTATCTAAAAATAAAAATAATTCCTTTTCTAATAAAACAATTTTCTATGTACAAACAAAATTTTGACTAAATTAATTAATCAAACCACTTTGGACGAATTTTTTTAAGAAATTAAATATATTATATATTCAATAATTTTTTTAAACTCATCCAATATATTTGATAAGTATAATATAAGAATAAATCAAATTTTATGATTAAAAAGATATATTTTCTAAAAGGTATTTTTAACGCCTTTTAAGGGAGAACCTATTTGAAATATAAATTTTTAAAATTTAATATATTATATTTGTAAAAATAAACTTTATTTATTAATTCTTAATATCAAAATTTACTTTGGGTGAATTTGTTTTATTTCTATGAGAAGATTAGATTTTTTAGGAATAGTGAAAAAAACATAATTTTAATTGAAAGCTGTTTTTTCTACTAAATTGTTTATATTGTAAAAATAAATATAATTTTTTTTGAAAAGTATATTAAGATAATATATAAATATATTAATACTATTTAGGTCATTGGAATCAATTCTACATGGAAATTGTATTTATAAACAATTCAAATGTTGGAACATTTTAACTTTAAAAACGAGTTATTTAATCCCCTCTATGGGATTATTTTTAATTTAATTTCCTACAAAATGGAGTTTTTAATTATTAAAAATATATTAAATATTTGGATTAATCATAATTTATAATTTATTATTTGTTAAAAAAAATTTTGACCAAAACTATTAGTGAAATTTATTAAAACTAATTAGTGTAATTAAGGTAAAACTAGTTTTCTTAGTGGTTAATCATTTACTTAAGGGAAAAAATAACCTAAAAAAATTACCAAAATACAATTTATGTCCATATTTATACCATATAATAATTTTTATACAAAATGGACAATTATTTTATGCACATGATGTATAGGATACCTCTCAATAGTGATTACCTTTTAAAATTTACAATAATGACACTCCTCCTCCGTTATAAAAAGGGAAATCCACCACCTAACTTATTAACACATCTAAAGACCTTTGGATCATAAAAATCATTTTAATAAAATACCCAAACTATTATCCTCTCAACCTACATTCTTCACATTGGGAACAAATAAAAACAAATTATTCCTTTGGTGTAAACCAAAACTGATTACCCAAAAGAGAGTTAACACCCTTCAACAAGAACATTTAGTTTATTTCTTTATATATCCCAAAATTATTATTATTAAATTATTATATTATAACATTTTTTTTCATAAATATACTTATATATTTTTTTTATAATGTTCTAACCTACACTTTCACACACGTTCGTCAAATGGGATACTCAATCGTCGTTCGTGTGTACAGTGGACTACCAAAAAGTGAATAGATTTTGTTTGTTCTTCCATTACAAACATTCAAGGTTGAGATTAATTATGTAATTACTATTTATATAGTATATATAAGATATTTA
This sequence comes from Viscum album, assembly GCA_963277665.1. Lineage (NCBI taxonomy): Eukaryota > Viridiplantae > Streptophyta > Magnoliopsida > Santalales > Viscaceae > Viscum > Viscum album. The sequence continues at coordinate 136,914,044 of OY728141.1, forward strand.
GGGTTTATTTATTCTTCTAAAATCAATATGTATCACATACCTTCGTGGTCCCCAGTTTCTATGAATATGATAACATCGTTTCTAGACGTGTGGACTATCGACTTCTCAATGTGATGTGATTCATTCACACTTTACATAGATTTTTTAAAGATGTATTTATTAAATTTATCTGATATAAATCAATTAATAATTCTACTATAATTATAGTATATGTAAATATAGATAATTTACTTTCATTCCATCAATACACCATGAAAATGGAAACAATGTTCATTCGTACATATAGCCTACTGTCTCCATAAACATTGTATTTCAGTTCCTATATATAGATTTTATTGATTATTATAAATACATATATACTGATTATATATTATATTTGTATAATTTTTACATTCTATAAATAATAAAACCATAATCTATGGATGATAATCAATAATAACAAGTCAAAACATATACGAAAAACAAAGAAGTTGTTACCTGAAATGTTACCTTAACATTAAATTATTGATAAACAGCTAATATAAAGTCATAATAAAATAAAATTGGGTATGATATAAAATAATATGGTTCTTTGGTGTATGTTTAATAATATTATATTAATCATACATGAGTTTTGAACATGTATTATGTTATATAATACATATGGTATGGGTTTTCTAGTCTCCATTCTATTTCAGAGAGACTTATTCCATATTAACCACTCATTTATTTTGTGTGGTATATATACTAAACATGAATGTATTATAAGATTTTTATCTATATTTTTATTATTATTTACATATACATTTTATTATCTTTCTTTCATGGGGTTTAGGTTTGAATTTTACCAAAAAATTAAGGTAATATAGTCTCAATTTGTCTTCTTTCAGACACATGTCATGTTATGCTCCAATATTATTTTATATGGTGTATATAATTTTCATTTCTATAGTTTATCATAAATAAAATTATTTTCATGAAATTTTATGCTTCATTTAATGTTATTCTTACATGGTTATTATGATTCAATGTTACAAAATTTGTAATAATTTATTTCAACAATGAAAACATTTATGAGGATTGTTTGGGATAATGCACCCATAAGTGGAGTCGTATGATTCATATATCATGAATACTAATGAATTTTCTTATGCTATGGTTATTTTTGATATATTAATGTAATAGAACCATTTTCCAACTATTTGGTACTTTAGTTAATTAAGAAAATGTTTTCAATAAAATATGAATTTATTTCTCTATTCAGTCAGAAATATGGTTTTCTGTAAAATCATGTTTTGTAAAAAAGTTTTTAAAAAATGTTATTATATTATCCTATGATTTTAAAAATGAATTTTAAAGCATGTTTTAGCATTTTAAAAATGATTTTAAAAGAAATATTATAGACATTTACTGATCAAGGGTTTTTAATCATTTTATAGTGAAAAGTTAATGTTCAACATGTATGGATTTACACATTGTCATGACCATAATTTCCATGAATATTTCTTTTCATGTATATGTGTTTATTTTTCAATATTTTTTTTTAATATTCTGAAAATTATTTTTTTTGTGTTGTTTTCATTTAAAAAAGTGTTGAAACTCTTTTCAAACTTATTTTACACATTTTGAAAGAAATTTTCAAATAAGGGATTTAATTTTTATTCAAAGATTCATTTAGAAGTTTTCAAATATATTTTCAAAGATATGGTTTCCAAAAAAATTCCAAGCTACTTTTATTTTTTTTAAGGTTATTTTCAAGGAATTTTTTTCCTAAAATGTTTTATGTTAGAAAATGTTATTTTCAAGGAGGAAATAATATTTTCCTCAATAATTTTTTTAAATGATTTATAAATAATAATTTTAATGTTTTTAAAGTGGTTTGTACATAAAAAGATTTTGAAAATGTTTTATCTAACAAAACTAATTTTTAAATAATAGATTTTGATTCATTAGAATTTATCCAAGTGATATTCTAGAATCCTTCTATATCTAATATGAAATCATTTTATATATTTTATGATTTAATTAAGATATAATCCAAGAAAACCGTTATTATTATTTCATTTAATAGATTATGTTTAAATTCAAATGTTATTTATGAAACTTGTTTCACTTCCACAAGTTATACCATGATAAAATGCTTCTGAAACCCTCTTTCTTATGTGGGTTATTTTGTAATGAACTAATTATGAAACCTATTTCTTTTCCTCTGGTTATGATATGATGAAATTTTTATGAAACCCATTTAATTTTTGGGGTTATGATATGATGTTTATGAAACCCACCTCTTTTTATGTTACATAATTTGATGATTGTTCAATATCTTATTGAACTGAAATGTATGATTTCATTATGTGATGTGTGGGATATATATCTCCCTATAACGAATTGGGTAAATATTTATATCTCAGAAGTTAAATTGGGACTAAATGAGGAGTGAACTATGTTCATTATGACTTGGATAGAATTAGTAGTGAATTGGTGTAGTATGATGGGGCTGGAATGATGAATGAACTCAATTTATTATGATGGAGCATGAACGTGGATAGAAATAATTTCATTAATTCAGGGCTGGAAATATTAGTGAACTATATTCATTGAAATAGGGATGGTATTGGAAGTGAACCTAGATCAGTAATACATGGAATGACTGGGTAGTGACCTTTGTTTAAGGAAGAACGTTTTTCACTAATATGGTATTGGGAGTGAACCTGGACTACAGAGAGTGTCTTCAGAGTGAACCTATACTAATAAGATGGTTTAGAAGTGAATCTTGACTACTAAGGTGTTTGGAGAGTAAACCCATTCCACTATAACAAAAGTGATTCGAATAGGGATGGTGGGGTTTCCTTCCTAGTAGGTGTAGCCCCATGAAGTGCCTAGATAAGTCTGTGAAATGTTCCTTGAATTATACGAAAATATTTTACATTCTTATGGGAATAAAAAAATTCTATGACTCATTACTGTGTTTTTATTTCAAGGATTATTCTCTTTAATCCCATATTATTTATGTGTTATGAACTACCCATATTTATGCCATTACTCATTTACATAATCTTTAATATTTAGGGTATTACCATTAAATTTTATTCTCTCGTTATCATACCTTTACTTTTATGTTCATTTTAGCAATATATATCTACTTTTTTCACCATTACTAAGTATTTGACCTCATCTATTCTTATGTTTTCTTTTCTTGGCTTATAAAGATATATTTTATGTAGGATTACTAAATGGGAATATCATTATTGGGGTTATTGAATATCTTTCATCAAATTAGAACAATGAGATTCATGTTTCTAAATACACTAATCTATTTTGGTCCTCAGGAATATTATTTTGAAATGTGTTGAATATTAATCTAAAATAATGTAGTATCCATGTATGGTTATCCTAGGAACCTATATATAGGCTAGTGATCCTAATTGTGACCTACCCAGAGTCTATGGGGATGGTTTTTTGTGAGTTATAGACCTCCAAATGACTATAGGGGCGTTTCTATGTTCATTAATGCAATGTTTTCTTGGAAAGATTGGGTAGAAGACTAACTTGGGGTTAGTTCATATGATGATGTGATTCATAGACTATGGATCATCTTTGAGTGAGAAGTGATGGGTTGAGGTTCATGGAAGTAATATAGGCCATATTAATTTAGGTTGTTGTATGAAGTATCGAAAACACCCCCTAGTCTTTAGGTACATGTTGTACATCATCTTGGATGAAAATAATCCTATGTGTCTTTGGGTATGGGTCATGTTATAATATCCAGTGACTTATTCCTTCAAGAAATAAGACAAAAAAGGTAGTTCAAGGTGTTAGGGGAGCCTGGTTAGAAACAAATTCCCTAAATTCACTAAGTATATGTTCATTTTGTGTTATGTTTTTTTGTGGGTGTGTTTTATGGACTTGATTTTACCTTCTATATATGTATTTCAAAGTATATGGGTAAATAATCATATTTATCAATGGATAGAAGTCTTATCCTAAATATGGAAACATATTATCAGTAAATAAGGTTATGGATATTATTGATTTGGTATAGTAGTATGTAAATTGGTCTAGTGTCTTTATAGTTTTTTTTTGAATTGTGCTTTCCATGTGTATAATCTATTTGTTCTTTCTTATTTTCATGATGTCTTGTTAGTAGTTCCTACACTGTTATGTTTCACTGTATCATATAGATAGAAATATTCAATATATTCTTGACTCCATGGGCTTATATGGTCCCCAAATTAATCTATATAAGCTTTTAAACTATCCATCATATAGATGGGTCATTCCTGATTTTTGGTACATTTGGGTATGACACGCACGTTTTACATTAGATTTTACAGTCCCTCCATAATTAAGTTACTCCCTCACCACTATTCGACAACATCTACTGTATGGGGAGGCCTGACTGAGGTCTTCTGGCATCTACACATGGGCATTGTTTGGGTAGACAAGGATATGGCCTTGCAAAATGGTATCAGAAATGTCATTTGTGGAAGGTAGTGTAGATAGGGATGGATAGAGGTTTCTAGGACTTTTGAGGTATATTGGATACATTCCTCGCCAATATTTCATCAATTTACACACATGTTTCCATAGGATGTCTCATTTTCCAAATACACACTCTATAATGACTATGTTGTTGGGTTATAACAAGAATCCTAAGTGATATGGATGATGTTTTTTATTTCTCATATGTCATGGTTGGTAACTAGTGGTTTTTTTATTCATCATGATAATTGTAGTATTATGGAATGATACATGTGTCTATGGGATGTGATTCATAACATGGAGCCTCATCAGAATCCATATTAATTGAAGAAACATATATTATGAATAATTTTTTCTCAAAAATATTTTAAGGGATAATAGATTGATATAAAAATGTTGGAATTTTATTTAATTATTGGAAAGTTTATTTGTCTTCCATTGGTCGATGGTTTTTCATTGTTGGAATTTTGAAAAAAAATGTATTATAATGAAAACGAAATCATGTGGTGTCATGATCTGTGTGTAAAATAGTTTTGAAATTCAGTTTCATTATAAATGTCTCATGGATCAATAGAATTTCTAAATGATTTTATATTTTCTAGTTTTGATATTATGTATTGAAGATGGTCTTTTAAATTGGATTTCAAAATGGTTTTTAGAATTGTATTTCATTTCTAATTTGGAAATAGAAACACTTTTTAAAAAAATAGACAATCTAGGGAAAGTATTTTTTTTAAAAAAAAATTTGTTTGAAAACGCCAAGGACGAAAAGGTTATACAGAAAACATGGGTGCATTGTGATTTGTGTAACTGATTTTAATGGGGGTTTGGAAATATTAAAATGAGTCTTATTCAAATTGTTCTTCATAGATTTTTTGTTTCCTGACCAAGGGGACCAAGATGATGAAATTGGGTGTTTGTCTTATATGTCATGCTTTCTTGGAAAATAATAAGTTTGATTGGTGGGTGTGAACTTGTTCGGTCATGTGTTGGGTAGAGAAAATGATTCCAAAATAGAGCAATTTTATTGATATTTTATGGTTGATCAGGAGGGGCCAGCTGGTTGGTTTATGCATTCGACATAAATTACTTGATTTTTTCATGGGAAGAATCTTTTATTGTGCTCATGGTGGATTATTTTTAGATAATATTAATTTGGGATCATGTTTTTTAGATATTGGGATAATTTAGTCGTATGTGTGCTAATGGGTTCATAGATTAGTACTCTCATGTACAAATACTATTTTTTCAGTTTGGATCACTTGGGGTGTTTTTTGAAAGTAAATTCAAATATTAAGGATGTCTATTGGTTAGAAGCATCAATTCGTATAAGAGTCTTCTGGTTTAGAGAACCATAATCACTATAAGGGTTCTTTTGGTGACACTTTAGTGCATTCAGATTAACAGGTGTCGTTAAACTCATCATTAGTGCTATGTGAACATTGTTTTTTATAAACACATAACTTTTATTGGAAGTTTTATATCAGACCGTTACATATTGTAATAGACCCAGTGTGGTCTATGATACTTAAATGTTTATCCTAATAAGAGGTACGTGAGGATACTTATCTTGTGAGGATCATACAATCAATTTAAAGGTGTATAAACCCTACTTCAAAAGGGTTTGGATACCGTGATATTTTGAGACTAAAATCCAAACATAGAGATTTAGGTGAGGTGCTGGTCGGATTATATTTATAGCATCGGGCCTCTAGTGGTTCTATTATTACATGCTATTTTTTTATCTGATTCAAATATCTCCAGAATATGTTGGGGTTGAAGTTTCATTTGTAATGTTTTTTTGTGGGTGAACCACAAGACGAATTATACTAAAAGAGTATATTTATAGAATAAATTCCTATATTATAATGAGAATAATGATTCATGGATCAATGTATGAGATAGACCACTATGTGGGTGTTTCACTGAGCTGTTTATTCTATTTAGAGTATGGTATTTTGTTAAGGTAATCTGAGGATATGATAATGGTTAGGTTAGAAAATTTAAGGCGATGTTTTTAGGGACTGAGTAACTGATTATATTATATATCATTAGATATCATGTGGTTGAAACTACATTGTTAGAATTGTTAGGGGCAAGGTCGATGAGGTTTAGGGATCAAACCTAGTATTTTTTAATAAATTTAGTATGTTTTGTATTGGTATTTGGATTTTAATAGTGAAATAACGATGGGACATTATATATGAAAAATAGAGAGATAGTTCTAGGTAGATGCCGGAGGTAGTTTCGTGTTTTCATTAATGGAATTCCATATCTTTTTTTGATGATAACAATTATGGTGGGTAGTTTTTAATGAACTGCATCCTTATGGATAGGAAATTACAGAGAGAATATGAATTTTTCATTTAGTGAGAGGTGTATTTTAGGAACTGGGACTCAAAAAGGTGTTACAAAAATTTTAAGAACCGTTAATTTTTTTGATGAGGTTTAACTCTCATTCTCTAAATTTGGGGTTCAGAAGGATGTCAGATAAGGGCCAGGGGTGAGGATGATGGAATATGGTATATAAATTCCATTTATGGTGTACATGGTTTATTCTTTCCTTGAATGATATTCCATTTATGGTTATAATCCTTGAAAGGGGTCTCCAGCTAAAAGGGGATAGAAACCCAAAAGTTTAGGTTATGACCCATGTAAGTTGGGTTATTAAAAAGTTGTTCAAGAGGCTTAAACATTTAGAACCCCCACATGGGTTTCCACTTAAATGAGTGTTTATAGAAGTGGAGGAAAAAACATATCTCCTCCATCCATCCTAACTATTATATGTGTATTATTTTTGGTATCTCACATATATGATTGGTAGGTTCCTCTTATTTCATCTATTTCCTTCTTCCTCATTTGTTTTTATGGTTTCCTTTTCATTTTGATATGGTAAAATTGAATTATTTCACTAAATAATAGATAAATAGTTGCACTCTTTGGATATTTCATCTGTATCTCATAAGGAATGTCCCATGTGGTTAGAAATAGATCCTTGTTTATAAATCGGTATAAGATAAGTTGTTCTAAAATTTTATTTATGGTTTTTGATGAATTTAGATGGAAAAAAACTTCAATTTGGGGTATATATTGGTGATTTTTTATTTAATGGTTCAGGTGTGATTTTGGAGAGGATAAAACCATGTTTCAGATCATTATGTAATCATTGGATGGAGTTTTGAATTTAGCGCATACTATACCATTTTGTGAAATTGGTTTTAATTAATTGAATAAATATTTTGATTATGTTGGTTTTTGAGAAAAGTGTTTTAGGACACTATGGAATCATATATGGTCATAAGTCATTTTTTTGTGCAGTTATTTGGGGTAGGTTACTTCTAATTATTCTATCCTCTTCATTATTTAGTGATTTTATGTTTCCTTTACTCATATGTATTATCTACCTATTTATTATATGTTTAGTATGACTTCCTAATAAGTTTCATATGGGATCATGTCACCATAATAGTTAACATGGACCATGTTTATTTCTAAATAGATGGATGTTGGCACCATGGTCTAACAAGTGTCAGTGGGCACCCATGTAGTGGTATCATGGTTTTTGGATGTTTGACTCAAGTTACCAGATGTGTGATGTATTTTGGGATTGGTCCCCTGATGTTCATCCTGATGTTTTTTCACTTTTAATATTTAAAGGATTGTATTCGATAATAAATTCATATATTGGGGACAAAAATCATATGAAATAATTTATTGATATAAATTTTCCATGGTGGGGTGCACTATAAGAATTAAAAGGGGTTTTTTATGACCATTTAGTATTTTAGTATTGACCGCTATGGTTAAAAATCATATTATTTACTAGTGATTGATGTCTTGGGTGTGTGATTGAGTATGTGTGGGATGGACATGTTTGGTTTTCACATATGGTAATGGATGGTGTGTGTTCCATGGAGCATGAGTATTTGGTCTAGTAAATAAACCATAAGTATGGTTCTACAGTGGGGAGCATTTGATTTATCATTGTGTGTATGACCTTTGTTCTATAAAGGTCTATATGTGGTGATTTTGTGAGTGGAAAACCTAAAATAATGATTTTGGTGAGTTTTTACCAGATTCTTTTCATTAGAATCAATCACATGGATGTTATGGCTTAATTAAGTTTTTATAAATGGGTGAATTATGTTTCATCAAGTGATTTAGGGGGTGAACCATGTGATGAATCATATTGAAGGAATTAGTTTGGGGTTTAAACTCTTAAAGAAGTAAGAAAATATGGTGTCATGTCTTGAGGTATGAACTGGACCTCATTGGTCTAAATTTAACATGTTGGTTGTACCTCATAGAGTATGGCATTCTATTGGGTTGTTAATGTGGTGTTCTTGTGGTTTATGTGAGGTTATTTTAGTGGATTTTAGTCGCAGATGGATTAATTAGTCTTGTAATGTGATATTGGATGTGTAATGGTGGAAACCACATTAGGATCATTTTTCAAGATGTAATTAATGTTTTCATTGTATTGAAATAGGATATTTTTATAAAAAAATTGTTTCGAGGTTTTATGTTTGGAGATTCACAGTGAAAGCATGTTGGGAATTGTTGAGTTAAAACTAAGACCGTTGGCTCTGCGCCAACAACCAAGGTAAGTTGGAGTTCATGGTTAGAGTATTTCCATGATTTCTGAAGGATGATAATACATATATTAAGGATTTTATAAATACCCATAAAATTATGGTTTGGAAATTCTTAATGGAATTTTAAATTTTCATATACTGAGAGGGTTATTTTGAGAGCCAAGATAAATAAAGGTTTTATGAATATTTTGTTCTCATTAAAATAATTTCTTTTGATGTGGTTTATAAGATAGGTGGTATCTTGGGGGTTTTATAAGATGAAATGGATGATTAATACTGGGCTATTGAAATGTAGTAGTTGTACAAAATTCACAATATGATGGGTTCATTCACACATTGAATGGAATTTATTTGTTCAATATAGTCATTAAAAGGGATTTTTAGGTTTATGGGGGTAAATACACAAAAATATTATAACATGAACTATATTTGATGATGTGAACCATTTAGGATATTATTTTTTAGGATTTAATGGGTTTCAAGAATTAGAAACGCATTAGGGGTTTTCTCAAAGATGAGTGCGCAGACAAGGGTTTGATGAACCTCCATATCCACCCTTATTCCCTTTTGATCCAAGTGGATTATTGGAAATTTATTATTTAAATTCATGGTCGTTTCCTCCTAATATATCCATTGAATTTTTTCTTTCATAAATTTATTTATTTCTATGCAATTTTAATATGGTTTAAATAAACTATTTTACTAGAGAATGGTGAAATCATTTCACTTGGTGGCGATTTCACATGTGGATCACAAAAGACATCCTAAGAGATCATGCATAAGAATTATTTCACCATTTGATCCTAATTGAGTTATTTTTAATATTTATTTTATATTTTATTATAAATTGGGAAAATATTATTCATATATTTAGGTTTATAAATTTGATTTTTTTGTTTACCAAGTTCAGGGGTGTTTTGGTAATAGATATCACTCGGTTGTTCACAATTTTATCCTTGATGGAATACCCAATGAGTTCCCCCCTATTTATTCTATTTTTTAGGGATTAGTTTTGACTTTTTTTAAGAATAAATTTAATGATATTGGTTGTCCATATAGGTTCTCATGGAGTCAATGGCAGATTCTATGAGATTGGGATAGATTTATGGACTATCAGTTTATGTCTGTGACCTTGTCATTATATAAGTATATTTATTATTTTGTGATTTATTACCTTCATTATTGTTATATTACTACATATCTCATTTATTTTTTAATGTTTATAAAAAGGTTTTTTTGGATCACATCATCGTAATAGTCAACATGGGTTGTATACCATACTAAAATGATTAATGGTGGATCTATGTTTAAATTACAATTACTAACCCAATTTATAGATTCACTGCTGGTGTGAGTAGATTTTTAATGTTAATGTGGATTCCATTTTAATATTTAATTTAAAAATATGGTATTGAATTAGTTGGATAATTAATGAAAATGTAGATTTCATAAATGAGTTTGGAAATATATTTAAAAGGGTAAATGGGTTTTTAATAGGACGATTGATGTGATTTTGTCAAGATAATTATTTGAGTAAAGTTTCATGATGTCCCTTTTAAACACTCGGAATTTCTGAGGAAAATGTTTTCTTAAATACATGGGAATTATACGAGTCCACGAAAACTGACGGTGCATGATTTTGAGGCCTGGTGTTCTCAGAATAAATTTCTGAAGTATTATTAAGGTATATTCAGTAAACGTACGAGCAGGTTTTTATAAGTTTTGGACTACTGCTCAGAATTGAAATCTGAGGGCACCGTTTAACTCACAGCGCTAGTATTATCTTAAGAAGACTTTCACCTCAACAACAAATGGTCAGAAATAAAAGTTAGTTTTGGGATTTTTAGAGAATGTTTTATATAAAAATAATGTGTTTGTCTTTATTTTTATTAGTTGGTTAAAACCTCCATGTGGAAGTTGGAGTTGGGGACCACCACACCATAAACTCCAATGAGTGGTTATGGAGGTGGGGCCCACCCGAACCTAACCTTCTCTTCATATTTAATGTGGTGGGGACCACCCGAGTATGAAACCTCTTGAAGTCCCCATTAAGTGTGGTGAAACCTATTGAGCTCCACACTTTATGATGCCATATCCACTCCATTAATTAATTGAGAATCAATCAATTAATTTGAATCTTTTTGAATTTTGTGCCAACAACTAAATAATAGATAAATCTTTTATTTTGTTAGGGGTCTCACTTTAATTTTTGGTGCAGCATGGGAGAGGGGAGAACATGGGAGAAGGCTCCAAGTGAAGAACTGGTTCCACCAACGAAGACCACTCCAACCGACGAAGAACATCGACCTTAATCCCGACTTCGTCTTCCTTACTCAGAACCTCCTCGACGTAGGATGTGTTCGTCTACAACGATTCGATGTCCGCCTTTTCGCGACTTTGTCAATGATCAATGAACAAAGTGAGGGGTTCAAACATTGTTTTGCTTCTCGTTCTTCGTTTTCCGTCGAGGTATATAAATTGAAGCCACATGATGTCACCCTAACGTAGAGGGAACAGGAAGAAAAAACACGGCCCGGCCCCTCTTCCTTCTTTGTGGAATTTGACGTTTAACATGCCTTGAGACCGGGATGAGCAAATCTCATCAACAATGTTTGTCGATCGAAGGCAACGTCCCGAAGAGATGGAGACTTCTTTCGGAACGAAAATCAGGCCACCAAAACTCATCTGGGGACCCGCATAAAGATCGATGGAGGTTGGAACTGACAATCATCACCACGTGACGGTGTCGGTGCAACTGCACCACTAGAGGAGTAACCAACGACCGACGGGCTGCGGTGGCGCATCGGTGGTCGGTGCAATCCCAACCGCGAAAGAGACCGGTGGTTCGAGCTACTGGGTTGCCGAGGAAGGCGCAGTGAAACTACGCCACATGGTGGAATGAAGGGAGGGCATGCCCCTGGTCGCGGCAGTGCAACCACGGTGGGAAGAAGGCCGACAGCGAGGAAGACCGGCAGCCCGAGCTGCCAGGTCGCCGGAGGAGGCGCGACGCAACCATGCCATGAGGGAGGTAGTTGGCCGCTTGGCAGGTGGAGAACAACGTGTCCCCAACGCATGGGTCCCGCGTGAGGTGGACTGGCGCCACATGGTGCAGGTTTGACTCCAATGCGAATAGATAATCTGTTCGGAATACCAGGGGGCATGTCCCCCCCTTGACGCAGCTAGGGCAGACCCCACGACACGCCGGGCCGCCTGGCCGGACCCAGCGTGGGCCAAGCCACCCCCACGGGCCGGGTCACCATCTCTTTCAAAGCCTACCTCTCGGTTCAGGCCTCCCCCATGGGCTGGGCCGTCCTTGTAGATCGGGTCGGACCCACAGACCGGGTCGGTCCGACTGGGTCATAACGGACCCGGACCCATTTAGCCTGCTTCCACTCTTTTGCCCGTAACATGAGCTACGTGCGTCCGATTTACAAACCGTATGTGGTGAAGGAAACCTTGGTGGAAGAATGTTCTTTTGTTATACCACACCTATGTTTTGGACATAGTTGGGGTATGGCCAGGTTGAATCAAATGTAAATCCAACCGGGGCCTCGGAACAGAAATGCTAATAACTCTCAGACTGGGTGTCCGATTGACGTGATGTCTATTGCGTTGGGTTTCGTTTGAAACGATGGATCTATTTGATAAATAAAATTGGGATTTCATGGAAGTTGATATATCGACACTTGGCTTTAGGAGCAGACCCTCTCGAAATCAAGTATACTTTGTGCGGAACCCTGTAGATGGATGTGAACTGATTACTATTCTTGGATCTTGTGTGGGTTCGAAAGCACTGACGACTATTCCTGAATCCTATGTGGGTTCGATAGCTTCAATGACTATTCATGGATCTTGTGAGGGTTTGAGAACTCTGTTTACTATTCTTCGATCCTGTCTGGGTTTGACAGTTCTGATTTCTATTCCTGGATCCTGTGTGGGTTTGACATAATAGATGATTCAGTGTCTATATATGATCATCTCTATATATCTACATAAGTTGTATACATGTGTTAGATGAGTCAGTAACTTTGTGTTTTCCTTATGATTGAGATGGATTACTTGATAACTTTTGTATATGTATTGGTATATACCTAAGTGGAGAAATCTATTGATTTCATACCATGTGGTTTATCCTTGTTGAATTTTTGTGAGAACATGAGGGTATTGGGATCCCTATTGAGTATCCTTATACTCGCCCCTGCACTGGCAATGTCCGAAACTCGTTGAGTTGGATGTAGACGGAGAATAGTGCTGATCGAGGGTGAGTGTACTAGGACTGGACAGTTCCTGGAGGTGGACCTCGCGGTGAGTCGGTACCTATAGGAGATTGACAGATATAGAGTGCTGAGGAGGCTATCTGTTCCTCCCCTTTAGGTAGGATCCGTGGTGGATGATCCAAGAGCTGCTTTCACCTTTAAGTTGTTTTGTCCTTATTCAGTTGTACTTGTAATTTACAGTTGGGACTGTATTTCTGGCCCCTTTTTACTTTTTAGAACTCTTTTGTATACAGTTTTACATAGAGTGTTTCTCCCAGCTCGTACTCTGTTGTGTGAATTTTCATGTTATAAAGGGAATGACTTCCCAGTTTAGGGATTTTTTCATTTGGTTCTAGTCACCATCCCCTGGCCTATGTAAGGTGGGATTGGGGTAGTCAAGGAATGCGCCCCGGGTAACGGGTCGTGAAAAATTGGTATCAGAGGAGTCGGTTCTACTAAAGAATATATGAATCTGATCATTTTTTTCTTAGAATCTATAGTGTTAAGGGTACTGAGTGTGGTTTTCAGTTTAGGGAGTCCAGTGTTGGTACGATGGCCAATGTATACAAACACCAGGACCCTGACTATTGATTTCTGACTTAATTCACAAAAACACTGATTGTGTGTGTGTTTTGGAGAGATTTTTTTGTGATCTCTTTTGAGCCAGCTCACCAGGTATAACTTATTGACCATAGCGCACTTGTTTCTTTACAGGATTCCTCCACGCAGACAACTAGCCTAAGTTCTAGGCTTTTTATGAGATGGCAGTTCACTAAGCGATGAGGCCTCAGTTGAGGGCCCTATTATAGCAGAGGCTCTAACGATATCACTACCCATTGGTCCACTAATGCCACCAGCCCCGGTAGTAGAGAGTGAATGCTGCATGAGCGCATTGCACGAGTTCCAGTGCCATAGGCCGCCCATATATAGTGTCCAGACGGATCTGCAGGTAGTTGAGGATTGGCTAGAGGCTATGGTGAGAGTCGTCAAACTGGTAGGGACACCAGCAGACCTTATGGTGATCCTCATCGTGAGTCTCCTTTAGGCATCATCAGGAAAATGGTGGATCCTGATGCTCCATATGCATAACGAGGCGACACTTCTTTGGGCATATTTTGAGAGCCTGTTTCAGGTGGAGTTTGTCTCACCCACCCTACGTGTAGTGCAGATACAAGAGTTACTACATCTACAGTAGCGTAGCATGTCAGTGGCACAGTACTCAGCAAGGTTCACCGACCTCTCGCACTACTCCACAGATATGGTACGAGACCCATTCTTCAAGGCTTGGACCTTAGATCAGGGGATCAGTAGATAAATTAGGGCTTCGATGAATTACCTCAGCATCCCAACACACGAAGGGGTGTTAGAGTGAGCACTCTTAGTGGAGAGATTCCTTGCTGAGCCTTCACCAGCAGCGAGACCCACCACCAGGCATCACGTAGAGGAGTCTTCTGTAGCAGATAATAGACATATGTCGAAGAGGTCCAAGCGAACTAGACCATCCGGTGGCTGACCTCAGGACATAGGTTCGGTTGTGCGAGGCACACAAGACAGAGGAAATAATTTGAGAAATATCCAGTGTTTCACATTAGGTGGTAGGGTCACATGGATCGTGATTGTTCGACCCACCGTTATGATGATCAACAGACAATTGAGGGACCTCCCAGCTAAAGGCAGATGTTCGATCGAGGTGATCCGTAGGGTGCAGGTGGACGTGGCAGAAGAGCTGGTCATGTAGTTGGTGGTGGAAAAAGTTACGAGGTGTTACCACCACCACGATCAGAAGGTCCACCTCGACCGCAGGGAGTAGGTGGACAGACAAGAGCTCAGCTCCAGGCCGGTGAGGCTTATGATAATGGCACTTCATAGATGATTCGAGGTACGATCTATGTCTACTCCATCTGAGCTGCAGTTCATATAGACATAGTTTTTAGTCAAAATTTCATTTTCACTACCCTCGTTCGGAGCTCGAAGATTCCGACGGATCCGTTGGCTCGATCCTTACAGCTAAATATTCATACGGGAGCAGATTCACCAATTATGCACTGGTTATCGTAGTGTGAGCTTACTCTAGAAGGTGAGAGCTTCGGTTGGGATCTCCTAGTAGTGGTGTCGAGGCCTTATGACGTCATCTTGGGTATGGACTAGTTATCTACAATCCATGCTCAAATCGACAGTATTAGGTGAAAAGTGGGGTGTGTCTGCACGGATGGGTCCTGGTTCACCTTCACTGGTGAGAAGGGATCATTTGCAGTGTAGGACAGACTTACTCAGAGGAGGGTGCAGCCGATCAATCATCAGTTGGCCTACCTTACCCTCGGAGTGGTAGTTGTGGAGAGCCAGAGCTATCCAGTAGTGGTGGACTAGTATACAGACCCCTGATGATGTCCCAGGTCTACCTTCTCACAGAGAGGTGGAATTTTATATTGAACTATACACCGGGACATCACCAATATCTACACCATGACATTGGATTTCTCCCGCTGAGATTCGTGAGCTACAGGTACAGCTGGATAAAATGCAGGGGAAGGGATTCATCTAGCCCAGTGTTTCTCTCTGGGCAGCCCTGATTTTGTTTGAAAAGAAGGGGGATGGGATCTTGAGGATTTGTGTTGACTACCATCGCCAGAACTAGGTGACAGTGAAGAACAAGTACCCTCTCTCGAGCATTAACGACCTCTTTGATCAGCTAAGTGAGAAAGGTTGTTCTAGAAGATAAACCTCAGATCAGGCTATCACCATATCAGAGTTCGAGATTAGGATATGCAGATGATGACCTTCAGATGACTATACGACCACTACGAGTTCTTGGCTATTCCTTTTGGTGTAACCAACTCTCGAGAATTGTTCATGGGACTCATGAATAGGATTATATAACCTTACCTCGATCGATTTTTTGTAGTCATCATCAACGACATTATAATATACTCGATTACTAAGGAGGAACATGCCTACCACTTGCAGGTAGTACTGGACACACTCCAAGAGCACCAGATTTATGGTAAGCTCTTGAAGTGCCAGTTTTAGATCTTAGAGGTTCACTTCTTGGGATGTGTCATCTCAGAGGCTGGAGTTGTAGTGGATCCAGCACGAATTGATGCGGTACTCACTATAGAGCCACTCGGTCGTGTGACAGAGGTATGGAGATTCAAGGTTTTGGATGGATATTACAGGAGGTTCGTACGAGACATATCCAAAGTTTTTGCACCACTATCAACCTTAACAAAGAAGGGGAAACCCATTGTGTGGTCAGAGAGATTCCAGCAGATCTTTCCAGAGCATAGGTAGAGGCTGACTTATGCACCCATCCTGAGGCTTCTAGAGGATTGTATAGGGTACGTAGTCTACTGCCACACATCAGGGACTAAACTCAAGTCTATCCTCATGCAAGAGCGAGCATTGATTGCTTATGGTTCTCGTCAGCTAAGAAATCATGAGAAGAAATATTCCACCCATGACCTGGAGTTAGTAGTAGTGGTCTTCATATTGATGATGTGGCGACACTATTTGATGGGTGAGCATTTTACCGTTTACTACGATCAAAAGAGTCACAATTATATCTTCTCTCAGAAGGAACTAAAACTGAGATAGTGATGTTGGCTTGAGTTCCTCTAGGACTATGACTCTGAGATAGTCTATACTATTAGGAAGGGGAACATTATTGGAGATGCATTCAACATGAGTTCTGTTATACGAATGCTAGGGAAGGCGACAGAACATCTTGCTTCTTTACAAATATCCTCGGTGGATAGAAACGAAGCATCCTTTCTTCAGTCTCTTACAGTCACTCCCCCACTTATTTAGTGATTCAGGGAGGCGCAGCACGGAGACCCTGATTGTGAGACACGGTGTTCTCATATATCCATAGGGAAGGCACCTGATGTATTTTTTAAAGGTGGGGAGCACGTCAACCTATTCAGAGGACGTACAATGGTGGCAGTGTCACTTCAGAATGGATTTTTGAGGGATTTTCACACATCCCCTCTAGTGGTACATCTAGGAGTGGTGAAGAGGTACCAGGATCTCTAGCGATAGAACTGGTGGCTGGGGAATAAGAAGGCAGTTGCGGAGTTTTTCTCATGGTGCCTCACATGTCAACAAGTGAACGCAGAGCATCAGGTACTAGCAGGCTTGGATCAACCTTTAGATGTTCCAGAGTAGAAGTGGGATGGTATATCCATGGACTTCTTGACAGGACTTCCACATACATCAAGGGGTCACGAATCGATTTGGGTGATCGTTGATCAACTCACCATGTCGTCCCACTTCCTATCGATCATAGATCAGGGTCTGTAGAGATATTGGGATGCCTCTACATGCAAAATATTGTGCGACTACATATATTAACTTCTTCTATTGTCTCTGATCATGACACATAGTTTACTTCCCAGATATGGAAGCGGTTGGAGGAGGATTTCGAGACACAACTTTGTCTGAGAACCGCCTTTCATCCTCAGATGGATGTCCAGACTGAGAAGACCATTTAGACCCTCAAGGACATGTTGTGTGCAAGTGTCCTCGACATCGGTCACAACTGGGAGGATCACTTACCTATGGTAGAGATTGCATACAACAACAGTTATCACTCCACCATAAGGATGACACCTTTTGAGGCATTATATGTGCGACCATGCGTATCACCCTTGTGCTAGACTGACGCTAGGTAGTTAGCACTAGTGGGACTAGAGATGGTACGAGTTACCATGGGGAAGGTGCAGATCATCTAGGAGTAGATGAATACTACACAGAGCAGACATAAGTCACATGCTGAAAAGATACAGAGGCCTCTAGAGTTCAAGGATGGAGACCATGTCTTTCTATGGGTCTCACCTCGATGAGGATTTGAGAGATTTGGATGAGGCAGCAACTTATCTCTGTATTTCATCGGTTCTTTCTAGGTCCTCAGTAGAGTTGGGAGGTGGAATACCGCTTAGCTCTTCCACCTTAGTTGCACCGGGTGCACGACGTCTTTCATGTATCCTAGCTGAGGAGATATGTGCATGACCCTTCTCGAATCATCAACCATGGTGAGCTGGCAGTCGACGATGGGGTGACTTTTATAGAGGTTCTAGTAGAGATTGAGGATCGATAGGAGCGGGTCCTTCGTGGATAGTCGATACCTCTAGTACGCGTTATTTGGCAGCACAGGAACCTCCAGGAGAGCACATGGTGGAAGGAGGATCAGATGCGTATTCAGTACCCCCATTTGTTCCCTTAGTTCGATTTGTAGCTTATGGGGATGTAAATCCTTGAGGTGGGGAGAATTTAAAGATCCTAAATTTTCGTGGAATTTTTTTCTTAAATACATGGGAATTTTATGTGTTTTCAAAAACTGACGTCGCATGATTCTGAGGCATGATTTTCCCGGAATCAATTTCTAAAGTTTTGTTCAGGAACATTCAGTAAACATATGAGTTGGTTTTTATAAATTTTGGACCGGTTCTCGAAATTGAAATCAGAGGGCACCGTTAAACTCGCAGCGCCTGTATTCGCTTAAGAAGACTTTCACCTCGACGGCAGATGGTCAGAAATAAATGTTAGTTTTGGGGTTTTTATATAATGTTTTAAATAAAAATAATGTGTGTGGCTTTATTTTTATTAGTTGGTTAAAACCTCCAAGTGGAGGTTGGAGGTGACGACTGCCACACCTTAACCTCCTAGGAAATGTTATGGAGGTGGGGCCCACCCAAACCTAACCTCCTCTTCATATTTAATGTGGTGGGGACCACCTAAGGTTGAAACATATTGAACTCTCCATTATGTGGGGAGAAACTTCTTGAGCTCCCCACTTTATGATGCCATATCCGCTCCATTAATTAATTGAGCATCAATTAATTAATTTTAATCTTTTTTAATTTTGTTCCAACAACTAAATTATAGATAAATATATTTTTTTGTGGGGGATAACTTTCATATTTGGTTGATCTTTGGAGAGGGGAGTACATGGGAGAAGGATCCCATTGAAGAACGTGTTCCACCAATGAAGAACGCTCCAAACGAAAAAAGAACGTCGACCACAATTCTGACTTCGACTTCCTTCCTTGGAACCTCCTCGAAGTAGGACGGGTTCGTCTACAATGAATCGAGATTTTCATTTCCACGACTTCATCAACGAGAAATGAACATAATCAGGGGATCCAAATTTGTTTTGCTTTTCATTCTGTGTTTTCAATCTGGGAATATAAATCAATTCTGCATGATATCACCCTAACGCGGAGGGTGCAAGACGAGCAAACACGGCCCGACCCATCCTCCTTTTTTGTGGAATATGAGGTTAAATGCGGCATGAGGACAAGATGAGAAACACTTGTCAACAATGATTTAAGATCGAATGCGACTTTCTGAGGAGAGCGTGAGTTCTTTAGGAACAAGAATTAGGCCACTAGAACTTGTCTTGTGACCCAAGGAATGATCACCGATGGATGGAACCAACAACTCTCACCGCGCGATGGAGGTGGCGCAACCGTGCCGCCAGAGGAGTAACCCACGACCGACGGGTCACAGCGGTGCATCGGCGGATGGTGGAAGCTCGTCCGTGAAGGTGACTGTCATCTCGAGCCGCCGGGTTGTTGAGGAAGGCACATCACAACTGCGACGCATGGTGGAACGAAGGGGGGTCGTGGCAGTGTTACGTCAGACAGTGCATGGCCGGCCACAAGGAAGGCTGGCGAACGAAACTGCCATGTCGCTAAAGGAGGCACAGCAAAACCGCACCGCGCGAGTGGAAGCTGGCCGCTCAGCCAACCGGAAATAGTGGGATCCCACCGCGTGACTTTCGTGTGATGCAGACCGGCGCCATGTGGCGGTGGTGTGAATCCCACCCAAACGGCTAAGCCATTTGGGAAACCAGGGGGGCACAACCTCCCCCTGGACGCGGCAAGGGAAGACCCCACGGGCCGCCCACGCGGGCTGGGCCTCCCTCACAGGCTGGGCCGTCTCTAGGGACTGATCCATCCCTGCTGACTGGGTTGGACCCGTGGACCAGGTCAAACCCCAGTCCGGACCCGAGTCGGGCTAGTTCGGTCCGACAGGGCCAGACCCGTTCGACCTGTTTCCACTATTTTACCTGTAACTTGAGCTATGTGCATATTATTGATGAATCGTCTATGGTGATCGAATCCTTTATGGAAGATGGTTATTTTGAAATACACCGCTCATGGTTTGGACACAGTTGGAGTGAGGCCGGTTTGGATTGACCGTAAATCCTAATGGGCCCTCGGAACAGAAATGCCAATAACTCTCAAAACGGGCATCTGATTGACACGTCATCTATCATGTTGGGTTTCATTTAGAAAGATGGATCTCTTGGATACATCAAATTGGGACTTCATAGAAGATTATGTATCGAAACTTGGCTTGAGGAGTGAACCCTTCCAGAATCAAGCATGCTTTGTTTAGAACCCTGTGGGTGGCTGTGCACTAACGACTGTTACTATATCCTATGTGGGTTCGACAGCTTCGACGACTCTTCCTAGATCATGTGTGGGTTCTACAGCTCCATTTACTATTCCTAGATCCTGTGTGGGTTCAAAAGTTTTGATTTCTATTCCTAGATCCTGTGTGGGTTCGACAGAATATATGATTCAGTGGCTACATCTGATCAACTCTATCTCTCTACATAAGTTGTATACATGTGTGAGATGAGTCAGTAACTTTGTGTTTTCCTTTTGATTGGGATTTATTACTTGATAACATAGGTATATGTATGGGAATATACCTATGTGGGTTTATTTGTTGATTTCATACACTATGGTTTATCCTTGTTGGATTTTGGGATACCTTGATGGTCTAAGGGTCCCAACTAAGTATCGTTATACTCCCCCCTACATGGGATATGCCTACACCTCGTTGTGTTGGATGTAAGCGATGGACTACTCTAACCGAGGCTTACTGTACTAGGATTGGATGGTTCCTGGAGGTGGACCTCATGATGAGTCGGTACTCGGAGGAGACTAACAGATGTGGAGTGCTGAGGAGGCTATCTATACCTACCCTTCTGGTAGGATCCGTGGTGGAGGATCTATGAGCTTCTTTCACCTTTCACCTATTTTTTCATTTTTTTAGTTGTAATTGTACTATACAGTTGGGATTATATTTCCATCCCCTTTTTACTTTTTATCACCCTTTTGTATACAGTTTTACATATTTATTTCTCCCAAATTGTACTCCGTTGTGCGCGTTTTCAAGTTATAAAGGCAATTCTTTCACATTTTAGGGATTTATGCCTTTGGTGATAGTTCCCAGCCCCTAGCCTATGGAAGGTGGGATGGGGGTAGTCACGGCACGAGCCCCAGGGAATGGGTTGTGACATCAAATTTCTAAATGGTTTAAAAATGGTTTTTGACTTGGTTTCGAAAGGAAAAAATGATTTTACTGGAGTGATTTGGTTTGATTCACATGAATGTATGTGGGGGATGAGATGTTTTATAAACAATGTTTGGCTTTATGAGTACCTTGAAGTGATTTTTTTTGTGTGTTATTATTTATGCGTGATTATATGAATTTTTTGGGTATCCATTTGATTACTCAATTGTTTCAAGATGATGTGTGTGTTTTCTAGTTAGCCCTCTGAGAAAACTATTTTTTGTGACAATGTGATGGATATTGTAGATAAATATATAAAACCCCATCGAGGATTGAGAACTATTTTTAAGGTGTTTGAGATGGGGGATACGGTCTCAGGGGACTGGTTCCCTTGAGAGGATATTATAAGTTGTGGGATGGGTTTTATACTCAATTGTTTTGGATATGAGTGCTAATGTGGAATCCCCATAGTATATGAGGATGGGATGTTGTTCTTGACTATGGGATCCCCATAGTCAAAGGGGATAGGCTGGTGTGAATGAATATTGTCTCCCAATATTTTATGGGCATTGTCTAGTGTTCTATATTATAACCTCCCTATAGAATGTGATGATGTGTCAGTTTCACTGATGGAGCTCTGTAGAGTGTGTGGGGATGGTCTGGTTTACATGAATTGGGAATTGTCTTGATTTTATTATGAGAATCCCATGTCCAGCACTCTCATACCTTGTGCAAAAAAAATACTTCCTTTAAACATTGTCATTGATACAAATTAAGATGAACCTATGTTTATTATATAAAATTTGCATGTGATAAAAAATACTACTCATAAATCATATAACAGTATCATAAATGAAAGGTTTATTATCTATGAATATCATCTACATATGTAACTTTCCTTATGATGTTTTTGAAAATTTATCCATATTCAGAAAATAATATATCCACTTATAGATATATATCATGTTATTCACATATTTATAGCCTAGGGAATTAAAATATAAGAATGGTTTAACCTTAATCAGTAAGGGAATACTCAAATCAGGTTTCCATGGGTTAGATAATAATAATATGACGAAAAATGAGTAGGGGTTTTATATAGTATTAAATTAATGTGGAAGAATAATTTTTCCCAATGTTCTTGTTATAATGTCTTGAAATCTCAAATGAACAGCATATAACATAAAAAATGAGTGTGAAATCATTGGATAATAAACATTATCCACATAGCTTAAAAAATAAATTTGGAAAGTAAAAGTAAAATTACCTTGAGATCTATAATTATAATTAAAATTAAACAAAAATAAATATGGGGGAATAATAACCTTGTAAACAAAAAAATGTCCATATTTTATGTTCTTAAAAAAATGTTACCAATACATGTTGTGAACCAAAAAAATTCCGCACTTAAATATTATAAATAGAAATATTTCCCATGTTTCATGTTTTGAAGATAAAAATTCACATGCCTTATTTTCTAAATAATAAAAATTCCCATGATTTATATTGGGAATTAATAAAATTTTCATAATTCATATTTAGAATAAAAAAATATATTTAATTCATGATGCGAGTAAAAATATCATTCTTAAAATCCATGCATCATGAGATAAAATTCCTTAAGAAATTCATTGGTGGTTGATATTGGACTTGACCAGTCATGATCCGTAAATATGAGTTCCAATAAAAATCAATAAATTCATCATATCATAAATAACTCATTGAGAGAATATGGATTTCTCAACATTTATTAATAGTATCACATTTAAAAAAATGATAATTCAATACCAAAAACATAATTACCCAAAATATTATTTAGAAATAGTACATATAGAGTTATTTATTAACCATTACTCTATTATGGAAGAATCGATTTAAAATATAAGAGAAATTTCTAAACATATTTCTCGTAAAAAGTGTTTCTTAATATCATCTTACAAATATATGAATTTCAAATCAATTTAAAAAAACCATTTTTTTAAAGATGAAGATAAAACATTATAATAATTACATCAAAATAAATTTCAATAAATATACCTTCATAAGGGATAAATAATATGTAAACATATGAATTATAAGTTAATAATATTAGATCCTGGTAAGAAAAAAACAATTTAAACATTTTAAAAATACTTTATGGAAAACCACATCATTAAAAAGATAATAAATATTTTTAAAATGAATCAATGGGAAATAAAAGAATAATTTGAGATAGAATGAAAATTTATTTTTCCACTAGGTAAATGAGAATATTGGTGGGATGTAAAATCATGAATATTGATAAGAAATACATTAAAAGAGTTGGAAACATTTCTTAACAAAATTATATTTTTGTTAAGAAATGATATATTTATAAAGGAATAAGACTTTGATGTGGAATAGTATTTCCCAATAAAATAATTTTTAAATTCAAAATAACATCAGTATATGTTACTTAATATCAAGATGGAATTTTTTAGAAAAATATTAGTTATTATGGCTGAAGTAAAGGATTTGTGTCACGAAAACCCATTTAAAATTCAAGACAATTTAACCCAAAACCTATTAAAATAGAGATATAATTGAATTTAAAATAAATTAAAATATATAAATGGGTTTTCATGATATAAAAACTCAATAATGTATCATATAAATCATCTAAAATAAATTGAAACCATAATATAAATCATATCTCAAAAGGGAGGAATTTGAGATTAAAACCCCTTACCTTTAATTCTGACTTACTCATGTTTTCTCTTATATCATTTAAGATGAACATAAATATCATACTAAAATATCATCTAACCTTAATATAAACATTATAAACTTATTATCATTATTTTATCACCATATATTACTAAAATATTACCTGATTATATGTTTTTTAAATTATGTAGTGTTAAAAATTTCAGTTGTTTGTTTTATAAAACGTCATAGGGATGAGATATATTACCATAATGTGGTTTTAAGTTCATAATTTTCATAAAACTAAATATATGCTAATAATTATTTTTCAATGATTACTTATGTCTCATTTTCGTTAGGTTGATGACATGAATACGGCTTGTGAAAATAGAAATCATGATACACTATTTTTCGAGGTGTTTAACGATCGAAAGATGATGTATTGTTAAATATTTAAAATATAAAAAATAACTATATAAAATAATTAAAATATATCAAATATATCATTATTACTTTACATTTCCATTATATGACATCCCATAATCATTTATCACATAATCATTCTAAAAATATTTATATTGGTGGCTAATTATAACCAAATGTTAATATGTTACAATGATATAATGTGTAAGGAGATGTATTTAGATAATTATAATGATAAGAATAAATATTAAAAAAATTATAAATATCATACATCCACATTAAATCCATTATAGGAACCGTAAATAATGGCTGGTGATGAAAAATGAAATTTGTTTTTTGTAGTGGTTGTAGTTAATTGTACAGATGATTAACGATCCCATTTCTCAGAAAATTGATATAATGATGTTACATGAAACATGATAAATTTATAATTTAATTTACAACATATAGAATATATTTATTCATAAAATCCATCTTCGATGGGCAATGATGAAAAATGAACAATGTCGTTCGTAGATACAGTAGTCTTCACGTACACATGATCGATGTTATTTGGTTTTATTTGGGTATATATTATATTGAATAATAATTTTCAAATCAATATAATTTCATTTTAATAAAAAAAATATTTTTATTTTATTATATTAGTAAATTTATATATTATTTAGTAAGTTGTATGCTAAAATAATATACTAATATAAAGTAATACTCATGTTGGAAGATTGATATTTCTATTAAAAAACTCTTTAAAATGTGGGAATTTGGGAAAATAAAGGTGACCACAAGAATTCATAAATTAGAAAATGTTTTATGAAGATTCATTTAAAATAATATCAAATTTTATTTTTTGGATATTGGTGATTCATGAAGTGGTGTAAGTGTTGCCTTATTATAAGTATAGAAAAGGGTAGAGTTGGGAGTAACCTGCAAATTTTCAATAATGAAATATTAAATTTCATGGATATATGATTATAAAATACATATAATTAGATACAAATATGAGTGGGTTGAAACTCAACTAAAAAATCATTTATGTGATAATCCTGATGGTTTTAAGGATTTTTTCTTTTATCAATTTAATTGTTTCCTAATTTACATTTACCATGGTAATTAATTTTTAAACATACAAATTAAATTTAAAGAAAAAAAATATAATTGAACCTTTTAACTAATTTAAAAATTTTGATTTGAATTTTTTAAATAATTTTACCAAATAACATATTTTATTTTTTAGCCATTAATTCTAAAACTAAATCACATACAATGTATAAAGTATTTTTTAGACAAAATTGTTTTTTTATGTTTAAAAATTTATATATATTAAATGATTATCGTAGATACATATTTTTTGAGATACATGTTTTATTATAAAATATAGGTATATTTAAAATCAATCCAAAATAAAAGTTCACCATAAAATTAATTAGTTAAAATAAATGAATGGAAATAATTTTTTTAAAGTTTAATTTTAATTGAACTCAAAAAATTGTGGACATATGATTTATAAGATCAATGAATATTTTAAAATAAATAATTTCATTTTGTAAATACATATACAATTAAATAATTTGTTTTTTATCTAATATGATACACTTTCATAATTATATATTCATAAAAATTATTATTTTCACAAAAATAGAATTTTTCGACAACAAAATAACTTTTTATGAAAAAATAACAGTAATTTATAAGAAAATTATTTTGTGAGGAACTAAAAAAAGATTTTTATTTCATAAAATATATATTCCATAATTTTGAAATTTATTTTAAAAAATAAAATACAAAATATAATGACAAATACATTTATTTAAAATAAACTTTTAAATATCAACTCATATTAAATATTTATCTTCTAATGTAAATATATTTTTATGGTTTAAAAAAATTATAATATTTTATTTATTAATTATTTTCTTGCCCTAAGTTATAGTTATTTTACATTTTTTGTAGTTTGTTATATAATTAAGGAAACATAAAATATGTTTTTCATTGTTTAAAATTTTAGTTAGTTACATTGTGCCCGGTACAATAAATAATTCCCCGTTATTATTAATTATCACCTAAAAATTATTATAGGTATAAAAAAGGTATAATTTTCTTGAGGTATCAGTATTACCATCAACTGGAAGACTAGGAAAATGTACAATAGTTATATCTCTATACGGAGTTTGGTTCTGTCCATTTGAGCATCATACCTCTCACGATTTGGCGTAATGACCAATCTTATTTCTCATTGGATTTATAGTTCGAATTTTAGTGATATTTTATAAAATATTTTTATGAAATATGGTTCTTTATTTTAATTATTTTAATGTAGAAATATGTATAGATATACCATAAACATACATATCTAGTCTCATACACTTCTTCAACTTAGTGGATTCAGTGGGAAGTTGAGGTTAAATAATAGTCCATGAAGAGTACTCATCCTGCTCATAAAGATCATTAAGATCCACATTTTGACCCCTTCTAACCCATTACAAAGTATTTTCCTCTACTATACCATACTAAAACCTCTCCAAAATATTTCCCCCTCTGTCTGTAGCCTCTTGGGATAAACACTCATATCTTTATTGGCATGTTGTACTATTCCATGCACTACCTATTAGAAACCGAAACACACACTCTCAAATTTAATGCCAAAAATATAAACATTACATTTCTTGATTTGATACTAATAAATGTGGCTTATTTTTTGAATCCAAACCATATCACATCCAAATGAGTTATTGGATCACTTATATAGCCAAGGAATATTTAGGTTTAATGTATATGATATTTAGGAAAAACTCATAACAACATGTATTCATAAAAAACTAGTTCATAATGTTCAGCATAATCTTATATAACATTCCCAGACATGAATCCTTCTTATACATCATCATTATTCATAACATAGGGAAACTTAACATGAGAATGGTGAGATATAAATATTAGTAAGGGTAAACATAGACATTAAGACTTTTATTATCAATGAGAGTAATATGATCATAAGGGTATAATGACATAATGAAAGTGAATGATCATAACATATGGGGATTCGTACCCATAAATATCTAGAACATTATTCATGAAAGTTGGAATAATTTTTAAAAAAATATATATTTTATATTATCCAAGAATCATGATCCATGATATATAAATAGTTATCAAAGGAACCATTACAAACCCATATAATTTCACCCATATATTATCACTGACCTAATCGTGCTTAATTTGTAACGTAACCACCCATCCTTGGTTTAAAATGGAACCAATGATCCTTAATTTCTAATGGAACCACTTATCAACATTAATAATTTCCTTAAAAATAACATGAATAAAGTATATATAAAATTAATTTCATCATAAAATTTATAGGAATAATGATTATTCCTTATAAAAAATGATTAATCTATGGAAAAGAAATGAGATCCATGAAATTCACTTTGAAACAATAATAACCCATCTATTGAAGTAATGAGGATAGCATAAAAATAGCCCCAGTGCATCAAAAATATCATCAATGGTTTTTATCATTAATGAATAGATATACCATTAAAATTTCATAAAGACCTTATTGAAGAAAATACAAAATTTAATTTGAAACACAATTTAAAGACTAAAATTTCATAAAATATTGTGAAAATAATATTCATTAAAAATAAATGGAGAAAATTATAAAACAATATTCAAAGAAACAAATGTATATGATGGTGTGAAAATCCATTCATGTTGTAATGATTAAAAATAAAAAATATTTTTAGACAATTTTTAAATGAATTATAAAGTGAACCATTAGAAAAATGAAAAAAATATCTTCTTTAAAACCTTTTAAAATAAGGTAAAAGATAATGTGTAATATGTTTAATAAATAATTTCTATTTAGAAAAGATAATTTCTCAGAAAAATTAAAAAACATGGATATAGAAGAGAAATATTCCAAATATAAATGAAGATACAAGATAAGTATAACTTATAAACAAATTTCATGATGTTTATTAAATCAATATGGGATGTTCGGGAAATTAAAATTGTGAACCACATTTATTAACATAGGTGATGAAAATATATTTTCCTTAATAAAATAAGATCATATAATTTCTTCCAAAAGGGTCCATGAACATAAAATAACTCAAAAATAATGGATACTATAAAATAAGGATATTTCCACATTGATAGCTTTTCAATTATAACCTTCATGAAATAATAAAATTAAATGAGACATTAAATATAAAAAATAAGGATATGAATTATATAACATATAAAAGGTTCAATATTGAAACCTAATAAATTAATATATGTGTATATAAATAACATAGGTCCTAATGAAAGTGAATATGTGATGAAGCGACATTACAATGGTCATGTCATTAAATTGAGAGTTAATTAATTTAGATATTATGTGCTAAAAATATAAACAAAACAATTTTTAAATATGTAATAAATCAATTTATAGATCAATTAAGATATAATAATAACATAAAAAATCAATGAAAATAGTTATAGCCCAATGAAAGGAAATTGAGTTATGAAACTCTTTACCACTTGGTAACTATCAAGTAAAATCCCCTTGAATAAAATAATTAAAACTGTATTTTAAAATATCATTATGTATAAAATATTCGTGATATAAAATGTAAAATGGTATTATATACACCATATAAAATAAAATTGGTTCATAACATTAAAATAAGTTGCAATGAGTGGAAATTGAGATGAAATATGCTACATCAAGTCCACACACTCCATTAATGTCCTTTAAATCATGTATAATAAACTTATATAAATTTTGATATATCATAAGAAATTTTTTTATAATTAATACATTATCCATAAATATTGTATTTCAATTTTTACTATGAAATATTTGATTACTTAATCAGTTATGTCTAAATCATGTGTTTTAAGGATGTTTGATACATATTTTCAAATCATCTTTGGTGTGTTAACCAAGGTCAATGGGGTAACTTTTCAATATTATAAAGAGTAAAAATCATGAAATAATTATAATTTTTATAAATAAATAATAATTTTATAATCAATTATGAGATATTTTTATTAAAATTGTATTAAGTTAAAG
Organism: Viscum album; assembly: GCA_963277665.1. Lineage (NCBI taxonomy): Eukaryota > Viridiplantae > Streptophyta > Magnoliopsida > Santalales > Viscaceae > Viscum > Viscum album. The sequence goes on from OY728141.1 coordinate 136,943,809, forward strand.
ACCTGGAGATGGTAAGTCATAGATATTGACGACTGTCATTTTCATTTCTCAAATATCACTATGGAAAGAAGGTAATTATTTTATTATCCATTAATAATGAAAATTATATCATAAATATGTTATTATTTATTCTAATAATATTATATATATCATCTATCTGATTTGGTGATTAAAAAAATGAATCACATCACCTTGTGAATGTGGTTGTCCACCTATAAGCAACAACGACATTATCATTTTTCAGTGAATGGAAAGTTAATAAATTAATTGATATATTATCTTTTAATAATGATAAATATATCACAAATATCATATATAAACATTAATTCAATCATTATAACTATTCATGAAATGTTGTGATGGAAAAAAATTACATTACTTTATGATATCGTAGCGTGCCATATAGATAAATGATGAATTCTATTCACATTTGATAGAGGATGGATAAAAAATGGTTATTAAACTAACATAATAACATAATATAATATTAAATATATTTAGTTAATTATCTAAGCATTCTTTGACAATAATTTATGTATGTGGTAGATAAAATAAAATAAATACAATTATTTAATAACTATACATCTTATTTTGGATAACCTCATTTTCATTACATCATAAGAAATATAAAGTTTCTATTATTACCAAAATATGGCCTCTATAACATGGGATACTATTTCAGGAAGGTTAATTTGTTTTTCATGGATTAACTAAATTTTTCCAGAGTTGTGAATAAATGAGATGATTATGTGACCTTTAATAAGAGTGGGGAAGGGATCTTTATAAATTTGATTTAATATAAAACTAATATAAATTAATATTCATGTCTCAGTTGAAAAAATAATATTCAAATATAATATTACTTGGATTTAAATAATCTCATTATATAAAATTCGGATAGGTTTAGGTCAATTTTTTACCCTTATATATTTTTTCAACCATTCATTGACCCTTTTAATACTTTCCATGCCAATAAGGATTCACATACTTTAACGGTCATAATTGTTTTGATAAAAGGTAAAATATCCCATAGGTATTACTTGGTTTATAATTTTAACCATATAGAAATAAATTGGATAAATATAGGATTTTTATGAATTTTAAATCATTTAATAAAATGTGTTTTCATAAAATATTAACAATGTCAATTTTAGAACTGTTCAATTACGTAGTTTTTTACATCAAGACAAAAAATGTATTTCAAATAAAATTTTTAAATACCCTTATTAAATTATATTTTTTATATAATATCCTTGGATCAGATTTATTATCTCAAATTATATAAATTTTTTATTTTTAATATTATTTATTTAATTTTTCCATTAAGTGAATAATTACTGCATCAGCGTTGTGTAAAAATTTAATATAATCATTTCATTATTAAAAATAAAAAATATCATAAACTGATAAATATAAATAATTTTTATTTCATAATTATATTTATAAACAAATATATCCTTTTTTTATCTCTATGATAAAAATATTATAGTTATTAAAATCAAAAGTTTTCAATTTTTTTCATTTAGATAAAATATTATAATGGGCATAATGAGATTAAAATGGATGAAAACCCATATATTTTACCTTTTTATGTAATGGATTATATATAATCATAGAATAAAATTTATTCATGTTTTAGAGTCACTTTTCCTTTATCATATTTAATAACATTAACTCACTAATTAACTATTTACCATGTTGATAAAATTACGAAGATTACTATTCATATTCCCCAAAAATAAAGGGGGACTATTAAAATAATTTCGAACTTGTAATTTGAAATATAGAGTCCATTTGAAAAAATTAAAAACATATTATTGGAATAATTTAATTGAAAAATAAACCAACAAAACTTTATGACAAAGAATTTTTCAAAAAAAATCATTTTTAAGTATAAATTTTTTTTATACTAAATTCAAAAATAAAATTCGTTTAAAAAACTATAATTGTACTATTTTAAATAAAAATATAACTAATTATATTTATAAAATTAATAATAAAAATTATTTACCTTTTATGTAATTTTAAATAAAATAATGTTAGAGTAAAAATTAGTATTTAGTAATATTCACTAAAAAATAAAACTTTTTAGAAAATTGTTAAAATTTCACCATACGATAATTTTGATTTGCTTATTTAAAAAATTATATTATTTTTATAAAATATTTTTATAATATTTAATTATATTAATTAAATTTCTTCTCACAAAATAAATTAACCCATATTTGAAGAATACATGTTTTGAATAATAAGATGGATTAAATAAAGAAATGAGTGTTTATTTAAAAATAATAATCAATAAATTTATTTTAAAAATATTAATTATATGTGTTCCATAAATTAGTTAATCCTATTCATATCCTCTAATCGTATTTCTATAAAATATCTATCATATTTAAAAAATAATATTTAATGGTTTGCTTAGGATATTTGATGTATAACATGTATGATATCGAATAGTATTCACATAAAATATAAATAATTTACATTCTACCACCCTTTAAAGAATTTCATCATTTAAATTTTAACTATATCTTTATAACTTTTGGTTTTACTTTTTAAAATACCATTTTTGAAATCCCATATCATAAAAAGGATTAATAACACCCCTATTTATAATAAGGAAATGGAAACTATGATGGTCATATTGAATTAACAAAAACTATGATTCTAAATATGATAAAATTAGTGGGTAGAGAATATATGGATTTTTATGAAAAAATAACTCCAATGTAATGATAGAAAGTGATAATGAACTTTATTATGAAATTGTTGACAACCGTAAAATTTTAAAACTGTGATGGGTGAAGAGATGACCGATTCATAAAAAATAATGGTAATTGGACTTCATTTTTTTCAATATACTTTTACATATAGTTGGGAAATAACTTTATAATATTGAAAAATAAAAAAGGAAAATATCCTTAATTGAAAAGAAAAACTTAAACATTAATAATAAATTTCAACTAAAAGATCATCTCTTCCTCCAAATAATTGGTATTGAAGATAAATTTTTGATTCTTGAAGCACTATAATCAACATGAAACATATCTCATAATAATATCGTGAATTATTATGAGTGTTATCCTTCTGGTTTAACTATGTGGTTTCTCACTTTTGGTTAAATGTTTTTGCTAATAAAAATTTAAATTTCAGTCAAAAAGGATAACAAGTCATTTATCCTATCTATTTTAATTAACTAAAACCAAAATTTTTGGTAAAATGTTATGATAATTCCCAAAGTGAATAATATTTTATGGGAATAAATAATACATTAATCTCAAAATTTCAATAATAATAACCAAATAATAGAATGATATTATTATATTTTCTTCCAATATAATTTATAAAAAAAATATCTATATAACATCAATAATTCATAATTCATCACACCAAAAATGTATCTTACTTAATCACATAATATCAAAATTATTATAATCACTTCCATAAATAACCTGGATCACTATAATGTCACATTAAGATCATATATACTTTGAAAATATAATTCAACCTTGACTCCTCATATAAAATCACCTAATAAAACAAAATTTTTACAAATATTACAGTGATATTATTTAAAAATAACATTAATCACTTATTTATAATATCACTATATAGTCTGATGGTTATTTGTAAGACAACACATAAGTTCACAAATTGTACTAAACTAGAATTACCATAATAAAAAAGATCCGATAAATCCTTCAAGTAATAATTAAAAGATTAAAAAATTACCACAAAATGTAAATTCATTCTTCCTCAATTAATACATAATGTTTAACCTAAGGGTTAATTATAACTAAACCCAAAAAAATCTCCCAAAATACCATTAAACATCTCAAAATTCCATAACTCAAAACCATAAAACAAATGTCTAAATATTTTAACGTAAGATAAACCTCTATCTTATAAATCCATTATGGAATATATTACTCTTAATGTAACATCACATGAAAGAATCACAATTTTTAAATTTATCTAGATCCATCACTGATAACAAAAATAAGGACCCAAAGACAACACTCTTTGATTCAGTGCTAAAAACATAAACATTAAATTTATGGATTTGATACAAATAAATGATAAACATTTTTTCCCATATAAACCATACAAAATAAAAATTAGTTATTACATCACATACATATTGAAGGAAAATTTTGTATAAGAATTTTGGAGATTTAAGAAAAAAACATGACAAATTGGACTCCTAAACAACTAGTTCATAAAGATTAACATCATCTGCAGCAAAATTCACCAAACATGAAACCTTTCTAGACCGAAAAAATTTATCAAAATTTTTCATAACCTGGTTAAAATGAACATGATAACGGTGAGATAAAATTCTTATTATTGTTAAACATTAGCATTAATAATTGAAATCCATAAATGATATTAATATGAGCATAAGTGTATGATAACATAACTAAAGTGCATGAATATACCATAATAGAATTAATACCCATAAAAACAAAGATCATAAATTACGAAACATGGAATCAGAATTATACAAAGACAGGATTCATAGGATTCAATAATCTTGAGCCATGTGATATCAATATTGATCAAATGAATACTTAAAACACCACATCTTTTCCACCATAAGAAGTTGTAATTATTATTCACTAAACATAAACTCATTAGTTTACCTTGTGAAATAATAATATTTCTATAAAAACTAATAGTAAGAATAGATAAATCATTTTTTATAAAATGGGATATCATTTCTATATCATTTTTAAAATCACTATTACAAATGGAATAACCCTACGTTCGACTTCCATACCTAATGAATTATATTGAAATCATGGACACACCTATCCATGGTTTATAATGTAACCACCCATACTTAGTTTATAATAGATCTAGATGTCATTAATTTTTAATAGGACCACCAGAAATTATAAATAATATCCATGAATCATAGCCTGAATAAAGTATATAGAACATTCATTTCTTCTTAAAAATTATTTAGAGAAACCATTATTCTATCAATAACTTGACTAACCCATGGAAAAAAAACTATTTAGGAAAATATCTTTGAAAAAATCTTAATCCATCCTGATAAAAAAAGATTATGGTATCACTAAAAAATATCCTTAGTGGTACATATGTGGCATCATGGTTTGTGAGCATTTTTAAATTGAAATACTGTCAAAATATCATAAAAACGTTTTTGGGAAAATAAACTTTCCACATTGAAAATCATTTTTAAAAATTAAATATTCATAAAATATTTTGAAAATACATTTATTTTAAAATAAACATAGATACTTATCATATAATATTAAAATAAAATTATGCTCATAATAGTGAGAAAATACATTATTCTTATCATCATTAAAAATAATCATTATTTTAAAACATTTTGTAAGTATATTCTAAAGTGATGCATTTGGAAGACGTAAATTAATTTACATTTTTAATATTTTTAATAGAATTCAAAACAACATGAGAAATAAATTTTGTAAATAATTTTTATTTATTAAAAAAAATGGAATTAAATTTAGAAACCTAGAATATAAAAGGGAAAGATTCCTTATTTATTGGAAAATATAATATCGGTATCACATATAAACACATTTCCTTGAATTAATCATAATAAATTTAGGTGTAAATATAAATTCAACATGCAAACCAAATTCATAACCATAGGTGAATAAAATAGGCTTGTTTCAAGAAAATAAGATCATATAAATTCCTTTAAAGGGAACCTTGAACATAAACAATCTCAAAAAGAAAATAGATTATGACATAAATACTTTTTCTCTATGGTACCTTTTCAATTATATTGAACATAAAAGAATTAAATCAAATGAGACAATATATATCACGAAAATTGTATGATTAATTATAAAAAATCCAAAAGGGTAAGTATATACACATCATAAAAAAATATTTGTTTAAATAAAAAAATAGGTCCCAAATAAATTGAATTTATACGATTTAACCCTACAATGGTCATATCATTAAATTTAGAATTAATTAATATATAAATTATGAGTGAAAAATGTAAATAAAAAACATTAAATATATAATAGGTAATTTTTTGGATCAAATGACACGTAAAAATTTCATAATAATATAAATTTAAAAGAGGTATAGCCCAATTAAAGGAAATCAAGTTATGAAACCCTTTACCACTTGGTAACATTAATATCAAATCCTCAATGATAAATTAATTAACTTTTAATTTTTAAATACAATTAATTTTGAATTATTCATGAAATAAAATGTAAACTACCAGTATATAAACCATTAAAAAAAATCAGGTTAATAACATTAAAATATGCCTAAACAAAAGTATGTTGAGATGAAACCCCTTTCCCCGAGATCATACATTCCAGGAATTCCCTTTAAATGATTTATAATAAAATTATATATATTATTTTATTTCTTAATACCATTTTTATATATTAATTACTTATCATTAAACAATTTATTTCATTTAATATAGTGACATGTTTAATTATTTATTATTTAATTCCATGTCTAGTTTTTCCAGGGCCTTTGGATATTAATATCAAAACAACTTCTTTGTGTTCACCATTGATAAAGGTTTAATTACTCAATAATATCTAGAATATAAATCATAAAATAATCATAATTTTTGTACATCCATTATATTTTTTAACATAATCGTTAAAAATTGTTATGAAAAATGAAGTACGTTACAATCCTAGAGATGGTAGGTTGGACTTACGCATGAGTAACATTTTAATTTTTCAATCATCATTTTGGAAGGAAGGTATGTATTATTTAATACTTATATATTTATCATTATATCATAAATACAATTTTATTCATTTTAATACTATCAAATCTATCAGTTAAGTGATGTGGTGATTAAAAATAATTATACTACCTCTTCGAGATGATCGTCCACAAGTACAGAGGAAGGGCATTATAACATTTTAGTGAATGGAATGTTATGAAATTAAATGATGTGATAGAAATTATAAATGATAAGTATGTAATTTTTATCATTTAGAAAAATTAATTATGTCATTATAATAATCACTTTAATGTGATGACAGAAAATGAATTACATTGTTTTGAGAGGTGGTAATCCTCCATACACATGAAAGATGAATTCCTTACCCACTTGATGAAGCATAGATATATATATTGTTTATTAAACAAAAATAATAAACTAATATTATATATAATATAATGATTTTATTATCTTGTCACAGTTGGATTATATTTAATGAAAATTGATGAAGAAATAAAACAAAAATACTCGGTTAGAAACTATACTTCTTCATCAGAAAACCTCTTTTTTTATACATTAAGATCACTAAGGTTTTATTTTCATGAAAATATGGCCTAGATAATGTGGGTAGTTATTATTGGAATGTATTTAGGAATATCTTGGAAAATATACTTGGTTTAAGATTTTTGAATAAATGAGAAGAAGATGTTCCCTGTGATAAGTGTGGAGAAGGGCACTTTTACCATTGTTAAAATATGTAATTAGTATAAATTAATTTTGATGTCAAAGTAGATCAAATTGATATGATTAGGTTTTAAGATGAGTATGAGTCCAAATTATCTCATCTAATAATATTTTTTAAAATACTTTTTCACAATTTTATCATTCTCGTTTTTAACCCTTTATTGACTATTTTCACCTATATCATGACAACATGGGTTTTTAAACATTGAGGATCATAGTATTCATTATAATATAATAAAAATATCTTAAATGGACCAAAGTAGATGTTTTATCAATTTCATTATAACTTGTCTATATATAGAATTTTTAGTAACTTTAAATCATTTAATAAAATAGTATTCTCATAAAATATAAATAATTTCAATTTTAAAACTCTTCAATTACATTGACTTTTATAACATTATAAAAAAATGGAATTTGAATAAAATATTTTATTACATACTTAACATGAAACATTTATCTATAAATTATTTTATCACATTAATTAATTCAAATTATTCTACTTTTTACATTTTTAGTATCATTTATTTTATCTTTCAATTAATTGAAAAATTATCGAATCAACTTTTTGTAATAATTTTTTGTTAATATTTATTTGCGAAAAATTAAAAAAAAATTACCATGATAAAGATAAATTATTTTGATTTCAAAAAATATTTATAACCAAACATATCCACAGGTGATCCCATGATAAAAATATTATAGTTATTAAAAACATGAGTCTAACATTTTTTACATTTCTTGACATATAATATTATAAGGTTAATAATCACATTCAAATGAATAAATACATATATTTAACCTTTGGATAATTATATATTACATATACTCATCAATTTATATTTAATCGATAGTTATGGTCATTGTTTATCCTTATCATTTTTTAAATTAAAATTACATGATTTACCATTTATAATGGTAACGATAAATTATAGAGGTTACAATTCATGTTGACCAAATATAAAAGGGAACAATTATGAAATTTAGTACCTCATAAATCAATATTTGAAATAAAATTTCCTCTATTAATGATATACAAGTGGTGGATTTTAATTAAAAATTAAACCGATAAAACAGAATGAAAATTTATTTTTTTGACTAATATCTTTTCACATATAAAATGTCTATTCACTCAATTAAAGTATAAAATTAATTTAAAACCCATAATTGGATTTCTATAAGTAAATATTAACTAATGATATTTTAAAAATAAATAAATATTTTAATTTGTCTATATAGTTACTATAAAATAAAATTCAGTTTTTAATAATAATCATTATTTTTACTATTCACTATAAAAGAAATATTTCATAAATTTATCAAAATCTCACTTTATGATATTTTAGATATTATTATTTCAAAAATTAAATATATTTTTTGAAAAAAATAAAGAATTATCGAAATTAATTAAAATTATTTTCTCATAAAAATGAATAAAAACCATTTTGAAAGAGATTTTTTTTGAAGAATAAAGACAAATTAATATAAAATTGGTTTTCATCCCATGAACTAATGAAAATAAATTTATATTATGTTGTCAATTTATATGTATTTTATGAATCAATTAACCCTAATAATTCCCACCAATTTTACAGCTATGTTATAACAGTCATATTTTAATAATATTACTTCATTATTTTTGTAGGTTTAGTGTGTCATATATTGTACGTTATTGGACATAATAATATTAAAAAATATTATAATGTTAAACTACTTGTAATTTTATGACCTCATAGTTAAAGTATAGTGGGGGATATATTCCTTTATCATGTCAACTCTTAGTTTCTCTTCATGTTCCCAAATAATGCTTCCTATTTACTAAATAATTTACTACACTCATAACATAGGATCACATTTTATGGGTAACTAAAAATGATTCTCCCACTACTCCCATCCCTGAATTCATGAGAAATCCACCAAATTTTTCACCTCACTACCATTTCTTATTGTGATATTGACATTTTATGAGGTTTTTATTCTACTTCCACCAATTGAATGGTTCTTTTAACTCCTCTAGAATCATCGAGACTTGTACGTAGTGGTGTTGCATTGATGCATATTGAATAAGTGGGCTATTTTTTATCCTATAGTGGTAGTAACATTAATATATCACTATATTAGTTTCATACTATTATATCCAACCTTATTCCTTTTCCAAAAATGACGATTTTTTGGGTATTCTGTCCATGATTCATAGAATAATGATTTTATATTGAAATAGATAACCCATTACAAAAACTAAGTAAATTACATCTATTAGAAGAATAAAAACATTCATATTTCCCTAAATATAAACTTGGGATACATAACAATCTTGTTACTATAATATTATTTTGATAATTAAACTGTCTCGATGGGGATTTAATACTCACTAAAAAATATCTAGATATACAAGGGTGGCTAAAATAAGAATCCAAAAAGTCAACCAAAAATCTTGAGTGGAGGATAAGGGAACCTTATTACCTTAATTTTCATGATTAACTTATATCAATAGGAGTAGAAATTATTTTCCTTATATACTTTATTTTAGAGGATACTGATGTTTAACATCTTTTTTAGCATGCAGTTCTTTTAATTCAAACTATATTAATGATATCAAAATGTATATATTTATGGGCTTAATAGATTTTACAATTTTATTGGGTTTTTTCATAAATATAATTCATCAATGTAACTATAAATCAATCCCTAATCTTGGTTCATAAATAGAATATGATCAATAAATTAATATACAATGGTAGTGTCAAACTGGGTGTGTAGTGATACCTCTTTTTCATGTTCCATGTGAAGATCTATATAATAGAAAATTAAGAATTTTAAAGATTATTACACCTAAGTACATCATTGTTAGACCCTATGTACACTTAAAGTATAAAAATAGTGATGTATTACTGGGAAAACAACCTACTCATTTCTTTGACTAGATTTCAAGATATCAAATTATACTTTTAGTCTTCTCTAGGGTTTTCACTATGGTTTTCTAACCCTAAAAATAAAACTCAACTGACCTCCATAAATTAATAAATTATTACTCAAAAATAAATAAATCCTTCTCTCATTCCAATTGAGGCACCATGAACCCACAATCTTAGATCTGGTGGTAAAAAGACTTTATTTAAACAATAGACTTGATCCAAAGTGAGATAAACATATCCTTATTTTACTAAATTACATTATGTTAAACATTATAAATCATAAATAATCTCATAATCTCGAGAATGATATAATTAATGTATTTGAGTTTCAGGTACATAATAAACTTATTTTATAAAAAGTTTTCACATTCAAACCACTGTATATAAACTTTTAGACATCTCATAGGATATACTCATCTTTATAACATGGGTAAAGAAAACATAAGAAAATGGTTAACTTAAATTCTCAGTTTTGAAATAATTATATACATATTTTAAAGGATTAGATGATATGAATATGATAAAACATGAATAGGGGAGAAATATATTACTAAAATAATTTAAAACAATCACATTTTATCACATTTTATTTTATAATTAACTGAAATCTCAAATGAAAAACATATAAAAAGGAAAGAGTGTGTGAAATATGGAGAAACAAATATTCCATTGAGAATAGCCATAGGAATAAGGATTATAAATTTTACATTCCAGTGATTTCTGTTGTGAACAAACAAGATATCCATTCATCCTGTTGTGAATAAAAAAATGTCTTTGATTTTTTTTGTGATGGAAAAAATCTCACATGCTACATGTTTTGAGCAAAAAATATTTCCATGCATCATATTATTAATAAATTTTTTTGATACATTATATTGTGAAAAAAATCCATTATTAACATCCATATATTATGAGATTTAAATCCTTATCATATTAGTTAGAGATTTATAAAAGTCACCATTCATCTATATCCATAAAAATCAATACCACTTCAAATAAAATCACTCATCTTATCATAAGTAACTAATAAAGGGAAAATGGTCTTCATAACTTTTCCAAATAGTGTCATATTAAAGAACTTCATCATTTTATTCAATGAACATAATAACCCAAAATAAATACTTATTAAGTATAATTATAGGGTGATATACGATGGATTAATACATTGAAGGGGAATGAGTCTAAAATCAATGTGAAATCACAAAAATATTTTTTCTTAAAAAATGTTTCATAATATCATCTTAAATAATATGATATTCAATTAGCTTACTAGAAATAATTTTTTGTAATTGGTGAGAAAAAATAATAAAAAAATAATCCATGTATATTACAATAAATATACAATGATAATAGATAAAAAATTTAAAAATTTGATGTAGAAGTGAAGAATAAAGATTATAGAAAATAAAAAACCCTTTAAAATATAACGCTTATATTGAAACCCCACATCTTTAAAAGGATAATGAATCCCCTGTATAAAAATTAACAAAGGTTAAATAAAATTATCATTGTATATATAATATATCATGTTCTATAAGGGGAAGGATAAAGTTTGTGGGATGTAAAAGACATAGACATAGAGAAAATATCAATAAAAATTGATGGGAATTTTTCTTAACAATATTACATTTATTTTAAGAAATAATAAATTTATAAAGAAGTATAATATTGTTTGAAACATTATTTCCCTAAACAAGATTGTGCGAATAAGAAATAACATCATCATTGGTCAGATAAGATGAAACATGAAAGGTTTTATACAAAGTAGTGTGATTACGAAACATTGAAAGTATTTGAGTCATAAAAATTGTTTACAATTTGTTTATAATTTAACTTAAATACTTGGAAAAGAGGAAGATAATTAAAGTTAACATAAATTAAAATTATTAAAGTCTATTACATTATATAAAATCTAAATTAGGAAACATATAAACCAAATAAAATAAATTAGGTTCACAATACAAAACATGTCCCAAAGAGATAAATTTGATACAAAAACCTTTACCTTGTATTAACAATTATTCGACCATGACCAACCATCTTATATAATAAACATAATTTTGTTAAGAATTTATCTAATAATAAACATACAAAAATACCCATTATATAATTACTTTATAACCACATTTTATAAATATATTAACAAATTATAATTTGTTTTCATTATAGAGTATTAGATATTTCTGCTATTTGTTTTATAAAAACATCAAAAGACATGATCCATTAATAATAAGTGGATTCAAGATAATAATTATAAAAAGATTTAGTATATAATAATAATTTTTTTCAATTATTAATTATTTTCCATTTCTGTTTTGTTAGAGACATGAATATGACTTGAAAATAGAAAACATGATGGACTAGTTTTTGATTTGTTTAAGGATCAAAGTATAATATATTAATAAATCATTAACATATTAAAAATTATTTTGATAACCATAAATAGATATTAAATATATCATTATTTCATGATATTTTTATTATATTACATCCGAAATAATTTATGACATAATATTAATAACATGGTTTATATATGTGATTAAATTAACCCAAATGGTATCGTGTTGTAAAACTTTAACGAGAAATGGGATGCATTAAGATAATGATAATGTTAAATAAATATAATATAAAAAATTTCATAAAAATCTTATATATTCTTTATATTTATTCTGGTAAACATAAAATATTTCTTCTGATGAAAAATGATATTAATCTATTATAGAGGTAGTAGTTCGTCGTACATATGATTAACGATCTAATTTCATGATAAATGGATGAAATTATAGTGTGATAAATTATCATTTAATACTTTTATGTGAAACATATAAAACATATTTATTAATTAAATACATCCTATACATCATCATTGATATCTGGGGGTAAAAATTAAGAACATCAGTTCATATAGGTGGTAGTTCTCACTTACAAAAGATTGATGTAATTTTTTTATTAGTGCATGTGAAGGGTTAAATAATTTTTATCCGATAAGTATAATGAAATATCAATATAAAAATAATTTTTTTTACTTATATTATAATGTTATGATATTATTTAGTAAATTTTAGAGTAAAAAAAGATTATGATAATGTAACACTCATGTTTGAAGCTGGAGTTTTCTCACGGAAAACTCCTTAGAACTAAATTCCTTAATAAAAAAGATGTGACTACAAGCTTATAGATGAATAAACAGGTTATAAAAGTATTCATTTACTAAATTCTAAATAAGAAATAATATGAATATTTTCATCTTGATTTGGTGGAAGTGTTGCATTTTTATAATTGGTGACAATGATGATTTTGAAAGTAACCACATCCTTTTCAAAAACATAATTTTATTATAAAAGGATATATGGATATAAAATTTAGAAAAGATGTTTTAAAATTGTTATGTGTCTAAATTTACCTAAATATCTCATTTTTAGAAATCCCTGATTGTTTATGGTCCTTTTATTTTAGATTTTTATCTTTTTAGCTTATTTACAATTGAGATGGAAATTAAATTTTCACATTAGGAATTGAATTTAAGGACCAAAATTAATATTTTAAATTTTACTATATTTAAAAATTATTATTATTAATTATGAAATCATTCTACGTAATGAACGTTTTATGGGTTTTTACATCTAAATATAAAAATAAACACACCCAACACATAAAAATGTTTTACGAAAATAAGTGTTTTTCATTTTAAGATTATGTGTAAAAGATAAGATTATCAAATATACTAATTTTTATGGTAGAAAATGATTTATTATAAAAGATAGGAAAATTTAAAATCATTCCAAATCTGAATTTCATCGTTAAAACAATTAATTAGAGGAAAAGTCCAAAAATAGTTTTTATTAAATTTACATTATAATTTATTTTTAAAAATGATAGATATAGTGTCTTTAAGATCAAATAATATTTTTAAATATATAATATTGTTCCTTAAATAAATAATTTATGAATTAATTATTTTTTTAGTCATGTAGGATATTCTTATATAATGTTAAATTCCTTAAAATAATAATTTTCACAAAAATTGGAAATATTTTGACAGAAAATCAACCATTTCTAAAGAAAATTATTTTATTTTTGTTTTTCATGAAATAAGTTAAAAGTATAAATTAATTTTTTCAAATTTTTAATCTATATTTTTTAAATTTTATTTTTAAAATAAAATAAATAATATAATGAAAATGGGTTTTATTGAAAATTATCATTCCCAATATAAAATAATATTATATTTTTACATTCTAATATTAATAATTTTTAATGATTTCACATATTATTGTCCATTAAAAATTCCTTAATACAATTATTTTAATTTTTTTTTGTTTTTTTTAAATTGGGTGTAACATGTAGCCCATGTTATCTTGCAAAACATCATCTTTATAATGCATTGAATTTCATGTCATCGCAGCTTAGTTCAATTGCCTCCTTAGGGGTTGGGTCATGGGATGATGTGACTCATTTATAATAGACCACCCTTTAGTGATAATGGATGGTTTGAGGGTTATTTTTATACACCCTACAATTTAAAAAAATCAATGTTTGATTGAATATACAAAACACAACACATAGCATAAATAAATAGTGAAATATTTTTATTATTTAAATGTTACAATTATAAAATATTTCTTAATTTATAAGATATAAATTGGACCTACTATAGTATGAAATTTATATATAAAGTACCTTTTCAATAAATATATATTTATTAATGTTTAGAAAATAAGAACACATTTTTATAGTCATTTTATTCTTCAAAAATATGTTTTCTTAATTAATAGTTCTTACTGTGTTTTTTAAGTTATTTTTATAATTAATTTATGTATTTTTTCTAATTTTTTTTCTAAAACATATAAAATTTTTCAAATAATAATATCAAAAGAATAATATGCTTGAATTTGGGTATTTTTATGAAAAGAATTTTTTTCAATGAATAATGAAAAATATTATTTTATGTAGAACAATCATTAATTTTCTTTAAAAAGTACCATTATTCATTGAATTTGATATAAATTTAACATAATATTTCTTTAATTATAAATAATAAAATTAACTACATTTGAATTATCATCATATTTGATTTTGGTATAAGTTCATTTTTTTGCTGAAAAACACATTTTCTTAAAAAAATCATTTCATTTTGCACATTTGTATTAATAATGTATTCTATAAAATATAGGAAACTAATTTATAATAATATATCCTATATTTGAAATCAAAATTTTTAAATTTTGTAAATAATTAACTTTTTTAAAATAATAATAGTAACTGTGGTAGACATATATCACCTCGACGTGTGTAAATCAATTTATTATCATTAAAAATTATATTATATGGTATAAAAATAACTATAAAACATGTTATAAAAATATTTTATGAGTGTGGATATATAATATGATTCCTAGAGTATAATTTATGGAACTTTTTCGATTTTTTTATAAATGAAATAAAAATTATTTAAAGTAATGGAAAATAAAAAAATGTTACTCTTTTTCTTTATAGTTTTCTTTTATAAGTTCACATTAGGATAAAAATTATTTTTTAATTACTATTTATTTTCATTTTTATCATAATATATATATTTTTATGATAATATTTTATTTATAATTTTTAGAAATTCTATGATTTCCTAAAAAACATATACAATGCTCGCATTTTTCTTGGGCACGAAGTAGAAAATTAAAGTAAATGATTTTAAAAACATAAAAGTGATATTGTTTTGGATTCATTATGTTGTCATACGAAATTTATGGTGACTAATAAATTATAATTTTTCATTAAATAGTTTATATTCATATTATATAACCAAATTTATGTTTTCAAAATCAGAATATGTGAATAGTTCTTAAATTGGAATTAATGATATTTTATAATAATTATTATTTTGTTAAATGATTTAAAATTTATAAAGACCTTATATTCATACATGTGAATGATATATGGTACAGTATATCAACCATGGTCAATTTTTGGGTCACATTCACTTTTTTATTAACATTATTGACTCTTATAGTGTAAAATACTATGATAGTATGATAATCAGAAAAAGGGTTAATAGGGGTTTAAATACAGAGATAAGGGTAAAATAGTCTCCAAAACATGAAAATATTTATTGTATGAAGGGATTTAGACTAAAAACCATATTATGTTAAAATTATATATATTTATAGTTTAGTATTTTTTTGAGTTACATCTTTCAACAAGAAATAATGGCAGGGTATCAGGAGCTTTGTGATGGTGTTCCAGGCGCTTTCATCTTCCTCTAGATTTAGGGTTCCTCAGAATGACCCTTCCTAACTTCATCATATTAAAACGTCTTGATAGTGGTCAGCCACATGGAGGCCGTCATTGGGTTGGTGCAGCTACTATCAACTGGGAGAAACATTTTAGGTCCATCGTCGTGGGAGATCCTCCTTCCAACAGATCTAGTAGATCAATGTTTGTTGCCTCATCAGTTTTTTTCAGATCACGCTCTATAGTGGCTGATAATTTTTGAGTGAACATATTCAGTATATTTGAACTGGTTGACTCATCTATGATGGTTGAAGTGGGTGGTGAAGGAAATACCCTAAATGGCCCTAGTTTTCCCAAGGTTAGATTTTTTGGGCCACGATCTAGGGCTTCTAGACTATGATCTGGCTCCATGGAGGATGACGGTGTTGGTAGGCATGGACCTGTGGTGGGATGTCTTAGAGGACGTTCCCTGTTTGTAAAGCATGGTCTGTCATAGGGATGACTATAGATATTCGTGTTGATGTGTCTCAGAGTGTCGAGATGTGGATAGATGAGTAGACTGAGAGAAAATCCTCACTATTAGTTAACATAGATTCTAGCATAAGTAACTTTATACATTTTAAGGATCCAAATCAGATTGATAAGAGGGGCGATACTGCCCTTGTAATTGCTAACAACGTGGCTATACTTAATAGGTTTAATACTCTCAAGATTTCTCTTAAATATATGATAGTTTTCCCTATATGTATAACATCTTGGAAAGATGAGGACTTTGTTAAAAATCTTTCTTCTATTTTAATTCCTTCATATTGGAAATGTATACCCATGGGTAAGGGTTTCATTCACAGTTTTTCCATTTGAGGAAATGAATGTCAGAGCATGGAGGATCATATCAATTTCATTAATTCTTGGTATAATCTTCTTTCAATAATGTGATTTTTGGTTTTACCCATTTTCTTTAATAAATACTCATGTCTAAATTTGGATCAAAATAATTGGTCATAACATGATTTTTTGGAATCCCAAGATTATTTTTGACATTTCTTCTCCTATTGGTATTCAAATTAAAATGGATAAATCCAATGAGGTGCCCATATTTTGGAACTTTTCTAGGGCACTGGTGGAAGTCAACGTAATCATGAGTTTAATGAATCATATAGTGCTATCATCATTTGATGATTGTATTATTATTAAGATTGAGTATGAACGAAATACTCATTTTTTGTGGATTTTCATACTATTAGATGCCTCAAAGGGACGAGTCATAAAAATGTGGTTTTACCCTTTTGTTCTATAAAATTTAATCATTAAGAATATTTCAGGATGAATTTGAAGGTGGGGAACAAGTTTGATAATGGTGATGATATTCTTATTGCCACAGGTACTCCAAACAGTGAGATAGTTTCCATTCATGTCTTCGTTGAAAATATATAGGGGGTGGCCACTAATGATGATTTTCATGCTCATATAGATGTTTCATAGAATATTCCTCTATTTGGTATCTTATAATCCTCGAACCATGCAGGATGTTGATTTCAATCAAATATAAACTCAGTTATATGTTTATTGTCACAAAGAAATTTAAAAAATATTTTCTTCTTCCATGATTTCTGAGAAGTGGGGAAATATATCCACTAATGAGGGAATAAGAAGCACCCCCTGAAGGCATCAGACACTAGTGTTAATTAATATTTTAGAGATGAAATTTTATAAGGCATGTAAAAGGTGATTGGCAGTGATGGATTTATTCTTGCTCCTTCGAAGAGAAGGACACAAAGGGACAATTCTAGTCTACCATAAACTGTGTCTACCAGATCATTTTCTAAGGTGTAAAATATGGTTATGGAGAATATTATCAAGATCTTAAATCAAGATAAATCACAATCTGATTGGGAATAATATAATGATTCTGATTATGGGAATGACATGGCTTATTATGATCCTTAGCATGTCTGTCTAGTTTTTTTTGTTTGAGGGAAAATACCATTGTTTAACCCCAAACATATCTTTTTTGTACTTTTCTATTTCATTAATAAATGGTTAGAAGCTTTTATTTTAGTTGGAATTGTATGGTATATATATTTAGAGCCACAATAACTTGAACACTGATTAATTTTTTTTACATTATATAATTCAACGAGTTCCCCTTCCCTCACTTATAAAAGGGATCCAGTTATCCTCTATTCCCCATAAATTTTTAAAATTTTTGTTCATCCATGAAAATATAAAATTCCTTATTAACATCCCTTAACACATTATAGTGTAATTGTTTTTATAATAACATCATCCTTTGTGGTCATAAGGTTGAAAGTAAAAATGGTTCTCCAAATAAGAGGTGTGGCCTTTAACTGAATATTTTATTTTAGTTCTTCCTCAGCCTCCTTCAAAACTCCACTAACAATTATAATATAACAACATAAGAATATCATATATAAATTGATTTTATTATATTTATTTATTAACCATAATTCATTTCCTTAATCTATTAAATGGGAAATGAAATCACAGTTCATCTCTACAAATGAATACCGCCTCGTGAACCGATGTTATTTGTTTTCCTCTACAAACTCTAAATACTATTTATAATGATGGATATAATATATATATATATGATATTCATCAATTTTATATCATTATAGAAACATAATATATAATATAATTTCTTAAAATTCTATCTTTCATAAATTTATATTGTTATTCGTGCATACATATTAATTACTACCCCACCAAACCGATTTGATTTGTTTCTCATGTTTCCCTATAATGGATTGTTATAAAAAAAATTTATTAAATAAAAATGATAATTATATAATTTTAATAATTCTATATCAGATCGATATATTACCACATTGACTTATGTCAACTTACCAAAGTAATTTTTTACATTTAAGATAAATATCATCAAAAAATATCACATGAAATTAAATGATTATGTTTTTCTAATAGGATGTGGGTCAAGCCCACTTAATCGAGAATTAAAAATAAACCCATTTTTTATGTAATGGGTGAAGAGGGAACACATTATGTGGATAACTTAATGTAATCCTTTGAGAAACATGACTAGAAAGCCCTAACATGGTTGGTCTCAAGTGATTAGAAGCGATGAGTCGAACTCGAGGTAAGAGAGACTTTAACATAAAACCATGTTCCAAAAGTTTTAGATGTTTATTTTCTAAATCATGTTATTAAGTTACCATATTATTAAGAATATTTTATAGTTTTATTTTTATGAACATTAAAAAATTATTAAGTTCATGTTATTATCTTTATTTTATTTCATTAAAGAAATTTCAAAAGAAATATTTTAACTTATTTAATCTGGGATGTTTTTACCCTTACAAAAAATTAAAAACAAATGTTCTATTTGAATTTACATGGGGAAAAAATGTTTTTCCATCATAACTATTATTTTATGTTTCTATTTATTTTAATTATTATATTTTTATTTAACGAAAAACCCATTCATCCATTTAGTCATGGTATTTTATTTCTAAAAATGGGGTTTGAAAAAGATCGGGTATTTTGATATAAAAAGGGACTTTTTTATGAGTTGAAATTATTTTTGTAAGGGATTTATGATGAAAAGTTTAAATAATAAAATGTTTTATTCACGTTTTAGTAATTTAACATTGTAGATGATGTTTGGTTGAGCCTGATACAACTTATACTAAAAGGTGAGTGGTACAAAAATTATACAAATGGGAGAGCACAATACATCTTATACAGTGGGTGTGACTGATATAGTTCTCCAATGAATTCACTATTATTCTAGAATTTAAATGGTAAGATAGAGTGAGTTATCCAGGTTTGGTTCTCCTACAAATTTCCCTAGGCTTTAGTTATTTTAAACATTAGTGAAAATGGGTTATGAATATGATGCTATAAGTTTCCAAAAAGGGTATCTATTTTAATGATATAGTTTTTAACAAATTCATTTGAGAAAAAAATCTTTTTTTCCTGTGGATATTATTTATTCTGTATTCGTAAATAATAATAAGGAAAAGTGAAAAAAAAATTATGGGTTTTCATGTTTTTCACAAGACTAAAATATTTCATTATTGTTTATCCTTTTTGGGGTATTTTTTCTCAACCAATGTTTTCAAAATACCATTAACAATTATTAACGATGGGTTGAAACATTAATAAAATAATAGTTCTAGATATTAATTTTTTCTTTGAATGATTTAACAATTTATTTATAAATAACATACATTGTACGAAAATGGAAACTATGAGTAAGTATCCACTTTGAAACATTTTTCCTACTTCATTAATACTCTAAACTTAAAATTGAATTGGTTATGTAAGTGATGAAATATTTGAGTTTTTTGTTATATTTTTTTTGGATAAAATTGGGATACGTTTATCATTATTAAATCTACAAATGTAATGATTATGTTTTTACCAATGGATTTGGGAATGCTGGTTTGGGGTTGTTGTAGTTTGTATTATAAGAGGTTTTAGATAACATTAAAGATTGAGAAGTTTTCATGTCAATTTGAAATAAGAGTTATAGTTACAATCATGGGTTTATATGTTTATGGTTTATCATGACTTTAAATTCATAAACACCCCAATTGAGGTTTTAATTGATGGGGGTTTAAGATAATTAAGATACTTTTGGTATTTATTTTTGGTAATTGAAAAATGGTATTGGTATGTGTTTTATTTAAAAGATTATTTTAGGAATAATGTTTCTATATTATATGCATATATGTTCAAAGGTCTTGATATCATTTTGGTTTAAGTGAACTATGGTGTTGAGGTAATTATTGTTAATCAGGATATGTAGGCTATTACATGTTTGGAATATATGATTTATCATAAAGATAACCTTGGGATAAGAAATTTATTTGGTTACAAGGTTATTAATGTTATTTATAAACAAGTTCATTATTTTGGGAAAATTATATGATTATGGTAAATATAAATACTTTTTGATAAAGTTAGATACTTTTTATGGAATAATGATTGAATTATCTTTTATATATATATGATTTTACTTTGGATTTATGGTGGTTTAGGTTTTTTGGTAAAAAATTCACTTATTTTTTAAAGAATATTATTTTTATGTATATATTTTAGGGAATGTGACTTTATGCGTGAATAATGTAGTTTTTATATGAATATTTAATTGATCCAGGATGAATAAGTGTCTAAATCCATTTGAATTTTTGTTCTGATCTTTATTAGGAATATTTTGAGTAATTTTCCTCTAGGTTATTTTTTAAATGATTCATGTTAAAAATTGGGTGTTATAATTGAGGTTTTGGAATGAAATATTAAATTTCTTTATACCAAATTATATTCATATGTGAGGTTATATTATCTTATGGAAACCATTTCAGTTTTTTTAATGTCAATTTTTTATAGGAATAAGTTTTTATTCATTTTTTGGTCTTTTTATATATTAAATTTTTATTTTAGTTGTTTTGTTATGAAAATATCATCTAGAATATTCATTTACTAGAGTAAAAGATGGGATAAATCATGGATCTTTTGAAACATGCAACCAAATTATGATGTTATATATGTGGATTTGAATTAAATCATGTAATTATATTCTATTATTTTATTTGTCTTTATATTAATGGAATTACTCAAATCTTGGAAATGGATCTTAAAAAAATTACTCTTTAAATTCATTTATAATGATTTGATTGTCACTTTATCTCCTCTCTATTTTATGGTTTTGTGGTTATTAACTTTCTCATGATAATTCACTTTATTATTAATGATGTTCTCTATGACTCCAGATCATTATTTCGAAATTAATTTTTTTACTCCATTTTAATGGTTTCACATCCCACTAATGTTCAACTATTTTGAAACCTAGTGATGTGTTATTCTATATTCCCTTCCCATATTGCATTATCACATTCTATAATGAAGTTTTATTAACCATATTTTCAATTTTGGTTTTAAATAAAGGAATTTTCAAAAGTAAAACCCCTGATTATCTATATCATTTTTAAATTATAAGGATGAATCTTTTTTAAGGGGGTGAGGGGAATGTGAAACCCTTATATTTTATAAGATCATTATGGTCTATAACATATACAGTACGCAACACCAACCTAAATAGAACCACAAAATATTATTATAATTTAATTTTTATAGCTATAACATAGTCATTTTATTGGAGGGGATAGATAACATTAACCAATGATGATATATATATATATAAAGGTAATAATAAAAAAAAATTTAAGGATTAATTATTTGGAAATAGGCACTTGTTTTTTATTAATGTCCTTCAATTCTTCGTAAATATTTTTAATTATAAAATGTGGTTTTTAATGAATTTTAAAATTAATATATTGATTTTTTTAATTTTATTTGTCAAAAATTATATATTTTTTAAGTCACCATATCATAATTATCTTAGAGTTGAATATTTAGAATTTTATAAAATGGTTGATTTATCAATGAATAGTGAAAAATACTGATTTTTAAAAACATATCTTATTATTAAATTTAAAAGTAAAATTATTTTTATATTTTTATTTTAAATTAATATAATACTCTATTAATTATAAATAGTATAATTAAAAACATTTTAATCATAATTACAACTAATTTCAGTGTAAGTTAAGTTTTGGGCTTAAAAATGCATTTTTCTACTATATGTTTTACATTGAATTTTATGTATTTTTATTAAAATAGATTTATTCCAATTATATTAATTGAATCTTTAAAAATTCATCCCATACCATAAATTTCCATGTTCAAATTTGATAAATAATACCCTTTAATTTCTTATCTCTTTGAATAATAATTATGGTAAATATCAATTACCTCAAAAATGGTAAATTTAAAAATTGAGGATAAAAATAATATGATAAAGACTAAAAGTAACACCTCAGGATTTCATAGTATGCTATCTCTTTAAATTAATTCAATAGCATGCACCACACGCAACACCGAGTTTGAGCGCACCATGACTTTCCAAACTAGTCATTTAAAAAGTGGTTATGAATAGTATTAACTTCATTTTTAATTTTATATACTTCATATAATTTTATCATCCATATTATGTGTTTTTAGACATAATATAAGAACAAATACAATTTTTTAGATAAAGTAAGTGTTTAAAAAAATGCAATTTGACGGCATTTTAATGGAGAACCCTTTTTAAATCCAATATTTGACACTTTTATATATTCAATTTCAGAAAATAAACTTTTTATTTAGAATTGGGACATAAAAATTTAGTTTGGTTAAAATTTTTGTGTGTTTCTGATAACTTTCATATTTTGATGAATAGTGAAAAATACTAAATTTTAATTGATAATAACTTTTTTAATCAAAATAATTTATATTGTTAAATTATAAATTTCTTTGATTTTAATTTATAATTATATTATATTTTTATCATTTAATCCAATGTTGTTTATTGGAAGTAATTTTACATTTAAGTTGGACGCAAACACATATCAATATTTTGATAGTTTTTCCTTCTCAAAACCCCACTTTCTGGTTCTGAAAATGGGACGTAATATTAAATTAATTAATAAAAATAATATGTTTTTAATTAGGTAAAATAAAAATCAATTTTTAATTCAGAATATCAAAATTATCTCAAGGTGAATTTTTTGTATTTTTCTAAAAATATTCAATTTTTGTTGAATAGTGAAAAATACATCATAATGCCTAAAAACCAAATTTTTCATTTAAATAATTATTTTTATTTAAAAATTTATTATAAAATAGATTCATAATTCACATATTAGTACAATTTAAGTTATTGGTGTCATTTTATGATAATATTAGATATATAAAATTTTATTGAACCATTTAAACATCTTTTTACCCACCTTCTAGGCACATTTACCCACCTTCTAAGCACATTTACAAATTTTCATAAAACAAAATTTTTACACTTTTGTGAATTAAATTTTAAAAATACTAGAGTCATGTTTGACACAAGTCTGTAAAATGTGGTTCAATTGGATGAAAATAATTTTTGGTGAATAGTAACTTTTCAGTTTTATTTACCATGGTTATAAATAAATATGGTAATTAAAGGTAAAAATAATATTAATATTACCAAAAAACATGTCATAATTCTACTAGATAAGTTTATTTCTACCAAAACAAACCTTATTAATAAAAGATGATCTTTTTGGTCCACTTATAATTGATTAGGACATTTATTATTGGTTTATTTAAAGAAGAGTTAAAAGTGGTAAATTCAAAGTTTAATAACCAAACAATTTTTAATATATGGTAATACATAAAAAAATTAGACGATAAATATTAATTTAAAAGATAAAAATATATCATACGTCATGGTATTTTATTTATAATTTTTATACATTAAATAATTAAATTTATTTACGACACAATGGTGATTCAGAAATTACCTTATTAACGAAAGATTAAAATAATTGATATTATAAATTTCAAAATAAATATACATTGAGACTTTTGATGCATTGAAAAAAATTTATAGGTTAATATGTCATGTTAAGGTTGATTTAATATATTTTTTTCGAAGTAATCAAGATTTTTTAGGACTTTTACAAAAACCAAATACTAAATTGTGTAAAAATTAACATAAATAAGTTTTTAAAACAAATACTATATTATTAAACGATATAATACTTCTAAAAATTTAAGTATTGGACAAAGGAATTATATAATGATTGATATTTTATTAATGAACCACTACATATTCTCTTGTCATTTTATATTATATTTATTAACCATGTAATATAAAAATACAAGAAGCATTGTAAAAGACAAACTATTTAACTAAGTGTTAAATCTAAAAGATAAGGTTAATATGGTGACCTATAATTTTTTAAAACCTATTTTTTAGAGTATTTCAACCCATACCCACCTTATGCTTGAAATAAATTCATTTTAAGCTATTATAATCTGAAAATTATTTTATAATAAAATACTATTTAAAGCTTTTCTGAAAGGGACACTCACATCTCTTATAAAAGGGTACTTCACCTTCTCTTAATTTCACACCTCCAAAGACATTTCTCTCAGCCAAAACCTTATCAAATATCCTAAGAAATTCCCTCAATTCATTCTATATACATTACTTTAATCATAAATCCAACTTATGGAGCCTTTTTGATCAAATCAAAAGGAAGAAGCCAAAGAAGAGGTAATTACTTCATCACCTTTTTCAAAGTTATTTTCTTCTCCCACATCCTATTTCATTGTTGTTTTCATAAAAAATTAATTGATACATTACCTTATACATACTTTTATGTTATTATAAATATGGTACAAACATATTCATTATTCTATCCATCCTATGAATGACAATGTCACCATAGGTGTGTACGTACGGCTTACCGTCTCCACGTCGTGGTGTAGTTTTTTTTCAATACTTCATTATTTGGATTGGTATAATAATGAGTATAATTGGTATAAATAATAAATATAACTTGTTAATGATTATTTATATATAATATACCATCCAATTACATATGATTTCACCGTCAGTAGAATTATATCATACCTCGTGCCTACGTACAACTTACCGTCTCAACGACGCGATGAGATTCATTTCCACATTCACCATTCAACAATGATTATAAATATATATTATTAATAATAATTTAATATATGACATAATAATTCTACTTAAAATATATATATGTATTTACATATATCTCATTCACTTACTTCTTGTCAATACGATATGAAAACGGAAACGGCGTTTATGTGTACGTATGACCTACCATCTTCATAAAAAGTGTTTTCTATTTCATATATCAAACTATTATACATACATATATTCTGAATATACATGATAAATAAATAATTTTTTATATTATGGTATAAATTAAATCATTATATAAGTTATACGATCAAGAATAATAAGTTAAAACACGTCTGATAAAGAAAGCTAATATTGCCCGAAATGTTATTTTGACATATAAATTATTATTAAATGGGTAGTATAAAGATATAAATGAATCAAGTATGATATCATAAATATTAAAATGGTTCTATTATAATTTAATAACATTCTATGGTCATTATACAATAGGTTAATGTACCCTAGACCAAGGAAAAGTACATGGTAAGGGTTGATTCCTCAATCTCATTATTATCCGAGATTGTTTATGTGTAAGTATTTACTGGTAAATTTTTATCATCCATGTTCATGTTTCATAAAAATGTTTTCAAAATGAATATTTTAAGGTTTTTTGGAAGGGACTCTTTCTCTATTTCAACATTTTAAATGTTTTAATGATTTATTTTTCTAAATATTTTTAATTAATGTATATGTATTAAAAATATTTTTAAGGATTTATTTATATAAACATGATTGTTTTAAAATTTTAATTCCTTTCAAAAGATTCAAAGTGTTATGGGACCCTTTTTTTGGTCGAAGTAGATTACTCAGGTGGGGGGTGAATTGGGTTTCTGTAAAAACATCTATTTAAAAAAGTATTCTTCAAAAGGTTCCCCAATAAATTTAAATACAGCCCAGTTCATCAAATTAGTACGGTTATGATAAATTTTCTATTTAAATATCCTTTCATAAGATTGATTAAATAAATGTAATCTTAATATTAGTAATTAACATTACTTTTGATGCTAATTTAATAAAGAAAAACAATTATAACTTCATTCCATGATTATCTATCAATTTAAATTTAGTGAGTTTTGAATTGTACAATAAAATATGGAAGAAAAAATTAGACAAAAAATCAGATATAAAACAAGTGGTTCAGTCTCATGTTGAGACCTAATCAATTTCCCTTGGTTATCACCTACCTCCAAGTTGTTTTTATTAATGAAAGTGATCCACAAACTTTATCGGGGTTAACAACAGTACACAAAACTGTCTAGGTCACACAACCTCTTCCACAGTTCTTGATTGTTATGAACTAATAGGTCACACAGGGTCCTCTTCCACACTTATACATGGGAATACATAGGTGTAAAAATATGTGAGAGGAAGGATATATTGTATACTCTAATTTAATGCAGGATACAATGCATGTTTTTATACACACACACACACACACACACTTCTCTAAAGATAAAAATAATAAAAAATAGAAAAAATGATGGGATAAGGTTAATAGTGCTCTGATTGATAGTATATGAAGCTCTGGACATATAGGATAAAGCATATGAAAAAATCGAGTCCTCTTGCCGAAAACATAGTATCACAAGTCAGCTAGATCTGGCTCTAGTTATTCGTGGATTTGATAGTGAAAAAATGTTCTCAACTCTAGGATTCCAGTATGCTTCGTGTGTTCGTTAGAAGTTTTAGTTTTCATGTGTCAGTTCTTCTTTCAAGAAATTTTCGTTCTTATTTTTTATCGTGCACACACATGTTTCCCTGTTGTCACTATTGTAGCCATTACCACTATTATCATTCTTTTCTTCTGGCCACACTGTTCTAATTATTCATAGAATACAGGTGTTGGAGCTGACAAGATGCATGTATTATACACCTCATACACCGTACTGTCATGTGGAATGTCTAAAAAGAAAGATTATTTATGTGAATATATTTAAAAGATTTAAATATTACTGTTAGAGACTAAATTGTAAAACGAAAAAACAGATTAAAAAACGGTGTCACAGGTGTCTCCTTGAAACATTGTCTCCTTTAAATGGTGTCTCCTTAAAACGATGTCTCCTTATTTGACTTTGAGCGATGATACAGTCATGATTACACAATTGTATAGGGATCAGAAACTGGTAGCATAGATGTGGTGTTAAAATCACGGTATCTAAATCATAGTGTCTGGTCACAATGTCTGGGTCACGGTGTCTAGGTCACAGTGTCTTGATGGTCACATTGTCTGGTTACAGTGTTTGGTTATGGTGTCTGGGTTACGGTGTCTGGTTACAGTGTCTGGGTGGTCACAGTGTCTGGATGGTCACAGTGTCTAATTGCGGTGTCTGGTTACAGTGTCTGGGTACGGTGTCTGGTTACAGTGTCTGGTAATATAGTCTTATTACAATGTCTGGTTACAGTGTCGAGTTATGGTGTTTGGGTCACGGTTTCTTAGACTTAGCCAAATATCTATACAGAGACATAAATAGTGATATTCATAGAATGGATTAGACTTAATCATTCATAAGATAATTTCATTATAAAAAAAAATAGTTTACAATAATTATCTAAGGCCTAAAGAGACTAATCATCTGTACACATTATTTTAGATAGATTAAACAGGATTAACAAGATTTACAAAATGTATAGAATATTTTATCATTAAAACATGATTAACACCTAAGATGTCCAAAAATATACCGATTTTTTATGATAAAAAATAATGTGAGTGATAGATCTATTCTTAGATAATGTGTCTCTTTCTTAGTGTGCATATAGAATACATATTTTCCCCTTTTGTAATTATCAAAAATTGTAAATAAGAAATAGGCAATAAAAGGTCACAATGCATTAGATAGATAAAAATGGTCTTTACAAATATTAATTAATGAGAATACAGAAATTATACCTATAAAAATATGGTAGTCACTTTTCTTCAGCACTGGCTTGTCTTCTCATTGCCCGTAGCAACAACATAAATAAAATAAGCCACAGTTGCAGAGGTAGAAATAGAATAAGGGAGTGAAACAGTTGACAGAGAAGGTAAAGGGAGTCCATAAAAAGAAAGGGGGAATTGTAGGTGCAGTGGAAGATCGAGACAACTATTGATCAAGGATAATCGGTCTGATCTAACACAGAACATGAGAGACAGACGTAGATGTAGAGGCAAGGGCAGTGGATGAGAATTTAGGAAAACAAGATCTTAGGGGTGCAGCTACAGGAGCGAAAATGTAAGTACTCTAGACCTAAAGATAAGGCCTCAAAAGATTCATAAATTAAGTAATGATCTCACCACCATACTGCATGGATTTATCAAAGTCATCATTGTTGTCAATAAACTTATCCAACAAAGTATTGAAATATTTGAGCTTTTGGACTTGAGTTTTTAAAGCTTGAGTGACAGGAGGAATTCATAGATTCTCAACAAGGTATATGATATGGTAGGTCATCTCATTCTTAGACAGGATCCAATTGAAGAAGAAATACACCATCTTAGAATTTTTTTTGTTGAGAATCATTGGTAACATTGGAATTAATTCTCACCAAATCAAGAACTCTGTCATTGTTCTTAACAACATCAAATAAAGATTCCTTGTCAATGACACTGAGCACAGATTGAAGTTCTTATTTGAAAACTGATCTGAGAAGATCACTGTTTAAAGAGGGTTGAGATGATTTTATAGAAGTACGAGAAGTAGGAACAGCTGAATTAAGGTATTTTAGTTGATTTATAACTTTTTGGATACAACTGATTGTATAGTGATTCACTATTCAAATCCACCCTTACATTATTGTTTTAAACTTGTTTTGAAATGAATCTAAAACATATAATGATAAATTGAAATTTATGTTTCAATCAATGAATTAATATTTATAACTATTTAATAGGGAAATTTTACTTGTTTTTTTTGTTTACATTGTAGGAGGAGGTGATTTGGAGAGCCTGTGATGGAATTCAAGCAAAATGGGCCAAGCTGCGCGAGAGCCCAAGAATGCATTTAATTTTTTTTTGTAATGTGGATAATATGTGCATCCAATTGGAACCAAAATGGGTTTATGAGTGAAAAAAATGTGAGAAAAATTTCTACAGAAGATCATTGATCCCAATTCATCCACTTGGAGGCCCAAAATAGGCCCACAATGTGAAGAAATTCTGGGCGGGCAATATTGGACCACCTTTCTGTATTTGGCCCCTAACTCGGGCCTCAAAGGTCCATTTGGGCCAATTCCCCCTCCCATGGTTATCTAACTCTATGTCTCACATCAACAATGTATTTCTTGACATTTAAACGCACTTTGGTCAGTCAACCATCCAGATAAATAAGGATTAACAATTCTGTCTTGAATAGTGACTGATTCCCTTAGGGACTTGACCTCTTTTATGGAAAATGTGATGGTTTTTGTCCATAAAATAACTCCTCCCCATCATTCTCCCAAGTGGAATGACCAGGGGTGAATTTTAGTCTAATTTTAGAGCTCTATTCACCCATTTTATTTCTCTTCTCCCGAATATACTTCTAAACCTCTTAGTGATTAATTTGGGGACTGTCCTTTGTTGTAAGCCTGAGCTCCACACTTGTAATCTTCACAAGGTAATTGATTTCCATGCATGTTGTCAATTGTACTTCATTTCTACCTTTTAAATTTTTTTGTATTATGGTACGATCAAATACAAATCTAAGGAACAATAATCCACATGCTTCCATGCATAACCCGGATCTTGTGATGATTTGATTATGGTTTCCTCTTTTCTCACTCGTCCCTTTCCTGAGTGTGAAAATGGATTGCATAGGTTTATAAAATATAGGATCATCTACCTATGAATATGAATGTTCTTGTGTTGTGGAATATTTTTATCATTGACAAAAATCTGGTCATCTCATCACATTGTTGATGTGACACCTTGATTGAGTTCCGTTTTTTACATCGATTCAGGTTTGTTGATTTTGAGCGGTTGCCGATAGTCAATATCATAGATAGATAAAATCCTAGGTGGTAACATAATAATAACTCACATACTATTAATGGTTTTAGTATGTATAAAATCAAGGAGTCAATGATCCTTCCCTTTCCCTTGAGAGCAACGATGGATTGAGCATCAAGGGAAACTTACTCGGATTGATCCTGATTTCTCCAACCGATTTCTTTCAGTAGTAATATACTTTCAATTTCAATTATTAAGGAAAAAAACCCAAGTTTATAAAACCCCATTTTCCTTTTAGTTTCTAAATCAGATCCTCATTTTTTAATTAATGATCTAATTCTCCTTTGAGACACGACCTTGTGTTTCTGGTATATTGTAGAAATTGTAGTTAAAAATAAACATCTAATTTGACGCCCTAGACAACGCAATCAACAACCCTTATACCCATTAGTTAACTTTTTATGACTAATAACAAGCTCACACATATCTTGAAAAATCTTCTTGTTTCATTAATCATTCTTATTGTCCAAGGAGGTAAGATTAGGTAGATTCATATAGGATAATTCCTGTGTAATATGACTAACAGTATCTTCAACAGGATGAGAAACAGGTTTTGTTCTTCCGTTCATCATTCTCTGCATTTCTTCAAACATGCCTCTTAGAGTCTTCACTTAATTACTTAAATTTTTGTTCTCAAACCTGACTTCCTGAATCTCATGAAGCATCCTGGGTAAAATTTTCCATATGATCTTGTCCAACAACAAGGAAACATCACTTTCACTCAAATTGGTTACAAGAGATGGTTGGGTATTTAGAGGTTTTTCAACGCCAACTAATAGGGTAACTTTAAAATCTTTCAGATAATCCTTATTCACCAAGTTTTTGAGGTTCTTGTGAATGTTACAGAATAGAATCTGAGACAGACTCAGGTTCCTTGGAAGATATATCTTTAAAAGCAGAATCTAGTTTCAATTTAAACATAGTATACATATCAATTCCTTTAACTGATATGTCCTAGGAATCAGTCACATGAAAATAACTAGGGAATTCATACCATATACCCACTAATATTGGATCAAAGGGATTAAGTACTTCCATAGGTTCTAGATTTTGGTGCTTCTCCCCCTAAATAGGTTCTTCTTCTCAAGACTGAGAGATTTTTTTATTCTTGATATATTTGCAAGACTTTATACCTGATCTCCTTACCCATTTCCATTCTATCCAACTGAAAGTATTTCTCTATTCTCTCTTTAGTAGATGGAATAATTTCATGAACATATTGTTCCTATGGCTGTTCATCAAGAGCAGATTCTTGGACAACAAAAAGATAATCTTATATATGATCTTCTAAAAAATCCATTTCATTTACCATAGCAACATATTCTTCTTCAGCTGAAGGTTGTTCTTCTAAATCAGAAACTTCTTTAGGAATAGATATTTCCTTCTTTGGTAAGTGTTGGAGAACAGGTTCACTTTATTTCCCTTCCAGAACAATTTCACCTAGAGGTACAATAGGCTCTTCTTATTTTTCCTCATCAGAATACTCATCAATTTCATAAGGTTACAAACTATGATTATAAATATCCTTAGGTCTTGAAGAGTGTTCCACCAGATTAAACTTTTCATAAACCTTGTCATTATCTTCCATGCATGCTTTTCTCCATTGATTCCAACTGATTTTCATTCTCTTCACTATAAATTTTGAAAGACCAAACTCATAATCTTTAATAGATTCTTCATCTGGTCCAACCAACCCTTTTCCTTGAAGCATAGTTGGTATAATCCTTGAAGAAAATGGTTAGGTTCACTTGGAGTTTGTTTTGATCAACTAACACATATAGAGTATAACATATTTTCATAGGATGATATTATGTCCGTTTTTCAAGAGATGTGTCAAAAATAAATCATGAAACTTGAGTGTAGAAAAATAATCTTTTCTGGGGCTAATTAGATTCTAAAAAAATTTAAACAGAAGTATGGTTTCAGAATATATCTCAGTATCTATGGCTCTTCACTTTGTTTTATTCCCAGTTAAGCTTCCCAATGCTTCTTCCAAAACAAAGAAATCACTTAGAGGTAGAGGACCTCTCTGGTAGTCCTCAAAAATACCCTGATGATGTATCTTAAGGCATGAATCTCATAACATCAAAGAAAAGGTTCAACTTTGGCCATTGATCCAACATCCCACAACATAGCCATATTTTGTTTCAAAAGTGAATTGAACATAATGATAAAACTATGAAACTAATTTCTGGTAAATAGGCCTATCCTCCATTGTGAACTAATCCCGCTATCCTTTCTATCTATGTAACTTCAATACCAAAGACTTACCTAACAGAAACCACTTAGGGAATATCTTATTATCGGGTACCACTATTTGTTCTACCATATTTGGATTTAGAGGACCTTCAGGTGCTATCTTCAGCACTATTTTCAACTTCTTATTTGAACTACACTTATCAGGTGTTGACGATGATTGGTGTTTTATCCTGGGCAGTCAACAATGATTCGAGAGAGAGAGAGAAAAAAACTGATGTCTTGAGAGAGGGGTTACTGCTTCAGAGAAGAGGTTTGAAGTGAAGAAAGGAGTGATACTTCTTCTATTTTATCAATTAGGGATATGAAGCATGGTGGGATCAAAAATGTGTGAAAGTAAAAGGGTAAAATAATTAATTACCATTATACGGGTTATAATGTATATATAAAATAATAATGCATCTGTACGGAGAGAACAAAATCAACTATCACGGTGTGACCATATATGGAATTCATGGTGAGACCATAATCAACATTCATAGTGAGAGTATTACTGAGTGATTTCTAAACTGGGTGACCGAATTGTTTGAGATAGTAAGTACTAGACAGTAACAATGAGACTATAAAAATGAAATAGTAATTCTTAAGACAATAAAATTACAGTACCATTAGATAGAAACATTTAAAACCATAAACTGTGAAATAGTAAACTGTGAAAAGGTATACTTACTACTTATGATTTATCATTTCCAATTAATGTATGATGTAATATATTCATTCAGAATTTAATGGTTTGGTGAATATATCAGCAAGATGATATTTAGTTCCAATGAATTCCAAAGTGATTTCACCTTTTTGATAATGATCTCTCCAAAAGGGATGTCTTACATCAATATGATTTGTCCTAGAGTTTGAAACATGATTTTTTGAGATGTTAATATCACTTGTATTATCACAATTTATAGGTACATGACTAAATTGATATCCATAATCTATTATTGTTTGTTTCATCCACAAAATTTGTGCACAACATCTACCAGTAACTATGTACTCATCTTCTATAGTAGATAATGAAACCGAATATTGTTTATTACTATACAATAATACTAGTGACTTTCCTAAAATGTGACATGTTCCAGAGGTGATTTTTCTATCTAACTTAGAACCACTAAATTCAGCATCCAAATAACTAACTAACTCAAATTATTTTCCTCTGGGATAGAACAATCCTATATTTGGTGTATGCTTGAGGTTTTTGAAGATTCATTTAATATCATTTAATTGAGATTCCTTAGGATTTTCTTGAATACATACACTAAAAATAATGTCAGGTTGGCTAGTAGTTAGCTAGAGGAGACATCCAATCATTCCATTATAAGTTTTTTGATCAACATATTTTACATCTTCATCAAGATCCAACATACAAGTAGTACTCATTAGAGTGTCACTACATTTAGTGTTATCCAAACCAAAACGTTTTAGGAGATATGAAGTATATTTTATTTGATTTAAAAATGTACCATCATTATTTTGAAAGATTTGAAATACAAGAAATAATTTTAGGTCACCCATTAAACTCCTTTTAAATTCAGTTTGCATCATTTTAGAAAATTTAATACATAAAAAAATTTGACAATCCAAAGATAATGTCATCTACATAAATTTTAATTACTAAAAAAACTCTGGAAATTTTTTTATAAAAAGGGTAGGATTAGATATTCCTTTATAAAACCTCTGGAAATAAGAAAAGTACTTAATCTATCATACCAGGCTCTTGGATATGGTTTTAAACCATATAATGCTTTTGATAATTTAAAAATATGATTTGAAAAATGAGGTATTATAAAACTAGGGTTTTCTCAACAAAGACATCCTCAGCTATATACCCATTTAAAAATGAACTGTTAACATCAATTTGATATAGTTTGAAATTAAAATGTGCAGCATAAGAAAGAATAATTCTGATGGCTTCATGTCTGGATACTGGTGAAATGGTCTCTTCATAGTCAATTCCTTATTCTTGACTATAGACATGTGTAACCAATCTATCCTTGTTTCTAACTATATTACCATCTTTATATACTTTATTTCAAAAATCACTTTTAGTGCCTATAGTTATTGTGTCTTTGGTTCTCTAAAATAGTTTCTAAACATTATTCCTTTCAAACTGATTAAGTTATTTTTTCCAAATAAATCACCCAAAATTCATCATCGATAGCATAATTAATGTTTTTAGGTTCATGTTGTGACAAGAAGACTTGATTTTCAACCAAATTTCAATGATAAGCACTAGTTTTAGTTCTTTTATCTATGTCTCCTGCAACAAGGATTGTTCTTTAGAGTTCTAACAGCTCTAGAAAAAGGACTAGTGATTTCTGGTTCTTTAACATGTTTAGGTTCATTGTGACTTGAATCTAAATAATTTCTAGAATTGGAAGTTTTCACAGATTCATTCCTAGGATGGTTACATGATTTTGAATTAATGTCCATATTTGATACACCATCATCCAAGTTCCCTAGAGTTCTTTTAGTCTCATGTGGATCTGTTTCATCAAATTTTACAGGGAATGATTCTTCCACACATTTAGTTCTTTTCTTAAACACTCTATAGGCTTTAATAGAGATTTAATATCCTAAAAATATTCCTCTAACAGTCTTGTATGAAGATTTCTCAAGATTTATTGAGTATTAAGGATATATAATGTGGAACCAAAAACATTTAATTTACTATCTTTGGGTTTTCTATTTTCCCACAACTCATATGGATTTCTTTTAAGAATAGGTCTAATCAGCATTCTATTGATAATATAGGATGCTTTATTTACAACATCAACCCCAAAATAAATAAGTAATTCATATTCACTTATCATGGTTCTAGAAATATCTTGCAGGGTTCTATTTCTTCTTTCTACAACTTCATTCTCTTGAGGTGTTCTAATGAAAAACAAATTATAACTATATCTATTTTTTGAGAAAATGGATTCAAACTCTTGATTTTCAAACTCACAACTTTCATCACATCATAAGGATTTAATTCTGATTCCACTAATATTTTCTATAGTTTTGGAATATTTGGTAAAATGAGAGTGGGATTCACTTTTGGGAGCCAAAAATAAAGTCCTTGTATATCTAGAAAAGTCATCTACAAGATCGTAGTCATAGTGCTTCCCATTTATGCTTGAAACTCTAGATGGTCCAAACAAATCAATGTGAAACTGTTTGAGAGGTTGAGAAATTGACACTTATTTCTTTATTTTAAAGGAAATTTTGTTTTGATTTCTCTTTTGACAAGGATTACACACTTTATCATTTGGAAACTCGTGTTTGGGAAGGTCTTTGACTATGCTTTTTCTAGTTTACATTCAAAGGGAGGGAGTATTATAGTGTCTTAATCTCATATTCCAATGCCAATATTCATTGTCAAATACACTTAAACATGAAACATTTTGAGAAACTAAATAATCTAAGTTAACATAAAATACATTCTCATTTCTTAAAGCAGAATATACTAATTCATTTTTAGAATTGAAATCATTACAAGCATAATTTTCAAATTTTGCATGAAATCCATCATCACATACTTGTGAAATACTATGTAGATTACATTTCAATACATAAAAAATGGACTTTGGAAATCAAAAATGAGTTAGAGTTATCAATTTATCCAAGACCAATAATCTTTCATTTGGCATTGTCACAAACTGTGACATTTCCTCCATCAATTTTTTTTAAAATTCTTGAAACATGAATATTCTCCTGTAATGTGCCTTGAACACCACTATCCAAGTACCATAATCTTTTACAATGATTCTTTAAGAAAATTTCCTACAAATTGTTCAAATGAAAACATACTTTGGTACCCATACTTGTTCGTGTCTATTAATATTACTGACTATAGATTTAGGAATCCATATTTTCCACATAGGTTTCCTATAAGCATTACGTAATGTACTTGAAAAATAAACTCTATTTGGTCTAGAAGAGCATGACACAGTAGAGAGTGTTTCATAATTTGAACTGGCTGAATGTTTTCAATAACTATGATTTAAGATCTATGTCCTAGATTTAGAAACAAAATTAGTTCTTCCAAAATTTCTTTTACCAGGTTGATAGCCAATGCTAGTAGTATATTTAGGAGAAATCTATTTTTCTATAATTTGTACAAAGGTATCTTTACTATTAGTAAACCATTCAATATCATTTTTCAGTTTATCAATATATAGTTTTAGATCATTATTTTCATTGAGTAATTGAGCATTTTTATACCTTTCTATAATAAGTTTATTTTTAACATTTGAGGTAATATCATGTTTTTTATTTATAGACTTGTATTGATCTTTTAGTTTAATACATGTCTCTTCAAGCATATTACAGCATTCAAACATGTACTCATTATAAATTTTTTCAGAGTCACTCTCATCTCCAGAATAATTGGAATTGTGTATAAGAGATTCCAATGTAACCTCATATGTGTTTTTTCATAAAATAGATATTGACTTTGTTATCATGTTCATCATGTGATGATTTTAAGTTACATGAACTATCCTCATAAGTAGTCCATGTTGCTTTAATTTCACTTTTATACATTCTATATTTATCCTCATACTTGTTTTTGTACATGAGCTTGGGATAGTCAGACTTTATTTGTTCCTTTCACCTACATTCATAGCAAACTTTCTCATCAGATTTGTCACATATTTTCCAATCTTTCTTCCAACATCCTTTTTGGTCATATCTTCCCTTAAAGTTAGGCTTTCAATACAATTTCTTCTTCTTGTAAAATATCATAAAACATATGGCTAATTGATCCATCTTCTCATCATTTCCAGTTGATGATTTTTCACATCCGGAACGTTCTATAGACACTTCCAATTTTCCTTTCTCCTTGTGTTTAGAGGTGGTGGTCTTGAATGCAACTGATTTTCTTTTGGGTTCATCCTCCACTTCCTTGATGACTTTTAGATCCTCTTCATACGTCATCAATTTTATAATGAGTTTTTTTACAAGTAATTTTCTTATGTCGCATGATTCTCTAATGGACACAGAGGTTCCTCTCAATCTGGCATGTAAGAATCTAAGAATCCTCATGATCAGTTCTTTAGAAGTGACTTCTCTTCCAAGAGAAATCATTGTGTTGAAAATTTTATTGAACCTGAGATACATGTCAGAAATAGGATCATTAGGATTAATTTTAAAGTTATCATATTTAACATTATAAGTATTAAGTCTCATTTCTTTCACATTAGAATATCCTTCATGTGAAACAGACAAAGTCTCCCAAATTTCATGGGTAGTTTTACATGCGGAAATTCTATTAAATTCATTATCTCCCAAAGAGAAATATAAATCATTCATGGATTTATAATTTTTATTATAGGAAGTCATGTTAGGGTCATCCAAAGTGATTCTATCAGTAGTAGTAATATTATACTCATCAATAATTGAAGACTAGATTTCAAAACTCATACTTTCTAAATGCATTCTCATTTTAATTTTCCTTTGAACATAATTAGTTCCATAAAATAATGGTGGTATATTTGTTGGAGAACCATCCAATATATTATCCATGATAATGAATTACTATAAAAGATCTAGAAATCTATAATTAACATAAATTTATAGATCATTAAAGTACCACTAAAATCACAGTTGAATAGGGTCAATAATAGAGTCATAATAGGAATAAAAAACCCTTTGATACAAAATTTTGGTTGGAGTAGAGTACTCTATAGAGGGGTGAATTGAGTATCTATAAATATTTATCTTTAAAAAGTATTCTTAAAAAGGTTCCCTAATAAATTTAAATATATCCCAATTAATCAATGTAATATGGTAATAAAAGATTGACTGTTTAAATAACTTCTCAAAAGATTGACTAATTCTTAGTAATCTTAATATGAGTTATTAATATTACTTTTGAATATATTCTAATAAGGAAAAATAATTATAAATTCTTTCCAATATTAACTATCAAAGTAAATTTACTGACTTTTTATTTATACAGAAAAATAGATAAAACTTAATTAGACAACACAACGGATATAAAACATGTGGTTCAGTCTCAAACTGAGTCCTAGTACACTCCACTTGGTGATCACCTTACACCAAGAAGTTTATATAAATAAACATGATCCACACCCCGGATCGGGGTTAACAATAATACACATGACTGTCTATGTCACATGGCCTCTTCCACAGTTCTTCATGGGAAGGAACTAATAGGTTACACATGGACCTCTTACACACTTATCTGTGAGAATACACAGGTGTAAAAAGATGTGAAAGAAATGATATCTTTTATCCTATTGTTTAATGCAGGAGAAAGTACATGTTTTTATACAGACACAAACACATAGTTCTCGAAAGATAAAAATAATAGACAAAAGAGAAAAATTGACGAGATAAGGATATAAGTGATCTAACTATTAGTTTATGATGCTCTGGACATATAGGATAAAGTAGATGCATAAATCGCGTCCTCTTATAGAAAATAGAGTACCAAAAGTCAGCTAGATCTGGCTCGTGTTCTTTAGGGAGTTGATAGTGAAAAAAAGTTCTCAACTCTAGGATTCGAGTATGCTTCATGTGTTCTTCAATAGTGTTAGCATGCATGTGTCAGTTCTTCTTTGAATAAATTCTCGTGCTTCTTTATTATCATGAACACACTTGTTTCTCTATTGTCAGTATTATCTCTATTATCATTATTATCATGCTTTTCTTCTATCCTTGTTGTTATTATTATTCTTAGAATTCATGTGTTAGAGCCGACATTGTAAAGTCCTAGAATTTTCAGTGTATTTTTTAATTATATGGAATTATTATGAGTCTGCAAAAATTAACAGTGCGTGATTCCGAGGCCTGGTGTGCCCAAAATAAATTTCTGAACATTTCTTAGGTACGTTCAGTAATCGCATGAGCAGCATTTTTTAACTTTTTAACCGGTGCTCGAAATTGAAATCTGAGGAGACTGTTGAACTCACAACGCTGATATTCACTTAAAGAGACCTTCACCTCGACCATAGTAGGCTGAGGGTGGAAGTTGGTTTTTCAGTTTTTTTCATGGTAGAAGAAAAGTAAAATAAATAACTTTTTATTTTTCTTTCCTGAAACCTCCATTTTGAATCATGGTGGTGGGTACCACAGGAACTCCCCTTAAATGTGAGTAAATCCTTGGGTTTTCTCCAATTTAATGAGCCATCATTAATTGATTTAATTTACATAACTTAATTAATATTGTATTTTCACCTCTCGTGGGGGATTTCATTGGGAAAGGGGAGGACTAGAGAGAGCCATGGAAAACATGGAAGAACATTATCCAATGAGGAACCTCCTTTAATGAATAATATCCTTTGGATAAAGATTGAGGAACCGTATTTGGATCATATTGCGGAAGGGATGGACGTCGGCATCTTCATCGTCTTCATCTCTTTCCTCCCGCCACCTCCAACAAAAAACCGAGTTGGGAAAGTGTTAATATTTTTCTTCATGGTTTTATGTTGATTCAAATCCTCTTGAGCCACTTGCTATCAATCTAACATAGAGGGTCAAGGAAAAACAAACCGGGCATGATCCCTCTGCTCCCTTTATGTTGACGTGTTATTTACAGGCTGATTGATGGTTGTGTGGAAACTAACTACGATGCTAATGAAAGATGTCGGTAGGGTATTGGTAGCTGCACATATTTTTCACTGAAGGAGGCCACGACCCATCCGTCATGGCAGATTAAGGGGGCTACCGACACCACAGCTGGCCGCGAGGACCCTGGGCAGCGTGCGTCCGCGTCAACGGCTGAGGAGGAGGTCGCGGCTATCGAGGGGCGATGGTGCACCCGGGTGGACCGATACCAGCCTAATATGAGAGTAAAGTAGTTCCATCATTCCACTAGAAGGAGGAAGCTGGTCGAAACCTCTCTCCTGCAGCGTCACGCTAGGTGGGACAACTCTGCTGGGTCCCGCGTGGCTGTATGCGACGACACATGGCACCGCCGGGTTGGATATATCGAACGGTCCATTGGACCATTCGGAATACTGGGTGGCACCTCCCCCTAGTGCAGCTAGGGTGGGCCCACCATGGTGGACCTCCCCCAGTGAGGCTGACCGCACCCTACCAGGCGGACCGCACCAAGCAGGCGACGCCCAGCGGGCCGCGCCCAGCGGGCTGCACCTAGGGGGTCGTGCCCAGCGGGCCACTCCGAATGGGTCATACCCAGCAGGCTAGGCCACCCCTTTTGGAGGTCGGGATGGACCCAAGTCAGGCCGGGTCGACTCAAACTGGTTTGGGTTAGCCCAGGCCAGGTTGGGTTGGGTCAGATCAGACCCGAGATTATATGGACCCAGATACACCTTTTTGTCCATATCTTGAGAACTGGGCATCCATTTAACGAACAGTCTACGGTGCCAGATTTCATACATCAAGATGTACCTTTTTCTACACTCAACATGAGTTTTGGATAATGTTGGAGTATGGTCAGGTTGGATCGAACTCGAATCCCACTGGGCCCTCGAGACTAAAAGGCTAATAACTTACAGACCGAGCGTCTGATTGACACACCGTCTGTAACATTGGGTGCCTTATGAAGTGACAGACCTTCATGATACTTATTTTTGGGACTTCATGGAAGTTGAAGTATTGACTGATGGCTTGTGGAGAAAAAAATTCCGGAATCCAGAATACATAGTGTGGGAACCCTGTGGCTCACTGTACTTGAGAGGTCTTTAGATCTAGTGTGAGTCATCTTTTGATACTATGTGGGTTAGCGCACAACAATCTGGTGTGTGTCAATGCATTCAAATATTGTGTGGGTCAACTCCAGATCATGTGTGGTTCATTTTCTGATCCTATGTTGGTCATCTTCGATCATGTGCAGGTCAACAGCAGAGCTTCTCGATGAATTAAGATGATCTATCAATACAGCTAATCATATATACTTCTGTACTTAATTTATACCTAGAGTGATCTGAGTCTATACCATTGTGGTATTATTCTATGTGGTGATACCTTTGGGGTAATATTCTGTGAGGTGTTACCTTTTTGGTACTTAGCTTTGTTGTTATACCTATGTGGTATTATTCTGTGTGGCGTTACCTTGGTGATACTTACCTATGTGGTTTTTACTTCATAGTATTTTTTCCTTTGTGGGACAAATGAGATTTTGGATAAAGATTTGGGCCTTGTGTTTCTTCATAAATTATATGGTTATACTTGATAACATAAGAATATGTATGGGCATATACCTATGTAGGGTTGAATGTTTTTTTGTTCTTTGTGATTACGATTTTGCATTGTGTATTATCCTTGGTGGATTATGAGATGACTTAGGGGGTATCAGGGTCCCTATAGAGCATCGTTATACTCATCCCTACATGGTTTATGCCCGCACCTTGCTGTGTCTTGTGCAGAAAATAGACAGTGTTGATCAAGGATGAGGGTACTAGCACAGGAGGTTGCTCGGGGTGGACTTTAAACAGGGCGTACTATAGAGACGAACATTTGAGAGATGTACCTATTCTTCAGGTAGGGTCCTTGGTGGGTATTCAAAGTAGTTTTCATTTTTACTTGTACATTCCAGTTGGTTTTGTATTCTGGCCCTTATTACTTACTATACACACCCTTTTTACTATATAGTTTTACTTTGTTCTTGTATATTTCTATGTGCCTGGTTTTTGTGATTTTACAGGTTTAAAGGAAATTCCTTTCTGGTTTTAGGGATATTCCTTTCTTGTGCTATTCTCCAACCCCTGGCCTATAGAAGGCATTCTTAGGGTAGTCACGACACTAGCCTAGGGGATAGGTCCTGAAAAATTGGTATCAGAGGATCTGGTTCTACTAGAGAACTTGGACTCTGATATTTTAATCGGCAATAGTGTTAAGTTTTATGAGTGTTGTTATCAGTTTTGAGAATCCAGTGTTGGTGCGGTGGCCAATTTATCCATACACTGGGACATTGACTTCTAATTTCTAACTCATAACACGAAAACACTGATTGCGTGTGTGTTTTTAAAAAGTTTTCTTTGAGATCTCTTTGATTCATGTCACCTAGTATAACTTATTAACCGCGGTACACCTGATTCTTTTCAGGATGCCTCCATGTAGATAGTCAGCCAGGGATCTAGCTAGGGTATGTGATGATAGCCCACTGAGCGATGAGGATTCGGTGCAATGCCCCCTTTCAGCAGTTGTACCATCAGGTGGTGTACCAGCAGCACCACTAGCCATTGGGTAGCCGATGCCACCAGCCCTAGCAGGAGAGGGTGCACACTGATTGACCGTATTGCATGAGTTCCAGCGCTAGAGGCCACTAAGGATCTAGGTCATGAGAGATCCATAGGCAGCTGAGGACTGGCTGGAGTTTGTGGATAGAGTTTTTCGATTGGTTGGGACACAATCTGATCTCATGGTGTTCGTTGTCACGAGTCTTCTTTAGGCCACAATGGGGTGATGGTGGAGCTTGATGATCTAGGTTCACGATGAGGTAACTCTCATCTAAGCAGACATCGAGATCCTCTTCAGGGAAGTATTCATCCCAGCAACCTTACACTCTGTGT
This sequence comes from Viscum album, assembly GCA_963277665.1. Classification (NCBI taxonomy): domain Eukaryota; kingdom Viridiplantae; phylum Streptophyta; class Magnoliopsida; order Santalales; family Viscaceae; genus Viscum; species Viscum album. The sequence continues at coordinate 136,987,682 of OY728141.1, forward strand.
GTATACAAGAGCTTCTCCACTTGCTGTAGGGAATCATTATCGTTGCTCAGTATTCAACGAGGTTCACTGACCGCTCAAGCTACTCCACTTACATGATGCGGGACCCTTCTTTCAAGGCCCATACCTTCTTTAATAGGATCAGATAGGATATTAGAGATTTGATGATTTCTCTCATCTTCCTGACACAGGTAGGGGTGTAAGAGAGGGCACTCTTAGTGGATAGAATCCTCACTGAGTAGACACTAGTAGTGAGACCCATCACTAGACGTTATGTAGTAGAATCGTCTGCAGTTGGCGGCAGACAGATGACGCAGAGGTCTAAAAGGACCAGACCTATAAGAGGATGACCGCAGGATATAGGGTCTATTGTGTGGGGCTCTCAGGACAGAGTAGGACAGGCGAGGAGCAGGCTGTGTTACTCGTGCGGCGGGCAGGGTCACATGGCTCATGACTGCCTGACCCAACATATGGAGAATCGGTAGAAAGTTTAATGACCTCCTGGTCATAGGAGAATATTCAATAGAGGAGGTCCACAGGCATGAGGCGTACAAGGCAGAAGAGTTATCCATGCTGCAGGTGGTGGGCGGCAATTCAATGTTCTACCGCCACCACCTCTAAGTGGTCTACCCGAACCACAGGGAGCAGGTGGACATGAATAAGCTCAGCTTCAGGTAGCTGAGACCTATGAACATGACACTCTAGAGATTATTTAAGTTTTGATCTGGGTTTACTCCACCTTAGCTGTAGTAGTTATACACATCGGTTCCAGTTACCCTTTTCTTGCCACGACCCCCGTTTAGAGCTCGAAGATTCCGTTGGAGTCGTTGGGTCGATTCTTGCGTCTAGAGACTTATATGGGAGATTATTTTACAATTACCCACTAGTTTCGAAATTGTGGGATTACTCTAGGAGGAGAGAGATTCGGCTGGGATATTTTAGTAGTGGCGTCGAGGCCTTATGATGTCTTCATCAGTATGGATTGGTTATCTATAGTCCATGCTCAGATAGACTATATTAGGCGCAATGTGTGGTGTGTCCACATGGATGGGATGAGGTTTTCATTCACTGGAGAGAAGGGAACCTTTGAAGTACAGGATGGACTTACCCGGAGGGGGGTACATCCAATCACACATCATTTGGCTAGCCTTACCCTCGGAGAAGTTGATATTGAGAGTCCAAGATATCCTGTAGTGGTGGACCAGTACGATGATGTTTTACCTGATAATGTTCTGGGTCTACCTGCTCGTAGATAGGTAGACTTTTATATCAAATTGTACCCTAGGACGACACTAATATCTACACCAGCGTATTGGATAGCTCCCACAGAGCTTTGGGAGCTGCGAGTACAGTTGGAGGACTTGCAACACAAGCGGTTCATTAGGCCCAATGTTTCTCTATGGGCAGCCTCGATTTTGTTCGCCAAGAAGGGGGATGGGAGTTTGAGACTCTGTGTGGACTATTGGAGCATAAACCAGGTGTCCATGAAGAACAAGTACCCACTATGTAGGATTTATGATCTCCTTGATCAACTGAATGGAGCACAATGGTTTTTTAAGATAGACCTCATATCAGGTTATTAGCATCTCAGGGTACGAGATGAGGATTTGCACAAGATGGCCCTCATATGTCGGTATCGCCATTATGAGTTATTGCTTATTCCATTTGGCATGACCAATTCCCCATCAGTGTTCATGGGAATCATGAAAAAGATCATAGAACCATAACTATATCTCTTTGTAGTAGTCTTCATCGATGGCATTATGATATACTCAACTATGAGGAGGATCTTACCTATCATCTGAAGATAGTTCTAGACAAACTCCGAGAGCACCAGCTTTATGGGAAGCTCTCGAATTTCCTGTTTTGGATCTGAGTGGTTCACTTTCTAGGACATGTTATCTCGAAGTATAGAGTTGGGGTGGATCTAGTGGAGATTGAGGTTGTGCTTGATTGGGAAACATCTAGAAGTGTGTCGGAGGTTCGGTGTTTCTTGGGTTTGTCCAGACACTACTAGAAGTTTTTATCTGACCTTTCCAGAGTTGCAGAACCACTACAAGTGTTGAAAAAGAAGGGTAAACCCTTCGTATGGTCGGAGAGATTCAATTTAAGTTTTCAGGAGTTGAGGTAGATACTGATGAGTGCCCCCATCTAGAAGCTACCAAAGGAGGGTGTTGAATACGTAGTCTATTGAGATGCATCAAGGACCGGGCTTGGATGTGTCCTGAATCAGTAGAACGTAGTGATCACGTATGGATCTTGACAGCTGAGACAACATTAGAAGAAATACGCTACCCATGACCTAGAGTTAGCATTAGTGGTCTTCACTCTGAATATGTGGCTACATTACATGATGGGTGAATGTTTTACAATCTACTCTGATCAAAAGTGTCTCATATATATCTTCTCTCAGAAGGACTTGAATCTGAGATATCGGCGTTGGCTAGATTTTATCCAGGATTATGACTTCGAGATAGTCTATACTCTTGGGAAGGGGAACGTAGTAGTAGATGCACTAAGCAGGAGATCAGGTATACAGTTGCTGGGGGAGGAGACATAGCAGCTAGCCACTTTGTGGACATCCAACGTGGATTGAGATGGAGTAGACTATCTTTAGTCTCTTACAGTCACTCCCCCACTCGTTCAGTGAGTTAGAGAGACGTAGTTTGGGGACACTGACTGCAAGGCTCGATGTGCTTAGATATCCACAGGACAGGCACCTGATGGATTTTCTAATGGTGGGGAGCATGTAATCTTCTTTAGAGGGAATACTATGGTACCAGTGTAGCTACAAGATGAAGTGTTGAGGTAGTTCTATACGTCCCCTCAAGCGGTACATCCAGGAGTGGAAAAGATGTACCATTAACACCGATGTCAGCACTAGTGGCCAGGAATAAAGAAAGAAGTGTCATAGTATGCCTCACGATGCCTCACATGTCAGTAAGTGATGGAAGTGAATCAGGTTCTAGCAGGCTTAGTTCAGCCACTATAGGTGCCAGAGTCGATGTGGGATGGAATTTCCATGGACTTCATGACCAAACATTCACTCACATCCATGAGACATGATTCCATCTGGGTGATCATTGACCGACTCACCATGTCGGCCCACTTCCAATCTATTAGAGTGAAGGAATTAGTAGAGAGCTTGGGACGCCTCTAAAAATAGAATATTGTTTGGCTTAATGGGGTGCCATCTATGACTGTCTCCAATCGTGATGCACATTTTACTTCCCGGATATGGATGGGGTTCTAGGGGCATTTAGGACACAGATTCGGTTGAGCACCGCCTTACATCCTCAAATGAATGGTAAGACAGAGCAAACCATTCAGACCCTTGAAGACATGTTGTGTTCTTTGGTCCTTTATTTTTTCCGTAGTTGGGAGGATCACTTCCCCTTGGTGGATTTTGCATAAAACCATAGTTATTACCCCACAATCGGTATGGCACCATTCGAGGTGTTGTATAGTCGACCTTGAAGATTACCTCTGTGTTGGACTGACCTCAGGGAGTCATTACTCAGGGGACCAGAGATGGTATAGGCTACCTCAAAAAAGGTGCAGATCATCCAAGAGTGGATGAAGACTACACAGAATATGCATAAGTATTATACTAATAGGAGAGGGAGAGGGAGACCTCTGGAGTTCAAGGATGGAGACCTCTCGGGACCTGGATCGTTGGCCCGGTGGCGTACCGCCAAGCTCTTCCACCTCAGTTGCACTGGGTTCACAACTTATTCCATGTATCCCAGCTAAGGAAATACGTACATGATCCTTCACACATCATTGTCGAGGGAGAGCTGGACATCAACGATGGGGTGACGTTTCCAGAGGTTCCGGTGAGGATTGAGGATTGACAAGAGAGGGACCTTCGTGGGTGGTCGACACATTTGGTGCATGTTCATTGGCAGCACGGGAACCTCTAGGAGAGAACATGGTAGTGGGAGGATCAGATTCTTGCTCTGTAACCCCACATGATCCCTTAGTTTGTGTTATGGATTTTGGTGACGCAAAGCCTTGATTTGGGGAGAATGTAAAGACCCACAATTTTCTATGTAATTACTTTAATTATTTGGAATTATTACGAGTTTTCTAAAATTAACGGTGCATGATTCCAAGGCCTGGTGTGCCAGAATGAATTTCTGAACATTTTTTAGGTATGTTACGTAAATTCCCGAGAAACATTTTGAAACTTTTGAACCAGTGCTCAGAATTGAAATACGAAGGCACTGTTGAACTCGAAACCCCGATATTTTCATAAGGGTACCTTCATCTCCATCGCGGTAAGTTGAGGGTGGAGGTTTGTTTTTAAATTTTTTTAATGGGAAAAAAATAAAATAAATAAATTTTTATTTTTCATTCTTTAAACCTCTATTTTTAATCTTGGTGGTGGGGACCACCCGGACTCCCCTTTAATGTGAGGAAACCATTGGTTTTTCCACAATTTAATAAGCCAACATTAATTGATTTAATTTAATTAACTTAATTAATATTGGATCCTCACCTCTCGTGGGGGATATCATTAGAAAATGGGAGGACATGGGAGAACCTTGGAGAACATGGAATAACATCCTCAAACGAGGAGCCTCCTTAAACGAAGATCATCCACTAGATCAAGAACGAAGAACCGTCTTTGGATCATATTGCAGCAGCGACATACATCGACGTCTTCATTGACTTCATCACTTTCCTAAATCCATCTCCAATGAAAAAACGAGGTTGAGAAGTGTTTATATTGTTCTTTTGGTTTTATGATGATTCTATTCCTCTCGAACAACATGTTATCGATCTAATGTGGAGGGTGCAGGCCAAACAAACATGGCCTTATCCCTCTGCTCCCTTTATGTTGATGTGTTCTCTGTGGGCGAATCGACGGTTCAGAAGAACCCAAACATGATGTCGGCGGCCGACGTCGGAAGGGTATGGGTGGCGGCCGACCCACAGACAGACCTCGATGATGTTGGTGGTGCAACCGCGCCGCCGAAGGAGGCCGCAGCCCGTCGAACTTGGTGAAAAAGGTGGTCGTCGACACCCTGACCGGCCATAAGAAACCAGGGCAGCACACGTCTGCACCACTGGCTGAGGAGGAGGCCGTGACTATCATGCCGCGGTGGCACACTAGGGCGGACAACAACCGGCCTTCTGTGAGAAGAAAACGGCATCGTCGCGCCGCTGGATGGAGGGAGTCAGCCTGAACCGCTGGCCGGCCGCGTCACGCCAAGCGAGGCCACTCTTGCGGGGCCCGCATGCTAGTAGGCGGCACCACATGGCACCGCTGGGTTTTCCAAGATGAAAAATCCATTATAACATTAGGAATACCAGGGGTGCCTCCCCCCGGTGCGGCTAGGGTGGGCCCTACCATGGCGGACCACACCCAGCCGGGCAGACCGCACCGAGTGGGCAGCGTTGAGCTGGCCGCTCCGACCGGGCCACACCTAGTGGGTCGTGCTGCCCCCTTTATGGATCAGGCTAGACCCAGGTCAGACCGAAATCAGGCCTAGGTGGAACTAAATACGCATTTTTGGCCATATCATGATAATAGGGCATCCCTTTGATGAACTGTATGTGGCGCTATAATTCTTGGATCAAGAAGGACCTATTGGAATACTCCACCTCATCTAATGGCCCAAAGGCCTTCATTTTTTATTGATTATGATAATCCACCTTTCAAGGTGTGAGGTGGAACCCATACGAGGCCCGTAGGAATAGGTGTTACATGGCCCATAGGCCTTAGAATAATTCATTTCCCATAGGATTCAAACATTACATCCAACCCAGACGAACTACTTGTAATCGCTCCTCCCCAGCATCTTCATCATGAAATCATCTCTCCACATTTTCATGTTTGTTCGACTAAGCATTCTCATGCATGCATAGGCTTTTCATGATGGCATGTTCCATTCCCTATCATTCTTGCAATCTGCTTAACTTTTGCTATGGTGAAAGATCCTTGCTCATCTTCCTTCTAGAGCTTTATCCTTTTAGGTTGTCTGGTTTGCATCTGCACTTATGGGGGCCTAAAGGCCTTGAGGTATCCCAAAGGCCGTACTAACCTGAAATCTTGGGTGGCCCGAAGGGATTACAGGACTCAGGGACCAAATCGATTGCCCGAAGGCCCAAACAGGGGCATATTCCTGGCTTCTACAGTGCCAAACAGTGCCGCTACAGTACCCACTACAGTAATGCTACAATACCAGAAATTCTACCTCCTCCTAGTTTTGATCCCTGATCGCTTGGATGCACTAAAAGGGTCCTTAATAATCTGGATAAGGCTCATGTGCTTGGAATACCCCACCTGAGTTTTGGATAAATGAAGAGTATGGTCACTTTGGATCAAACTCGAATCTAATCGGGCCCTCGGGACTAAAAGGTTATAAACTTACAGACCGATCATCTGATTGATGCTCCGTCTGTCGTGTTGGGTCCCTTATGATGTTAAAGACCTTAAAGATTCTCTTTAGTAGGACTTGGAGTAATCTGAGTATAAAATGATTTCTTGAGGAGAAAAATCTCCCGGAATCAAGAATTCATAGTGCGGGAACCCTGTGACTGACTGAACTTGAGGAGTCTTCAGATCCTGTGTGGTTCATATTAGGATCCTCTGTGGGTCAGCACATACCGATCCTGTGTATGTCAACTTTAGATCCTTTTTGTGTCATTTTAAGATCATGTGTGGGTTATCTTTGATTCTGTGTTGGTCAATAGCAGAGCATCTCGATGAAGTAAGATGATCTAGCAATACAGTTTATCATCTATACTTCCGTAGTTAAGTTATACCTAGTGTGAGCTAAGTCTATACCTTTGTGGTATTATTCAATTTGTTGATATCTTTGTGGTAATATTATGTGTGGAATTACATTTGTGGTACTTACCTTCACGGTGATACCAATATGGTATTCTTCTGTGTGGTGTGACCTTTGTGGTACATACCTTTGTGATGTTTTCATCGTGGTATTCTTTCCTTCGTGGGATAGTTGAGATGTTGGAAAAAGAGTTGGCCCTTGTGTTGTATCAGGAATGAGATGGGTATACATGAAAACATAGGTATATGTATGGGAATATACCTAAGTAGGGTTGACTTTTGTTTTGTGATTTTTGATTACGGTTTTTATTTGTGGCTTATCCTTAGTAGATTATTAGATACCTTAAGGGGTCTCATGGTCCCTAATATATATCGTTATACTCACCCCTAGACGGGCTATGCCCGCACCATGATGTGTCTTGTTTAGAAGACGGACAATGTTGATCGAGGATGAGGGTACCAGGGTTGGAGGCTACTCGGGGTTGGACCTTAAACGAGTTGTACTATAGAGACGACCATTTGAGAGTTGTACCTACCCTTCAGGTAGGGTCTTTGCTGGATATTCACAAGATCTGTTTTCAGTTTTACGTGTAATTTCTAGTTGGGCTTGTATTCTGGCCCCCTTTACTTACTATACACACCCTGTTTACTATAGAGTTTTAATTTGTTCTTGTATCTTACTCTGTGCTTGGTTTGTGTGAGTTTTCATGTTTAAAGGCAATGTCTTCTTGGTTTTAGGGATATGCCTTCCCGGTACTAGTCGCAGGCCCCTAGCCTATAGAAGGTGGTCTTGGGGTAGTCACGACATGGGATCAGGGGTTGGGTAATGACATACATGAAGCATGTATTCTACACCTCGTACCTCATACTCTTAGGTGAAATGTCTACAATGAAACATTTATTATGTCAGTATATTTAAAATATTCAAATATGATCATTTGAGATTAAATTGTAAAACGAAAAAATAGATTAAGAGACGGTGCCACTGGTGTCCCCTTGAAACTATGTCTCCACAAAATAGTGTCTCCTTGAAACAGTTTCTCCTTATTTACCTTTGTGCGATGAGACAACTATGATGGAATAGTTTTATAGGGATCTGGAAGCAGTAGAAAAAATGCAGTGTTAGGATCACAGTGTCTGGTCACGGTATCTGATTCAGAGTTTCTAGTAATGGTGTCTTTCCACGGTGTTTGGGTCACGGTGTCTTGGTCATGGTGTCTCGATTTTCACAATGTCTGGTTACAGTTTCTAGTAATGGTGTCTCGGTCAGGGTGTCTGGGTCACAGTTTCTGGGTGGTCACGATGTATGGATGGTCATGGTGTCTAGTTACAGTGTCTGTTTATGGTGTCTAGTTATGGTGACTAGTTTCGATGTCTGTTTATAGTGTCTGGTTACAGTGTCTGGTTACGGTGTCTGGTTACAGTGTCTGGGTCACAGTTTCTCAGAATTAGACAAATATCTGTACACAGACATAAAAAGTGATATTCATAAAATGTATTAGACTTAATAATTTAAAATATAATTTCAATATAAACAAAATAATTTATATTAATTATTTAAGGCATAAAGCGACTAATCATCTTTAAATATGATTTTAGATAGATTAAACAGGATTACCAAATTTTACAAAATGTATAGGATTTATGATCATTAAAACATGATTAATACATGAGTAGTCCAACACCATTGATTAAAAAATATCATTTAAATGACTTCTTTTATAAATTTTTTAATTTTATATGATTTCAAAAAATGGTATATTTCTCTCAAAGAGATTTACTAATCAGTTTCAACTATGTCAATATCCTTTACTGGATATTATTTTTGATTGAGTTTGATTTATTATAATACAATCTTCTATATTGTATTGAATGAGTTATGATATGTTTGACTATGGATGTGATATTTTTATACAATTCATGGTTTATGGTTAATGTATAGACATTTTATATGCTTGTTTTAATACGAATCTTTATGTTATGTTTCATATTTTTCATATGAGGAATGAATTGGACTTATTAACTGATTAGTGGATCTCGCAATATCTCTTCAATGCTTTGGTAGGTCTCATGAGACAGACTAGTATATTGGAACAAGGCCTTGACAGAATTTTTATTTGTAGTATTGGCAAGAGGCCTTGACTATGTGGTTATGATTTCTGACATTATACATTCACTCATTATGAAATTAGTTATTACATGTGATTATTCGACTTTTATAATATCAAAGTGCATGTTAATATGGTATTGTTTGATTTATTTTTTCCATATTATGATCATATTTATGATTAAAAATTATTTTTTATTACAAATATTTCCTAAAAATATTATATCTCCCACTAAATTATCTACCCTTACTATGCTTCTGAGATCACCACTTTCTTATGTTTTATTTTCCTAAGATTACAAGAAGTGTATTATGATTAATATACAGAGTTATGATAAAGGAATAATGGAATTCTCAAAAGGATTATTTATGATATATTGTATGTTAGAAAGTGTATTGTAACATTAATGTATGTAATCTATTTTCTGAGACTTCTAAACAGATCGGTCCTCAAATACTTGATTCCTTTTAATCATGACAATGTATTAAAATAATGCACTCGCCCCGGTTAACTAGGGCTTGGGCGTTACATTTGGTATCAGAGGAAGTTTAGTACAATATTTGGAAACTAGATTTAGAAAAAAAAATTCAGATTAAGGAACACTACCATAAGATCGACAATGAAGATTAGTATATAAGAACATCCAACTGTTTTGGTAATGTAGATATTTTATGTGTTTTCCATGAAATACATCTTTTTCTGGATACGAGCAGGTTGAGGCTCTAGCGTAGATGTATCTTTGGATAAAACCTAAAAACACCACTTTGAGCTAGACTTGAACGGGAACTGGCACACAACAACGGGCCTTGCTACACTATTGGTTACAACACTCCTAAGGGATATGCCTAGGATAATTCAAATTTTCTTTACAAACCATTATGAAATATTTATGAGTGAATATTCTAAAAAAGAATCCATTTTTATGATTATGAGACTAGATGTTCAATTAATGTTGACAATTTTCCTAGTTTTTGGATTATACATTATGATATGATCTAACCTAGTGTATATTGTCATTTAGAAATGATGCCTAGTGGAAGGAACGAAAACAATGACAATACTCATGATCCAAGGAGTAAGAAGGATCATTTCGTTAAGGGTCTTAAGACAACATTTAAAAGGGAAATAGTCTCCCATGTATTCTCATCATATGATGAAATAATATTGTGTTTTAATAAGATAAGTAAAGAATTATCAGATTCATATGGATTTTAAGGGGATCCAGAGAAGAAAAGGATGATAGAGAAAAATATGGATAAAGAGAAGAAGGTAAAGAAGGACATTCCCATATGTGATAACTATGGACAAAATCACCCTGGGAAGTGCGTTAAATGAATGAGAGTTTGTTATAAATATAAAGAAGAAGGAAACCAAGTTTGTGATTGAAAGGGTAAGAAAAAGGGCCCAAATGTACAATGCTTCATCTTCATGGAGTTGGGACACTATGCGGATCAATGTCCCAATAATCATAGTATACCTAAAATGATTCTATTGGATAATAATCATGTTATGATACTACCATAGATGAAAATGATTTATTTGTGTTCTTATGTTTTTATTAAATAATTGTGTCATTTGAGTACAATTTATTAGAATTATAAAGTATATAATGATTATACTGAAGTGCGTTTTCATTGAGGATTTGTGATTTTATGGTACAAAGTGAAGCGAAATAGTTTCAATTTAAAAATTTTGAAAAATATATGGTACGGGGAAATATAACCCTTAATATGTTTCTGAAACTGAGATAATGATTTCAGAATAAGATATAATTGAGTTGGATAAATTATATTGGATATTATTACCTAGCTTTGAAATAATTAATTGTTTTTTTATTCCATCATTGATGGAGTTTACAACATTTTTGAATTTAATGTGTATATCTGGTATTCTATAAAGAAAAAGATAGCATGAACGTATTCAATAAGGTTTTATGGTGATTTAGGGTGTTACCATGTTTAAGTAAATTACATGATAAATGTATTCACATGTTATTCTTTGGAAAAAGGAGATATTCATTATGATTACCTTCCTTATAATGTTTTGGACTGCATGTTTGGATAGAAGTATTTTGGATAAGTCTAAAGATTAGAATGAATTAAGTTGTGTAATGACCCAATGTTTTATTGGAAATTACCTTCTTTTGAATATGCCATAAATCACATAATAATAAACTAATAATTGGTTTGATACCTTTAAATATATGTTTTTCACTTCTGTGTTTGTAATTTTGAAAATCTAACATACATGGTTGGGTTCAAGATATTTTTCGGAGTCTAATAAAACAAAAATAATTTTTTGTGGAATAGTAACCTACCCTTATGAATAGTAACATACACTTATGAATAGTGATATACCATAATAAATAGTAACCTCACCTATGGTAGTAGAAAAATAATATTCAGGTTGGAAGTATGATATACCTATATTTTAGAATGAGTTAATGAGTGTTTAAAATAGTTTTTTTGATAATAAATTATGATTTTAAATTAATATTAAAATAATAATATTTTGAAAATTATTTTTGAAAAATGGAATTCATTTTTGAATTCTATACATCGAAAAATGGTCAGGGTGAAATTTTGGGATTTTTCTGAAATACTAGAAATTTTGATGAATAGTAAAATACGGTAATTTACTGTATAAAACATTATAAGCTAAATAGAGTATTCCTAGCCTCATGGATGACTCTTCACATTTCACCATGGATAACAAGTGTAGGTCTTCAGGACCCCAATGATAATTTAGAAGAAATATCCAAAGGTTGAGTCAATATGGGAGGGACCATATTATATACACAAGGTCCACACTAACAAATATTATTTCCAGATCTTGACGGATGGATATCTTTTTATAGCCTCATAAAAATGAAATATTTTTCAATAAATACTAAATGTGATGATGACATATTCTTTAATTTTGAATGATGAAGACTACATTGCACAAACTCCCTAGTCGTATGATGTTAAAATACAAAGGATCATGGTCCTATATAAAACATATTATAAATACACCATATTTTTATAGTCGTACATACCAAAACAAAAAGACATCAAATTCTAGGATTTATGAGTTCAAAGTACCTATCATAACATTGTACTATCAATACATTAAACAATATAACAACATCCTTGAAACATAATTTCAAACTACATGGTTCATGTTCTTATTGCACAACGTAAAACAACATAACATTTAGTTATGTGATTGAATGGATCAATATATTTAGTGTGGGTCTTCTACCACACCTTAATATATGAACTAATCATGGCATGATTAATTCCATTAAAATATATGTAGTTAAACTTGAATCTTCAATCCTACGTCTAGCTGCAACATAATAAATTTCCCCTACCTATGTATGGGTCAGACATGCACATAGATCCTTACATGAACCATGTATGGTAGGATTATCATTCCCATGAGATATATAGTGACACTCAAGTACTATTTCCTAGAATATCCTTAAATAATATAAAATTATCCCTCTCTATATAAAAATTGAAAACTATGATGCACTCCTTAACTCTGGTTACCTCATATAATATCTTATCATGGGAACAGAAATATCTATATCCCATATATAAAAAACAAATATTTGTGTAGAGGAATTTATACTCCATGTACAATACCAGTCTAAATGATTCTTGTATGCTTAGACACATTCTTTCAGCACATCATACTCTTTTTTTTGGGTAATCTCAAATCTCTATAAGCATTCCATGTCCAATAATTTGAGTATGTGATATACTTGTCAGCACAACAGTCTAACCATAAAGTAATAAACCTAAGTAATATTTTCATAAGTCACCTATGAAAAGGTCATATCAGTCATAGGGTTCCACTGTTTGATTATACAATAACACTTCCCAATTAAAATTTCATATCTCACCCAAAAGAGTGTCTTTTCAACCAAAGGCAGATTGGTCCTTTGATGATACCTCATCTCTCTATGTAAGCTTCAAAATCATTAGGATGAGAACACCCTTTTCGAACATTAGATTATGACCATTGCATAATTGTTTTCCCATATCACCCCACTAATCCAAAAAACCTTAATATCATGGTTTAAAATTTCCTTCCACACATACAATGTAAATTAGGGAATCCTTTTCCTAGTAAGACATATATCACCCATAATTTTCATGATATATATAGTTCTAGATGTATGAACTAAAACTATATGACACCATTTCATCCTTGTCACATGATGCTTTATTATATGACAATGACTTTAATAGATGATGCTAAAATGTAGTTTCACGATGTTTACAATGAATAGAATTCCCAATGAAACTAGCTTACGAAGCCTCATATCAAAAATATTGGATGACTCTCATAAGTTTATTTTTTGATTTCCTAATCCACGTTTGTAAGGATTTATCCTTATTTTCCATGTCAAGTAACATTTATCTTTACGAGATGATGTTAAAATGTATGGACAATGTCCACACCACATGGTACTAAACTACATGGTTTTCTCGAACAATGTGTGGCCTGATTCCTTTCATTTCTTGTTTATACAGATACACCTAGATCCCTAATACTATTTCCATCCACAACATACAAAAAATTCCTCTACTATCCCATGTATGAGTCAGATAATATTAAGATAATTCAATACAAGTTCTCATCCCATTATAGAGCTCTTATTAATGAAATATCATTCTCCACACTAGAATTCAATCACTGAGGGTAATATTTCATAAATATATGTGGATTTATTTTTTCAATAATGGGATATATAATGATGCCCATATCTTTTTTCTTGGTCCCATCCACAATAAGAAAAATAAAATACCACTTTACATCATATAGTTCATACCTTTATAGGGAACAATTTCTCCCCATTCTTGATAATTTTGATAATACATTATCCTTCAATATTATGAAAATTTTATCCACAATCCTAACTCTGTGTCAATGAAAATCCTAATATCCATAAACTTTCTGTAGCCATCAGTGATAGAACATCATATTCTTGAAGACTACATTGTCTGACTATGTTGTAATAGTCCCCAGTTCTCTTCGAACAAGTTTCCCTCTAAAAGGGCCTATTAGTTAGAGGGTTCCATTGTTTTACTATGTTGTAACATTACCTAGTTAAATTTTTATAAGTATCCCAATGAACGGTCATATCAAATTGAGAAACATTCATCCTCTGATAAGACCTATTCTATCTCTATAATCGATTTCCCCTATATCATCTTCAGATCCAAAACCCCCCATATTATAACTTACAACCTTACACATCACGCCTAAAATGATGCAATATTATAGGATATATTATCAAAAAATGGAAAATAATTCAGCTGCAATTAAAAGCTAAATGGCCATAAACCATAACGCTCAAATTATTTTTAGTAATACGTTAAATTTCATGGTCCATCTCCTGGATACACAATAATTAAAATAATTTATTCTCCATCCCTTTTCAGGTAGAGGACATTCCCCTGATTTTGGCCATCTATTATAATATAATGCCTTTTACACAAAAAATTCATATAGAAGCGGTTTTCCATTCCAAAAACATGCCAATATACATGATCTCTTCATTATGAGAAACCTTCCATTGAAAAACTACCAATCATGATCTTGAGAAATTAGGATCTTCATAAATTAACAAACCATTGGTAATAAAAATTATGATTCTTTAGGGAACCATTTATTATCTATAAAGTGATACGTACAAATTGTCTTGGCATAATCCACCCACCAAAAAAGTCTTATCAACTAGATGATCCTATATCATTTATAGAGACCACTTATTTTTCCATAACCCCCAATCGAAAAATCACGTTGTAGACTGCTTTTAAAATATGTTATATAGTTTTTACATATATGTCTGTATCACATAATTTTTCAGATCAAGAAATATAAAAATACTGAATTAGAATACCCCTTTGGCTGTCTAAAAAATATTGGGACATTCTTTTATTGAAAGACTTAAATGGTTTGTGATTCTATAACCCATGGTCAATGTTGTTTGACCTAAATAAAAATTTGCAGTAGTCTAGATTATAAGACACTAAACATCCAATAAATTTGAATAAATACTTTCCATGTTAAAATCCCAAAAATTGGAACCCTGGGTAAAAGGTTTAGTCTCATGACACTATATGTGCAGATTTGATGATTTTAAAAAGAAATTGATCAACGAAATGAAAACGGCACAAAACGTCTTTGGTCAAAAACCCACAAATTGTGACCTAAGAAAAATACATGTCTCACCCACTAAGTCAAATCCATTTTGAATTAGGAAAAATTAGGTGATGAAAAAAATACATGATGTTTGTATAGTCTTTCATATGACTCTAAAACCAATAAAACTATGCTCTCTAGGCCCCATGGGTTAGGAAAAAATTAGAGCATTCTCCCACAGTTGAAACAACTCCAAATCGCACCAAATGAATTTTCAATGCATCAAAGTGCCATACTGTTACATTCAAATAAGATTATATTTATCCCGAATGAAAGATATTTTATGGGGGATTTTTTTTTTCTACACTAAATAATGAATTCTATGATTTTTTCCAAGAAATTCATGAAATTATCCTCAATTATACACAAAATATTTAGTTTGAGAAAAAATGTTTCATTGTGTTGAATGAAGTGGAAGATTTTATTTACATGTGTTGTAAGAGGGGGATGGAGATATCTAAAAAACATTTCCCAATCCAATTACATGATGGTGACAACCACCATCTAAGAGTATGTCTTTGATTTAGAATGAGAGGTGTGGCAGTATGTTTTGTAATAGAAAACATCCTTGGCCAGGTGGTCATGTGTGTACACAACCTGCATACCAGGAGGCTTTCATATGCCCTCCCTATTCATCCTAGTATGGGAATCTACCCATGTGTGTTATACCTCTACTAATCACTTGTGAGATTGGATAGAATAGACAACCTCCTTCAATAGGGTTCCAATGTTTTCCTAAAAATAAGTCCCTAGGGATCCTCATTTTTCATGATGAAAAAATCTAGGGAACTATCTAGAAACTTCTTTCTCTATTTCGTTAAATATGAAATCAATAACACCAAGGTATCATTCAAAAATATGAAAGTAGTTGGAAATTATATTTCATAGTGGGATAGAAGTCCTTCCAGGGTTTGAAATTAAAATCACAAACATGAGTAACCACTTCTCCCCTAATTAACAGAGACCAGCGTGAATGGCCACTCATAAACACAATATCTACATGAGACCCTTCTAGGAACACTTGAGAAGACCCTTGGATCCAAAATAATGGTATTCCGTAGGGTTTTTTCTTTGATTTTCCATCGTAAAGAAGTCATATGTAGCTTTCACTAGTCAACACCACATGAAGAAATTATGATTTACATTGGCCTTACCCTATGTAATACCTATCAAACTTTCTCATCCTCTCATAAAAAATCCTTTCGTAAGCCCAAATTAATTCCACCAATGGACGGAAACCACCTTACATGGTAATTCTATATGAGGAAAACTAAATAAAATCCTCTATTAAATTCATCAAACCCACGCAACCATAGCAAGAGACACACCAACATGTCACCCATTTGGTTATGCATTCCATCAATCAGACATTTCAACATTTTTTCTACCTGTAAGGAAGGGTCATTAGGGTGTCTGTGGTTATGAATCCCTTTATTCATGAAGACCCCAACCCTAGTGGTAGTACTAGGGACCTCCCATTATAATTCATAGGGAAAAGGGCCATGTACTTCCCTCATCGGCTATAATACATAAGGGTTATGTAAATGAACATAAATCATTTTTATGAGACTTTAGACCTCTCATTTCATAATTTATGGGAGTGAATAATTCTTAATTTTACCACTGATGGATTGTGGCTTATCCAAAATTCTTCTCTAAAACTAAGAGAGAAGGAATCCCTACTAATGTAACCCCCTAATCTCTCTTATGGGATAAATTTATATGGGTAATTTAACGTGACAATCCTAGTTATTAAGTAAGAGAGTAGATGGGAACATCAATTCCCTTTATTATTATCCCATCACCTTACCCTCATCCAATAGTAGAAGAAGGATATTTTTTGGTGTTCTAGATATTCAATTTCCTATTTTTTGTCACAGAAAGCATCACTCAAATGGGATTAAAGGTTAACTACAATCAGAAAATTCACACAATCATATGCTTGTTTTAGAAAATAATTTTTTTTAGATCTTCCTTTTTTCTTCCTTAAGCGGACCTCCATAGGTTGGAGTCCTCAAATTCAGGTATCCACCAAAATGATTCATCTTTATATATGGTGTAAGACACAAAAATATATCCTTGATAATAAGACGAGTCACATTCCCAATAAATTAGTAGAATGTCATCTTTCTAGGTGTAAGACCCAATCAATCCCCTAAATCACCATGATTTGATACATTCCTCATGGACCCCTTAAAAGTTCCTCTTATCCCGAATAATCTCCAACCATGTCATCACTTTTTGAAAGACCAAATCCCCTATCAGGAAGATTTTTATAGGGTATCTATAGGAAAAGGTCCTCACCATGGAACTACGTGGGGTTTTATTCTCATAAAAATTGGAAACATAGGAAACCACTTTGTGGTTCAAACCCAACACCCCAAATAAATCATAATTATCTTTGGGCCACATTTTTAGAGAGCCCAGATGTTTCACTTTAAGAAGAACCTGATAAAAAGGTTCAAATTTTATTCACAATGATGCATATAAATCCCATATTATGGATAGATTCTAATATCTAAAAATATTTTATCTTTCTAGATGATGATTCATTCTAGAGTTTTCCACTATTTGAATTAAAGCTATCATCCTGATCATACATGAAAAAATAATCTCTAATCCATATATAAAAAGGTACCATGTATGTAGAACCTCAAATACATAAAGATATATCCATAAATGAAGAACCTCAAATTCATAGAGATGATTCTAAATTCCAAACATATTTATAATTTATAATGTTACCAAGGGAAACCCATGTCATACGTGGGAATTATTGATTCCTAATATGTATTAAATATTAAAGAGATACCTAAAGTTGGCAATAATCTCCCCTAATGGGTGTGTTGAGCCCGACTTCCCATCCTCTCAACCAATGTGAGTATATAAGGATTGTTGGGGCATTTCCAAATAATAGCCTAACTTTAGAATGTAGGTTCATATAAAAACTCAATTAAGTGTATTGTTGGGTGTTTTTTTCTCCTCGAACAAAACTCATTAACAGATGTTTGAAAATTTTGAGCTTGACACAAATGATTTTGCAACATTCAAACCCCCCATAGTCAACCATAAAGGGAACATGCATTTTCATCAAAAATAGTTTTCAATATGACTACTATAACATAATTATTATTTAGTTATATTAATAAAATTTCTCATGTTGAATAAACTATATATTGGATTTTAGTATGATATTTTTGTGGTTTCAAAAAGGGATTTTTATGAACACTTTTTTCAAGTACATAGTTTTTCTAAATTTTTATTAACTAAAAAAAGACCTAATTAAAAAACATTAAAGGAAATTTAAATTTAATATTTTAATAAATTATAATTTATATTAGTCCAATTATTATTATTAGTCATTGAGTTAATATAATATCATCTTTTCCTAAAAAAATTACACATATTAAAAAACATATTTTTCATCACATTTTCACGCTTTTCATTAAATTAAATATTACCACTTATGAATATTCAATTTTTTAAAATTTATTCCATAATGAAAAGCAATATAACTTGTAATACCTAATATAATAAACTTAATTTTTGACCATAACGAATAGTGAAAACAATACAAATTGATTACCCAGGTTAAGGCAAAAAGGATTTATTGAGGGGTTAATGTAAAATAGATAAGGGTTAAAATAGCATAAAAACCTTTAAAATACATATTTTATGGCCAAAAGTTGACCTCAAAATTTTTAATTCTTCATAATGGTCCATTTTGGATCGTTTTTTAATGATAAAAATGGGGGTACACATTTTTTTATTCAAAAATTACAAGTGTTCCATTCACCACACATATAAAAAGAAAAACTCTCTCCACTCATATTTTGAAATTAAATTACCTTTTGATAATCTTGGAAATAGAAAAATAAATTCCATAAATATGAAATAGTTCCCTTATTTTGACTATAAATTCATCATAATAAGGCTTTTTGTACTTACCTAACGAGGATTCCTAAAGAAGAGAAATTGTGGTTAATCGAGAGTCTTTACTTTATTTATTCATCCACCACATTCAATTATCATTAAATTATTATTATATAATAACAATATTATCTCCCTTTAAATAATATGTTATTATTATAATTGAATAGCATAAATAAATCTCATGTTCCATCAAATGGGATAAGAAATCATCTTTTATTTGTATAGTGGACTACTAACTCGTGAATCGAAGTCAATCTTTTTACATCATCACATATCATGGCATGTTGTAATGATGGTATTAAGGAATATATATATATATATATATTATAATTTTAAGTTCAGTTTAATTTTTTAGTTATTATATCACATATAACTTCTAACATTTCATTCTGTGTGGGATACGATAATGTGTCTTGTGTCTTTGGTGAACTACCGCTTTACGAAGCGATGTGATTCAGTTTTCAAAAATTCTTTACATAGAAGGTCATAAGTATAAATTTAATGAATATATTTGATAACAATGAAATAATAATTATATTAATGTAATATTAATCATTATAAATAGATAATATATCATTTTATTTATTAAATAAAAAATTGTAAAGTTGTTTGTGTATGTGTGCACTACTACCACCACGAAGCGATGTGATTCTTGTTTCATCAACACATAACAATAATGATATATATAATTTTATTTTAAGAAATAATATGGTATATATGATATAATAATCATTATATAAAAAAAATATTACTTATCTCCTTTCAATAATGATCATTTGAAAATAGAGATGTTACTCATGCCTACGTATGGTCTATCATCTCTATGATCATAATGTAGTTCATTTTTTATAACCATAATTCATGATTTAATATTGAAGTAAAATTTACTAATAAATATTATAAATAATTAATAATTAGTTTTTATGTGTTTAAATAATTACCTCTTAGTTCAGTAGTTTGCCAACCAAATTTAATTTGACCCAAATGCCAAATATCATCAATACATATGATATAAACACAAATTATAAGGTAGTTGTATATGAAAAAGAAATAAGTAAATAAAATGAATAATAAAATTGAAATTATTTCATTATCATGTAAATAATTATCCTATATCTATTATTATATAACACAATGTAAAAACACAATGAATCAAACTCAAGGTAAGAGACTTCATCTCAATTTCCTTTTGTTGAGGTATATTGTGATATTATGCAGCTGTATTATTTTAATATGTGTATATACATAACGTTTGATATGTTATATCATTAATTTTTCTATTATTATTATATATAATGTTTTTTAATGTTATTATTTTAGTGGTATTATGATTCCAATGATTCCAAAGTGATAATGGACACACCAATAAAAAATAATCTTTTAATGTTTTTATTATAACTATATTTTCCATATATGTCCATGTTTCTAAAATATATTTTATTATTGAAAAGATATTTTATCAAAAGAATGTTCTTTCCATTATTTTAATTTAAAAAAAAATATTTCGACTAAATTATTGACTATATTTATAAACGAAAAATGAAATATTTTATTTTAATGTATATGGAAAATATAAATTTTCCATCCACTGTAAAAATTACATTAATCTTGGATTCCTTTACAAATATTTGGGTTTTCATAAATGAAAACCCCACCATTCCTTTTTCTAGGTATTTTGGAAAAAATGATTTTTAATGGTATTTTGGTATTCAAAAGTATTTTTAGAATAAATATTTATTTTTCTATCTAAATGTAATTTTAATATGAGTTTAGAAGAGTTTTCAGAATTTTTATAATGAAAAATTAAAAGCGTGAATTATTTTCGTCATGTTATTGTTCATGGAAATTATATATGATGGGTTATCATAGGTATCCGCAGGTGAGCTCCATATAGATTCAATGATATGTTCACTTAAAAATAACTCCAATATATTTGGTAATCAATATTTTCTCAGAGTAATAGTGTTGTAAGTCGATCATTTGGTAATTTGAATTTTTAAGGTCTTGGTAAGGGTTCTATAGGGGTATTATGCGATGATACCCCAAGGAACGTACATGAAATTTATATTTTTTCTACTAATTTTCCATTTCAAACATTGGATTTAAAAAAGAAAGATAATAATGTTTTTTAATTGATTACATTTCTAAACAAATATGATTTTAAGAAATGGGTTTTCATGGGTATTCATTTCTTTCACAAGGCTATGGGACTTCTTCATTTTGGATCCCTTACAAATATTTTTATGCACAACCTCCATTTAAAAAAAAATCCATGATGTTTATGGATGGGTGATGGAAAGAAAAAAAGCAATGTTTAAATTCTTCAAGATCTTTAATGAAGATAAATATTTTTTTATAATAATTATTTTAATTTATTGGTCAAATGGATACTAATAAAAATATTCTTATTTTTAATTTATATTTTATGTTATGTATAATTTATGAACTATTTCTATAAAAATATATACATAAAAGGATCCCCAAATATAATAGAATTAATTGTTTATTTAAAACATAAAATTATTTAATTTTTAAGGCTGAGTATTTATTTTTTGTATAAAATGTTAGTTTAGGTAACTTTAGAGGTTAGGATAATTTAAATATCATTCCATTGAAGTATTTTACTTTATAATTAGGTTTAAGTGATATATAATTTAAATATTTCCAGGTTTCATTATCTAAACAATGTTTTTTCTTAATTTCTATCCCATAGAGGAAACAAGGAAGCTATAGTGGGAAGGCATTGAGAGGAAAATCTCTTTCCATATCAACATCCGGAGGTGGTAAGAATTGTAACAGAATAGTTTAATGTTATTATTTATCAGTTAAAATAATATGTAAATGGTGGTGGTATCCATTATTGAGAGTTTTATTATTTACCCTAAAGGACCATGTCAGGAGTGGAGCATTTCACGTGACAATATCCACCATCATTCATTAGATCATATATCCCCATGTTATTAAAAAGATTGATTAATTCCCTTGAGAAGTTATTTAAAGCCATGTGATGTTCAGAATGTTAAATTGTGACAATTTCAACTTATTATTTTGAATTTTAACATGATCAATGGTGGTCTATACATAATAATACTAGAGGGAAAGATAATATTTGTTCCATGTAATGGGAATAATTGAATGATATATTCCTTTATAAATATTTCCCTATGGTTGGATGACTTGGTACATAAAAATAATTTATTTAATTATGGAAAAAATACGAAGATTTTGCGTCCATGTATGAAACCAATTTTACAAGATAGACCGGGTATGTAATTGATTTTTTTCATAACATTGATAGTAAATTTAAGATATTTTAATCAAGATTGAAACCCTATATATAAATATATTTGGCCCTATGAAAGTTAAAATTATATAAGAATGATTTTCATTGTTTTTGAAAGGATTTTCTGAAACTTTTGTTCCTTGTGGTAATGAAAGTAAGAAGCGGTCAGGATGCAGGTGATGGGGAATCAATGATCAATGAAATTTGATGGTATGAAAATGAACATTTCATCTATTTATAGGTGTTGTAAAAAGAACCTTGGATAATATCTTATGACATTAGGGAACTTCTACTGAGGTGGAAAGTTTGTTCACATTTCCCATTGTTGAATGGAAAAGAATACTGGAGAATCCATGAATTGGATAATAGAAATCCATCAAATGTGAGATGTTTTAGTTGCAATGATATGGTTCATTATGATAATGTGTGCCCAAATATAGAAAATCATCATAAAAATCATAAATATAAAAAGAAAAGAGTGTGTTAAAATATTTTTATATTACTATGATGGATGTTGGGCCATAAAATGAAGTAGTGATAAGTATGATACTTTCATATTTGAACTATAACAATGCCCTGCTTGAATTTTTTCCCTCAAATTATTTAATTTATAATAAATTTTAAACAAAATTTCAAATACCAACCAATTAAAGTAAGATGAAACATTTATTAAAAAAATATGGTGGATTTATTAATGTAACCATGATTTATATGAATATTCTTATTGTCATTAGTTGGATGGTATTTCTTATAAATCATATTGAAAAAACCATAGTGATGTTTCTTATAATTCAGGGTATGTATTGGATTCTAGTTAATTTTGAAAACATATAATTATTATCTAAAAGACTTTTAATCAATCATTTCATACCATTTATTTCTTATAAAAAATATTTTAAATTTATTTAAGATGATATTGAATTTTATTTGGCTCACATTGTTAAAGAAGAAATAAACTATTACAATTAGTTGTGTACTATTATTGAATGAATATATATATATGTATTTCCTAATTTTTATCCTTTTTTATTCTGGATTGAGAGGTTTATTTTACTATTGACTTAGTTCCTATTGTTAAGCCCATTTTAAACAACCTTATCAAATGGTTCTAGAAGAAGTTTTAGAATTAAAAATGAAATTATAGAATTTATTAGATAAATGTTTAATCTGACCTAGAACATCATAGTGGGGTTATCCTATATTATTTTTTAAAAATAACAATGGTTTAATAATACATATCATTTATTATAGATAATCTATTAACATTATAGTTAATCACAATTTCATTTTCCTCATACAGATGAATTATTTTATCACATCTAGGTTGCTCTATATTTTTTTGGGATAATGTAACGTATGTGTACCATTAGTTAATAGTGATAGTGGATGAAATTCAAAATATAGTGTTTCATATTAGATATTGGTATTATTTGTATGTAGTTATTCAAATTGGGTTTTCCAATGCACGTACTGTATTTATGGGACTCATGAATATTGTTTTCCATTATTTCTTGTATATTTTTTAATTTATATCATTTTGGTATATTGAAAAAGTCAATAGAAACATGAATGAAACACATGTATAGTTTTTAAAAAATTATAATAAATTAATTTATATTGGAAATTTAGTTTTGTACATTTTTGGTATAATTTTTTTCCCTTGAACACATTTTTTTCTAAATAACTCTCAACAATTTCCCTGCTAAGAAAAAAGGTTTTTAAGAATGGATAGTACCCAAAATTTACATATATATTCATAGGTTTCTAGGATTAGAATTATACTATTTCTTTTTTTTTTGAAAACATTCTTAGTTTTCTTAGTACTGACTAAGTTAACTTGAAATGGAGTTCAATTCATCTAAAAAATAATGTGCTAATTGTTTTTTGTAAGAGTAAATAAGATTGGTGAATGATAAAATTTTATACCTACCTTCTATAAATATATAATTCATCATCTATAGTGATTCTTAATTGAAATTTATTGGTTGTTTACTAATGAAGAAATTATCATGCATTTTCTTATGCTTTACACTAATGGAAACATCACTATTTAAATTACACTACACTTTATCTAGAATTAGCGGTAGTGTATTTTATTAAATATTTGGAGGCATCATTTATATAGATTAAAGTGTGAAATACACTCTTATCAAAAAAATGAAATGTATATATTCATTCATAAATCCCTCACGCATGTAGCTTAGTGGTTACACACATGATGGGTCTCCCATAAGGTCTTAGGACCGAGTCTCCTTGAGTACTTGTAAGCAAATTATGGTTTTGTTATTTCCTTGTAATCCCCATACCCCAAACTATTTAAAAATAAAAATCACTAAAAAATAATTTTCAAGAGATGGATATTATGGATGATACTGATCAAGGATTATAATTTCAGGATTCATTACCATCCTGGAAAACAAAACAATATAGTCAGTGCATTGAGATGATAAAATAATTCTAAATTAACCGTGATACATTTGGAACATACCCCTTTGGAAAAGGATTTTAGAAAAATTTTCCTACAAGTTGTGGATGCATGGATATACCCTAATTTTTATGGTTTTATTGTAGTTTCCTTTGTGACAAATAATTAATCAATCTTGGAAAGAGGGTCATGATTTTTAGGAAGTGGTATAATCCATTAATAATGGTATGTTTCATGATCTTGAAATTGATGAGGAATTTGTTTTATGATTTGTAAAAATATTATTTCTACCTTGTGACTCCCTTTTGAAAAATGTGTTGTTGAGTGATGCTAATAGTTCTATGTTTTCCATTTATCTTGGAATCACTAAGATGTACATAGTCCTTTGGGACTGTTACTGGTGGGATAGAATAAATAGGGCTATTTATAACATTACCATTATGTGTTTGACTTGTCAACAGGTTAAAGTAGAATAAAAAAATTTAAGGTAATACTTAAACATTTACCGGTGATCGTTTTGAAATGAAAAATATATATCAATTGATTTTTAGTGTGATTACCAGCAATATGATTTGATTTTTTGTTAACTATTTACCTAAATCTATTCATTAACCTCCTAGTCTAGATAATGTATCTTTTGATCATGTTTATTCACTATATATAAAGAATATATTCTCGTTACATGGAGTTCCTATCTCTATTTCATCAAACTGTGATACCTGGTTTACATCGAGTTTTCTCAAAGTACTTCAAAAATATTTTTGTACTGAAATAAATTTAAGATCATCTTTTCATCCTCAAACTGATTATCGTTCTAAGAAGATTTATCAAATCATAAAAAGATGTGTTTCATTATTGTTTAATATATTATCAAATAATTCTGGGTCAACTTATTTAATTAGTTTAGTTTTCTTATAACAATAGTAGTCCCTCCAGTATAATAATAACATCATTTGAGGAATTATATGGAATGTTATTTCAAACACCATCATGTTCGTATAAATTAAGAGAAATTATGATTATGTTTCTAGATTTAGTATAGGAAATGGATGAAAAGTTTCATTTTATTCATCATGAAATGAGAATCGATTGGAGTACATAATAAGTTATACAGATAAGCAGAGTAATGATCTTTTATTTGAGGTATATGATCATGTTGTTCTCAAATTATATCCATGGAAAACTGTTAAACGTTTAGGTAAAAATGTAAAGCTATATCCATGGTTCATTTTACCATATAAAATACTAGATTAATTTGGATCTATTTCCCACCAAATATATTTTTCATAGAGTTAATCTAGGGTACACAACATTATTCTTGTCCCAGTTTAATAATAATATGTTACTGATTCATCTCATGTTTTTAGCCTAGAAGTATATAAGTTTGAAGGGAATATTCTTTATGAGGATAATATTATTATTATTTTTAACTATATAAAGAAATTATAGTGGAATAATGTGATTCACTAGGTTAAGGTTATATGGAAAACCCATATGGTTGAAGAGTAAATATTTGAATCATAAAATGTTATGAGGAGAAGATATCCACACTTATTTAATAATTGAATAAAATTCATACAATGCAGTTTACAAAAGAGTTAATGAATTTTAAAACACAATTATTGATAAAATAAATTATATAAATTATATTAATATTAATTTGATAGTTATATTCATTATAAAAGTATTGAGTAATATTTAAATCAAAATATAAAAAGTTTTATTTAAAATATTTTATTATAAAGTTTTATTTAAAATATTAAATAATTATTATTTAATTCTAATCTAATAAATTAAATAAATTTTTTAAATAACTAAATCAAATTGAAATCTTTGGTATTTTTAGATCATATTGATTTTATAGGGAATATTGTTAAATAATGATTTTTGTAAAAAAATCATTTCATTTCACTAGATTAAGTAATTTAAAAGACCAAATAATTTAAAAATGTAATTTCAAGTAACATAATTATTTATTAGTGATATTTAATCCACCTAATTTCTTTCGAATCAACTTTATATTGTATTTTAGTAAATATTTGTTTCTATTTAAAAAAATATTTTTTTTGAAAATTGTTTTAAAGTGAATAATATTTATCCAATTTAAATAATTAAAATAATCCTTGATTCAAAAAATTTCAAATTAAATTTATAAATTATAACATTATAAATATTAATTGAGATTAATATAGTAATTATTAATATTGATAGAGTAAATATAAAATCAACTTTCACTCGAGAGATACACTTATTGAAAATACATATTTTTCATTGTGCCAATAGGGTTTGTTATAAATTAAATTTTTTAAATTATATGAATTGAATTTATTAAAATTTATTCCATAATTATAATCATCAAAATTTATATTACCTAATAAGATCATCTTATTTTTTGACCAAAATGAATAGTGAAAATTTTAATAATTAATTATAGTGGTTAAGGTAAAAACATATTTACTAAGGGGTTAAACTAAAAAGATAAGGGTTAAAATGATCTAAAAACTAGTCTAAAATATATTTTATAGAAACATTTCTTCATTAATTTATAATTATCAGTAATGCATCATTTTTAGCCCTATGGAAGGTATAAAATGTGGTTATACATTTTACTTTAAAAAAATTAGTAGTGTTCCACTCTCATCAAAAATAAAAGGCCACCCCTTATCCTATCCACTTCATACCTTCATATAAATTTTGATCAGACAATACCAACCATATAACCTTCCAACATCCCTCCTTATGACCTATATCCTTTAAATTGATCCTAAGTCCATGATATGATGTACTTTTGTTCATACATATATGGAGGTTTTATGAAAAATATGTATCGTGTATAATTGAGAATCATTAATTTATTTATTATTCCAACTCCTTAAAATCATAATCGATTGTTATTATATGATAACATTGGTATCTATAATATATTTAGATGCTATTATATTTCCTTAATAACCTAAAAATATCTTTTTCCATAAAATAAGATAAAAAACATCAATCTACTGTATGATGGACTACCACTTCATGAATCAATGTCATTATTTTTTGTTAGCCCATCAAGGTTAAATACCCAGAGAGGGGGGGGGGGGGTCAGGGAATGACAGATTTAAAAAACTCCTCCTTTGAAACGTGTTTCTTGTTTAAAAAACAATATTATATCTATTTCACATAGAAATGTATGAAAATAAAGTATTTTATTCCTGATACCTACCAATTTTAATTGGTACACTTTCACTGGGAAATATACAATATTAATACAATGAGAATATGATGATGTACCAAATCCACTAAAAGAGCACTGATGTTTACAATGTTCAGAGTTGACTCATTTTCCCTCCTTGTTTACAACCAATAACAATAAGAATTCTCACTACTCTATCTACTGAAGTGATATAACTTCTCCTTCATAGGATTATCCTTTTATTTATTCAATAAATATGATTTACACCTCATTTAGTGTATCATTTAGTCCCACTTTTATCGACTTGATGATTACCCTTTTACCACAGAATTATTGGGAAACTTCTATGTTTCACGTACCCTTTTGGATTACTTACATGGAACTTTATAAATTTTCACACAACATTTACCATTGTTTTGGGAAACCAACAAACACACAACTTTTATATTTTTCATGAAAAACTATTCTAACACCCAACTATCTTATTACACACAACTCCCATCATACGTGATGCTCCCTTTGCACACAAATCTTTTTCTATTTAGATACAAAAATTTCTCTAAGGGTTGAGCTACTAAAATAAGGGGGTAGATTTTTATTTATATGAATTCTTGACCATCTGTTCCATATTTTCACCCACCGACTGAGTTGCCTGCAACATTTCCCCAATCACAGAAAAATAGATTTGATGTCACATTGGGTGAGTAAGTCTCTTGCATGAAAAATCATCTTTAGAGCACGTCCAAATCTTTCAGACACATATTTACTTTTACATATTTTGATTTGATAATATTGAATATTAGCATGCATGAAAATTTATGAATATCCATCAATCTTGGGAAGAACTTGGTTTTCCAAAAACACCATTTCTTTATTACTTGATTTTGGATACCAAAAATTTGGAAAACACTACGACAATGAGCCACCATCTATACATGTGTTTCTATACCACCTCCATATAATTCATTCCTTAGTATAGGGTATTTTTAAACATAATATGTTAATATTCTCTTTGATACTAAACAACTTATCATGTAAATCCATTTTTTCAACAAATACAATCTACCCAAAAATACAACAATGATACCATGATGGATTTTTTCCTAACAATTTTCCATTATTTCCCCTCATGGATTGATTTAAGGATTAATTTAAAGTATATATCTGATATGGTAAAATATTTACCATTATTTAGTCATTATAACTAATATTACCTCTTAATTTCCATTCTTTATGGGATATAATAATTTTTTTGTGTTTACATTGGACCACTATCTCTTGAAGTGATCTGATTCAATTTTCAATAACACATGACAAGGATGGTAATAAGGAAAATTTAAATTAATATATGTTATATAAATGAATTAATAATGATATTCGTAACATATTTATCATTTTTAAAATATAACTTATCATTTTATATCTTACACTGAAAAATGATGACATCGTTTGTGTACGTATAGACTATCACCTCCACAAAATGATGTGATTAATTTTTAATCACCACATCACAAGAATGATATATATAAGTATATATAAATAATAAAGATTTTATATATAATCTTATGATCATTCTAGAAAGCTATAATATTAATTATATCCTTTGCATAATGATCATTGAGAAATGAAAATGTTACTCATGCATACATACAACTAACCACCTATATGATCATAACACAGTTCAATTTCCATTACCATAAATAATTAATGGTTCAAAAATTAAAATTTATTTATATATAATATAAATATGTCATGATTTTTATTGTATATATCTTTAAATAATAACCTCCTAGGCCAGTAGGCAACCTACCAAAATAATTTTGATCAATAAGCCAAATATCTTCAAAACATCTTACGTAGAATTCATTGATTAAATAATTTTATATAACATGGTAATGAGTAAAATTAAAGGAATTATAAAAATGAAAAAGGACATTAAGAATTTAAATAATAAAAAAATTTCTAATATTTAGGATGATAGAGAACAAACATGAGGAATCAAACATAATATAAGGGACTTCATACAATTTCGTTTTGTTGAGTTATATTTTTTTTGTTATGAACCTATGTAATTTTAATTAGTGTATATACATCCCATTTGACAGGTTATATCATTAAATTTTCTATTATCATTTTATTTTATTTTTTAATGTTATTCATTAATGGGGATTTTTATTCAAATGTTTAAAGTGACGAGATACTTTACTTTAAAAAAATATCTTATAATATTATCCTTATATCTCTCTTTGTCTTCAATTTATATGTATTTAAAAAAAATTATTATCGAAAATATATTTTGAAAAGGTAAAATTTTCACATTCATTCACTTTTTAGGAAAAATTATAATCTTTTAATGGATTTTTTTACTTTCATTACAATTGAAAAAAATATTGTCATATTTTAACATATATTGAAACAAATAATTTTACACCCATGCCAACCATTATTTTAATCTTGGATATCATTAAAATTTTTCATATTTTAGTCAAATAAAACTAACCTTCACTTTTTCTTAGTATATTGTTATTAAAAATGGTTTTTTAAAAGAAATGTGTATTTTTATATTCAAAGTATATTTTCTTGAGAATTATGATCATGAAAATTCTAATATTGAAAAATAAAAGAGTTACACAATATGGAAGGAGGGTATTTTACATTTGTCCCAAATTAGAAAATGCATCAATTCATCAGACACAGTGCTCAGTCATATGCATCTTTCTTCCAAGATACCTTTATTAGAAATCCCATTTGCAATATAATTCCGTTCCTGAAAAGTGTGCATGAAAATGTGATTCATGTTGGCAAGCCTTTCAATGAAGTTGACCCATTTACTGGTCAGTTTCCATGATAGTTGGTACTGATTCACCCAAACATCCTAAACAAGCACCACTGAATCACATTCGAAAAAAAATATTATTCTAAGGATTTTGATAAAGCTTGTAAACTCCCTAATGAACTCCATCATTTCAGCATCCAAGGTAGTAGCATTCCCACAGGGGCTATAACTAAACTCCACAACCTCGCCTGGGAGTCCCTAAAGATCACCCCAAAACATGATGGGCCTAGATTTCCCTAGGATGCCCCATCCGTATTACATTTCTTCCATCCATTTATGGGGGAGACAATACAACCTACATTGTGCCCCTTGGATTCAAGAAGGACCCTACAACTTGAAACTTCTTTAAGATCAGGAGCTCCCTTACTGAGTTACAGCAGTTTTCATTGAGCTTGGCGCTGACAACATTAATTTCCATTGCAATATCTGAAAGGATCAAGGCTTCAAGGTACCTTACTTATAGATTCACAATAACATTACATGCCTTCCCAATCGAATTTAAGGCTTCATCACAAGAAACCTGTAGAAATGTGTTGAGCTGTTTGGACTTCTGTATAAAAAACAACATTTTCAGGAATTCCAGAATTGAATCGGCATTGGGAGGAGTTAGCTCAAATGTGAGGTGAAACAATTTCCAAAGGAAACAAGTTGTAGTGAATGGAATGAATAAATTATCATCATCTTCATGGTGATAATAGCATAATTCACATCTCGAGCATAGATAAGTCCTATTCCTCTAAAAAGTTTCATTCTCTGGAATTCTGTTATGAAAAATCCTCCAAATCAATGTAAATCTGGATGGGAGTAACCATTTTTTGTTTAGATCACCAATACACTTTTAATCACCCTACACTATACTCTTGTAGAAGGATTTACAGTCCAGAACACTATTCAACAACACTTACAATGATAGGTTCACACACATAGAACTAGCTGGTACCAATTTATATTTTACAATGGGTATAGATAAATAGTACTCCAATGTGTTGGGTTGTGTTTATAGTCACTAGATAATTATATTGGAAGTTGGTCGTATGGTTAATAAATGTTATAAGGGTTATGTAAGGGTTCTATGTTATGATGTTCCAAGGCAGCTACATGAATTTTCTATGATTTATAACTATTTTTTAGTAAAATTTATTGATTTCCAAAGATAGTATAATAACATTTTTAAATGAAAAATGATGCACTTTATATAAAAAAGGTATGATTTTAGGAAAATGGGTTTCATGGGTTTTTTGGTTTTTCATAGGACATACATTCTACTACTTTTTATATCCCTTGATGAGATTTTTTTGTTCATCAACCATTTTTTAAATTTATTTCATCAGTTTTAAGGATGGTTAAAATTAAGGAGGAATTAAAGTTGAATGTATTGAAAATATATCCTAAGAATAAATCAATATTTATTTTAAAAGATTTATATTGTGGGAAAATAGATACAAATCATATGTTTCTAAATTTTAATTTATGTTTTTATGTATGAGTTATGAACTAATTCTATAAATATCTTAACATGAAATTATTATCAAATTTTGTAAAATTAATTATTGACTTAAAACATACAATTATGTAATGTGTATTATTGAGTCTTTATAAGTGATATATTGAGTTCTACTTGGGAGATAGAGTTTTCTTTCTACTGACTCATTGGTTAGGGCATTGATGTTTTTAGAAGCAATAGAAACTCGAATTGGGATTTATTATTCTGTGCATGATAACAAAGAATATCAGATCACAAGTATACGATTTGGATCTCCATTTATGTAATGGAGGTATGAATGATGTGATCTGTGTATCTCATCTTCAAAGGTATGTTATATATCCTACACATGTGATCTATTATGATGATGTTGAGATAAATATTAATTCCTCAACCACAAAATGCCTGGTGTGAATCATAAAATAAAGTAAAAAGGTATTTTGGGTGCAGGATGATGGCACTTTTTCAGATCGTTTGAAAGAATACACTAATAGAGGAGTAATATTGGGAGTGAGAATCAAATATTTGGTCTTAGTGTCATAATTTGTTCAGGAAGGATGCATAGGAATTTTTTTATGGTGAGAATCATTAGAGGTGGTGATATAATGGTATCAAATTTTTCATGTTATTTATGATCT
Organism: Viscum album; assembly: GCA_963277665.1. NCBI lineage: Eukaryota > Viridiplantae > Streptophyta > Magnoliopsida > Santalales > Viscaceae > Viscum > Viscum album. Next base: position 137,020,563 of record OY728141.1, read on the forward strand.
AATTTCATCCTTTATACATGATATTTATTGCTATTAATTACATTGAATAATGTTTTTTATGGTTGATTTAGAGAGTTTATATGGCCTCGTTTGTGTGGGAAGTTGAGCACAGTTTTCCTAACTATTAATGAATTTCCAAGAAAATATGGGGCTCGATGAAGAGGAACTTTGGGAGGTGCAATATTAGGATTCATGTTTAGATTAACCTATGCAGTTACTCCTTAGAGACCATGCAACTCATTCTACTGGAAAAAACATGACTAGATCACGGTTTAAAATATCATGAAACCAAACCATGTGGTTCCCTAATTAGGTAGTAATCCTCACATGGTTAGAAAATGTTTTTTCAAACTAGGAATAAAAAACAATATGTTCATGAATTAATGATTTTAAACTCCTCCTTAATGATCATAAAACACCCAATTTAACCCATTATTTTCCCCTATCTCATGTCCATCAATCCTAGAGAATTTACTATCATTCCTTGATGAATTCATTCCTCTTTGAGATTGACTCTAGTAGATTATAAAATGTTTTAGGTAAGAGAATAATGTTACATAATCAAAAATCATATGTTCGTCATATTATTTTAGACATACTATTCTTCCCATGGTTGAATTATAAAACCATGATGTTTAGGCTAGATCTATGGATTTTGACGAAATCCTATGTTGAATTCATGGATCATTGATTGATAAATTATTCATCTATTCTATTGGTGGAATATTTTTCATCAATCTTAGATCTGGCATCATTGGTGGATCCCAACAAATTTGTTGGCGTTGAAACATATTCTTTGGCTAAGAACATTATTTAATATCATTCAAGAACAATGATGTAATTAATTAGGATTTGGTTCTTTGGGGACCTTTGATTGTAGACTTAGTCTGATTGGTGTTCAGGTGTGTCTTGTGTATCTCCTCTTGGCGAGTCTTAGATATTTTCTTCAACCAATTAAAGGTAGGAAGTTCTTTTACATATTATGAAATTGTATAATATTCATTAATTGATATAATATTTTTATTGGTGATGTATTGTTGACCATGATTGATTGTAATAATGTGTGTGTTGGTGTGTGAACTGTGATACCCATATATGATTTTTTTATTCAATGAGTATTTATTTTTTTGTTTCCACATTTCATGTTGATCACATGTACCATCACATTGCTTATGATTCTCCTGATGATAGTATATATTCTTCTTATATATGATCTTCCCTATTATGTGTGACTATCATAACATTGGAAGTATTACTTCTAGTATCATAATATTTATACCGTTATGATATAGTCTTACGTTAGAGGGGGAGTGTGCAAGATGTGTGATGATGATGACGATGAACCTGAACCTAGGTTGGGGCATGATAGACTTGGGGATATACCCAAGGTAGTATAAACATGGGTATTATAGAAATATATCCTAACACTATTCATAGAAAGGATATTATGGATTTGAGGACTTAATTTTAAAAGAGACCGGGTTAGAAAATCTTGAGGCTTGGCCCATGATGAAGGTGGGATATGATGGAAATGTATCCCGATCTAACATGATTCCATGTGAAGGTTGAGAGACATGTTCTCTATCCTTGTAGATATATGTTTATCATTCCAAATATTTTTTACAAAAATCCATCTAGCATAGTGTTTAAACAGATATGATAGGGTCTAGTTATAACTTTTTCCACACATGAACTCTTGATATACGCGGGTTACTTTTTTCTTCTGAATTTAAATTTATCATAGTATACACTGATTATACTTGTGAACTTATTCTATGGTAGTATTTGTGTCTTTTTAATGGGTATTATTACTCACACCATGTACAAAAATCACAATGACCATGCTGCCTTCATGATTAGGGATCCAGATGAGGGAAAGGGGCTTGTGGTCAATAGCTGGGTTAGGGAGTATAATTTTGGCCTTGGTACTATGATGGACTCTAGAGTGATTTCTATTAAATTTTGTTTAATTATATACTTTCACATTATATTTATGATTTTGTATTTTCTAATTTGGATCCTAGTACATTTTACATGTATGTCATGGATGAATTATTTTTATTAAACTATTTTCTTCATTATTTTTAGTTTTGATACTCTAAATTGTAATATTTTTTATGTTTACGATTTATAATTTTAATTAACGTGGGTATAGACTACCCATTACACCATTAGAATCGATCGAATAGTTATAAGCCTCTTACATATGGGGAGGTTTGTATGAGGTCATGTAGCTTATCCACACATGTGACATTCATGAAATATTGGTTGGGTTGTTACATTGATTATCTTGAATTGCATGTTTGTATTTCCAACCCTCTTTTATGAACATTCAGAGAATTATTATCCAGGTTCATTAATAATGGTAATATGTTTTCTTGGGTTTTCTTTAGATATTTTTCCATGATTCAAATTTGAGATGGTAGAAATTTTCCACCCTTATTAAAAAATGGGAGATCTATCCCGTATTGGTGTTATATAAAGGGGTAGGGAACATAAATTTTTTTTGAGGAGAACCATGGTTAAAAATTATTTAAGATAATTTTTCCATTATTCAAATATGGTTTTATTAGAACAGTTCTCTCTCATTGACAATGGAGGATATTTTTTCTTTTATTTTCATTAGAGCATATGTCTATGATTCAAGTTAGAGATGTCCTGAATTTTTCTCCCATAATGAAAAAAGGGACCTATCCAATGTGTATGTTTTTATGTTTAGAGATTACATGAATGTATATAAAGGGTGAATGTTGTTTAATATGTGTTTAAGTGCATGGAGATAATTTAAGAGATTTAATAAGTAATATTTCATTTAAATTTAGTTTCTCATAATGATATTGATGAATATGGTATTAGAGTGGATCATTAGTAAATCAGTGATACACAATTTGAATATAAGAGTACACATATATTTTTCTAGTTAGTTAAAAAATCAACTGAATATGTATTTAACAAGTTATTATGCATTCGGAAACAACATCTATGGGGAAAATTATTGGATAAAATCCCATTTATTATTTTCCAGAAATAATTATTGACAATGTTTGATTGGCGAGACTTCCAAAGAAAGATCAAGAATTCATACTATTGAGTTTTGGTATACGCTTCAAGCAACTATATATCTACTATATATAAGACTAAAACCACACTATAATAAACTATATAATGAAAAAATATCATTTGGTGTGAAATTAAGGTACTATTGTTAATGTGTTTGTGGAATCATGTTATTAAGGACAATTCCATGATGGTGCTATGTCATGTGAATATGACGTGATGTATGAATAACTCATGACTATTGATGGTTAATTTATTGATGTATCATTCTTCCAAGAGTTAGGTCATACCATAATTGGGATACAATAGAGTAACCTATTTTGATGTTACTTATTTTAGGGAATAGTACATATCATGAAGGTAACTTGTTGAATGATAGGGAATATTCTATTTGAAGATAATTGATTATTCAAATAATTTTAGTTGGTTTCATAATATGATGCATCATGTGTGTGACTAAATTATATTCCCAAAAAATAGGTTTATAAATACTCAAAGAATGATCATTTCTTTATCTTTGTAGACTCACTATGATGAAGAAGGAGTGATTTGTAATGTTCAACCTAGGTTAATGGGTTTATGTAATGCTGGGTGGCTTACACCATAGTGAGATAATAAAAATTTAATAGTAATGTTTCACTATGATGTGTTTGGATTATTTTGATCCATGTTTCTCAATGGTGATGATATTTTTACAATAACCTAATGGTCACTTAACTATGGTGTTCAAATTTGTAGTATTGTGGATTTTATATTTTCAGTAAATAATAAAACGATTCTAGGAAGCTGGTGGTTATATGGTAATATAGTTGAGTTAAGTAGAATATCTAGAATTCAATATTCCAATATTTCAAAAATCATATGAGATTATATGTAGTTAGTGTTTAACATGAATGTAAAGGATTAATTAGACCAATTTTATCATACTAATCAATTAAAAATCAAGATCTATTAAATTAGATGCATGAATATTTTATCAGGATTGGAGAGATATCTTTCTCTAAAAAAGGATGAATAACTATGGATCAATGTATTTGGAATTTAAAAAAATTGAATAATATTAGAGAGGAAAAAAATAATTGACATCCAAGATTCTCTCTCATAATAGTTCCATAGGTTTCAGTATATGGATGATGGTGGATTTTATTGATATACCATCAAACATGTAATCTCATCCTTACTTCTAGTAAGATCAAGATGTTTTCACAAGGTGGATACGTGAGATTCCTATGTGATTAAGAGTAGTGAGTTATCTATTTTTCGATGGTTTTAAACCATGTTGGTTAGTAAATCCACTCTAAATTATAATAATAAAATTTAGTTCATAGTGATTCAAGTACCTAAATATATCACCAATGTATTCTCCATGAACTATTCATGTTTGTGTAAACCTAGTGATAATTATTTGAAACCCAATTTATTTTCTTCTTTGTTTCATATATATTATATGGGTTATAAGTGTTACAAATCAATATAGAAATTTTTTTTTATTTAAGATAGTTTTTATAAATCGATATGACATAATTCAACCACACCCACCAGGGTATTTATATTTATTTTGACATATAATATGTGACATGTTATAAAATAAAAACAAAATTATATGATTTAAATATATTTATTAAATAAACATTTTTAATTGAACAAGAAAATATAAGATCTAAAAATTCAAATTTAAAACATGAAGCTTTAAGTAAATCTATGATATAAATAGTATAATAATCTATTAAACCCACATTTTTTAATTATATATCATAATTGATAAAATATGAATCTTATACCCCTAATCATTTCCCTTTACCGAAGGTAAAATATGACTACAAACCCACCAAAAATGGTTTTATATATTTTGATTTTTCTACTGGTTGTCACATAATTATATCACCCCGGAGGGTATAAAATCATCACATTCACATTATGGGTATCACATTATAATTTTATTATATAACCTACCACATGAAAATATTATCCTAGAGGGATTAATGAAATCATGTGATCATGTGATATTATTATACCATCATTGCCTTACAAATGATTTAATACACTACATATTACCTTCAGACTATGATATTTAATTCTATATAGAAATGAGTAGACACTCAAATAGTGGCCAATAGGTTGAGATGAATCCAAAGAATATATTAAATGATTTTTTTTGGTTTAAATAGAGATTTAATACATGTACACACCACAACATACCACCCTCACCATATGATCACGCCATAAAATTATAAAAACCCCCAAAATGTTCCATGGTTTAAACTAATCATTCTGTCATCATTGCCTATAAAAAGATTATTTGACTTTATTCAATAAAATAAAGGATTATAGAAATATAAATGTAAATCAATAAAAATAATTGATAAAACATCAGTAACGATCCAATTTTTTCCACCTTGAATACAAATTGCATTCGATAGATTTCTCCACACTCAACACCTAAATAAAATGAAAAGCATCACATATTTATGAAAAATATAAATATTATATATGACTATTAAAAACATATCAATTAAAATGGTAGTCATAAAATTGTGTAACCACATTATGAAATTTTGTTATAATGAAAATAAATAATACATTTAATAATAATTATATTCAACTAATATGGCTAGAATAACTAAAAAAATATTTAAATGACTAAGAATACTGTAGGATTGAAATATGAATGTATACTCTAAACTACAACAGGGGGTGAATTTTATGTTTAAAAACATTCGTTTTAACCTTAAGGAAAACTATGTCTGTCAAGGTTAAACAAGGTAAATTCACAAGACCTCTTTTATTTCTACAAACTTGCTAGGTTATGGAAATGTGGTTCTTAAAATGAAACTTACAGAAAGTTTAAAAGGAAAATATTATACCTTAAAACATATAGAATCTTAATTATCAGAGTAAAAAAAGAATAACAATGTTTAAGAAGGTTATAAATTCTAACTTTATCAAAATATAGAAAAAATAAACTTGAAACAAAATAAGTAACAAATATGAAATCTGTTAACCCAAAGAGAAGGGTATCAAACAACCTTGGATAAAGGTCCCTTGATTTATAATTTCAAGAAAGTTTGCCTTATCCACACCAGGGTAATCCCTCGATTGGAATATCATAATTTTTCTTTCTATCCTCGCAAGCCATAGAACATTAAGGTAGTCAGAACCTTTTCCTTCCTATTAATGGAAGCCCTCAAATGTTTAAGTTACTAAGCACCTCTCTCTAGCTATCCCGGGAATTCTTCAATTTTACACAACAAAAATACTATTTTCATGAAGCAAGATGAACACAATGTTGAATATGCACATGACATGAGAGTCTCACTCTCTAAAAATCACTTCAATAACATGAAATATCTAGAGTGATGGATCAGTTCTCAGTTATTTTGAGCTCATTCAAATGAGCTATTATTTATAGGTACTTCTCTAACGGCCAACTCCTTCCCCCAATAGTCATATTTTTTCTTAAATTTCAGAGGAACCTGTATACGTGTCACTCAAAAAACAATTAGTTAGAAATAGAATGTACTGCATCATTTCATAACTATAATAGGTGTAAGTAAAATAAGGGTGCATAACCAACTATATTTTTCAGAGTCTACGGAAAAATAAATGTTCAGAGTCTACGAAAATAAACATTGGGAGAATATATAACATGGATATTTGGATTTTGATTCCCAAAGAATTCGGAACCTCAATTCTATAGATTTCATAATCTGAATTCTAATGAATTCAGAGTCTTAATTCTTAAGAATTCAGAGTCTGAATCCTGAGGAATTCAGAGTCTAAATTCTGAGGAATTCGGAGTCTGAATTCTGAAGTATTCAGAGTCAAAATTATGAGGAATTTAGTATCATAATTCTAAAGAGTTCAGTGTCTAAATTTTAGATAATTCGGAGTCTGAATTTCTGAAAATCCAGAGTCTGATTTTTAGATAAATTGCAGTCTGGTTTTCAAAGAATTTGAATCTGATTTTACAAGAATTCAGAGTCTAAAAAAAAATCTATAAGAAAATATTTTTATGATTACTAGGTTTTTAGATATGAAACCAAATTTTAACTTCTAGGAATAGAAGAGTTTTATTTATAGAAACTATAGATTGAAAAATGAAAAAAAAATTCAAGGATAAAATTTCCTTGAGGAAGGAAATTTTTTTATATTAAGATAATTCATAAGGAAAAAAATATAATTTGTCATCAGATATAATGTTTGTGATTTTCAAAAAATAGAGAAATAGAAAAGTCATAAGGAAACCTTATTGCCTCAACAATCTCCCCCTTTTTGGAAAGCACAAACATCCTTCTGAAAAAAAATATAATGACTCGTAGTTTTTCATTATGAACATAAAAGAAAACATATCTCCCTTTACATGTGAATCACATTGAATACGACTAACTCCCCCTTAGGTTTTGAAATCCCTAAGGATCGTAGTCTCTATTTCCTGAATGATATTTTACATTTTCGTGCATACGAAAATCATCTTTGATAAGAACGTACCCTTAGATGAACTCCTCGTCACATAGGAAAATATCTTATTTACGTAGATTTCATTTAAACATTCCTTTCTCCCCTTAGTGATTTTAAAAAAGGAATAAAGAGAATGGAAAAAAGATGGTACCTGAATTTTTTTACTAAACAACCAAATATATGAAGAAAAACCAAAATTCCATTATGAATGGATGAATTTTTTCAAAGAATAAATTACAAAAAAAGATCTGAATGGGGTATAATTATCCTTCTTTCTCCTAGGGAATTGAATTATAGAAAATGGTTTTTAGATTTTTTATCTCGTTGGGGTCTTATTCTACATGCTTGAGTAGTTGATCATGTTCATTATTTTTTCTTCTCTAAGGCTTTTATCTTTTCCTCCTGATCCTTAAGAATATCTTCCCAAGCCTTTAGAACTTCTTCTTCTATAACATGATTTTCTTCAAACTCAATTTTGAGATCCCTTTCTCTCTTCTAATTCAGAGCCACTGAATTAATATTCCCATTCAAGTCCTTGACTTCTTGCTTCCAAGTTATATGTTCTAGAGTCAGTTTTTCCTTATAACTCTTAGTATGATCATTAATCATCCCATCTTCAGTGTCAAAATCATCATTCATATTATCTTGAAATTCATCAAAGGCTATCAGATCATCTATTATCTTCCTCGAATAACTTGTAATCTTCTTGCATGATTTTTTGTGAGCTTTATATTTTATGAAAAAGGTTTTGAAATCTGTCTCAAGCATTACAAAAATATCCATGAGCATGGGGACTGAGTCTTCTTTCTGATTAACCAAGTGTTGAGGCATATGTTACATCGACTATATACTTATAAATAAAGGAATTGTATCAACCAACTTCTTCAAATATTGTACCACAAAATCTTGTCCAAGTGAGGATGATTTCGAATCCAAGTGTTTGGTTGGTAAAGATTCTTTTTCTATATCTCCATCTTTCCTCTAAGACGAAACACCAACATATTACTTGTTCACAAATGATTTATTAGGTTTATCAACGAACACTTGTTTTTCTTTATCTTCCATCAGAATGATCTCTTCTTCTTTGGGTGATTGATGCTCACTATCAGATATCTAAACAACCTTATCTTCCTCAATGTTTTCTTTCTGGGTACCTAATACAATATCATCTCACTGAATAAAGTCATGGTTGTTACTTTATTCTTCAGATAGCCAATTCACTTCTTCCTAACCTTTTTCTTCTTTTCCTGGAGAATTTTTTTAAAGATTCTTCTTTATAACTTCGGATTTATTGTTTCTCAGAAGGACTCTCTTTCTCATGATAATCCCCTACTTGCCTTAACATCTCTTCGGTATCACCACTTCCTTATTCTTCTCTTGTTTCTACTTCTTCTTATACTTCTTCCTCCTGACCAAATTTATCTTCTTATTCTAGTTTCATAATTACCACCTTCTTTCCCAGAGTTAGAGGGAGTGTTTCTTTAAAAAACAATTCTAGTACCTGGATTTTTTCAGAGGATTTATCAGTATTGTTAAAAAGGGATTGAACAATTTCAGCCTTTGAAATCTTCTTCCTTGACTTCTTTTCTTTTTCTTACTTCTCAAGATCTTCATCACCCTTTATATTTAATTATTTTTCCTCAGTATGGTCCAAGCCAAAAGTAGGCTCCCCTTCCTTCCTATTGTTTTTGTCCTCTCCCCAGTTAGACACAACATCATCAAGGTAAGTCTTTTGGTTCTTTAGTTTTGGGGGTTCGAATTGAATTTCCATAGCCATAGGGCATTTTTCTTTCTATTCTGGTTTATTTTACTTCCTCTTCCTTCCACCCATTTTTGATGTCCCAGCCACTTCCGGTTTCTTTGATAGAGATTATATTTATAATTTAAACAAATCTTATAAATCAATAGATTTTCAATTGAATCCAACCTTCATCCTTCTCAAGGTATCATAACTAAGCAGCATAACCTTTTAATTTACTGGATTATAATTTCATGGGATTTTGAACGATTGAAGACAGATAAAAATAATCTTGGATATAATTCCCATATACATGAAAATTTGAGACATAAAATTTCCATTCTTGACATTATCAATTTTAATCAAGATATAGTTCACCAGATTAATCTTCTAGAGGTTCACCAAGAATTCCAGAATATATATGCCACTTTTCATTTGGGAATCCTTGTCCACTTTTCTCAAAATGATAAAACCATGAACCCATAATTCAAGAATCTAGAAGTTTTTAGAAAGATGAACAATCTATGAAGTCTTCACTTCATTGAAAGAAATGTACTCTAAAACTTGTCCTTTTCAAATGAACCAGATACATTTGATAATTTATGGGTGAAAAATTCAGCTTCACCTTCATAAGGAATTCCAATTAGACTTGCAGCCTTGGTGTAAAAAGGGGAGTAAGTATTTCCATAGATCTTTAAGAAAAAATTATCTCTCCATACTTCATTGAAGAAACTTATTGATTCATAAAATGAATCCAAAAACTCCAGATAAACCAGATCATATGCCTTTGGTTTTGATATACATAGTCTTTCCCATCCATTTACCTTGATGTTCTTTGAAATAATTGAATCATACTTATAAATGAAATTTGGATCGACTAACCTTTCTATGTATATCTGCCAATCACATATTTCCATTACAGTCAACATTTCGTTCTGAGGAGAGGATTCAATAGACATTTGGAACTGAGGAAAACCTAAAGATCTTGAACGACCTTTAGTAAGGGGGAAGAACTATATCACGTGAAGGATTTGAAGATCGATGTGGGACAACCAACAGGGAGTCCTCATATAGGCTTTTGGGATGACAGGTCAACTTCTTTGAAGGATCCAATAGTTGAAAAACTATAGATCAGATATGACGGTTAAGATGATAGCCGAAGAAGGGATTTGGTAGGTTCCAATCTTTTAGGTTTTTAGGATAAACATTCAGATTTAAGAGATAGTTGATCTGAAAAAGTTTCGTAAAACAAGAGAAAAATAACATGTGAAAATATGATTACCAAAATTTAAGAACAAAAACATACCTTTAGGATTTCCAATATAATTATTCGTAATGACAAATATTATTCTTAAAGAACATTAGATTTAAAATAAACTGGTTACAAAAATTTTGATTATGTAATTTTTGATTAATAAATTTTTGATTAGGAAAAATTTGATTTAAAAAATGTTTGACTATGAAAAATAATTTAATTACCATAAAATTTGATTATAAAAAAAATTATTATGAACAATTTTGATTATGAATATTTTGATTTAAAATTTTTTATTACGAAAATTTTGACTAAAAAAACCTGATTACAAAAATTTTGATTAACAAGAAAATCTACTCCCCTATAAAAATGAGTTTCTTACTGTAAGGATATTGGTTTCAACAAAAAAGTTAATATGCAAGATTACCTTATGGTTATCATTCCTATCTTTTGTTTAATGTTTTCGAATCTATTAGAGGTTAAATATTTTATGAAAATATCAGCAATTTGATCATGTGTTTTGATAAATTGAACACTGATATCTTCTTTTTCTGTGTGATCCCTACAAATGTGATGCCTAATATCTATGTGTTTTTCATGAGAGTGATGTGTGGGGTTTTTACTTAGGAAAATGGCACTATTATTATCACACAATATTTTTTTTTGGTAAAACTCATAACAAAGTCTATGAGTGTGTGTTGCATCAACAATACATGAGCACAACAACTTATAGCTGCTATATATTCACCTTCTACAGTGGAAAGTGCTACAGAGTTTTGCTTTTTTAATGACCAAGAAACTAATGAATCACCTAAGAAATGAAAATTTATGGATGTACTTTTCCTATACATTATACATTCAACAATGTCAATATCCGAAAATCTTTTTAAAACAAAATCATTTCCAGATGTATAAAAGAGTCCTAAATCCATGGTTCCCTTTAAGTAGCAAATTTTTTTCACCGCCTTTAAATGTGATTTATTAGGATTGGACTGATATCTTACACATAATCATACTGAAAACCTTAAGTCTAGATGACTATCTGTCAAGTATAGTTAAATTCCTATCATACCTCTAAATAATGTTTGATCTTCTGGTTTTCCAACTTCATCAAGATCATGTGAATTTGAGGTACCAGTGGGAGTACTAATACTCTTAGTGTTTTCATATCCATACTTTTTAAGAATATCTATAATATACTTACGTTGGGATATATATTTTTTTCTGGTTTTTGAGAAATTTGAAAACCTAGGAAAAATGTTAACTCATCCATCATACTCATTTCAAAATTAGATTTCATTAGATCTGCAAAGAAATTAGTTAATGACTTCTGAGTTGAACGAAATATATTGTCATCCACATAAATTTGAACAATCAAAACATTTTTCATATCTTTATTTATAAAGAGGGTTTGATCAACATTTCCATTAATGTAATTATTTTTTAACAAAAATATTTAAGTCTATCATAATAGGCTCTAGGGGCTTGTTTAAGACCATATAAGATTTGGTAAGGTTGAAAACATTTTCAGAATGTTTTTCATCTTCCAAACCCATATGTTGTTCAAAAAAATTCCTCTTCTACATATCCATTAAGGAAATAATATTTAACATCCATTTGAAAATTTTTAAAGTTAATGAATGCTGCAAAGGAAATTAGAATAAAGATAGATTCATGTCTAGGTACTGGATCATAGGTTTCTTCATAGCCAATTCCATTTGTTGATTATAGAATTTAGAAACTAATATATCTCTTTTTCTTAATATGATTCCATTTTCAACTCACTTATTTATAAATACCCCTTTTACTCTAATAATATATGTTTTCTTATTATTTTCAGCCATGGTCATGGATTTATTCCATTCAAATTCATTTAGCCCATATTGTATGTCTTTTATCCAATCATCATCACCAAAAGATTCATTATTTCTTTTTTGGTTTAATTGAGAAAGGAATGTTAGATGTTCTACATCATTTTTAATGATCTTATAGTTCTTACTGATTGATTTACATCACCAATGATACTACCACTAGGATGATTCTTAAGAAACAACTAATTAGGGGTTTGTAAAACATGTTCATAAACATATGATGGTTAGTGTTCTGGGGTAAATGTCTCATAACCATATTCTTGAACATTTTGCTAATAAGAAGTATCTTTTATCAAGGGTTGATAATAAGTTTTTGAAAACACATCCCAAGTAATAGGTTGAGTTTGTTTATAAACAAAAGGATCAGTTTCATTAAATTTAACATGCACTATTTCTTCAATAGTACAAGTATGTTTATTAGAAACACTATAATCCTTATAAGTTGTGGAGTAGCCTAATAAATTCCCTTCATTCGATTTGGGTGAGAATTTATGTAAATTATATTTAGTATTCATAATGAATACTTTTCATCCAAATAACTTAAAGTAGTAATGTCTAGGTTTTCTGCCATTCAATAACTCATATGGGGTTTTATTAAGAAAATGTCTAATTAAAACCCTATTTGTAGTATAAAAAGTATTTCTTACAGCTTCAACCCAAAAATGTTTACCTACTGAATATTCACTCAACATGGTTCTTTTCATCTCTTGAATAATTTGATTTCTACTTTCAAAAACACCATTTTATTGAGGGGTTATTGGTGCTGAGATGTTATGAGTAATACCTTTTCTACTAAAAAAAGATTCAAAATCAGAATTTTGAAATTCTGCTCCATGATCACTATGAATAGTGATCAATTGAAGGTTTTTATCATTTTTAACATGGGCTCTAAAAAAATTGAAATAAGAAAGTACTTCAATTTTCTTTGTTAGAAAATAGTCCCACGTAAATCTAGTGTAATCATCAACTAGGAAAAATACATAACATTTTCCTCCAATTCTTTCAACTTGTGTCAGACCGAAAAGATCTATATACACCAAATGTAATACATTAGAAGTTGAGACTTCAGTAGTGGATTTAAATATTTATTTATGTTTCTTTCCATATTGACAAGAATCAAAATATTTTTAAGAATCATATCTAAGCTCCGGAAGATCCTTATCAATTCTTTTCTTAGAGATTTTACATAAGTGACTATGGTTATTGTTTCTTAATCTTCTATGCCATAACCGATATTGATCTTCCATTTCACTAAGGCAAGGTAGGTCTTGGCTCCTAAGGACTTCTATGCTTAGCGTGTATACATTCTCCTGCTAATAGGCATAAAGAATAAAATCTTCCTTGGAATTATGTACTAAGAATTTATCATTCCTGAAATTCCCATGGTATCCTTCATCATATAATTAACTTATGCTAATGAGGTTGTGTTTAATACCTTTAAAAAATAATACATTTGAAAAAAATGTTTTTCCAAGAAGAAAAATGTTACATATATAAATAATTTCTCCCTGAGCATTATCTCCAAAAATTACTTTTCATCCCTTCATCTTTATATTCTTTTCAAAAAAATTTTCATTTTCAATCATGTTCCAGGAACATCCACTATCGATGTACCATGTATTGTTGTTGGTAATATAATTATTTTCCTAAAAATAAGAGTGTTTGACTTTCAGAACCCAAATTTTCTTTGATCCATAAACTTCAGAAAGTCAAATTTTAGGTATCCACATTTTCTTAGAAAAACAATCTTTATGAAAACATAAAGACTGAGTTTTTTTAAAGAACAACTTTCTTCCCAATGCCCACCATACTAACATTTAGTTCAGAATGGAGAACTTTTGGGAATAAAATAATTATTACTAAAGACCATTTTAGAGTGAGTATAACCAAATCCAAAATTATTCCTTAGAAGCTGAATTTGGGAATGCATCTTATTAATGTTTTCCTAACATAAGGTAATGTTTGATAAACACTTCTTCATGGAAATTATTTCTGACTTTAGTTTAGTAACTAAATTTTTATCCTCATGAACATTATTTTTAGAACCATAGATAGTATCTAAAATAATTTTCTTAGAAATTACATTTTCAATAACCATAGAAAGTTTATCCTTATCAAAATTTACTTACTCAAGGTTTTTGGAAATCATTTAAAAATAATAAATTTTCTTATCAAGATATTTAAAAATATCCAATAATTCTTTATTAATAATATAAATTCTAAAATTTTCATTATCAAGTATATTCATGAGTTTAGAATTTTCATTATCAAGAATTTTAGCAAACCTAGATACTTCTTCATAAGTAGTTAATGTATTATCATTATCAGAAGAATATTCTTCATCAAAAGATTCATAATATCTATTATCAATATAATTTTTTTTAAGTATACATTAGTTATAGATTCATCATTGTGTACCTTTTCCATTAGACAATGATTTCTAATAGGTAGCTTGGCAAGTAGACCATTATTCTTCTAACGAGAAGCTTCATACTCTGAGGATTCATCAGAAGAATCTCCACCACTGGCACTCTAGGTGTAATTAGCTTTTAAAACATTATTAGTTTTAGCTTTATAGTACCTCTTTCTATTTCTATTAAAATTATTTTCCTTTTTATCATTTTTCTTAAGCATAGAACAATCTGGATTTATATGCCCTGATATTTTTCATTAATATTTAGTGACTTCTAAGTCTTTCTTGTCCATACATTCATTATTCTTAAATCTATACTAAAATTCTTTCTTCCCATCTATCTTGTTCATCCTTCGAGCAAGATTAGCTAACTCATTCTCATAATGTTTACTTTCACTTGATTCAGACAAAATAGGGACTTTATTTCACTTAGATCTTGTAACCCTTTGAAAAGTATTGAATTTTGCAGTAGTAATGGCTACACTCTCATTTACATTATTCTTCTTATTCATATCATCATATTTTTTTTCATTCTTGTATCATGTTGAAGAAGAGTTCCAAAAATCTCATCATGATTAATTTGTGATACATTACTATTCAGATCAATAGTTGTTCTCTTAGATTCCCACTCATTAGGCATGATATCTGTAAACTTGTCCACAAGTGCGTCATCAACCCGAACTTTTTCACCCATTTATTATAAACTATTAACAATAGTCATAAACCATTGTTTTAACTTGCACACTGATTCTCCATAAGGAAATATAAATCCATTATTTTCTTCTCTAAGCATAGATCTTCTAGTTTTTATAACCTTGGATGTACCAAAATTAGTAACCTCTAATTTCTACCAAATAAAATTTGCAGCTTCACAAGAAGAAATCTAACTATATATATTCCTGGTCATGTAACACAACAAAGTATTTTGTACCTTGTATTTTTGTTGATATTCTGACTTTTCATGATTAGTAAAAGTTCTGACTTCTTTATTAGGAATCTTGTAATCTCTAGTAAGCATACTGAAGTTTTCTACTACAGTATTAATAACATCATACAATCTCTCGAATATTTATAATCATTCCCATCAAATATAGGCGGTCTAGTAAAATTTAGATTCTCAGTCGAACCAACATTTATTCCTTCCATCTAAATAAAAATATCTTTCCACAAAAAGTGGTCAATAGAAAATTTTTGTAAACAAGGATAACAAAACTATGCAAGGAAAATATTTAGAATAATGAAAACATGAGCAAGAAAAATTATATGTGAATATAAGTATTTCAGATTCCTCCTCTGATGCCAATTGTAGGATCGAAATATGAATGTGAGATGCTCAATTAAAATAGGGGTTAATAGTAAGTTTAAAAAAATTCACTTTTATCCTTAAGGGAAATTATTTTTAACAATGTTAACCAAGGTAAATTCACAAGACCTCTTTTAGTTCTACAAACTTTCGAGATTTTGGAAATATGGTCATAGAAAAGAAACTTAAGGAAAGTTTACAAGAAAATAATTCTACCTTAAAGCGTATAGAATCTTACTTGTCAGATTAAACAAAAGAACCTAAAAGTATAAAAATGTTATACATTTATCCTTTATCAAAATGCAGTGCAAATAAACATGAAACAAAACACGTAACAAGTATGAAATCTTTTAACCAAAAGAGAAGGGTATCCAACAACTTTGGATAAGGTCCCTTGATTTATAAATTCAAGAAAGTATGCATTACCCAAAACAGGTTAATCCCTCGATTGGAATATCAGAATCTGTCTTGTTATCCCCACAAGCCCTTGGACATTAAGGAAGTCATAACTTTTGTCTTCTTATCCATGGAAATCCTTGAACTTTAAAGTAGTCGACACCTCTGTCTTCCTATCCCTGGATTTCCTCGACTATAGATAGAAACAATAAGATTCGCATAAAGAAAGTTGAATAAGATGTTTAGTATGCACAAGGCATGAGAGTCTCTCTCTCTCTAGAAATCACATCAGCAACATACAATCTATAGATTGATATATTGGTTCTCAGTTATTTTGGGCTCATTCAAATGAGCTCCAATTTAAAGGCACTTCTCCAATGGTCGGCTCCCTCCTACAATGGTAATAATTTTACTTGAACTAATGAGGGACCTATACACGTGTCACTCAAACAATGGTTAGTTAGAAACAGAATGTATGACATCATTTCAGAACTATTATAGGTGTATGTAAAATAAGGATGCTTAACCAGGTCTATTTTTTGGATTCTAAGGAAAAATAAAAGTTCATAGGATAAGAAAATAAACATTTGGAGAGTTTAAAACATAGATATTCAGATTCTGTTTTCCAAAAAATTCAGAACCTAAATTTTATAGGTTTCTGAATCTGAATTCTAATGAATTTAGAGTATGAATTCATAGGAATTTGGAGTCTGAATTATGAGGAATTCAGAGTCTAAAATATGAGGAATTCAGAGACGGAATTATGAGGAATTTGGATGCCAAATTCTGGGGAATTTTGGGTCTGAATTCTGAAAAATTTAGAGTCATGATTATAAGGAATTTGTAGTCTGAAATCTATAGAATTTGGAGTCTGAATTTCAGAGAATTCAGTGTCATAATTTTAGAGAATTCAGAGTCTAATTTTCAATGAATTCAAATTCTGATTTTTAGAGAATTCAGAATCTTATTTTTAGAGAATTTAGAGTCTAAAAATATAATACTCTATAACCAAGGATTAATAGGATTATGATGTTTTTAGATATGAAATGGAATTTTAACCGTTAGTAATAAAAGTGTTAGATTTAGAGAAACTATAAAATAAACAATAAAAACATAGGTAAGTATAAAATTTACTTGAGGAAGGAAAATGTTCCTTACTAAGATAATTCTTAGGGAAAAAATATAATTTATCTTAAGATATATTGTTTGTGATTTTCAAAATATAGAAAAATGAAAAAGACATAATGAAACTTTATTTACTCAACAAATATCTCTTTCTAAAATTGGTATCTTATTTAAAGAAACATGGTTTATTATGATTAAATAATAATAAAACATATTCAAATATTAATACTATATTACCAATAAATAAATTAGTAAATAATATTAAATACAATAAAAAATAGTTAATTTTTCAAGAATCTATTTTCTATTATAGATATCTTCAGTTATATTTTGGGACATTATTTAAAATATAAATTCTAAAACTTTAGAAAAATATTATAAATAAATTTATTAATTATAATAATATATTATTAAGATGATTTTTTTTGGATTTTAAAATAAAATTTTATTTTTAGTTCAATTGAACCATATATCATTTTTACTGATATTATGGATTTTTTTAATTATCCATATATAAGTATGAATTGAAAGATTAAGAAAAAATAATCTCATAGAATATAATTATTTTATAAATGAGTTTTTATTTTAAAAATGTCTATCACAATTATTCAACCCATTTTTAAAATTTTAAAATTTCAGTTGTGTTCTTAAAAATATTGTTTTTAGTACATTATACACTTGGAATTATAAAATTAATTTTTATCTCTTTTAAAATTATAATCCATAAAAACGTATTATAAATTTGGAATTATTAGCTCCATATTATATAACAAGGATAATTTTATATTTTTGGTCTTAATGGAAAATTACTAAGGTAAAAGTTATTTCGAATTGTGAAAACTAAACTAGTAAAAAAATTAGTAACCTATGTTCTAAGGGACGGAACATGACAAAAAATTATATTAATTTTGTTTATGATTTTTTTTATCAAAAAAAATATCTTAACTTATATATTATTTAGAAATTTTATTTCCATTTTCTATGATAATGGATTTTTAATAGTGAAAATATTTGGTTATTTTCAAAAATAACACTATTTTTCACTTATAAATGGGGAACTGGTCTTCTCATTCCCCTAAAACTAAAATCCCTTAAAATTGGATAAAAAATAACCCAAAACAATAATGCACACTGTTATGAACCATATTGAACTTATTTTCTTCTCAAAGTACAATCCCTTAATGGTTTAATTTCCTTCAAAGATGACATAATCAAATAAGTCATGTATAAGTTCAAATCCTCTCCTTTTCTATTCTATTAATTTATGATCCTTTATTCTTCCTCAAATTTAATTTCTCCAAATTAAAATTTTAACATATATATCATTTTTATACAGGTATTTTTTTATAATGTTATAATAATCAACCACCCTCTCCTTTTCCATTAAGAAAGAAAAATAAATGTGCATTGTTTGTGGTGCAGATGATCACCCCAATGAAGAAATGTGTATTATTCTCCTTCACAACCAAACATAGAGGATATCTGTTTATATTTAATGAGAATATATGATATATATATATATGTGTAATATGTATCATTAATATGGTTCTTTTTGGATAATACAAAATGTGGTTTTTTTATAAGGTAATCCATCAATACTATAAACAACAAAAAACTATTTCTCATCATTTTCATCTCTATATAAAATGACTCAAAATCCCATGTAATGGAATTATAACCTTATAATTCATTTTAAAATATCAATTATAGTATATTTAAACGTTTTTAAATGATTATAATTTTTTACAAATTGATTATAGACATAACTTTTATAATCTTAGTTCAAAACAATCCATATTATAAACACCCGCTATTGGAAGAAGATTAAAACAGTATAAATTAAGAGAAACTAAGTGGATCTATGGAAGGTGGGATGATATCAAGGATGATTCTCCAAAAAAATCATCATATAGTCTGGTATTATCGAAAGGGAATGTTGCTATTGTGGATGATGAATGTTTCCACCTGTTCCTCCCAGGAAAGCGAGATAGAGGAAGAACTATTCATATCTCAAGCCGACTATGGTCACCAGGTCTCATGGTCCCTTAGTTGAATCCGACTGGTATTATGATTCTGATTATTCCTATCGGTTTGATTATGAATTATGATGTTCTCTAGTTTATTCGCATGATGGCATGATGCTTTTATGTCCCCTTCCAACTCCTTCTTGTACTGTTTTTTTCTTTTTCAATAGGAGGGCTCTGCCTGAAACATTCGAGATGATTAAAATAGTATAATACATGAAGATAATTTTTATTAATTAAGAGTATATGTGTGGATATATATTAATGACGATTAATAATAGGTAATTAATATTTATATAATTAAGATACAAGAGGTTAAATCACTTCCATAGTGATCAAGGGTAAATATTAGAGACTTTTTAACTCTAACTCAATTATTTGAGTTATACAATATCTTGTTGATATTTTTTTCTCATGAATTAAAATTTTAAGTGGTGTCCTATTTTTTCTAGGGAGAAATATGTATTCAACAAAAACTATTTTCATGAGTGGGTTTTTCACTTTTCTTAAAAACAAATAAGTCTTTTTGAAAAGAGACGCATACCTATGAGTTTTACAACAATGAATATAAATTATTTTCAAAAATATCTATTCATCGTTTAGTTTCCATTATATTCATACAATATATCTCAAATAGATTTAATTTTCAGTTTTTAATCTATATTTTCAGTTAATATGTGAATATTTTTGTGATAATTGTTTTAGGTTAATCGATTTATTTTATGATATTATTTTACAAAATTTAGATGTTTTATGAAACCTATTTTTTTCTTCTTTAATTTATGAAAAGTGAATAATTTACATTTGGATTTTTTGTAAAACCCATTTCATTTCTATTAATAATTTATAAATTGATAATAATTTTAATTTTTAGCTTTTATGAAACCCTTTTATTTCTATTGGTTCTTTACGATGGGAAATATGAATTATTTTTATGTGAAACACACAAGTATAGATTATTGATAATTGGAGTCTTATGTATATCTACGATGATTTTGTTAAAATTTAATATCTTATGAAAAAAATAATCCATTATACATTTCAATATCTCAAAATCATGATAACTAATGATGGGTCTCATTAATGTGACATTCCCTCTACTAATGTGTGTTCCATATGTGAAGGATGTTTTGTACTCTTATATTATGCTCCATGGTGTGGCTCATGAATGTTAATTTTTCTTAATGATAATTGTTTTACATAGTTAATTAATTTTATTAATTATAATATTATAAAATCATGATTCAGGGCTTATGTTAAATGATTATAATCCATGATAATTATATTAATATTCCATGATTATCTTTTGTAGCTTTCGGTTTTTATTCCATATACATTGAACCTCACTTATGTTTTATGGTTATCACTCACGATGATATGATATTTCTCTAATCCTAAATTTAATACTTATTCTTATGAACTATTACTTAATTAAATTTTTACTCCCACTTTTATGACTATTTGATCTCATCCCTTTCATATGTTCTCATTCCAATGGTTATGAGGATGAATCTTACTAATGGTATGTATATAAGATGGTCTAGTGTGTTGAATTTATGGGAAATGATTATAAGTTATTTAAAATTAAATTATTATTTATCTTGTATCTAATGATACTAAAACATTGTATCCTTGAGATATTATTATTTATGTAATTTAATTTTTTAAATCATGTAATTGATGAAAAATATATGAATTACTATATTGTGTTTCTATAGTTGGTATCATGGTGAAAGATTAGTTATTTTTAGAAATTAAAGAATCTATTTTGAGAGTTAATGTCATAGCACATAATGGAAAATTTTATAAATAAGCCTAATTATCAGATTATATTTCAATGAATTGAAAAATTCTTGAGTATGTGGTATTTTGTGAAAATAAATGCATGTCTAGATACTGGATAGTGGATACAGGCTTTGGCACAGTAGTACCTATGGATAATAACCCTGAATAGTTAATGTTTTGTATTTACTCAAGAATGACATAGTGCATGTCATAGAGACCTAACTACACACGTGGACAAACACTCCTAGGGGATATAATTTTATTGATATCATAATATTTATAAACCATTTTTATGGATTTATTTCCTAGATACATTAGTGAATTATTTTGGGAAGTCTACGAAAATCCAAACTAATTTTTAAAAAAATGTTTATCTATGATGAATTAAAAAATATATATACTAACATGATAGTGTAAAAGAAAAATAAATTTCAATGTTCAATTACTTTTATTCTATTGTTAAACTATGAGGTTGATTATTTTTCACTAATGGAAAAATATTTTATGTTTTTAGTAATGGTTAGAACTAAAAGGAACTAGGTTAAAAAGGGTGAGAAGGACAATATGGTTCTTTCCACAAAGAAAAGCATAGTATAATAGGATCTATAGTAAAATTCCTGATAAAAAATATTACTCATATTTGTAAATCCATGAATAATAATTTGAAACTCATTGATCTCTTTAACACACAAAGGATGGAGCATCTTTCATTTAATACTTTCATGTAACAATTCCTATTATCATCCAATATCTCTTAAAATAAACATATCATTGAGAAATGGATCAATTTGATAAAAATAATATTTTCTATTATCTGGTTCTCACAACATGATAAGGTTTTTATTTATTTTTTATATAAAGAAAGTGAGTCTAACTGAGTTTTGTCTCTTATTAATAGCACAATGATGAAAGATAATGCAGTCCTAATTTAATGGTAAGAGTCTAAGAAATTGTTATTTACCAAGTATATTCCTCAAACACTTCGTATAAATACCGAGAGTGATTTTATTAATTAAAAATTGAATGAAAAACCCATTAGGATATACTAAGAAAATTTCATGGGGATTGCACTATACACCTCTCATATTATCTATGATATATTAAGTAAAATGAATCATTTATTTAGTGGATTAAAACGTAGTATTAGAAATGCTTTATCAATAAAAGAAATTATAATCTATGAATATATTTTTTGATGTTATCTAATTATAGAGACTGAATATAGGGTCTCTTATTACTCTATAGAAGGAAAATAAAGGCGGAATACCAAGGGAACCTTGATGGTAAGTAACATGGGTGGAAGAAATTTCGACCCCCTACATACCAAAAGTGTGGGAGGAAACTCCAAGGTAATTATCTTAAAGGGTCATGGATGTTCTTTAAGCGATGTAAAGTATTCCACAAATCCCACGACTTCTAAAGTGAAATAAAAAAGGTGGATTAAAACAATAGAGGAGAAGAATATCCCATGTGCTTATATACTCATGTTACAATGATTCATTTTCTATGAGTTTGGATAATATTTGAATCAATGACCCAAACCTATGGAAAATGTAGAAATAGTTCCTAAAATATATCTAAATAGAGGAATTATGTTTATTTTTGATCACTAACATTTAGGTGGATAATTATAATGAAGTTATTTGAGTTACACTTCGTTTTTTCTAGATTTGAAAGTACCTTATATGATTTTGTTTTATCTTATTATTTCATATAACACAAGTTTGGTAAGATGTGGAATCTCACCCTTAAGTGATGGATATTAAACTATATATGAAAATATTTGGTGCTAATATTATGGAATCTAAGATATATAAATATTATTTGATTTATATTTCCAGGAGGATACTTCCTAAATATATAATTCATTTACCCTTTGTTGAATTTTACATGAATTTGTGTATGGATTTGCTTTACATCTAGAGGGCCCAAATTAATTATTGAGATATGGATATAAAATTACTTATTCTAGATCATACTATTCTCAAAAATCATCATTATTTTGATATAACCATTGATGAAAATTAAATAATATGCGTTTTGATAGACATTAATGAGGGACACATGACTCAAATGTTCAAAGAAAAAATCAAAATTGATGAAATCCCATATATACATGATTATATTTATGTACATCAAGATAAAATTCATGTTATCCCCATATATCATGAGTTTTATTTGTCAATTGAACTTATACTCAGTTATATTCTTTCCTCAACAAGGTTATATAGAATGCATCGAGTTGAAATAAAAGAATTTATAAAGGAATTTATGGCGTATTTGGTCATGGATTTTATCTTCCCTAGTGATTCACCATGTGAAGCACCATACTTCTTTGTTAATAAAAAATGTATTAATGGGTCATAAAATTTACTATAATGAGATTTT
The DNA here is from genome assembly GCA_963277665.1 of Viscum album. NCBI lineage: Eukaryota > Viridiplantae > Streptophyta > Magnoliopsida > Santalales > Viscaceae > Viscum > Viscum album. Next base: position 137,044,376 of record OY728141.1, read on the forward strand.
GTCGATAAAAATTAAGAATAAATATCCCCTAACCAGTATCCATGACCAATTTGATAAATAAAAAAGAGCTTTGTCTTCTCAAATATTGACTTTTTATTGGGATATCATCAGTTATGGGCCAAATATAGGGATATTTCAAAGATATATTGATGAATAAGGTATGGAAACTCTAATTTAATAGTGATTCCATTCCATCCATACATATATTTTTATCATTTTCTAATAATAACTTCTATAAGGTTATGTGGGAACCCATACACACAAATAGAGAAAAAATAAAACAATCAAAAATAATTAAAATTTCAAATCACAAATATATTTTAGTTGACTATCCATATAGTATACCTCGTGAATGGATGCTGCTATAATATCCTGATTAGAATAAACTGACATAAAAAAACTAGAATCACCATCTTCCGACCACAATTCCCATGCAAAAGAAGATGAAACACGAGCCAAAAAATATCAAAATCACTTTTCTGAACTTCTTCCACCTAGACAGGGACTATCCACATTGAGGGGAGCAACACCATGATCCAAAATAACTGGATAAACAAAAAAAATTATTATGTAGGGAGTCGAAGGTGGGGGAAGAACTTGTAAAATACAACCACCACCAGGCCATCTGAATCAACAAAAATCTGTATTAGGGGGAAAATAAATAGAGACAAGTCCTAGATACTGAATGCATCCACAAACACCATACCAAAAAACCATTAATTACACATCACTGAACCGATAATTGGTTGCGAACAATAGGAAGGGAATTAAAGTAGAAGAGGGAGAATCGGAAAATGATTAAGTTCTTATGAATTTGACACCAAAAAAACCCTATACCCTAAAGTGACATAATGGAAATCCAAGATGGAGTTTAATAATTATGTTTCAGGTAACAATAGAAGTGAAAAAATATAGATTCTATGAAGAATGATCAAACATCCAAGTGAATGGGAATGAAAAGTTCCAAAATGAAGTTAGAGAATGACTAAAAAAACATAAAAAAACATTATTAATGATACTCAACTCTGTAGAAGCATTCTTATTAATCTTGAAACCAATTGACACCCACAGAAGTGTCCTGATAGGTCCTAAAGTGCATTAGAAGATGATAACACCGATCTAATTGAACACAACCCAATTCTCATTGAAATAGAATTACTGTGGATATATAGTGATTTCTCAAAGAATGAATTCATATTTATCCTCCTTCAAAATTAAAATTAAATGGCTTATTCCGGAGAATAATTAAGATTCCTAATAGAAATTAATCGATGCATAATTTCTAGTCTATAATATTGATATATTCTTTCAAAAAATGGAGGAATTATCTCCATGGTGAGAAGTTTGGTATTTATTATAACCACAAGAGTTTGGAATATACATTCACAAAATAACTGTTAAATATACACTAAAGGTATTTTTTGGAACTAATCTCTGACTATGATCATCCAAAACATTTTTGACCTATGAAGGAAAACAAGTTGGATGATGCTTTAAATAGTAATTTTCATGCAACTTATCTTTGATAAGGATTGAAAGAGGAAAAATATTAATGGTTTTTCAGTAGAAGAATCTTGAAGTCATAAAGGATGGTTAAAAATATTCTCTTTCTTCATTAATTACACAACAATTTATTCTTTTGAAGACCGAAGAACCATAAAAAGATGATATAGAGCTACATAAGAATGTAGTGAATATTCAAAAGGACAAATTTGATAATGATATAGTTACATAGTTTTTAACCATGATTTTTTTTTATTAAACTTAGAAAAAGAGGGATTTTTTATGGGATTCCCATATATCATCCTTCCCAATTAATATATGAAACAAAAGGATGTATATAGATTTAATGAAATACATAATGTGGGGTAATATTAAGTTATAAATTGCATAATATGCATCTTGATGAATGGTATACTTTTAATTTAATGTTAAAGGAAAAAATTAAAATGGTATGTTGCATTAATTACCCAAAACAATAGAAAAATTTGAAAAAATAACTCGGAATTTCATCATAGGACTCCCAAAAATTTCTAATGGTCATAATTATATTTTTTTGTAGTTAATCACTTTACAATGTTTTTCATTTTATTAGTATCAAAAAATATTTCTCTATTAACAAACATGATTGATATACATAAGGGAAGTGGTAAGGTTACAAGGAGTACCATTATCCATTGTATCTGATTAGAATCCAATATTTACCTTAGGATTTTGGAGAATTCTTCAGAAATCATTTAAGACAAAGATGAGTTTTATAAATCAATATCATCCTTAGTAGATGGCCAGTATGGGAGAAAAATTCTAACTCTATTGGGAATGTTGATATAATGTTTAATGGATTTCCAATGATGATGGGGTCAATATATCCCCATCATAGTTTTCTCATATAAAAAAATATTACACTCTACCATTCAGATGTCACCATATGAGGCTCTATATTAGAAGTGATGTAGGACTCTAAAATTTTAAGCTGAAGTTGGAGAGATTAATTTCATAGGCCATGACCTTTTCTATGAAATTATGAATAAGGATTAAAACATTTAGTGTCATATAAAAGTGACACAAAGTGGAAAAATATTTATGCAGATAATCAATGACGGAGTCTATAGTTTGAAGAGTTTGCTAAAGGGTTTCATTGAATATCCCCATGAAATTGGATATAAAACTTTGGATGAAAGGGAATATTAGATATATTTAGATATATCCCATTGAGATATTAGATCATGTTGAGGTAGTAGGTTATCACATACAACTCCCTCCAGACCACTCCTAAGGGCCTGAGGTGTTTCATGTATTAGTTTTAAGAAAGTATATACCAAACCCTTCACATGTGTTGAGCTCATAAGTTGTAAAATAAGAATATAAACTATCATATGAAAAATAAATGGGTAAATAAGTGATCTATTTAAAAAATATTAGATAAAAAGGCCACTCATCTAGTAAATGTTTTGTGCAAGAACCATATGATTGAGGAGACCATACATGAACCTTTATATAAGATGATACAACAGTAACCTCTATATTTCCTTCCATTTAATAAAATTTCAAGAATGGGATTCCTTTTAATGGGACTATAATATAGCAACTTATGTTTTTACCCTATAAAGAAAAACATTATCTGATATCTTTCTCTACACACAACACATAACTAAATGGAAAACCTCAAAATATTTTGGTAAAATATAAATATTAAATATAACTATAAAAATATAGAAATTGAATTAGTGGGTATAAATAAGAGTACCTAAATAATTAAACATATTAATAATCAAAATAAACTATACTTCATATAAAAATTAAATGAAAATATTATAGCTATAAAAATTAATAAAATTGTTTTATGATTAAGAAATTATATTTCTTAAATTGGTGATTTATTTCTAGAAACTAAGTATATTATGATTATATAAAAAATAAATATATTAAAAATATTAATAATATAATGCTAATAAATTAAATCATAAATTTCTAGAAATATGAAGGCAGAATATTTAGCATTTTAAAAAACAATTTTCCCATATGAAGAGTTTTTTGTTATATTTTGAAATATTATTTAAATATTAAATAATAAAATTTATAGAAGATTAATTTTAAAAAATCAACATCCTATTTATATAAATAATAAAAATATATTCTTAAAATAGATTTTATGGTATTTTTTTGAGATATTTTATTTATAGGTGAATAGATCAATATACTATTTTTACTAATATTTCTTCTTTTATGAAATTATATGCATATAAATATAAATTTTATATTTATTAAGCCAATTTACAATAACAAAATTATATTTTATAAGTGAATTTTCAATTCTAAATGTGATGGTTTTAATTTATAAACCCATATTTATCATTATATAATGTAATTTATATTTTTTGAGAATTTTTTTGATACATTATACATTTAATAATTTAAAATTAATTTTTATTTCATTTAAAATTGAATAAAAAATGTGTTCAATATTTGGAATCATTAGGTAAAATTAAAAAATAATGAACATTTTAGTTTTGGGAATAAATGATAAATTACCAATGAAAAAGCTACTTCGATTTCTGTAAACAAAAATGCCAAAGAAATAACTAAACAAAAAGGTAAAGAACTAAATAGGTTAAAAGATGTTTTAATAGAGTATTTGAGGAGTTTCATGACCAAAAATCTTTAATTATATAGTATATATTGATCTTGGTTTTGTTTTACGTAAGATTTACTTTCCATTATTGAAAATATTTAGGTATTTTAAAAAATGACACAACATTTTACTTATAAAAGGGGAAATCCTATCTTGTTATCCCCTAAAAATCCCTTATCTTATTCCAAAACTCTTCCCAACCATCTCTTTCAAACTCCAAGAAACCTTTGGTTGTTATATAATTCTCAAAATACCATCCATAAATATTTTATTTCCCATCACAAATGATCTGGGAGATTCAGAACTGGGTAAGCCTAAACCCACAAATTAATTATGAAAAAACTAATGTAACATTAAAGGTGTGATTGTAGTACCCCTGGTTTGAGGTATGTAGCCTTTGTTTATGAATTTTTATGTGTTTAAAGTGCATGGGATGAGTTGGGAAGAGGTTGGGATATTTTGGAATGGTTTTGGATGAGTTTGGAGGCTTTTAAATGGGTGCACGGTTTCAGCACGGTTAAGAGAAACCGTGCGGATTCCCTAGGAAACCATGCAGGGGGAGACAATAGGCTTCGTATGTCCTAATCACGGTTTTCCAAACCGTGCGAGGAAACCTTGTGGACCCTTGATCTCTATGCAGTAGCATGCGCACAGTTAGCGCACGGTTTTCCAAACCGTGTAAGATAACTGTGCGGCCACTTAAAGTTGGTGTTTTTTAGTCCGGGATCCCTCAGGCTTGACCTAAAACACTCAAATCTCCCTCCCACTTGAGCCTCACTCAGGATTTTGGGTTCTCATGAGTTTTAGGGGATCTCCCACTCGGTTTGGAAGTATTTTGAAGAGGTTTCATGGAAGTGTGAAGGTGGTTTCTCCCAAGTTAGTCTCTCCTCTTGGTTTCCTTGTGTTTTCCTCTAGATCTACTTCCCTCCCTTTCTTGTTTTTCTATATCTACACTTGTTTTGTGTAGATATAGGGTTGTGGTTTCCTTGTATGTTAATATTAAGTCTTGTAGATGTTATAGAAAGTAATCTAGAGAGGTTTCGGTGGTGCGTTCGCCGGATTGGAGGTGCGGTTGTTCAGGGGTCGATTTCTCGGGAACCCTAAAGGTAGGTGGCTTCTCTCTCGACTCAACTTAGTTAGATATAGTGGTTATTTGTTTAAAATTAATTTGTTGGGATGAAAAATTAATTGTGGTTTGTTGTGTGAAATTGGTTAAAAATCTGTTGGGTGATGTTTTGGGGATATTTGAAAGGGGGGGGGGGGTTTATGTTGGAATATTTTTGTTGTGGATTTTAAAATAGAGATTTTAAAATGGGATGTTATGGTTGATTTTCAAAAATGATTGATGGAAATGGTTTCCAATAAAGTGGCTGTTTTATTGAAATATGGATTGGCATGGAAAATGATCTTCCAAAATTGGTGATTTATTGAAGTGAATTGATATGCAATGGAATTTGGTTGATTGCATGATGTTGTGACCTTGATGGGTTATATGCATGGTTTGGATTGATTGGAATGTTGTGTGGAAGTGGTAAGAATTACCACTATAAAAAGGGGATGGATAGTGGACGGAAGGGCCACCATCAAAGGATAAGTGGATGAGAAGAGCCACTAGGTGTGAATGGGTGAATGGGTTGGACAGAAGCTCCACCATTTTGATTGTTGATGTGAATGGGTGAATGGGTTGGAGAGAAGCTCCACCATTTTGGTTGTTTGTTGTTCATTTCTTTTCAAGTTGGAAATTTTTGTGCTAGTGTGTAAATGATGAAATGGCTTGTGGCATGTTTGGTTGGCTTTCCCTTCGTAGTTTGGTTTGGGTGTGATGGCTTATTAAGGGTGTGTTTGTCTTATGGAAATGGTTGTAATTGTGATTACATTATATAGATTGTTTAATATAAGTGTTCTAATGGTTTTATCCTAGTGGCGTGTGTAGGTAAGTCATTTGGGGAAATACTACTGAGTTTTAGTACTCACCCCATGCTTTGGAACGTTTGTGTCTTTGCCGATGTTGTGTACCATGATGTGGGAAAAGGTAAGGCATATACCTCCTTTAGTGGTGCATTGTGATGTCTTGGTGGATCTTGGAGCTTTGATCTTAGTGTGGAGTTTTTGTGGTTTCATGGTTTGTAGTGGTTGTTGTTTGGTTTCTTTTTGTACTCTGATGTGGTGTAGACATGTCTGGTTGAATTGGTTTTGGGTTGTATTGTGGTGCAACTTTGTTTTCTTTTGGGAATGCATGTTTGGTTGTTTTATTGACATGCATTATATAGTGGTGGTTAGTGGATTGTTTGTTTGGTTTTCTCTTAAAGAGAAAATATTTCCCCAAATTGTTCTCGGAGCCCTCGACAGTTATTTCTAGCCTTTGGTACCTTGGGAACATCTCTTAAGGCCAAGTAACCCTCACCGCCTCCTCAAGCCAATGAGGTAGGGTCGGGGTGTTACAAGTGGTATCAGCTTGTGCGGTCCTTTGGAGTTGATTATTGGATTTGGAGTTGACATTCGTGGTGGAATATTCATTGATTCGGGATGGTACCAAGGCGTAGGCTTGTCAGAACTTGAAATTTAGAGCATAAAAGGACATAGATAACCCTTTTATGCTGAAATTAAAGTTACCAGGGAGTTGGGTATAGAAGTGGTTTGGAGACACTTATAGGAATTGGGAATCTTATCGTCGTGGGTGTAGACAATGAGATGAGCATAGAATGCATGGTAGAAATGACATCCCACTAGGATGCATATTTCATTGGGAATAATGATTTATGGGCTAAATTGAGAAATGGTTATGAAAATTTGTGAAATTGTATTGTGAATAAATTATTATTTTGAAAATGGTTTGGTTTTCAAAATGGTGAAACATGAAAAATGGGAACTGGTGGAAAACCTTGTTGTGATAGTGTTGTGTAATGTCATTGGAAATGGTATTTCTTGATGTCTACAGAAGTGAGACTCATGGTTGTTTATTTTTCTATTTATGGAAATGGAACCGATTATGTGTCGTAGAGACCAACCAGAGGATACTTCTGAGAATTGGTAGCACCTGAACCTCAGGTGAACCGGTAGCTAGTGCAATGTATAGTGCAAGATTTACAAGCTGTGGAAAGTGGGAACAAAGAGGATGAACCAAGTCATGTAGATCATGCGGTTCAGTTTCAAAAGTATAACCCACCCATCTTCAGGGGTGATTCAGAGTTGGAGAGGGAAGAAGCATGGTTGAATAGAATGAACAAGATCATCGAGTTCTTGAGAACACTAGTAGAGTTAAAAGTGAATTTTTCCAAGAATATGTTGGAAGATCTTGTCCTTCAGTGGTGTGAGTTTCTAGTCTAAGCGGGGATGGACTAGGGTATGATGTGGGAAGGGTTTGAAGAATTGTTTAATAAACAATTCTACCCACATACGTTCAGAATTCAGCATAAGACTGATATCTTCAGTTTCAAGCAAGAGCTTATCTCAGTGATGGAGTATGCATCTACGTTTATGAACTTAGTGAGGTTTGCACCTGAGGTGGCGGGAAGCACGTTGTTGAAAGCTCGTATCTTCGAAGCAGGGTTAAGGCAAGAAATCCATTCAAAGATAGCAGTACTGTGTATAGATGATTACACAGAGATGGGGAATAGATCCTTGGTGGCTGAGTGGGATTTGTAGGGCGCTCCGGGTGGAGGAAGCATGGTAGTACCCATGGGGAATCGTGGGAACTCTAATGTTGTGTTCAAGAGAAGGAGGGACACTTATTCCAAGAGCGGGAGTATGGCATATATTCTGATGGTAGGATCAGTAAATCTTCATCTGAAGCCCTAGAGCAAACCGAGATGTTTTAAGTGTGGTTTTATGAGCCACATCAAGCGGGATTGTATGGAAAAACCTCGAGCATGTCATAATTGAAAGCAGATGGGGCATATGTAGTGTTATTGTCGGAATTCTCCAAGGTCAGGTGCGTGTGACACTCCTTAGGGATCGCAGATGTCATATGCTTCGACTAGATGAGGACAGCAGCACACCCCTCGTCAGTAGAGTAAAGTGGGTCATGGTGATTCTCAGAATACCACGACGCCTCACCAGGGCAATAAAGAGCAGAGTGTGGAAAGAATACATGTGTTTGGAGCTGAGCAGGTTGTGGTGGAAGATTAGTCAGTACCATCCACAGTGCAAGTTACTATTCTTGTAAATTCTGTCTTCATGAAATTGATGTTTGATATGGGGGATTCACACTCTCTTATTATTGCACATGTGGTTGATTTTCTTGGTTAAGGGTATAAATTATTCCCTCAGTTTTAAAACATCAAACTCATATGGGTCAAAGAGAGTGTCGAGCCTTATTGTGTAGCGAATGTTGTATCATTGTGGGCGAGGTTGAGCTAATGTGGAATTTCTCAATGCTTTACATGGATGGGTATGATGTAATCCTGGGAAAGGATTGGCTAGTGGATTTTAAGGCCCAAATTTACTACGATGCATGGACAGTGGATTTTATGACACACAATGGTGTTAGACATCTCTTTAGAGGAGAGAGGCATGAAAGGCAGGGTGCAACAGGTCTGTTGGCACCAGCAGTGGGCACATTATCATCTCAGTTGGTGGCGTTGTCATTAGAATCGGTAATGGTTGTTGAACAAAGTGTTCTCCTGGCAGTTGTATATCAGTTCATGGATGTTTTTCTTGAAGAATTCTCTATGTTACCTCCCGTATGAGAAGTGAATTTTATGATTGATCTCTTTCCGGGGACAAGTCATATCTCACTTCGATCTTATCATATGGCACCAGCTAAATTGCAGGAATTGAAAGTTCAGCTGTAAGAGAAACAAAACAAAGGGTTCATCTAGCCTAGCACATCTCCATGGGAAGTGCTGGTGTTGTCAGTGAAAAAGTTGGATGGAACCTTGAGGCTATGTGTTTGATTATCTTAGACATAACCAAGTTACGATAAAAAATATATATCCACTCCCACAAATTGATGATTTGTTCGACCAGTTTAGGGGAGCCCAGTGGTTCTCCATGATCGACCTGAGGTCGGGATATCATCAATTGTGGTTGAGGAGGGACGATATTCCTAAAACAGATTTCAGAAGTGGATATGGCCATTATGAATATGTGGTTATTCTATTTTTCCTAACGAATGCGCCAACGATGTTTATGGCATTGATGAATCGGATATTTCAGATATATTTGGATTCATTTATGGTGGTATTTGTAGATGATATTCTGGTGTATTCAAAGACAAGGGGGAGCATGAGCAGCACATGGAGACAGTGCTAGGGATCATGGGGTACCATCGGTTGTATGCCAAATTTTCAAAGTGTGACTTTTGGATACATGATGTTCGTTTTCTTGGCCACGTGGTTTCTGAAAGAGGTGTTTCAGTGGATCCGGAAAAGATAGATGTTGTTATATCGTGGCAACCACCAAAGAATGTGTTTTAGATATAGAGTTTCTTTGGTATAGTGGGGTATTATCGGGGTTTTGTTCATGATTTTTCATGTTTGGATTCACCAATGATAACTTTGACAAGAAATAATGTTTCATTCCAGTGGAATGAATAGTGTCAGTAGTATTTCAAATTGATAAAGGGTCGTCTTACATGAGCACCAATCTTGGTTTTTCCAGAACTAAGAAAAGGGTATGTGGTGTATTGCAATGCATCGGGATCAGGGTTGCGGTGTGTTCTCATGCAAGGGAATCATGTGGTTGTGTATGCCTCGTGGTAGTTGAGAGTTCATGTGAAAGAACTACCCAACTCCTGATTTAGAGTTGGCAGCAGTGGTCCATTCTTTGAAAATGTGGAGTCATTATCTCTTTGGTGAGAAATTAATGATATATAAAGAACATAAGAGCTTGAAGCTTATTTTCTCACATAGGGATTTCAACTTGAGGTAAAGGAGATGAATGAAATATCTCCAAATGTTTGACTTTTAATTGATATACACAACGAGTAAGGGAAATTCAGTGGCAGATTCATTATATAGAAAATCATATGCTCATGTGGTGAAACATGCATCAGACCAGTGGTAGTTGATGTCGGTTATAGATGATATGCGGTTGGAATATGATGACCAGGGAAATAGAGCGGTCTTATTTCTAGTTTTTTTGATTCCTGACATGGATGGCCTGGTTAGAAAGGCACAGATATCTGATTCTGAATGTGTGACCATGGGGTCAAGACTCAATTGTGGGGATACCCTTGAGAGTTGGCAACTAGAGGGAGATTCAGTTTTGTGTTTTAAGAATCGGATGGTTGTACTAGTTGCTTTTCAGGAGGATCTTCTCAGGGAGTATCATCATTCTAGGTGGGTATTCATCCTGGAATTCAGAAAACGTATAAAGTGCTGAAGGCACAGTTCTTGTGTGATGGTATGAAATGACATGTGTCTGAATTTGTTTTGAGATGCTTGACTTGTCAGCAGGTCAAGGCAGAGCATCATATGCCAGCAGGAATGTTGCAGTCTTTACCAATCCCTGTTTGGAAGTGGGAGCAGATAGCGATGTATTTTGTTACAGTTCTCCCAAGAATTGTCAGAAAGGATGATCCCATTTGGGTGGTAGTGGATCGGCTAACGAAGTCGGACCATTTCATCCCGATTCGTGAATCTCATACGGTGGAGGATATGTCCAAAATCTCTATCCGGGAGGTGGTAAAGATGCATGGAGTTCCTATTTCGATCATATCTGACAGAGATCCAAGGTTTATATCTCGTTTCTAGAAATCCATACAGCAAGACTTTGGAACTAAGTTGACCATGAGTATGGCATATCATCCTCAGATGGATGGTCAATCTGAGAGGATGATACAAACTCTGGAAGATATGTTGCGGGCTTGTGTCATAGATTTTGGTTACTCATGAGAATAGAACTTGTCATTGGTTGAGTTCTCATACAATTACAGTTATCAGGCATCCATACAGATGGCTCTTTTTGAATCATTGTATGGGCGGCCATGTCGTTCTCCACTATGTTTGGTGGAAAAGGGTGAGTCCGCACTGGTTGGACTGAAGCTTGTCTAGGAGACTACGGAGAAGATCATGTTGCTCAGAACGATAATGGATATGGCTCAGAGTCGTCAAAAATCTTATACGGATCATCGTTGATGACCGTTGTCATTCGAGGTGGGTCATCATGTTTTCTTGAGGATCTCTCCGAGGTTGGGACATCGTCGGTTTGGGAAGCAGGGAAAGTTATCTCTGAGGTATATTGGGCCTTTTGAGATTCTTTAGTGGGTTGGTGAGGTGTATTTTCATTTTTATTTTCCACCATGGTTTAGTGTGGTGCACAATGTGTTTCATTTGTCACAGTTGAAAAAGTATCAACCGGATCGTGACCATGTGATTCGTTGGGATCATGTCGAGCTAGAATCAGATGCTTCATTGGTGCACGTTCTAGTGTGGGTTGGGGATAGGCAAGAAAAATTCTTTCATGGTAAAATCATTGGTTTAGTTCATGTTTTGTGGAAACAAGGTCAGATTCAAGGGGAGACTTGTGAACGATAGAAAGAGATGATCGAGCAATGGCCCGATCTCTTTCGGAAAAGGGTGGGTTCACTACATTCTGAGGATGGAAAGTCTAATGGTGGGGATAATGTAGTATACTCAGTTTGAGGTATGTAGACTTTTTATGAATTTTTATGTATTTAAAGTGCATGGGATTATTTGGGAAGAGGTTTGGAGAGTTTGGAATGGTTTTGGATGAGTTTGGAGGGTTTCAAATGGGTGCACAGTTTGAGCACGGTTAAGGGAAGCCATGAGGATTCCCTAGAAAACTGTGCAGGGGGAGACAGTAGGCTTCACATGGCATGTTCATGGTTTGTCAAACCGTGTGAGGAAACCATGCAGACCCTTTCTCTATAGGTAGTAGCATGCGCACGGTTAGCACATGGTTTTCCAAACCATGAGGGCTAACCGTGCGGCCACTTAAAGTTGGTGTTTTTAAGTCTGGGCTCCCTCAGGCTTGACCTAAAACACTAAAATCATCCTCCCACTCAAGCCTCACTCATTATTTCGGGTTCTCAAGGGTTGTAGGGGATCTCTCACTCAGTTTGGAAGGATTTTGAAGAGATTTCTTGGTAGTTTGAAGGTGGTTTCTCCAGGGTAAGTCTCTCCTCTTGGTTTCCTTGTGTTTTACTATCAATCTACAACCCTCTCTTTCTTGGTTTTCTAGATCTACACTTTTTTTGTGTAGATATAGGGTTTTAGTTGCCTTGGATGTTAATATTAATGCTTTTGGATGTTATGGAATTGAATCTAGAGAGGATTCATTGGTGCATTCTCCGGATTGGAGGCGTAGTTGTTCGTGGGTTGATTTCTGGAGAACCCTAAAGGTAGGTGGATTATCTCTCAAATCCACTTGGTTATAACTAGTGGTTCTTTGTTTAAAAATAATTTGTTTTTCTGAAAAATTAATTGTGATTTTTTGTGCAAAATTGGTTAAAAATCCCTTGGGAGATGTTTTGGGGATTTTTGGTAGAAAGGGGGTTTTATGGTGAAATGGTTTTGTTATGGATTTTATAATGGAGATTTTAAAATGGGATGTTATGGTTTATTTGTAAAAATTATTGATGGAAATGGTTTTCAATACATAGGATGTTTTATTGAAATATGGTTTGGAATGGAAAATGATTATCAATAAATGGGTGATTTATTGATATGAATTGATATGCAATGGAATTTGGTTGATGGAATGATGTTCTGACCTTGATGGGCTATATACATGGTTGTGATTGATTGGAATGTTGTGTGGAATTGGTGAGAAGTAACACTATAAAAGGGGGATGGATATTTGATGGAATGGCCACCATCAAAGGATAAGTGGATGGGAAGATCCACTAGGTGTGAATGGGTGAACGAGTTGGACGGAAGCTCCACTATTTTAATTCTTGGTGTGAGAGGGTGAACGGGTTAGACGAAAGCTCCACCATTTTAGCTGTTTGTTGTGCATTGGTTTGGAAGTTGGAAATTTTTGTGCTAGTGTGTAAATGATGAAATGGTTTTTGGCATGTTTGGTTGGATTTCCCTTGGAAGCTTGGTTTGGTTGTGATAGCATGGTAAGGGCATGTTTTGATTATGGAAATGGTTGTACTTGTGATTAATTTATAAAAATTGTTTTATATAAATGTGCTGATGGTTTTATACTAGTGGCGTGTGTAGGGATGTCATTTGGTGAAATCCTACTGAGTTTTAGTAATCAGCCCATGCTTTGGCATGCTGGTGTCTTTGTAGATGTTGTGTACCATGACGTGGGCAAAGGTAAGGCATCTGCCTCTTTTACTGGTGCATTGTTATGTCTTGGTGGAGCTTGGAGCTTGGTGTGGAGCTTTGGTGGTTTCATGGTTTTTAGTGGTTGTTGTTTAGTTTCCGCTTGTTCTCTGATGTGGTGTAGACATGTCTGGTTGAATTGGTTTTGGGTTTCATTATGGTGCAACTTGGTTGTCTTCTGGGAATGCATGTTTGGTTTCTTTATTTACATGCATCATATTGTGGTGGTTAGTGGATTGTTTGGTTTCTTTTTTAATAAATGGAAAATCGTTCGCCAAATTGTTCTCGGAGTCCTCAGCATTTATTTCCAACCTTTGGCGCCTTGGGAACGTCTCTTAAGGCCAAGTAACCCTCAGCACCTCCTCATGTCAATGAGGTAGGGGCGGGGTGTTATAGTGGTTTGAAATGTTGTTTGTGAATTCCATCCCTCATATTGCAGTCCACCAAGGACTTATAGTGATTTAGGATCATGAATGAATGCATGAAGCTATTATCCACAATCAACATCATTGGTAGTGTGTTTTACACATTGTTTATCTCTTTGTAGGAATGTGTAACATTCTAGTGAAGTTCATTAAAATCTTACAGGAACTTGATCCCTGAAAATAATAAGATAATAGTAGAAGTGATGTATCAATTCATCAGTCATCCTTATGTTTTCTATTTCCTTATAAACATTTATTCTTCCTTAAATTTATTTTTCATTATATTAAATTAATAACATCGGTATCATTATTTTACTAGTATTTTATAATAATGATATTACAAGAATTAACCACACTCCACTTTTCAATTAAAAATATGAAATTGTGAATTTTGAAATTTGCGGGAACAACCTCCATGAATAAATGTTTATCCTTTTCTATCACATCCAAAAATTGATACATTTTTTTTATATTTAATGAGAACATATTATATATATAATTAATATATATCATTAATATGTTTCATTTTATTGAACATAAATGTAATAATCATTATAAGTTAATCCATTGATATCAGTAAATAACCAAAATCTAGTTCATCACTATTTTCATCATCAATAAACATGTGTAAAAATACTATGTAATGAAATTATAACATTATTAATCGACAAAAAACATCAATTTTAGAAACATTAATGAAATGATAATTATGGTATTTTGAGAAAAATGCATATAAACACCGCTTTTATTAACCTATTTTAAGGGCTATGGTTATAAAAGACCAATGTTCAAAAAAATTACAAAAATATAATACATGAATATAATTAATATTAATAAATAATATAAGAGGAAATTTATATGAATATTTCTCTAAAATAGGGAATTAATATTTTAATATTTATGGTTTAGGATGTTAAAGAACTTCCATTGAAATTGAGGAAAAAGTTATGTAACTTGGTAACTTAAACTCATTTATTTGAGTTATACACTTTTTTATAATTTTTTTCCGGAGATTATATTCTAAATTAAATTATCTCCATTTTTGGAGAATTTTTTTCAAAACTAATCTATTTTCATGAAATTTTTTCATTACTTTTTTCTTAAAAATAGTAGAGTATTATTAAAAAATCTATAACTATAATTTTTTTGAAAACAAATAAAAATGATTCATAATAAATTCTTCCATTATTTGGTGTTTATTATGTTCAAATTATCAATCTGAAATAAATTTATTCTTCATGTTTTACACTATATTTTTTTATTATATGATTATAATGGTTGATTGAGTTTTAATATCAAACTATTTAATTAATGATGTTATTTTATACAATCATTAATTTTTACGAAACCCATTTTATTTCTATGGGTTATTTGTGAAAAAATAATGATTTATATTTGGATGTTTTATAAAACACAACTTCTTCCCATTGGTACTTTATGAAATGATAATTATTTTTCGTTGTATGTTTTATAAAACACATTTATTTACATGGGGTAGTTATGATGTGAAATGTGGGGGATTCTTATGTGGAACATTTTAGTGTGGGTGATTTATTATTAGGGTCTAATGTGTCCATAAAATGTATTAAGTAAAAGTAAATATTTCATGAGAAGTGTTTTCACATGTACATTTTAGTTTCTTGTATGCATGTGAACTGATGGTGTAGCTCATGAATGTAATTTACAATGTACAAATGTATATTCCATATTTAAGATACATTATGAATTCTTGTCCTATTCTATCATGTTTTGGCTCACAAAATTAATATTTAACTATGATAATGTTTGTGAATGTTTTAAATGATGTTATTTATTATGATATTATTCTCCAATGATTAATAGTTTTTTTAAAATTCTTATAATCCATATTACTTATAATTTGTTTCATTGCTGATCATTTATGGGTTTGAGTTATTATGCTAGGTTTGTTGAATCTCATATGACTATTATGGTTATCACTCATACGGAAATGATGGTTCTCTTATGCTCATGTTTTTATAATTGTTATCATGATATCATCATTGATGACATGATTATTCACAACTTGTCGAGTATTTTATCTCACATATTTCTTAATTTTAAATTCCCAATGATTTGAGGATGAGTCATACTAATGATATTCCTATAAAATGGTATTGTATGGTTACATTAAGGTAAATTATCATGATTTTTGTAAAATTGGTTTATTATGTACATAGTCTCTAAAGAAACTAAACCTATCAGACATTAGGATATTGATATTTTTGAAGTAAAATTATTTAAATCATGTAATGTAATTAAAATAAATTCTTGTTTAGCTTCGGTCTCTATAATGTCTCTATCATAGTTCACTTATAAATTAATGGATTGAGTAATTACATTGCATCATGCATGCCTCCCCTTACCCTAGATGTTGTTGACTAGTATTGAAGGTCTCAGACAACATTATTGGGAAACTATACCCCTGAGAACACAAAACCAACCGAGTAAGAAACAAAAAAAATAACTACATTGAAATAGAGAAATGTATAACATATAAGTAATGGTAAATATAACATGTAAGATTAAATGGAACAAAATCCCCAGTACATCAGTCAAATAATCCACATAATTTGTTGATCAATGTCCCAAAATTAATTAAATTCATGAATAATAAATAAATAAAACACATCATTAAGTATCCAGAGTTTATCTTGGTACTTACTCCATTCGACAGACTCTTCCTACACAGCTCCCAAAAAAGGGCCCTTTCCCTTTACAGGATCCATGATTTTGAAGTCTAAATGAACACCAGTATGCTCATGTAGGGTGTGAGTATAAACCATGTAGAATAAAACCAATAGGATCCTAAATTATGTGAAGTACATATATAATGTGTATTATAGTGACTATAAATAAAAACATAAATGGACCCATAAACCAACATGCCAACATCAGCCATATAAACTTCTATATACCCCAGACATACCTTTATCAGATCTGTGAAGAAGAAGAGTCATCATAGTTTCCCCATAGTTTTCAAGGATAATTACACACTTTTAATTCAAGTTTCAATTAATGTCCCCATTGGTAGGGATCCATAAAACAAAATCAATTCCTCATGGTATGGGAACCATATAATCATTACAAGTCTTCAAGTCACAGACCATAAATAAAAATCAAGTCCTCATTGTGTGGGATTCATATAATAAAAAAAATTCCCCATCATTTAGGTTCTATATAATAAAAACAATTCAACATTATTCAGGCACTGTATAATCATAACAATTCTTTCAAGGTCAGGCACTATATAATCAACAAAAATCCCATATTGGTTAGGCACCATATAATCAATAACAATACCCCCATGTTTGGGATCCATTGAAAAATATTAAGCCACCACACATTGTATGGATAATTTTATCATGGGATACTCATGAATGAATATTCCCAAAAAGTGATTCACACATAGTTATCATGGTCTATTCATGCACCCACACTCCAATGAAGTCATGCTTCATGATATATAATTTTGAACATGGTATGATATGCATACCTGAAGATTAGTGGAATAAAAAAATGGGATTCTTTACACCAAAAAGGGATGATTCCTAATGAGATATGCTTTAATTTGAATTATTGTAAGATTCAACATTTTAAGAATTAAAATTAGTTAAAATTAAATCATTATATGATACCATAATACCTTGAAAATAACATAGGGTATTCTTCCTATAAAGAATAAAATAATATCATAGATAGTATATAAATCATATCAATATGAAATGATATACCAATGAAATATCGTAATAAATAAAATGAAATAATATAATATAGAGGGATAGGGAGAGAGAGTTTCAGTGTGAAAGGGATGTGAGAGTGGGGATCCCTCTTGTACTCAATAGTGCCTCCCCAATTCCCTATTTATTATCTTCCCTTTTTATTTTCATTAAATTATTCTATATTTATTTGTAATTCATTATTTTTTATAATTATTCTCATATATTCATTACACATGGATTTGAATTGTCGTATTACCCTTTATATCACACTGATTCCCCATATGATGCTTCATAGTGCAATATGTACTCCTCTCATCATTTATTTCTTTGGTCATTTATCACTATTTGTTTCTCTTCATCCTCCCATATACATTGATACCTGTCACCCTTTCTCTTCCATCAGAAATGATTTCTATTATTATATTTTCAACTATTCTCTTAAACTCATTAAATCCCCTTATTAAATATGCATATTAAAAGTTACCCAACTCTATATATATATATATAAAGAAACAAAAACATAACACACACAGACACACATACATATATATATATATACCTAACACATCTATATGCACATCATATATATATATATGCACAAACTATTTATATGAACACCCATACATATCTGTATATATATATAACCCTTCTATATGTATAAATTCTGAAACATAATCATTAAAAAAATACATATATTTATACACACACACACACAAATATATATATATATATATATTAAAATTAACCCAAGTATTCACGAACATATATATCTCTACACATGCACACAAATATATATATATATAGTATAATTTATATTTTCTAGATGATACATGTTGACTCCACATATCATAGATCCCATCCCATTTTCCATTCCCCTTTCACTACACCACTTCTCCCATCCACTTTAAAACTCTTCACTCCTCTTCCTCCACCCAGCATTCCTCCCTCCACGATTCCTCTCTCCACCATGGCCTCTGCCTCTCCCTCCATCTTCTATATTTATCTATGATTCCCCTATCCACTACTACCTCGCTTCTCTATCTCTTCCTCCATCCCTGGATACCTCTTTTCCCAATATTTTTCTTTCTTTCAAAACCCATTTCCCATATTTCCACCCTCGTTCCATGGTTATTTTTCTTCCCCGTATCATATTCCCTTGAAGAGACATGTCTACATTCATTTTCAAGACATTTTAAAATTCCAAATCTCATTACTAGGGATATTTAATGTTGTTAATTACATATTTCATTAGATTACTATGTGTTTTATTATATATTCATCAACAACCTTGTGACCAATCCCTCCCCCACCTATTAGCCTCTGCCTCTTCCTTCCATCCTCCTAATATGTTGCATCTCGTCTTTTCCTCCTCACATTCCCATTCTTTGGTCCATCTTTATATGGTTAGTAAATGTTCCCATTTCAAACCTTAAATCTCCAAAAAACATGGTAGAGGATCCCCTCCCATCTATTACAACAAACCAATAAGCATACATATCACATCCACGACCACTCCTTCCAGGAAGTTTCGTATCAAAACCATCATATACTTTATTGTTTTTCTTGATTATTTTATAGTTCCTCCTCATAATACTATTATTCTCTTCCCTACCACTTCACATAATAAAAATTAAATTGTATAACCTTATTTTTCATTTTTTTGATTATTATATACCATCACTTCTTTTGTGATAGGTTCACTCTAAACCCCTAAAAAAAATTTTAGTTTGTTTATTCATTCCATAGATCTCTCTTGAACCGTAATTTTATTTTTTACATATTTAGATAATATTGTATATTGATATGAATTGTTTTATCTATTATCACTATTATTGTGTATTTATATAATTTTTTGTCCTAGTTTATATTAATCGTCATTATATTTCTGTATATTCATAATCAAGAACTATAATAATAATCGTTCTTTTCATATTCTATGCATATTATGTTCTATAATTTCTTTATTTTTATTTTCAATTTCATTAATATTTTATATATATATAGATTTTTTTCTTCAAAATATTTATCATTCATTTTTATAAATTTTTTAATCTATTATCTATGAAATGTTTTTTTCTATATGCATTATTTTAAATCTTTCCCTGGTATTTTATCTTTGTGAAATAGTTTCTAAAAAAATGTTACCTTTGTGTATATTGATCTTAATTAATTTTTTTAATATTCACTTTTCATTCTTTCAAATTTAAATTTACATTGCCCATAATTATCTTTGAGATTATGAAACACTTTAGAATGGTAATTGATTATTTATTAGATACCTTTTATATAATTATATGACCCTAATTTTGTTTCCTTCTTTTAAGTGCAAGGTAATGAACCCTTTTCCTCTATTGTAGCTCAGTTTCCTTTTTGTCATATTTTATACAGGAACCCTTGAGCATGAGTGCCTAAATCTATTTCACATGAAATATTCAAACCATTAATTCCTTCTTAAGAATTATGAGTTTTATATGTATTTACACTTCATTATCTTCTATACCGTTATTTTATTTCATCTTTTATTTATTCTTTAAATAAAATGTTGAATGAATATTCTGAAAATATCATATATCATTATTATATTTAGGAGTTTAGTTATAGTATTTTTATATTATCTTCAAATTGACTATATTTTTAGAACATATCTTTTTATAAATAGTATTTTTAAATTAAAATAAATCATTTTAATTTTTCAAGTACCTTATCTCTATATTAAATAGATTCAGTTTATTTCCATTTCAGAAAGATATGTGGAATTATGTTTTTGTAGAATTATTCCAGGGTGAGTATCAAATTATTTATATGAATATAATAAAAACTTTTATATATATTATATATTATATATATACATATTTTAATTACATACTTATAAATATATTCTAATATATATATTTATATTATGTAATTCTATATTCATTATGATATATTCTAAAATTATACATATACATGTAAACACACATGTACACACACATATGGAAACACTCTTGTACACAAATACTTGCACACGTAGATGTACACACACGCATGCACATAGACATGTACAAACATATGTTCACACTCGCACATTTTTATAATATATATACATTTTTAGGATTATATATACATTTTAAAATCTATATTTTTCTACTATATATGTATACATATACATATACACATTATAGATAAAATATATATTATGATGAACATATATTTCATATATATATATATATTAATTTTTAATAATATATATAAAAATAAAAACATTATAGAGTATATATTTCTCTAGGATATATGTATATTCTATATATATGTGTATTTTGCATTTATATATTTTTAATCCATGTTTGGTATGATGTATGCTTTTTATTTAATATTTGTCCATTGAAAAATAGTTGATATTAGGGAATTATACTAAGACTCCTAATAAAATAAGTAATTGATAATTGCTCATTGTGCTAACCATTTTAATTCCTAACACTTACCAAAAACCTAAACATAATCTCACGAAGATTATAGTGAATGAAGAATACATTTTAAATGATGTATGTGTTGACCAAATAGTATATAATGAAATATTTGAGCATCATGTATTTGATACATTGATTGTTTTTTAACTACCTAATTAGTTGTCATTTTTTCTCTTATGTAGAAAGATCATTTATTTTGGGATATTTTGACTTCCTATAGATTGATATATTTTAGTTTCCATTTAAATTATTAATTCTTTTAGACCTTGTGTATATTGATTTGGGAAATGTTTGTTTCACTAAATAATGATTTTAGCCAAATATGAGTGGGGAGAATGTGAGTGGTGCATGAAAAATAATATGGTAATTTAATTATGAACATGTATTTCGTATCTAATGGGTTTTTAGTAACAATTAAAATTTATATGACTTCAACATACCTATGATTTCATGATCAGTGTCAATCATACTTTATTAAATTTATAGCCCACAAAAAATCACATTTTCCCTTCTTCATTTTGTTCATACTTTTTTTTCAAATTATAATATTATAAATACACTTATGTTTTAACATTACCATAATGAGATTTATAACATTCTTATATGCACATTATAAAAAAATTTGATCTTTCTTGAGTTGGTGATACTTTTATATGACATTTTAGTTTTCCTAAATTATAAATTTTCTTTAAATTTTGAAATTAATAATTGGTGGATTGATTCAAATTAGATGACTTATTAACTCTTTCATTTCATATGTTTTTGACATATGTGGATAATGTTTCTATTTTTTTAGAATATAAATACATTAGATTGGATGATTTTAGTGTGTATGTTTGAGTGAAAAAACTATAACTTTATATGAATGGCTACCACAATTTTGATATGAATTAGGAGAAGAGGACACATTGTAAGAACTTGAAGAAGAATCCATTTCAATAAACTATGTAGTGATCAATACAAGTTCAAAACTTTTCTCTTTTTAAATTATAGACTATGAAATTTCCCCCCAAATTTTAGTAACTAGACACATTAAAATTAGAGGTAAACAATTAAATTATAATTTAGATTTTAATTTATAATTGAATATATTTTTTCAAACTATGTACGACCATGAAACTCAAATTAATGATTTAGTGGGAATTTGGTACGCCATCAACACCATCACTTAGTATTATTTTAAAAACCTCTCTTTTATATTTATGGATTGATATAATTATTATTAGTGATAAATTATTTTGAATATTAAATAAAAAAATTTGTGTGTTACATGTTTTTTATGTATCAATTGGTTTTAATATGATGGTTCATATTTGGTTTGTTTTTTTTCTAATATAGAAATGTTGAGGAATCACTTTTATATTGTGAATAATATTAATTTTTTTAGATATTTCAATTGTCAGTTCCATATCAATTTTAAATGTTTTTACAATTCATTTATTTATAATATTCTATAACATTAAATTAAAAACTTTAATTTATTTATTTTTAATTAGTTTTTTTTCAATCCTCTCCAATTTTCATAAATATACACTCTTTCAATATATTTAATTTTTAATATAATTATTTTTCATGTTTATATATTTCTATTATTTTCCATTTATACAATGCATTTGATCATTATTTTACTTATTTTTTAATTTTTTAATTCCAAAATTATATTGTATATCCAATCTATATTCTCGTGACCAAGGTAACCTTAAAACACATTATGATTTATTTTGATTTTCATAGATTTTAATTTTAATTGAAAAAACATTAAATTAATTTTTACTTTTTTATTTATTTAAATAAATTTGTTAATAGCCTCATTAATTCTCATGGGTGAAGTACTAGTTATATTTATGTATTATTTTTATAGACATATAGAAATTATATTTTTCCACAAAAATAATATTATTTATTTAACTCAATAACTAATATTCATTATTATTACCTTATAACCCAATTAATATTCACTCATGTAAAAATGACACTTATCAATAAAGAAAATTCTAAATTTTTCAATAAGATTCTTCACAATCATATATTTTGGATTTTAAAAAATATCTTAAGATGAAAATAAAAAAAAATTGTAAAATGGTCTTTATAATATTCCCACCATAATTTTTCTCTTCCTTTAGAAGAACTCCATATCATGAAACCACTAATACCCACCATAAGATTTTAAATATTAAAATTAAAATGTACCATAAACATTAATTCTCAATAAATATTAAAAAATTCACATATTGATAAAATATATTTCTTAGAAAAATATCATCATATAATTACTCCTTTTAAACACATCTTTAATTAATTATAATATTAGTTCCATGTTTATTTTCAACATCATAATTATGAATTAATATTAATTAGTGTTTTTTATTATTTACCACCAACTAATAATGGAATATCATATAATTAATTTTTTATTTTCACAATACATGTTCAATAAATCCCAACACATCAATGATAAATAATATATTACTTCCAAGAAATGGATAACTCATTAAAAAATTATTTTCTGTATGTTTAATTATTTTAAGAACTCCAATAAAGAATATTGATTAATAAAAAACCTCAACTCATTTATAAAAAATCCATTAATTTCTTTCATAACTAATAAAAAATAAACATGAAACATACAAAAAATTTTGTTAAACAAGGTTGGAGTTAAGAAAATATACAAATAATTATATGTATATATCAAAATATTTAAAGCACCATCAAACAAGGCCTTATTCTTCCATGAAAATATCAAACCATAATAAAAAATCAAACCTATAATTCAACTGGAATTAATTATAAATAAATAATAATCCAATTATTCATTTTTTTCAAGGAATATTCAATAATAATTTTTTACACCCAAATGAAATTTTCCTTCAATTTTTTTTAATATTTACAAGAAATAAATTATAATTCCATAAAATTGATTTGTTAATGAAACTCATTAAACTCACTTTATTAAATAAAAGATGCAATAAAAAATGTCCAATTTCATTAATCATGGTTATATCTTTCTCTAAAAGAAAAACAAAATAACACCCATTAATTTTAAAAATAACATATTGTAAATTTTCTAATTTTAAACCAAATCACCGCATATAATAATATATATATTTTTTAACCATTAAAATTGTAATATTTTAAAAAATAAAGGATTTTTTTTAAATTTTTTTTCCTTAATTTTTTTTATTTAATGAAATAAAATTTGAAATTATATCACTATTATTTTTTATTTGTTAAATACTCTACTGTTTCTATTTCATTTAAATTTGATAGTATCACCCCACTATAAACAAAATTTCATAAGGTATATTTCATAAAATACCCATAATTATCCAATTTAATAACTATATATAATGAACTCTACCAATTTTGTAAATAAATATAAAATGAATCTATATAAAAATTCCAAATAATCTTAAATCCAACAATAAAATTGTAAATTCAAAATTTTCTATACCCAATACATTTAATTTCAATATCTCATTACCACATTAATGTCTAAATGTTTGAAAAAATTAATTTTCATGCCAAAAAATTAAATACATTTTTTATTTTGAATATTTTTTAATTTGTTTTATATTTAATGTTTTTAATGAATTATAAAACATTCCAGTGAAAAAAATTCAAGCATTCCATTTTTTGACATTTTTTAATCCGATGTACCCTTTCATCGTTTCTTTTGTTTTATCAAAACACACACACACACACACATATATATATATATCTGCATAAAAATCATGGCACATTATCTATATGTATGTATACATATATATGTTACATATTTTTGTAATGTATTCTATTTCACTATGTCTCTCTCTCACTCTCCTCATTTATCCTATTACATTTAATATGTTTTTAATGTTTTTCATATAATGGTATATATAATGTGTTAAAAATATGCCAACCCCATCATTTGATGATATCAAAATTTTAAAATTTTATCCATTCATTTTCATCAAATAAATTATTTGAATTTATTTCATTATATTAAAATTAATCAATCATCACATGAATAAATAATATGATCTAAATATTAAACAATACAATAGTAATAATAAGGTTTCATTTTAAATAAAAATATAGCTTCCACCATCCCAATTCATGGTATAACCATTGATATCTCTAATATATATTAAATTAATATCATATTTAATATTTTAATCACTAAGCATCAACTTGAATTAACCAATCAAGAATCAAATACATCATGTTTAATTTTAAAATGTTTCCCACATTTAAAAAATGATGATTATATATATATTATCACATTACATAAAATTGATATATATACATATAGCTCTAAAAATCTATCTACGTTCACATATACATATATTGGTTTCAAATATTTCCTTGTATATATATATATATAAATATATAAGTATAAATGTCTGTGTGTGTTTGTCAAAAATAATACACTATTTTTAAAAATATATATATATATATATCAGATATATATAATTTTATATTTATATATTCT
Source organism: Viscum album (assembly GCA_963277665.1). Classification (NCBI taxonomy): domain Eukaryota; kingdom Viridiplantae; phylum Streptophyta; class Magnoliopsida; order Santalales; family Viscaceae; genus Viscum; species Viscum album. The sequence continues at coordinate 137,069,829 of OY728141.1, forward strand.
CTATTTAAATAAATTAATTATAAATGAAAAATATTAATAATTTCTTAGAAAATTTACTGAATAAAAATAATTCAATTATAAAAAAAATGAAACGCACGTCATTTATAACCTAATAAATTGATTAATGGAAATATTTAAAATATATAATATTACAATATTCAAATATTTCCACAAATTAATATCATGAAAATTATAAATGACATAATATTTTTTATGCCTATACTTCATGATCTTCTTAAATAATATTTTCCAAGTTATAAAATTTAATCCATAAATCTAACATTAATACCAATTTTAATATTAACAAGAATATTTTATGATAATTTATATTTATAATCATCATAATATTAATATATACAATATTATTAAAAAGTTTTATCAAATTTACTTAAATTAAATTTAATCATGGCATAAGTAAAATAAAAAAATGTATTCAATATTATTTTTACCTATTATATTATTACACCACCATAGGTTTACATTTATTAAGGGATAACTTTTATCAATTATAATCAAAAAATAATTGATAAGGACTGTGACTTTTATCAGCACTAACTAAAAGTACTGATAAAATAGTTCCCCCTATCATTGTTTTTTCGGCGCTGATAACTGTACCCCTTTATTAGTGATTTTCATACCACTAATAAAATCCCACCCTCACCAACCCTTAAGAGTGCTAAAAATGTATTGATACTGGAATCCTAAATATTTGGTCATATATATACAAAATTTATGTATTTTTAAATATTATTTATATAATAATTAATATATATGTAAATATAATATATAAATATTTTTTATATAACTATATTATATTAAAAAAATTATTATCAATCATATTTAAATAGTTATATATATATTATCAAATTTATATTAATAAATATAATTTTTTAATAATATATTTAATTACATTAATTACAATATATATATATATATAAATATAAAATATTAACATGTTATTTAGATAATTATAAAACTATATACATTAGTATAACTATTTATATTAATATAGTACATGTTTGAATTTATAAAATCATATTCATATTAAAAAATTAAAAATAGAGATATATATTTTTATAGATGTGTGTATATATATCTCTCTATGAATGTCTTTATAAGCCTCTGTATGTGTGTGTGTTTTCTTATGTGTTGTGTGTGTGTTTGTTTATGTTGTTGTATGTTTGTGTATGTCTCTATCTATGTGTACTTGTATATTTGTATGTGTGCTTATGTATGTGAATATGTATATGTATGTTTTGGCATGTTTGTGCATGGGTATGTGTATATGTGTGCAATTAGATGTGCGTGCATGTTTGTGGGTATATTTTTGTAAGTATACGTGTTTTTATATGTGTATCTATATATGTAGGTGTATGTATGTATTTGTGTACAAGTGTATGTATGTTTATGTTTAGGTATTGTGTTAATTTTTATGTAGTATGTTTATGTAAGCATATATGTGTGTATGTATGCTTATATATGTGTATGTAATTATATACATGTGTATTTGTATACATTTGTGTACATGAGTGTATGTGTATATTCATGTAGATGCATGTATTCGTATGTATGTGTATGTGCATGTACATGTACATATATGTGTAGGCTCATTTATGTGTACATGTGTATGAATATTATGTGCATGTCTTTTTATTCATTTAATATTATTTATTTATTTTAAATTTTTTTCTATTTTTAATATTTTTAAAAAACTATTCATTTTAAATTATTATAAATTAATGATTTTTGTAAGATATTCAATTTATATTGTTATATATACATTATAAATATTTATATAGTTAATTAAATCATAATTTCCAAAATTATTATTAAAAATTCTAAAGGATAATAGTTATTTATATTTTCTATATACAATAAACACAATACAAACATTAATAATATGGAAAAATTATTATAAATTAATTATTCATTTTTATACATTTTTATGTGTTTTTAATTCAAATAATAAAAGTTTCGATTTCAATTTTTTAAAATATTTTTTTAAATTAATTCTATTTTATTTAGTCATTTTTAACATTTTTTCATTTATTATTATTTCCTGATTTTTTATATTTTTTAAATTCAAATATTTTTTAATATGTTGATTTTTTAATATTTATACATATTTATTTTCTATTTTTCAATTTTTTTAAATGTTAATAATTTATAAGATTAAAATTTATTCATTTATTCATTTATTAATTTTAAATATTTTAAATATATTTTAAATTTATATAGTTAATAAATTTAAACTCATTTTAATTTTAATATATTTTAATTTAAATGGGTATTATTGTTAATTTTTAATAATTTTATTATTTCAATAATTGTTATTATTAATTTATTCATATTTATCATTCTTTATGTTTTAAATTCAAGTATTTAATGTTACAAATTAAAATTTTGAAATAAATTTTTAAACTATTCAAATCTATTTATTTAATTTTAAAATTCATTCATTAAATATTAGTTGTTCACTTCTATAATTTATTAATATTTTATACTATTCTAATGTATTCACTTTCACTATTTATTTATATTTGTTTATTTATTTAAAAATATCTAATATTATCAATATGTTGGTATGTTATATTATTAATATTTATTCATTTTTAATTATTAAGTTTCAACAATTTTTATATGATTTAAATTTATATAACTAATATAATTAAATCTAGATTCAAATTTTATTCTAATTTAAATAGATAAAATAAATAATTTTTAAAAAGTTTGTTATATATATAATTTTTATAATTTATTTATTCATTTTAATCATTTTTATATGTTTCTAATTCATGTAATTAATCCAAAAAATTAAATTTTAATTTTTTGGTAATTTATTAATTTTTATTTGTCAAATTTTAATATTCATTGATTTAATATAATTTATTTCTTTTAAATATTTCTTAATACTTTTTGGGAATTTATTGATTTTTTTAATATTCATTTATACAAATTTATTTACTATGTCTTAATATTTTAAGTATATTTTTATTTCATTTCATTAATATTTATTAATTTTTGTTTATTAAATTTTTATAAAATTATTATTTTTCAATATTATATAATTAATTTATTAAAATTAATTTTTAATATTTTTAAGCAGTTTAAATTTTAAATAGTTAATTGAATTCATTTTTAATAAGTTTTTATTTATATAATAAATATTATTTTATTTATTCAATTTTAATGTGTTTGTAATTTTTATATTTAATGTTTCTAAGTCACTTTTTTTATAAAAAAATGAATTTTTATTATTCATTCATTAAATATTATTTATTAGTTTGTAATATTTAATAATTTTTAATATTTACAAAATTTATTCAGTTTTTTATATTTATTTATAAGTACATATTTATTATGTTTTAATATCCTCAATATCTTTGTAATTTATATTATTAATTTATTTAAATACATTCTTAAATATTTTCTCTTATTATAATAGTTCGTATAATTAATTTTTATTAATTTTGTATTTATATTATTAATATTTATTATTAATTCATTTTAATTTAATTTTTTAGCATTTTTGTCAACGCTGGATTAAACGTTGATAAATGTGTATTTTATTAGTGCTAAAAATTAAGCATAGAGAAATACCATTTTTATCGTCGATTTTATAGCATTGATAAAAGTATTAATTTGTTGTGGTTATAAATAATTTAAAAAGATTTATTTTTTGAGTGATAATAAAATGTTCTTTTATCAGTACTTTTTATTTATCATGGAGAAAGCCTTTTACCCTTTTATGAATAACCTGAGCAAATCTCCTCCTGTTGTATTTAGGTGCTCATGGAACTGAACCTCTACCGAAACCAATGTCATTATTTTAGAAAAATATGACCTCAAAACTGTAGGTATGAATTTCTAAACTTGTTTTAGGAAATCTCAGGCCATCATTCTTGAGTTTTTCGTGACTTTATGATTTCTTCTTCCCCTATTCATCTGCAGCAACCGAACTCATTTATTTTGGGAAAATCAAACGCCCTGACTTTGGGTGTGATATTCTATACATGTTATTAAGGATTCATATTCAATATTTAATGTTTTTTCTTGTTTTATTTATTTTATCTTCTGTTTTTGTCTATAATGGTTCTCCCTATATGTGTTCATCTTTAATATGTTTTTTATTTCATTTTTATTCTCACTTTTTTTGGGCGATTCGATAAATTTATTGTACTTTCAATTTTGGTTCACCGATGATTCTTGATTTTCATTTATATTTTGGTATTTATTCCTTTATATATGTAAATTTAGAAAATATATTGATATTTCCTACAAAATTATTAATTTTTTGAATTATTTGGTATAATTTTATATTCAAATGGGATTCAGTGGGATGAAAATGGTTTTATTGATTATATAGAGAACTAATATCTTGGGTAATATTTTTTTATAATAAATCAATGTTCATAATGTTATAAATAAGTGTAGGTATTACAAATCTTAATGGAATAAAAATCATTCCCTGGGTTATGATTTAGGTCAAACTAGAAACTATATTTGAAATGAGATTGATCCAAGAGTAAAATTAATGCTCATTTTATAAAAACATTAAATGATATGTAATGTTTTCATAGATATATATCTCTCTCTATGTGTGTGTGTATGTGTGTGTTGTTAATTAATTTTTATATATTTATTTATAATTATATTTTTTTTTGTTTTTGTGTGACTGAGTTTATATACATCTATGTGTGTATATGGGTTTATATATATAAATATTATGATATATTAATATTAGTTTATATTATATTGAAATCCTTGAGCTTCCATGAAAAAAATCATCACATTATATCATCACATTGTGCATGATGTTACCTATTCAACACTAGAAAAACAATGCACACAAAGAGAGACTATTTAATTCAATTCAAAACATAGGCTTTGTTGTATCATCACATACATGTGTGGATCAATGACTACACCACCAAGTGGTTGTTTCTTGTACTTTGTTACATTCACAGATGATTTTAGTACATATAGATATATATTTCTAATGAAACACTAATATTGAAATTTTTAAATGTTAAAAAAAACATATGACTATTTAAAAAATAATATTTGAAAAATTATTGATTTTTTAACCAAATTGAGGGGTTCAATACCCAAATTAAAGTTTAAAAACTTTTAATGGGGGTGTGGTATTGTATAGTTACCCACTCATATAAAAATGCCATAACATAATGGTGTAGTATAAAAGATTAGTAAAAATGGTTAAACTAATGATAATTTACAATTGGGCTTCTTATATTAATTTGGGATTATACTCTAGAAACAATAGTATTCACATTTAACCATGTTTTGTGTATCAAAACTCAGAATACACAGCAACTGGTATAGGCTTGAAAGCATCCAAATATTTTATATGTAATTTTTCTTTAAGAAGACCTTTAATGAATTATGATCACTATAAAATCCCATGAAAATGTGAACAAACTATAGATAGTGATCTCTATTTTAAAAGTTTATATAATTTTATCCCTTGATGATCTATTTATAAAAAATAATGATTTATGATATGTGACTTCTTATTAATAAAAAAATGGGTTATAATACTTAATGTCATATAATTCATTGTCTTTATATGTTCTAAAAAGATTTTTATGCAATAGAAATTTATATAAAAAATGATGGCTATATGTGTTTATATGTAAAGAATAGTCTTTTATGATTCTAAGCTAACAACTTCAGTGTATTATTATTTTTTGAATATGAATATTATTAAATAAAATTAGTCAGATGTTCGTTGAAAATGGAAGGATTCCAATCATATAAAAGAAGAGTATGAGGATGGGGTTAAATAGTCCATCATGTTTGAAAATTATCTTGTATATGACCCTTCCTAAATCATGTTTCTATGTTTATGTTATTATTAATCAAGACTAGTGAGTAAAAAGGAGTTGAATGAATAATTGATCTATCATAGAATAGATCGAATTTATAAATATTTCACTAAAATATGGATGATTTTAATGTAGCTATTAGCCAAGATAATAATGTGTTTTCTGGATCTTCTGATTTAATTATAATTTTTAATGTTGATGAATATCATATACAGAATTTGATTACAGGTTTTAACAATGATAAATATATTATTGAGGAAATAATAATTAATATTGAATATGATCTGGTAGATTTTACAAATCTATTTTAGATGTTAAATAGCTACACAAAGATGTTAGTGTTTGTTGGATGTAATAAAAATATTTCATTTCCATCTATACTGAAGTAATTTAATGAAAAATATGGAAACATATAGAGAGATTCCAACATTAATAGACAAATTTATCTCTTTAATGAAATTTAAATATAATATAATTATCTTCTTTATTGAACATATGACACTAAAAGATTGTTACATTCAATGGGTATGATTTCTAAAATAATTAGCATATATCCGAAGTACATAATATTTTTTCACAAGAATCATTAATCATATAAAAATTCCAAAAGTGCGGTGTGTATTGAAAATGGGAAAATAAATCATGTCAATAAAATATTTTCTGCTACATTCTAATGATTCAAAGTTTTAGGTTTCAATATTTAAATGGGGACACTTAAGGAAATTATTTTGGTAAACAGATATAAGAAATAAATATGGGAAAATTCATCACCCAATAAATTCTCCTTGGTGGAAAAAAATTGATCATGAGTATCTAGAGTTTGAAAATTAACCATGAAAAACTAGCCTTACAATATCTATAGATGGAGTGAATCCTTTTGGCATTCAAAGTATAACTCACAGAATAGGACCAGTTACATTGGTAAATTATAACTTGCAACCATGGTTATTTATGAATAAAAAATACATGATTTTTTCTCTACTTATATTATTTCAAAAATTCCTAGGTTATCATATTGATATTTATTTCACTCCATTGAATGAATATATGAAATAAATGTTGTATTCAGATGTTACATAGTTTTTTTCTTATAAAAATAAAAATTTAATGTTGGGAGTCTTGTTATAAGGGATGATAAATGAGTTTTCTTCCTTCTTATGGAAACTTTTTGAGATATAAAAGTAAACGGGCTAAAGGGTGGAAGGGTGCCCCATTTGTAAAAAATGTACACACTTATTTAGGTTGAGGCATTGGTTGAATACTTTTTACCTCAGACATCATAATTTTCTACCCCAACAGCATATATACAAATATTTAATGACATTATTATATAGGAATTTAGAATATGGTATAACACTGCCACCACTAATAGGTGATCAAATGTGTGGGAAATTAAATGATATGGTTACCTTTTTTGTAACCCATTTTTGAAAACCGATAAAAAAACATGATTGTAAAAATAGATCGTTTTTTGAATTAATGTACTCAAATTTATTATATTTCATATATTTCATTAATTCCAGATGAACATGGAAAAATGTAAGTTATTAGGAAATTGAGACATAACTAAATGTACTTGTGAAAACAATCGTAATAATTAAGGATAGGTTTTAAATGATTGAAATTGGGATACATGATGATTTGGTGCTAGAGAAGTGTGAAAGGAATACTTTTCTTCCTCCATATGCTTATACTTTTTTAGGAAAGTGGGTTATAAGTTTATCAACTTCTTGAACAATATAAAGGTTTTAGATAGGTATTCATCAAATATTATGAATATCATGTCAATAAATGATTTGATGTTAATGGTTTTTAAAATCACATGATCATCATGTTTTGATGCAATATTTAATTAATGTAGCTTAAAATTTTATTTTTCCTAATATGTTTCATTATAAAATAAACATTATTTGTTTATTCTTTAAATCTATAAGTATTATAGTTATTGAACCGATGGAATTTACAACCATGTAAAATATAATTTCTATCATATTATTTCAATTGGAGATGTTCTTCAAACTTCTATTATTTAATATTTTGGTTCACATAATCAATTACATGGTTAGAGAGATTCATCTCCACGATTGTATATATTATAGATAGATATAACCCTTTGAATGGTACTTGAATACATTCAACGGGTTTCTTTAAAATTGAAGTTAGCTATAATGATATATTTTCGAGCCATATATTGTTGAGGAAGTGGTTTTATTCTTTACCAACTACCTATCTAACATGGAAATAGTTGGTGTAATATAATCTCATCACAGCAGGAAACTTGAGGGTGAAGTAATTTCTATAATATTTGTTATCACAATTATCATTAAAAAGTGGTACCAATATAACCTGATGAATATAGTACAATGAAAAATTGTGGAGTCACACTTACGGTATAATCTATGCATGTATCTAGTACCAATAACAAAAATCCGATTTATGTGAATATATTATACATTGGAATCATTGAATATATATTTCAATGGGATTATATAACATTCCATGTTCCAATTTATCAATTCTAATTGGTTTATAAATGAGTGTAGCTAAAATTAATAAATTACGATTTTGGAAAGTTGGTTTTAATATGTAAGGGTACAAGGAAAGCCCATTTATACAAGAATCATAAGCAGCATGTGTATTTTATTTCCTATATCCTGCAAACAAAATGTGTTCAATGATTCTATTATCAATGAATTCCACTAAAAATTAATATTTCTATTCAATTATGTATGAAAAGTTTATTGGAACATCATAATATTTATGATATGGTCCCAATATATTTGTTGTCTTCTATGTTAAAGGAGATTATAATGATGGGATTTGGATACTTGATGGAGGGATTAAATCTATTTATTCTTTAATGAAAAAAATTTGTTTCAGTAATTAGGTTTTTTAATATACATTGTGTAACATCAAAGTTTTATGTAATCCACACTACATTTACATATTCTAAATTAAATGTTTAACCAATTTTATAGATAACAGATTCCCTATATTTTGACACTCTAAATACCAATAAATAGCTAATTTCTTTAAATGTTGATGTTACCAATATAATAGAACAAAATATATCTCCACCTGAAATTTCTTACAATCGTATGGAAAAAAATATTGACAAATTAGAATTAATGGAAATGAGAGAAGGGGAACAACCTATGAGTGAGAAAAATAGAAGATTCATAGTGTGATAGTATTAACAAAAACTATTTAGGGGAGAAGAAGAGGCATAAAATTTAAGGTTGGATGGAATGCACATGGTCATACCATTAACCCCAACAAGCCATTTTTCATTACCTACATTTGGATCACCACATGAATTCATGTGCTGATTGATGTATATATAATGCATAATGGTGTGTATGTGATATAGGAACTAATTTGAGAAGGTATTATGGTAAAATATGATATTAATTCCGTATATTACTAAAAAATAAAATCAGGACATTTCCATTTACTCTTCATTGTCCCTTTTATAATGCATTTATACTAGATGACTATCAAATGAAATTTGCATTAATAGTTTCAGGAATGTCTTGTAGATTCGTTCATACTATTCATATGAAGAATCAACTTTAGGATGTTGATGTGATAGTAAACCATACCCCCCATAGATATATAAACACATGTTAATCCATGAAACATTAAATGAATTTATTTCCCGTCATTAAGATATATTATTCTAGGAACATTATGGTTTGTAATAATTTACATTGGCATACATGTGTTAATCACATTAATTTAGAATTGTTAATTTATTAAATGATAACCTAGTAGTGAAAATAAATAGCCAACATATAAACCAACATACCCCTACTATAAAGAAAATATGGGTTACACATTACTTGAATAAATGTTATTTATTTTAAATCTACTAAAATAATTTTATATCTCACGAAAAAAAATATTTTTTTCATTTAATTATTTATAGATTGATGAATTAAAATCCATAGATACTTCCATCACATTTCATGTGACATGGAAGGATACCTGGTTAAATATTGATGGAATACTATTTGATGAAAATATAAAAATTGTATGATAATATTGTTTAAGTATGAAATAATACAAAATATTTCTTCTTAAAATTATTATCATAAAATAATGACTACTTTTAACTATTTTTTTATTTAAACAAAATATTCTTCATCATATATACACAATGAATGAGTACTTTCATTCGCCATGAAACAGCCAGAATAATGTGGTAGTGACAATGTATTTGGTTTTTGAGTGTCTCCTAAAATATATTTTGGGAGAAAATTCATAATGAAATAAATATAATAAAATTTAAATGATTTCAGAAAAAATAAATGTTCTAGTAAAAACCCCTAATTAAGTGTATGATTTTTTGGAGAATGTTAATAGAATGAATAACATAGAAGAAACATAATATTACCCACCACCTAAAGCTCCATCCCCACATATTTGAGGAAATCCATTACCCCCAATAGCCTACCTTACCAAAGGTAATTTATTTTTTAATAATTGTTTCTATGAAATCAGATTTAGTGAGATTCTAGTACCATTCATGTCTTGATATTCTATAGGGTCAAATTTATAGTCAATTATATCTATCAACACCCACCCATCACCTTCTTTTGTGGGTACAATGTACATTATCCAATAATATATTATACAAAACAAACAACTTTTGAAATATCATGTGCGAGTGGGGATTTAAACCGCTTATGATCCAAGAATCATGATACTTGTCCCCCTTTATGATCTAGATGTTCACACAATCAAACATGGTATTTCAATGTTAATATCATTTAAATTTGATCCTATAAAAATATTTTTATATGATGAGATAAGTCCTTTAAAATTTGTTAAAAAACAATAAAAGTTAATTAAAATAAGTGAATCTATGAATGTTATTAAAAATGATGGAAAATAAGTGGAAATAGAAGGTTGAATAAAAATAATATAAAGGATCGACCAATCAATCAAAATTAAATAGAGAGAGTACCTTAACCCTTCCAACCCAGTTTCTATAATTACTAATAATACAATCTCATGAATATAAATGGTTTAATTATGGTAATAAGGTCATTGATTTAGAAAATGAAATGTGTGGATAGGAAATTATAGACAGTGTTAGTCTATAGAATATAGATGAAATCCTCAATAGTGGATAACTGGGAGTCTCTGTTGTAAATGTATACCTTAGGTGAATTCTCATAATCAATTTTTCTAGTAATTAATCTTCTATGTTAATTACAGTAAAATAATATAAACATTTCTTCAATAATATATAATATTTCCTTTTTATAGGAAACACACATGAAAATTATTTATAAACATTATTCATCACATCACATCTACACAAAAAAAAGATATTAGAAGAAAATTATTATTTAAAAAAGTTGATCAAGAGACCATAATAGTTGAAAACAAAAATATATAAGAAATGTTCTTCTTCATACCCATTATACAAGGATAAAAATCTATAATATTATCATATTAATTAAATTTTCTTTTATTTCATTACTTATTCTATTTTATTTTTTTAGGGACCATTGGGTTAACATTGCAATCAACATGGATACTTCAAATATTTATATTTTGGATTCAATACCTATATTACCAAAAAAATCAACCATGCATGATGACATTTATCATTTTTTAATATATTATATTCAAAATTTTAAAAATAAACTAAAAGTTATAAATTTAATTTTATGTTTTAAAAACTTTATATTATGATAGAGATGTGTTTAAATATCATCAAAATAATATTATGATTATGGTCTATGAGTACAAGAAGCCTATTAATTTCAACCACTGAATATGTATTATAATATATATATATATTCAGTATAAAAAGATATATTAAAACAAATTACATATTTTTTCTAATATTTTTGAATTGTCCAAGTTAAACTAATGGTAGTGATAGTGGGTTTTATATTTGTAAATTGATGAAAGATACCATATTCCATATAAATTAGCATTCCTAATGAGTTATTACCATTGATATTTAAAATATAATTGAAAATATTAATTAATAATCTGTTTATTTATATTTCCAAGTAAAACAAAGACACTTCGATAGTCCACACAATCAAAAGATAAAATATATTTTTTTTAAATGAGAGGTCATGATACATGGTTATAGAATATATAAATAAATAATGAAGATGTGGCATCCTACTAATTATTTGGTACTTTTATGGGAATTTTATATTTATCTATCTTAGTTATTTTTTTATTTTTTATAATACTAATTTAGAAAATATTTCTGGTGATCATGAAAATCTGATATCACAAATATTTGTTTGTGAATATTTTATGCTCTATAAACATTAGATAATTTTCAATTAAAAATAAATTATTAAATAATTTTTCAATAATGATAATTCACTAAGGTTCTATTTATTCTTTAATATACATATTAATTAATTAAATGATCTATTTGTGTTTAGTAGTGTGTGTTTTTAAATTTATAAATGACTCAAAGTGTGAGTTTTATGTTTAGTATTGGAATTTTAGTTAATTTTTTTTATTACTATAAAAAAATCAATCATACTCATATTATCTTGATACTTTAGTCAAATGACCCTTAAGTCATTGGTAACCTTTATGAATCTGTTTCGCATCAATATTTCACATGGTGTACCTGTTATGACTCAAAATCCATGTTTTATGTATAATAGTAACATTTTAGTATAAACCCAAAATAAAACAATAAAAATCAAGAAAAAACCATCCTATTATCTTGATACATTTGGAAAACTATCCATAAGTCATTTTTGAATGATAATAATCACCTTCGAATCAATCTGACCAATGGTGTGGCATGTAATATTTAAAGAATATGTTTTTATATTAAAGTGATATTTTAGTTTAAAAACTGTTTCAGTGAGTAAAAAATCAAAACCACACTCACGATGTATTTATAATTTAGGAAAGTGGTTAATAGTTAATTTTTTTTAAAAAAATTAATTAGTCTCACTTCGATCCAATGAACAGTGTGGCCACTTTTATTTAAAGTGAATGTTTTGATTTGAAAGTGTCATTGTAGTTCATTACATATCTGTGTCACTAAAATGTAATAATAAGTGATCTATTTGTCTTGATACGTTATTAAAATGATCCATAAATAATTTAAATCATGTATGAATCAACTAAACATCGATTTGATACACAATGTGGAAGGTATGACTCAAAGTTTGTGTTTTCTATTTACAAATTAAATTTCTATTCAAAAAATCCCTCAATAAAAAAACACACTCATGAGGTCTTAATTCATTTTTACACTGATCCATATATTGTATTTTACATGAATGATCCAACCTCATGTAAATATGTCACATAGTGTTCCAAGTATGACTTGAAATGTGTGTTTTCAATTTTAAAATGGTATTTTCTAAAAAAATATTTCACTCAATAAAATAAGAGAAAAAAAAATAAATTTCTTTTATATTTTAGTAAAATGATCCAAAATTAATTGTTAACATATTAAAATTGACCACATGTTAATCCAACACATAGTGTTCTTGGTGTAACTCAAAGTGCATGTTTTTAATTTAATTTTGACAATTTATTCAAAATATGTTCCACATACTCAAAACCTATAAAAATTTTGGTATTGACTTAATACATTAGGTTAATCATACAAATTTTTTTTAAATATAAGAATTAACAAAAAAATCAATCTATCACACTATTCTTCTAATATGATTTAAAGTGCATTTTCTAATTTAAAAAGGAAATTCTTATTCAAAAGATGTTCCACGTCTTCAAATTATAGTATACCATCTTATATTATCATAATAATTTAGGAAAAGTGTCCATAAATAAATTTTTTCATGTATGAATTAGCCAAACATCAATTAGACACACCATCTTCCTAATTTTACCCAAAATATATGTTTTTGTTTTCAAATAAATATTTTAGTTCCAAATTTGTTCCACTTACTAAAATCTAAGAAAAAACACATTTATTATGTTGATGATTTATTATAATGATATATAAGGTATATTTATGTGTAAATATTAGTCTTGAATTAATATGATAGATAACGTGATAGGTATAAATGAGAGTGTGTGGTTTTATTTAAAATACAAAATTTAGTATAAAACACACATCACACCCTTTAAACTAAGAAAATATTCTCAAATATTTATGATACTTTGTGATAGTAATTCATATGTAATTTATGATATTTAATAATTATCTTTATGTCAATATGATACATGGTGTTCCCAAAAAAACAACGATACGGTTTTTAGTTTAAAAATAATATTTTAATCAAAAACATTTGTCACCGACTGAAAACCATTAGAACATACTCATGATTTCTTTATATTTTTTGAAAATGATATAGAATCATTTTTTAACATATAAGATTCATTATCACATCAATCTAATACATGATGTAACTAGTTTGATTAAAAGAATTTGTTTTTATTTTAAATCAAGATGTTATTACAAAGAACACATCACAAACTCAAAATGGATAAAATGCATCAATATTTTATGGATAATTTTTAAAAAATATCAATAAGTGTTTTTTGATGTGTAGGAGTCGTGTTAACATCAATCCAAAAAATGGTGTCATTGGTAAGACTAAATAAGCATGTTTTCACTTTAAAATTTCTATTTTACTTCAAAAGACACATTATATACTCAAAACTGACCAAAACCAATCAAATTTTCCAGATATGTTAGAAATATGATCCATGTGACTTTTTCTAGTTTATGAATTTGAAAAATGTCAATCTAATACATTTTGTAACCAATATGGCTTGAAGATCATTATTTTATTCTAAAAATGAACTTTTAGTTAAATTCTTGCATTACTGAATGAAAACCAAGAAAAAACATTTAGATTATTTTGATACTTTTGGATAGTGATACATATGTAATTTATGGTATTTATCATGTAGTGGCACATAAATTTGATACAGAGTGTGAATCGCATTACTCAAAGTAATTAATCAATTTTAAAATGTAATTGTAGAGAAAAACATGTTACTCAATGAAAACTATGTAAAAACACTAAAATTAACTTCATATTATAAAAAATTATTCATATGTCATTTTGGATGAGTATAAATCTATAGTACATCAATCAAAAACACAATGTGACTATTATGGATCAAAGTGCATGTTATTAATTTTAAAATGAAAGTGTAGTTTAAAACATGTATCCCTCACTAAAATACTATAAACACACTATTATTATCCTGATACATTATATAAAATACAAATATAAATTTTTTGACATATACAAATCAACCACACATTAATCGGACACACAATGTGTCTTCTATGATATAATGTGTATGTATTTATTTGAAATTGACATTTTTGAAAAAAAATACATGTGACATAATCAAAATAAAGTAGACACATTCTAATTTTTTAATACTTTAAGAAACTAATCCCTAATAAATTTTTGATGTGTATGAAATTGACTCAACTCAATATGATTTATAGGGTTACTAGTATGACTTTATGTGGTTTTTTTGTTCAAAAGTCACATTTTAGATAAAAACACATGTCACTCAATGAAAACTAGGAAAAAATTAGTTTATTTTGATACTTTCTCAAAAATATCTATAATCAATTTCTGATGTTTATGAATTAGTCATACATCAATCCAGTACACTTAGTGGTCAATATGGCTCAAAGTACATTATTGTAATTCAAAATAATATTTTGCTTAAAAACATTCCTCTCACTGGAAACCAAGTAAAAAAGACTCATATTTTCTTGATATTTTTGGAAAATTATCCATATATATATTTTTTATAGATGTGATTATATTTTCTATAAATCTGATATATGATGTCACTAGTATGACTCAAAGTACATGATTTGAGTTTGAAAATGAATTGTTAGTTAAAAATGCATGTCACTCATGGAAAACCAGTAACATCCAACCCCTAGTTTATTAGATTGGAATAAGAATTTGGTGGTACTAGGGTTTAGGTGACATCACAAAGACACCAAAGTCTTGTAATAAATGATAAGGGATTCATAAAAAGTACAATGATGATATTACATTTTAAAAATAAAAAACCAATCTAACAATATAACAACAAAAAACCAATCTATGATGCATGTGAAAATTTTAATACAACTCAACGTAATACAAACTGAAATCAATACCAAGATAAAACCATGAACCATATCAGTGTAAAAAGAAGAAACCAAAACCAAATAGCCCAAAGATAACCAAAAAATTCAGTAGTAACTCCCTAAAAGCTCTACGTTCCAACCCCACTATCCATACCCAAATTATAATAATGCATCACTAAAAAATGAGATAACTTCACTTTATCTATGTCTCGATGTGAAATATGTACAAACACACAAATTACCCATGCATGGGTATGTAAATAACTCCAAGGTTTTCTTTAAATGGATTATCTACTAATAGAACTAAGATATATCATGTTATAAAATTGAAATAAAATAGTTGAAAATAATTAAAAAAATGTTTATATCAAATCCAAAGAATTTTTTCAAATAAAAATTTCCAAACCAAACAATTATTCTAATAAATTAAACCAAAAAACCTTCAAACCCATTTCTCAAATTTATTTGGCATATCTGATTCCATTATTTACATCCATACATTCATACAACCATTAACCTCCCTACACTCATGAGTGGTTATTCATCCTTTCACTAAGACATCACGTGGTGAACCATTTTGATTGGGGAAAATTTATACCCTTTTCCATCCCAATTTTGAAGTGGGAAACTTCATTCCCTTATCTATCATAAATTCACATGAACAAATTCCATTCAATAATGAAAAAAACCATACCAAACCAATTGCTGCAAATAATTTCAAAAAAAAAATATTTTTATTGAAAAAATTTCTAAAATCCATTTTTCATGAATCAATATGCTACAATATTTTGAAATAACCAATTTAAAATAACAAGAAAAATCACTTTATATAAAACAAACAATTCCATAATTTCAAAAACCATCAGTTAATATGGTTTCCATGACATCTTTCATATAAATTTTACAATTTAATCCAGGAAATTCAATAAATTTGATATCAACACTTCAAGTTACAACTAAGAGGAATTGATAGTGATTATAATTACCTCAAAATTTAGGATAAAATGAGGAATGCGACATATTATTCAAGAAAATTGTCTTATATCTTCCAAAACCCTCATTAGATCTTATTTCCTATCATCAAAAAAACAATATTACAAAATTATTGGCATCAAAAAACATGAATGTGTCTTTAATATACTAGATCCATGTTTCTAACATATGGAAGAAGAAGAAAGATAGGGAAAACTACCATGAATGAGCACTTACCAGGGAATCATACCTCCAATGTACCACGAATTGCCAATAGATTGCACCTAGATCAATGGTAATGGTATCTACATACTTTGGTGGGAGATAAATATGATTTGGGGTCAGACTAAGGGCAAATGGCGGGTTTAAGATGTGATGTATACTATATAAACATAAATTAGATCTAGTTTTTAAAACTTCACGATTAAGGTGCATAGTTAGGAAAATTATGCACAAATAATTCACCATCCACTTCCTTCAAACACCCCTCAAATGGTTGGATTGTACTTTTTCAAAACCCATGTACCAACCAAGATCAGACCTTCCATTCACACTATAATAGTTTTTAATGGGTGGCCGCACAGTTTGGTGAAACTATGAACCTATATTACGCCTTACCAGTGATATATGTTTCACCCTTCATGGTTTCTTAGTATTGTCTAAAGGTTTCTACTAACCTTTATCAGACCGTACACCTCTAGAAATGCAACAAAAACTTTCTAAAACACCACCCAAATTTCCCAACCTTAACACAAATACTTTATATACTTAAAATAAATTAATAAAAGGTTATTTACCTAAAAAGGGGGTGGGGGGTGGGGGTGGGGGTTACATTATCCCAACCATTAGTCTTTCCTTCCTGGAAATGTTGAAAATAACCATTATTCTAAAAAAATATTGAGACATGCTTTAAAATTTCCTTCTCATGTTCCAATGATTCTTTGAGAATCTGACCATGTTTCCATAAAATCTGCACTTGACTAGTTCTATTTTCATTAAGGACTTTCACTTGCGTATCCAAAATATGTACTGGCACATAAACCAATGTAGCATCCCTCTCTAGTATAATAAGATCCCTTCAAATCACATGTTTAGGATTAGGTTAATACTTTTTCAACTAAGATAAATGAAACACATTATTCATTAAACTAAACCATGTCAGAGAATCCAAACTATATGTAACTACACCAACCCATTAATATATCACAGAAGGGCTAATGTATCATATAAATAATATTCCATGCTTCCCGAACTGTTTATTCCAAAACTTTAGAGATATTATCAAGAACATATGATCACTCAACATGAATGAAAAAAGTCATTGATGATAGCCAAAAAACCACTATCTGATGCATGAGAAAATTTTCATACATTTCAAGGTATTACCAACTGATACAAATACCACACTACAACCATGAACCTATTAAAGTACAAAGAGGAAACCAAAACTAAACACCCTAAATAAAATCATGAAATCCAGCAACAACACCCAAAAAGATCTAAGATCCAACTCCACAATCCATCCTCAAGGTATCACGATGCATCACTAAGTAAATGAGATACCTAACCTTTACATGTGTCTCAATATAAAATATCTACAAACAAAAGAAAGTCCCCATGTAGGGGGTGAGTATAGAACTCATTAGGATTTCCTTGAATGTCTAACCTACTCATGCCAGTTGGATTGAACATGTTATCAAATTTATATAAAGTAGTTGAAAATAAATAAAATTATTTAATATCAATGTAAAATTAGTTTTACATAGAAAAATTTCCTAATCAAACAGTTTTTCCGAAGAATGAAATCGAGTAACCTTTAAACCCATTTCACAAATCCATTTGGTGTAATCACTTCGATTACACACATCCACACATGAATGCAAACATTGAACTACCTATAATTTAGGGTGTTGAGTCATCCTTTCACAAATCTATCACCTAGTGTATCAATTTAATGGGGTGGAAGTTCATAGACTTATTTTTCCTAATTTTAATGGTGGAAACATCATACTGTTATACATCCCAAATGAACAAGAGTACACACCAACCATTTTTCCAAAAAAATGCCAAACAAATTATGATAAACCATTTTAATAAAATAATCTGGTTTTTGAAAACATTTATACAAACCTCTTCTTTTTAATAAAATTAACCCATATTTTAAAATCACTATTTCAATCTCATGAAACAATGAACATTCCACAAAAGTACCAATTCCATAATTTCAGAAACCATAACAAAAGATAGTTTCCATCACATATTAAAGATAAAATTCACAATTAAATTAAATTAATTCAATATATTTTAAATAAAACAATCATGTTCTAACTAATAGTATTTGGGAGTGAATCCACCTTCCTCGTAACTTAGGTGAAAATGAGGAGAAAAATAAATTCTTCAACAAACGTAGATTATATCTTCCAAGACTCGTCGTAGATATTGTTCCTTAAAATAAAAACTAACATATCTCAAAATTAATCGCATCAAACCACATGGATCTATCATGTGTAGAAAAAATCCATGAATCCAAAAGTGGGAAGAAGGAGAAAGCCTAGAAATGCCACCAAGAAAGAGCACTTACTGAGGAATCTGGCCTCCAAAGCACCAAGATTCACCAACATATTACTCCCAGAATAAATAGAATGGTATCCAAATCCTTGGTGGGAGTTGAATTCTAGTTAGAGTTGTATTATGGGAGGAATGATTGGTTTGAGAGGTTAGTTAGATTAGATCTATAAAATATGGATCTGATTTTTACAATCGAATGGTTAAGGAACACAGTTAGGGAACTCATGCCCAGACAGTACACTAGACACTACCTATAAACACCCCTCACATGTTTGGCTTTCACTATTAGATAAACCATGACCCAATGATTCTCATTCCATATATTCACACTTTCATGATTTCTCTTGGGTGGTTGCATATTTTGGCCAAATCATGCACCAACTGTACACCCCCCCAGTGATCGATATTTCCCCTTGCATGGTTTCGTATAGGTGTTTCAAGATTTTTACTAACCATGAACTTCCATAAAATCACCATACATAACTCCTACAATCCTTTTCAACTATAAACCAAATACATTATATACATAAAATACATAAATAAATAGACAATTACTTGAAACTACGGGTGATACAAAACCAATAAAAAACATATAGATTGTCTTAATACTATTTTAAAATGATTAATAAGTAATTTTAGATGTATAATAATAAAACCTATATAATTTGAAACATAGTGTTCTTGATATGACTCAAAGTATGAATATTTATTTTAATTCAATATTTTAGATCAAAAGAAGTCTAACACACTCAAAATAGAAAAAAAAACATTCGTATTGTTTTGATTACTTAGGAAAATGATCCATAATAAATTTTTTAAGTATAGGAATCAACCTGACAAAAATATGATACACTATGTGTTTGGTATGACTCAAAATGTATTTTTAGATTATAAAATTGACATTTTAGTTAAAAAACATGTGTCACTCATTGAAAACCTAGAAAACACTCTATTATTTTATTGATACTTTTGTAAAATGATATATAAAGAATTTATGTCATATAATAATCAAACATGAGTAAATCTAATATAAGGTGTGATTAGTATGACTTAATGTGTAAGTTTTTAGATTATAAATGAAATTTTAGTTTAAAAATGCCATAAAATTAACACAAATAAAAAACTGTTCTATTTTATTGATATTTTAGGGATATAATTCATTGATCATTTATGATTATTATGGATCACTCACATGTCAAATCTAAAACATGTTGTGACTAGTATGATCCAAAGTATGTGTTTTCAATTTAAAAAAGAAATTTTAGTTCCAATAAACTATCACACCCCAAAAACCAATAAAACATTCATATTGTCTTGATACATTATAGAAATTTCACATAACTCATTCTAACATATTGAAATCAACCACACATTAATCATATGTATGGTTTGGCTGGTATGACTCAAAGTTTTTTTGTTTTAAATTGGAATTTTAGTACAAAATATGCCTAAAATAAGAAAAACAGATAAAATACATACAGATTATTTTTATAATTAATAAAATTATACATAATTTATTTTTGACATAAAATAATAAACTTATCCTCAATTTGATACATGGTGTGACTGGTATGACCCAATATGTTTGTTTTTAGTTTAAATGATACATTATAGATTTTGACATGTGTCACACAATGAAAACTAATAAAATTTAATCATATGGTCATAATACTATAGGATAATGATTCATAAGTCATTTTTGACATTAAAGAGTCACTCACATATTAATCTAATACACAGTGAGACAGATATGAATAAAAGTTTGTGTATTCAGTTTAAAATGAAATTTTAATTAATGTGTGTGTCAATCAGTGACAAATAATAAATAACACTCTTATTGTCATGATATTTTATGTAAATTATCCAAAAATACTTTTTTTGTATAGGAATCATCTCCACATCAATGTGATCCACAATATAGCCGGTATGGATCAATTTTTATATTTTTATATTAATTATTTTTACTTTCAAACATGCATAACATACTCAAAATGGATAAAATGATCTCATATTTTCTTAATAATTTAATATAGTGATCCTTATATTATTAGTTATATGTAGGAACCAACCACACATTAATATTAAACATGATTTTCATGGTATGACCCGAAGTGTATGTTTTCCATTTAAAGGTTACATTTTATTAATGCATTGTTTCATATTTATGTTTAGTATATTTCTTAATAGTATTAATATTAAAAAAAATTAAATAGTTAAACACTTTTTTCTAGTTGGGGTGGTTTGTTCAATTACTGGTAACATGATTAAGCTCTTTTGAGACGGGGTCCAAAAACAACAGAACAATAATGTTTTTGAATTTGATGATGTTTTTGATAGATTTTACATACCAATGAAATTATATATACCAATGTTTTAATTGTTTTTAAATATTTTATAAAGTTTCATTTTTTATTATGATATCAATTTAATTGATATTCTATTGAATATTTTTTTGTAATGTGCTCTAATTTTTGTAGCACATTTCCTCAACATGGATTTTATAAGCGTTGTTTCTAGGACTTCTAAAAGCACCCTTTATTTTTGTTAAAATGAACTCATAAAGGGACACTATTATCAATGTTATAAAAATCAATGATAATTTTTCCCATTTATCATTGATAGAATAGCACCAATAAAGGGCCTTCTTTATTAGTTCATGTTTAATACTAATTAAGGGATCTTTTTATCTAATATATTTTTAGCACAGGTAAATGTTATCATATTTTAAAGGAACTTACAATATAATTTATTTTTTCGCACTAATGAAGAAAGTTTCTAGCATTAAAAATGATGATATCTATTAAATTGTGACTGAAATTCAATTAATTCACACATTTATCAGCAATAAGAAACCAAGAACATGTCATGTAAACCTTTATGCCTATCTAAAATGCATGAAATCACCTAAAATCACATATATCATAATAAATAACTCATGTGTGTCAATCTAAGTAAAAATCAATCAACTTTAATGGTGAAAATCAAAAATATAATCCTACATCCTAGGTAACTCGATTATCTACTATATGAGTACATGCTAGATACTAGCATAATTCCCCTACATGGGATTTCATAATCCTATATCCATTATACAATTTCCCAAATCCAAAAAAATGGAAACACCTTTGGTACCACTTTATAACATCCCAAAAACTATTTTCTAATAAGAATATTAATTGGTTCACTGGATGACCACAGTCGTGATTCCCTCTTGATTAGAGGATACCAACTTATGACGAGGGTCTAAGAGAGTATCATGGGTTGACTATAACCTCTGGAATAAATAAACATCAAAGTACACAACATATAAATAATAATTACAATTAAATATAGAAAAGTAAAATTGATATATCACAAAATATATTATATATACTATCAAATGGTATACAATCCTCAATACATTACTCAAAGGATACCCATAAGTGGAAGACCAATATACAAAAAATAAATAAAATATATGAAAAATAAATAAATATGGTGCAACAACAAGTCTCCATGTTATGCCATGATACTACCTCTTTACACCCTACTCTATCTAATGAGCTTCTTAATAGAGGTCCATTTCCCTTCACAAGATCTCTAATCATAAATTAATAATGTTCCACAAGATAATTGTGTAGGGTTTGACCATAAAACAAGTAGGAAACCACCAATAAGTTCCTAACATAAGTGAAACAAATATATAAAGTGCATGAATGTGACTGGAAATATACACATAAATTGAAACATAAACCACTAGGTCAACATGAGCAAGAAAAAAATACATGTACGTTGTTCCCACCTCTAAGTCCTCTATTGTAGAAGAATATTCATCATTGTACCTACAAACTGTTCAAATATATGAGCTATAATGTGGAAAGAACCACCTACCTCAGGTTTGGTGAACTCTCAAACTGGTGCCAATCCAACAATAAGATCATATTATTAAATAATGATTATTTAATTAGAATTTTCATAATCATTGATATTTAAAATAATAAAATTAGATGAAATTAAATCCATATAGGATAACTCATAACATTCAAAAACCAAGATAGGTTTTATTTTCTACTTTTCGAGATGATGATCAAAATCATATGAGATATAGATGATAAATGATTATAAAGAAAAATAAAAAAATATGAGTGAGAGTGAGAGAGAGTGTGGGGGGGAGATGGATGTGAGAGGGGGGATACCACATGTTCACTACACCATAGTCACCTCCCCAATTGCCCATTTAATATATTTTCATCTTTTCATTTAATTATTATCACAGTATTTCTAAAATTCCTTATTTTATTATTTTTTCCATCTATGGGTTTCAAATGGATTCAAATTCCCACTTTTCCAATTTGTAGTACACTAAGGACCCCTCTCATCATTTATTTATTTTATAATTTATTATTATATTTTTTTATTCATCCTCTCATATAAAACTCTTCATTTTCTTCTTCCTCTTATATAATAAATGATTTCTATTATTATTAATTATAACTCCTCTAGTTAGAAAAAATAAACCCCTCCTTAATAAATATTTTTTATTAAAATTTACCCGATTATATACATATGTATATACACACACACACACACATATATATATATATATAAACAAACAAATAATATATATATAATGTCACACAGACATAGATATATATAATTAAACAATCTATATAAACATTGTATATATATGCACACATCTTATATATAAATATATATTCAATCCTACACATGTGTATATAATTTATTATTAGTAGGGAATATTACAAGATATAAGACCCACATGCACCCTAGGTAGTCAATGGGTCATGCCTCATCCTTTCTCATAAGGTTTGACAAGCACTCATTTGGACTTTTTATTACAAAATTACCAAATATATATATATATATATAAACATAATATTTATCCATATTTACATGCACACACACACAAATATGTGTATGTATATTAAAACTAACCAAAATATTTTCAATCTTATCTATGTTGCCACAAAATAATTATATTACATATATATGCATATATATATATATGAATATTTTATTTTACCACATGAAAAATATAATTTATTTATATCAAAAAAATATCACAATTTTTAACTCAACACCAAATAAATATTAAACCATGAAGAAACACTTCTTATCAATTATAAAAATTCAAAATTGTTAAATAAATTTCTTTATAATCATATGTCATGAAATTAAATAAATCTCTTATAACAAAAATTAAATAACAACAACATTGTTTTTTAATGGCGGGCCCTATACATAAAAAATTACAACTTAAAAAATCCCCAAACATAATTTTCGGATTTCATAGGTAACATGTGAGTTTAAACTTATTTAATAGAAGTGATAATGAGCCTTCAGATTATTCCCTCACTTGGAACTCAGTTGTGGATCACAACTCTAAGGAAAAAAATTAACTTTGTTGAAGGAAACATCATGGAATTATTTTAAAACAAGTTTATCAAAAATCAATCCTTGAAATATTTTCTTTAACAAGAGGTTATTGAAAAACATTATCCACTACTATCACCCTAGTTCCAAATTTCATAATGGGCACCTACCTAGGAATGATCATCCATTTTTTCCCAAGTGACATAGAAAACCTCAGTTATCTATCATATTGAAATACTTATCCCAAAAAAAGGAGTTTCATGAAGTTATGCATGTTCTTCAACCTCTCCTACTTAAAGATCCATGTTCATCTTATCCGATAGGGCTAGGAAAACTCAATGATCATAGTTCAACAATGTCATAGTTCTCTAATGACCATCTCTCTATGTTCACCCATATTTACGAATTTTTTCATCATGCCCCCAAAAAATAGGATATTTTGCTATATTTACTAATAATAAACAAAATATATACTACCATGTATCCATCTTATATATATTTTAATACTTAAAATATTATCATTTCATAATTATCACACATGATCCATTCGATATACATCAAAACTCACTCATGAGTCCTTTCAATATAACTTTAAATAATTTTAAATAGTACCATACTATAATAATATAAAATATATGTGTTTCCTTCTATACCTCAAATCATGAAAATATATTTTATGCATTCATAGATGGATTTAAACTATTTGACACATTTATTATGGAATAGTGTATCACCCTAATTAGATATATTTTAATTGTACAATGTTATCTCTATCAATATATTACTGAATTGAATTATAAAAATTTATAAAAGTAATTGAAAAATAAGAAATGTTTGTCAAGGTTTAGTATTATCCCTTTCATACACAACTGAAACTACATGTGAATCACTTTTTTCATGATTTAATACTTTACTTTTTTATGAATGAAAAATAACATACCCATATCCTTTAAATTATTTCTATTTGAATCCACCTCTAACAACCTATGTTTTTATTATATTGAAAAAGTTATTTAGAATGTTTCCTTGATATACAATCCTAATTTTTTACTATCTATTTTACTCATAATGAATACACCTTTGATATTCTTAAACATCACTATAACGATTTACCTTTTGGGAATAATTTAAACTCAATAATAAACATTTTACCTTTCACGGTTTCAATAAATACCCTTTTTATAATTTCACCATTATGAATGGGATGAACCAATAGAATATATATTTCACCATCTTATATCAATATAAACTTTAATATAAAAACATTACCTTTTTTGATGGCCCTAACACAAATTCTAATCCCTTCACCTTCCTGGATGACATTAAAATATAGCATTACCCATTCACCTTCCATGATGAAAATAAACTGTTTTGTAGATTCACAAAGTTTAGAATGAATTAAATTTTCTATATAAAACATTTAACTAAATAAAATACAAACAAAATAATTCATAATATATTATCCATCATTTATATAACAAAACTATCGAGCAAGGATTCATCCACCGAAAACAACATTCAACTCTGGCCTGGCCATTATGCCTTCCTCTATAGTTCTAAAGTAAACCACGTACCATTATACATTATGAAATTGATTTAATATTGAACATAAAAAATTATACCATTTCATATATATTTATGTTATGATGTAACCTCAATTCCTATATGTTTGAGATAAACTAGGGTCTTAAGCTCCTTATTTTCCATCAGTATTTAAAATATTATTTATCCCTTCACATTAAAAGTTCAATTATAATTCTAGAGTTTAACTCAATAAATATTTAATAATAATAAATTAGTTTAATACATGTTTTATTAGAAATATATTACTTATACTATAATATTGCGAATACATAATTTTCAATAAAATTTCTATTGAATAGATATCGCTTATTTCATTTTATCAAAGATCATAACCCTATATAAGTGGTAAATAATATAATTGAGTGATGTACACATTGAATAAATTGGTAAGTTTTTAATAAACATATCACAATTCTATATCAGATTCAAATACCAAAAAATGATTTCTTGGGGAGATTAGTAAACCTCTCACCTTATCTATTTAAAAATATACATACCTAAAATAAATAATTTTATCCTATAAAGGGGAGAAAATTATGAGTAATTGTAAATTTTAAAATTATAAATTGGGAACATAAAATTAAGTAAATTACATTTAAAAACACTCATTGATCATGTATAATCAGTTTTTGGTGATTAGAGAATTTAAATCACTATATATTTGAAAATATCATAAAATGTTGTGGACACTAAACAGTATAAAGAATGTTTATGGAAATACAATTATCATATACCTTAAATACGGTATATAAAATTATTATATAAATATGTTATTACTATTTCAAACTACCTCACACGTGGGATGATAATTCCACATTTCCCCAGTATAAAACCTTCCCTACCCAGTGCTGAATACTTTTTTAAGAATATATATAAGAATGAATAACCTTGTTACACTCAGTAACCTATGACATTCTTGAATAATTGAAGCTGTGACGGATAATTTTGTTTCAGAGTATATAAAATGGATAAATTATATCAACCCATTCCTTGTTCAACCCTTAAATACATGATTTATAATTATGTTTTAAATTTCTTACATTTCTTGGATATTATTGGTTTAGATTTTTTGGAAATTAGTAAACAATTAGAACTATAATTGTGGAATATTCTGCTTAGTTTATATTTTTTCACAAAACATGTCATTAATTTTACACACTGATTTTGTTCGGGAAACATTATCCCTATTTAAGATAAATCACCATTGTGAAAATCATTACCATAATAAAAATTATACCCATTCTTAGTTTACATGACAAACATTTGAAAATGTGTGATGGGGAAAAAATTTTAATAAGGGATTTAAAAATAAAATAATCCTAATAGTTTGGTTAAAAACATTAAAAATCATTATTTTTGTACCTTTTAAACAATAAAACATTGATCATATATATAAACAAATTCCAAATGTGAAGAAAAAATATTTTCATAAATTGAAAATTTTAAAACCATTAGGACCTATAGGGAAACCATGAAGCTATCATAAGGAATTCGGTAACTCATGAAAACATTCCCAGGATAAATAAACCTTTCACCTCTTAGCATTCCTCACCTCATGAAATCAAAATATTTACAAAAATACCTTATTTGTGGAGAATATATATAAATATATATATATATTGGATAATTATATTCATAAGTTGTGTTTATTCATTTTTAAATTTTTTCAGTGTAACTAAATCCTAGTTAATTACATTAAAGTAAACTACTCGGTTATCTCCCTCATTTTTTAAATTTGAAGACAATTAATCACCCAATGCATTGGAGAGATATATTAGGATCACCCATCACCATGAGCTATATTAGGATCCCCTAATTTCAGCTATAATTCTCAGGTAGTATATCATGAAAAATGTGAAAATTCACTTTTCTTCATCAAAATAATGAAAAAATAATTTTAACCCACAAAATAAAAAACATTATGTTATCTTATAAAAATGAAAAAATATTTTTGTTTCCATTGAAAAACATTTTAAAACATAAAATTTCTAGATTATTGGGAATCATGTTTTTTTGAAAAAACCCATGGAAACTTTTAATGTAATCATGAATAGAAATATCAGATTTCATAGAAGGGAAACCATTTCATGTTATATTAGTTAAAAACATTAATTTTTTAATTTTTATAAAAATAAAAAATAACACATTCAAAACCATTGAAAATATTCCTTTAAAAACCATTTTAAAAAAGTAAAATATATTCTAAAATTATCCTTTTGAACCGTTTTAACATAAATAATAAATTTATTGATAAATTTATTCTAATGAACTATATAATGATATAATAAATAATTTAAATTTTTATTAATATAAATTACATAGATATATTCATTTTAAAAATATGTGCTAGTTTTTTATAAATTAAAATGAAAATAGTTTTAATTAGTCTCTTCTATAATAAGGTTTTATTTAAATGGTAAATTTATTAATTATATAATTTTAATTTGAAAAAATTAATATCATTTTTGAACTCATCATATAAAAATGAACTAGGGGTGAAATATATGGGTTTTTTGGAATATATTGATTTTTGGGGGAATAGATACAAAATATTATTTTGGTAAAATTGTCATTTATTTTCAGTAGTTTAATTAATATACAAGTCTCATTATGTTTTTAATATTATTTAATTTAACATAATAATTTGTTTTTCTTATTTAAAGTAGTTAATTTTTTTTAATATACATCATATTGGATTATGGTATAAGTTTATTCCATGTTTAAAAATAAGATTTTTAGGAAACCTATTTTTAGGAACATAATATCTCTCTATTTTAATTTATTAAAAATACCCCTCATGATGAATTATTTAATTGAAAATTATTTATTTAAAATCTATAAAAATTAATTTAATTTCATATAAATATTATTACTAGTGATATACTTAATATAATTTCCCCTTTTTTCCTAAAAAACACACTTCTTGAAAACATTTTTCTCCATCGCATTATAAAAATAAATTATAAATTAAAATTTTCCAAATTTTTGAATTCAATTTGTTAAAATTAATTCACAATTTTTAATAATCATTATTTATAATATCTAATAAAGTCAATGTAATTTTTGACAACAATGAATTGTGAAATCGTAAAAACTAATTACCTCGGTTAATGTAAAAATAGATTTATTAAGGGTTAAACCGAAAATTTAATGGTCATAATTGAAAAACAATATGTATATAATCTATTTTATGACATTGCATCAACATTATCATGTTTCAGTATTGATAATTGTCTATTTTGGATCCTTTTGTAATGTAAAAAATATATTACAACGTTTTATTTTCAAAAATATCAAGTGTGAACTCACTTTAATTATAAAATTTCACCCACTCTTCTCTTTTATTAACACCATAAAACCCATTTGGATTAGAACATTCCAGCCCAAATTTCTTACTTACTACCCTACGCAATAACCAGATCCCTTATTTTGAGCATAAATTTATGGAACCTGCCTTAATAATTATATATTCTAATGTTTTTAACTACATTTTACATTTATACAATTCTAAGCATATTTTTTTAAAATTTAAATTTTTTTTGAAGAAAATATTAAAATGTAAACCCATACATTAGACGTGGAAACTTACTCTCGGAATCCTTTTTTTGAACCAACATTTAAAAAAAAGGTTCATTTCATGATAAATATTTATAATTTTCATCTTTTCCTCATCCTTGTCCCTAATAATACTTAAACCCTATGATTTGTTTTAAAAAAATAAGTTATTAGATAAAAAAAGTAAAGGGATATACAAGAAATAAAGAATTATTTATCCAATAAATACTATTGATAAAATTTCATTTTCCAATTAAACATTAGGAATAAAACAAAAAACCTTTTTCCCAAAAAATCACATTTTCCTACCAAATAATTCCATAAAAAATTCATAAGGAATATTTACGGAAAAAAAAACCCATAATTTTTCATTTTAAAACATTAAAAACACATAAAAACTTTTACTCAATGTAATACTTTTCACTATTAAAAACTATCAAATACTTTCCTTCATAGATAAACCCAATATCATACCTTGTGAAAGCATGTGATTTCTTCAAAAACAAAGAAAATATAAATAAATAATATTTTTAATTTGGGGAATAATTTTCTTTTAATAATTAATTATGATGAAATCCTCACTGATACCATGAATTAACCATCATGGTTATACATGACCTAATCCTCATGGTTATACTTGGAGTAACCATTGTAGTTACACTTGGAATGATCATTACCATGAACTGAATCTAGTTTCCCTTAAAATCGACACCTGACCCGGTCAGTGGCCAGTCATTAAGGGCATTCCCTCTCCCCATGGGCTGTAAAAAGTTCCCAGGAATGATAAATAGTGGTTTTAGAATGATTTTTTTGAGTTAGGATACATAAAATATCCAATAACAATAAATAAATTGAATCTGAAAATTACCATCCAAACAATACATAAATAAAATTCAGAACTAAATACATGTTTTTAAATATGACTCAAGAGGTCCAAAACTACAAATTTAGTAGAAAAATATACCAAGTACCACCACGCGACAATGGGCTATCACCCATGAGCTGTCTCCACAACACAGTACCATGGAAGGAAACTAACAACCTTAATTACCGTCTTCAAGAACCATTCTCTTACATATGTCAAACATGATCTAGTCTACATACACCCAAAGGTTTATGTAGGAATTAAACCTAATACCAATAAGATACCAACCAAATATTCAATGTGTAAAACATTATAAGATAAAAACATTCTAGTTTTTATAAATAAGAAATGGTATCAACAATTTCTAAAGTAAAACTTTTAATGGAAAACATTTTTCAAGGGTTAAAATTAAAATATGAATAAATTTTAGTAAGAAATTTAATATAATTAACTTTAAAACCAATCACTACATAATACAATAGTAAATACCAAATATTTAATGACCACTACTCACAGGAACACCACCAGGCACTAGCTAGCTGTGGGCCCTAGGTACCTCGTATCTTGGTGTAAAGGAAACCATAACAAATACATGTCCTCATGCATGATCCACTAATAGAGAACATACCCATAACCTAATGGTCTCCAATTATCATCAATATATTTTTATTATTATTTTCAACGACAAATATGCTAAGTGATATAGGGACAAAACCACCATGGATCACTAGCATACTAGTACACATCCCCCACCTAGATACCAGTGTTAGCCTCTTTGTTTTAAAAAAAGTTCCACATGTTATCAAATTTCATTTACACATAAAAATTCATGTTTGGGTCATCACACTCAAAATATTATCTACACATTCTTTTGACTTTTCTTATAACTCAAATAAACACATAAAACATCCATAAAATAATTTCATAAAGTATAACAAAACGTTTCACATAAAATCCATTTAAAACCCTTCCATTAAAAAAATTCATACCAATATCACACCAAAATATAATTTTTAGAACTAAAACATTTTAATATAACCATTCCATGAAGTATAAAACTACCCCAATTGGTACAACATATAATGCACATGAAAGCCCCCTATTTTAACACAAAAATGACACTTAAAACCAACCACTTAACAAATGATGCCTAAAATAGTTTTCTCACCAAACATAATGAAATTTGAACATGATAAAAATATAATTCCAGCAATCTATCTCATTATACAATGCTTACACATGGAATCACCAACCAAATGTGTCAAATCCCTAGAATCATTGTGTGAAACTTCAATCACACCACTGCCTCACCGCAAGGAATTGATGATGAACCTAAAACTACAATATTGGACCAATAACTCAAAAAAAAACCCTAGGTACAAAGACATAGCTTCTAGAAATTTGGTTTTTCATGAAAAATGGATGGAATCTAATGTAATTGAAAGAAACAAGGAATTGAAATGACTTATTTGAGAATCCATAAATTATCTCTACAAAAAACCACTTCAAAGTTGAGTTCCAAGGGAGGTTGAGATATCATGGAGGTTTTCCAAGGATTATAGGAACAATATGGGTAAAACATTGGTAGATTAGGTATAATTCTAGAAGGGAAATCTATAATTTCAAATGATTTATTAATGACCTCAATGTTGTGCACGGTCTGTCCGCACGGTTTAGTAAATTCTAATGCCCATTATGGCCACACAAAAAAAATAAAAAAAAAACTTTCAAATTAAATGGGGGACAAGTGGAAACCTATGGGGGATTTTATTCTAATAGTATTAGAGAAACAATTACCTTAAAATAGGGAAACATATGTGACAATTGTCCCCACCATGAAAGAATTTCCGCCCTAGAAATTCAACCCAAATCTTGATCAGAAAACAAGAATGGGTACTCTTCCTCAACCCTTGAATTCCACTCCAAATATTTTTGGACATCTTTCTCATGCTTCCAAAGTACCCAAACTAGTGTAATAGGATTTTCTCAAAGCACCTTATCATAAGAATCAACTATTTTCACCAGTCGCTCAAAAACAGAAAAATTAGGCTCTATCTCTAACTCTTTCCAATTCATCACATGATATGGATCCAGATTTGACTTCTTCAAATAGGATACATGAAATTAATCATGAATATATTTCAACTATGATGGAATGTTTGACATGTATTTTACCTTTCCAATATATTTGGTAATCTCAAAATGTCTGACATATCTCGACATTATCTTTCCCTGCTTTCTAAAACGATGATGACCCTGACGTGGGGCCACCATCAAGAATACCCAATCACCCACAAAAAAATCTAGGTCTTAATGCCTCTAATTATAAATGGATTTTTGGTGACCTTAAGTTGTCAATAACTGCTACCTGATCAACGTGAACTTCTTAGGTGTCTCTATAACAAGGTTCAACATCAAAAATGAGGTATCACATACCTCAGTCCAACATAGAGGAGACTAACAAGGCCAACTGTAGAGCACCTCAAAAGGAGCTATTTGAATATAGGATCAGAAATAGTTATTATAAGTGAACTCAAAAAATCCCAAATAACTATACCAAGAACCTCCAAAGTCCAAAAACACATGCATGAATCATGTCCTCTCAAATTTAATTCTCCCACAATGTATGACCATCCGTTTGAGGATGGTATTCCATGACCATTTTAATTTGAGACCCCAGGTCCTTATGAATGCCTTCCCAAAAACAAGAAGTGAAACTATGGTCTATTTCCAAGACCACTACTAATGGAACACCATGATTCCTTAACACCTCATAGAGATACAATCATCCAAACTTTTACACTTTAGCAGTATCTATGGTCATATTACAGTAGGCTCATTTGGTTAGATAATAAATCACTACCCATATGAAATTTTTACCCCGAGGTGTATGTGGTAATCCAACAATTAAATCCATGGAGACCTCATCCAACTTCTAGGTTGGAATAGGAAATGACTGGGAAAACCAAAGGGGGTTCATTGATCTGATTTTACCTGTTGACATGTGTAGAATCTCAATACGAAGTATGCTATGTCTCGTATCATACATGGAAACCAGAAATACCAATGAATATCATAGTACATTTTGTAGCCCTAGGATAGATGGCCCACTGAGACTGGTGGCTATCTACTATCACCACATTCCTCAGAGATATCAGAACCACTACACCACACTTGAAGCAGAAAATACCTTGGGGTACAAAGACTAATCATGAGAAGTCTCCCCATCATGAAAAAACTCACTCGTCCATTGACATAGCTCATCACTAGGATTCTCATGTCAAATCAACACTAATATCAGAGTCAACTAAAAGTTCTCCAAGAATTTACCTCCGTTATGCTCCTTGGTCTCCACATGCATCTATGAAAAGAGCCCCATAAGAGTCTACTCATCACTAGACTTCCTAAAATCGTGTACTGGTACTCTCTTACACAGGGAATCAACCACCACATTACCATTTCCTAGGGTATAGAAAATAACAATTTAAAACCCCTATACGTACTCGATCAAATGTCACTGCCTTAGATTATGACCCTTTTGAGAGAAAATGTAGGCTAGGATCTTGTGATCATAGTTGACCAAAAACCTCACCCCAAAAGCTTAGTGACATCAAGCCTTAAAATCATGTATCACCACTACCAACTGAAAGTCATGGGTTAGGAAATTATTTTCTTGTGTCCAGAGTTAATGAGAACCATATCCCACCACATCTTCACCCTGTATAATGACACATCAAAGACCCATACCTAAAGTATCACAATACACCATATGTCCCTTTCGAGATTCTAGAAATATCAACATGGGGGAAGTAGTTAGCCGCCACTTAAACTCCTCAAATGGTGCATTATATTCTGGTCCCCACACAAACATCACCCCTTTCTGGGTGAGCGTGTTCATGGGCAAGAAAGATAAGATAAATCCCAAAAAACCTCATATGATAACCTACCAAAATGAGTAAACTCCTGATATCGAACACATTATTTGGATTATCCCATGACATCACTACTCTTATCCTATCAGGTTCCATTGAAACCCCTTGTTGCAAAATTAAATTCCACAGAAACATCACTTCCCTGATCCAGAATGTGCAATTTGAATGCTTGGAATATAGGTGGAGATCCTATAAATTTTCCAAAATGATCCACAAGTGATGATCATGTTCCTCCGTCAGATCAATAATAATCAAGGATGACATCCACAAATACTATGACAAAGCTGTCTAGATACTGGTGGAACACCCTATTTAAGAGTTCTATAAAAATATCCAGAGCATTTTTCTATATGAAAGGCATGACCAAATAATCAATGTGGCCCCACCTGCTTTGTAAATACATCTTTGGAATTTATTCTTCTCTCACACTAAGTTGGTGGTAACCTGAATGAAAATATGTTTTGGAGGACCACATTTTCCCCATTATATCATCGAACAAGTCTTCAATATGGGGAAAATGTTATGTTTTTTTGTAACCTTATTCATCTTCTGGTAATCGATGAATAACTAGAGAGATATATCGACATTCTTCCTGAATAAAACTATGGTGGAAAAGGGAGAGACACTCGGGCGAGTGAAACTTTTGGACTCCAAATCATCCAATTGTATCATTAATTACCTCAACTCAGTGGGCACCAATCGTTTTGAGGGAAGAAATATAGGCTATGTTTCTAGCGCCAACTCAATCGAGTAGTCCACATCCCACTATGGGGGTAATCCCAAAAAATCATCTAGAAATACATTTAGAAACTCATCCACTACATGAGGTAATCCACCCTTAGTAGAACCACCACCATCCTCTAGAACGAGTGAAAATAACTAATAAGCTAGATTTCCCAACTCCAGAAGTGGAGGTCCCACATGACCCGACTGAGGATCCCATTCCCAAAGAAATACCTCAGGACTCGCACTAGGTTCTATAAAACCTACTCAACACTGATAGCAATAAATATTCTCTTGGAATCACACTAGCAAGCCCATGCCAAAGATCACATCAAACGAGTCCATATCAATGACCAATAAATACCACTCCATCTCAACTCCTGATATGTAAAGTGCAGATGATAGACACCTAAGTCCTTGTTACTTTTTCTTCCCCAATAGTGTTCCCAAATATATTTAAAAAGGTAATAGTTCAGTTGATATATTTATTTGATTACAAATATGGGAAGATATAAATGAAAAATAAAGGACCAGTATCAAATAAAATTGAAACTATAGAAGATGCAATCAAAATGGTACCTCAAATAGTAAAAGGACATACATCATATATCACTGGTGCCTAATCCACATCATGTCGATTCCTGGTCCCTTTATGAGAATCACCATTTGGTGTGGCTCTACCCTAAACTAGATCTACTCAAAATATGATCTGGTCCTTTTTCCATGACCACCAAACTGAGATCATATCATTGTGGTCGGCTCGGATTGAACTGACACTCCCCTGGAAGCCACATATCCAGTCCCACTCTAGTAAGGGCGTGTCACCCTGCAAAAGAGTTTCATTTTTTACATTAACTCTACATAAATAAAATTTTCTGGGAGGTGGAGGACATGCATTCCATATGTGTTCTTTCTTCCCATGCTGATGGCACACCACAGACCCTGCACTAGAAGCCCCAGATGAATTCTGCTTGGGATGATGGCATGAGAAACCACCATTCTTCTTCCCCTACACATCACTCGTCCTCTTCTACTCGGATAAACTACCACTACCAAACAATAACATAGACCAAAAGTAACGTGAACTACACTTATAGTCAATCTCCACCATACATGCTCAGTCAACCACCTCATAAAAATTATTCACCTTGAATTGAAATACTTGAGAGTAGATCTATAGCTGAAAACACTTTTCAAACCTCTGAGCCTTCATCTGTTTGTTAGAGTCTATATCAGGTGCATATATAACTAGCTCGGGGTAGCGGTTGGCATGCACCATCACTGGATGGTCCCCCTGAACAAGATCCATGAATTCATGGGATCTAGCATACACCAAGACTTCAAGGAAGTATTGGTTGTTGAAGACTTCCTTGAAGTCCTTCCAGCTCATCTCCTCATGATTCTCAGCTTGGACCACTAAGTATAACCACCTAGGCTAGAACCCTCAAACATAAAAAAGGCACACTCCACCCTAACCTCCTCTAGTGATTCAAAAAACTTAAACATGCACTAAATCTTCTCAATCCAATCATTTTATTCCTGGGGTTCTCTACTTCTTTGAAAAGTAGGAGGATTGTTCTTTAGTAACCCATGTGCTTTGTCCTTCTTAGGACCATTTTCTTCTTCTATATATAATGAAGGATCATGATCTACTCTTTGTTATAAGGGTAGGACAACCCTAACCACAACTTCTACCATACTTTGATCAATCGGTGTTGGAGAACTCTCTCCGGTGTCCACCTGTGGGTGAATGGGAGCTTTCTAGGGAGGCTTGTTTCTAGATAAGGTAACAAACACAAAATAAAACATAAGTAAAAGAATTATGAAAATTTTCGTCAATTTCATCAAATAAAACTATGTTAAACACATCACAATAATAAAATAAACAACCACTTCACTCCCACCCGATGTCTATGTGCATTCTGCAGCCCACATGACCCACCTAGAAGAGAAGTTAAACAAACAATTACAACATCCCATTAAATCTTGTGGTTTTTCACAAGAGGTACTATCCAAGAACCCTACTCATAACCTAAAATCTGAGCTCCAACAGTTCTATTTCTAGTCTAACAAGACTCTTCCAAAAATAATTATGTGACCCAAAAAGATTAACCTGGATTTGATACAATTTTTTCATGAACCAAATCTGTTTTCCACTAAAACCGGCACCCGAGCAAGTTTGTTTCATGGACCTAAAAGAGTTCCCTGTCCCTACAGGCTGTAAAAAGTTTCAAGGTATGATAAAAAATGGTTTGGGAATAGTTTCCCAAGTTAAGATACATAAAAAATCCAATAACAATAAATAAATTGAATCTAAAATTTACCAACAAAAAATTCCTTAAATAAAATTCAGAACTAAATATAAGGTTTTAAACATGACACAAGAAGGTTGAAACTATACAATTATCTGCAAAATAGACCAAGGACCACCACATGACAAGGGTTCATCACCCATGAGTCATCTCCACAACACCTCACCATGTAAGGAAAATAACAACAAGAATCATAGTCTCCAAGGACTTTACCCTTACATGTGTCTAACATGATCAAGTCTACTTACACCCAAAGGTGGTTATAGGGTGTGAAACTATGCCCAATTGTATACCACCAAAATATTCCATGTGACAAGAATTATAAGATAAAAGGAATGCAATTTTTTCTAAATAAAAAATTGTAACAACACTTTCTATAGTGTAACATTTAATGGAATTTTTTTTGGGTTAACATTAAATAATGAATAAATTTAAAGAAAACATGTAAGATATTGAATTTTTAATCCAAACACTCCACAATCCAATGGTAAATACCAAATAGTCAATGAGCATTAGTCACAATAATACCCCTAGGCACTAGCTACTTTTGGTCCATATGAACCTCATATCTCTGTGTAAAAGTAACCATAAATAATATTTTTTCTCATGCATGAGCCACTAGTAAGGAAAATACCCATAAACTAGTGGTCCTTAATCATCGTCATTAATTTTTCATCAGTGTTTTAAATGTCAAACTTGCTGAGTGAAATAGGGAAAAAACAACTTTAGATCACTAGTATACTAGTACACGTCCTCCCACCTAGATACTTGGGTTTACATCGTTGTGTTCAACGAAGTTCCACATGCTATCAAAGGACATTTAAAAATAAAAATACTAGTTATGGACATACACACTCAAAAAATTAGCTAAATATTCATTTAACTATTAGTATATCTCAAATAAACACTTTGAATTTCTATAAAATACTTTCACAATGTATAAAAAAACATAGCACATAAAATCCATTTGAAAAACCTTATTTAAAAATCAATTCATACAATTGTTACACAAAAACAAAATTGGAATCATTAAAAAATATTAATAAAACCATTTAATGATTTATAAAACAACCCCAATTGGTATTACATATAATGAACATGAAAAACCCCCCATTTGAACACAAAAAATGCCACTTAAAAATCAACTTCATAAAAAGAATACCAAAAATAGATTTTTCACCCAAAAAATGAAATAGGAACATGAAAAAATATTATTCCTGCAAGCTAACTCATTCTACAATGCTAACACATGGAATCACCTTATAAATGTTTCAAAACCCTCAAATCCTTGTGTGAAACTTAAATCACACCACCGCTTCACTAAAGAGGATTGAAAATGGACCTAAAACCACTGGATTGGATCATGAACTCAAAAACAAACCCTTGGTATGAAGCCCTATCTTATGGACAGTTGGAGCTTTAAGAAAAGTGGAACAAATCCCAAGGAATTGGAAAAAAAGTAAGGGAAATCACATACTTGAGAATTGTTAAAGATTCTTCACCAAATAGCCCATCAAAATTGAGTTCCAATGGAGGTTGAGAGATATTTGAGGTTTTCCATGGGTTCTATTCAAGAAATGGGGAAGAAATGGGTGGATATGGTTTAATTCTGGAAGGGAAAATTTAGAATTTCAAATGATTTTTTTAATGA
This sequence comes from Viscum album, assembly GCA_963277665.1. NCBI lineage: Eukaryota > Viridiplantae > Streptophyta > Magnoliopsida > Santalales > Viscaceae > Viscum > Viscum album. The sequence goes on from OY728141.1 coordinate 137,109,300, forward strand.
CATGAAGATTGTGAGCGGTTTGTCCACATGGTTTAGTAAACTGTGTGGCCCATTATAGCCACCCAAAACATGTCCAAAAACATCAAAATTCAACAGGTCCTAGAAGTATCCTAGGGGGAATTTTAGGACATGAATAAAAGAGAAAACTTCACCCTAAAAGAGAGACATGGATTCGAAAACCATCCTACCTAACTTCCAACATAACCACTACAATGGAGAGATATCATAAACCTAACCATATTTTTTTTATAATAAAACCACCCATCATAATGAAAAGTTCCCAAGAAACATAAAACACTCATAAAACATGAATTCTCACATCTTAAAAACATTCTTTAATGAAAATATCTTCTTTTAAAAGAATACTGCACACATAAAAAGAAAAAAAAATTATTTAAAATTAAACATATAATACGGTAAAGTAAAATTTTACACATTAAGTCATCATTAAGGTGGTAGAATTAAGTCATTCCATATAATTTAAGAAACATTATTTTTTAATTTTTTAAAAAGAAACATTAATATATAATTTTTAAAAGAATGACTTTTAAAAATATCATATCATTGAAGTCATATTTAATCAAATGAATTGATCATGTGTATAAATTGTAAATACAATGAAAACTAGTTTAAATTAAACATAAGATAATCAAAGGGAATTCCATAAATAATCTTACCATGAAATAATCAATGAAGTATAAGTTTAACCCATAGAAGAAAATTTAGTTAAAAATTACCATACATGGAGTCTGAATCATCATATAAGTTCTTTATCTTCCAAAATATATATATTAACAATTTACTTTCTTGATAAAATTTTTTAACTTTATTATTTATTTTATTTCACTTATTACCCCAAAATAACAATTATTTAATTATTTATGTTTAGGTTAGATGCTTTGATGATATTTGGTTCACAAATCCAAAAAATATTTCTGAATGTTGAATTTAGATAAAGAGACTATAATTAAATCATAACAAGAATAATATTAATTAAATAATTTTCTCTTTTATTATTTTTTTATAATTTAAGATCTGATGACAAAATACGGTTATGAATGGTTAAATATGTTAAAATCATAGAGCTTGTATATCGTAAGCACACATGAGTATCACTTCTATTTTTCAACAATCCTTACCGAAAGAAATGTAGTATATTTTTATCTTTATAGAATTATAATAATATTGTATAAATGTTATTAATTATTTCAATATATGTATATATATAATCCATGTTTTTTGGTGATGAAAAAAATTACATCGCTTCAGGGAAGAGGTAGTCCACATGTATGCACAAATAATACTATCATTTTTCTATACATGGAAAGGTATGAACATAAATTTTTTTATCTTTTAATAATGTTAAATATGTCATAAATATCATATAAAAACCTTATCTCTATCATTATAACGAGTTTTCATAGTTGGTAGTGGAAAAATAATTGCATTGGATCGTGAGGCAGTTTTCCTCCGTACACACGAACAACAAATTATTTTCATATTTGATAAAATATAAGATGGATATAAGCCATTAAAACTAAATAATAACATATCAGTATATGTAAGATATTGGGTTTATTATTTTATCACGATTAAATATGTTTTTCAGGATGTGGAAAAAGAAACAAAACTATAAGATGCAGATAAAAACTATTCCACTTCTTTGGAAAAACACATTTTCATAACACATAATGGATTATAAGATTGGTATTTCTCCAAAACCATGGAATCTAGAATGAGGGGATGGAGTATATAAATGTAATGTTTTTTGGTATTAGGTAAATTTTATTGTTTTTTATGTGTGGATGAATGATAATAAGTGGTTTTCTTTAAGATATGGGAGGGAACTCTTGGAATTTCTAAAACAATAAATTAATTTCAAATAATATTTAATAAAAATTTGATCCAAGATTATTATTTTAGAAGAAAATATTTTTATGAGTACAAATACACACATGAAATGAAAAATGGATAAATTTTTACTATATTACACCTTATCTTTTAGTTTTAATGCTTATTTAATCCCTTTAACTCTTAAACAATAAACATGAATTGCTACTCTTTCCAGGAAAATATATTTACAATAAAATACTAAATAGCCCATAAATGGAAAAAAATTATATTTTGAACATTATAATGATCAATTTTACAACATTAATGTTTTTATGAAATTTATATCATTTAATAAATTACTAATTACTATAAAATATTCATAATTTCAATTTTATGAACTATTCAATACTTTAACTTTAATAATATCAAGATAAAACTTATAATTATAAAACAAGATTTATTTATATCCTAAAATTTTGAATATAATATATAAACAATTTTATTTCACTAATTATCTCAAATTATATTTAGTTTATATTGTTTATCATTTATTTTATTTTTCTAATAATATAATAATTACCACATCATTATTGTGCAATAAATTAAGGTAGTTACTTCTTTCTCAAGAATTAAAGTTAAACTAGCCGAATTATGTTACATCTATTATCTTTCAATGTATTATTTATAGTCTAACACATCCATTATATAAAACTATATAAGAATATTAATCTTATTAAAATAGAGCATGACGTGTTTGAATTTTTGTTTTGATATAAAATTCTATAAAGGTCATCATGTTTTTCATGCATCCCCAAAAGGTCATAAATTCAAAATTTGTAAGATTATGTTCGACATATTATCATTACATAAAATGTTTGTAAGTATTTCAATCATATGATAGTTCTTATTATTTTATTTTTATTCTAAGTTACTTGATTTACACATTACCATGGTAATAAAAAATACTATGTTTAATATCCATTTTTTTAACAAAAATAAAAGGAAACTATTAACTAAATATAGATACTATGATTCCAAATATGAAATAAGTTTTTATAAATTCAAGTCCCTGAATAATTATAATTTAATTTAAAATCAAACAAGAAATAATGCAATGAAAAAATGTTTTCATAAAAGATTCTCTTTTTAGATATAAAATATTCTTATACTAAATTTCAGTATAAAATCAATTTACAAAATGGTAAATGGATTGTTTTATAATAAAATTAACTACTAAATGTTTAAAACTAATCCAAAACATTTTTTACCATGTACATACATTAAAATAAAAATAAATATTTTTCAACAAATATAAATATTTTTCACTATGCCAAAAAAATATTTATTTTCATAAAATTATCAAGAAATAATATTAAGATCATATTGAAATGATGAATTAAAAAATAAAATAAATTTTTTTAATTAAGGTTTCTTAATCATAGAAATATTAATTAAATTATTCACTCATAGAATTAAAAAAACATCATTCATGAAGAAAACATGTTTTTGACGAATAAGATAACATTACAAAAAATGTTTGATATTTTTATAAGAACATACCAATGCTTACATATCGAGTTGTTCCGTTATATGTTTTTCCTAAATTTTCTATCACTATACATAACATCAAATTTAATGACTTGGTTTTAATGTTTACATTTAAATAACATCATTTCTTTGATCGTTTAATCTTAGTGCACCTTATCTTATATGCTATCAAACAGAGTATTTACATTAAAAAACTCCATATATAACATTCTTCCCCCATTTGGAAATTTATTCCACATATTTTTAACTCATTAATAGTAACTGGGGTTTGAATTTTCAACATACCTTTTTTGAAAACCCACATCGTAAAAATCATCAAGGATGATTCCTTTTGAAAAGAGAGAATGAAAATTATGAAAGTAACCTATGATAACACATACTATGTTTCCATGTAGTAAAATAGGGACATATAAGTGAAAACTAACAACAATGGAATGATATAGAGTGATATAGGATCTGGTTAAGAGAATCTTAACCACCACAAAATTATAAATCAGTGATGACTTTAATGTCTATTGATTCCACAATAAAATAAACTGACCACATAATTTTTTAGTTTCATTATCATTTTCATAGAGTTTAGGAATTATATTTCCATATATACCAAGAACATTTGTAAATATACTAAAAAATAAAAATCAATGTTAGAGTATTCAACCACATTATCATATTTTTTAACCATAGCCTCATAATTTCTTTCAAATGATGAGTATTCGAGATGAATGTTTTCATGTATAAAGCATCATAATCAACTTCCATTGATCAAAAAACTAAAAAATAATAACTATATATTCCTCCTTTTGTTATCCATTAATAAAAAACTAAAAAGTGTTTATAAAAACTAATATAATACTCTAAAAGGAAAAAACCATTTATATAATAAAAACCATTATAAATCTGAAAAAATCAATCGTAATACCCAAAGTTCAACATAGATCATTCAACAAATAAATATCCTCAAAATTTCAAGAAAATATTCTAGGCTAATATTGAAACCCAAAAACCAAAATTATTTTATCACATAGTCTTACAATATAAATTTTAACATTTATATCCAAATAATATCAATCTGTATTAAAATATAACTCCATAATGTAAATTCATAAATCACATAATCTCTAAGATATTCTAATCATTTCCATAAATAACCTCAGTCACCATTAATACCTAATAAATCATATATTATTAATCAAATAAAATCATATATTATTATTATTAACTTAGCCATATAGGGTTCCCAAAATATTGAACATCTTCAAAAATAACATTAACCAGTTAATCACCAAATCATTTCCAAATCATGTGGTTATAAACATGACAAAACATTTTTTTTCAAAAATAAAAATAATATTTATTCATCATATAATTTAAATAAATAAATAATTTCATACTAAAAGGGACATCGTGTAGGCTAGTGGTAGTTTAATAACCCTTTTCATCCTTTAGTTGTGAGTTCAATCCCCCTGGCCTTTCTCGGCCCGATGAGTTGTCACCCATCCTACGAGTTATCATATATATATATATATATATAATCATTATAATTTTCCGATAAATATGATAAAAAACTCAAAATTACCTTAACACATTCCATATTAACGAAATATCTTAACATTGAAATTTATCTCATAATTTCCATTTTTATCATAAATTCTAATAACCCATAATTAACTAAAAAATAAGTTTCTCCAAACAGAATATTTGTCACCTTAAAATTTAATAACATAAATCCTAAAAATTGGTTTCTATGTCCTTAAACTTATGATAAATATTAAATCTATAAACCCTTAAAGTTATCTATAACTCTCGAGATAACCTCAGCTAAAAACATCAAAATATCTAATGTTATCTAAACATTCCTTTGATACTATCTATAAGAAGTGGACCATAATTGTTATATATTCTATTTTTTTGAACTATAATTAATATTTTTATAATTACGAGGGTATTTTTGGTTTATAGTTTTATAAAATTAAGAAAACCTTCTATAATAAAAACCCATATATTACAAGTGGACAATTATACTCAATATCCATTTTTCCTCCAAAAAAAACTTTTTAAAATAAAACATTGTTTCTATTCATGATATATACTAATGATTATCATCTTAACTACATTATTTTACCTACTCATCTATAAACCATGTTAATTATTTTAAAAATATAAGGGATGATTATGATAAGCTCCATAGGGTTCATAAAATAATTGAATAAATAATTAATCCTTAAGTAATTATTAAAAATTTTAATTTTCTAAATAAAATTTTCAAATAAAACAAAAAAAATACTACTTCTGAAATAAAATTTCTACCCAAATATTACCACAAAACATTTCATAAGAAATATTAAAGGAAAATGAAACACATATAGGATTATTTGAAAGATGATAAACTCATGAATACTTTTTTAAAAATTTATACTTTCACCATTAAAAAGTAACATATACAATTTTGTTGAACAAAAACCAAAATATTTACCTTGTGAAAATATGATATTTCTCTAAAAACATTGAAATTATAAATAAATTATATTCATAAATTTTAAAATAATTTTATAATCATACTGACTTTTGATATAACACTCACAAATACCATAAAATAACTCACATGATTATAATTGACATAACCCTAATGGTTATAATTGGTATAACCCTAGTGGTTAAACATGGAGTAAGCATTATAGTTGCACTTGGAATAACCATAATGGTCAATATCCTACATAACTAATGAATTAGAGAGATATCATGGACCCACACATTATTGGTTTATAACTGAGCTTCCAATCATCATAATCAATTCTAAATAACCATAACATAATCATAAAACATAAATTCGTGTATCATAAAAACATTCCTTAAAGAAAATCACTTATTTAAATGAATATTTCGCACAAAAAAGTAAACAAATTTATTTTAAAATGAACATGTATCATTTTAAAATAAAACATAACACATTTAACAATCACGAATATGGGAAAATATACTCATGCATTATAAAATAAAAAACATTCATTTTGACTATTTTAACAGAAACATTAAAAGATGGTTTTTATAAGAATGTTTCTTACAAATATTGTATATTTGAAGTGAACATTAATCAAAAGAATCATGTGTGTGTATTAGTTTTAAATGCACATAAAATCTATAAATACAATATAATATAATCAAAAGTCATTTCACACATAATATTATCAACACATAATCAAGGAAGTATATGTTTAATCCAATGAATGGAAATTTAATTAAGATTTCTTGTACCAAGATTTTGACCCATTACATATGTTCTTTATATTCTTGAACAATAATAATAGATTTTTTATTTAACTTATTGAGAACCTTTTTCAATTTTAATATATATTTTATTTAACTTGATAACATTGTATAACAATTACATAATTATTTAAGTTTATATCAGGCACTTTGATGATATTCGGTTCACAATTCTAAAATGTCATCGTTATGTTGATTGTGGTAAATGATAAAAATATTATATAATCTATATAATTATATTGATGATGTAATTATCAAATTTATATATTAATTATTCTTTTAAATCAATCAATGATGTATGGTCATGGAAAATGAACTATGTTACTATTATGTAGACAGTAGGTCAAACGTGCATATGAGTAATGTTTCAATTTTTAAATGATGAATGTATAAATAAAGTAAATTCCATTTTAACTATAGAAATATATTATAAAATCATATATATCATATTAATTCTTTAAATATACTTATATATATCATCCATGTGATGTGGTGATGAAAAATAATCACATCGCTTCGTGGATGTGGTAGTCCAAAGGTACACACAAATAAAATTATCATTTTCTATATATGAAATTGTATGAAAATAAATTATATAATATCTTTTCATAATTATACATATATCATTAATATCATGTATATATATATATAAACACTAATTATTTCATTATAAATATACTTGAGAAAAATTAACGGAAAATGAATTACATCGGTTCACGAGCAGGTAGTCCACTATATATATGAATGATGAATTATTTTACCATTTAATGGAAGTGGGGATAGATATAGGCTATTAAATGTAAAATTTCCTAGTCAATAGATTTTTATCACATAGAGGGGTAAGGGATGAATCACTTATATAATTTTCTTTTATGTTTTCTTATATATAAAATAACCATCATCTCCTGTTAAATATTTCTTTCTCTGATAAAGAAATTCAAACACAGATACAAAGGGAAAAAGAAATAAACAAGGTTTGAAACAAAATAAGAGTAGATAAATCCATGATATGGTTGGGAAATAACCCAATACCAGAAAATCCACTAGAAAACATGTAAAGACCCAGAAATTTCAAGGAAATTTTTTTCTTAATTTCTTTGGAATTTTACGAGTCTATGGATTTTGAAGGAACTTGATTCTGAGGCCCGGTGTTCCCGGAATCAATTTCGGACGATTAGCTCATGTACATTCAGTAAACGAATGAGCGCGTTTTCCTATCAATTGAACCGCTGCTTGGAATTGATATCTGAGTGCACCGATGAACTCGCAACTCCAGTAATTTCTTAAGGGAACCTTTACCGTAGACACGTTTGTGTGGTGGGAGAAGTTATTTATTTGGGTTTAAATAATGAACTAAATAAAATTGTAGTTCAATTTTATTTATATCTATAGTTGTTAAATCCTACAAAGGGGAGTTAAGGGTGGGACCCACAACCACCTAACTACCCCTGTGTGGATATTTGGGAGGTGGGGCCCAAAGGATCCCCAACTTTCCACCTTCCATAACACTTTTTGAACCCCTCTTTAAAAACCCCAAATATCTCCCTTAAACCCCTTTTTAATTAACTTGTTAATGTTGAAAACTTACCCATTTATGAGACCTCTTCACGTTCTCCTCTCCCATTAATTCGAGACAACACCTTAATTAATTAATTGAATCCTCTAATTTAATTAATGAGGTGTTTGAATTTTGAAATGGATGTGTTGATAAAAATATTAGCCAAGATTAATATTTTATTATGGAGGATCCTTTTTATGGGAGGGGGATCCACTGGAGAACTTCCCCTCCTTCCTCCATTGTTGCACCACCACCGAGGTTACATCTTCTCCGATGAGACACTGACAAACGAGCAGGGATCGGTAGCGTGGTGCGGGCGCAACGAACTATGTTGAATTCAACGTCTTCCATGCATTGGATCCAACAAACGATGCTCGACACAGGATCGAAGGCACTTTATGGAAGCGAAGAATGCCAAAAACCATGCTCACCTTCATCTCTGACCATGTGACGACGTCAACGAGCTGACGTCCGCCCTTTCACGATACTGCCATCTACGATGCTCGGCTATCACGGGTCTTTCTTGAGGTAGGGGTTTTTTGTTTATAGTGCATATGTGATTTATACCCTTACACATGGGTATTTAATTGAAGGGTTTTTGTATAATTTATTTTGAATAAATTATACCCTTTCTATTGATGAATTATGGATTGAGCCTCTAATGTGGAGGGAACGAGCTCATGAACAAGTCGGACCCTCCGCTGGTTGTTCTTTTGTGCGCGGATTGATGAGAGATGATGAAACGAGATCGCGACGGTGTTGGAGAGACTTCGCAGTAAAGATCGGGCCCCGAGAAGACCAACGACACAGAAGAAAGCTAAAACAGACCACTGGAGAAACTCGGGTGTCCTACGGAAGATCTTGGTGGCGCGGGTCGTCGGCGCGGCAGAGCCGACGACCGGAGGCTACGGTCGGAGCTGTCTGACCGCCTGGAGGCAGCGGCGCGTTGCGCGTCGCCGGAGGAGACTCACCATGGAAACAGCCATGGTAGTGTGACGTGGTGGATCCAACAGCCGTGCTGGATCCTGGGACGACGGCGGGGCAACGCTTTGCATAGCCGGTGTCAATTAGCCCCCCCCCCCCCCCCGCTCCGCACGTTTCTCTCGGCCAAGCTGGCCGAGCCAGCTCCCCCTGTAGGGATGGGGTGGTCCACGTGGTTCGGGCCACGCCGGGCTGCGCCCAAGCGGGCCGAATCTCGAACCGGGTCGGGTCGACCCGGTTTGGGCCGACCTAGGGGGTCTTGGGCCGGGTCGGACCGGGCCCAGACCCCCTATGTTTGGACCTTCTTCAGTTAAACGCCCATAACATGAGTTTTGGACCTCCGATCAATGCACCTTTAGTTGCATAGGATTCCTCGGATCGAGAATAGAGTTTTGGTATATGAAACTCAAGATTTCGGAAAAGTTTGGGTATGGTCAGGTTGGTTTGAACCCGAAACCATCCGGGCCCTCGGAGCGGAAAAACCTATAACTTCAGGACCAGATGTCTGATTGACGTGTCATTGACTACGTTGGATTCCTCTTGATGAGACAGTTCTTTTGGAAAAATTCACCTCTGGTTTGTACGTAGTTGGAGTATGACCAGGTTGGATTGTACCCGAAATCCAACCTGGCCCCTGGAAAGGAAAAGCTAATAACTCACAGACCAGGCCTCTGATTGACGCGACGTCTGTTGCGTTGAAACCCCTATGACGAGGAGGTACTTTGAGAAACTTCTTCACAGAACTTCAAGACAATCGTAGTGTCGACTAGTAGCTCGTAGAGTAGATCTTCCCGGAGACGAGCATACAGAGTACAATGACCTTGTAGCTGGATGAGACCTGATGATTGCTTGTCCGATTCGTACTAGAGTGACTTGACTAGCCCAGTGGGGAGCACTACTGTGTTGGGGTGGCAGACCCATGGCGGGGAGAACTACTATTTTGGGGTGGAAAAACCATGGCGGGGAGCACTATTTTGTTGGGTTGACAGACCCGTGGTCATCGATAGGAGGAGTACCATTGTAGGCTAGTTGGGGGAGCGCTACTGTGTTGGTGCGGCAGGCCCATGGCGGGGATCACTGCTGTGTTGGGGTGACATACCCATGGTACTTGATAAAGGAGGAGTACCTCATCTTTCTATGGATAGTGATTAGAACCTCGGAGTCATGACAGGACTACTGTGCTCGACAGAGGAGGAGTTCTCCAGCAGCCGTGTTTTCATCATCATAAATAAAAATCATGGTTTGAGCTGAATCAATAACCATTGTGTTTCCTAATTATTGAGATGGGTTACATAATAACTTAGGTATAAGTATGGGCTTATACCTATGTAAGGGTTATCTGTTGAGATCCTTCTTTGAGGTTATCCTTGTTGGATTTAGTGAGACCTTGAGGGTCTTGGGGTCCCTACTGAGTATCGTTATACTCACCCCTGCACGGGCAATGCCTACACCTAGTTGTGTTAGATGCAGACTACGGACATCGCTAATCGATGTAGATTGTACAAGGACTGGATAGTACCTGGAGGTGGACCTCACGATGAGCCGGTACCCATAGGAGAAGGACGGACAGATAGACGTACGTGGAGTGCTGAGGAGGACACATATACCTACCCTTCAGGTAGGATCACAGAGGATAATTCAGGAGCTTCTTCCATCTTCCAGTTCTTTGTCTTTTCAGTTATACTTTCTTTCCGTTGTTGTTGTACCTTTTTGTTGGGCTTGTATTCTGGCCCCTTGTACTTTCATCACGCTTGTTACACTTCTTTACTTAGTGTTTGCTTCCTCTTATTCTCTGGTTGTGTGAGTTTACATTTTATAAAGGAAACTCCTTCCCATTTATATTGATTTAGGCCTTTGGTGCTAGTCGCCAGCCCCTGGCCTATGGAAGGTGGTCTTGGGGTAGTTACGACACGGGCCCTAGGGGACGAGTCATGACAAATTGGTATCAGAGGAGTCAGTTCTACCGAAGAACATATGACTCTGATATTTTCTTTCTATAAGGAAATAGTGTTAGCGTACCAAGTGTGTTTTTCAGTTCAGGGAGTCCAGTGTTGGTGCGGTGGCCGGAGTATCCATACACCAGGACCCTAACTACTGATTATCGACTTAGTGCACGAAAACACTAATTGCATGTGTGTTTCGAAAATTTTGAAAGTCATCTCAAACCAGGTAACCTCACCAGGTAAAAATAGTTTGACCGTGTCGCATCTGTTCAGGATGCCTCTAGGAAGACTGTCAGTTGGAGTTTCGGGATAGTACACGATGACAGCCCACCGACCGACAAGGCTCTGGTGCAGGACCCTTTTTCTATGTTGGCTCCTTCGGGTGGTGTACCAGTAGCACCACCACCCGTTGGGCAGTAGATGCCACCATCGATACTAATGAATGGTACACGCTGATAGAGCACGTTGCATGAGTTCCAGCAGTAGAGGCCTATGAGGTTACGAGGCGAGACAGATTCGCAGGCAGTAGAGGACTGGATGGAGGTGATTGCTAGAGTTTCCTCCTAGTTTAGACACTAGTAGAGCATATAGAGATCTTAGCTATAGGTGTTTCCCAGTGAGTGACCATGAGGTTGGTCCGCATAGTGATGAGGCTTCAGTATGTGGACTGATGCCTGAGATAGTACCTTCGGGTAGTGTTCCAGTTATATCACTACCTATTGGATAGTAGTTACAACTGGCGGTAGCGGTAGATGACATATGTGGGTTCAGTGCCTTACACGTGTTTCGGCATCAGATACCCCTCAGGTTCGGAGGAAAGCCCGACTCACAGGCAGCCGAGGACTGGCTTGAAGAGGTGGATGAGAGTTTTTTAGAGCTATACATCTTTGGCCGGATGACATGTCGATAGCTGAGTAGTCATCAAGGCGTACCGATCATTCCTGGTACTTGGTGACTACGATTCGATCAGTGCTTTAGAGCTCGGACCTCTAAGAGATGTGGGTTTAAAGGTTATCTCAGTCAGCATTTTTCCTCTATGCATTGCTACTTATGATAGAGTGCTAGAGAGAACCTTTGGTGTTGAGAATTATTTGGTTGAGTGGATACAGCCAGTAAATGTTAGTAGTGGGAAAGAAGGAAACTGGAACCAGTCTAGGAGACCTGGGCATGTAAAATGTTTAGAGTGGGGGAAGTGTTAAGGACAGATGAATCTGCAGAGCAGCAGATGTGAAAGCAGAACTCGGAGGGCAGGGGAAGAGATTAGTTGCATGCGGTCAAGAGGTGTGACCCAATGGCTCTAGGAATGATTCAATGTATGGTCTGTGTCTACTAATAACTATCGTAACAATAGACAATGATACAAATCATTCCTTCATTCCAAGAATCTTTTCCCAGACCTAAAGTTTCTGGTTAAAACCATTGACCTGACCATCACATCTAGAGATACCTTTGGGAGGAGACTCGATAATCAAGCATACGCCGACGGTGTGATCTAACCCTTGAGGTGAGAGTTTCAGTTGGAGCCTCTTGGTGGCAGCGTCGAGGACTTACGACGTTAGTTTGGGTATGGACTGGGCAACCATAGTTCATATAAAGATTGACTATATTAGGAAAAAATGTTGTGTTTTTTCTACAATGTTTGGATGGGGTTTTCCCTTGGTTGGAGAAAAGGGAATCCCATGCAACATATGATAAACTCATGCATAAGTGGGTGCAATCGATCACTCATGAGTCAGCCAAACCTCAATTTGTGCTAGACTTATCCAGTGTTGCAGCACCGCTTTTTAATGAAGAAGTGGAAACTCTTCATGTGGTCAGAGAGATGCCAACAGAGCTTTATAGGAGCCAAGGAATAGGTTGACTAGTGTGCCCAACTTGAGGCTACATGAGATGGTGCAGATCTTCATGGAGCGGATGAAGACTGCACAGAGCAGATAGGAGTCCTATGCTGATATGAGATAGAGACCACTGGAGTTCGAGGATGGAAACCATGTCTTCCTATGAGTCTCACCTCAACGAGGTATACAGTGTTTTGGCTGAGGCAGAAAGTAAAATCCATGGTTCATAGGACCTTTCCAGGTCCTCAGTAGTGTAGGCGAGGTGCCTTACATCTTGACTCCTCCACCTCAGTTGTACGGGGTGCATGATGCCATCCACGTATCTCAGCTGAGGTGATGCGTGCATGACCTAACCATCATCATCGACCACTACGAGCTAGATATTGATGACAGGGTGACTTTCAAAGAGATTCCAGTAGAGATTGAGGATCGACAGGATCAGGTCCTATGAGGATGGTCGATTCCTCTTGTGCGCTTTTGCTGGGAACACATGAACCTCTAAGAGAACACATGGGAGCAGGAGGCTCAGTTGCATGCTCGATATCTCCATTAGTTCCCTTGTTTGTGTTGTCACTTTACGGGGACGTAAATCTCTGAGGTGGGAGTAATTTATAGACCAGGAAATTTCAAGTAATTTTTTTTCTTAATTTCTTTGTAATTTTACGAGTCTGTCGCTTCTGAAGAAACTTGATTCCACGGCCCGGTGTACCCGAAATCAATTTCCAAAGATTATATTGGGTACATTCTGTAAACGAATGAGCGGGTTTTTCTATCTTTTAAACCGTTTCTCTGAATTGAAATCTAAGGGAACTAATGAACTCACAACGCCGGTAATTTCTTAAGGGATCCTTTACCGTAGTCACGTTTGTGTGGGGCAGAAGTTATTTATTGGGGTTTAATTAAAGAAGTAAATAAATTTTTTGTCAAATTTTATTTATATCTATGGTGGTTAAATCCTACAAAGGGGAGTAAAGGGTGGGACCCACAACCACCTAACTACCATTGTGCGGATATTTGGGAGGTGGGGCCCACACAAGCCCCAACCTTCCACCTTTCAAAACACTTTTCAAACCCCTATTTAAACTCCCCAAATATCTCCCTTAAACCCCTTTTTAATTAACATGTTAATGTTGACAGCTCACCCATTTATGAGACCTCTTCACTTTCTCCTATCCCATTAATTCGAGACAACACCTTAATTAATAAATTAAATCCTCTAATTTAATTAATGAGGTGTTTGAATTTTGAAATGTATGTGTTAATAAAAATATTATCCAAGGCTAATATTTTATTATGGAGAATCCTTTTTGATGTGAGGGGGATATGCTGGAGAACTACCTCTCTTACTTCCATTGTTGCACCACCACTGAGGTTCCATATTCTCCGACAAGACATAGACGAACGAGGAGGGATCGGTATCATGGTGCAGGAACAATGAACTACGTTGACTTCGACGCCCTCCCTTCGTCGGATCCAACAAACGACGCTCGAGCTAGGATTGAAGGCACTTTACGGAAGCGATGAATGCCAATGACCATCTTCACCATCATCTTTTACCTTGTGATGATGACAACGAGATGACATCCGCCCTTTCGCGACACTGTAATCCACGATTCTCGGATACCATGGATTTTTCTCAATGTAGGGGGTTCCGTTTATAGTTCATATGTGATTTATACCCTTGTGCATGGGTATTTAATTACATGGTGTTTTTATAATTTATGTAGAATAAATTATACCCTTGCCATTGATGAATTATGGATGGAGCCTCTAATACGGAGGGAATGGTCTAACGAACAAGTCGGAACCTCCGCTATTTGTTATTTTGTGCACGGATTGATGGGAAACGATGAAACGGGACCACAGCGGTGTTTTAAAGCCTTCAAAGTAAAGTTAGAGACCCGAGAAGAAAGACGGAGCAGATAGAAGCTAAAACGGACCACCGGAGCAACTCTGGTGGCCCGCGGAAGCTCCTGGCAGCGCGGGTCACTGGCGTAGCTACGCTGGCGACCAGAGGCGGCGGCCAGATCCGTCCGGCCGCTTGGTGGCAGTGTCACCCTGCGCACCGCCAGAGGAGACCCACCATGGCAACAGCCACGGCGGTGCGACGCGGTGGATCCCGCGGCCGCGCGGGATCCCGGGACGACGGCAGGGAAGTACTTTACGCCACTAGTGTCAATTAGCGAGCCCCCCCCCACGCTCCGTGCATTTCGCTCGGCCAAGCCGGCCGAGCCAGCTCCCCCGGCCGGGGCGGGGCGGGCCTTGCTGGTCGGGTCAGACCGTGCCGGTCGGGCCGGGCCGCACCAGATGGTCCGACCCACACCCAACCAGCTCAAACCCCGACCCGAGTCGGGTCGCACGGTTTAGGCCTACCCATGGGGTGTTGGGTCGGGTCGGATCGGGCTCAGACCCCCTATTTTCGGAACTTCTTCACCTAAACGACCATAACATGAGTTGTGGACCTCCGATGGACATACCGTCAGTTACGTAGGATTCCTAGGATTGAGACGGTATTTTAGGTATATTACACTCATGATTTAGATGAATTTTTTTTACAGCTGGGTTGGTTCGAACACGAAACCAACTGGGACCTCGGAGTGGAAATGCTTATAACTTGAGGATCGGACGTCTGATTGACGTGTCATCGACTACGTTTGATTCCTCTTGATGAGAAGGTTCTTTTGGAATACTTTACCTAAGGTTTGGACCCAGTTGGAGTATGGCCAGGTTAGATTGTACCCAAAATCCAACCGGGCCCCTGGAACAAAAATGCTAATAACTCACAGTCCGGGCATCCGATTGACGCGTCGTCTGTTGCGTTGAGACCCCTATGACGAGGCAGTACTTTGAGATACTTCTTTGTAGAAAATTATGACACTCGGAGTGTCGACCAGTAGTTCATGGAGCGGATCCTCTCGGAGATGAGCACACGGAGTACGGTGACCTTGTAACCCGCTGAGACCTGATGACTGCTTGTCTGATTCGTATTAGAGTGACTTGACTGGCCCAGTGGGGAGCACTACTGTGTTGGGGTGGCGGACCCATGGCGGGGAGCACTACTATGATGGGGTGACAGACCTACAATACTCGATAGGAGGAGTACCTCTATAGGATAGTAGGGGGAGCACTACTATGTTGGGGCGGCAGACCCATGGTGGGGATCGCTACTGTGTTGGAGAGACATACATGTGGTACTCGACAGAGGAAGAGTACCTCAGCAGTCTAAGGTTAGTGAGTAGCACCTCGGATCCATGATAGGACTACTACACTCGACAGAGGCGGAGTTCTCAAGCAGTTGTGTTTTCCTCATCGTGAATAAAAATCCTAGTTTGAGCTGAGTCAATAACCTTTGTGTTTCCTCATGATTGAGATTGGTCACTTGATAACTTACGTATAATTATGGGCCTATACCTAAGTAAGAGTTATCTGTTGAGATCCTTCATTATGGTTATCCAAGTTGGATTTAGTGAGACCTTGAGGGTATCAGTGTCCCTAATGAGTATCGTTATACTCAACCCTGCACGGCCTATACCCGCACCTCATTGTGTTGGATGCAGACGACAGACAGCGCAGATCGAGGCAGAGTGTACGAGGACTGGACGGTACCCAGAGGAGGACCTCATGAAGAGTCGGTACCTAGAGGAGACGGACGGATGGACGGATGAACGTGGAGTACATTGGAGAACACATGTACCTACCCTTTAGGTAGGAACCCAGAGGATGATTCAGGAGTTTCTTCTATCTTCTAGCTATTTTTCTTTTTAGTTGTACTTTCTTTCAGTTGTCGTTGTACCTTTCTGTTGGGCTTGTATTACAGCCCCTTGTACTTTTAGCACGTTTGTTACACTTCTTTACTTATTTTTTTCTTCCACTTTATCTCTGGTTGTGTGAGTTTATATTTTATAAATGCAATGCCTTCCCCGTTATAGGGATTTACACCTTTGGTTCTAGTCGCCAGCCCCTGGCCTATGGAAGGTGGGCTTAGGGTAGTTACGACACGGGCCCTAGGGGACAGGTCGTGACAAAACAAACCTTTTTTTAGAATAGACATACTATTATATGACCATAGACTCATGTAGTACTATAGTCAATATAATAGAGCATGTGATTTAAGTGTCATAAAGATATAATACAATGTTTATGTAAAAAACAAGTTATTGTGATTGTTGAAAAAATTTCATAAATATTATCTTTTACAAATCAATTCTTAACTTTCTTACCCCAAAGATGGTAAGAAATTTTATGGAGTTATTTATGAATATCAACCCAATTTACCAACATAGTTTTCCTTGTATGATTTCTCAATATGAAAAATATATGTGTTTATTAGAATACGGTTGAGAAAATTCTAGAATGACATCATTCTTTTAATTTAAATACCATTCTGAAGATCTAGTTTAATATGATGACCAAATAAATTTGATAATTACCAAAATAAAATGATCAATTGAATATGATGAAATATTTTTACTTCTACTTTCTCTTCAATCCATCACACGTTCTTCAAGAATGGAAATTTGGAATATTTCTCTCTCTATAAAATTATTCAGCACTATACCTTCTCTCTATCTCTCATGAATACTAATTCTATCTGATTAATGTAAAAATTACTTTCTCTTTTATATGTGACTGAAATTTGGATTGGGCGGGATTATGAAATATTTTTTTCGCTCAGCCAAATTTTCCGAATATGCATGATCCCTTGATTTTTATATAAATTTATAAATTTTTAAACCTTTTTAAACTCTTCATGATCCATATCATGTCTTATATCAACATCATCAAACTAATAAATTACCTCAAAATCATCATTCTAATTCTGATTTTCCCAATACGATGTTTTCTTTACACTACTCTGTACCAATTCTATGTATGAAGAGATACAAAGATTTAATATTTTTAGAATACCTTATTCTGATTCTGATTCTCCATTTTTATTATCAATAAAATATACCTCATTAAAATAAATACTAATGTAATAAAATGAATATTTTTATTCTTTTCACTTGACCCACTTAAATGTAAAAATAAGTAATTAAACCAATTTTAAATGGTTGATGAGAGTTTTAATAAATCTATGACTTTATTTTTTCATTTTCCATAAAAAAATAAAATTATTTTCTTTATAATTGGCCACACAAAATCCCAACAGAAAAAAATTATTTGATGATTACGATGAAATATCAAATCCGATGGAATGTTATCATTTTATTAAATGTCCGAAACTTCTTTTTATTATGAATACGATATCAATGATTCTTCTGTACAAAAAATTCAATCTCTAAAGAATACGATGACATACTGAATCAGATGGACTATTATTAGATTCTTATTTGTTTATTGAATGTTATGCTCAATAAATTATTTCCTTGAGGATTTAAATATTTTGGATTTTGGTCTGACTAAAAACGAGTACCTTTGTTATGATCATCCTCCTCATCCTTTGAAAACATCTGCATTTGGTAATATCATTATAATGATCATGGGAACAGAAATCTTCTTGCTTCACCAACATTCATCTACTTCAATCTTTCATCAAGTATCGTGAATTCTTTTATGACACTGAATATGTTGAAGATTATTTTTTTCGTTGTCTCTCTTACCTAGGAAAGTATTATAACTTCCCTATCTTACATCCACATCTTTATACCTTTCTATAATATGATTTTCATGATTCTGATTGGTATCAACTATTCTCCCCCTTAATTTTATCAATATTGAATCAAATGTTTTACATAATTGTTAAGATATTTATAACACCACAATCAGAAAATCCATGCCATATTTATATTGGAGTTTGGAATACTCATATGGATCACATCATTATGATTTTCTCTTCCATTCTGGACTTGTGGGTGGCCCAATGAACCTTTTTAATTATTGAACATATTCCCAATATTATATACATTCTTAACCATTATGATTCCTATTTTATTTAATAAGATGGTTACTCCTAACACAATGTGAGATGATTCTATTTCTTCTTAAACATCCATAACAAAAAAGACAATAAACATATTCAAACTTCCAAAAACCTTCTTCATCCAACTTGGTCCAAAAAATCTCCCCCTTTTTATTATAATTTCAACCAAAATTATTAAATAACTAAACTTTCTAACCTCATGATATATATTACTTATTAGTAATTCTAATCCTACATAAGTTAAATCATTATATGAAACAAAAATCATTAACAAAAAATTGCACTATCCAAATGTAGTGACTTTGAAAACCCTTCAAATTTTAGTACACATAATTTCTTTCTTATATTTTATTCCTTATAATTGTTCCTCATGTATATTCAGCGCATCAAATTTATTATAATAAAATAATTTGTTTCTTATAACCACTCTAATAAATAGTTAGAATATTTCAAATACATACATTCTAGATTCACATATAACCCACAACTCCCCCATTATGCATGATTCCATAATGATAGATTAATAAAACAATTATCCTTATTGAAAACACTATCTTAAGGTAAAATATGAATGGAGACAAAAAAACATACCTCAACATTGATGAGAAAGAGATTGGACACCCATGTTCAACCTCAATTAAGAGAAATATTCCTTTAGTCATGTTTTTTTGACAATGATAGCAACTTATTCTGATGTAAGAACGTACTACATCTTCAATTTATTATTCTCATAATTCTCTTTGATGAAATTATATTTCATATATATATGCTTTGAATGATAATGTTATACTAGATTCTTGGTGAGGTTTATTTCACTTTTACTATCACAACCCAAGAGAAAGGATAATATCACTTTAAAAATTAAGTATTTTAGATGTATTTTCATCCACATATGTTTAGTAGAATCTTGAGTAGTAGTGACGTACTTAGTTTAATCAATGATAAGAGATAATTAATTCTATTTCTTTATATGAAAAATTACACATCATTTTCCCAAAAAGAATACTGCACTAGATGTGGATCTTTTATCATCAACATTTGCTAACCAATCAGTATATGAATACCCAAACAAGTCAATAATATTTGGGCTATCATACCTAATTTTGTAATTTATTATTCCATATATATATCTCATAATTATTTTTCCAGCATATCAAAGCTGATTATTTTTTGAGAACTCTATGATATTTCACATAAGCTAATAATATAATGAATGTGAGGTCTTCAAGTATTTAAATATAAAAAACTTACAATCACCTTTTGAAACACTTTCTGGTCAACTTCATTACCTTATCTATCCTTACTTGACTTAGTTACCCTTGATATTGGAGTGGAAACTACTTTCGATGTTTCCATGACAAAATTTTTAAGAAGTTCGTTATCATACTTTTCTTTCGAAATAAATATTTTTATTTTATTTATTAAAATTTATAACCCATTAATGTATTTCATGTACACCAACATAAACATTTATAACACATTTTTCATCTCTTCTAAAAGTATTCCACAGGTTCTTTCATCATTCTCAAAATTGATAAAGTCATAAAATTAATAAAATTACATTTTGGGAAAACTAATGACTTTATTTAATGTAAATATTTCTATCATCTCTTCTTTATTTAAATTCATCTTCATTAAGAATATATCCAATTTGGTATACCATTACCTCGAAGCTGGATTTAATCCATAATAATATTTCTTTATCTTACACACAAATCATTTATATTTCATAATAAAAAATCAACTTGGTTGTTAAATGTACGCATTCCCATCAATATCCCCATTTAGAAATTAGGATTGTACATTGATTTGAAAAATTTTGTAACTTCAATATGAAAAAATAGAAAAAAATGATTCTAATAGTTTATCAAAATTCCACTAGATAAAAGGAGAAATAAACATCAGTACCTTATATTTATGAATACCCTTTTCAGACATGTATATCCATGTTCCTTATCACTTCACCTTTATCATTCATCTTGTTTTGTAAAAACCACTTTATACCAATAATTTTTTTTTTCTGTCTTAGGTATAAGTTCCATTGTATCATTCTCTTCTATTTCATCCATAACTTAATTTCTGTCTTCAACCCATTACAGATACTCAAAATATACTTCATCATTATTTGGTTCCACTTTGGAATACTAAGAGGTATGTGTAAAGGAATTTGATGTTATTATTGTTGAAACATTCTGATGATGATCACTAATAATATTATAACTTCCACTTAATTCCTTGTCCAAGGATGAATTTTTCATGTACATTCCTCATCACTAAAAATATTTTAATATAATATTTATTCTTTAATAGGATTATAATTTTGTGTATCCTTATCAGAATTGTTAAGAAAAGATTCCATATCCAACACAACTTACTTATTTTCATGAGTATGTTTATCTTCCCCTGCCTTTTCAATAACATTCACATATCATGAATCAATAATTATCCCCATTTCATTATTAAAACATATTTATCCATTTATTTCTAGAGAATATCCTTTAAAAAATCCATCTTCACCTTTTTTCTCAAACTTTACCAAGTTTCCACTTTTCTTCTTTATAAATCAGGGACTCCCTAAAACTCTTAAGTGTTTCAAAATTATAATTTTCCCATATATCAATTAATTTAGGGTAATATAAAATATTGTCATGTAGAAACACTATTTTTGAATATAAAAATTAGTACTCTTGGCATGGCTAAAAAAGTAACGATAAATATTGTGATTAAGCATTATAGTTCTCCCAATTTCCTCCATAATTTTATTCTTCCTTTCAGCAACCCCATTTTGTTGGGGAGTATGGGGTAAACTATAATCATTTTTAATTCCATTATTATCAATATCAATTTCAAATTATTCACATCCGAAATCATCACCATTTTTGGATCGCAACTTCTTCATTTAATACTCACAATATTTCCGAGTTTTCATCTTGAAACTTTGAATCATTTTCCGAGCATCATATTTATGTTTCATATACATGAAACAAGTAATGCGAGTAAATCCATCAATAAAAGTAATGATATACTTATCTATATTTGTTTATTGTTTGTTCATCAGACTACATATATCAGAATTGAATGTTCTAGGGGTTGTTTTGAATAAATTTCAACCTTCTTATGAACATAACATGTAATTTTTCCTTTATGAAAAATAGTTATGTACCAATATCTTATTCTAAATATGTTATGAATGTCTTGAAAAATGTTACTTTTAGATAAATTTCAATTGATTCTCTAAAACATGTGTCTTAACCTTTTATTCATCAATTTATTTTATTTCACAATTCACAAGTATTATGTTTTTTAACTCACCAAATTTAAATAAGATAAACTATACATGTTGGATACTTTTACCTATCATTCAATCCTTCTCACCCTTCAAAAAAATCCATATTTCCTAAATGTAACTTTTTTACCTTTATCAAACAATTGTTTAACACTATGATGGTTATTTTTCAACCCACAAACATATAAATATTTCTTGGATTTCAATCTTTCTTTCCCAATGATAGATTATCCAACACCTTTGATTCTTAGTGATTCATCATTGTCAAATGTTACATTTCCTTCTGTGAAATATTTTACTTTATTCATCAATTTTAAATCTCATTCCAATGAAAATAAAACCCACTATCATGATCCATGGCCATTCTCCTTTAATATATTTCAAAGCAATTTCAACAACAAGATATTTTTCTTCAACCTTTTCTTTTGTCACCATCAGCTTTTTAGAGTTGTTATGAATCTTTTGTAGTTCTATTAATAAACAAAATTTAGATGAAATGGTTGTTCACATATTTCATAAATTATTTCTTGGAGTTAGAACATATTTTTTATTTTTACATCATCATTCTTGGGTTTCTTCATATTATCCTTTTCATACATCTTCTTTTGAAAGATTTAACTCCCCAAAACACTTTCTGTTAGTAACATGTGGAATAATAGTAATGCTATTAAATTAAAAAACACATATTTTTTGTATTTATAATCCACTATAATACCAATAGTATCTATATAAATAATATTTTCCTTTTAAGCTTTCATACTAACTAGGATTGTGAGTATGTTTCTTAGTAACCTTTTTATCTGAGCCTTGTTGACCACCAACCATTATTTTTTCCAACGGATTCCCCTTTATGAACATAGTTTTCTTTTGAGCCTGATAAGAAGCATAATTTGTATGATATTATCAAAATTTATAATGTTTAGACATATTTTTGGAATCTTTATTTTTAGGAACTATTGATATTTCAGAATTATTAACATTGGAAACATACATAACCTTCCTATCTTTTGTTTTTCAAAAACAATTACATCTTTCTTATAAACCGTTGAATGTGAATATTTTTTTATCATTATTAGATTTATCCATACCAAAACATTCAAAATATTCTAAGACAGATTTTTTGAATCTTTTATTCCTCAGTTTAACATTAGTTATTTTTGTTGGACAAGTTTCAGTTCTTCTTATTTTACCTTGAAGTTTACTTATAGATATTCATTATGATTATTTTATTTTTTGAATAGGTTTTTTCAAATCATCGGTATCCACTGGCATATTTTTCTTCTAATTTAGAAGAATTACTTGAATTTTGGTTGACAAAAATTCATCTTTCAACTTCTTGTTTTTCTTTTCAAGTCTAATAATTTTTCTAAAACACTCTTTCAATTATTATTTCAATTGAAGTACAAGTTGAGTCTCTTCTTCCTTAGAACTATTGATTCCAAGGTTTTAATCATTCCCTATTTCAATAATAGTATTCTCACTAACATGATCAGTCAACTTTTTGTATTCGTCTTCACTATCTTATTCTTCATTTTCTTTAGATAAAAAACTCTATCTTTTATATTTGAATATATTTTTCATTAACTATGGAATATAAATTTCCTTTTTCACCTGATTTCCTTCAAACCTTCGCATCCTTCATTATTATTCATCACTATATTCTTTTTTTTCTTCGAGGATAATTTGTCGTAATGTTCCCAACGACTCTATATTCAAAACATTTATAGGGAAGTCTCCCTTTATATTTACTTATAATTATTCACAAATTTTATGAAAACAAAGAAAAAATTTCATCATTATTCTTACACACCTCAATTTTAGAGTCATAATCACCAGCCTCTTCTTCAATAAGAATCTTTTTTGACTTCATTTTTTTGATATACATGAAAAAAATTATCTATCAATTTTTTTTATTCTCATATCCTTCTCCCTTATTGTTTAATAAGTGATGAGAGTGCTAGGAAAATAATAAAAAGATAATGTTTCACGGTCTCTATCGTCCAATAAAGTAACATTAACATCAAACGTTTTAGGAAGGATTACTATGTTTTTTTCAACAACTGTAGAATCTTCTGACTTTTCACCATGACATGTGATAGTGCTAACAATATAATTTACCCTAGTAAAAAATTCCCCCATAGATTCATACACTACCATTTCAAAAATTCATACTTTAGCCTCCAAATATGTAATTTAGCTTTATTCAATTTTGTATTACATTTATATATGTTATTTTGGTTATCCCATATACCTTATCTATGAAAACACATTTCACCATTAGAAATTCACTTTTAGAAATTGACGATTGTAAAAAAAATTTATCCCATACATCACTATCAAGATTATCTTTATAAAAAGACGTATAAAAACCACCTATTGTAGCTTAAAGAAGATCATATCCATGATAAATAAGATAAGGAATCATTTTATCCTTCCTTGTATTATAATTCTTACCATCAAATACCAAAATTCCTTTACTATTCCCACAATTTAGATTCTTCATCCTGAATTCTCTTTCAAAACATCAGTAGATAATAAATAAAGGAAATCATGGCTTTGAAACGAATTGAAATTTCTGAGTCATGATAGTTTCATAAATGAGATGATCAGGGGAGAATCCGTTATATATTTTTCTTTTGTGTTTACTTACTTATTAACCAACCGACATTTCTTGTTAAATATTTCTTTCCCAAATGAAACAACTCAAAAAAACAACCACCTGAATGTGGAAATTTACAAGGTTCAAAACTCAATAAGAGTATTTATGTCTTTGGTTTGGTTCGAAAATAATAAAATACCAAAAAATCCACTAGAAAACAATTTTTTTGTGGAATACACCAGGTGTGATATACCCTTAAACTTGTGTGGTTATGTGATCAATATAAGAGAGCATGTGATTCAAGTAGCACAAATATGTAATAAAAATTTTTTGTAACAATAATGTTAT
The DNA here is from genome assembly GCA_963277665.1 of Viscum album. Lineage (NCBI taxonomy): Eukaryota > Viridiplantae > Streptophyta > Magnoliopsida > Santalales > Viscaceae > Viscum > Viscum album. Next base: position 137,134,421 of record OY728141.1, read on the forward strand.
TGTTCTTCTTCAACAAATTTTATAAATATGATATTTTAAAAAATTATTCATTTTCTTACCTAGAAGATTGTAAGATCGTTTCTAGGGGTTTTTATGAAAAAATGATTTCCCAGTCCAGTTTTCCCAGCCTGATTTCTCAACAAGAAAAATATGTGTATTTTTCATAACACAGTTGATAAAATTCAAGAACAACTTCAATCTATTACTATAAATCCCAGTCCGATGATCCACCTTAATATGATGACCAACTGAAAATGATAATTAGATGAATATGGTGATCAGGTGAATATGTTGCAATATTTTCTCTTCTCCTTTCTCTTATATCTCACACGACTTACTCAATAAAGACAAACCAGAAACATCTGCTCTCTATAATATTCTTCAGTTATCCACTATCTCTATTTCAATCATTAATAGTACTTATGTCATATGAATGTACAAAGTATATTCCCTTTTATAGGTGACCCAAATTATATTTGGGATGTATTCTAAAATGGTTTCCTCCTTTTTTTCAAATTTTCACATTCATTTGAATTTAGGATAAATTTATTATATTTTCAACACTTCTCAATTATTATTGATCATTATTGATCCTTCTATCAACTACAGCTAACCTCTAACTTTCTTCAAAAAGAGAGTTCTGATTCTAAGATGTCCAATACACTTTCTTCATTATGATGATCTATACCAATTGGATGTATAAATAAATAGATAGTTTAATCTTCTTAGAAAACATCATTCTGATTTATAATCTCTATTTTGATTATCATTACAATATTCCTCATTATGATTAAGACGAATGTAAAAAATAGATTTTTCTTCTTCTTTATCTTGAACAAATTGAACGATAAAAAAAGTAATCCACCCTTTTTAAATGATTCGCAAAATTCATGATAATGTTTTGTATTTATTTTCATATTGTCCATAATATATTAATAATAATTTATTAATAATTGGATACAAAATCTCCAAAAAAACAAATCTTCCATTGATGATTATGATGATATATCGAATCTGATGGATAGATATCAGAATCATTAACTTCAAAAACTTATTTCCTTTCTAAATATGATATTAATTATTCTTTTGTGTAAAAAATTCTATATATGATGAATATAAGGAAAGAATGAATCATATTGACCATTATAAACAACTTCTTTCTTTACTAAACATAATTCTCATCAAATTATTTCCTTGAGGATTTACATATTTTGGCTTTTTATCTAATTAAAAACCAGTAAAATTGTTATGTTAATCATCTTCATAATTTTTAAAATTTTCATCTAGTAGTATCATTATGATGATATTGAGACCATAAATATTAGGATTCAATAAATTTCATCATCTTAAATATTTCAACAAGTATCATGACTTTCTTCATGACATTGAATTTTTTGAAAATTAGTTTTAACATCTTCATCTTTACCCAGAAAAATATTGTAACTTCTCTGTCTTCTATAAACATATTTCTTCCCATCCTGGATATCATTGTCATGATTCTAATAGAAAGAACCTCTTTTCCAGTATACATTATCAATATTTAGTCACATGTCTTAAAGAATTCTTTTGATTTAGGAGAGGTCTAACATTAGTAAAGCATCATCACATTCATATTAGAGTTAGGGAGACTCTGATGCAGCACCTCATTACAATATTCCGTTCTATTCTGAACCCTAGGTGAGTCAGATAAACATTTTCATTCAGAAAACATTTTCCAAATACGATGGACTTTGATAACTATTTTGAGTGTGATTTTATTTAATTTTATGGTCATTACAAACAAAAAATGATTATATTTCATTTCTTATTAATCTTCCTTGACAATAAAAGGCAACAAACATACTCAAACATCCAAAAAATTTATTCATTCAATATTTTCCCAACAAAATTGAAATAATAATATCTCAATAAATTAAGGATAATGGTTTTATTTTTTTATCTTGCTTGAATATGTTTTTTGGAATGCAGAATAAGAAACAAAACTAAAAAATGTTTGAGAAAACTATACCACATCTTTGGAAAAAAAGATTTTATTTACATATTAAGGACTCTATGATTAGGTTATTCCTTAAAAAGTCTTTTATAATATGTGTATGAACTCTATAAAGGTATTTGGGTTATTTTTTACCTACCAAATGGTATTTTGAAGTGTGAACAATTGAAAAGATGATGTTCCCTTTTATAAGAGAGGGGTGGGGCACTTATTTAATTTTTGAAAACAATAAATTTATATAAAAAATTTTTAAAATAATTGACTCCAAATATATTATTTTATAATATGATAATAGTATGGGTCCAAATATCATAATATAAAAAATATTAGATAAATTTTTACTATATTTATACCCTTATCCTTTTGTTTTAGCGCTCATTTATTGTATTTAACTCTACCATGATGACAAGAATATTTACTCATTGAGGGTCAATATAGTTACTATAAAATAATATAATATACCTAAATGGATTGTGGTTGATATTTTGAATATTATCTTAATCACCATTCCAATTATTATATTTTTATGAATTTTGTTTCATTTAATGAAATAATGGTTACAATAAAATATATAAATGTCAATTATATAAATTATTCATTACATTGACATTAATATTATCAAAAGAACACATAGAATTTGAAAAAATACATTATTATATTTATAAAATGTTAATTTCCTATATAAAATCAGTGTCTTACATTAATAATCTCAAATTTTATTTATGTTAATATTGTTAATATCATTTATTTTATTTTTACTATAACTAAATTATTATTAAATTACCGTTGTTCAAGCATTTCATGTAATTATTTCAATAATAAAAACTAAAATTAAATTACTATTATTAATTTAAATATGTAATATTTTCAAATATAATTTATAGTCTATCATATACTCTCTATAACACCATATTTAACAAATTAAATTTATTAAAAAAAAGAATGTGATATGTATTCCTTTTCATTAAATAAAATATTGTAAAGGTCGTAATCATAGAAAATCATTTTGAAAAGGTCATAAAATTGTCACTTAGATGATTATGGTTGATATAGTCTCATCCCTGATTATTTTATTATGCATTTGGGTTATTGGATAGTACTTATCATTTTATTTTTAACCTAAATTGTCTGATTTACCCTTTAATGTGAAAATAATAATGACTAAGATTACTATTCATATTGTCCAAAAATAAAAAAAATATAGTTAAAAAAATTGGAAGTCTATAATTACAAATATTACATATATTTTTTATAATATTAATCAAAGAAATAGTAAAATATAATTTCATATTAAACTGAAAAAATTCATTGAAAACAGTTTTTTTTCAAAATTTCCATTTTTAAATATGAAATGTTTTATAATTAATTTTAGAATAAAATAACTTCAAAACCCCAAATGTAGCACCCTAACCCTAGTTACCCAGATTCGGCGCATTATTACATAACATTGGTATGATCGAAAGAGATCAAGTCTCGAAAGACCGATTAGTTTAGAAGCCTTGGATGTACTAATTACATACATAAGTTTTACATTACATTATAAAATGGGAAAACAACTACATTTTTTCCTTTTTGAGCACACTCATATCTCATAGCCTATCCTTTCACTTCAATCATAATATACTTCTTCGCATCCTGGGAAAAATAAAACACAAGAAAGGGGTGAGCTCATATACTCAGTAAGGATAACAATATAGTGGAAACTATCATAAATGAGCATAAATATTTAAGGCAATGTATAAGACTAAAACACAAGCCTTTTAAACATAAAAACCAGCATTATATGGAAAATGATAAATCAAATAAATCCTTTTACTTATTCACATGGATATTCTACTAGTCTAATTATCACATTTAATATCAATTGCTAATTTCATAATGATGGAATGCATAATGCAGGGAATCATAACCACATAGTCAAGGCCTTGGGCCAAAAATACAAATAGTATTTTGTCAAGGCCGTTTTCCAAGACACTGGTTTGGCTCATGATACCTACTGATGCATTGAGGAGCTATAGCGGGCTCCACTCGTCACTTACTAAGTCCAATGCATTCCTCATATGAAAGGAGTGAAACATAACATTAACATTCATATTAAAACTAGTATATGAAATATTAATACTTTAGCCATGAAATATGAATTGTATAAAAATAACACATCCACATTCAAACATATCACACAACCTTTAATACAATATGGAAGATTTTATTATAATAAATCGACATCAAACAAGTGTAAAATCTATCAAAGGATGTTGACATAGATGAAATCAAAACTATTTGAGAGAAATTTTGAAATTATTTAAAAGTAACATAATTATAAAATAAAACATTTATTTTGGAAATATTCTTATAAAATTTTAAGGGAATATTTGAAGGTGTTATAATGGTGGGAAATTTCCACACCTGCCGTATAAGTTAAAAAAACATTCTTAACATAATTTTTTGAACAGTTCACAAAGTAACTTATTTGGAAAATGACAGAAAGATTCCATTCAAAACATTTTATAGAAAGTAAAAAAAGGGTATAAATGAATTTAAACCATATTATAAGAAATGGTAATTTTTTGAAATACATTTTTAATAAACAAAGATGTGGATGATAAATAAGTCCCAGTATATACTTACGTATAAACAACCTCAGACAAAAAAATAGATGTAAAATTAACCCTTGCCTTTTACTTTTCCATGGTCGAGGGTACGTTAACCTCATGTATAATAGTTAAATAATTTTTATTAAAATATAAATGAACCACATACATAAATATGATATCATATTTGATATTCTAATATTTCTTTGTTCATAATATTTTAGTAGTATAACCGTTTCGGGTATAAAATGATTCATTTTCCATTATATGTTTTGTTAGCTAAGTCATGTTTGTTATGGATTGGTTGTATTTTATTTATATCCAGAATGATATTAAGTTATTAAACATTATTTTTAATCATAGACTGAAATGATTCTAGAATGGTTACGATGAGGAATGAATCTTATCGCGTTCATAGAGACAGTAATCCGTACGTACGTACGAGAAACAATATCATTCTATTAATGGTGAAATCATAGTTAATTGGATGGTATATCATATATACGGAATAATTAACATGTTATATTTAATATTTAAATCATTTATATTCATTATTGTACCCATCCAAATAATGAAGTGTTGAATTACACACTACACCACGACCTGGAGACACTAATTTGTACGTACGCATGTATGGTGACTTTGTCATTCATAGGATGTATAGAATAGTGAATATGGTTACTACATATTTATAATAACATCACAGTATGTATAAGGTACTTAATTTATTATTTGGGTATGGAAATAGAAAAGAAAGAGGTAGTTGAAGAAGAAAATAACATTGAAAGAGGTGATGTAATTATTACCTCTTCTTCGGGTGCTTCCTTTTGATTTGATCAAAAGCGCTCCTTATGTTGGATTTTTTATCAAAGTAAGTCCTATATGTTTAATTGAGGGTAGTTTTTGGGATATTTGAGTAGGGTTTGGCCAAGTAAAATGGCTTTGGAGTTGTGATTTTGAGAGAAGGCGAAGTAACCTTTTATAAGAGAGGTGAGGGTCACTTTAGGAAAAGCTTGAACTATTAATTTATTATACAATCATATTCAATTTATAATGGATAAAAAAGATTTAGTTCGAGTATAAGGAGAAATTGGTCAAAAACACTCAAATAATAGGTTTTATACATGTTTAGTTCACTATATTAACATTATCTTTTAGATTTAACTCTTAGTTAAATAGTTTAACTTTTACCCTGTATTAATGTATTATTATAATAAATGGTTAATAAACATACTATAAAAATACAAGGGAACCCCATGTGGTTCAATATTGACATATATAACCTTATTTAATTACTATTACCAATCCTTAAATTTTTAGATATATTATATCAATTAATAATATAGTATTTTTTTAAACACATTTATGTAAATTTTGACACTATTTAGTATTTAATTTTTATGAAAGTCAAAAAAACTTTATTACTTAGGAAAAAATAAATTATATCAATCCTATAATGTTATGTTAACCTATAAAATTAGTTTAATATATCAAAATTTTCAATTTAAATTTATTTTGATATTTATAATATGATTTATTTTAATCTTTCATTACTAAGGTAATACTACATAATAATTGTGTCATAAAATAGTTTAATTATTTAGTGTCTAAAAATTATACATAAAATACTATGATGTAAGAAATTTTTTTATCTTCCTAATGAATATTTGTAGTCGAATTTATCTGATGTATAACCCAATATTAATAATGTTTTTGTTATTACAATTTGAATTTAACACTTAACACTTCTTTAAATAAAATAATAATAAATGTCCTAATCTAATCTCAGTGGATCATAAAGGATCATATTTTATTCCTAAGGTTTATATATGTCTAAATACACTTATCCAATAAAATTAATACTTGTTTTATGGTAATCATAATATCATTTTTACCTTTAATTACCTGATTTACTTTTAATTGTGGAAAATAAAATTCAAAAGTTACTTTTCACCAAATAAAAATTCAATTCTATTAAACCACATTTTACTCCCTAATGTAGAGTGTGTATCTAGTATTTTTGAAATTAAATACACAGAAGTGGTAAAATTATGTTTTATGAAAATTTTTAAATATGCCTAGATGTTGGTTAAAAGACGTCAAACCAATTAAATAAAATTTTATACATCTAATCTTATTATAAAATGACTCCAATGAATTAAATTGAACTAATATAGGTATTTTGTATCTATTTTGAATTTTAAATAAATTTAGATAAAAAATTATTTTTTAAATAAAATTTAGTTTTAATAATAATACGGTGTTTTCACTATTCATCAAAAATTAAAAAAATTCAGTAAAATACAAAAAATTCACCCTAAGATAATTTTCATATTCTGAATCAATAAATGAAGTACATTTTGAAAAATAAAATTTATGAAAATTCAAAAAGTGTGTATTACTCTTCATAATGGCTAGTTTCATTAGTCATGGTATACTAGAACTCAAAGGTGTGTACAACGCAAGCTGTTTCATTATTCAAAAAGAAGCATATAGTGGAAGCTTATGGTGTTACATTCTTCCAAATAATTTAGTTTTCTAAATTTATAGAATACTACTGCATAAAATATTCTGTTGGTTCTTCATCATATGTTCCTTGGGTTCCGACATTGCCTCTTTCATTTTATGGTTTCCCCATAGAACTTTTATCAGACGAGTCATCTGGTTTCTCAACACTTGTTCTCCGGTTTCAAGAATCATAACAGTCTCTTCAAAATAAGATAGATTTGGTTCCAGTTCAATTTCTTCATAGGTGAGTACATGTGTTGGGTAAGGCATTTATTTTCTCAACAGTGATACGTGGAACACATCTTGAACTTTAGAGAGACTCGGCGGCATTGACAAAAGGTAAGTTACAACTCCATTTCATTCTAGAATTTCAAAAGGTCTGATGTACATGGGACTTATTTTTCCCTTCTTTTTTAATCGAATAACACCCTTCCGTGGAGATAACTTCAATAAAACATGATCTCCTACTTGAAATTCCAAATACCTCTTTCGATTATCGATAGAGATCTTTTACCTACTTTGAGCAACATTGATGTGGATTTTGATAATATTCACTATTTCTATTGTTTCTTCAGCATGTTCTAGGCCTACGAGTTTTCTTTCACCAACATAATCCCAAAAAGTTGGTGTGCGACACCTCTTTCTATATAATGCTTTATATGTTCCCATATGAATCCCAGAATAGAAGCTATTGTTATAGGAAAATTCTACTATAGGTAAATATTATTCCCACATACCATGAAAGTCATGTGATCAAGATTGCAACATGTCTTCAAAGGTTTGAATAGTCCATTCTGATTTTCCATCAGTTTGAGGGTGGTAGGAAGTGGCCAAATGAAGTTAAGTATCCAAGGCCTTCTGAAGACATTTCTATATTCTTGATGTAAAATGGGGATCACGATCAGAAACGATCGATATTGGTACTCCATGATGTCTTAAAAATTTATTAATATATATTATGGATAAACGTTCAAGTGGTAAATCTTCTCTTATAGAAATAAAATGTACTAAAATCGTAAGATGATCAACAATGACCCATATTGAATCATTCTTTCTTGGAGTCTTTGGTAGTCGCATGAAAAATTCCATTGTAATATCATCCCATTTCCACTTAGGTATGGGAATAGGTTGCATGACTCCTCTAGGATGTTGTCTTAAAGCCTTAGATTGTTGAAAAACCATACATCTTGACACATAATTAGCAATCTCCCTCTTCATGTTGTCCCATAAAAAATGTTCCTTAAAATCTCTATACATCATAGTGCTTCTAGGCTGTATATAGAAATTGGAGCTATGGACATTATCCAACAATTCCCATTTTAGATCAGGTATTTCGAGAACACAAATCCTCATCCAAAATTTCAAAATTTCATCTGCATATACAAATTCAATTAATCTACCATCATTCACAGCTTTAATTTTTTTTGAGAATCCCCATCATCAGTCTGATAACTTTTTATCCTTTCTAGTAAAGATGTATTTTAAACCATTCGAAAAAGTATTGAGGTTTCACCTTCCATGATTATTTCCATATCTATATTTACTAGATCCATAAACATAATATCTCATTCAACTCTCATCTTGTTCAAAACACCATGATCCTTTCTGCTAAAAGAAGCTTCCGCCTTATTTTCCTTCCTCAGGTGGTAGTGTATAGTGCAATAATAATCCTTGAGTAGTTCGATCCACCTCCATTTCCTCATGTTGAGTTCTTTTTTTGATAAAATATACATCAAACTCTGGTGATCAATATAAATATCACATTTTACACCATATAGATAGTGTCATTATATCTTTAAAGAAAATATTACATCTGCTAACTCAAGATCATGACTGATATAGTTTTGTTCATGAATTTTTAGCTTCTGTGATTCATAGGTAGTAACCATATCATTCTGCATAAGGACACAACCCAGTCATTTATTTAAAGAATCAATATACATAACAAACCCATCAATCCCCGATGGTTGAGTCAATATATGAGAATTAACTAATATTTTCTTAAATTATTCAAAGAATTCATCAGAACCTTTTGTAGAAACAAATTTAACCCCTTTATGTGTGATCTTGGTTAATGGGTTAGCCAATCAGGGAAAATTATAGATGAAACATCGATAATAACCTGCTAAACTGATTAAACTATGTACCTCAGTTATACTCATCGGTGCTCGTCATTCGTGGATTTCCTTTTTCTTTGAAGGATCAATAGATATTCCATCCATAGAGATAATATGGCCATGAAAAGAAATATCCCAAAGCGAGAATTCACACTTTCTAAACTTCTAATATAATTCATTTCTTTTAAGAGTCTTTAGAATAGTACGCAAGTAATTTTCATGATATTTTTTGATTTTGGAGTATACCAAGATATCATCAATAAATACCACTAAAAATTGATCAAGATATTCCTTTATAACACTATTCCATAGATCCATGAGGACAGAGGGTCGATTAGTAAGCCCAAAATACATTACTGTAAACTCGTAATGTCCATACCTCGTATGAAATGTTGTCTTCATGAAGTCTTCATTCTTCACACACAACTAATGATATCCAAATCAAAGTTCAATATATGAAAAAAATTTAGTCTCATGAAGTTGATTGAATAAATCATCAATTCCAGGTAAGGGATACTTGTTCTTAATTATTATAGAATTGATCTCCTTATAGTCAATGCATAACCACACAGAACCATATTTCTTCGTAAGAAAAAGAACATTGGCTCCCACTGGGGAATCACTACCGAAAATAAATCATGTGTTACTCAATTCCTCTAGTTGTTTCTTTAGTTACAGTAATTCTATAGTGTCCATCCTATAAGGGGACTTCAATATGATCCTTGAACCAGGAATTAATTCAATATAAAACACAATTTATTATTCCAGAGGATGTCTAGGTAAATCCTCTAGAAACACTTCACCATATCCTTGCACAAAAGGTACATACTCTATTTGAACATTCCATTCCATACCCATAGTTATTTCACTTTCTTTTTCCCCAATAATTGAATTTAGTAGAGCTAATGGGGGTGGATCTAGATAAGAATCATATGGTGACGTTTCTGATCTAAAGATAAGGTACTCTTTATCATCATAAAAAAACTTAACCACCTTCTTCTTACAATAAATTTTCACATCATGGTCCGAAAGTCAATCCATACTGAGGATTATATCAAATTCAATCATGGGTATAATGATGAGATCAGTAGATAAAGCACATTTATATGCCCTAATTTGAATTGATTCACAAAACTATGTTGCAATGATACATCTATTAGGAGTTTTGAATGATAAATTCCTTGTTAAATTGAATTTGAAATATCTAATATTCATAGAAAACAAGGAATATATGAAACAATACGATGATATAGAATCAAATAAAGCAATGGTAAAATTTGTGGAAACCATTAAATTACGTGCTATCACATAATTAAGAGCTTCAACCTCAGCAGTAGTGATCATATAAGCTTTACCTTGCCCCCATGGCATTTTCTGAGGTAAGATTCTTTGGATCTTAGGGTATTTATTTTCATAATTCCCCATTTGTCTATAATTGTAGCATTCAACATTGATATCCTCTTTCTTTCCCTTGTAATCACGAGCTTGGTGGCCTTTTTCACCACACTTGTAATAGACTCTCATTCCATTTAGGAAAGTGTCGGGGTGTTTCATCCCACATTTACTACAGGATGGAAATTTAACTTTTCCATTCATCCCCTAATTTCCATTTCAAAAGTGCTCAGTAGATCTCTTCTTCTCTTTCTTTGTTTTAAAGTCATAAGACTTATAGAATTATTTTTCTGTCTTGATAGTACCGAAGACAATATATTCAGATGATGAGAAGGATTATGATACAAATGCTCAACCGATATATGGTTGTAAACCCATCAATTAATTCATCAATATTACTCCTTGGATAACATATATAATCTGATTCATTCTTTTATAACCTTGTAATGTAAGCCTCACGCTTTGCAACATTCTCATCCACCTTTTCCCTCAGACATAGAAATTTTCTTTCTATATCTGATCGATTGTCATGAGGAAAGTATTTTTCTAAGAAAATAACTTTAAACTCCCCCCATTATATATTTGATACTTCTTCATCATTTTTTTGTGTTTTTAATTAATTACCACCTTTGATCCGCATCACTCGTGAAGCGATAAACTTCCATGCCAACTTTTTCCCTTTCACTACTCCCCAAAGAATAAAATATTTTCTCTAAGAAACTTATCTGTTTCTCAGATACAAATGTATTTTTAGTCCCATAAAATGTTTGTGGTTGTTGCATCATGAAGTGTTATAACATAGATCCTCCACATTGTAGATCAAGGTTCTCCATACGGGTAATGTTATTATGCATATCATAAGGGAGTTGTCCAAGTATGGTTATAAGTTGTTCAAAATCGATTTCATAACCAGGTCAACTATAATTATCTTGAGTATGAGGGAAATTCCTACATGGATTATGTGCATTGTTATGGTTTCCATTCCTTCAACTAGTCACCAATTCTAAACAATGGAATACACTAGATTAGTTTAACAATGGAAATACCTAATTCCAAACTAGTAAAATACCTAACATAAATTGAACAGTTTATGCATATAATATAGAATCATAAAAAAATTTCTTTGAGGAGTTATTTACTCATAAATACTTCATAATAGTTTCAAAAAAATATATGAATTATTCTATGTATATCATCTGGGAGTGTTGTAACCAAGATTGCAACAAGGCCCATTATCTTATACCAGGATACCCCGGGTCATGCCCAAAAATCCTTGTTGAAGTTTTCACTCTTAGGTATATCTATTCCAGAGCCGCCTCTACCTGATCATATCCAGACATGGATGTATTATGTGGAAAGTTCACAAAATCGCAACATTACCATAATTTTAGGATGTTCTTATATACCAATCATCAATTTCTTTATTTGGGTAATCATCTCAAATTAGAGTTTTTATAAATCTAGTTTCCATGGTTTTGTACTAAACAACCTCTGATACCAACTGTAACACCCCAAACCTAGTTAACTAGAGTCATTTCATTATTACATAACTTTGGCATGATCACAAGAGATCAAGTCTCAAAATACTGATTAGTTTAGTATCCTTTGAAGTACTAGAGACATAGAAAAGTTTTAAATTACATTATAAGATGGAAAAAACAACAACATTGTTTTCCCTTTGAACATACCCATATCCCATAGCATATCCTAGTAGGTAAATCATAATATACTTCTTTGAATCCTAGAAAAAATAAAACATAAGAATGGGGTGAGCTCAGATGCTCAGTAATGATAACAGTATAATGGTAACTATCATAAATAAGAATAAACCTTTAAGGAAATTTATAATACTAAAACACAAGCCTTTTTGTCACGACCCGACCCAACCCGGGCTTGAGCCACAACTACCCCAAGCCCATATGCCAGGGGCTGGCGTCAAGCACCGAAGACTAAACAACTAGGGGAGGCCTTTTCCTGAGTACGTGTACACACACACACATGCAACACACTCAATGAAAAAGTTCATAGTAAAAGAAAAGATAAGTAAATAAAAGGGAAACTGTTATATATAAACCATAGTAGTGCATCGATCTCTAAACAGTACAAGAAAGTGCTGAGGTAAACTGAAAATATAAGGGGAAAAACACGCACCCAACCAGTAAAAGTTCCACAACCCATCAACAGGTCAAAAAAAGAAACATCTAGAAGGGTCCCCCACCTGGATCATGACTTAGACCACCACACGCGGTCCAAGCTCCCAAGCTCCTAAGCTCCTCTGAAGTCACGCTCCACCCGTCTGTTGTCTGCAGGGGCACACAAAGTGAGGGAAAAGCCCAAGCAGGGGTGAGTATAAAAATACTCAGTAGGATACCCCGAAGGCTCGAGGCAGAAACAAAGTAGGTACCGAAGGGTGAGAAGTAGATCGAATAGGGAAAGTAGAAAGGTACAACTGAGAGTGCAGTAAGGATTCCAGCTCAACCCAACAAGAGGAAAAAAGGTAGACCCGTCTAGACATAATGAGCTGGAAACTGTGAGAAGATGAACTTCTCGTCGAGTCTTCGCTACCTATAGTAGGTGAGTAGGCTCGTCCAACCACGAGAAGATAGACACGGAAAGCACGTGGAATACCCCGCGCGTCTTCACCTCTCCTAGAAGGAGAGTAACCAAACCCAGGAATTGGGTACTAGAACAGGGTATATACAAATATATATATGCTCAACCAGAATCCTGAAGAAGCTCGTAAGAGGATCTCCATCCCGTAGCTCAGCCCAAGAAATGAGAGTCGCCGATAGTCCTAGAAGGAAACACCTTCGATGCCCAGTATCTCGCACGTCTGCCCCCAACTAAAAGTCAAGGGGATCATATCACTGTACCTCGACACTATCCTCTTTGGGAGGCACTAACTCACCCACACAATTTTTTCTCATGTCACAAGGACGCATCTCAGTGGGTAATGCACCCCTTGTACTTGAGAGTTCCAGGTTAAGTCAAACCACACCTCGTCACTGCCCCACAGTCTAGAGGTCTCCCCAACGTCAAGGTCATTCCATCACTGACCCGTACAACCAAGGGTCCCACTCCGATAACCAGGGAGGAAATCCATAGACTATCCTAGTAGAAAGGACTGAGTCTAGAATGTCAATGGGTGACCCACTGCCCAGCCCTGGTGAAGGGTAAACCCTAACCAGATATCGGCTGACCCACTGCCCAGCCCTACTGGAGGGTAAACCCTTAATAGATATCGGGTGACCAACAACCCAGCCCTACTGGATGGTAAACCCTAATACATCATCAGGAGACCCACTGCCCATCCCCACTGGAGGGTAGACCTGGAATAAGTCGACAAGCGACCCACTGCCCAGCCTTACTGGAGGGTAGACCTGGAACGAGACGACGAGCGACCCAATGCCCAGCCCTGCTGGAGGGTAGACCTTAAGAGGTCGTCGGGTGACCCACTGCCCAGTCTCTGCTGAAGGGTAGACCCTAGAAGTTAGTGAGCAACCCACTACCCAGTATCTACGGGAGGGTAAACACGAAGAAGTCGATGAGCAACCCACTGCCTAGCCTCGCTGGAGGGTAAGCCCGGAACTGCTCTAGCCATCTCCATTGGATGGTATTGCTGGTGACCCATGCTCATAACAACATCAGCCCTTCTAGAAACTACCTCAGAATAGGACCAGGAGAAAACTCAACCCTTCTGGTCAACAAACAAGAACAGAGGAACCCTCTACATCGCGAGAGTTCAAAAGTACGTAAATCAGAACACGACACGCACATGGGTCGCACACGACGTGTGGTCCCAAGTCAACCCCAACCGAACGCACAAACGTTCTTAGGTACAAATAATCATATGTACCTCCAAGAGTTTTCGTATACTCCTAGACTATACCACGTTCTAGCCCAAAGGCTATCGTGCACACGACACCCAACGTCAACGAGAAGGCGTAACATAATAACTCCAACCTTATACCTCAACGGCTGAGGCAAAACCAACCACATCTCTTTAAACACCAACCTCACTCTCCCAGGAATGCATGTGATCACTCGCCAAAGGTCCACTGCAAACACGATATAAGAACTGCCACCGGGGCACCTTTCATATTCCACATTTAATAAGATCACATATGAGGCTCTGCTCACCTGAACAGATTACACCATTGTAATCCCCGCGGAAAAACACGCGAGATAGACAACTTACTTGCCTGAAACGGTTAACCGGTGATAAGGTACTATTTACCATAACCAACCCGTGAGGGGCCCGCACCCCATCTCCGATACTCGTCGGGCGAACTGCGTCGTCATGATGCTCTCAGAAAAACATGCAGAAACGACTAATCGAATGCCCCAAATGGACATTTGGTGAAAAAGGCGCAAAAACACTACACATAGCTCAAGAGACCGCCCGTGGTGCTTACGCCTCAACTCCAGCTTCGACTCCTGAAACCAACCCTGTCAATTTTGTCTCTATGCCTGGGTAACAATGCCGTTGACAGCGCCTAAAACGAACTCCGAATGCAGAAGCTACAACTCCCCACGTTATATGCAAACGGGACCCCGTGGGGCCCACACCTCGGGCCTGAATTTAATCAGGCGAATTTCACCATTGCAATCCCCTCGTAAAAACACTCTGAAACGAGTACTCAAACACCCCAAACGGATGTCCGGTGAAAAAGTGGCGTTTCACCGTAAAACATGCGAACTAGGCCCCGTGGGGCCGTCACCTCCTCTCAAACCCGAATGCTCCAGAAAGCTCCTCAAAAAGTCAGCACGAGGACTGGGATCACGCTGCCGCTGATGATGCATCAATCAGACATCCCAAGCGGTAGTTAGGTCCGATGCAGCAATTAATTAATTAATCAAAGAATTAATTAATTGCTCGTATAAAGCGTTTTGTGCCACCGAGCAACGAAACCAAATCGCAGGGCCTCCGAACCAACTTTTGAAGGGTTGGCTCAGCTCCGGGGCCACTGCGCCTCTGACAGTGCTTCAAACGGACGTCCGGATGCAGAGCCACATCCGTCGCAACATTAATAATAAATTTAATATTATTAAATTAAAGCCCCTAAGGTCACACGTCCTCAAGAACACAACCAAAAAACCCCTAAACTTACTATAATAGGGCTTCCATGTCGATACGGTCCCCCAGAAGCAGACGACACGTCAAACAGACTCGCCGTTTAGGAGTTACGGCCCCTGAACGCAGAGGGGGGCCCAAAATGGGTCGGTCCAGACCGACGGGCCTAGTCCAGACAGTCGGCCCGCAGGACCAATCCAACCCGCCGCGGCCCACTGGCCGCAGCCCGCTTCAAACCGCTGAACTCGAGCGGGTTCGGTCTCCTCAACCAACCGGCCATGCGGCCAGTCCTCTTTGACACCGCCGTAGGACCCTCTTTTTGTTGGTCCTTGTCCACACCGCACACCCCAAGGCACGACCTCAGGGTCCTCCTCCGCCGACCGCACCCGGATGGCGCCGACACCTATCCTCCCCAAGTACAGATGCCATGAATCACCACGGCCCTGCTGCCCATGCCGCTACCCGCCCAGGATGCTCCCACCTAGGGTCCCCCGCGCTCCGCCTCCGACCTCGACTAGCAGAGTTTTCCGCCTCCTTCCGTTAGGCGATCCGCCGCACGCTGTCCCGCGGAAAGCCGCAGACGCCTCAACCCGCGCTGTCATGACCTCCGACCGCCGAAAACACCCAACACACCCCAAATCTGACCGAGAAGCTCCAAAAACCCACAAATTTCAGTGAACAACCACGATCACCTCCGAACATGAATTTTCAATCCGAAAGATACGTCGTGAAGCATAGTAAATGTACTACGCATACATGGGATTTTCTTGAAGAAATAGCAACAATTCGACACTATAGTTGGGGTTCAAAGGATGCCGGGGAAATAAAAACGAAACAACAACCGCCTACCTCGATGGGCTTCGACCGAAGCTTCGCAAGGTTTCGCCGGATCTGCCGCGCCTCACCGGAGCTGTCGCGCCTCGCCAGAGAGGTGAAGGAGAGGAGGAGAGGTTGAGGATTTTCTCCATGGGAGAAAAAGGGGAGGAAGGGGGTGGAGTAGAATTTAAATTAAAAAAAGAATTAATTAAAATTTTAATTAATTTAAACCCATAATTTAACCCACATCCAACACATTCGACAGGGTCAAGGTTAAGCCTCCCCTAGGGTAAAAACCACCTCCTGATCACAACGGCAGTCTCAGAATTTTAATCCGAGGCCACATTCATAAGTTATCAAATTTAACGTCCGAAGCTGCTAAATTATGAAAACGCCCCTAGCGGCATTTTTCACAGATGGGCCGCGCCTGAGAAAGTTACACCCCTCCTAGGGTAAACCGCACACTCCGAACTCAACGTTTCCCTCGGTTTTACAATCCGAGCCACCATTTAGGATATACTTAAGTTAAGCTGTTAAACAAATAAATTAATTATTTAATTTATCCATTTAACGTTCTAGAAGCAGGCGAGGGGTCCAAACTTCTCGCGCCAACTTGTTTTATGTCGTTTCTAGGGTAAACACCCCATTACAGGCCCATTCGAACACTCAGATCTCTGATATGAAGCACTGTTTAGGAGTTATCCCATTAATTTGGCGTTCCCCGTGTGATCACACTGAAAACTTAATTACGGCCACACCAGGGCTCGAAATCGCACGCCGTCTGAAGGTGCTGCTCTGGAATAATATCAAGAATATTTCAAGGTCTTTGGCAGAAAAAACTGGGTTCTTACATCATTCCATCCTTCAATATTTTTGTCCCCAAAAAGAAAAACCAAGAAACAACTTGGGGTATTAAGCCCACACCTAGCTCTCCCATACCCAGATGAACTCTTGCACAGTCCAGCGTGACCACACACAGATCAATGGATTTGATCTGTTCACATGAGGTTGGCCCTTGCCGATGACATGCCTTGTAGAAAGCCCACATCTCCTTAGGTAACCCACGTGGGATACGTCATGCACCCACACCCGACCTCAGGGTTAGGGCAAGGCGGTAGGGAACCTCGCCATCCCTTCACATGTTCTCAAACGGTCCGAAGGACCTCTAGGGTAGCTCACCTCCACGACCAAACCCTTACGTCGCACGCCGCGACTAGAATCACTGCCCACACCTGGAACAAGTCCCGGTTATTCCCTCCTTCATGATAACCATATGGAGAAACATCCAAGGATATCTGGTCACACAAAATTCCACAGTTGATGTCTCTCAACCAAGACTCTCTTACACGCTCGGAGAGCGATGGAGTTGACACCATCAACTAATGAGGAATGTTACACACCTTCCAATCTACCAACACAGGGATATGCTGACGCCCCACGTCACCCTCATAACAACCCAAGCAAGGAGCATGGAGAAAATCATTCCACACATAGAGTCTAACAATTATATTGCAAAAAGTAGAAGAGCTATAGAGTGTACCTCTTATCACCTCATGCTCTACAGAATCATAGACATCCAAAGCTCACGGTTGTCCGCGGTCCCAACTGTTAGCTCCCGGAGCATGTCGTGGACCGCCTAGCGGTGATGAGAAGACCTCGTAAAGTCGCCCCCACTACCGGATCCTCTTGCTCCTCTGCTAGCACCACCTCTCTGGGTACTACTCTGATCACAGTGCTGCCTCCATCATGGTGGTGCACCTGCTGCCTGCTTGAAGATCTCTTCATGACTAGTTTAGTAGTCTCGTGCCAGGTGACCTCGCCCATCGCAAGCATAGCACCGACTCTCTCTGGGATGCACTGGTTCCCTCTAGCACCACTATGGTGTACGTCCACTCCCTTGAGTCTGGTTGTCAGAAAGCCACCTACGTTGAGGTTCTACTTGCCGACGCCCACTAGCTGCAGGAGACGTCTCGACTCCAACGTGCCTGCTGCCACCACCAACTCTAGAACGTGATAGGAAGCTCTCTGTCACTAGTACCTACTCTAGCACCCCGGTATATGTGGAAATTCCCAAGGGTACTATGACAGAACAAATCTCTTAGTAGAGACCCTGCTCAACTTCCACGCTCGGATGTTGTCGTCATGGACCAAGTCTGTGTAAAAGCGTGCACGGTCTGCGAAACTAGCCGCTTACTCGGCCACCATCATCCCTCCCTGCTGAAACTGTAGGAGATCCTAAATATGAATGGAGCGTAATGAGGATGGGAAAAACTCCTCACTAAACAACAACATAAAGTTGCCCCACGAAAGTGACGACTCGTCAAATAACTGAGTCACCAGACTCCACCAACACCAAGCTGCTTCACAAAAAAGGTTGGCAATCAGAGCAACTCTCTGATCTGTCGGTGTCTGCACAAGCCTGAAAAGGCTAACCACTGTCTCAAACCAAACCTCTACTTCCCGAGGGTCTGGCTCACCACTGAACATCAGCGGTCTCTGCCGTTGGAACTCATAGAGCGTGCTCAACCTACACTCAATCTCCGCCTGCTCTGCTCAAGCTGTCTGCTACTCAACAGGTGGGGGTGCTGCTACCGGCCCACCAGAAGAAAAGGGACTCGTATGATGGGTCCTGGACTGAGGCCTTGTAGCTCATAGGGTCGTCGTCACGCCCCAAAGATGGTATCTTGGCTGGCTGTCTTCGCAGAGACATCCTGAATATTATCAAGGAGTTCTCTGATCAGATGAGTATATATGTATATACCAATAACAACAATGGGGAGTTGACTCAAGAAGGACAGTAAAATACTCAATCATATGTGTTTCATAAACCAATTTTCCCTACAACGAGTGTCTCAGCATGCCGAGTCAACAAGCGGGTTATTAAGGTCCTGGTGAATGGATACGTCGGTCGCTGCACCATCACTGGACTCACTGGCCTAAGAGCCACTCTTGAGACACATTAACACTGTTTACCTAAATAACAACTAATTCCTCTTTTAGGGACGTCTGCACAACGTCCCAAGGAACGAACCACCTCTGATACCACTTTTTCACGACCAGACCCTACCCGAGCTCGAGCCGCAACTACCTCAAGACCGCCTCTATAGGGCAGGGGCTGGCGACAAGCGCCGAAGGCTGAACAACTTGGGGAGGCCTTTTCCTGAGTAACATTACACACACACACACACACGCAAAACACTCAATGAAAAAGTGCAGAGTAAAAGAAATGAAAAGTAAAGAAAAGGGAAACCGCTATATATAAACCACAATAGTGCATCGACCTCTAAACAGTACAAGCAAGTGTTGAGATAAACTAAAATGAAAAGTGGAAAAAACACGCACCCAACCAGCAAAAGTGCAACAAACTGGAAACAGGTAAATAAAAGAAATAGCTGGAAGGGTCCCCCACCTGGATCCCGACTCCGACCACCGCACGCGGTCCAAGCTACCAAGCTCCTAAGCTCCTCTGAAGTCACACTCCACCTGTCCGTCGTCGGCAATGGCACACCAAGTGCGGGAAAATCCCAAGCAGGGGTGAGTATAAAAATACTCATTAAGATACCCCGAAGGATTGAGGAAGAAACTAAGGAGGTACCGAAGGCTGAGCAGTAGATCGAACAGGGAAAGTAGAAAGGTATAACTGAGAGTGCAGTAAAGAGTCCAGCTCCACCCAAAAAGAGGAAAGAAGGTAGACTCGTCTAGACACAAGGAGCTGGAAAAGGTGAGAAAATGAACTTCCCATCGAGTCTTCGCTACCTATAGTAGGAGAGTAGACTCATCCAACCACGAGAAGCTAGACACAGAAAGCACATGGAATACCCCGCGCGTCTTCGCCTCTCATGGAAGGAAAGTAACCAAACACAGGAAGTGGGTACTAGAACAAGGTATATACAAATATATATATTCTCAATAAGAATCCCGAACAAGAACATAAGGGGATCTCTATCCCATAGCTCAACCCAAGAAATGTGAGTCGCCAATAGTCCTAGAAGGAAACACCATCGATGCCTAGCATCCCGCACGTCTGTCCCAAACTACAATTCAAGGGGCTCAAATCACCTCACCTCAACACTGTCCGCTTTGGGTGGAACTGACTAGCCTACATAGTTTTAGGTTGCGTCACAAGGACACATCTTGGTGGGGAGAGTTCCCCTCGTACTTGAGAGTTCCGGGTAAAGTCAAACCACACCTCTTCAATGCCCCGTAGTCGAGAGGTATCCTCATAGTCAATGTATTTACATCACTGGCCCATACAACCAAGGGTCCCGCTCCGGTAATCACAGAGGAAAGCCACAGACTAGCCTAGTAGAAAATACTGAGTCTGGAATGTCAACAGGTGACCCACTACCCAGCCATGCTGAAGGGTAAACCATAACCAGATATCGGGTGACCCACTGCCCAGCCCTACTGGAGGGTAAACACTAACCAGATATCAGGTGACCCACTGTCCTGCCCTACTGGAGGGTAAACCCTAATACATCATCAGGTGACCCACTACCCAGCCCCTCTGGAGGGTAGACATGGAATAAGTCAACAAGCGACCCACTGCCCAGCCTTGCTGGAGGGTAGACCTGGAACTAGACGATGGGCGACCCACTGCCCAGCCCTGCTGGAGGGTAGACCCTAAGAGGTCATCGGGTCACCCACTTCCCAATCTCTGCTTGAGGGTAGACCCTGGAAGATAGTGAGCAACCCAATGCCCAGTATCTACTGGAGGGTAAACCTGAAGAAGTCGATGAGCAACCCACTGCCCAGCCCCGCTGGAGGCTAAGCCCAAAACTGCTCTGGCCATCTCTACTGGATGGTACTGCTGGTGAGCCATGCTCGTAACAACCTCTTCCCTACTAGAAACAACCTCAGAATAGGACCAGGGGAAAACTAAACCCTTCTGGTTTACAAACAAGAATAGAGAAACCCTCTACATCGCGAGAGGTCAAAATTACATAAAGCAGAACACGACACGCAAATGGGGCCCACATGACTTGTGGCCCCAAGTCAACCCCAACCGAATGCACAAACATTCTCAGGTACAAACAACCACATGTACCTCCAAGCATTCCCGTATACTCCCAGAGTATACCACATCCTAGCCCAAAGGCTATCGTGCACACGACACCCTACATCAATGCGAAGGCGTAACATAACAACTCCTACCTTCCACCTCAAAGGCTAAGGCACATCCAACCACATCCCTTTAAAAACCAACCTCACTCTCCCAGGAGTGCACACGATCACTCGCCAAAGGTCCGCTACAAACATGGTAGAAGAACCGCCACTGGGGCACATTTCATATTCCACATTTAATAAGATCACGTATGAGTCCCTGATCGCCTGAATAGATTACACCGTTGTAATCCCCATGGAAAAACATACGAGATAGACTACTTACTTGCCCAAAATAGACAACCAGTGAAAAAGGTACTCTTCACCATAACCAACACGTGTGGGGCCTGCACCCCGTCTCAGATACTCATCGGACGAACTGCGCCGTCGCAATGCTCTCGGAAAAACATTCAGAAACGACTACTCGAACGCCCCAAACAGACGTCTGGTAAAAAATGAATGAAAACACGGTACATAGTGCAAGAGATGGCCTGTCGGGCCCCAACCTCAACTCCAGCTACGACGACTGAAACCACCCCGACCAATTTTGCCTCGATGCCAGGGCCACAACGTCGTTGACGATGCCCAAAACGAATTCTGAATGCAGAAGCTGCAACTCCCCGCGTTATACGCAAATGGAACCCCGTGGGTCCCACACCTTGGGCCCGAATTTAAGAGTACGAATTGCACCATTGCAATACCCTCGAAAAAACACTCATAAACGAGTACTCAAACACCCCAAACAGATGTCGGGTGAAAAAGTGGTGTTTCACCGTAAAACGTGCGAACTAGACCCGCACCTCATTTCCAACCCGAACGCTCAAGAAAGCTCCTCAAAATGTCCACACGAGGACTGGGATCATGCTGCCACTGACGGCGCGTCAATCAGACATCCCAAGATGGGGTTAAGTCCGATGCAGCAATTAATTAATTAATCAAAGAATTAATTAATTTCTTGTATAAAACGTTTCGTGCCACCGAGCAACGAAACCAAACCGCAGGGGCGCCGAACCGACTTTGGAAGAGTCGGCTCAGCTTCGGGGCCACTATGCCTCTGACGGTGCTTCAAACGGACGTCCAGATGCAGAGCCACGTCCGTCGCAACATTAATAATAAATTAAATATTATTAAATTAAATCCCCTCAGGTCACCCGTCCTCAGGAGCGCATATGAAAAACCCCTAAACTTACTTTAATAGGGCCTCCATGTTGATACGATCGCCCAGCCGTATACGGTACATCAAACGGACGCGCTGTTTGGGAGTTACGGCCCCCGAACGCATGGGGGCCCAAAATGGGCCGGTCCAGACTGGCCGCCCCGGTCCCGACAGCCGGCCTGCGGCCCGACCGCGGGTCCGGTCCAACCCGTCGTGGCCCACTTCATACCGCCGGACCCAAGTGGGTCTGGTCTTCTCAACCGACTGGCCATGCGGCCGGTCCTCTTTGACGCCGCGACAGGACCCGCTGTATGTGGGTCCGTGTCCCCGCCGCACACCCCGAGGCACGACCTTGGGGTCCTCCTTCGCCGACCGTGCCCGGACGGCGCCAGCGTCTCGTCTCCCGAAGCACAGACGTCGTCCCTCACCGCGGCCCTGCTGCCCTGGCAGCTGCCTCCCCGGCTGCCGCCCAGTGTCCCCCACGCTCCACCTCCGACCTCGACCAGCCGAGGCCGCCGGCTCCTTCCGTCGGGCACTCTGTCGCATGTTGTCCCGACGAAAGTCATGGACGCCTCAGCCCGCGCCGCCACGACCTCCGGCTGCCATAGCCCACGCAGCTGCGACATCCGACCGCTTTAGCCCGCGCCGCCGTGACCTCTGACTGCCAAAAACACCCAACACACCCCAAATCCGATCGAGAAGCTCCAAAAACCAGCAAATTTCGGCGAACAACTGCAATCACCGCCGAACTCAGATTTTCAATCTGAAAGATGCGTCGTGAAGCTTAGGAAACGTACTATGTATACATGGGATGTTCTAGAAGAAATATAAACAATTAAACACTATAGTTGGGGTTCAAAAGAGGCTTGGGAATTAAAAATGAAACAACAACCGCCTACCTCAATGGGCTTCGCCCGATTCTTCGTAAGGGTTCGCTAGATCTTCCATGCCTCGCTGGAGCTGTCGCGTCTTTCCAGAGAGGTAGAGGAGAGGAGGAGAGGATGACGGGTTTCTCTGGGGGAGAACAAGGGGAGGACGGGGATGGAGAAGGGTTTATATAAAAAAATAATTAATTAAAATTTTAATTAATTTAAACCCATAATTTAACCGGCATCTGAAACTCTCGACGGGGTCAAGGTTAAGCCTCCCATAGGGTAAATAACACCTCAAGAGCAAAACAGATGTCTCAGAATTTTAATCCGATCCCCCCTTCAAAATTTATCAAATTTAACGTTTGTAGCCGCTAAATTATGAAAATGCCCCTGGCGGTATTTTTCATAGACGGACCGCGCCCGCGAAAGTTACACCCCTCCTAGGGGAAATGACATGCTCCGAACTCAATGTTGCCCTTCGTTTTCCAATATGAGCCACCGTTTAGGAGATACTTGAGTTAAGCCGTAAAACAAATAAATTAATTGTTTAATTTATCCGTTTAACGTTCCAGAAGCGGGCGACGGGTCCAAACGTCCCGCATCGACGTGTTTTATGTCGTTCCTAGGGTAAACACCCCATTATGGACCCATCCGTACACTCGGATCTTTGATATGAAGCACCGTTTAGGAGTTATCCCATTTATTTGGCATTCCCATTGTGAACGCACTGAAAACTTAATTCCGGCCACACTAGGGCTCGGAATCACACGTCGTCTAAAGGCGCTTCTCTGTAATAACATCAAGAATATTCCAAGGTCTTTCACAACAAAAACTGGGTTCTTACACTTTTAAACATAAATTTATCCATAATATGGAAATGATAAATAAAATTATTTTATTTCCTTGTTCACATGTATATTGTACTAGTCTAATAATCACATGTAATATCAATAGTTATGTTCATAACGATGGAATGAATAATGTCAGACATCATAAACACATTGTCTATGCCTCGTGCCAAGACTATAAATAATATTTTTTCAAGTCCTTGTGCCAAGACACTATTTTGTCTCGTGAGACCTACTGATGCATCGAGGAGCTATAGCGGGCTCCACCCGTCACTTACTAAGTCAAATACATTTCTCCTATGAAAAGATTAAAACATAACATAAACATGCTTATTAAAACTAACAGATTAAATGTTAATACTTTAACCATAATCCATGAATGGTATAAAAATAACAAATCCATTTTCAAACATATCAAAAAACCTTCAATACAAAATGGAATATTCTATCATAAAAAAATCAACTTCAAACATGTGTAAAATCCATCAAAGGATGTTGACATAGATGAAATCAATACCATTTTAGAGAAATATTGAAATAATTTATATGTCACATAATTATAAAAGAAAAAATTTATTTTGAAAATATTCTTATAAGACTGTAATGGAAGCTTTGAAGGTGTTATAATGGCATAAAATATCTTCAACCTTTATATAATTAAAAAATATTCTTACCATAATTTTTTTAAAATGTCATAAAGTACCTTGTTTTGAATACAATGGAAATATTCTATTCAAAACATTTTATAGAAAGTAAAAAAAGGATATAAATGAATTTAACCCATATTCTAGAAAATAACAAATTTTTTTTAAATACATTTTTATGAAACATGAATGTGGATGATAAATAATTCCCAGTAGATACTTACACATAAACAACTTCAGATAAATAAAGAGATTGTAAAATTATCCCTTACCTTGTAATTTTCCTTGGTAGAGGGTACTTTAACCTCATGTATTATAGTTAAATAATTTTTATTAAAATATACAAGAACCACATACATAAATATGATATCATATATGATCTTCTAATATTTCTTTGTTCATAATATTTTAGTAGTATCGCCATTTTGGGTGTAAACTAATTCGTTTTCCATTATATGGTTTCTTACCTAAGTAATTTTTGTTATGGATTGGATGTGTTTGATTCATATCAATAATGATATTAAGTTCTTAAAAATTATTTTAATCAAAAATTGAAAATTATTGTTGAATGGTTACGATGGGGAATGAATCTCATCGCGTTCATGGAGACGGTAATCCGTACGTACACAAGAGCGACAATATCATTCTATTGATGGTGAAATATTATATAAATGGATGTAATATCATATATACAGAATCATAAAAATTTTATATTTATTATTTACATCAATTATACACATTATTATACCTATCCAAAGAATGATGTATTGAATATCAAACTACACCATGATGTGGAGACGTTAAGCCGTACGTACGCACATTGGTAACTTTGTCATTCATAGGATAGATTGAATAATGAATATGGTTGTACCATATTTATAATAACATCACAGTATCTATTAAGTAATCTAATTATTATTTATGTATGGAAACAACAAATAAATAGTCAGTGGATGTGGAAGAATAAAATAACGTTGATAAAGGTGATGAAATTATTACCTCTTCTTCAGGTGCTTCCTTTTGATTTGATCAAAAGAGCTCCTTTGGTTTGATTATTGGTCAAAGTAAGGCCTATAAGATTAATTGAGGGTATTTGGGAGGATATTTTCGAAGGTTTTGGCCGAAAAAAATGGCTTTTTAGGTGTGATTTTGAGATAAGGAGATGTACCCATTTCTAAAATAGTCGAGGGTCACTTTAGGAAAAGCTTGAAATATTATTTTATTATACAATCATATTCATTTTATAATGGTTCAAAAAAGATTTACTTCGAGGATAAGGTGCTATTGGGTCGAAATCCTCTCAAACAATAGGTTTTAGACTTTTTTAGGTCCCCATATTGACCTTATCTTTTAGATTTAACTCTTAGTTAAATTGTTTAACTTTTACCTTGTATTCATGATATTATAATAATAAATGGTTAAAAAACATACATTAAAAATCCAATAAAACCCATGTGGTTAATTATTTACATATCTAACCTTATCTAAGTACTATGTCTGAACCTTGAATTTATATATATATTATATCAATTAATAATATAGTATTTGTTTTACAAACTCATTTATGTCAATTTTGACACTATTTAGGATTTTTTTTGAAACTAAATAGAACTTTATTACATCAAAAAAAAATTAAATCAATTAAAACATGTCATATTAACCTATAAACTTAGTGTAAGGCATCAAAAGTCTCAACTTACATTTATTTGGATATTTATATTATCAATTATTTTAATAATTCTTTAATAAGGTAATTACTTCATCATCATTGTGTCATAGATAAATTTAATTATTTAATGTCTAAAAATTATAAAAAAAATACCATGATGTATGAAATATTCTTATCAATCCAATTAATACTTATAGTCTAAATTATCGTTTTTATAACTCTATATTTAAAATTTTTTAGTTATTAATATTTAAATTTAAAACTTTTAATTCTTCTTTAAATAAAATAATAATAAATGTCCTAATCTAATCCAAGTAGATCAAAAAGGATACTATTTTCTTCCTATGGTTGATTTAGGTGGAAATAAACTTATAAAAAGGAATTAGTATATATGTTAGGGTAATTATAATATCATTTTTACCTTTAATTACCCTATTTAATTTTAACTGTGGTAAATAAAATTCAAAAGTTAATATTCAAAAAAAATTATTTTCATTTAATTGATCCAAATTTTACGTAATGATGTAAACCATGTCTCTAAAATTATATAAATTCTATTTAATGAAGCTATAAAATTACATTCTATGAAAGTTTACAAATGTTCCTAGAAGGTGACAAATAGACGATAAAAAATTCAATAATAAATTTATACATAGAATCTTATTATAAAATTACTCCAATAAATTACATTAAACTAATATAGGTATTATGTATCTATTTTTAATTTAAAATAAATTTAAATAATAATAATAATAGTTTAACTAAAATTCGGTTTTAATCAATAATGTAGTGTTTTTCACTATTCATCAAAAATTGAATATTTTCAAAAAAATACCAAAAATTCTCCCTAAACTAATATTGATATTTAGACTCCAAAAAATGAAGTATATTTTGAAAAATAAAATTTATAAACTTTTGAAAAGTTGGTATTACTATTCATAACGGCAAGTTTGATTGATCATGGTGTGCTAGAACTCGAAGTTGTGTACAACGCAAGCTATTACATTATTCAAAGAGAAGTGTACCATGGAAGCATGGGGTGTTACACCATAATTGAATTATTATAAATAAAAATTAACTAATAATAGTTTTATAGTAATCCTAAACATTATTAAAATAATATATTATTTTCAAGATAAATCCACATTTTCATTATTCCTAACAAATTCATCATTTTCTGAACATTCTCAAAAAAGAAAAAATATTGGAATGATAAATTCAATAGTGATTTATTTCAAATAAAATTTTTACACTTTCACAATTTAATTACATTATTCAGTCATAAAATGAAATAAAATCCATTTTTTGAAGAAAATATATTTTTGAAGAGTAAAATGACTTTACTAAAAAAATGTGTGACTATTTTATAAGGACACAATAATAAATTACCATTATTATAACCGTTATATTTATTTCATAAATAAGTTATTACTATTAAAACCATGCAATTTAATGGTAGGATTAGAATGGCCACATTTAAATAATAATAATTTATTGTTCATTTTAATCTCATTGTACAATATATTTTATGAAATAAAATATAGTGTTTTAATTCAAAATAATTAGTATGATTTTGTAAATACATAACAAAAATGATTTTTTTGTATACCTAATGAGGGTTTATAATCAAGAAGTATCATGTTCAACCGAGTGTTTTTTATTTGTTCTTCCAGCTTCTTCAAATATTATTTAATAATTATTATATAATAACACCATTATATCCCATACACAGAAATTTTATTATATTAATTGAAAAAAATAAATAAATCTATTATTCCCTTAAATTAGAGGAAAAATCATCATTTGTGTGTATGGTGGACTACTTCCTCACTAACCGATGTAAATCAATTTTTATCATCACCTCTCATGGATTGTTTTAATAATGTATTTAAAGTGTGTATATATATATATGATATTTGTTACGTAATTATGCTTCTGAAATTATGATATCATATATACCTTCATAATTTCCTTTTTGTGGTGGATATGATAATGTCGCTCGTGTGTTTGGTGGACTTCCACCTCATGAAATGTTGTGATTCATTTTTCATTAACACATTACATAGATGGTAATAAGGATAATTTTAAGAAATATATGTGATATACATGAAATAATTATTATATTAATTATATATTTATAATTATAAAAATAAAATATATAATTTTAATTCTTACCATTCCACTCATTAAAAATGATAACGTCGTCTATGCATACGTGTGGACTATTTAATCTGCTAAGTGATGTGATTATTTTTTTATCACAAGATCACATGGATGAAAAATATAATCATATATAATGAAATAATATGTTATTTATAAAATTATTATCATTATGTAATGATAAAATATTAATCACCTTCTTTCCATTATGATAGCTGAAAATATTAAACATTACTCATGCATCTGTACGGCCTAACTTCTCCATGATCATAATATAGATTATTATTCATATCCATATTCCATGATTGGTTTAAAACTAACATTTATGTAAAAATATGGTATATATATTTCATGATTAATATTCTATATATAGTTAAATAATTACCCCTTTGTCCATAGTCAACCTAATGAAATCAGTTTTGAATCATAAGACGAATATCATAAAAACCGTTGAGGTAAAATTAATTTATTAAGTATTCATATATAAAATGAAAAAAATTGAATGAAAATTTATAATAAACTTTTAAAAATTTATTAAGTAAATCAGTAATATAATTTTGTTTTTCATGAAGGTAAATAATATACGTGTTGATTCATACTTGAGAGAAGGTACACCATCTCAATTCCCTTTCATTGAGGCAACGTTTTATGTTATATAACAATATTAATTAATTAGTTGTATATACAACCCACTTTGACATGTTATATCATTAAATTCTATATTTTAAAGATATTTAATATTTTTTTAGTGCCATTCATTCATGGGCCTTTTGATTCAAATGATTCTAAAGTGATAAGTTACTCATTCATTAAAAATTTCAATTTTAATGGTTTCCATCAAATGACCTTTCTCTTCCATGTACATGATCTTAAAATGATTTTTTGAATGAAATTATATGGAAAATATAATATTAAAAATGGGAATTTATGGATTTATGTCAATTTATTTTCAGAATTAATATTTCTATAGAATTTTTGAATTTCGTTACAAATGAAAAGTGGAATGTTCTATTATAACATATACAATGACAATGACCTTTCATTCCATCACAACCCTTTTTTAATATTATATTACTTTAAAATATTTCATGTTTTGTTCAAATAGAACCCCTTTATGGGTATTATAACACTAAAAATTATATTTTAGAAGAAAATGTAATTTCGGTATTGAAAATGGACTTTTAAAAGACAAATAAATTTTGATATCAAACAAGGAATTTAAATATGAGTTGAAAAGATTTTTTCAATTGTTTTTGGATAAAAAATATCTATAATAATGTTTTTATTCATTATATGGTACTTTTCAATTATATTAGAAATGGGTGAGTCATATATAGTTATAAGTGTGGTGAGCCTAGATAGAACCAAGTGATCTAGATATAACATATATGATGGGACAATCTAGATTACACTCCAATAAATTGGAAAATATTCCTTGTATTAATAGAAATAAATGAGGGACATTCCAGTGGGTTTTTCTAATGGATTTTACTGGAGTCCAATTATTTCGGACATGGGTTTAAAATCATATATCAATGTGATGCTCTAATTTTTTCATAAAACGTTTTGACATTATTACTATGGAATTTAATTATTATATTTTAGAAACAAGTGTGTGTTTTTATTATGAAAATGATTTATTTAATTCAATAAAATAATATATATATATATATATGAAGGTAAAAATTTTCATTGGTTCATGATTTTAACTAGACTAATGGATATCTTTTTTTATGTCTACTAATGAGCTTATTTTGGCCTCATAACACTTTTTTTTAAAAATATCACGGGGAATGAGGATGCATAAGGGAAAGGTGGAAATTAAGTTAAATGTCATGAATATTTTCCATGAAAAAAACATGTTTTATTTTAAATGTTTTATTTTTTGGAAAAACTTTATACTCATTTGAAGTGCATAATTTGTATATAAATGGGTTTGTTATGTAATAGTTATTCCCCATTCCTATAAATTATTAATCCTAAAATATATGTGGTAATGGGAGATTGTTATTTATTTTATAAAGAAACTACAATATATAATGTTTAATTTTTTTACCTTGTAGTTGGTATCAGAGAACTTTTTAGATAAATTTATAGGTAAGGATAACAGTAATAGGAGTCCCTAGAATGATTTTTCATTATGATTAAGTAGAAATTATATATCATTTTGTTTCTATAATGTTGATTTTTATAAACTATGTATGTTCAGAATGGTTTCCCACAGATTAAATCGAGAAGCTATATTGGAAAGGAATCTAGACGAAAGAAATCCATCAATATAAACATCTTGAGATAGTTGGAATTGGAACATGATAGTTTTTGGAAGTTATAGTTCAATTTACACATGTTATGAATGGTGGTGGTAGCAATTCTAGGGATAAACCATATCTACTGTAGAATAACATGTTAATAGTGGTTCATTCTATGATTCCACAACCCCCATCATTGAATGGATAATCTGTCCTTGTTGTAGTCAAAGTATGGATCAATACCTTGGAGAATATATTTGATGTCATGGATGTTTGTAACATCAATTATATGAATATATTTGGCCTCGTGGTAATTTAAAATCTACATGAATGTTGTTTTTTTATTTTAATTTTTATATGGAGTTTCATGACACATACATTCCACAAGATGACAATGGTAAGAAAAGATCATTTTGGCATGACATAGAGAATAATATAGATAATAATTTTAGAGGTAATCCCCCAAAATGATCCATGTGTGTTAAAAAAACTTTTTAATAAATGTTTTATATGATATATAAAGTATTTTAGTCTACTCAGTCTGATCAAAGGGTTTATTACTGTAAAGAAAAGGGTACTGAATAATCAATGAATAGGGTAACTAATGTCCTCTAATGGTGTGGTGTTTTTGTTGTAATGATTTTTTTTCATTATGATATAAAAATTTTGAAGTTAGTTCTATGTGATGGACATCATCATGATAAAAAAATGAATGTGTAACAAAGTCATTTATTAATAATAAAGTTGATTTTGGACCATCAAATGAATTTTTGAAAAGGATTATACTTGTTTTTGTGAATTATTTTAATTCCCTTTTGACATTGGATAAACTCATTCTTTCATTTCAAAGAAATGTTCAAGTAAAATTGGAATATCACCTCATGAATTTAGTATTTATAATTTGGTTAAAACATCCTATGGAATTATTGAAGGAATAAATATTTATAGCGACCTCTTTATTTTTATTAGTGGGATAGTATTTATTAAAAATATAGTTAGACTAAACTTTATATAATTTAATATAATTGTTTGTATGGATTTGATTTCAGTTTATCATGATAAAATTCATGGTATATATATGATACATTAAATAGATTTAGGTTGTGTTTAATGATTTCATGCCTTTAATAAATATCCAAGAATCAATGAAATTGATTATATATGGAATTGATAGTTATATAGCTCATACTATTTAAAAGAGAGAAATAGTTAAAACTAGTAATGTTCTATTAGTGAATGAGTACATGGATATTTTTTCAGATGACTTTATTAGTTTTATCCTTGGTCGAGAGGTTGATTTTACCATTGATATAGAGCTTGATGCTAAGATTATTTCTAAAACCCCTTCAGAAATGGCTCATGTAGAACATTTAGAATTGAAAAAGAAATTGTGGGAGTTCTAAGATAACAATTTTATTAGACCTTGAAATACACCATGAGGTTCTCTTAAGTTGTTTAGTAAAAATAAATATCTTCTAATAATTATTTTTATTGATTATCTACCATTTAATAACATAAATTTTTAGAAAGAATATCCATTGGAAGATATTAATGATTTTTTGATTATGTATGGGGTGCTCATATTTTTTCAATGTTTGATCTATGTTTCAGGTACCATCAGTTCAAGGTGAAGGGTAATGATATTTAAAAGACATTGCTTCAGACTAGATATAGGTGTTATGAGTTTTTGGTTATTCCATTTTGGTTTTATATTTCACTTTCCACATTTATGGACCTTATGAATATATTTTTTCATGAGTTCGTGTATATGTTTTTTGTTGTGATTACTAATTATATTTCAGTATATTATGAATGTTTTGAGGAACATGAAAGACACCTAAGAGTTTTTTTTAAACATTAAAGGAAATGATATTGTATGGGGAATATACTAAGTTCCATTTTTTTTGTAAATTTTTTTTATCCGAGGAACATTATTTCTAGAGATGTTATTACAATTCACCTTGCTAAAAATAATGTTGTTGATAATTTCCAAAGACTAAAAAATTTCATATAGATTCATATTTTTCTTGTTTTGGTGGGTTACTGTTGGTGATTATTTGAATATATTTCTTGGTTTTTTTCCACTAATTAAGATAACTATAAAATAATTTAAATTCATCTAAAAAAATGTCATGATTTCTTTTAAGAACTAAAAATAGGATTGTTGAATGCTCTAGTTTTGGTAATTACTTTTAAAAATAAAGAATCTTTAATATAAAGTGATGATAACTTAATGGGAAATGGCTGTGTCCTAATGTAGAATGATCAGGTAATTACCTATTCTCTATGTCATTTGAAACCATACAAGTTAAATTATCATATGCATGATCTAGAATTTGATGTTGTTTTTTTAGAAAATTAGGATGCATTATTTTTATCATGTAAAGTGTGAAATATATAATGATATTAGATTTTTATATTCACTCATAATGATTTGAACATGAGATATATAATATGTCTATAATT